>CM031240.1:197943955-199326455 GCA_018340775.1 Taxus wallichiana var. yunnanensis
TTATCATCACTGAAATGATAGAAGAAATTGAAACCCCTAGTCTGGTTGCCCCCAAGAAAGATGAAAAATAAAGAGATAAGGAACCAAAAAGAAACTCTACTAAGACTCCATTTCTAGAGAGATTTAAAGAAGCTATAGAAATCAAGGAATCTGAATTGGTGTAGGAACTAAGGAGATTGAATATTGAAATACCACTATTATAAGCAATTAAGGACATTCCAGAATTGAACAAATTAATTAAAATGCTATGTTTGAAAAGACCTGGAAGAAAGAAGCAATACCCTAGGACTATTAAGGTAGATGGGAAACTTGCTGATTTATTAGTAGGAAATATTTTACTTCCCAAATATGGAGATCCTAGAAGCCCTTTTATTTTTGTCTCTATAGGGAATAAAGATATACATAATGTTTTGGTTGATTTGGGAGCAGCTATAAATGTAATGATAGTGGAAACTCTGAAAACATTACCATTAATAGGTATATAACCTACTAACACCATATTGCAAATGGAAGATCAGTCTGTAGCAAAACTAGAAGGAGTTATTGAAGATGTGGTGGTTATGGTGGAGTCATGGGAATATCCAGTTGACTTCCTTATATTGCAGCCAAAAGGTAAAACATTGGGTTATCCCATTATTTTTAGTAGACCATGGTTAGCTACAGTTTCTTTACCTTAATTGATTGCAAGTCAGGTGATATGACTATCTCAAATAGTAAGAATTCTAAGAAAATTTCATTGTATCCCTCTACACAACCTTTTATTGACAATCAAGAGTAATTGTGGGTTGATTCTCCTGATACTAATGAGAAAAATTTGTCTTCGTTGGCCATGATAACATTGTAGGATCATGTACGGGAAATAGAAGATATGATTAACCCACCATTGAATGTACACCAATTATCCTTGGAGCATTCGGGAATAGTTTCGAACCTACAAAATTAGTTCCGAAACTAGTAGAATATGTCTGGAACCATCACAGTTAGTTTTGAAACCCTCATAGTTAGTTCTGGAACCCTAACAATTAGTTTTGGAACCGCACCAACAACAATTCCTTGCAAAAGAAGATAATTTCACTCTAGAGGAATGAGATTTCTCTTGGGGAGAGGAAGAAATCTGTAGCTTCACTTCACATATATCAGGAGATGATGAAGAATTTATGGAAAATAGAAGTGATGAGGAGTTTGACCTACAACAAGATAAGTATCATAACTCTTCCTATTGTCCTTTGTCCAACATTCTGTCTCAAGGAACTTTTGGAGATGTTGCTGCATATCATATGTTGTAACCACATGCATGTCCATTAAACACCTTAATGGAACCCTTTCAAGAAATAATTCATCATACACTGGAACCAAACATGTTGAGATTCAACCAGGTAAAATTTTGAATATTAATAGTTGGTTGAAGAAAGCGATGAAGAAGCTATCTTGTTTGATCTTCGAAGGATAATACTAAAGCTTTTTCCTTGGACTATAAAGACATGCAAGAATTTCATCCAAGTATTTGCACCCATCACATATATACGAAAACATTAGATTAGTTAGGAAACCTCGAGAGAATGATAAATCCGGCCTTGAGAGATATATTCAAACAAGAAATTGAAAAACTATTACAAGTAGGTTTTATCTACCCTATCTCAGATAGCCAGTGGGTGTATCCTCTTGTAATTTTCCCTAAAAAGAACAGAAAATAGATAATTTGTGTTGACTATAGGGAACTGAACAAATCCACACTAAGAGATTATTTTCCCTTACCATTCATAGCTCAAGTCTTAGACAACATTTCAGGTAAATAGTACTTTTCCTTCTTGGATGGCTTTAGTGGATACAATCAAATCGAGTTGCTTTGAGGATGAGAAAAAAATACCTTTACTTCTCCATGGGGTACCTTTGCCTGCTGTGGTATTACAATTTGAATTATGTAATGCTCTAGCAACCTTCCAATGAGCTATGTTAGCAATTTTTTTAGACCTAACAAATGACTGTGTAGAGGTATATATGGATGACTACACTGTGTATAGAGACACATTTGATGATGCTTTGAGGAATTTAGACAAAGTATTAACAAAATTTGAGCAACAAAATCTGTCTCTTAGTCATGAAAAATGTTTAATGATGGTTGATGAGGGGATTGTATTAGGACACCACATTTCAAAACAAGGAATTTAGGTTGATAAAAACAAAATCAAAATTATTTCAGACTTACCTATTCCTCAGACCCCCACTGATATCAAGTCATTTTTAGGACATGTTGGGTACTATAGATGCTTTATCAAGGATTTTAGTAAAATTTCTGCCCCCATGTTCAATTTTCTTACCAAGGAATGTGAATTTCTTTGGGATGAAAAGTGTCAACATGCTTTTGAAGAAATCAAAGAAAGATTAATCATTGCCCCAATATTGAGAGGACCTAATTGGGAAAATCCTTTTCATATCCAAACAAATGCCTCAAATAATTCCATTGGTGCAGTTTTGGGACAGAAAGATGAAGAAGGGAAAATGTATGCTATCTATTACCTTAGCAAAAATCTTACTCCCACTAAAATAAATTACACCACCACTGAAAAAGAATTTCTTGTTGTGATCTATGCAATTAATAAGTTTAGACATTACATTACAGGGTACAAAATATTTGTACATACAAATCACTCAACAATTAAATATTTAATGAACAAACTAGTGGTTGGAGGTAGAATAATTAGATGGTTATTGCTTTTACAATAATTTGATATTACCATTGTGGAAAATCTAGGTAAATATAATGTGGTAGATGATTTCTTGTCAAGACTAACCACTACAAGGAGAAAGATCCATCGAGGAAAAATTTGAGATGAACAATTGTTTGTTATCTCGGTTGATACACCATAGTTTGCTGATATGGAAAATTATCTTGCAACAGGGAAGTTTCCTCCTTCTTTCACTAACAAACAAATAAATAAGTTAATCAAAACCGATTGCACAATTCAAATTACTAAATTGAATGCTATTTAAATGTGGTCCTGATTTGATTTTACTCAGTGTGTAAGAGAAGATGAAATATTTGACATCCTCTAGGCATGTCATGATGAACCAAGTGGAGGACACTATTCAAGTGAAAAGAACATCTCACAAGATACTTGGCACTGGTTATTATTGGCCATCTCTATACAAATATGTGAAGAGATATATCAATGTGATCCTTGTTAAAGGATGGGACAACCAACCTTTACCAATGAAATGCCTCTGCAACCTCAAGTAGTGATTGAACCATTTGAGAGATGGGGGTTGGATTTTGTTGGTCCCTTTAGTCCTTCTTCACAAGGGAAGGAACATATTCTTGTGTGTATTGATTATGTGACAAAGTGGGAAGAAGTGTAGGCTTTAACAAATGCCACTAAAGAAGTAGTTGCTGATTTCCTTTGGCACAAAATTATGGTAAATTTTAGAGCACCAAGGAGCATAGTTTCAAAACAGGGACCACAATTTATGTCTAATATGATCTAGGATTTCACAATGTATTATTAGATCAATCATAGGAATTCATCTCCCTATCACCCACAATCAAATGGACAAGCTGAAGTAATGAACAGAGAATTGGAAAACATCCTTACCAAAATAGTTAAAGCAGGTAGAAAGGATTGGGTAAAGAGACTACATGAAGTCATCGGCCTTATAATATAACTGCAAGACTATAACAATTTTTTCACCATATGAGTTAGTCTATGGAAAAAACCCTTGTTACCTATTGAATTTGAAATACAAACACTGAGGACAATAGTTAAAGTGGGTATTGAGTTGGATGCAGCACAAAAGGAAAGAATTATTCAACTCAATGAGTTGGATGAGTTAAGAATGGAAGCACTTCAACAGAAAAAAATAATCCAATATCAAAGGAAGCAATGTCATGATACACATATCAAGAAAAGGAAATTCAAAGTAGGAGACTGGGCACTATTCTTTGATTCTAAGTACCAACAATTCAAAGGCAAATTGAGAACTAGATGGTTGGGACCCTATCATATTGATCAACTATTTGATGATTGTTTTATTCAGTTACTTCCCATTGATGGCAGTAGAAGAACACTTTTGGTCAATGGTCATAGGAAAAAGCTTTATAGGAAGCCTCATACTAAGGATGAATTCTTGAGGCTGATTGAAGCAAATAAAGAATTTGATCATATGGAAGAACCCAGTTCTTCCAAAATGATCAAATAATCAGATGGATAGATCTAGAATAAAGGGAAGAGAATGAAAACTAGTAAATGATGTTCTCTTCCAAAAAAATAAATAAAAAAAGAAAAAGAAAAAACAAGGGAAGAGAGTGAAAACCAGTAAATGGCGTTCTCTTCCCAAAAAAAAGTTTCTCTCAGAGATCAATTGAAAACCAAAAATGGTGGTTGATCTTCTCAAATAAATGGCTAATTCAAAATAAAAAAATTCTTTGGAATTCCAGCTATTTTTCTAATCATTTTCCTTTTGTTTCACTTTTTACAAATGATGAGTCGTCATGACAGAGGGATTACATCATCAAGGATGGTAATTATGTCTTTAACTTATTAAAGGTTAGATTAAAATTTCACATGTGTGATTAGATTTGATTTAAAATTTGATATGATGAGTCACCTATTGTACATCATGATTAAAGGTGAGTAATCATGAGGAAGATATTGAAGGAATAAATTGGCAACATAGTTATAATGAGTTATCATTAGTGTGGATCAACAAAGTGAAAAATAGTTGCAGAGAAACTTCAAGGAAGAAGAAGCAAATTTGGTTTGCATTCTGCAGCTACAACACAGAAGTTCCGCAGCTAAGTACGATAGTTCCGCAGCCTAAACGAAGGGTTCTTCAGCCAACTGCATAAGATTAAAGGAGAATGAATTTGAATCACTTATGTATCATGGGTATTAAAAATAAGTCAGAACCAGAGGATGATATCCAAAGCACATTGCGAGATGAAGAAGTGACAACTATATTTCAACAACTATGATGGCTTAAATTTATGAGGAAGTTCCCAAGTATAACAACGAATTGGTAAGAGAATTTGTTATAAATTTAGAGCAATCCAGGACAAAGGTTAGAAATTTTTCATTCCTTTTTCTATGAATACAATAAGTAATATATTTGGAGTGCTAATTGTGCATGTCCCAAACCCTGTCAGAGGGACATTAAAAGAATTGGTTGAAACCCTACTGAAAAAGGGGAAGCTAAACCCCAATATATTTACAACACAAAGAAAATCATAAAAGGGGTCAAAAGGGCCAACTTTCCCAAACCCTTTGACAGAGTGGCATTTTTGATAGTCAAGTATTTAACTTGTGATGGTCAATTCAGGTTGGTAGGAAGAGAAGTTCTAAAGATACTCATATACCTTAGATATGGAGCTACAAAACTAGAATATATAGTAAACCTTCAGGGTTTCTTTTTGACTCCATCCATACAATGGCCCAGAGGTATTCCTGGGGTGTGGGAACAATCAGACATCATGGGTTAGTGCATTTAGTGTGCCAACACCATTTTCTTTTAAAGAAAAATGGAGAAGAAATGTGGGAGAAATTTCTTAGCAAGTTTAAGAAAAACCCTGATATTCTTAGGAGAGTAATAAAAACTCCTTCTGCTCCTGCAACTAATTTGGAAATTGATGCCACTATAGAGGAAAAGAAAGAACTAGGTGGAGAGGAAATACCAAAAAGAAGAAGATCTGGAAGAAGGACTAAAACTGTAGAACCTACTATTCCTTCTAAAGAAATTATTTCCTCTATAGTAGCTACAGGAGAGCTAATATCTATTTTTGACAACGATTGTTCACCTAGGCAAGAGCAAGAGGTGAAAATCAGAAGAAGCTCTAGGAGGAGACCCATTTCTATACATTTTGAGGCTCCTCAAAGAAGAAGAATTCATAAGAGGTCTAGAGAAATCCTAGAGGAAATGAGAGAACAAGAAAAGATGGAAAAAGAGGCTGCTGATATTTTGGGCAACATGGCCATGACTACTCCTGGACCAAGCCAAATAGAGATAGGAAAATAAGATGAGAGATTTGAGGAACAATTTTTCCAAGATATGGGTGAATCATCAACACCATCACATGAATAATATTAATCGGCATCTTGGAAATGGAAAAATAAATTGCCTCCGGTAGAAGAAGAATGATTAACCCCAAGGAACTTTCATAGAAAGAAGAGAAATAACAAGTTAAACAAGCTCTATTTTTGTCCAGAGTAGAACTCATTATTAAAGAAAAGGATGAGGAGTTGAATTTTCTCAAAATTAAATTAGAATAGAGAGAAATTATTATTGGGGAATTAACAACTCATCTCACTAACAATACTAAGGAATTGACAAGAGTTAAAAAATAGTTAATGGAGAAAGCAAAAGAATGTCAAAATTCAGAAAAACAAGCGCTCTGTCAGCAGTCTCCGCCTGACAAACTAAATTAACTTATTGGACACTTAGAAAGCTATGGGATGATATTTATAGAGAACTCAGTGAAGCCAAGACATCCAATGAGGACTTGAAAATCAAAATAGAAGAAGAGAAGAAAGAAATAAAATAATGGGAAGAAAAATTTTACAAAGAAGAAAATGACAAATTTAAATATCTTGCGAAAATAAAAATGGTTTACATGATGAGTGAGAAATTGCTTGCATGCAAGAGACCTTCTCCTGCATATAGTATGTTTTTGGAGGAACAATTCATTCATTGGTAGTTTCAAGGATAGCATGTGGCCTTCCACATGAAATAAAAGATGAAGTTGATTTCACGGCAACCTATCCCTTAGCCAATGCAGAGCAGAAAAATATTCTATGCAAATTCTAAATATTCTATGCAAATTCTATCTCTGCAATTTCATGCTGGAAAAGAACTCAAGTTTTATGATCAATTTGTATGTAGGGGAGAGCCAACTTAATGCATTTGTTTCTATTCTTCAAAATTAGATTGTATGGAAGGAGAGGGAGTCAGAGCATCTGTTAAAGGCTAGTTCATCTGGTCTTTGTATGAGGATTCATTATGGTAAACCATCCACCTTTGCTACACATTTCAGATCCCATGCATTTGATAAAAGGTTCAAGGAACCTTATCTTTCCAATTACTGAAAGAGAAGTATTAATGCCTTCACCTCTTATGAAGAAGAAAATTTTGAAGATATTTATGAGGCATGTTTGAAAAGATGGGAATTTCTCACGGTGGCATTGAGAAGAAGGGAAGTAATATCCCCTACAAATTTGATCTAGAGTCTAGAAAGAACAAAATATTTATGCACAATAATTCCACAGATCAATGAAGCCCACAGGCACATATGGATAGGAATGTGAATAAGGCCCCCTCTACTTCTCACCCCCATATCTCTTTGGAAAAACAGATAACCTCAAGATCCTACTCAATTTGAGGAATGGCAGAGGAAAGTAGAAGTAGGAGAAGGGTATAGTACCTTTGAATTAAAGCATTGGGATATTCAGTTCCAACCATTTGACCTAAGCAATCAAATGGAATGCAAAATATATAACCCCAAATTTGAAGAGTAAAGTTTGTAAAGGGACTTACAAACAAGTAAGTATGGGGGAAATGATGAGGCCAAAATATGCCCGTTAAATGTACAATAAATGATCTCATCTTACTCTCCTTTTTATTAATTTTGATTGCATTTTGTGACTTTTGTTTGATCTGATATGAGTTAGGATGTAATTTTCCATATTTTTTGATTATGATTCTAACGTTTAAAAGCTCTGTAATTCCTAACAAAGTGTTTTGGAAACTCAGTTTTGTAAATAAAATCAAGCGGAAGAACAAATATGAAGTGGATTGCATGTTTTTGGAAGCATTGGAATCAATACGGTTTAGTTATGGAACTTCAAGACTTAGTTTCAGAACTCCACCATGCAGTTACGGGTTATATCACTTAGTTCCGGAACTTCTGAACTTAGTTCTGGAACTCTAGTACTTAGTTCCGAAATTATCGAAATTAGTTCCAGAACTCCTGCAGATAGCTCCGGAATTCTCTCGGTTAGACCTGGAATGATTTCCTTTAGTTATGGAACTCTTTTAAAGTTAGGAACTGATAAGAATCTATTCCAAATGGCCGGTGATTTGTCAAATTAATGATCCTATCAATCAGGAGAAGATTAGAAGACTTGACTCTCCATACTTGTAGATCTAGGATAATTATCACACAACTATATGTCTAACCATGTTCCAATTCAAAGCATCTATTCTAGGCACGATTCAATTCCATCGTATCAGTGGAACAGTTATGGCCATAAATACACCCCTAGAAGAAGTATATACATACAGACTGTAGATAGATTAGACATAGAAATATAGATATAGAACAAGAGATAGATATAGATTGATATACACATATCCAACACGTTTTGTAATGCAGAACGTTTTATCAATAAAATAGCCATTTCTGTTTTGAGAGAAAATTAAGTTTTCCAATCATTTTTCAAGGTGGAGCAAGGGCCCACTCCTCCAAGAACCAGGATCCTCGTTTTTCTTGGTATTTATATTTTTAAAGAAAATAGTTTAGATCTGTTAAATTTTTAAATTATTTCAATTCCTTAAAGTTGAAATCTATTATAGACTTGTCCCTGTAGGTGTTCTAGATTAAGTTCTTATTTCATTACAATCAATTTCTAGCAATTTCAATAGTGTGTTTATTTCCACCAATTCCTTTGTGAAAAGTGTGTTTATTTCCAGAAATTCCTTTCGTAAAGTGTGTTTACCTCCAAGGAAAAGTGTGTTTATTTCTTGTAATTAATTTCTATGAAGTGTGTTTACTTCCAATAAGTTTTCATAGTTTGATGCCAATAAGGTTTTTAACCAAGAATTCCTTAAGACATTGAAAAGATCACCCAGAAAATACAAAATACCTACAATCAATTACTAGATCACTAAGATTCTTCTTGTTGCATATAGATTTAGACACACCCCTATTTTGAATATGACATCAATAAAGGGTTGATTAAATGAAGGGAATAATGACACCCATCAGTCACCTATCTTATCATATTGTAGTGGTATACACTTTAAGCTAAATCACCACCCCTATTATCATATTATAGTGGCATACACCTTATGGTACATAGCCACTCACTTCTTATTCATACCATAATGACATACTCTCTAGGATAAATTGTCACCCATCTTCATCCATTCATCCTATAGTGATATATGCTTAGGGCTAAATCATCACACATACATTCAACAAGTCGTGGTATACACTTAAGGTATAGGGTCCAGCACATATTTCTGTATATCTCATCCCCATACACTCATTCTATAGTAATATACGCTTAGGGATAAACCATAAGTCATCCATTCAAAAATTTGTGATATACACTTCAGCTATAGGCTTCACGCACATCTCTTCACATGTCGCATTTCATCACCATTACATATACAAACTCATCACAATGTGCTAGACACAACCAACACTACTCGACCATTTCCTGATGACGCACTCTCATTTATGGTTCATTCTCGATCGGTGAGGAAGTAAACAAAATGAATCTCACTACATACACATTCTATTCATGGGGCATGTTGCTCTATCATTCCATCTTGCATTCCATTCCATCCATGCACAACATCTTGCATTGTCTTGGGGAATTTATTCTTTTTACTAGTGTTTTGCATTTTCACTTTACTACACATGTTAGAATTGTTTCTTATATGTCAAGGTATCATACACACATGTGTGTTGATGCATTTTGTTTAGTGTGATCATAGATATAAGATTCTATGTGTGGCATGGATGCTCGCCTTCTACCCTTCCTATACCAATCACTGGGGCATCCACATTCATATTATCCATGTTATATTGTTTAATTTTGTACTTAGCATGTTATAATACTTGTTCAAACATGCTTTGACAAATTAGTTATCTTTCTAACATGCTAATGGGTGTTCCATGTGCAACACATTTTTTTGCGGGATTACATGTTTCCATGACTACTTGTTTGTTTCTACTTGTCTACTTTGTTTTCCATCGTATGCGGAATTTTCCCTTTACTTGTGTGGAAACTTGTCTAAAATTCGATGCCGGGATGGCCTTGAGTGTCTCACGACATTGTGAGTGATCTCCCATTTTTGAAACTCTTTGTGTAGTATACTTGTTTTTCTTGGTGTTTACACTACTTTGCTTAGTAGTTCCTACATTTTCTACATAATTTACATTTGTCTTCTTGCATGTATATGTTTTTTGAGTAACACTTATTTTATCTAGCCATTTCCTTTTGTTTGAACCTTCGTATCTACTAAGTGCTTTACCTTTCCACCTACATGGTAGATTCTATAGGTTAGAGTGTGGTTGGTCCTTTTTAGGGCTGAATTCTCCTTTCAACGATGTCACATGCATGCCCAAAGAAGGGGGAATCATTGAGGTTTTTTTACTAATATTGTGTATTTACACTAGTTCACATATAGAAAACGAACTCGACTAGTCTACAAAGTCCATACATAGCAGATATCTATAGGACATGGCGTCCTCCAACAATTCGTGCATAGTAGTTTTTGACGCGAAATTACATCACCCCCAAATGGCCTGATTTTGAATGGGGCATCTTGTGTAACCTACATAACATTGGACTCTCTCTCAAGCTATGGGACTTTCGGGCTTGAGATGGTCCTCCGGAGAAACATGACTTCTTCTTCCTAAACTACCTGCCACAAGTTACTCTAATGCAGGAAAACTATATAATCCTAATCTAACCTTCCAAGGGACCAGGGAGAGAGAGAAATGCATGAAAATAGAGCCTACACTAAAGCGTTGATACACCAGAAAAGGAATTTGCTGGTCAAAAATCTAACTGCCTAAAATGGAGAGAAGTGAGCAATGGAGAGGATGGACAAGATGCATCACAGGCCAAAGATAAAGTTCACACAGAACACCACTTCAACCCATTAAACACAGCTCTCAAAACCTGTAATAGACATTAGAAATATGCACAGTATACCCTGTAATGATGAGAGGCAAGAAGAGATAATAAAATAAGGGAAGGATGGAAAAAATGCATCACAAAACATATTTTATTGCTCCATGAATTCACACAGTACATCATCAGTAGGTAAGAGGCAAGAAAATGTCATTACAAAGCAAGGATAGGAAGCATAAGCTCCAAATTCAACCCTAGGGAAGAATAAGAGAGGGGGTAGGAGAGAAAAAATGACCAACTCTTAGAAAAATTGCCCTCCTTATAATATATAGGAAGAATGAGAGGGAAAGGAGAGAAGAATTCGAATTCTGCTCCAACCACCCAAGAAAGTGCATTGAACTCACCTACTCTAACCACCCCAAAAATTCATTGAACTCACCTACAAAAATGATGATTTACACTACAAAACCCATGCCTCCATGGGTTGTTCCTTCTTTGGAAAGGAAGCCCATACTTCATTATGGTGGTAGGTGAGAAGCTTGAAAGCCTAAAAAATGGTGGACTTAAGCATTTAAAATTATTAGTAGGCTTCATGACTCATCTTTCATTGAATTGACCCTCCACCAATATTTTCCAAACTACTTTGGTTTAGAGTCTATCCGTGCAAGATCCATGTGGAAGCCCTATGCATTCTTAAGATTTTGCTACCTTTTAGGGTTCTGGGAATACGACGTGATGACACTTGGCATCGTCTCGAGCTTGATATTTTTATTCATGTTTTGGCTAAGTCCCTTCTACCTATTTAGGAGAAACTATGTTGGACCCTAGACACGTGGAGGGCCTGCACTTGTTTGGGGCCTGCCTTTGGATTTTACCTTTGAAGTTGCGCCGATGAGGCACATGGAGGCTTCCACTAGCTCTTAGACTTTTCAATGGCTGGTTCTACCTTTTTGGGCTCTAACCACATGGAGAGCTGTGTTGGTTTGGGGATTTTAAGGTGCACTGAGATAACACGTGGCACCTTCTGCGGTTTTGTTGCTTTAATTCAAGTCTACTTGCTCTGGGCTTGATTTTGACCTATCGAGTTGGATTTCTTCAATTTTTCACTTGAGCTTTGGTCTCCTTCAACATTTCCATTGGCCATTCATTTTCCCACCTTTCTTCTCCATTGTCGAGCTCACCCACAACTAGATTTTTGGGATCGAATGTGAGCTCACATGACTGAACCAACCTCTCCATTTTTCTCATGTGCAAGGTCATGTTTGATCAATTTTTCCGAGGGGAAAAATTGGATAACAATAGTTACGAGCTTTGGGGTTACGGTGGGTGTGCCTCTCTACATTACTCTATCTAGTGACATCGGATCACCCAAAAAACTAAGAAAGTATCGAGAACTCTTCACGCATTTAAGAAGAAGTAGTTAAAGGTTGGAGGATACAATGTATTTCCTCCCTATACTTCTTCACCTGGGGTTGCGTGAGATCGCCAAAAAAATTGTGACAATATAGGAAATCCTTCTACACCCTTCTCTTGACATAGATCAGTTATACATGTTCCATTTACAGTTTTAATCTTGCATATTTTACATTTTTGTGGTTTACACATTTCTGTACACATGCATATTTTACACAATGTTTTTTACATACATACATATTTGAATACTCTATCACTTTCTCCTTACAGTCCATTTGTATGAGAAACAAACCATCAAATTGGGGGAACAAAAATAACAACAATATCAAAAAAATAAAATAAAAATGACAACACACCTCTACAGAACTTGGCTTTACTAACCATGGAAGTACACTACACACATTAACAACTACACACACATTCCACCCTAGGTTCACTCTCATCACTTTTTTGCACATTTTCATATTTAGAATCCACTCTCCATATTTTTCTTTTTGGCATTCCACGCTCAAGTCTAGTCCATCGACATGTATTCTTCTACACTCTACATGGATATAAGGTATGCATCTCTATCTTCTTTATGTTAACGAGTGTTCCACTCACCAACATAAGGTGGGGAAAAGATAGACACAAAATTGTGCAATTTAGGAATTATTTAGCCTAGTATTGTAGTACTATTTAGAATGTTCTCAAGTGAATAAAGTACTAATTAATCCCACTTTTTGGCCATATTTTTCTTATATTTTTATTTCTTCATTCTCGAATATTTTTCTATGCTCATCTTGGTATTTCTTCAACAATTGGACATACAATTGCTTTTCTTCCTTGCTCAGATTGCTACCTAGCCAAATCTTACGTGGTTTATTATTCATTCCCAAGACATGCTCTTCAACATCCCTCGAGGCTGACATGTGTCTTTTGACAATGCAATCAGCATTATCAAAGTTTGATTCAAGTGCTACCAAACCTCTGGGAATAGTATTAGTCTTCAACTGAATGATGTATTTTCCAAATAAAGTCTCCTTTCCATCAGTTGCACAAACCATTGGCTCCCAATCTATATGTTGATTGAAAAATTCTCCTTAGTTTTGTAAAAACCTTTGCACCTAGGCATCATCTTTGAACACTTGCCAGTGTTTAACATTTTCAGGAATAGATGGCCTAGTTAATACCTCAATATTATACTCACAATAGGGGGATACAATACAATTTTCAAATCTAGACCCCAATACGGCCAATTTGTCTGCTAGAGTATTATACTTCCTATCGTGATGTATTATGTTGAAGGAGTCAAACATCTCAATGAAATCCCAGACTACATGCTTATACTACTTCATTCTCTGATTTTTTGTTGCATACAATTTTCTAACCTGCTTGACAATTAGCTCTGAATCTCCTTTAACAATGATGTCTCTAATACCATATTTCCAAGCAATTCTTAAACCCAATAATAGTGCTTCATATTCTACAATATTGTTAGTGCACTCAAAGTTGAGTTTAAAAGAAAAAAAAACTCTTCCTGGCCTGGAGATATCATAAAAATACCAGCACCATTTCCAAATTTAGAGCAAGCCCCATCAAACAAAAAATTCCAAGGAGAACCTACTTGTTTAAGAGACTTGCATTGATCAATTTTGTGCTCTTTACCATCAGCAAATCCAACAAAGTTATCAGCATCAATGTTAGTGTATAACACTTCATAGGAAGCATTATTGGGATCCTCAATGAGATGTAGCATCTTCTTTTCACCATACAACTTTACAAGGCTTCCTCAATAGGTATAGTGGCAAAAGACATATCCATTTTCACACTCCCACCCACACTAGCAGCCCATTTTCTTGATAACAACATTCCCATTTGGCAGGGCAATCAACAATAACAACATCTAGTTTTAAGTTCTTTCCTAGGTATGTTGCAAGTTGCACTATCAAACCCTTGACACATCCAACCACTGGTACCTCTCTGAAATCCATGGAAGTGCACTTACCATGAGCTACTGTCACTTTGATATATAATTCATTCATGACCTCAAGAGGAATAACATTGCATGATGCTTCAGAATCAAACATACGAGAGTGTCAAAACATGTCCCTAATAATCGAGTAGTGAAAAATGGATCTACATTCAGTGGGACTCAACTAAGGATGTTAGCAAATATACTTGGTGGCTCACCTAGTTATTCCAAAGATACTTGGGGTTTTTCCAACTCGTAATGGTAGGAGAAGTCTCAACATTGTTTAAATTTATGCCTTGGGTAATATTTTATTCTTTCAATACCAAATACTCAAAGGCCCTTTTCTTGTGCTCATGAATCCTAGGAAACTCAACACTTGGAACAGAAATCTTGATCGACTCGGACTTGGGCAATGTCATAAGGAATGTATTTGGGCAAGGAAGAATTTTGAGGAAGACTAAAAAACTCATCTAATAGCAAAGGATTTTTCATGGTCTGAGCATGGGTAGGGATAACAATTCTGTTTGGGGAAACAAGGACTTTACTGAGATGTATCTTTCGAGGAGTTTCTTTTGAGATATTGGTGAGAACTAGAGTTTTGGTTTTGCCTGAGGCCCTACCCATTTGAAAAATTTACTCCTAGTGTTTATGTTATTTTTCTTGGGAAACCACAACATTTATTAACAACTGTCTATCCTCCTCAGAAGGGATTCCTCCATCATACTTTTTAATAATTAATGCCCTTAAGTATTCAAAATAATTATAAGGCAATTAAAAATATTTTACCATATCTCTTTCAAAATTATGAGAGGGAGGAAGGGGTAATAACCGGTGTGAATGCAATCCCGAAATCTCTGATGAGTTTAAGCCGATTATATAGTCAAGTTGCTCCTTCTTTGTGAGTTTGTAGAGAGCACCCCTTCATGCACACATCATCATCAGTGTCATAATATGCTTCCTCAGCCTCTTTGTCTTCATCACATGGGGCATGTGGCAAGAAACATATGTCACACCACTCAATTTCATTGGCTTCTTCCAAAACAACGAATCTTGCAGTCAAAGAATCAAGCATGATTCTATTTTCACGGGCTTGGGGCTGTCTATTTCCGAATCCCATGGGTCCTTTTCCTCTATCATCAGATCTATGATCACCTCTAGGATGATTTGAAAATCTTTATTGACCTTGTGATTTATGCTGACCTTGGGAACTTTGTCTAATCCCCTTCTCTTCTCTGGCGTTTATAGGATATTTCCTTAACAGCTCCGACCAAAGCTTTTACAAACTCCTCTAGATCCACAAATTTACTTGACCGAGGCTTATCTAGATTGATTATCTTGATTCGTTCTCTGTAAGGAGGTTTACCAATTGTCTTGATGTTATTTTCAATCTACAAACCCATGGGAAGGCTTGCCTCATTTTTACTAGGTTCTTATCCCTCAAATAATAGGAAACCTTCTTATCAAAAACATCAGAGTATTTTATCAAACAAGAAACATCACTTGGCCTCAAGATCATAGGTAGCCTATTCAGGGTCTTATTGAACCTTGTATTGAAGTCATGAAAAGATTCATTAGGATTATTTTTAATATTTTAAAATTATGATAAAAGAAACCTAGGGTCTATTTTATCTCCATATTTCCATATAAAATCATTCTTCATTTATGTCCATGAATCAATGGAGTTTCCTAGAAAAGATTTATACCAATCCCATGCATTCTCCTCTAGAGTATGAATAAACAATTTTATGTACACATCCTCAAATTCAATCTCAAAGTCTTCCATCATATTGACAAAATATTTAAGTGCTCATCACCAATAATAGCATTATTTCCTTGAAATTTAGGCAGTGTATTTCTAACATCTTGGGGCATAACACTTGGATATCCATCCATACCTCTAAAATCTATAGGACCAAAATTTTTCACAAAAATAGAGGTCTAGGTGGGGAAGTGGGCCTTATTATTTTGGGGAGATGATCTTACGGGAGAAATAGAATGATGAGAAGTGAGGGGTGTGTGGGCACATGAATACAATTCTCAAAATGAATGTTCTCTAAAAACTCTGTTTCTTGGAAGATCCTATCAGCTTTGGAGAACACAAGGACAGAATGAGATGCAAATTTTTTAAATACAAAAGAAGGCCCCTCTCTAGATGGAGAATTCAGATCTACAAAAAGACTACCTAATTCAGAATCACTTGAGGAAGTATGGAAATATTCAATGACAGCTTATCAGTTTCCATAATTGATAACTCTTTTCTTTATTTCGATCTCCAACAACTTTCCAGATTCTTCTTCCTTCAGAATTTGTCTTTCCCAGCTTTGGAAACAACCTTCTAGCAATGTCTTTAATGAATAAAGATATTCTTCCTTCCAGATTTGTAGAGATTAGTGATAAATTTCAATTGACAGAGGTTAAAACACTGGAATTTATCAAAATTTAATTCAACATGGAGTCACCACTAAGGATTTTCACCTTAGTTGTGAAAATGCACTAAAATTGATCTGTCAAATGTCCTGTCAAGAGTAAACTCATGCAAAGCTTCACAAATTTGACCTTCCTTTACCCATATTTAACTTTGATGATGTAAACTAAGTGCAAAAACCAATGTAAACCGGAAATATTGCATACGTAACTTGTAACTTGCACAAATCTTACAGATCTCAATAAAGGATGATGTTTAAACAACATGGGGGCTGGGCCATATTGTTTTGGGGAGGTGATCTTATAGGAGAAATAGAATGATGAGGAGTGAGGGGTATGTGGGGCACAAGAATACAATTCTCAAAATGAATGTTCTCTAAAAACTCTGTTTCTTGGAAGATCCTATCAGCTTTGGAGAACACAGCGACATAATGAGATGCAAATTTTTAAATACAAAAGAAGGCCCCTCTCCAGATGGAGAATTCAAATCTACAAAAAGACTACCTAATTCATAATCACTTGAGGAAGTATGGAAATATTCAATGACAAGCTGATCAGTTTCCATAATTGATAACTCTTTTCTTTATTTCTGATCTCCAACAACTTTCCAGATTCTTCTTCCTTCAGAATTTGTCTTTCCTATTTCTAGAAACAACCTTCTAGCAGTGTCTTTAATGAATACAGATCTTCTTCCTTCCAGATTTGTAGAGAGTAGTGATAAATTTCAATTGACAGAGGTTAAAACACTAGAATTTATCAAAATTTAATTCAACACGGAGTCACCACTAAGGATTTTCACCTTAGTTGTGAAAATACACTAAAATTGATCTGTCAAATGTCTGTCAAGACTAAACTCATGCAAATATTTACAGATTTGACCTTCCTTTACCCGTATTTAACTTTGATGATGTAAACTAAGTGCAAAAACCAAAAAAACTAGAAATATTGCACACAGAACTTGTGACTTGCACAAATCTTATAGATATCAATAAAGGATGACATTTAAACAATGGATTTTCACTTAGATCATGTAAGAAAAATTACTAGGGACAAATATAAGAAAGCCTTTGAATATCCTCGGTAGTGGTGCCAAAAGTGTTGGTATCCAATTTGATTCTCCTTGCAAGTTGAGAAACATCAAGATTTAACAAGAATCCTAGAGATGGATAAATCATCATGTATGTCGTTTTATAGCCGGGAGGTGATTCAACTAGCTCTTTATCACTCAGATGTTGGAGAAATAGATAGCACCATTAAAAGGATTTGATCTATCCTCACTACTTTAGGCCATGCCTTTCGACCAGGGTGAGAGGACCCATTTTGTAACCTTTTTGGTGAAGGAGAATGAATATATCCTTCTTTGCATGAATTTGAAAGGAAACCTTGAGAAAATATGATCAATGCACCATAATTTAACTCTCACGAGTTGTCACTTCTAAAGAATGGTGATATTTTCTAAATAGGGTTAAGGTTACTAAAGACATTATCAAATCCTGATTTCTTCTGCATATTTTGGTAGTAGAACTTATTCATTTGTGGACATACAGGGAAAAAATGGGTAGTTCAGGTAGGATTCAATGTTTTTGATAATTTTTGGTGGGATATTTATTAGGATGAACTTTATTTTTTCAGATCTTTGAGAACCTTCACAAAAATTGGAAAACTAAATGACAGAATGCTTTAGAATAGCTAAAATATTCCTTCAACTAGAAGGTGTGCATCAATGGAGGCCCATATTTGCATGGTTTCACACAATCTCCAAGAATTTAACATGAAGGCTCAATCTAAAGACTCAATTAAACATTAAAGACCCCTAGTTCCTCACGCCTAAGATACACTCAAAGGCTTACAGACAATATTTATCTACAAAATGATATTAAAATGATTTTAAATTGTTTATCTCAAGACAGGATGAAGGCTCTTGTTATCCAAAATTCACCCCCTCAAGGTAAATTTTGATAACATGCATTAAATTCTTCGGTCTTGAGCAAGATAGATTGATTCAAGGCAAAAATCATGTTTCAGGGGTCCCTTTGGCCTTTTTCTAACTCTCCTATCCAAGAAGAAAAGAGAAAGTTCTAAAAAAGGGTGAAAAAGTTGCAAAAACAAGCTTGGGGTAGAAAAAATCATGAAAATTGGCTAAGTCCTGGTCCAGCGGCCCTTGGAACATTGGGATGTCGGGCGTGAATCAGCCGAAAGGCCGCCAGGTGGTCCGCATAGCAAAGGGACATCCGGGCCGTGGGGACGCGTGGGACGCGAAAGGGCGAACCGGCCGAAGGTGAAAAATTGACTAACTATTGTGCGTAATGCAGCCAGGACATTTGGGCCGTGAGGATGCAAAGGACGCTGACCGCTGGATCGCCAAACAGGAACTTTATGCAGGGACAGTTGGGACAAAGGGACGCGTGGGATGCGGAAAGCCAGAAGAGCTGAGAGCCAGTGAATGCGTGCCACGTGTCTTTGCGTCAAAGAGGGAGGAAGCCCGAATCGGGAAGATCGAGAGAAATTTGTCCCTAACAGTTTGGGACATATGGGAAAAAGGATGCAGAGGACACGAAAATCCGGCAGGCCCGCGGACGAATCAGAATAGGACATGTGTCCTAAGGGCTAGGTATTTCGCGGCGCGGGGAGCGAAATGAATTTTTTTCCAAAAGTTAAAAAAAGATCAAAATTTTCAAAGGAAAGCCCGCGGAAAGGTGGAGGAGAGAGAATTGCTTGGAAAACAAGCACCTGACACATGGCATCCAACTGGCGGAGCGCGGAATTTTTTTAAATTTTTTTCCAAAATGCAAAAAAGGTCAAAACTAAATTTTTTTGCCCGACATCCGTTTTTTGGGTCATTTTGCCCTAAAACTTCAAACCTTCATATCTTTTGATCCAGAGCTCGGATTTACACGTTCTTTATATAATTAGAAAGATTATGAAATTATATATAGGATTCCATGGTCAATTTCTAATTTTGATTCAGTTTGGATGTAGAAAATTCAAAAAAAGGCTCTGGTACGTGTCCATGGCCAGAAATGACATTTCAACGACTAAATTTAATGCAGAATGGGTCGCACTCTCCTCCAATTTGGTCAAAAATGATAGGGTATGGGTTTGTAAGGTCCTCCATGCTGATTTAATGCATTTGCAGTCAATGAGGAATGGGCTCCCATGTTTTGTACGTTTTCTCTCTCCTGGGCTCGACCCATGCAATGTAAAAGCCAGATTTGGCTCATTTCTTCAGTGTGGAACACTTTTTGGCATAGCAGACTTCTTCTTTCACCTCCAGCAAGTGATTGTTGCAAGAATCAGACCTCTTCAAAGATTGTAATAGGTTTTCTACCTCTCTGAGGTTGTAATGCAGTGGTTTTGACATTGGAAATGATAATGCAAGCTTTGTGAATGGGTTTCAGTCCTTTGTTTGTATTATTTGCTTCATTTCAGATCCTAAATTATATCTTATCAGCCTATGTATGTTTTATGCTGCAATCTTTGGTTTGTGTCTATTTGCATGACAAAAATATTCACCACTCCTTTTGGTGCATCACCATCTTTAGTTAGTTTCAATTTTTACATTTCTATCCCTGTCTCCTTGCAATTTAGAGTAGGATTAGGATCTGAACCTCTGTAGTTGTGCAAATATAGATCTAAATCAGAGGAGTTTGAGGAACCAACCTCTAATCTAGAGATTCCTCTCTCAGTTTCACAAGTCCCACACTTGGAGAGAGGTTTCCATGTTGTGCAATCACATTGGATGCCTAAGACATCATTTAGAACCTTGATCAACATCCAGGGGTGTTGTGATTTTGCACTAACAGTTTTGGCACACCCGGTGGGACACTAGAGGTCTCATTTTTATTGCAAAAAAGTTGATGTGCATCTGCTACAATTTTCTTGCTTGAAAAGAGCTATTATTTGCATATCTGGGGACTCCAAGGGGAAGAATCAACTGGTTTCAACAGTGTAGGCCTGAAAACTCATGAGAAGAGTCACCACAAGGTCAAGAGTTGGAGAAGAAGAAGTGTTGTTTGAATACCTATAATTATCTCCAAGAAGAAGGCAAAGAGGAAGAAGGACTCAAAGGTCTCCATCTCCACCAAACAGAACTCTCTCAACTCCTCCACCTAGTAGGCCTTTCATTGAGTCAACAAGAGTTTTAAGACCAATTATAATGGCACAAAACAACCCCTATGTCAACTTCACAGGCAACAACCCACTTGCCCTCAATTCACAACATCCAATTCCTATTGTAGCCTTGAAGAACATTCCTTACTTCACTAGAGAAAATCAAACTACTCCAGGTGATCATGTTAAAGACATTGCTAACCTTTGTGCAATCCACGAAATCAATGAGATGCAAGTGGCTGTCAAGTTACTGGCATCTTCATTCAAGGGGAAAGCATTGCAATGGTTTAGAAGCCTTGGAGTTGGTTCTATCACAAATTGGAATCAGTTTTGTATAGCACTTCATGAGAAATTTGGAGAAAAGGGAGACAACTTGTCTCTTTTGGAGCAGCTGACAACCATCAAGAGAGCTCCCAATGAGCGGTGACCGATTTCAACTTCAGATTTCAAAATACTTGGGAGAGAATTCCATCGGGCCAAAGCAACAGAGAAGGTGCTTTTCTCTACTATCTCAAAGCTCTAAATTCTGATATTTCTATGTTAATTCAGTCCATGGGAGGCATAACTATCCCTATGGCTTATAGCATTGCCATTAGGGCTGAAAATTGTTTGATCCAAGCTGGCAAACTTGCCCCTAGACCTCCCATGCCATTGTTCCCAAGTTTAGAGAGCCCAAACACCAATCAAGCACCTAATTTGGCTCCTTCTCCCACTCCTAGAAATCAGAGTCCAAATGAAGCTTCCACTTCATCTCCAAGTGCCCCAAATGAGCTTCAAGAAGTCATGAAGCAATTACAAAACCTAGGCAATGAGCTGGTTACTCTCAAAAGGCAGCAGGCCCAAGGTTTTAGACCTTCTTATCAACCCCAAGCCCAGCCTAATAGGCAGCCATACCAACCAAAAAGGCCACCTAATCTAGTTGCAAATATGAATCAAACAAGGCCTCCTGCCAATAGACCATTTCAGCCCTATAATCCAAATGCCATATCTGCCTCTAAGGCATTGGTGCCAACACAAAACAACATAGCCAGGAGTATGATTGGTGTTTTCCATGCAATGAGCCTCATAACCAATCCATGTGCTTCAATGGTGCTTTGAATCAAGCATTAATGGTGACAACTACTAGTGTGGAGGGTGAGGGTAGTCAAGGAAACAACCAACAACAAGAAACATTCCAATAGCAATCAGCCCCAAATGACACCACATTGGTAAATTGGCAAGCAGAGGATTTTTGTGGCATGAACCAGTGCAAGTTGTATCAAGGTGTTGCAGCCAACACAAGGTAAAAAAGGAGGAATTTGGGTGAAGAACAACCATTAACCCCAACCAATTCACAACCTTCCATGGCTCCACAGATGATTGGCAAGCAAGATCCAATTTCAAATGCACAAGGGCAGCCAAGAACAACCCCTAGGCCAACTCAAATACTAGTTGTCATTGCCCACGTGCAAGGAGTGAATGTACAAACCAAGGGACAATAGAGGGATACTTCATCTCCATTCAAGTATCATTGATCGGATGAAGAAGACAAACGTCAATATATCGATGTGGGAATCCCTATCCATCCTGGGCCAAAGAGATCTCTGCTGCAGTAAGCCGCCATGAAGGACCTGGCCAACTTCGAATCAGCAAGTTTAGATGCAAGACAAAGTGCTTACAAATGCTGCCCGGCGAGGGAAATCATGGAAGACAAAGAAAGTAAAATGTTGAATCCCCCTCCTTTCTATGTTTCATTGATCATTGGAAATCAGCTAGTGCACAATTGCATGATAGACTCCGGGAAAGTAGCTCGGTAATGCCTAAATAAATAGCTGATCGCTAGGGCTCCAAAGATGAAACCATATCCAAAGGGGTAGTGCATTTGGATGGGACAGCACTAACAACAATTGGGGTGATTAAAAACTTGAGCCTTACGTTGCATGCATGTCCAAATGTTGTTGTTTTACGAGATGTATCATCATAGACCTTCCACCACTCTTTGCCTTATCATCACCAAGCCAAACCAAAAGATGACAATGAGGTATGGCAGCTGTTTTTGATGGATCAAGGAGTAGACAAGGTGCGGGGAGGTGGAGCTATGCTTGTTTCACATCAAGGAGTAAAGTACTATTCAGCTTTTAGATTTCAGTTTACATGCTCCAATAACAATGCTGAATATGAAGCCTTGGTGCAAGGGATGCATTGGGCAATAAAGAAGAAAATAAAGAACTTGAAAGTCTTTGGTGACAGTGAATTGATTGTAAATCAGGTCAAGGGACAGCATGCTGCCAAGAATGATCTACTCAGGTGCTACAAGAACAGGGTGTGGGACCTCATGGAATATTTTGAGGGTTTTGGCATCAAATCCATTCCTAGGAAAGAGAATCAAGTTGTTGACAAGCTTGCAGCAGTAAGGGCAGCCTTTGACATTGTGGAAAGCATTCAACAAGACAAGGTACAGCCAAACATCCACATGATTATGAGGCCTTCAGTGCTAGATAACAATGTTAGTTGGCAAGTGTTTGAGAATGACCAGCAAATCATCCATTTCTTGCAAGAAGAAGCTGAGTTCTCAGCCAAGAATCAAGAAAAATTGGAACAATAGTATGGTGACCAGGTGGTAATGCTGAGAACTAACAAGCTGCCCAAAGGACTTATCACTTTGGAGTCCATTTTTAACCCTAATGATCAGTTTAGAAAGGAGAAAGCAAACATTCAGGTCAAGAGAGAGGATTCAGTATCCATCTTGGTAGAAGAGAACAAACCATTGCAAATTGGAAGGATGACAATTTGAACAAGAAAGGTATGAGTTCATACACGGTGTGTCAAGAATTCCCCGACGTGTTTTCTTGGAGCTATGAAGACTTGAAAGGTTTCAATCCCAACTTAGCTCAAAGATACCATCGAATTGGACCCAAATACTAAGCCTGTCAGGCAGAAACAAAGACTAGTCAATCCACACATGGAGCCTCTCATGAGGAAAGAATTGGACAAGCTGATTGAGTCAAAGATCATATTCCCAATCAAGCATTCTAGTTGGGTTACCAAATTAGTTCCAGTCAGAAAGAAGAGTGGAGAGATCAGACTGTGTGTTGACTTCAGAGACTTGAATAGAGCCTATCTCAAGGACCATTACCCACTCCCTTCCATGGAGAAAATCTTACAAGTTGTGGCTGGCTCCTAGAGGTTTTCACTACTTGATGGCTACTCGAGCTACAATCAAATTATGGTGAAGGAAGAAGACCGAGTTCAAGACAAAGCCTTCACAACCAAATGGGAACTTTTGCATATAGGAAAATGCCATTTGGGCTATCCAATGCTGGTGCTGCCTTCCAAAAGGACATGGACATGGCATTCAAAGGATTGATTAACAAAGTGTGGTGCTGATTTACCTTGACGATATCACTATTTTTTCCAAGAATGAAACAAACCACCTCTCTCATTTGAGACAAGTTTTCATGAGGTGTAGGAGATTTGGAATGTCTTTGAATCCTAAGAAGTGCATCTTTCTTGCACATGAAGGAAAGCTCCTTGGCCATATTTTCTCCAAGGAAGGATTAGCAATTGATCCAGAGAGGGTTGAAGCCATAAGAGCACTACCATTGCCAAGCCACAAGAAGGCCCTTCAGAGTTTCTTGGGAAGGATAAAATTTGTTTGAGAGGTTTGTCCTAGATTTTGCAGCCCTTGTCAAGCCCATCACCAAAATGTTAAAGAAGAGCATGGCTTTCAAGTGGACAGCAGAAGGCAAGGAGAGTTTTGAAGCAATCAAAGAAGCCATCTCCCAAGCACCAACTCTCATCAACCCAGACTTCTCCAAGGATTTCATCCTCTATGCATTTGGAGGTAATGACACTATTTCTGCCATTTTGGTACAACAGAACAAGGATAATGATGAGTAGCCAATTACCTTCTTCAGCCGGAGCCTAGATGACTATGAGGTGAGGTACTCTTTTATTGAGAAGCATATACTTGCAGTAATCAAAAGCTTGAAGAAATTCAAGCATTTAGTCTCAAACAACAAGGTCCATTGCTAGTCTCGCATTTGGGGTCAAGGACTTCCTCCACAACAAGGATTTGAATGAGAAAAGGACAGGTTGGATCACCCATGTCATGGAGTATGACATTGAGATCAGGATCACCAAGCTGGTAAGAGGGAAAGGATTGTGTGAGCAACTGGTTTGGGGAAGCAAAAAGAAGTATGCAATGAAGAAGAGGCTGTTTTGATGATCCAGACAGCCATGAGCCAATTGGAAATCAAGAAGAAGACAAGGTTGTGCCCACTCCTTGCTGGAACCAAGGAATTATACACTTCCTAGGCATAGGCCTATGCCCTCCCTGAGATGAACAAGACCCAAAGGAGACACTTCAGATTGCAAGCTGTCCCATATGCCATTGTTGATGGAGTTTTGTTCAAGAAAGATGTGAATGGAGTCTTTCTTTGAGATGCATTAGTACAAATCAGATTCAAAGGGTGTTAGAAGAGTTCCATGGTGGACCAGTGGTGGTCATTTTGCACTAAGAGTGACAACTCTAAAATCATGAAGGTGGCTATTATTGGCCTAAAATCTTCAAAGTGATTGCTATGCATGGATCAAGAGGTGTAAAAATTGTGCATTTTCATAGGAAAAGAGAGACTTGCTGCCCTTCCATTACATCCAATCTTAGTTGACTATCCATTCATGCAATGGGGTTTGGACTTCATTGAGTCATTAATCCCAATTCAAGCCCAAGGGCACAAATGAATTTTGATGACCACAGACTACTTCACCGGATGGATGTAAGTAGTAGCACTCAAAGAGGCAAATGAGCCTAGCATCTTAGACTTTTATGAGGGATAACAACCAGATTTGGTGTACCTGCTAAAATAATCTCCGATAATGCATTGGCATTCATTGGATCTAAGGTGAATGAGTTGGCTGTCAAGAACGTGATCTACCTAAGCACTTCATCAAACTATTACCTCAAGGTAATGGCCAGGCTGAGTCTACAAACAAGAACTTGTTGAGGATCATTAGGAGGAATCTTGACGAGAATCAGAGGTCTTGGCATACCAAACTAAAATCATCCTTATGGGCTGATAGGATAACTCCCAAAAGATCCACAGGTAATGTCCATTCAAAATTTTCTATGGAAGAGAGGCAATCTTGCCCATGTCACTTGAGTTGCCAACATTGGAACTCATGAAGTAGCTGGAGTTGCTAGAGTTTGAGCCCATGGAGGTGAGGTATGCAGAGTTGATGGAGCTGCAAGAGATCAGAAATCAGGCATCCCAAGCAATGGAAAAGGATCAAGCTTTGATCAAGAAGACCTTTGATAGGAAGGCCAAGGATAGATCTTTTCAGGTTGGAGATCTAGTGTTGAAATGGGATGTGGATAGAGCAAAACCGGGAAGGCATTCAAAATTTGATGCCATTTAGAGTGGCCCATACATGGTCATGAAGTGCAAGGACAACAATGCTTTCCAATTGGCCCCATTAGATGGTGAAGAACTGCAGATTCTAGTAAATGGAATCTATCTCAAGCGTTGCTTCTAGAGGGAAATTCACTACCTTGTAAATATTAGATTAGATTTTCATTCCTCCAAGTGCTTGTGCACATTGTTTTGCTGTAGGTTAGTTTTGTTTTCCCTAAGTGCTTGGGCACCATGTCCATGGAGATGTTTTGCAGTCCTTGCTTCCATCGGGTGATATTCCATCTTCCTCCTTACACATTCTAATTCAGTTGGGGTTCTAAACAGAATATTTGATGACTCCATTCCCAATGCACTGCTTCAGGCAACTGGTATCTTCTACCTAGCAGCGGTGTGACCCATTTGAAGTCGCCAAATTGTTATCCAAAATTCACCCCCCAGGGTAAATTTTGATAACATGCATTAAATTCTTCATCCCGAGCAACATAGATTGATTCAAGGCAAAAAATCATGTTTCTAGGGTCCCCTTGGCCTTTTCTAACTCTCTTGTCCAAGAAGAAAAGAGCAAGTTCTAAAAAAGGGTGAAAAAGTTGCAAAAAACAAGCTTGGGGCAGAAAAAATCATGAAAATTGGCTAAGTCCTGGTCCAGGCGGCCCTTGGGATAGTTGGGACGTCGGGGCATGAATCGGCTGAAAGGCCACCAGCGGTGCATGCAAAGAAAGGGACATCCGGGCCATGGGGATGCGCGGACGCGAAAGGGCGAACCGGCCGAAGGTGAAAAAATTGACTAACTGTTGTGCAGAACAGGCTGGGACATTTGGGCCGTGAGGACGCGAAGGACGCAAACCGCCTGGATCAGCTGGCGCAGGAACTTTCATCCGGGACAGTTGGGACAAAGGGATGCGTGGGACATGGAAAGCTGGAAGAGCCGAGAGCCAATGAAAGCGTGCCACGTGTCTTCGCCTCAAAGAGGGACAGGGAAGCCCGAATCGGGCGGATCGGAGAAATTTGTCCCTAACAGTTTGGGACATTCAGGACAAAAGGACGCGGAGGACGCAAAAAGCTGGGCAGGCCTGTGAATGAATCAGAACATGACACGTGTCCTAAGGGCCAGGTAGTTCGCAGCGTAGGGAGTGAAACAAAATTTTGACTAAGTGTTCGATGCAAATTTTAAGAGGGAGAAATGGAAGCCAGGCCGGCATGCAAATAGGAATTAAACACGTGTCCAATGGAGTAGGGAAGTGCGGAGGTCGGGGGAACTTTGAAGTTTTTTGCAAAAGTTCTTCGGCCAAAAACTAAAAAGCAAAGGTCTTCCCCACGCCCTTGTCAACCAATCAATGCATGCCACGTGTCCGGGTGGTGGGGCATGGGGGAAAATGATTTTTTTCCAAAAGTTAAAAAGATCAAAATTTTCAAAGGAAAGCGCGGAAAGGTGGAGGAGAGAGAATTGCTTGACGAACCAGCACGACATATGGCATCTCGACCAGGTGGAGCACGGAATTTTTTTGAAATTTTTTCCAAAATGCAAAAAAGGTTAAAATTTTTGCCCGACATCCGCTTTTTTTTGGGCGTTTTGCCCTAAAACTTGAGACTTTCATATCTTTTGATCCAAAGTTCAGATTTACACATTCTTTATATCATTGGAAAGCTTATTAAATTATCTATAGGATTCCGTGGTCAATTTCTAATTTTGATTTAGTTTAGATGGAGAAAATTCAAAAATACGGCTCTGAGTACGTGTCCATGGCCAGAAATGACATTTTAGCAACTAAAATTAATGCAGAATGGGTCGCACTCTCCTCCAATTTGGTCAAAAATGATAGGGTATGGGTTTGTAAGGTACTCCATGCTGATTTAATACATTTGCAGTCAATGAGGAATGGGTTCCCATGTTTTGTATGTTTTCTCTCTCCTGGGCTCGACCCATGCAATGTAAAAGCCAGATTTGGCTCATTTCTTCAGTGTGGAACACTTTTGGCATAGCAGACTTCTTCTTTCACCTCTAACAAGTGATTGTTGCAAGAATCAGACCTCTTCAAATATTGTAACAGGTTTTCTACCTCTTCGAGGTTGTAATGCAGTGGTTTTGACATTGGAGATGATAATGCAAGCTTTGTGAATGGGTTTCAGTCCTTTGTTTGTATTATTTGCTTCATTTCAGATCCTAAATTATATCTTATTAGCCTGTGTATGTTTTATGCTGCAATCTTTGGTTTGTGTCTATTTGCATGACAAAAATATTCACCACTCCTTTTGGTGCATCACCATCTTTAGTTAGTTTCAATTTTTGCATCTCTATCCCTGTCTCCTTGCAATTTAGAGTAGGATTAGGATCTGAACCTCTGTAGTTGTGCAAATATAGATCTAAATCAGAGGAGTTTGAGGAACCAGCCTCTAATCTGGAGATTCCTCTCTCAGTTTCACAAGTCCCACACTTGGAGAGAGGTTTCCATGTTGTGCAATCACACTTGATGCCTAAGCCATCATGTAGAACCTTGATCAACATCCGGGGTGCTTTGTGATTTTGCACTAACAACTCTTCTTGTAATGAAATTGCAAATTCTACTAAACTATCACGGGGACAAGATCATGTGTGATTCAGAGGATTTTAACACAAGATTGCATTAGGAACAAGAAAAACTACTTGCACACATTCTGAAATAAAGCAGACACAAATTTTCCCAAGATTAACAGAGATAAATTTAAAGTTGATTAGATTCATCAGCAGGGGAAATTTTATTTGAACAATTTTAGAGCTTATCAATGGCTATACTCTTGCAACCAACTTGACATGATCAATTCTAAAACATAAGAGATTAACATGTTTCTCATATGGTCTCTCATGAAGATGGGCTTTCTCAAATTTTCGTAATAATTCAACCCCCGACCATTTGGATGACTAAAGCATGCTTTTATAATAGTCAATTTACATCGAAACTTCCCCAAGAAAAGAATATTCAAGGAACCTTTGTTTGTTACATGTTTGATCATGATTTCCAGAAAATGATGTTTAACATACTTATAACAAAAACTTTCCAGTTGTTCAAAAAGGTGAATCATTGCAAATATTTCAGTCATTATTTTAATTGGGGCTCCTAGTCATCTCCTCTAGCAACACGTTTTTCATCCTTTTTGCTCGCAACCTCCAAAGATTTCAACACTTTCCCATTCTTTCCTCTACAAATTTTCCGCATCCGATTCTTTGGTAATTCACTTTTTTGCAAGTTCCCGAGAAATTCCAACTTCAAAAATATCAACCTTTACATTCCTTGGAATTCACAAATTAATCTCTAAATCCATTCGATTGCACTTTGCAAACAAAAAGACAAGGAATTTCATCAAAAATGATGAAAAACATGCATATTCACATCTCCAGAATCTTGGAGAAAAAATGGCAAAGAAAATCGATGTAATGCACAACAACTATTGATTCTTCCCTTTCTCAACTTTAGATTAGAGTCATCCATGTGGAAAAATCTGATTCGAAGTGGGCTTGGGGTTTCCTTTTGCATTTTATGACTTTTGGAGAAAATGCACAATTTTCACATTTTCCCCACCCCTCCTTTGAAATACGGGCTCGACACGTGGCTTAATCTAGGCCTTTGATGGAGTCACAACTCATTTATGCAATTTTACCCTTTTTAAAAAGGCAAAATTTCCAATTTTCCTTTGCCGACCCGCCTTCCCGCATGTAGGTTTTTATGTGGGCCCCAACGGAGTTGTGGATTATTTCACAACTTTGCTCCTTTTCGTAAAAGGAAAAAAATTTCAAAATGCCCCGCGACCTACCTTCCACTTGTAACTTTTGAAATATGCCACGTGTCCTTCTTCGCAGTCAAAGTAAGACTTTTTCCCTGCCTACTGAGCCAAAAAAATTCAAAGTGCTCCACTGACCCGCCATATTTACTGAATAGCCAATCAAATATTATTGGGGCTATGGGGCCAATTTGGTATTTTTTACAAATGAGACAAAAGTGGCAAATTTCACCAAAACGACCTGCCAGGCCACATCCAATAAAAAATGAACATGTATACACCTTCGGGGCTAAAAAGATAAATTCACCCCGCCTTTATAAATTTGACCAGCCAATCAGAAATCAATTGGGCCGTGGGGCCAAATTGATATTTTTGTAAACATATCAAAAAGTTACAAGTTATAAAATAGACCTGACGTGCCTTATCCAATAAAATAGACCATGTAGTCAAGATGCTTTGAGATATAATTTGAGGGCTAAAACATGCCTGTAAAATAGTAAGATGCAGGAACTCCACCATTTGCACCTGCATTGAATTTTCCTTTAAGGAAAAATAATTTGCAAATGATACAATGCTCGAAAATAATCCACGACCATAGAGAAGGATTTACAATAACACCCTGGTAAAGATAAAACTTATATGCATCCATTCGAGGAAATAAAAAATATGACAGAGATCACAGATTAAAGTATTTATAGAGAAAACAGGGCGAGATCAAATTGAGCACCAACAATGTCTAAGTTATGACTAGAAATTTGACTAGAAGTTGTGTAGAGGCTCTCATTTTGACTATAAATTTCATATTTATATAGTAATTTTGATTTTGATTTGTTGTTACTATTTCAGGAGTTGATAGAACCGAGATTTGGAATTTCAAATTTGTGTGAATATTAGATGATATGGAATGAGTACGAGGTGGAAGTAGAGGATGACGAGGAGGAACCAACGTTGGCACTCGACCACGGGAAAGTGTTTGCATTAAATATTATTGAGTAGATTAGGTGCATTTTATTTATTTAGATCTTTTGGAGTTGATAGAATGTCAAACTTGTTAAATCTTGTGTCATCAGGTAGGTGGGGTGAAAATAGAAGTGGATTTGGGGATTTGATTTTTATTTTGTCTTTTTTTTATGAAAAGTCAATTTTGGGAAGTCATAGCCACAATTTGGGCAAACGCCATCATCCCCTATAATAATAGGGACAATGGCATATGGGGAAGCAAAAATATAGCCATAAGGCCAATGACATCTACCGGAGAGCCAATTCTATAGAGGAGAATTTTCTAGAGCTGATGGTATTGGGGACATGTAGGAATAGATTGTAGAATTTGATTTTTGGAAATAGATTTATGTTGAGACTTCTTATCCTTTTTTTTTTTTGTGATTTTTAGGATACATTTGGAGTGGAGGATATGCCTATGTTGGAGTGTAGATCTATCATGTCTAAGTGGGATGATTGCGGCATCGACGTGGGTAGAGGTAGACCAACTACATGGTTGGGGTCTTGTGGGAATCATACATATTTCTAGGATATCACTCGATGTGGATTTGCTGAAATGTTTCTAGCAGCATAGGAGACTAGGTCCAATGCATTTCGATGCTAGATGTGATGGGAGATTGTGGATATAGTAGTGACGTTAGAGAATGTACATGGTCTTTTAGGGTTACCGATTAGAGGCATAATTATGGAATATGATTTGACACTTGATGCTACAAAGTGGAGAACATTGGGCACATGGGCTATATGGAGAAACACATACGATGAGTGCATGTTATGTGATCAACTCAAGACATTGTAGAAAACAAGAATTTAGGCTATCCAAAAGGTAGTGATTAGGATCGTGGTAAAACAGATAGTGTGTCATAAGGAATATGGAGCTATCCCATTATTCTTGATAGAAGTATATAGTAATATTCATCTTGGGCACCACTACATGGTTATAGTTGGTTCATGATATTTACATGGTATGACGTAAAGGCCAATAGGTCATGAGACACATCATCTAGAAGTTCGTGAGACACATAATTTTATTGACAACCTAGATATATGAGTTTTTCCTCATGGGTAAGTGCACCAATCTAGGGGGAACAAGTGGACAAAAATATGAAAGAAGTAAAATCAAGTACACATTTTTAAATAATTTAAACGAGTTTTATTTTTCTTGGTTTGGGATTTCCCAAACCAAAATGTGTACGTGTTATAATGCATATGCATTTTAGTTTATTCGAAATGTGTACATGATCTATTTATTAAGGACTATATATGTGTTATAATTATGTTTTCTAATGCGTACACATTCTGTAAAGTATAAGATTTATTTTATTATTTCTTATAGTTTAAATTTATTTTAGTAAATGTAAGAAACTAGGGTCACTCTACACTTGATGGAAGTGGTCCCATAGCTCTAATAGTTAAAATATATAATATAATTTTTTAGAATCCAATTTGGTCAAGATACTTACTAATTTCTAGGATTTCATCAAGGACCTAAAGCTTTCATGGCATATATATTGTAGTTGGTCTTTGTTTAAGGAAAACATATAGTATTTTTAAAAATATTTTTGACCTTTTGGATTGGATTTTAGCCCCGCAACTACTCGAATTGGTACTAATTTTGAATTCTTTTCCACAATTCACTTTAGTGACCACAAATCAACTCTATGATGCTTGTCTAATTCTTAGTGAAATGAGGTCCTCACTTTGTCACTAGAGTATTACTCCCTGAACCAGACTCTTGTCCAATAAACAAAATGAGCTGATTGTAATGTGCCACCTATTTAAGGTGTGATCACACTACTAGGTGTTGAATGAGTTTCTAAGAAGAGTACGCTAAGTGAATTGCATGAACTGAACTGAGATGATTGGTCGTTCTTGGAAATAGGGTACTCTATATGAATATCATCCTCTCACCTTTCATGGATCTAAAATCATCCTTTGATGAGATCAAATTTATGCTTCTCATACACATCTTTTCTCATGGCTCAAATGGAGATAGATGATGCCTTAATACTTCACACATGATGGTCTTGGATACCTCGGTGGCATGACTAGATCATTTGAGCTTGTTCTTTGGAGGGACTTGGGAAAAATGACAAAGTGTCGTGGATATGATGATCATCAAGTGACTTCTTGAGCTCCAAATTTCACCTTCTATTATGACGATTCCTTCACAATTAAATTTCTTAAACAAGATGGCACCTTGTTGGAAGCATGCTAAGGGTACCTAGACACTTTTTTTTCTCAAGTTTCACCTCATGGAAATGGGTTTCATCCTCTAGATACTTGATGAATCCTTGAATAAAATTTTAGGATGAGTTACATTTTATTTTCCCTACTTTAATGAAACCAAAAATTAAATTTTACGATAAATGAAACTATTCTAAAAATCTAATTCTACACGCAACTAAAAATTTGGGTCCTATTTCATTTTTAAAAATGAGATGGGAAGTCTAGAATTTTAATGTATTCAAGCCTTAAATAAATATTGATTATTCTAACTTGTAGAGTATTATAATAGATTTCTAGTGACTTTATTTTATCACATATCTTTCTATAAATCCTAGAATCGTCTAGATAAGTTATCTTTCACCATTTAAGATTTCATTCCCGCATATAAAAACCTGAATCTTAAATGATTTCTCTAGATGAAATTTTATTTCATAAAATTTCCTAAATTTATGTAAAAATATTCAATTATCTCGTGAAATAAACCTCAATTTATTTATGTTTTATCTAAACACTTCCATAGGGTGTTCAATTAGCTATAAAATGGCCTTTTCGGACCTTCGGTGAAAGTCTGTCTCATCAATACCAAATGACCTAATTAATAACCTTAAACAATACTCCTAAACACTAAAACACATTGAATGATATTATTAGGACTTTACTTTGAGCTAGGTAAAGGTTGAATTGATAACAGGATAGCCATAGGAAATATGCATAGTGATTGAGAAGTCTTATTTTCAATTAAGGGATTAGTTTTCATGCTTCAAAACTTTAAATTTTCATGCTAGTTATTTTGGTAATTCTGGAGCTAATCAAGCACCCTATGGGATATTTTAGGAAAGATCCTAATGTTGCAAGCACAATGAACTAAGAGTGGCGATGAATCAAATTTTAAAACCTTTTAAAAAATGTAAATTATCATACATGTACCATTAACATTTATTCATCCATCAATGTGTGATTAACAATATTAAAAAAATCAACCATTTAAGCACAACTAGGAGAGCATGCACATGAACACAAGATATAAGTGGGAAACCCTTATGGGAATAAAGCGTAGTGCCCCCATCAAACAACACATAAATAAATAACATAAATTAATGCATAGACTAGGTGGTTGGGGTGGACAAGAGTGGGTAATGGTGAGTGGTGGGGAGGTAGCATGGAGTGTGGGCTTGATACGACTTATAGAATTATCACCTCCTTGCATAAAAAGTAAGCAAAATTGTATTTGAGATCTAGAGCCATTAATGAGAGATGAAACCCAAGTTTGCATTGTAAATTTTGTAGTAATCAGATAGTTGTAGCGGTTTTAGGGCGGATAAAAAGGGTTTTACTGAAATGGATTTAGAAACATTCAACCGATGCAATTGACAAGTGTAAAGCATCCCTTTCAGTAACCTATGGCATCACATCCTCTATTACATGCTTGGTGTTTACATTTAATGAGAAGATGTCACTACCTTGTGGGGAGTGTATGGTTGTTTTAAAACCATTGTTTAACCTTTTCCAACATAGTTCCATCTGTGGCTATTGTATGGAGGTGTTTACTTAGTGTTGGTCTATGTATGTGCCAAGATAAGAGATTTGGAAAGGTTTCTCATCCCTCAAGCACAATGGAAAGAGGAATAATTTAAGCCATTGTATTTGCAATGATCCGATTATATCTATAGGAAAAATATGGAAGCATGCACTTGGCATATGAAATGTTTTGACTAAATGCCTGAAAGAAATGTGGCATGAACTACAATGATTGTAGGAAACCAAAGCATAATGAATAAGGGACATGATTTTTTCAAATGATGTAGTTACTACTTCTCTAGTAGGTATGTGTGCAAGATGTCGAAGCATGTGCTTGGAATGTAAACTATTCGAGTAAATGCCTTAAATGTGGCCTCATGGATTGTAATGATAGCAAGATATATAAAAAATAGATTTGTTGAAAAGGCCTTGGAACCTTTCAAGAAAATGCAAAGCTAGGCTTCACAACCTTTGCCAACATCCTCCACCCTATGCCAAAATGGAGGATTTAGAATAGGGAATGGACATCCATCAATCATAATGATTGTTGTCAAACTTTTTTGTTGTTTCTAGAAACATCCATAGAAATAGGCTCCTTTGTAAAAATAGGTGTCTTCGTAGGGGCTTTCTCAAAATCATAATGATCGCTGCTAGAAATTTTCATTGCTACTAATAACGTCCACAAAGATAGTCATAACCAGAAAATTGTTTGTTTCTAGTGGTGGCTTTCGGTGTTAAAAAAATGCTATGAAATTTCATAGAACATTACAATATTTTCCATATAAATTTGATTACAATATTAAAGTAACATTTTATGAAATGTTGGTGGACCTATGTGGAGCCCATATTTCACCGTGTCGTTCATGGAAAGACATGGTCTCCCTTATCTTAATATTTTATAATTTTCATATAATTTGGTTATTTATTTGGAATAAAAAATATTAAACCATTAGATACGACACAATTGGATATTAAAATAAGGTTGTTATCTCGAACCAATAAAACTCATCTTTATAATTTCCATTACCGACTTGCAATTTGATCGACATCCATGTTGATACCGCAACTTTACACTTTTTTATCTAGGGTATTAAAAGTTGGTGCTGATGTCCATTGGCTTCATGAGACCTAGATTAGTCATCAACTAAAACAACTTTTTTATTCACCTTGGAAAGTTAGAAAAATGTAATTTCAAGAGACTTGCAAAATAACACTCGAGCCTCGTAAAAGAGAGTTCAAACATCATATGTATTCCTTGTTATGTAGAGAGTTGCATCAAGTATTAGCTCGACCTCGTTTGACCATTTGCACTCTCTTCATCACTCCTCTAGGAGCCCTGTTACCCCATTTTGCACCTTTAGGAAGTGGTTAAAACTGAAAAGTTGTGATTCGTATCGGTTCCCCATTCGGACCATGGTGGCAAAACACTTGTCCACCATCACAAACCTCTATTATTTCTAATAGACAGGTTGGCTAGAACCACTAGTTTGGGGAAAAAAATATTCTTGATAGTTTGGGAAAGGCATTTTATAGGCCTCGGTCGTTGTTTGACTAGGTCAAACTGGCTCAACTATGACTAGTGGCTTTGACAAACTCGTTACTATTTGTAACTTATTTACCAGTTCTTAGTTCCGTCTAATCCGTTTAATTCTCTTTATATATGATAACATGTAGAAAATTTTCCATTACACATTCATCTATCAAAGTTCATTATGGATGAGGTTTTCTTAGCCCTAGAGCTAAAGTTTATTGTTGTTGAACTAGCCTAATTGTGACTAGTGGCTCTGGAAACCTAGCAGCCAATTGAAAACCATTCACCCATTTTGAATTCCATCAATTCCTGTGAATTCCTGGTATATAGGAGGACATGTTAAAATTTACCTTTTGTGCATCGTCTAATGAAGGAAGCTTTTAAATGTGGTTTCTTAGCTTCTGAGCCTATATTGAACATTTTTGCAACTAGTGGGAAAAATATAAAAAAGTAAGCTATATGACCCCAATCAAGTTAGAAAACTATTGTGGAAACTTATTAACATATGTAAATCACTATTTGGAACTCTATGTTGTGACTTGTTGTGTGAAATTGGACTTTTGGAAAAACAATGTTTCTCTCTCTTCCCTATCTCTTTCTCTCTTCTTGGTTAAGAAATGAAGTGAAGTGAAATGAAATAAATGTGTTAGAATAATTTAGCATAGGCATATTTATTGCATTGTCTTTTATTTAATAATTTCCAACATGTGCACTTTATTCTAGTGACTTGCATTTAATATTGTTATGTTGGATAACATTCAATATTGATATTAGTAGTAATTACATGTGCATGTGAGATGGGTCTTATCATCTCGTAGTAGGTTGCCTGATAGGGTGTCATGTCTATCCATATGAGGCTATCTAATATCTATAAATATTACAACTCTTGCATTGTTATGTAATCTGATTTCATGATCAATAATATTTGTGAGGCTTTCATCCCTCTTTGGTCATTACAATATAATTCTATTCTATCATTTGGTATCGTGAGCTATACCATTGTTATCAAAATATACATCTCAAACCTTCTCATTTTGAATGCATTTTATTACTATTATGTAAATGGGAAACTAAAAACATTATTTATGTTATATCTAGTGGATGACATGTTAGGGATTTATCATTGATTTCATGCTCACATGGTTTTGATGCAAGTAAGATGGATAAATGGTGTGGTTTTGACTCATTGTATATTGTTGGAATTTATGTGTGTTAATGGAAATAAATTTGTATTTATTGGTATGTTATAGTAAATACTCTTCATTAAAATTTGGCAATATGAATGAGATGCTATTTTTAGGGGTGATTTGAGAAATGTGCATTTAACTATAGTTTTCCTTTTTAGTCATATTATATATGGTAAAAGGGGTTTAATGTGTGTGTGTGTGTGTGTGTGTGTGTGTGTGTGTGTGTGTGTGTGTGTGTGTGTGTGTGTGTGTGTGTGTGTGTTAAGTGAAATTGTAGAGGATAGTTCAAAATTTTGTAAGTATTGAAAGGTTTATTAGTGAAGTTTTGTAACATTTTTAAGATGCTAGTGTTTAAGGGAAATGTTCATCTAAACATGGGTGTTATTTTGATCCCATTTTTTGTATTGTAAAAGTTGGATATATGTGTTAAATGAAATTGAATTTAATAGCTTATAGTGCAATTCTAAGTGTGCAATTGATGATTAAATAATTGGCGTGTTGTGCTTCTTACCTTAAAATCTAATCAAGATATCCAAATGAAACAATCAACCTTATTTTAAAACTTGTGCATATCTATCCTTCTCACATGATATTTATTGACACAAAATAAACTAAAAACCTTAGAATGAACTTAAAAATTTACGCTTGATAACACCTTCTAGCTTAAGTAACTAAGATCCTAAGTTTGAGTTATTTGTTATAGCCTATATGCTTAGCGACATTGTTGTGAACCCAACAATTAGGAACCACATGGTAAAAAATTTTCTTGGGTATGTGGTCCCCTCGTGGGAATGATAGATGTGTGTGTGTAGTAAGGAGAGTGTGATTACCTTTAGGTAGTACTCTATGGGTAACCAAACCCCAACATAATGTAAGATCCTCTTGGTCGGGCACACATGTAAAGTGAAGAGTGTAGGTGGCAAAGATCACTAACTAACCTTGGAAGTCACCTGTATGAGTTGGGATCATAAATGAACTCGATACCCAATTTATATTATCGTTTGGCTTATATGGTGCAATACTAAGAGTTATTTGTGAAACTTAACCACATTTTAATTTATGATTAGTTTGTGAAAATGTAACTATAAGATGATGTTCTTGGAGAAAGGTGAAATGTATATCATTCTTATAACACATTTATACCATCTTGTGGTGAGAATGAAATCCACTTCGTGTAGAATTTAAGGTGATTCTTAACCTTTTAAAAGAACTTATACCTTTTATTCTTCCACTTTTCCTATTTTGTAATGAATGTATGGTGCGAAATCATGTAATCATGTTATTGACATGAACCCCTAGGGCAAGAACTGTTATTCTCATGAGCATACCAATGTCCCTATAATAAATGGGTTATACAATAAATTTTAAAAAAAGGTAATTAAATCAAATTGAATGAAACCATTTTAAGATAATGAAAATGATGTGAGTGGATCTGATTTTTTAGTTAATTACATGTGAGAATATTAAGTGCAAACCCATTTAACCCCTCTTAAACAAGAGTTTCATCTTGACAAGAAGTTTCAATTGTGCCTAGAGTTACAAGATGATCATTGGTGATAAGGGTATTTAATCACCTTAATTGTGACCTTAGTAAGGGGTGTAAAATTTATAATTGACTACCTCCTGGTGACACACATTTAATAATTATTTATGAGGAATCCAAAATTAGTTTATTAGGAAACCATACTCGGGACACGGTGACAATTTTTGCACTTGTCTAAAAATGGGCAGCTCAAAACTTCATTACGATGGATGGCATTGATGAAGTGAACCTAACTAGGGGAGTGTATTACAAGTGTTATCATGTTTCAGTTTCTATCAATGAAATGATTACATGAAATATAGAACTATGTGTGATGTTACAAAACATAATGAATCACATAGCTTGCAATTTCATGTTTATCCTCAAAAGAAAAGAACACAAGATCCCTAAAGAAAGATATGTTATCTTGGTGAAGAAAGAAAATACAAAATAGATGAAGTGCTAAGTTTTGGAACAACAACTAAGGTTATAGATTATAGTAATCAAAGCTCATTACTAAGGTTACAAGTATTGTAAAGTTCTTTCCTTCATGATTAAATACATTCAATTATGTTATTGATTTGTTTAATTCATTATACAATCCATATACAAAGCTCAAATATAGAAGGAAGTACACAAATCAATTTCAGAATTCAATTTTTTATTCATAAGGAATTTCAAATGCTTCCCACACAATCTATGGGATGTGACTCAAGTGAACATCATAACTACTGAAATAGAAGGTGCATGTGCATGAAAATAAAAGTAAAAGAATATGAAGAAACCCATCATTACCATGTTTTTTTGGTCCCACAGCTCCATCTTCACTCCAAATTTTTCTCCATTTTCATCCTTGCTATTTAGCACAACATTGTACTTGAAAAACAAATAGAGAAGAGACGGTCAGTCACGAGCTCAAGATTAAATCATGTTCTTGTATTTTCTATCTTCGTGCAAATGAATGTCCTGATATCAAGATTTATGATTACATAAAAGATAAAACGCATAGCAGAGATAAAGAATACTATTCCATAAACAACACATGTGGTCCTCATAATCATGAAGAAAGAAAAGAGAAAATAAGAAATATGGAATACAAGAGAGGCCAAACAGCCTCAATATTTTCCGACTATTTTTAAGATGTGCGGTATAGGTTTCAACAAAGGAAGAAAGTAAGCGTGTCCAAAGCTTAGGATCAAAGCTAAAAAGAAAAGTAAAGCTGAAAAAAACTTTCAAAGGACATTCTTTAAAAACATCCAAATTACGAGAAGATATGAAGAAAAGTACAGTCATAAGAGATACAGTTGCAAAGGATCACCATCAAGAACAACAAATAAAATTATGATACAAGGCTAAGAACCACAAGACTGAAACAAGCCTGACTGTTTCCTTAAATGATGAACATCCAACATTCATATGAAACACAATACGGTACAATTTTAAATAAATCCTTCAAAGCTTTATACTTCCACAATTATGTTTTCATAATTGATATTATTCAGTATCAAATAAAGATTGCATCCAAAACAAAATTATGTTTTAGATTATAATGATCTAAGATGAATCGGAGCCAATAATGGAAGCATCATTCATACATAAGCAGAGGAGGTTTTCAATCAAGCAGTATTCAGGTCATACTTTTAGGTCATACTCACTCATTAATTATAGTTTACAAGCTTGCATGAAGAGTTATTTATATGAATACAGGTCTACAAGAAATACAAATTATAGTCTGCATTTAAGAAATATCAAAAGAATGAAGTAGAAACTTATAGAGTAATCATGTAATTTTCAGGAAGAAGTAAATGGCTTCAAGTATTTGTTTGAATACAATTTCCAAGATCACATTAAAAGGATTAACTCAAAAATTGAGATGAAATTGTAGCTTAAACAAAATGAAAAGGAAATATGAGAAAATTTTGATAGGGATTTTCCATGTAAAATGAACATTTTACATCTTTCCATGATGTTATTTCACAACTAATACATGCTTGAAAGATGTGAAAAAAGAGAAACTACTTTTATCGATCAAATAGTAATCTGAAAAAGGAGAAGTATTGCAAAAATTCAACTTAGATTAAACAAAGAATAATCTAGCATGTTCATATTTATAAGAGCAGAAAGGAGAGCTACAACTATTTTCAATTTGTAGAACTTATTAAGTAATGCTACATAAGAGTTACAAAATATTCAGATTTCACTATTCATTACAGGAACTTATTGTTCATTTCAGGCCAAATTAAGGAAATATGCCATGTATTATAGAGAAATTATAACTTTTCCAATTAATAATGGTGACAATGTCTTCTTCATGTAAAGTTGATCAAGTACAAAAGACAATTCATAAACAGTAGAAATTTCAGTTTTCAAGTGATCTCAAATTGTAAGAAGATCAAATAACAGTCATCCAATTGTGAGATAGCTAAAGAGAAGAAGATTATTTTAGTTATAAATTTTCAGAATGCCCTCAAGCTCTCATATCACTTATTGCAGATGAATGATCACAAACGAGTAGTTCAAAATCTGGGATTTTAGTCAAGCAATGCAAGTACAACTATGGTAAAGCCAATAAACACCAAATATAGCAGTGCAAAAGGTAATGTAAATCACAAGTTTTCCATCAGAATGACCAAAATGATCATAGTTTGTTGCTAGACTTCAAATGTGCAAAGTACTAGTGATGGTTGTCAAAATGCCCATATCAAGCTATAAAATAAGGAGTATATTGCAATAAGAAGCCATAGATACAAAATATCACATCATAAATAGGTTTTAGAGGTACAAGAAATGATCAAAGTACAGATGATCTATTTACCATTGCAGAATAGACACTCCTTAGGAGCTAAGAAATACAAGAAAATCAGTAAAGAAAGAACTAAAACTGCTCAAGTTATAGTCAAATTACCAACAAATAAATATATATAGTCAAATTATACAAATACAACCGACTTGTGCAAGAAAAAAGTAAGCTTGAGTGGCCCACATAAATACAGAGGAAGATACAAAGCAAGATAGCTCACAACCCTACAGGATGGCTCACGGATCGAGCTCAAAAGCTTCAACATAGAGATCAAATTGAATTTAGAGTTTAGAGTCTCATTACACTAATAAAGCAACACCGAGCCAATACAGTTGCTCTACAGGCCCAATTCAACCCAACAGAAGGCTTGTGCAATATAAATGTGAAAACCCAGCATACCATAGAAATAAAAATGCTCATAGGTTCTAGGAAGAAACCATCGTGAATAAATAGGATAAAAAGAAGATATAGAGATAAGGTAAACCATCAATACTAAGCCAAGATGCACAACTCAAAACATGGACTACATCACAAAGCGCAAAGTGTCCATGAGGATAATGAAAGGATGAGTTAGTTATAAATGCAAACCCAAGATGAAAATACATAAGGATATTACTTTGCATAGGTGTCAATCTACAAGGTGACTATTAAAGAATGAGAAATAAGATAGGAAATCCAAAAACCCATATCTTAAAAGATGTAGATATAGAGTTTTAGATAGCAAATAACTCAAAACAACTTGAATTTGGAAAGAGAAAGCCAAATAGATCTGAAAGGCATGTCAAAGCTTCTCATAGACAATAGAAAGGACAAGATAACACCCTTGCAAACTCTAAAGTGAATACCCAAATCTGGGTCACAAGAAATCAAATCACAACTCACCTTGTAAGACCAGATCTAGCAAGGTAAATCCGAACCATGAATACCATGTATAATCTCAGCAATAAACCAAAATATTTTCACTAGGCTACCATGATTTTAAAGAAAAAATCATAGCAATATCGAGAAAAAATGTGAGCTTCATATCTAAATATGGAAAACATGGTGCCTTTTACACAACAAAATAGAAAAATCTTCAAATACATTAGAGCCAAGAAGAGGTAAGTATAAAATAAATAGTTTTCGAGTCCCAGATCTACATAGAGAATCAAGAAACAAACGAGGCCAATTACCCACATCAACAAATGTACAGATCTACTAAGAGTTTTCATGAATAATCAAAATTCAACAAACTTACCAGTAAAATATGATCAAATCCACAAAACCCTCATTAATATCAAGTGTAGAGTAAAATGACAAAGACCCAAAATGATTTTCGAGCTCAGAGATCAAGGTTGTACAAGAAAATGCAAAGAAACACAAGGGTTTCAAAGTGTTAGTGATAATAAAGCCAAAATGAGTGAGAGAAACAAGCTACAACTCAAGGAACTAGAGGCTCACCTTAAAAAAATTGGCCTCCATTAGAGTTTACACAGTTTCTTCTAAGTCCACGGAACCATAGTGGATAAAAAAGTGAGCAAAGAAATAAGACAAGCCTTCAGAATGATCTCGAAAGATCTCATCAATATCTGTCAACAAAATTTCTCCAAGGCTGCACCCATTCCCTTAAGTTTGAGAGAGAAAAGATGAAATGGAATAGATTTTGTAATGTTTTGTTGCTTAGCTTGGCTAGATTCAACCTTAACTCAACCAGTGGTCAAATATTGCACACGTGTCAACAGTAGGGAAAACCCTAATTTAACCCTAGACAAATATCTATCATTGACAAAGCTAAGGGTGATTCATCATCACAAAGGGGACCAACCTCTATTTAATGTTATCATTGCATCAACCTTAGATAAGTTCTAAACAATAATGTATACACCATCAACTATGCAAAAGGGTCCTGTGACCTTATTTTGAAAAGTGGAGTGATTATTCAATATGTGCCAAGGTGAATAATCAACATGATTATTATTTTAAATTATAACAATGATTATTATTCCCATGTCCAAGTCAAATGAAGACCATATCATATGCCATCAACAAGGGGCCAATGGAGGGTCAATTTAAATGCAGCTCATGATCACTTTAACCTTTTCAAAAGAGACCTTATTATCACAGGTGGTCCCCACTTTGGGGTGATTTTTACTTTGCTAAGTTTTGAAAACAAAAGCATTATTTTCTTGCACAAGAGTATCTTTTCATGTGACCACAAGAAGATAGAAGGGATGTAAGAATCCAAATGAAAAGGTGGTCCCCATCAATATGGTTACATAGGTGAATATTTTACAAAGAATTTCAAATAAATAAATTATTCTACTCACACGTAGAGATATTATTTTGCATGTGCATCTAAGGGGTAGAACTAAAGAATGTCAAATTTATCATTGCAAAGCAAGTCAAGTTGCAGATGTCACATCATTAACTAGAATACATAGATTTCGTGTATTGAGAAGACTTTCTCATGAGGTAAAGCCTATTGTTAGCTAATTTATTCATCCAACTTTATTAAAAATACAACAAGTCAACCGTAGTTTGACCGAGTTTTATTTTGTAGCCAAGGCTATTAATGCCTCATTATATTAGCATGTTTATTTTTATTCCTTTATTTATTTAGGATAAAGAATAAAAATAGGATGCATGGGTGAGTACAATTTTTAGTCTATTTTTAGGAGGGTGGGAGGAATAAACTTGCTATATATTGTGTGTAATTACAAGGAACAAAGAGTTTTGGACACGGTAGTTTTGAAGCAATTTTTTTAGTTTTTCCTTTTGAATGAGAATTAATTTCTACCTTTCCAATCATTTTCAGTGTTTTGTATACCTTATTATTCTTCTGAATGTCAAATTCCCTGATTAATCATCTTACCTTGCTACAAATTTATTTATTTTTGCATAATATTAATGTGCATGTTTTTCTTAATGTATTGTTGTCAATCAATCCCTCAATACATCAAGTGTTTTTCCTTAATATTCTATTGAAAAATATTGTTTTGTGTACCCTTAATCCATTCTCAAATATTTTTGCATATACTCACCAAATCCTCAACACGTTTGGTGTATCATCCCAATTTTCAATTCATTTACAGTCATCTTTTTACCCTCAAAACCCCCAAAAATAGTTTAGGATACATCAAGAAGGAATTGGCCTTGATAACGGATACTCACCTTAACAATAGGTATACCCATAGACCTGATGTATTTCCATTATACCTACTAAAGAGAGAGATCCAGAGAAATATTAGAACCCCAATAGTGATCTCTCTAAAGGGTGCACTTTTGAGAGATAACACAACCTTGTTGACTTAGCATTTAAATGAAGAAGATAAGATACACTATTAGAGGTAATTATTTAAATCATGAATCAAGTAAACTTAGTAATTAAATGCTAATATACAAAAAAATGTATAATCTATTTTCTCTTGAACTAATAATCCTCATTTGTTTCATGTGAACTTTCCTTATGACCACTGAGATAAATTACAAAACCAAACAAAACATGCAACTTAAAAATAAATTCTTAGAACAAATTCAAGTGGCTTATGTGGGAATATATGTTTCTATCAATAACTAGGCCTCATCATTTTATTGCAATAGGGGAAACAAGAAAAATTAGAGGGAGTAACTACAAGTGAAATGTTATGTAAAGTAAGGACAACATAGTATAGTTTTAAGAAGGAGGGACCACATAATAAGTGATCTTCAACAATTAAGGCCAATGAAAAAGATAAAGGTAATAAAATTGTAAACCAGGAAAGTGTGGTGTCATGGATGGTAGTCTTGTGTGTAACTAAATACCCTATTATCAATGAGTGAATTAAACAAGTAATTGAAATAATGTAGATGATTCTTATTCGATGAGTTATATCGTGAGTTAAATGTTTAACATTATAAAAGGAAATCTAGCTTGAGGAAAAGGAATGTATGATTCACATATTATGAGCCAAGTTATAGAACTTAAGTTAAAGATTGAATCATCATTGTAATAACAGTAAAATTTTAAAGGTATCGTGTCATGGGAGTATCCTAACTACAAGTTTATACTACACTTGAATCATTATGTTGTGCCTTGTTGTATGGGAACAAAAGTAGATTTGTTTTCCATCACATATTTTCAATTTATCTATGTGGTTTAATGTTTTTGTAAACATATCATGTGTGTTGTGTTGTCTAGGTGATCCCCTCTAGTGTCATGTGTACTGCAATGTAAGTAGAAAATAATTATTCCGGTAATTTTATTGTTGTGTTTGTGTGGCATCGTGATTACGGTTTTTGGGTACCCACAAAAATAAATAAACCAAAATCTTAAAACAAGGAAATATTAAGAGTTGGAGATTAATAAACACTATTAAAGGAAAAGACTAATTGACTAATAAAGTAAAAGAGAACTACTAATCTTCACATAACATTAAAATTTAATGTATTTCCAAAATTAGTTGCATCCTTGTGGTCACTTTGGACCAAAAATATATTTTTTAATGACATGTGCCATTATGGGCCTTCTTGCCTATGTGATTTGGTGTTGTGTTGCATCGAGGATGATGCTCTTATAAGGGGAGGGAAATGTATTTCCCACATTAAACAAAAATAAATAAAATTACATAACTTAATGTTGTCAGGAGGACAAGAGTGGGTAATGATGAGTGGTTGGGATGTGGTGTGGATTGTGGAATTATATATGACCTGCAGAACTATCACCTCATTGCTTAATAAAGTAAGCATAATTTTATTTGAGATTCGAGCCATTATCGGAGATAAAACCCAAGTTCAAGTCGTAAATTTTGTAGTAATTATATAGTTATAGTTGTTTTAGGGTGGACACAAAATGGTTTTATTGAAACGACTTTAGAAACTTTCAATTAGATGCAATTTACAAGTGTAAAGCATCCCTCTACAACCTCAAAGATCACATCCTCTATTGGGCTTTGATGTTTGCATTTGGAAAGACAATGTCACTACCTTGTGGGGAGTGTATAATTATTTTAAATCCATTTTTTTAACCTTTTCCAATATAATTCCAGACTGTGGGGGTTGTAAGGAGGTGTTTTCTTAGTGCTTGGTCATTTTATGTGCCAAGATAAGAGCTTTGGAAAGGTTTCTCATCCATCAAGTGTAAGGGAAATAAGATTAATGCTAGCCATTGTAGTTGTAAAGATCTAGTTATATCTCAAGAAAAATATGGAAGCATGCACTTGGCATATGAACTATTTTGACTAAATGCTTGAAATAAATGTGGAATGAACTACAATGATAGAGGAAACCAAAGCATAATGAAGAAGGGATGATATTTTGTCAGATGTCGTAGTTGCAAGTGCTTTAGTAGGTATGCATGCAAGATGTTAAGGCATGTTCTTGGCGTGTAAAATATTAAACTAAATGCCTAAAATGTGGCCTCATGGACTACAATGATAATAAGATATGTATAAAATGTGTTTGTTAAAAATGCCTTGAAATCTTTCAAGAAAATACTAAGCCATGCTTCACAACCTTTGTCAAAGCATTCTCAACCTTGTGCAAAATGGATGATTTAGAATAGATAATGGACACTCATCAATCATAATGATTGCTGACAAACATTTTGTTACTGCTAGAAACGTCCATAGAAATAGCCTCCACCATAAAAATAGGTGTCTTGGTAGGGGATTTCTCAGAAGCATAATGATTGTTGCTGGAATTTTTCTTCGCTACTAAAGAACTTCCAAAGAAATAGTCGTCGCTTGAGAAAAATGGGGGTTTCCTAGCAGTGGCTTTCCGGTGTAAAAATAGAATGCTATAAAATTTCATAGAACATTAAAAAGATTTGGCATATAACTTTAAGTACAATATTCAAGTAACATTTGTATGAAATGTTGGTGGACCTACGTGGAGCCCATATTTCACCGTGTCATTCATGGATAGGCATGGTCTCCCTTACCTTAATTTTTTATAATTTTCATATAATTTGGTTATTCATTTGGAATAAAATAAAAATATTAAATAATAAGATATGACACAATTGGATATTAAAATCAAGTTGTTATCTCGAACAAATAAAACTCCTTATAATTTTCATTAGTGACTTACAATTTAATTGACATCCATGTTGATACCACAAATTTATAAGTTATTATTTATGGTATCCAAATTTTGTGCTCATTTCCATTGTATTGGCAAGAACTATATGAGTCATCAACTAAAACATATTTTTTTGTTCACCTTATAAAGTTAGAAAAACACAATTTTTCAAAGGCTTGCAAAATAATCCTCCGAACCTCGAGAAAATAGATGTCAAGCATTGATGCATTTCTTGTTATGTAGAGAGTCAAATAAAGCCTTATCTTGACCTCATTTTACCATTTTCACTCTCTTCACCACTCCTCTAGGAGCCCTGCTATCCCACCGTGCACCTTTAGGAAGTGGTTACAATTAAAAAGTCATGTTTCGTATCATCTCGTCATTTGAACCATGAGTGGTTAAATGCTTGTCCACCTTTACAAACCTCTAGTATTTCAACTAGATAGTTTCCTTAAACCACTAGTTTCGGGAAAGAATACTCTTCTTGATAGTTGGGAAAGACATTTTTTAGGCCTTAGGTCTCTGTTTGACTAGGTCAAACTGGCTCAACTACAACCGGTGGCTTTGGAAAACTCGTTTCCATTTGTAACCCGTTTTATAGTTCTCGTTTCGTTGAATCGGATAAATTCTCTATATATAGGAGAACATGTATTAAAATATCCATTGCATGTTCATCTATCAAAGGTTAGTTATGGATGAGGTTTTCTTATCCCTTAAGCTAAAGTTTGTTCTTTGTTGTAATTAGCCCAATTAGGACATCTGGCTCTAGAAACCTAGAAACTAATTGAAAACCATTCTCCTCTTTTGAATTTTATTAGTTCCTTTGAATTACTCGTATATAGGAGGACATGTACAAATTTACTTGTCATTCATCTCTTGATAGAATGTAACGTTTTAATGTGGTTTCTTTAAAGGGAACAATAACCAGATCGTACCAAGACAAGAACATATATCCTAATCAAACACCATGATGAATAAGATGAAACTAATTCTCCGTAATAACTTGCATAAACCTTTACAAACAAATGAGTAGAAATATCATATATTATTATGGAACTCAATGCAATACAATGAGAATGAACCTTGCTTAAATAGGTAAGGAATAACAATCTAATAACCATTTAAGGTCGTAGATCAAGCCATAAATCAAGGAAATAAATAGTCATCAAATAACTAGTCAAGATGATAGATTTAGGAGAGAACTAGACATCAAGGATCTAGTCAATACCATAGATCAAGGAAATAACTATATCTAACAACTAGATAATATCTCCTAATATCTAAATAAGATAAAATAAATATCCACACACATAAGTGGGTGAGGATAAATACAATAAAGGTAAATAAAGTACCTAGGTGAACATGATCTAAGGTAAATACCTACTCTAACACCTCCCTCAAGTGAAGCTAGGGGCCAAAATAGAAGTGGAATGTCCATAAAAGAGTCCCGAAAACTATGCCTAATGAGGTAATCATGTATAATAACTAGGAAAAAGGGACACCACAAGGTACCCAAAACCAGTAACAAAAAAGTAAACAAAGTAAAATCCCGCTTCAAGGAATCCCAAGAAGCTCATCTCATAAAAATCATATAATCTTTGAAGAAGTTTGGTGTGCACTATGGTCTAAATCCACTGCTCGGTCACAAAACTAATTAAAAAAATTGACACCGGGGTTCACCGAATAGCTCCATATAAGGATACATGTCAACAAAGTGATGTCGAAAGTGTAAAAACACCAAACATAATTTGATCAACTTCTGCAAATAGTTGTGTCATGATTCAAGAACAATAACCAAAGCAACAAGGAAAGGACATAAAATCAAGAGTGTCATGATCCAATAAAAGCCAAGGTAACAAGGCAAGGAAACAAAACCGAAGAATCAAGATCAACACCACACCCTCCCATACTGCTAAATGGGTGGAGGGACACTAGAAATCTGTATGAGTTGTCAAAATAACTACTTGAACACCGAAAGTGTCAATAATACTGATACAAAATCTCTCAACAAACAAGAGAGATACACTACACCGCTAAAGAAAAATTCTCAAAACAAGAAGCATCACAATGTAGAAGGTATATAAAGTGAAGCAAGAGGCCACATAGTGGAGGAGTCATTCCTGTAGAGTCCTATCAACGAATACCCATGTCAACGACATGAGTGATCAGATATCCACCCCAAATCAACACGGATGGATGAAGAAGATGCTTGCATATGACTTCATGCAAAATGCATAATGAGTGCATGTAAAAGAACATCAAAATGTATGTCAAGTTGATCATGTCTGATAGCTGAAATCTCAGGTTTCTCAAGCCTGAGTGAAGATGCAGAACTCATGTGTTGTTCATGATCCTAAAAAAGAGTAGAGAAAACAAACAAATGAGCTTTGTCAATATGTGATCCCAATGAGGTATCTGCACAAAAATCAATCTCATCATGAGAATTCCACTTAACATGTGGAAGAGGGGAAATAATACCCTATGAGTGTTTGCCAATACCTCTACTAGTGAAACCCATAAAACAGAGCATGCGAGAACTAAAGGTAGTGGTACGCTTCTCAAAAAGGTCATGTAGTTGAGCATAAATAAGATACACAACATGTGGTACTGTAATAAGCACAGATGTGGAAGAGCATGCAGTAACAAACCTCACAAGTTTAGAAGCATCAAGAGTAGGAACAGGCTCAAAGAATAACAGATCAATGTCAGTGGTTACAGGAGTAATAGCTGCAAGTGGACTACAAGCATGGATATGGCTATCCACAATATCATGGTGATGATGTAGGCTAGCAAGTTGTTATTGCAGGGAGTGGATTATTTTATCCTTATCATGAATGAGTGATTGTGTAATCTATTTTCTTCAAAAAAAATTAAAATATTCTCTTGAATTCCACATACTTTAGAGAAAAGCATATTGTTCTTAGAATCCACGTTAAAGAAGAATGTAAGTCCCAAAATTTTAGGACATCGGGCTCGGCTGAAATTGCATCCACAATTGATTACAACACTCCTCCATATTTGGCAATTTATAATTATAGTTAAAATCTCAAAATGAATATTTCCAATGGAAAGAGCATGAAAAAACAAGCACTTTTGCAAAAACCAACACTCAAAACCGAGTTACTGAGAAAAAAGATACAAACTTTTCAATATTTTTCTCTACTATTTATTTTAGTTGCCATTGAAACAAATTAAAATGTTTTTGCCTCCACCACACAAATAAAATTAAAGGGGCTGAAGTTAAGCACCTACTCGTAGGAACCACAAGCTTTAAGATATGATATGACCATACCATATGACCATACCATATGACCAGGGGCTAAGGATTTTAATGAGTTCTTTCCTACCTAGCACGAATCCCGAGGAAAACTGTGTGTGCTTCTATGTAATAATAAAACAACCAAAAAAAATGACTACCTCCAGAAATGGCCAAGTTTACAGTCGATCTTAGGGTGTTCGTGCCTTTCAGATCTAATGGAAGCCTCTTCAAAGCAACAAAATATGACCAAATCCCAAATATATGAATATACAAAGAATTTATTTGCAAAATAAAACTTACAGACAGATGTCAACAACAATCTCCAACTCTGATACCATAAAAGGAATAATAACTAGATCATACAAAGCCAAGAACACATATGCTAATCAAACACCACGATCAATAAGATGAAAGTAATTCACAGAATAACTTTACATAAACCTTTGCAAACAAATGAGCAACAATATCATATATTATTATGGAACTCAATGCAATACAATGAGAATGGGCCTTGTTTAAATAGGCAAGGAATAAAAATATAAGAAATAGCCAAGGTCATAGATCAGTCCATAAATGAAGGAAATAACTAGTCAAGACCATAGATTTAGGAGAGAACTAGACATCAAAGATCTAGTCAATACCATAGATCAAGGAAAGAACTATACCTAACAACCAGAGAATATCTCCTAATATATAAATAAGATATAAGAAATATCCACACACATAATTGGGTGAGGATAAATACAATAAAGGTAAATAAATTACCTAGGTGAACATGAGCTAAGGTAAATACCTACTCTAACATTCTTAGCGTCCAAGCGTAAATTGGGTAGTTTTGCAACTAAGCGGGGAAAATGTAAAAACGAAGTTGTAGGACCCCAGTCAAGTTAGAAAACTATCATGGAAACTTATTAACACTTGTAAATAACTATTTGGAACTCTATCTTGTGACTTGTTGTGTGAAATTAGAATTTCTGAAAAATAGTTTTTCTCTCTTCTGTATCTCTTTCTCTCTCCTTGGTTAAGAAATGAAGTGAAATGCAATGCAATGAATATATGTCTCTAACCCTCTAATTTCAAATGCACATTATTACTATTATGTAAATGGAAAACTAAATTTTTAATTATGTTAGATCTAGGTGGATTCCATACCATCAATTCGTTGTCGATTTCATGCTCACATGGTTTTACAGGATGTAAGTAAGATGGCGAAATGGCATGGTTGTGATTCATCAGTATCTTATTGAAATTTATGTATGTTAGTGGAAATAATTTATATGTATTTCTATGTTATATTAAATACTCATTAAAATTTGGCAATATTATTGAGATGCTATTTTTGTGGGTGCTTTGGGAAATGTGCATTTAACTATAGTTGTCCTTTTGAGTTATATTTATATATGGTAAAAAGGGGTTGGATGTGAATCTTAACCTTCGAATGAATAACTACTCCCTCTTATTATTCCGCTTGTCCTATTTTGTAATTAATGTATGGTGTGAAATCATGTAATCATGTTCTTGACACAAACCCCTAGGGAAATGACTACTATTCTGATGAGCATACCAATGTCCCTATAATAAATGGGTTACATAACAAATTTAAAAAAGGTAGTTAAATCAAATTGAATGAAACCATTTTAAGATGAATAAAAAGGATGTGAGTGGATCTGATGTTATAGTTACACATGAGAATATTGAGTCAGAACCCAATTAACCCCTCTCAAATAAGAGTGTCATCTTTATAAGAAGTTTCAATTGTACCTAGAGTTACATGATGATCGTTGGTGATAAGGGTGTTCTATTAGACTAATTGTGACCTTAGTAAGGGATGCAAAATTTATAATATATTTCCTCCTAAACACGCACATCTAATACTTATTTCCTAGGCCAAACCTGGTTGATTAGGAAACCATACTCCTTAGGATCTTGTTGACTAAGAATTTAAATGAAGAAGATATGATACATGGTTAGTTGTAATTACTTAAAACATGAATTGAGTAACCTTAGTAATTAAATGCTAATATGAAAAGAACATGTAATCTATTCACTCTTGAACTAATAAACCTCATTGGTTTCATGTGAACCTTCCTTTTGGCCACTAATATAAATTCAAAAACAAAACCAAACATGCAACATAACAGATAAAACCTTTGAACAAACATGGTAGCTCATGTGGGAATATATGTTCCTATCAATAACCAGGCCTCATCATTCTATTGCAATAGGGGAAACAAGAAAAATTAGAGGGAGTAACTACAAGTGAAATGTTAAGTAAAGTAAGGACAACATAGTATAGTTTTAAGAAGAATGAGGGACCACATAATAAGTGATTTTCAATAATTAAGGCCAATAACAAAAGATAAAGGTAATAAAATTGTAAACTAGGAAAGTGTGGTGTCATGGATTGTAGGATTGTGTGTAACTAAATACCCTATTATCGTGTGTGAATGAAACATATAATTGAAATAATGGGTGAGTACACCAAGTTGGGGGCCAAAAAGGGGTCTTAAGTGGACGCATTTTTCTAAAAAATAAAAATCTTCAACTATGTACGGGTTATTTGAAATAGTTACACTCAAAATTGTGAGATGTTGTGTAAACATGAATCGTAGCATTTTGAGTCTAGTTTCTATGATACTAAATTTTATTGAAAATGGATAATTTTAAGTGGGTTAAATAGCTAAAATACATACAAGTGCTCCTATTTAAAAAAATAAACATAATATAGTGATTTTCTTGCCCCCACCATTTTTTGAGCACCATTCAAGTATTTTAGAAAACCCTTTAGTAGAAAGATATCTAGGAGCATCTAGTTTGTTCTATAATTTGTTTTAGATTTTTTTAGGAAATATATTTTTTTAATGATTTTTCTAGTTCATAAATTTTATGTTTTGAAAAATAAAGGAGCTCTAATTGTGCCCCCTAACTACCTAAAAAATATTGAAGATTAGATTTTTTTAATATGCATAGAATTAGGCCTAGTTTGTGCTACGATTTTTTTTTCAGTTTCGATGACCCAAATAAAATATACACGATGAGAGATAAACATATTTAAAGTTTAAAAAATAGCTATAAAAAGGCATAGTTAGAAAATATATAATATAGAAACCTTATATTAGTCGTAAAATTTGAAAATTCATATTTTTATAAAAAAACTCTTCTCTACATCGTGGTAATAGTTTTTAAACGAATCGATTGTTTTATGTTGATTTATCATGAAGGAAGTGGAATTATTACATTTTCCTGCAAAAACACGTTGTTTTATGTGTTTGTGTAGGTCCATGCCTCAGGCTTGGGGATCCAAATTGGATCCGAAGCCTTGAGTCATGCCTTAGAAAAATTCAAAACACAAAATGCATACACGCTATAACGCATATGCATTCTTTACAATATAAACATTGTATACAATTTTGGCATGCTTCTATTTAAAAAAATAAATGACCAACTTATACTTTAAATTTATTTTAGTAAATATAAGAAATTAGGGTCACTCTGCACCTTATGGAACTAGTCTAAAATCTCCATTAGTCACGGTTTAGGTGATAATTTATGATAGTATAATTTAGTCATTACATAGGTAATTTTTAGGATTTAAGCATTCAACCTGAATCTTTTAGCATTTAAATTCGACAATCAAAACCCTAAACCCTAAACCTTAAATCCTAAACCCGAGGCCCTAAATCTAAACCCTAAACACTAAAAATGATCCCTAAACCCTAAAACATAAACCATAAACCTTAAACCCTAAATATTAAGCCCTAAAACCTAATCCTTAAATATTCAGCCCTACCCATGAGCCCTAGACCCTAAACCTTGAGCCTTAAGCCCTAAAACCTAACCTTAAAATATAAACCCTAAACCCTAAACAATGGATCCTAATACCTATGTCCCGAGCCCTAAACCCCAAATGCTAAACAAAACCCTTAAACCTTAACCATGACACCTAAACCCTAAACCCTAAAACTAAAATAATAATTCTTAAACACTGAACCCTAAACCCTTAATCCTAAACCCTAAACCCTAGACCCTAAACCATGAGCCCTAAGCCCTAAACCGTAAACACTAAATCTAGAGCCCTGAGCTCTAATCCTTAAACCTTAAACACATAAATTTGAGCCCTGAACCATAAGCAATAAGCCATAAACCATGAACCATGAACCCTATACCCTAAACCCTAATCCCTAAACAATAAACCCTAAACCTTAAGCCTTGAACCCTACACTCTAATCCTTGAACCCTAAACTCTAAACCTTAAACCCTAAGCCTTGAGCCCGAGCTCGACTACTAAACCTTAAACCCGTAACTATGAACCCCGAACCCCGAGCCGTAAACCCTAAACTAGACACCCTAAACCCTAAGCCCTAAACCTTAAGCCCTAAATTTTAAATCCCATAGATCCTAAACCCTAAACCTTGAACCATGAACCATGAGTCCCGAATGTTAAACCCTAAACCCTAAATCCTAAAAACTTATACATAAACCCTAAAACCTAAGCACTAAATCCTAAACCCCGAGTCCAAACACTACACCCTAAACCATATACCCTAAATTCTAAGCCCTAAACACTAAACCCTAAACCATAAATACTAAACATTGTGAACTAAACCCTTAACCATGAGACCTAAACCCTAAACCCTAAAATAAAAATAATAAACTTTAAACCCTGAACACTAAATCATAAAACCTAAACCCTAAACCTTGAACCCGAGCTATAAACGCTAAACATTAAATCCATAACCCTAAGTTCTAACCCCTAAACCTCATATATTTCCAGTAGGTCTCATGAGTGATTTCATCTTTTTGAATATCTTAGGACCATATTTCCTAGTCTTGTGCCTAGAACCATCATCAAGTCTTCTTTTAAAACTACCTTGTTTATATGAGAGGTGGGAATTTCCCCCTTCAAAATTTCAACGAGATGAAAGAAATCAAATTTCTATGAATCTCTTTGAATTTTTTTCCTACGAAGTCAATGAACCCTTATTAGTTCAATATTCTCTATCAATACTAATAATAGTGGGTAAGACACAAAACATTACAGTGAGTTAAATAGTTTGCATGCAATGGGAAAAAGAAGATAATTGTATTAGGTAACATTTATTTGTTCCAAATTATTCTTAGATATATGAAATTTACCTCGTTTAAAATACAAATAGATGAAATACATCAAATTGTGATGAATCCCTTGAATGTTCTACCTAATAAGTAGATGAACCCTTTTTAGTTGCACTCTATGTCAATACATATAAGAATGAGTAAGACATAGAACATTACAGTGAGTGAATGGGTGAGCCTAATCCATAAGCCTTAAACCATGAGCCGTAAACCCTAACCCATAACCCCTAAAACCTAAATGTTGAGCCTTAAACCCTAAACCTTGAACCCTTTTCTCTAAAACCTGAACCCTAACCTTTAAACCTTAAACCCTAATTCTTAAACCATAAACCCTAAAACCTAAACCCTAAATCTTAAACCCTAAGACCTAAACCCTAAACCCTAAGTGTTAAACCTTAAACCTTATATCATAAAACCTAATCCCTAATCCCTAAAATCCAAGCCCTAAATGCTAAACCCTAAAATATAAAACCTAAACCCTAATCCCTAAACCCTAAACCATAAACCTTTATCCCTAAAATACTAAACCCTAAGCCCTAAACCCTAGGCCCTAAGACCTAAGTCCTAAGTCAAAACCCTAAACCCGAACCCTCAAACAGAAACCATCAACCCTAAACCCTTAATACTAAACCATGAGCCCTAAGCACTAAACCTCAACTCTCAACCCTAAACATTAAACCCTCAACCATGATCCCTAAACCCTAAACCCTCAACCTTGAACCATAAACTCTAAACACTCAACCCTAATCCCTTAACCCTAAACCTTAACCCTTGAGCCCTAAACCCTAAATCCTAAAATCTAAACCATCAACCCTAAACCATAATCCCTAAAATATAAACCCTAAACCATGAACCATAAGCCTTGAGCCACGAACCCTAAAATCTGAACTATGAGACTTAAACACTAAAACTTAAACCCTAAACTCTGTAAACCTTGAGCCTTAAATCCTAAATCATAAACCCTCACCCAAAGGAAAGTCATAACAAGATCATTCAACATATTTCAAAGTGTCAGGGAATTGTGTCTAAGGTGACCGATCAACTCATTTAGTTTTTATGAGAGACTACTTTGTATAAAGGCATAAAAAGGCATTTTTGGCCATTCTGCAGCTAATTAAATAGCCTTTAGAATAAGATAAAATGATTTAGTCATTGCACCGAGGTATCAAGGACAATCATGTGTGAAGTATTAATACATCGTTTTTCTCCATAAGAGACATATGAGTTATAACATGTATGAGAATCATGAATTTGAATCCATGAAAGGATTCTTTTAGAGATAGGAAAGGTGAGGGGATCATCTTTATATGGAGCACCATGTTTCTCATAATGAGTAATCATCTCAGTTCACTTGATGCGATTCACTTGGTACTATTTGTAAAAACTCATTCAACACATAGTAGTGTTATCACACCTTAAGGAGGAGGCACATTACAATCACCTCATTTTGGCAATAGGACAAGAATCCCATTCAGGGAAAAATCCTCTATATAAAAAGTGAGGATCTCTTTTTAGTAAGAAGTAGACAAGCATCATAGAGTTGATTCATGGTCACTAAAGTGAATTATAGAACAAATTTAAAAATTTGTACCAATTCAAGCAGTGTTAGGTCCAAAATCCAATTTAGAAGGTTAAAAACCTACAAAATGACTAAATGATTTCCCAAAACAAAGACCAAATACAATATATATGCCGTGAAAGTTTTAGGTCCTTTGCTAAAATCCTAAAAATGAGTAAGTACTAACCAGATTAGATTTTGAAAAACTATCTTCTAGATTATAATTGTTGGAGCTACGGGACCACTTTCATTAGGTGCAAAGTGACCCTAATTTCTTATATTTACTAAAATAAATTTAAAGTATAATAATTATTTTATTATTTCTTATCCTTTTATTATTTCTTATCCTTTTATTATAAAAGGATAAGAAATAATAAAATAATTATTATACTTCAAATTTTATTTTTGTAAGTATAAGACACCAAAATACACATACATAGTCCATACTATACAAAACACGTACGCATTTTGACTTCTATAAAACGCATACATGTTTTGACTTATCTAAAATGCATACATTTTTTCCTTCTCTAAAATGCGTACATGTTTTTACTTCTTTAAAATGCATACTTGTTATAGGTTTGGTAATTACCAAACTAAAAAAATTAAAACGCGTATGCATTTCATCTATTTTTCAGGTTTTGTCAACTTTTTGGCCCCCTAGCTTCGTGCACTTACCTAATGTAGATAATTCTTATTCAATGAGTTACACCATAAGTTAAATGTTTAATACTATAAAAGGAAATCTAGCTACAGGAAAAGAAATGTATGATTTGCATATTATGATCCTTTCTAGAACTTAAGTTAAATATTGAATCATCAATGTAATAACTTTGAAATTCTAAAGGTCTTGTGTCGTGGGAATACCCTAACTACAAGTTTATACTATAGTTGAATCATTATGTTGTGCCTTTTTTTAAGGGAACACAAGTGGATTTTATTTGCATCATGTGTTTTCATGTTATGTATGTAGTTTAATGCTTGTGTAAACATATCATGTGTTGTGTGTTTTCCTAGGTGACCCCTTGTAGTGTCATGTGTACTACAATATAAGTAAAAAAAAATTATCCCAGATTATTAGAGTTGTATTTATGTGTGTAATTTGTTGGTGTTACACAAACCCACTGAAAATTTTCTTATATTACATAAAGAATAGAATTTTAGTGAAGCATAAACTTCACAAGGAGTGCCAACCCCGATTTAGTGATGTACCAACCCCGAGAAAAGAGCACCAACCCCTAATTTTGTAAAACACCAACACTATAAGGAGCACCAACCCTTAATTTAGTGAAGCACCAATTCTACAAGGAGGCTACAACCCCATAGTATTACCAAGCATAAACTTAACCATATGTATATGTTTGATCTATGATAATTATGCTACCAAAACTAATGGAGATCACATATTCAGCTCACAAACCCTATCTCATACCTTAGGGCATCAATCATGCTTTATCTTCTTCCTTCTCAACTTGTATTTCCACTAAAATATTTCTCTCATGCTTCCATTCCATACTCAATATTAATCACACTATGTAAGCCTTCAATTCATGTCTTCACACCTGTAAATATTTCTTCTCTAGGTCACACTACTCTCCCCCATGAGAGACTAGCTCACCAAATGAGCCAAATTTCCACTTTTATATTTGAATCAGTTCATAAACCAAAAGGAGGTTAGACATACACCTTTTGTTTTACAAAGGAATCATTAATTATATCCAATAACTCTCCATAATAGCTATAAGTGACCCATATGGTTTGATGTATCAAAAACACACTTTCCATGCACCAAAAATCACCAAAACCCATGTATTGTGATGCCAAAATTCTCCTCATTCCAAAACCATGCTTAGTAAATATCCCATATACATAAAAAATGATTAATGTATCATTTAAATATAAAAAGTGGTTGTAATTTATCTCAGCTAATAAAAATATTTCATTTAATGTGCCCAATGATTTTTGTACTTGTCAAAACCATTGTTTCCTACACCCTTCAAGACCCTAGAAACTTCATTATGCTACCAAATAATTTCAATTCAACCGAAAAATGCCATGTGACCGCTTTATTTAATTTCTATATCATGTAGAACAATTCTAAGTATGTTGTTCATCTTGAATCAACCTTCTTAAACCACAACTACTTTTGTCTTCACCAAATCAATCTGCCAAAACCTCTATTTTCAAAGGTTAGCTCATAAAAAGATTTATCTAAACATTAAATACCTATAAATGAATTCATTGGATGCCAAATTCATCCTTATTCACATTCTAGGTGATACAAAGCATCACACAATCCATGTCATTTTTTTAAATAGAAGGCATGTAGGGCACATAAGGCACCTAGAATCTAACCAATTCATTTGGTATCAATGGTTATGTGGTATAAGAATGGTCTAAGTGTCACATGGATAGTTTTCAATGAAGAGTTTCAACAACACTATAGTTCTTGTGTCTCGGATAATTACTTCAGCCAATTAGAAAAGTTATGATAAACAAGTTTAGTAAAGGATTATGTCTATCAATTCCAAAAAAATTCCTCGCATGTTGAGGATATTACGAGGAAGAGTATCTGTATGACCTATTTCTTGGGGGTATTCGGGACCACATTGAGCTGAGGTGTGCATGTTTAATCCTTTCAATTTTTCTAATTCTACTATAATGGCACATAGGGAAAAGGAAAATTTCTTTCCAATGTAAGAAATACCTTCACTAACATAAAAGATCATAGCACCTTGCCACCATTGCACCCTTATCCAATTTGAATGACACATCATAAAATTGAAGAAATATGAGAAAAAGCATTATGTTTCAACTATGAAAACAAATATGGACCATGTTATAAATGTGTTGAGAAAAAATAATTATACATTTAAGGGATTTGGTGATGAGGATTAATATGTGCAAGCATCAAGAGAGTGTTAAATCTCTCGAAAGTGAACCATGTAGAAAGATGGTTGTAGGTGTTCTAAGCTTGCAAATTTTATTTCTCTTTCGTAAATACAATGGAAACACCTCAAGTCTGTGGGTATACCTATTTTGAGGTGAGTCTCTGGTATCAAGGCTGATTCCTTATTGATGTATCCTAAACTAATTTTCTAGGGTTTGAGGGTAAAAGAAGACAGTAAAAGGATTTAAAACTGAGGTGATACACCAAAATTGTATGAGGTATTTGACTGAGTACATGCACAACTGATATAGGAATGAATTCTTGGTGCATGAGCCAACAATTTTCTATAGATTATTAAGGGAAAACACTTTGATGTATTGAGGGAAAAATCACAACAATACTACTAAGTTAAACATACACATTAATATCATGCAGAAATTACTGAAATTTGTAACAGGGTAAGATGATTAATCAGGGAATTCAACATTCACAAGATTAATTGAGCATACACAAGACTGTAAATAATTGGAAAGGCAGAAAATACTTCACATTCAGAGGGAAAAACTGGTAGAAACTGCTTCAGCACTCTTGTATCTAAAATTCCTCCTTTGTGCTTTGCCAAGGCACACAATATATAGAAAAATTGATTCACCCACCCTTCCTAAAAATAGACTAAGGCTATACTCTCCCATGCATCCCATTTTTATCCGTAATAAATAAAGGAATAAAATAAAGAAAACTAATACAAAGAGGCATTAATAGCCTTTGATTACATCACAGTCAAACTGCAGTTGACTATTCTATTTTTAAGAAAATCATGGGTGAATAATTTACAAAAATAAATCTTGCTTGATGAGCAAGTCTCCTTCTTTGAGCATGTAAATTTTGTCTTCTTCTTGCTGATCTGTCCTTTTGTGGAGGCATGCAAAAATCATCTCCTTGTGAGTGAGTAAAATTAATTATATCAATTGTAATACTTGCAAAAATAATTCATCCAAACATCCACTTGATGGGGACCACCTCCAAGCCAGGTTATGATGTTGACATTCCATTGACTTGGTGTGGTCACATGGATAACACACTTCAAATCATCTCCAACCCCTCCAATAGTGGGGACCACCTTTGTAGTTCACCATTTGATGGGTACGAGGTAACTTTTGTAAGTATTAAGGTAAGTGTTATTTGATTATTGGTTTAGATGGCATATTATATAGTTTGGACCTTATACAAGGTCAATGCAAATAATGTCATTCGGCCACCCTTTGTATATAACATGGTTATAGTATAGTCTACCACCTTACGGTCATCATTGTGGGCAAGTATAGTTGGTCGGATTTTGATATATTTGAATCTCGGACTATAGTTGGGATCCTTTTTGACATTTCAAATGTAATAACTTTTTTTAATCATGGGGTCATCCCCTCCCTGAAGATGACTCAACCCACCATGTGCCTTGTTGGTGGTATATGTAAATCAGTGAGTTTGCTTCGATATTTGTAATGATCTTGGGCCAATGATTTCTCTACTATTTTATCCGGTGTTATCGATCTCGACTGTGGGTAGGTTTTATGGCTTGCATTGAATGTGGTGGGTGTCATATGGAACCATGTGGTTTGCTTTGATTCTGGAGATTGATGATCATTTCATATAGTTTTTCAGTTTGTGGGTGAATACCTAGAAAAAATCTCATCGACGCCATTATTTTATCACTTTGTGAGCTCGGATGTGCTTGGCAGCGGTGGTATTATGAAGCTTTCTTGCCTCTATATTTTGTAGTTATTTTGTTGAGCTTGGATGTGCTACCTTTTGGTCTTGAGCGAGTTTTATTTTAGAATGACCACCATTTCTTTTTCCTTTAAACTCTGTAAATCGGAATTCTTTGCAAGATTTGATTGATTTTCACCAGTTGTCATTACTTTGAGCTCTATTTTTACTCAAAAGAGGTCCCTGTCTTCTTTTTTGGCCGCCGTTGTTGAATTTTGTGAGCTCAGACCTTTTACAAAAATGATTACCTATTACTCTCACGCATCTACATCATCTTTATTTTGAGTGAGGTGGTCGTTGATTTTCTCACCATTGTCTTGATCTTTGAGCTTAGTTATGTGTAACTGGTATCACTATTTGATAAGAGGATGGTAAGTCTCGGCCTCTTAAGGACAACTGTTAGTTTGTCTTTGCCATTTCGACTTAAAAATACTGACAATCGTTTATCCTTTGCATTTCCTATGTTATTTTTAGGACAACCTTTGTCTCGAGCTAAAACCCGTTATGGATCCTTCGTTTTAGTCCTGATTTGATCACCATTCGAGGGTTTTCTCAAATTCTATTTAATCAATAAGTATTTGTTTCTTACTCTAATTTTTATACCCATTAATGGGTTTTTCAATTAAAACTAGGATTGGTACTTTTCCCTTCTATACTGCAATTTGAAACTGATTTATTTTAATGAGAATGTTAACTTCTGAAATACTTGAATATTTCTTCAACTCGGATGTGCATGCATTTTTATTCAAAGCTTTTATGTCTGAGCTTTTGTTCGAGTACTAAATCGATATATTTTTACTTGGTACTTGTTTTCATAAGGAATCCCTCTTGGATCTATATTGTTTATACTTTTTCCCTTTTTTACTTCCTGCACTTCGATAATTATGAGTTCTCAAAACTTCTTGCCTTCTTACATGTAAAACTAGGAGTTTTGGTTTGCTATTTTGAAACTTATAGACACCTGAGTCCTTTTGAAGCTTCCTCTAACCATTCTTCATTATCACTGATTTGGTTAATCATGGCTTGAGGATGACATTATTCTCACTTACTGTAACATTTTTTCACTATTTTCATTTGTAATTTTTCATTTGTGCATTCCTTAGTGACTTTTCTGTTCATACCGTAAGTTGAGATACATACTTGGATCAATAGTTTTTATGTGAAAAAAATATTTGGATCCTTGAGCTACTATTTTCAACCCTTTTCTTGATTATGTAATCTTCTTTGAAGCTTCCCTGGTTGATTTACCTTGGTCCTTTATTGTTCGGATGAGTGTATCAGAGTCCTCTGAAACTTCTATCTCCTGTTTGATCCTACCAGTAAAACATGACTGTTTAATAAATTGAGCTCTGTTCTTAGTTTGATGAATCTAATCTTAATATTTTCTAGATTTGATTCTTTGCTTAAATAGCTATACTTATTTGATATGGTAGCATTCTTGTGCACTCCAATCTACTTCATTTGAGAACTAAACTTCATAGAATGGTTGCACTTTGTAAGATTACATTAAAACTTCATTTTCTTCAGCTGTTAAGCTGTAATGAATGCTCCAAAGTCCTTTAATTTGATGACTGAAAGTGTAGTTCATTTCTTTTCTAGTTTAAATAATGTATTTGAGCTTCATTATAGTTTTAATATGCATGCTAGAAAATTTAAAATGTCCATTTTACATGGCGAAGCCTCACAAAATTTTCCCATATTTCCTTCTTTTATTTCTGTTTCAGCTGTAATAGATGTACTTTCTTGATTCAAAATACAGAATGTATCACTTCTTCAATCAAGCTGATTTGTTGTTTGAAACTGAAACATAATAATCAGTTATCGATCATGTCATGCTTTTCTACTTTTTGTATCAATTATTTGATTTACATACAACTTTAAAAGCATGTATTAGTTTAAGGAAACATGATGGAAAGATATAAATGTCCATTTTACATGGTGAAGCCCTATCAAAATTTTCTCATATTTTCTTTCTCATTCGTTGTAATTTTTAATCTTATCTTTCTAGTTAACTTTAGGATTTAAATTTTGATCCTTCTTCTTCACCTTTGAGTTGCATTCTTAAACATGTACTTCTATTTGCAATTCTCTTCTCAATCTGTATTGTAACTTCTTCTATTTCTAGAATAGTTGCTGAATTTTGAGTTACATTCTTCCTTCATACTAGTATGTACTTGTGAATTATCTTCTTGTACCATAGGATAGAAGTCATTGAACTCTGAAATCTTTATCTATAGTGAGGACTATAAGACATGATTTATTTCTTCTTGGCTACAACATGTACTTACACACTTAAGAAAATAGTTAGAAAATATTTAGGATTTTTGGCCTCTCTTATGTCCATGGTTTTTCTTTTCTTCTTTCTCCTTTTTCGAGTGAGTAAATCATGTATGTTGTTTGATCTTCATGTAATCTATATCTCTTATTGTTAAGAGATCCATATGCACGAATTTGGATAGTATAGGAATATGGATTAACCCTGAGCTCATAACTAATAGTTTTTCTCTTTTCTTCTTTTCAGGTACAGTGCTTTCAGCAATGAAGATGAAAGGGGAACAAAGCTAGAGATGGAGATGCCTCAACCAAAGAAGAAACCCCAAGGAAATGATGGGTTCATTCATACTCCTATATTTTCTCTTTCATGCATATGTACCTCTTTCTTTAGTAGTTGTACTTTACTTTTCAGTTACATCCCACGGCTTGTGTGGGAACATTTGATATTCCTTATGAATAAAACATTGAATTCTGAAATTGAGTTGTGTATTTCTTTCTGCATTTCATCTTTCTGTATGGATTGTATGATGAACTAAACAACCCAATAATATAATTTAATGTCTTAATCATAAATGGAATTAACATCAAAGAATACATGTAAAATCTAGTAATGAAATCTTATTTCTATAATCCACAATTATGATTACTGTTCCAAAACCTAACACTTCACCTATTGTACAATTTGATGTCTTCATCAAGATAGCATGGTTTTCCTTTGGGGATTTGTGTTCTTTTATTGAATATAGTCATGAAATTGCAGACTATGTGATCTGTTACATTTTTTGACAACACACATGCCTGCATATTTCATGTAATCATTAATTAATTTAGTAGAAACAATATTGACTGGAAGAATCTCCCCTAGCTTAGGTCCACTTTACCAATGCTATCCATCGTAACAAAGTTTTGAGTTTCCCATTTTTGCACAAGTGTAAAAATTGTCAACATTTCTGGTGATCCTACGGGGAAATCTGTCTGTTAGCTTGTAAACGAGTGCCTTGCTCTTGTCCATTGGGTATGGATTCTAAAGCATGTAACTAAAATCTTCCTTCTTGAAGGTCCAACCCTTCTAAAATGAACTAAAACTGGGAAGGTATCTGGTAAACCAGATCACGTGTAAGAATGCACTTATTGAATTGAAAAACATTGCAATGTGTAGGAGCAAAGCACTTATTGAAGGGAAATCCTACTCTAAATAATCACTCTAAGATTTTCAATAACAATGTTTGAGAAACATACCATTCACAAGAATGGGAAGTTCCTCTCCATTCAGCCTCAAAAGTTGAAAATCATTGTGTTCTTTGCAAGATGAAATCATGTAAGGACCACTCCAGATTGTATCAAATTTCATGTGTCTTTCTTGGCTTTGCATGATCAACATCCCACTTTAACACAATATCTCCTTCATTGAAGATTTTGAATTTGTATTTCTTATCAAAAGTATTCTTCATCTGTTTCTGATTCTTTTCCATATTTACATGGGCTTGATCTCTTAGCTCTTGTAATTCCATTAATTCTACATAAAAACGGACAATGGTTCATTCTCAAGCGAGATCCATTTGATGGAACAAATAGAATGTGGATAATTCAACCGATATAGGCATTCTTGCTTCTCTTCCATAAACAATATTGTATGGTGAATTACCAATTGATCTTTTAGGAGTCACTCTATTAGCCCAAAGTTTGAATTCAACATTAGATTCCAAGCTCTCTGGTTATCTTTGAGTGTTCTTTTGATGATCCTTAAAATATTCTTGTTAGTACTTTCAGTAACCCATTACCTTTTGGGTAATAATTAGATGATGAACTTAAATAAATTCTATGGTTGACATCCCAATTTGTTACCTTTACACCGAGAAATGCTAAAGCATTATCTGAAATGATAGTTTGGAACACCAAATCTGTAAACTATACCTTCATAAAAGGATAGTATCAAAGTTTTATTAGCATCTTTCAAGGCTATTGCTTCAGTCCAGTGTGTAAAGTAATCTGTAGCAGTAAAAATCCACTTGTGTCCTTGTGATGAAGGTGGGTTTATATCGGGCCAATAAAATCAAGGCCCCACTACATAAAACACTGATCAACTGAAATAGGCTATAAAGGAAGTGAAGCTAAATATTCTTTTTCAACAAAGAAAGCACATTTCTTACACTTTCTGATCCATTCGAAACATTCCTTGAATATGTTGGGCCAATAGTAACTATCTTTCATAATTTTTAAGGCTATGGTACGTGCTTTGAAAAAATGACCTCCCGTAGGTCCTTCAGTGGAATTCGATAATAATTACCTGATTCTATCATAATCACACATCACACCAAGATTCCATTTATATCATTTTTAAAAAACGGACCATCAATTAAAACATAGGGTACAACTTGTAATTTGAAATACTTTTATTTACTCTTATCCATACCATCCGGATAGATGTCATGCTGTAGATAGTCAACTAAATCAATCATCCATCTTGATTCCTAAACTTCTTGAACAAGTTCAGGTTGCTGATTTTCTAGCTTCACCATGATGTCTAATTGCTGATACGTAATTTATGCATGATGTTTTGAATCTTTTGGTTCTATAGCCCTGCTATTTTTCCATATCAAGAATTATATGTTCACAAATTTTTTTACCTCGAACTGTCTTCACAAATCAAATATCAACATCATATTCCATGACCTCCGTTATCCAATCTGCTCTTTCCTTATTCAATTCTTTATTTAACAAGAAATCCTTCACACTTGGATGAGAAAAAAACATGAATTTTTTTGTTTGAAAGCATGTACTTAAAATTATTTAGTCCTCTCGACTACGGAAAGTACCTATTTTTCAAGAAAAGTGTACCTTGTTTCATACTCATGCAAGCTTTGTCCAAAGAAATTAAATGGCTACTTAATGTTTTCATCATTAACCTAAGTTAATATGGTTGAGATGTTTCAGCTCCTACAAGTGCATACATTGTAAATTCTTTATCAAAAATTGGATTTGCAAGTGTAGGAGCTTGAAAGATGGCTGCTTTAAATGCTACAAACCCTTCTCCTTTACTAGTCTAAGAGAAAGTCTTCTCTTTCTTTAACATATGGCAATGGTTTCACCAATGCCATAAATTTGGAACAAATATTCTAACAAAGTTTATTTTTCCTAGAAAACTCAAGAATTCCTTTTGTGATGAGGTAATGATAGCTGTGATATAGCTTCAATTCTGAAAGGGTCAATTGCTAAACCTTGTTTAGAAACAATATGACCAAGCAATTTACCTTGATGTACTGAAAAGATAGACTTTAGCGGATTCAAATATATTCCAAATTGTTTACATAACTGAAAAGTTTTCCTTAGATGTATTAGATGTTCTTCTAATTTTTTTGAGAATACGGTAACATCATCTAAATAAACCAGGATGCATTTATTTAACAAGCTACAAAAAGCCATGTCCATTGCACGTTGAAACGTTGCACCAACATTTGAAAGGCCAAAAGGCATTTTTGTAAGCATAAGTACCCCACTTGGTGGTAAAAGTTGTTTTGTACCAATCCTCTTCGTGAACTAGAATTTGATTGTATCCACTATAACTGTCTAGAAGATATAGACTATCGATCTAGAAACAATTCTCAAATTTTGATCCATATTTGGAAGTAGGTAATGATCTTTTAATGAAGCTTTGTTAAAATCTCTAAAATCCACACATAATCTGATTTCTCCATTCTTTTTCTGAAATGGAACAAGATTAGCTACCCAACTTGAATGCTTAACTGGAAATATAATACCTAATTTGATCAACTTAGATAACTATTTCCTCATTAGAGGCTCTTTTTTAGGATTTACAAGCCTCTGTTTTTACCTAATTGGCTTGGAATTTGGCTATAATTCAATATTTTGTTGTGTTAAACTAGGATCAAACCATTTCAAGTCTTGATATTTCCAAGAGAAAACATCCTTAAATTCCATGCAAATATTAATAAAAGAATGTTTTTCAGCTAGAGAACATACCTTTCTGAGAAACAAATTTTTTCCTTCATGAACTGAGATCTCTTCATAATTATCAGCATTTTTTCACATCTTAGTTTTGTCCTTAACTAATCGTCCATGCTGAAGATGTCTTCTAATGTGACTAAGCCTTGAGGTAGTTTATTCATGTTAAATTGAATAATCTAGTCACCATATAAGTGTTGTAATTTATCTTGATTTACTACAGAGAATTCATCTTCTTTGCAAAAACCTACAGATTTTCTCATCATTTTAAAAAACCTACCAATTCAAATCATTATCAGGTATAGAAGGCATGAAAATCAACTTTATATGAGGCTAAATCTTGTTATTTTGAAACTGTTCCAGCACTTCAAAACTAGCACCAATTCTGTAAGTCTATTTACATGCTTATTTTCTGTTTCTAGAAACAAACTATATAATAATAGCTTCGAAATATTCCATTAAGTCTAAAAATCTATGTATGTAAGACTTCATTAATGGATTCTTACAAACATTGAAGTTTCTTACTTGATTAATAACCAACTTAGAATCACCAAAAATCAGAGCTTATTAATACCTCTCTTTTGGCCCAAAGTAAGCTATGAATCAATGCTTTGTATTCAGCCACATTACAAGTGCATGAAAATTGGAGACTCAAATATGAAAAATACCTTTCATTTGTTGGGGAAGTGAGCATCAAACTTGTTCCTTGTCCTTTCTTATTTTTAGCTCCATCAAAATGAAGCTTCCAAATCCCTTCTGTTGCATTTTCTGTTTTGGATAAGGGAATTGGTGTGTTTTCTTCATGCGAGAAATACACACCAAACAAATGTTCTTCAACTTCTTTGAAAGGATCATGAGCATGTTCTTCATGTGTCTTTTCATCCATAAACAAGTTAGAAACACCATCCAATGTTGAAACATGAGCTATATTATCAAAATTAGACTGGTCTAAGGCTACATAATTAGCTAATGCATTAGAAATGTGAGGCTCAATGTGAAATATGGCTAATGGTTCTGAATTGATAGTAACCTTGGTCCATAAATGTGTATTGAAAAACAAGAAAGACCAATCTGAAGAGAGATAACCTCCTATTTTTGCTATGAAATCTCTTGATAAACATATAGCAAAGTAAGGAGGTAAATCTACAATAGTAATATCTTGTAGAATGGAAACATTTTGGAAAACATGCAATGTTACCCCTAGATTTATGATGACACCAACCATATTGGTTGTAGTTCCATCCAACTATAGGACACTCTTTTCTCGTAGGGTCACACGTTGAGACTCCAATATTTCTGGACTTCCTTTTCCGGACTTCCTTTTCTATTGTCCTGGAATACTTAGAGCATCCCACATTGAGATGTTAACATTATGCTTTTTCATTACATCAACAATGTTAAAAGAAGAAAGAGTTTTAGAGATAGATTCTATTGTTTTAGCATAAGATTTGGTGAAAACTTATTCTGCTTCAGCTACTTTTGATATCCGAGGAAGAAATAATTTTCTTGGATCGGAGTCAGTAGCTATTTTTACTAGCTAGAACACTAGCTGTCAGTTTTTTGTGGAACAACAACATTGTTAGCTGGTTTTGAGCCTGTAGTAGTTGTTTTTTTAGTGACAGGTTAAGCGTAACATGCCTATTTTGCTATTTTTTACTTTCTACAGCCTTTTTTGAGCCCTAGTAGTAACTGCAATGAAATCATCCTCACTAAAACTAACTAAGTTCTATTCAGGTTCCTTCTAAACTTGAGTTTCTTTCTTCCCACCCTCCATTTGAGGCATAAACAATATTTTAGATTGAGGTTGTGCAACAAGACTTATGTTCAGAAAATCATTTGGGAAACTTATAGCTGAATGAGTTTGATTACAAGGTTGACACCATTCTTCTATAGCCATATTAACTAGGACTAAAGCATTAGATGAGCTAGGAGTCTTTGGGTCAAACTACCTTTGTTGATGAGGCTGCCTATACTTTTGATTTTTTTGATAAGGCTACCTATTTAGCTGATTTTTCTTTGATAAGGAGGTGATAAGGTCTGCAGTAATGTAATACAAGCCTATTTTCAATTGAAGTCAACTTGTTCCCCATAGTTTCCAAATATTTAAATACGTCATCTAATGGGGCTACAACAAGGTTCTATAATCGTGATAGGCTATGGGATAGGTGCTAAATATGCCGTAAAAGGTGTAGAAGGCCTTGGTGCTAATTTTCCAGCTTGAATAAGGTTGTTTTTAAGCTCTTATAGCAATATCATAAGCATCCGGGAGAGTTTCACCTCCCATAGACTGAATCATAGTTGAAATATCACTATTTAATGCTCTAAGATAATAAAGAAAAGCATGATCAACTTGAGGCTTGACACTTGCTGGAATTCTTTCCCAAGTTCTAGCAAAATGAATGTTGAAACTAGACATAAATTCATGGGGAGCTCTTTTTATGGTAGCCAATTGTTCTATGAGAGATAAATGATCTGAATTATCTTGAAATTGTTTTAGAAATTTGCCACCTAAATCATCCCAAGTTCTTATGCATCCAATCTCTAGATTTCTATACCATTGCAAGGCTTGTCCTTTAAGGGATGTAGCTAAAAGTCTCAAAGCCACATCTTCATGAGTAATATTATGGACTACACATATGGCTGCAACATCTTTGATGTGCTCTGTAGGTGTAACTTGATTTTCACCAGTGAATAATGACAAAATTTTCATGGCAACATGAGGGATATCATGATAAAGCGTAATTACTAATGGAATGTCATTAGTAAAGTTCACAAAATTTCTAGGTGGTTGAATACCCATTTTAAAAATGGGATCTAAATAAAGAAATTGTTACATGGTGAAGGAATATTATGAGGGTTACCAAAACCAGGTTTATTATAAGGTAAAGTCCTACCAACTCTTCTCCTTCCTATAGAATTCAAAGGTAAGGAAATAGACTCGAAGGAATTCCTCTTACCGATGATCTTGTAGTCATTTTATGCATGGAACATGCTGCAATATTGCTCTGAAATCATCTTTACTGGATTCGCTAAATAGATCTTTAAATATTTAGAATAAATTGCTGCAGCTTGTTGTCCCGAAAGTAAGTTTTATTTGCTATAAATATGCCTTAGATCTGTTGTGAATATCTAAAGCTTGCACGCAACTATGATTCATTGTCCCACGGGGTGTTCCAAAAAAATTTATCTCTCAAAAGTGCACCCTGTAGAGAGATGGTTGTAGGTGTTCTAAGCTTATGAATTTTTTCTCTCTCTTTCATAGATACAATGGAAACACCTCAGGTATGTGGGTATACCTATTTTGAGGTGAGTCTTTGGTATCAAGGCTGGTTCCTTATTGATGTATCCTAAACTAATTTTCTAGGGTTTGAGGGTAAACAAAGATTGTAAAAGGATTTAAAAATAAGGTGATACACCAAACTTGTATGAGGTCTTTGACTGAGTACATGCACAATTGATATCGGAATGAATTATTTTTGCATGAGCCAATATTTTTCTGATTATTAAGGGTGAAAACTTAGATGTAATGAATGAAAAATCCCAAAAATACTGCTAAGTTAAACATAGAAATTAATATCATGTAGAAATTACTGAAATTTACAACAGGGTAAGATGATTAATAAGGGAATTCAACATTCACAAGATTAATTGAGCATACACAAGACTGCAAATAATTGAAAGGAAAAAAATACTTCACATTCAGAGGGAAACATTGGCGTAAACTACTTCAGCACTCTTGTATCTAAAATTCCTCCTTTGTGCTTTGCCAAGGCACACAATATATAGAAAAATTGATTCACCCACCCTTCCTAAAAATAGACTAAGGTTGTACTCACCCATGCATCCTATTTTTATCCTTTATTTATTAATAAATAAATGAATAAAATAAAGAAAACTAATACAAAGAGGCATTAATAGCCTTTGATTACATCACATTCAAACTACAGTTGATTGTTCTATTTTTAAGAAAAGCATGGGTGAATAATTTACAAAAATAAATCTTTCTTGATGAGCAAGTATTTTTTGGGCATGTAAATTTTGTCTTCTTGTTGATCTGTCCTTTTGTGGAGGCATGCAAAAACATCTCCCTATGAGTGAGAAAAATTAATTATATCAATTGCAATACTTGCAAAAATAATTCATCCAAACATCCACTTGATGGGGACCACCTCCAAGCCTAGGTTCTGATGTTGACATTCCTTTGTCTTCTAGTGTGGTCACATGGATAAAACACTGTAAATCATCTCCAACCCCTCTAATAGTGGGGACCACCTTTGCAGTTCACCATTTGATGGGTACGAGGTAACATTTGTAAGTATTAAGGTAAGTGTTCTTTGATTATTTGTTTATATGGCATATTATATATTTTGGACCTTATCAAGGTCAATGAAAATAATGTCATTCAACCACCCTTTGTATAACACATGGTTATACTATACTCTACCACCTTACGGTCACAATTTTGGGCATGTATAGTTGGTCATATTTTGATATATATCAAGCTCAAACTATAGTTGGGATCCTTTTTGACATGTCAAATGCAATAACTTTGTTTTAATCATGGGTCTAGCCCCCTCGTGATGATGAATCACCCCTCCATGCGTCTTTTTGGTGGTATATGTAACTCAGGTTGAGTTTGCTTTGATATTTGTAATGATCTTGGGCCATTGATTTCTCTACTTTTTGATCTGGTGTCGTCGATATCTGACCTATGGTTAGGGTTTATGGCTTGCATTAAATGTGGTTGGTGGCATATGGATCCGAGTGTGGTTTACTTCAATTCTAAAGATTAATCTTGAGATGTTGATCTATTGTCTTTTGCATTTGAGCCATCGATCATTGACTGTGGTTATGTTTTTTGTTGACTCACCTCTCAAGTTTTCTTGGTAAAGGGTAACTCGGCCTTGATGATCATTTCATTTGGTTTTTTGGTTTGTGGGCAAAGCCCTGGAAAAATTTTCATCGACGCCATTGTTTGATCACTTTGTGAGCTCGGCTCCTTTGTAGACTGGTATTATGAAGCTTTCCTACCTCTGCATTTTGTGGTTATTTTGTTGAGCTCGGTTGTGCTACCTTTTGGTCTGGAGCGAGTTTTCTTTTGGAACGGCCACCATTTATTTTTCCTTCGAGCTCTGTAAATCATCTTTCTTTGCAATATTTGATTGATTTTCACCATTTTTAATGCTTTGAGCTCAGATTTTCCTCAAAAGAGGTCTCTGTCTTCTTTCTTGGCCGCCATCGTTGAAGTCTGTGAGCTTAGCCCTTCTGCAAAAATGATTACCTGTTTCTCCTGCACATCTGCATCATCATTATTTTGAGCAAGGTGGTCATGGATTTTTTCACCATTGTCGTGATCTTCGAGCTTGGTTATGTGCAACTGGTATCACTGTTTGATAAGAGGATGGTAAGTTTCGACCTCCTAAGCACCACTGTTACTTTGTCTTTGCCATTTCGACTTCAAAATACTGATAATCATTTTTCCTTTGCATTTCCTATGTGATTTCTGGGACAACCTTGGTCTCTAAGCTAAAACCCGTTCTGGGTCCTTCATTTTAGTCCTGATCTGATCACCATTTGAGGGTTTTCTCAACTTTGATTTAATCAGTAAGTCTTTGTTTCTTACTCGATTTTTATACCCATTAATGGGCTTTTTTTATTAAAACCAGGATCAATACTTTTCCCTTCTATACTGCAATTTGAAACTGATTGATTTTAATGACAATGTTAACTTCTAGAATACTTGAATATTTCTTCAACTCGGATGTGCATGCATATTAATTCAAATATTTTATGTCTAAGCTTGTGTTTCAAGTACAAAATCAAGATATGTTTACTTGGTACTTGTTTTCATAAGGAATCCGTCTTGGATCTATATTGTTTATAATTTTTCCCTTTTCAACTTCCTGCACATTGATACTTATGAGTTCTACAAACTTCCTTCCTTCTTACATATAAAACTAGGAGTTTCGGTTTCTTCATATTCGAAACTTATAGACACCGAGTCCTTTTCAAGCTTCCTCTAACCATTCTTCATTGTCACTGATTTGGTTAATCATTGATCGAGGAAGAAAATATTCTCACTTAATGTAACATTTATTCACTCTTTTCATTTGTGCATTCCTTAGTGAATTTTTGTTCATACATGTAAGTTGAGATACATACTTGGATTAATAGTTTTTATGTGAAAAAATATTTAGATCCTTGAGCTATTGTTTTCAACCCTTTTCTTGATTCTCTAATCTTCTTTGAAGCCTCCATGGTTGATTTACATTAGTCCTCTATCATTCGGATGAGCGTATGAGACTCCTCTAAAAATTCTATCTCTGTTTGATCCTGTTGGTGAAACATGACTATTTAATAAGTTGAGCTTTGTTCTTAGTTTTTGTGATGAATCTGATCTTAATCTTTTCTTGATCTGATTCCTTTCTTAAATAACTATAATTCTTTGATATGGTAGCATTCCTTTGCACTCCAATCTACTTCATTTGAGAACTGAACTTCATAGAATGGTTGCACTTTGTAAGATTACCTTAAAACTTAATTTTTTCTTTGTTAAGTTGTAATGAATGTTCCTAAGTTGTTCAATTTGATGACTGAAAGTGTAGTTCATTTATTTTCTAGTTAAATATTGTATTTGAGCTTCATTATAGATTTAGTATGCATGATGGAAAATTTAAAATGTCCATTTTACATGGTGAAGCCCTGTCAAAATTTTCCCATATTTCCTTCTTTTATTTCTGTTTCAGCTGTAATAGATGTACTTTCTTGATTCAAAATACAGAATGTATCACTTCTTCTATTGAAGCTGATTTGTTGTTGGAAACTAAAACATAATAATTGTTATCTGATCATATCATGTTTTTCTACTTTCTGTATCACTTATTTTATTTACATACATCTTTAAAAGCATGTATTAGTTTAAGGTAGCATGATGGAAAGATGTAAATGTCCATTTTACATGGCGAAGCCCTGTCAAAATTTTTCTCGATTTTCTTTCTCATTCTTCGTCATTTGTAATATTCTCTTTCCAGTTAACTTCAGCCTTTAAATTCTTATCCTTCTTCTTCACCTTTGGGTTTCATTCTTAAACATATACTTCTATTTGCAAGTTTTTCCTCAATCTGTATTGTAAATTCTTCTATTTCTAGAATATCTTGAATTTTGAGTTGCATTCTTCCTTCATACTAGTATGTACTTGTGAATTATCTGCTTCATGTACCATAGGATAGAAGTCATTGAACTCTGCAATATTTATCTATAGTGAGGAATGTAAGACATGATTTATTTCTTCTTGGCTACAACATGTACCTACACACTTAAGAAAACTATTACAAAAATATTTAGGATTTTTGGCCTCTCTTATGTCCATGGTTTTCTTTTCTTCTTTCTCCTTCTTTTTGAGTGAGTAAATCATGTATGTTGTTTGATCTTCATGTAATCTATATCTCATGTTGTTAAGAGATCCATATGCACAAATTTGGATAGTATAGGAATATGGATTAACCATGAGCTCGTACTGATAGTTTTTCTCTTTTCTTCTTATTAGGTACAGTGTGTTCAAGAATGAAAATGAAAGGGGAACAAAAGTGGAGATGGAGAGGTGTCAAATGAAGAAGAAACCCCAAGGAAATGACAAGTTCATTCATAATCCTCTATTTTCTCTTTCATGCATGTTTACCTCTTTCTTGAGTAGATGTACTTTACTTTTAGTTACATCCCACGGCTTGTGAGGGAATATTTGATATTCCTTATGAATAAAACATTGAATTCTTAAATTGATTTTTGTATTTCTTTCTGCATTTCATCTTTCTATATGGATTGTATGATGAAATAAATAACCCAATAATATAATTGAGTGTCTTAATCATAAAGGAAAGAACATCAAAGAATACCTGTAACATCTAGTATTGAACTCGATTTCTACAATCCACAGTTATGATTACTATTCCAAAACCTAACACTTTGCCTATTCTACAATTTGATGTCTTCATCAAGATAACATGGTTGTCCTTTGGGGATTTGTGTTCTTTTGCTGAAGATAATCATGAAATTGCAAACTATGTGATCTGTTATGTTTTGTAACAACACACATAGCTGTAGATTTCATGTAATCATTAATTAATTCAGTAGAAACAATATTGACTGAAAGAATCTCCCCTAGCTTAGGTCCACTTCACCAATTTTATCCATTGTAACAAAGTTTTGAGTTTCCCATTTTTGCACAAGTGCAAAAAACTTTAATAGAGAGGAAGTGGAAAAATTAAAGGAAGAATCTGAACAGCCCCAACCCACTATTTCATGTCATGCTCTATTAGGGATATGTACTCCAAAACCCTTTAGGTCATAAGTTATCTTAAGAAGATAAAGGTGACAACATTGATATATTTAGGAGTACACATAATTTCATCAATCATAACCTAGAATAAAGAATAAATTGTTTCATATACCTTGCACTGAATTTCAAGTATATATTACCAATGGTGGCACAATGTAATGTTCAATTAAATGCCATTAAATCATACTTATGATGGGTGACTACACATTAGATTATATTTTGTTTTCTATTCCCATGAGGGGATCGATATTGTCTTAGGTCTTCAAAGTGGCTAACAACTTTGGGTAACATAGAGCTAAATTTCCAAAACATATTCATGTGCTTTCATTTTAAGGGTAACTTGAGATGAAATTTGAGCACTAAAGGAAAAAAATTCTTAGGTGGCTAGTTCACACAAAATGCAAAATATTATTAAAAATGGGGATGAAGGATTTGTATCATGATTGTTCTCTATGGAATTTCAACCGCCAATGATGGTAGTGCATTTTGATCCTAAGGATGTTATTGATCAACATGTACATTTCCTCGAGGATCCTAGAGTAATACATCTTGAAAGATATCATCATCATGTCATTTTGTTAATTCGAGGAATCCATCCCCAAACATCAGGCCTTTTATATGCCTATATGTGAAAATGAGTGAGATCAAGAATATGGTATAGGAAATGTTGGAAATGGGTATTATTTTTGACAATCAATGTTCTTATTATACTCCAAAGGTGGTGATGGTGCACCGTAAGGATGGAAGGTTGAACATGTGTCCTTAGTACAGAGAACTTAATAAGTACATAATCAAACATATGTTTCTTATTCCCGACATTCATGATTTATTAGATGAGCTACCTGGTCCAATTTATTTTACAAACCTGGATTTGCATTATGGGTATCGAGAAAATTAGAGTGAAGAAAGGTATTCATAAGACATCCTTCAAAACTCATCAAGGGAATTAAGAATTTCTATTGATCTATTTTGGTATTACTAATGCACCATCCAAATTTCAGAGATTGATGAATTCAATATTTAGAACATTCCAATGGAAGTTTTTTTTTGATATTTTTTATGATATCCTAATCTATAGTAAATCCGGGAAAACATTTACATCATGTCAATACAGTTTTGGAATCCCTACGAAACATCAATTATATGCCAATCCTTTGAAGTGTTATTTTGGGGTATGTGAATTGGAATACTTGGCCCATATTATCTCTAATGAATGTGTTAAGGTGGACCCTTGCAAGATCTAGGCCATGGTGTAATTGGAATTCCAAACAAATCTAAAGCATTTATGATGTTTTTTAGGTTTTATAGGGTACTATCACATATTTGTAAGAAAACCATGTCAATATAACAACAAAACTCAAAAAATCATATAAGATAGACTCCTTTGATTCGAATGAGGAAGTTTCTAGGAATTTGAAAATTGAAGGTAACAATGTGCACCACTCCAGATTGACAACCACATGATTTATCCAAGAACTTCATAGTTAAATGTGATGCTTCATGAAATTGGATCGTTGAATCCCACATATAAGAAGGAAATTACGGAAATATTACATGCGTTCAATAAATGGAGACCATACTTGATGGGTAGACACACCAACGTAAAAGTGATCATGATAGTTTGAAATAATTCTTATATTAATGACTATGTTTGAAAGAGAAACAAAAATGGGTCACAAAGATGTTGGGTTATGAATTTGAGGTTATTTATAACAAAGGGAAGTAAAATGTAGTTATTTTTTCTCTATCTAGCAGGGATGAGTCAGAAGAATTATTATGTGTCATCTCTATACTAAAGGAAGATTAGGTAGATCAAGTAAGGCGAGAATGACATAACCCATACTCTCATTTAGAATCTCAAGATAGATCAAACCATATCTGAAAATTTTATATGGAATGGGGATCTATTGTTGTAAAAATATGGGTTATATTTTTGTAATAAATCTACACTTAAACACCATGTTCTTTCAAAGATCCATTCTTCTCCACTCGGTTGCAATTCTGGGTTCTTGAAAAATTATCATAGAGTTAAGAAATATTTATTTTAGAAGGGGTTGAAATGATATGTTCAAAATTTTGTGGAATATTTTTTAGTGTGTCAACTTAATAAGGGAGATAAAATTAAGACACCAAGTCTCCTCTAACCCTTTTCTATTCCTAGAAAGAGTTGGGACGAGGTATCATAGGATTATTTAAATCACAAGGGAAATGTGTTATCATGGTCGTGGTGGATATAATTACCAAGTATGCTCATTTTTGTGTTGTTGGTACCCAAATTTAACCTCCTTAAAAGGTCAAGCAACATCATGGATTTGATAGGACACTCAGAGGCAGATAGATAATCATGTATGTCATTTTGTATCCGAGGAAGCAATCTATCTCGACTTGTTAGTACTCAAGTTTTGAAAGGAGTGGGTAGCACCTTAAAAGGATGTGATCTGATCCTAACTATTTTAGGTTGTACCTTTCAACCAAGGTAAGAGAACCTATTTTGTAACCTCTGTTTATTGAAGAACAATGATAAGTCCTTCTTTTGCATAAATTTTATATAGAAGACCTCGGGAAAAAATGATCATCACTCCAGATCCGACTCTCATGAGTTTTCACTTCTAGATTATGGAGATATTTTCACAACAAGGCAAAGGTTACTAAAGACATTTGAAAACTTGATTGCTTCTACATGTTTTGGTAACAGAGATTATGCATTTCTATGCAAACAGGACAAACAGGGGTAGTACAGGTAGGATTAGTTGTTTTTGAATGAAGTTTTTGGTGGGAGGTGGGGAAGGATGAGCTTGATTCACCCAATCCTCGAGGAATATTACAAAATGGAAGGTCAAACCAAAAAAATGCCACGAGAATAGCTAAAATGTTTCTTTAATTAGAATATGTGCTTCAATGGAGGCCAATATTAGCACTCTTTCACACAATCTTTGATATTATTTCATGAAGGCTTGACTTAGAAAAATCTAGCAAAGCATCAAGATATGAGTCAAATCACGCCGAAGGTACACCCAGAGGCTTACAGACAATCTCTATCAACAAAAGAAAGAAAAGTTATTTTAAATTGTTTATTCTAATTTCGAGAAATGAAATTGTAAATGCCACTAATCTACCACAAGGATTGAGGCATGTGTGATTGAATCAGATTTAATATAAGATTGTAATGTAAGCAAGAAAAACTACTTGCATACATTCAGAAATGAAACAAACACATTTTGCTCAAGACAACATAGAATAACTCGAATTTGATTTAATCTATTAGCAGGGGAAATTTTATAGAACAATCTTAGATCTTGTCGATGGCTATATAGTTGTAAACACCTTGACACGATAAAACTTAATACAAAAAGAGATAAACAAGTTTCTTAGACGGATTCTCAAAAGACAAGATTTGTCAAATTTTCCTCTTGGGAATTTTCTTCGACCTCTAACACTCCAACCTCCAACCATTTACACAAAAAACTTGTGCCATTTATAACATTCAAAACAAAGCCCCTTCTCCCCAAAATACAAAAACGTTGAATGCACCAGTGCTCGCCATGATTTTGATCGTGATTCTCAAAATCAGATCTGTAAAAATTTGTCAAGTGCTTGAGGGGGTAAATCTCATCGAATATATCCCACATTCAACTCCTTCTTCTGGTAGATCACTCTTTCTTCAATTTTCTAGCCACTTACGCTCTAATCTCCAAATCTAGCTCCTTGTGTGCTTGGGAGAAGAAAAAGCAGAAAATTCAATCAAAGTGCGATAGTCGAGACCATTTTAATGGTGAAAGATGTCTTTAGATCTTATTACCGAACTAAGATATCAACATTAACTCCCGTCTTTGCTTTGCATGTAGGAAAACCAAGAAATCATGAAGACTCACACTTCTAGATGTGTTTCAGAAAAATGGGGGGGAAAATAAAATTTAGACTCTCAACTGCCGTTGATCTTTACTTTGAATTTGGGTTGTCCACATGGAAGATTCAAACTTAAAAATAGACCCGGGGGCTTCCTCTGACTTTTTACAACTTTTGGAAAAATGGAAAAATTTCACATTTTGCTTCGCACCTCCGCCCTTAGGAAATGAGCCTGACACATGTCCTAAGGTGGGCCCCAGCGGAACCATGGCCAAATTCTACCATTTTACTCCCTTTTTGGAAAAGGGAAAATTTTCCAAGTTTTCCTCGCAGCTCTGCCCTTCCACCATTGACCGAGGCAACATATTGAATGTTTCCTCTTTGGATTTGTGGGCGAGTTTGATGTTCTAACTCCTTTTCTCCCGAGAAGATTTTTTTCCAAATTTCCCCAGTCTGCACCTCCTCCCGTGACCGAGCAAGCTTTGACCTTTCCTTTATCGGGCTGTGGGCCATTTTGATGTTTGTAGTCACTTGTATGTCAAGGTGCAAAAAATGCAAATTTCCCTTCATGGTCTGCCTCCCCGCCCCTTTGAATTTTCAAACCACCACATGTCACCATGGTGCACCTTGAGATGGTTCCAAAAATTTGATACCTTAAACGAGCATGGGCTCACCACATGTCTTGGCCTCGAAAAAAATTGTCTGAAGGATTGAAGCCCAGTGGAAGGTGCCATGTGTCATACTTCGAGGGAGTCTCCTTTGGTTGTTGAAACATATAAGAAAAATGGAAAGTGAGCGGAGGCCTCCATGTGTTCTCCTGGTGCTTCTATAAAATGAAACTCAAGGGCGGTCCCCAAACATGCGCGGTTCCTCCACATGTCTCCATGGTGTAATTTCAAAATGGTGCCCAAAGTGGAGACCCTAAATGAGCACGGGCTCGCCACGTGTCCCTATTCTGCCAAACTATACCAGCTGCATAAAAATTTGTCTAAGTCCAGGAAAAGTAGTGGAAACCTCCACATGTCCTCTCGGCACTACTCCAAGGCCAAACAAAAAGTAGACCTTCAAATGAGCGTCGTGCCTCCACGTGGACACATTTTAAGTTGAGGTGATTCATAGAAATTTTGAAGTACCCAACCGAGCCACGTCTAACCAAAATGTGCCACGTCCCTTGTCGATGCAAAGATCTGCAAATTTGACTGGGAGAAATGCCTGTCAAACCGTAAAATACAAAAAAATGATCATTCGAGCCTGAAAATGAAAATTTCTCCAAGGACAAAGAATTTAGAAATGTTACAAGGCTCAAATATGTTTCTCATAGATACATCCATTCACTTTTCTTCAAGTATTTAGGGTAGAAAGCGACAAGCAAGACAAAATCCAACGGTGGAGACCAAAAATATGGCGTAACCCGAGTTTTGGATGAACAAAGAATGAGAGACCCAAATTACAGACCTTTTTCAGAGGAACAAAGAAACAAGGAGAAAAGCATGGACCCATAAGTGATCTATTACCTAAGAACATATTAAAAATGGAAAAAGGATAACCGGGGAATAACATGGGGAAAAAGAAAGTGATAAAGGCCATAAAATCAATATATTTTCAAAGGTAAATTGGGGTGAGACTATTTTGAGCACCAACATGTGTCATGGATCATCCTTTCAAAACTATTATAGTTTCCATCTCCTTTACATACACAATTCAAAAGCTCCATGGCACCCAAAAATTGTAGTAAGTGATCGTGATCGATATTTACAAGAAATTTTCGGGGATTTGTTTTCTTGTTTAGGTATCCAATTGGCCCAAAGTTCATCTTATCATCCTCAATCAGATGGGAAAACTAAGATGGTAAGGAAATATATTGAGGGATATATTTTATCTTTTACTTCAGAGATAAACAAGAACATTGGGTGCAATGGTGTCCACTTTCACAATGATGGTATAATAATTCATTTCATACCTCCTCCAAAATGTCTCCATTTATAGAAATTTATGGGTATCATCCTCCATCACATATATTTATCTTGAAGGTAAAACTAAAGGTGAGAGAAATAAAATATCACATTCAACACTAGCACAAGGAAATCTCTAGTCTTAAAGAGAATTTCTAAAGGGCACAAAAATGTATAAAGCAATAGGTTGATCAACATCATAATGATGCAAACTTTGAAGAGGGTGAATTTGTTTTTGTATGGTTTTATCCATATAATAATTTCTATATAAAACAACAAAAGAAGGATAATAACGTTGATTCTACATACTATGGTCCTTCTTGAGTGTTGCGAAAAATTGGAAGTGTGGCTTATAAGTGACTATCCCTCAAGTAAGTAAAATACATCCATTTTTCTATGTTTCTATTAATCAAGTGGGAGAGTATGAATATTGTGGATGCATCATGGGAGTATGAAGTATTTATGAATCTACATTAAGGGATTCCAAACATTAGGTACAATGTTTCTTTGAAAGGGAGGGGTATCTTTATGCCTTTAGTTCTATATATTATTTTCTATATGTAGTGCCAAGTTATGACTTACATAATCTCTATTCTTGTCATATGTTATTCATTTATGTTTTCATTCATCTTTATTTTTGGCCATAGAATAATATTGACATATATAGGTGGTGCTTTGAGAAGTATTTAATCATCATTTTGAGCATTTGAGTCATATTGTATGGTTTGAAGGTTATCACCTCGAATTTTCTAAGCTCTTCTAATAGCATGTGGTGATCATATATCTACAATCATGTGTCATTTGGTGTTCTACTACTATTTATATTTATATTTATAAAAGTAATTTCATTACAAAACCTCTCTATGAGTAATATTTTCAATTCATCTTATTTAATAGACTCCTAATCTCAAATAAAAATAAATGCATTAACCATATTTACTATCAATTCCAAATGACCTAACATGGGAGCTGTATTACATCACATTTGCCTCTATACGAACTAACATGGAATCCATCTAACAATATTCAAATAAAAACACCCATTTTTATAGGAGTGGGGAAATGATACTTTGTTTCCTTTTCTATATTGTTCCTCTATGTGTTCTTCAATCGGGAAAAAACAAGTTGCAATCGAAATAAACAAGTAATAATTTGGTACTTATTTGTCTGCAGTAGTGAGAGCTTTTAGGAAGTGTCATACAAGGATGGAAAAATAGACCTCTCTTTGCAACACACTTCCTTTAGCAACATGACGCAAAAAAATTTCAATTATAAAAAAATCAGGTTAGGAATTGATCACTCCCTACCTCTTCTATCGCATTTGACAAATGATCCAACATCTACAATATAATCACAACTATTTCTCCAAGTAGATCCTTACAACTATTTGCTATCTTCAATACACCACATGTGTCAAATAAATCATCCATGATTCACCATACAACATGTTCCTATGTTCTACATGCACTCTGTAAAAAGGCTTTTCCTAAACCTATACAAGTATTATTCTTACTTCTTTTACACTAATTGAATTTCATTCAAATAACATAAGGGAATGTAGAGACAAAATTATGCACATATCATTATCTTACTATGCCATAAGTATGTTGTTATATGGATGAATATTAAGCAAGAAAATTATGCACCTTTGGTGACATGGCTCCTTATTTGTCTACGTTATTTGATTGATTTATTTTGTGAATTTTCTCTACATCTCTCATTTCTATGTGCACTTCTAGTCAGGTCATAAGGATCCCTATCTTTGTGTCATTTAACATTTGTCGTTATTAGTCTCAAGACACTAACGCCCACTTTGGATAATACCACTCGTCAGTGCTTATGTCCATTCTAGGAACTTTTGTCCTCTATTTTATTTTTACACTTTTTTGACATTTTTGTTCATCCTTGTTACTTTTCTTATCCTTATCCTATGTTCCTACTCAGCCTTTCGTATCACCAGGTGTTGAAATTCCAACAAGAGATTCATATATATGCAAAACATACTCACTATTATTCTGTCTCGAAAATTCAAAAGGGGCTATCACATCTACCTACTATCACTAGTATTCAAACGGACTTCATTTTTGGTTACATACACTTTATACCATACACTAAGGTGGTAAGGAAATGTTTGGAGGTATGTATTTTATGTTTTACTTCGGATAAACAAGAATGTTGGGTAATGGTTTCCACTTTCACAATGATGGTATAATAATTCATTTCATACCTCCTCCAAAATGTCTCCATTTATAGAAAATTATGGGTATCATCATCCATCACACATATTTATCTTGAAGGTCAAACTAAAGGTGAGAGAAATAAAATATCACATTCAACGCTAGCACAAGGAACTCTCTAGTCTTAAAGAGAATTTATAAAGGGCATAAAAATGTATAAAGAAATAGGTTGATCAACATCATAGTGATGGAAACTTTTAAGAGGGAGACTTATTATTTGTATAGTTGTAGCCATATAAGAAGTTACGTGTAAAACAATGAAGAAGGATAATAATGTTGATTCTAAATATAATGGTCCTTACTTGAGTGTTGTAAAAATTCGGAGTGTGGCTTATAATTTGACTATCCCTCAAGTAAATAAAATCCATCCATTTTTCTATGTTTCTATTAATCAAGTGGGAGAGTAAGAATATTATGGATACAACATGGGAGTATGAAGCATTTATAAAGCTACATTAAGGGATTCAAACACACTGGGAACAATGTTTCTTTGAAAGGGAGGGGTATGCTTTATACCTTTAGTTCGATATATTATTTTGGATATGTAGTGGCAACTTGTGACTTACATAATCTCTCTTCTTGTCATATGTTATTCATTTATGTTTTCATTCATCCTTGTTTTTGGCCATAGAATAAAAAAATTTCATATATAGGTGGTACTAAGAAGTATTTAATCGGGATTTTGAGCATTTGAGTCTTATTATATGGTGTTGAGGATGTCATGTCAAAGTTTCTAAGCTCTTCTACTAGCATGTTGCGATCATCTATCTACAATCATGTGTCACTTGGTGTTCTATTACTATTACTATTTATATTTATACATGTAATTTCATTACAAAGCCTCTCTATGAGTAATATTTTATATACATCTTATTCAATAAACTCCTAATGTCAACTAAAAATAAATACAGTAACCATAGTAACTATCAATTGCACATGACCTAAAATGGGAGCTTTATTACATCACAATCGCTTTTATAGGAACTAACATGGAATCCATATAAGAATATTCAAATCAAAACACCCATTTTTATAGGAGTGGGGGAAGCGATACTTTGTTTCCTTTTCTATATTGTTCCTCTATGTGTTCTTCAATCGGGAAAAAACAAGTTGCAATCAGAAATAACCAAGTAATAATTTGGTACTTATCTATCTACAATAGTGATACATTTTAGGGAAGTGTCATACAAGGATGGAAAAATAGACCTCTCTTTTCAACACACTTCCTTTGGCAACATGACACAATAATTCTTCAATTATCAAAAATCAGGTTGGGAATTGTTCACTCCCCTACCTCTTCTATCACATTTGACAAATAATCCAACATCTACAATATCATCACAACTATTTCTCCAAGTAGATCCTTACAACTATTTGCTATCTTTCAATACACCACATGTGTCAAAGAAATCATCCATGATTCACCATACTCTTTGTTTCCTATGTTCTACGTGAACTCTACAACATGGAATTTCGGAACCTATACAATTATTCTTCTTACTTCCTTTAAATTAATACAATTTAATTCAAAGAACATAGGGGGAATGCAGACACAAAATTATGCACATATCATTATGTTACTATGCGACAAGTATGTTTTTATATGGATGAATATTAAGCAAGAAAATTATTCAAAGGTAACATTGTTCCTTATCCGTCTAAGTTATTTGATTGATTTATTTTGTGAATTTTCTATACATCTCTCATTTATACGTGCACTTCTAGTCAGGTCATAAGGATCCCTATCTTTGTGTTTTTCATATTTTTCATTATTTGTGTCGGGACATTAGCGCCCACTCTGGATAGTACCACTTAGGTGCTTGTGTCCATTCTAGGAACTTTTTTCCTATATTTTATTTTTACACTTTTTGACAATTGTGTTCATCCTTGTTACTTTTCCTATATCCTAATACTATGTTCATACTCAATCTTTCGTATCACCAGCGTTAAAATTCCAACAAGAGATTCATATTGATATGCAACATACTCATTATTATTCTCGCTAAAAATTCAAAAGGGGCTATCATATCTACCTACTATCACCAATATTCAAAGTGACTTCATTGTGGGTTGCATACACTTTATACCATACATTAAGGTGGTAAGGAAATGTTTGGAGGGATGTATTTTATGTTTTACTTCAAATAAAGAAGAACGTTGGGTGCAATGCTTTTAACTTTCAAAATGATGGTATAATAATTCATTTCATACCTCCTCTAAAATGTCTCCATTTGTAAAAATTTATAAGTTTCATCCTCCATCACACATATATATCTAGAAGGTAAAACTAAAGGTGAGAGAAATAAAATATCACATTCAACACTAGCACAAGGAACTCTCTAGTCTTAAAGAAAATTTCTAAAGGGCACAATATGTATAAAGAAATAGGTTGATCAACATCATAGTGATAGAAACTTTGAAGAGGTTGACTTTGTTTTGTATGGTTGTAGCCATATACAAAGTTCTCGTGTAAAACAACGAAGAAGGATAATAACGTTGATTCTACTACATACTATGGTCCTTACTGAGTGTTATAAAATATTGGGAGTGTGGCTTATAAGCTGACTATCCCTCAATTAAGTAAAATACATCCATTTTTTGATGTTTCTATTAATCAAGTGGGAGAATATGAAGCATTTATGAAGCTACATTAAGGGATTCCAAACATTGGGGAAAATTTTTGTTTGAAAGGGAGGGGTATGCTATGCCTTTAGTTCTATATATTTGTTTGGATATGTAGTGCCAAATTGAGACTTACATAATCTCTCTTCTTGTCATATGTTATTCATTTATGTTTTCATTCATCGTTGTTTTTGGCTATAGAATAAAATTGGTATATATAGGTGGTAATCGGAAGAATTTAATCATCATTTTGAGCATTTGAGTCTTATTGTATGGTGTGGAGGTTGTCAACTCAAAGTTTCTAAGCTCTTCTACTAGCATGATGTGATCATCTATCTACAATCATGTGTTATTTGGTGTTCTATTACTATTACGATTTATATTTATACAAGTAATTTAATTACAAAACCTCTCTATGAGTAATATTTTAAATACATCTTATTCAATATACTCCTAATCTCAAATAAAAAATAAATATAGTAAGCATAGTTACTATCAATTCCAGATGACCTAACATGGGAGCTGTATTACATCAAAATCACTTCTATAGGAACTAACATGGAATCAATTGATCAATATTCAAATAAAAACACCCTTTTTTATAGGAGTCGGGAAGGCGATACTTTGTTTCTTTTTCTATATTGTTCCTCTATGTGTTCTTCAATTAGGAAAAAACAAGTAACAATTTGGTACTATATCTGTCTCGTGTAGTAGTGAGACCTTTTGGGGAAGTGTCATACAAGGATGGAAAAATAGACCTTTGTTTGCACATGATTTCCTTTGGCAACATGACACAAATTATCAAAAATCAGGTTGGGAATTGATCACTCCCTACCTCTTCTATCACATTTGACATATAATCTAAAATCTAAAATATCATCACAACTTTTTCTTTAAGTAGATCCTTACTACTTGTTTGTTATCTTTCAATACACAAAATGTGTCAAAGAAATCATGCGTGATTCACCATACTACATGTTCCTATGTTCTACGTGCACTCGCAACATGGATTTTCTAGAACCTATACAAGTATTCTTCTTACTTGCTTTACACTAATTGAATTTCATTTGAATAACATAGGGGGTAATGTAGACACAAAATTATGCACATATCATTATCTTACTATGTCATAAGTATGTTGTTATATGGACGAATATTAAGCAAGAAAATTATCCATTGGTGACACTTTGTTCCTTATCTATCTACGATATTTGATTGATTTATTTTTTGAATTTTCTCTACATGTCTCATCTCCATGTGTAGACACCAAATTTGTGTCTTACGACCCCCTGTGCCCCGCATCTCATTTCACAACCTAACCTCACGACCTAAACCTTACATAATTATTTATTAATTACCTTATAATTAATAAATCCACATCGCCATACCCGCCACCTCATCATAACCTAGTCTTAACCCTAAACTAACCTAATTAAGACCTATAACTTGGTCCACATCCACACCCATGACTAATTACTCCTCACCCGCACCTAAAACCAACCTCATAATGACTTGACCAAGCCCACAACTAATCCCTCGGGAGAAAAGGAGGGAAAGCTGGCTATTTTACCAAAATAGCTCGCTTTGACGTGACCGACATTGGTTCCTACTCGACCGCCGTCGGTTGTGTAACCGCCATCGCCTTGTAAATGACAACCTCCAACCAAAAACAAGGGATCGGATTTTCATTTGATCGGGAGGAGGAGAAATCATTGAAAGGATCCGGATTTGCTTGGCCGAACAGAGACAAGTGAAGAAACAAGAAGAGTTTGCAGAGAAGGACATCAAGTCCAAGATCAAATGAATAACTAGAGCCCAGTGACACTCATCCAAGCATCAGAAGAGGAGATAGCTCATCTTGGATTGTCAGATCGTCCTACTTGAGCCCTATCTTTGTCATCACAGTCCTGGAACCTGCATCTTCATCAGGAACGAGTAAGTAGTGTCTTGTATGTTTCTAAGCACCATTTCTTGAGCCCAGATTGATAGTAATTACAAGCTCATTCTAGATCTACTACCTACCAAAGACTCGCACTTAACCTTGATCCATACATCCTTGTACTACCCGTAAGACCATTTTATCACACTCGAGTCTTCCCTCGTGCTCTCATTATTCCCGTCACCATCCACCAGTCTTAATAACCCACAATCACCCCGCAACCAACCTCTATCCGAAGCACCTAGATTATCGACCCTACCGGTGTCGGTTATCCCCTCACCAAGCAACGGTTCTCTAACTGCTGTCGGTTATCCAGTTGACGCATCGGCCACCGTGACTTATACCCCAAAACCTTCCTCTCGCCTATTTGTCACCTAACAACCTCAGGTCCAGTTTGGTTTATCCTTGTAACTCAACCTGAATGTATCAACGACCAGTAACCGAACAAACAACGTGACTCTTTATTATTGATAGTTTAGCCTCTATTTGCTTTGTAACGAGGTACCTAAATCGTGAGTTTGCAATAGCTTTCTTTGTTATCATTTGTGTTAATTCGTATTAAAAGGGGAACTGACCACCTTCAAAAGGAAGTTTTATATTTCTTGGGCCTAAGGCAGCTCCCTCATTTATTGTCTAATTAAAATCTGGTGGTCTTGTATTCTTACTTGCAGGTAGTCCTTCCAAGACAAAAAGGAGTTCTTCGCAGTCGATCTGATCTTTCTCTACGGTACGCGCACACCATCTCAACATTCAATGTATTCCTCCTAGCCCTAACCCTTATCTGTTTCTCAAAGGAATGAAAGGATAGAAGCAAGTCTATTCCACAGCCGAAACCGAAACATTTTGGCACGCCCGGTGGGACCCATTTCGGGTTTTTTTGTCTTGCTTGCTTTCATTTAGGAAGCATACTTGTTGTTTGCTGCTTTTTGTTATATTTAGTAAAAGAATTTGTCTTGTTTTCCCATTTTTACATTAGTGAAATCCATCTTCTTTGCTTCATCAAATATCATTTTCGATTTGGGTTTAAAACACGTGCATTACATTCTTGCTTGTTGTTTTCTATTCTAGTGAACATAGATTAAGTAACAGGTCGTACACATGGGGGTGATTTCCACGGTATTGAAAGGAAATTAATCTTACTTTCACTACACAACACATACCAAATCACTTCATAATTAACACAACAGCTCAAAACATCCCCCCTTTTCCACGGAATTCCTCCGCCCGATTGAGGTAACCTTATAAGCCAAAACAAACTTGACATTTCCCCTAAGTCTTTTGTTTAGGATTCTGACATCATTCTATGTCTAAAGGCATAAGCCCACAATAATTAAAATTAACCCTAGGGTTAGTCTCTGGATTTGTGTGTGCATCTTGCTTGTTTTCAGTTCTGTTTTCTCTGTTATACACTGTCTTCTGTGATCACCTTAGAACAATTTGATAAATGTACTAAGCATTGTTAACAATCAAATCAGCAGCTTCTTATATTTTCTTATACCAGTCTTATTACACCGACATTGGTTAACTGATCGACGTCGGCTATAGTCTAACCGACATCGGTTATCAGACCGATATCGGTTACTGTCTTTTACAGTTCTTGACAAACCAACAACCTACCAATTTCACCATTCTGAGGTTGTTTCTGTTCCTGATAGATCAAAGCCCTACTGTGTACTCTTGTCCATGGTTGTTATCACTCGGAAGCAAGCCGCCGCCATGGTTTCACATGCCTGCTCTGTGCCTTTTCCTGAATCACCCCCTTCACATTCTATAGGGAACCCTACGGACACCAGTGAGATCCCCAAAATTCTTGTAGGAGATAAGGAATTTGCCAAATTTTTGGATGCTAATCCTAGCGCTGTACAATACTATTTGTCTCATGCCCCTGAGCGTATGCCCGATGGTCAACTCCTTGTTGGGATGCCTATTAGTATAGCTACTCATTTAGCTCCCACTCCACCCGATAACACCGCTTCGCCTTCTCGCATCCTTAGCCCCGTCTCCCAATCCGATGGATTTAGAGGTGCATACGACATGATTGGCTTTCCTTGGGTTAATCTTGGGCCCCACATGTCATTACCACCGATCGCTCCTACCTCGTCTCTCTTGCAGATCGCTTCTGCTCATGACTCTCTCTCGCCACCTTTCCACATGAGCTTTCCTTCTCAAGCTCCGCCTACCTTTTCATTCCCACATACGTATCAAAGTGACCTCAACATCTTATATAGGACATCCCTATTCGGTCACCTCAACATATTCATCCCCATACCTTATCAACACTTAACCCCACCATTGTCTAGCGGAGGCCCTTGGCCCAATTTTCCTCCGTTTACCACAACCGCACCATCATCTCATCCAACCATGGATTTCATCAAACAAATGATGGACAAAATGCAAAATCTGGAGGCTTCTGTTTTGGGAAGTTGTAGCGCCTTGACATACGAGAAAGTTTGTTGGGAGCCTATTCACCTTTCGTCCCCCTTCATTCATATCCTCCTCAATGGGAATTACCAAAATTTACTTGTTTTAATAGTAAAGAGGATCCTCAACAACACTTGCGATCATTTAGACATGCTTGTTATTTGATTTCTCATGATGATGCCTTGCTACTCCGCACCTTTCCCATGTCCTTATCAGGACCCGCCTTGGAGTGGTATAGTGCTTTAACCCAGCACTCAATCTTCTCTTTTAACCAACTAGCCCAATCTTTTTTGGATCATTTATCTATTAACATTGCCAAGAAAGTATCTATTACCGACCACTATGCCATCCGACAATTTGAAGACGAATCTATCACAGATTTCGTTGGATGATGGTGGGGCCTTATCAACCAACTTACATATGCCTTGCTTCAGGCTGAACTTATCAAACTTTTTACGTGGGCATGTGCTAAGCACATCTCTCCTACCCTTCAAATTCAAACCTTCCGCACATTTGGACGAGGCCTTTTACTATGGCTCGGAAACTAGAAATTCGAGCCTTAGAAGAAGAGAAATTGTGGTTGCGCAACAAAAACCCCAATTTCCGAACTCCAGATTCCACCAATAAACCAAACACCACCACTCCTCACACATCTACTTCTTTGAAATCAAAAGGAGCTGTCCACGCGGTGATGGTAAAATCCCAACCACCGTCTAATACCCCACCGAAAACCACCTATAAGTATAAAGCAGAGCCCATCAACTACACTCCCTTGGGAGAAACATATGGTGTGATATTGGAAAAATTGCTTAAAGCAGGAGCCATTACCTTACCTCCTGTTAAACCTCATTCCGGGTTTGATTCCACTCGCGCCATACCTTCTTGGTACAAAGAAAATGAATTCTGTAACTTCCACCATGTGAAGGGACACAGTCATGAAAACTGCAAGATGTTGAAAAACATAGTGCAGGAAATGGTTGATGCGGGGGATATGGCCCTCGATAATCCTAACACCCCTGCTAACCGAAATTTGAAAATCTTCAACAAACCATTCCCGAATCACTCTTCTAACAGTAACATAAACCAAGATATCTTAGCCGAGGAGAGTGTTCATGAGATCCATGCAGTCTTCGACTCCCAGCCAAAATCCTCTATCGAGAAAATTTTGAATCAAGCCTCTTCACTAATGCAGGGGCCCGAACCTCTTTCACCACCATCAAGACAAAGTGAAATCATTCTTTTATCCGTAAAGGAATTAACCGCCCAGAGTCCTCTTCTCATAGATGAGTCTTCTTACACCACATCCCTACAAGACTGTGAGCGGATGTTATCCAACTTATCTATTTCCCAAATGTCTCTTTCTACCATTCTTGCTGTAAAAGAAGAAGGCTCGCCACTTCTTTTGTCATCCTTAGACGAAAAACCTCTTGAACCGACATCACCACATTCTTTAAACATGTCGGATCCTCTCAAACACGACCTCCTACCTATTAGTTCTTCATCGCCTAAATCTTTTCAGCGACCGATTGACCTCTTAACGCCCATTGATACAATGCTTCATCTACCCCCGTATCACACCCACCAGTGGACCGGAATCACAACCCACCTTTCTTCCATACAAAAGTTCCTATTCACACGTGAGGACCTGTCATTCCCGTAAGATAGACGGTGTCCTATGGGAACGTTTGAGTATGCCATATTCTACTCAAATGTAGATGATTGATCCAGATGCCTCTACCATATACCCGAAGTGTTTACTGAAGCTTAAAATGCCTATTTCCTCATCTTCACCCCTCTCATCTTTACCAAATACCTCATTCACTTCTATTAACCTAACCAAATCTTCCCTATGCTTGGGACCTCACCAATACGAAGTCTAACACACCCACCTAAGCGGCTTGATTTATCTAAAAATAAAGCCGTCCATCCCATTAGGAGACAGACTCAATCCCCTCAACCTATGCCTCTATCACAACTAAACCCCTCGTCGTCACACTTACCTTCCATATTGGGACCCCATCCCTCTACCTTGCATCAATATATCATACCTCCCGTGTTTTCTTTAAAGCAACCTACGCCTTCGCGCACCCATATAGAAATCCAAGGGTATAAAGAACACCATCACCCCCCACGTATCCTATCCACCTACCAATCCTAAACAAATTCCATCATCAAAATAATTGTTTTCTGCCACTCCTATTTCTCCATGTTTGTTTTTTCGATACCATATCATCTCGTGGCCTCATCATCTAACTAAACTAAACATAGCTTTCTGCGCCTAAAGAAGCCATGTTTAGTTAAAACCCATTATCAAAACCCCTTGGTTAAACCACCACCCATACAAACCAACCATACCACGTCATCATCATAATCGACCCAGTCAATAGCCTCGTCTTCCTTTAACTTTGACCCACTCAAAGGGTCTTACACCAAAATCCTTGCTATGTTGGTAGAGAATGCGACTATTTCCCTACCCCCACTTAGACTTTATGATCCATCTAAACCTCGACCTATAGGTTATGATGAGTCTAAAATCTACGCATACCACCGTACACTAGGACATGACGTAGAGGGATGCGAAGCATTCAAAGCCATACTTCGTCAGTCACCTCTCTTAGATAGAAAAGTTAAGAAAGACAATTTACGAAGAGAGAGACCTTTAGCTTTAATTCCCTCTCCTATACCACCTGTCCCCGCCTCACCAAGATCTATCATTATTACAGCCCCACCTCTCGAAGACCATGACCTATCCCTACCGTCTTCCTCCTCTCGTATTCACGAGATCAATATGATTAGTGTTGCTACTCGAGGGCATAAAAACAATGGGAAAGTGAAAGAAAACACACCTGCAGCATCTCTTTCTCCGTCCACCATCCCGATGGCACCACCACCTAAAGTAGTTATTCGCGGACCCGCCTATCCCATCTCTAATGGAATTTCCCACCGAACCATGATCAAACAACTTCACCAATCACCTGTAAAAATGACACTGTATGATCTCATTCAGACTTCTGAATCTCATCGACAAGCTCTCGTTGAAATCCTTCAAGGGATAGAGGTCTTACCTAATGAAACCTTACCTGTTACCTCTATTCTAACACCCAATCACGTTGCTTCACTCACCAAACAATCTATCTCTCCAACCACGTCTCTATACAAAGAAGTCTTCTTTGTCGCTTTCTCGAAGATGAAATTATCAACTTTGGTGCCGAAGATCCTGACCCTACTCTTTTCATCTCAGCTTATGTCCGGGACATTCGGGTATGTCGTGTTATGATTGACGGGGGCACTAGCCTAAACATCATCTCTTCAAAAGCATTCCAACAAATGAATATCCCTTCTAGTTGCATGTGTGCCAACCCCATCATGTTGCGGTCATTCAATGATGCTATTACTTCTACCTTAGGCACCGTGATCCTTAACATTCGTGTAGGGCCACACACTTTACCCGAACTCTTCTATGTCCTTGAGGGAGAGTTCCAATACAATATGTTGTTAGCCACCCTGGATCTCGAGCTATGGGATGTGTTCCTTCCACCTTACATAGATGCATAAAATTTGAGTACGAGGGGAAGTCCTGCACCGTAAAAGCTGATCCTCCCCCCTTCAAAACCTGCAATATGATGTATCGCCCTAATGATGTGCTTGTACCAGTCAAGACACCCATTCGTCCAACCCAACCATCCACTTCAACTGCACCTACACCTTCAACCAATGAAACTTCCATCACAAATACCACTTCCTTTCCCGCAGATAACATCCCAACCTCCGACCCCTTAGTAGATGTTTTTCAACGCCTTACGCTGGGGGAGTATCGCCTATATAACGTTAGTTCTTTACATACCCCATAGGAGTACTGGACAGTTACATGAACATCCTACCTATGACCATCGTGTGGGGGAAGTAATCCCCTACGGACCACCTCATTGCCGCACTAACCTAACATATGGGGGTGTCGACGCATCTTCCGTTACCCCTGAACCTCCTCTTGGTGTGGTTCCTTTCCAATCTGATTTTCAATACCTAACATATCATCTTTTCACCCTCACCTTCTTGAATCGTTGTGCTTGGAAAGGATTTGGTTTTGGTCTTTATGAACAAGGCCGACATACACTCATTCCCGTGACTACACGCAAACACAATGATCGTAGTGGTCTCGGTTTTCCTGAAACACTTACACCGGAGAAACCTCATGTCAGTTGTGTCCTGGAAGATGATGACATCACCCCTACCAAACCATCATCACCCATTTTTCCATCATCACCCACAGAGTCGATAGACCCTGAATCTATCCCTCCTAACTTTTTTTTTCATAAATGCTATCTTCCTAGGTCCTCTCACTTATCAACGAGATAATGAGGACCCATCTTCTCTTCCCCTTCTGTATCTAGACATGATCGAAGAGGATTCACCTTCAATTAATGTTGTTAAGTGCCAGGATGATGACTCCATCCTCACTTATCTTGGCGCGGATGACTCTTATATTCAACACGCCTTACCATCTGAAACTCAAACCATGTTGAATGAGTCGACTATAGAAATCAACATCCACACAGAGGAGGATCCTCACGTTGTGAAGATCAGACAATCCCTTAATACATCAGAACAAGTCACCTTTACTACCTTTCTCCGTACCCGCAACCAAGCTTTCGCTTGGTCCTACGCTGACATGCCAGGAATTGATCCTGACATTACTGTCCATAACATCACCCTAAATCCCGATTCCAAACCAGTCAAACAAAAACTGAGAAAAATGCATCCACACATTGCCCTCTTGGTCAAAGAAGAGCTTCAACGACTTCTTTCTGTTTCCTTCATTTTGCCTATTGACTATCCTCAATGGATGTCTAACATTGTACTGTCACTAAAGCGACGGGGGGACTTCGGATATGCACGGATTTCCGAGACCTTAACCTCGCTTGCCCCAAAGATGACTTCCCCCTCCCAAGTATTGATCAACTTGTTGATCTCACTGCGGGCCATGAAATGCTCTCTCTCATGGATGGTTTTTTGGGATACAATCAAATTTTGGTAGCCCCGGTCGATCAACATAAAACTACCTTCATAACTCCTTCGGGAACCTTCGTATATTGTGTCATGCCATTTGGCCTTAAGAATGCTTTGGCGCGACCTATCAACACGGCTATGACTTACATTTTTCATGACATTATGCACACTATCCTTGAAGATTATGTCGATGATCTTCTTGGCAAATCTAAACATCACAGTGAACATCTCAATGTTTTAACCATTATTTTCGATCGCCTGTTACAATATTCGGTCCGGCTTCAACCAAAGAAATGTGTCTTTGGTGTTCTTTCGGGAAAACTTCTTGGCTTTATCGTCTCTTTGCGTGGCATTGAGGTCGATCCATCTAAAGTCAAAGCTATCCTAGAAATGCCCCCACCCAAAAACCTCAAACAATTACGTAGTTTGCAGGGTAAACTTCAATCCATCCGGCGTTTCATCTCCCAACTCTCGGATCGATGTCAACCTTTCCATCACCTTCTTAAAAAGGACATTGCCTTTCAATGGAGCGAAGAGTGTCACCAAGCCTTTGAAGCTCTCAAAGCCTATCTCTTGCAGCCACCCATGCTTATTCCACCTCAGGATGATCGCCCTTTCTACCTTTACCTTTCTGCCACTGACCATGCTATAGGAGCCATGCTCGCACATTGCGACTCGACACGCCGAGAACAAGCCGTTTATTATATAAGTCGTACTCTCGTGGATTACGAGACTAGGTATACACATGTAGAAAAATTGTGCCTAGCCCTATCATTCGTAGCCACCAAACTTCGACATTACCTCCTGAATCACAAAACTTTTTCATTACCAACACGGACCCCATTCATTATATGTACGCCAAACCACATCTAAACCAACGCATCACCCGATGGCTTATGCTCCTCGCTGACCTCGACCTTGAGTTTGTACAACAGAAGTCAATCAAAGGACAAACTATTACGGACCAACTCACGGAGGCCCCTTTACCCGGGGAACAATTTACTAATTTTAATTTCCGATGAACTCATCGCCACTCTTTCACTCGGGAAGAGTCATATCCAATGACCCTCTTCTTCGATGGATCCAAATGCCAGCGCGGCGAAGGGGCCGGTGTTGTTCTCATTCCTCTTGACGCTGAGCCTATGCCTCTTTCATTCCGGTTCAATTTCCCCTGCACTAATAATACAGCGGAATACGAGGCCCTTGTTTTGGGTCTCCAGGTTGCGTTACACTTAGGTGTCAAATATATTAATATTTTTGGTGATTCTCAATTGGTAGTCAATCAAGTTATGGGCATCTACCAATGTAAAAATGAGGAACTTCAAAAGTACAAACATTACGTGGATTCACTTTTGACCTCATTTACTCGATATTCTATCCAGACCATTCCCCACTCCACTAACAAATTTACGGATACTATGGCTTGCTTAGCCTCACAAATTCCTACATCACCAACTGACTCTGACATATTCGTCTTGGTCCAACAACTCTTTGCCCCATCTTACTTAGCCCCGGTTGTTTATATGATAAATAATGTGTCTGCTAATTCACAGGATACCTGGTACCACCAATTTCACGACTACCTTACAACCTCTGTTCTCCCACCTGACCTAACTAGTACCGGCAAACGTGCTTTTCTTAAACGTGTTTCTCGTTATGTCATCATGGGGGGACTCCTTTATAAACATGGCTTTGATGGTATCCTCCTTCGATGTCTAACCGGTGCAGAGGTCACCTATACCATCCAACAGGTCCATGACGGTATTTGTGGCGGACATTTTAGTGGCCTTGCCGTGGCTAAATGAATCCTTCGCCTAGGTTATTATTGGCCTACTCTTAATAATGACTGCTACGAATATGTTAAGCATTGTGTTATGTGTCAACAACATGCCAACCTTCAACATACTCCTAGCCATCCGCTACTGTGTCGCACGAGATATTTGGCCTTTCTCACAATGGGGTTCGAGACCTTATTGGTGAGATCCACCCGCCCTCTTCGCAACATCACCATTGGATTATCACAGAAACTGAATATTACACAAAATGGGTGGAGGCCATTCCACTCATTTCAATCAAAAAGAAAAAATTGTAGAGTTCATTAACCACCACATTATCTGTCGTTTTGGTGTTTCTCATCGCCTGATAACAGATAATGGAAAATATTTCAAAAATAAGTTGTTGCAAGACCTTTGTGACAACTTTGGTATCAAACTTAGCTTCTCATCACCCTACTATCCACAAGCGAATAGACAAGCTGAATCTTCTAATAAAATCCTGACCAAAATCCTCATGAAAGTTGTTAATGATTCTGGAAGAAATTGGCATGATCACATTCCCTTTGCCCTTTGGGCTTATCGTACTATCATTCGTACCTCCACTAATGCCACACCATTTTCTTTGGTATATGGTACCAAGGCGGTCTTGCCTCTCGAAATACAAATACTCTCCCTCAGAATATCTCTTCAGGATATTCTCACCAACGATGATTTCCGCCAAGAGCGGTTAGCCCAATTAGAGCTTCTTGACGAGCGTCATCTTACGGCTCTTGACCACCTTCAAATCTACCAAAAACGCATCAAGCGTGCTTATGATAAATGACTTCATGAGCGTACCTTTAAGGTTGGTGATCTTGTCCTCAAAGAGAATCAACATGTAACTAAACTAGAAAAGAGAAAACGTGGAAAATTTGCTCCTAATTGGATTGGGCCTTACATAATCACTCACACTTATGGATCAGGCACTTATCGTTTAGCTTCACTTAATGGTAAACCCGAGCCTGAACCCCTTAATGCCTTGCATCTTTGACCATTCTACTGTTGAATTTAGTGTTATATCACTTCTTATCTACCTACCGCTCGCGTCCCTTGAGCTCATTTTACCACCACATACACGTTGTTTCCTACATCTTAAAATAAAATCAAGCTCACGTAGTTTGATTCTCACCTCCTTAAAGATGCCTTCCCTTTTTAGTCCAAAGTCCATGACTTCAAAGTATTAAAATGACACATTCTTAATTATATGCTTATGGGATTTTCTTGAGTCAAACTTCCTACCAAACTAGATGCTTTACGCCGAAAGGACATCTAGCTCTCTAATTTATATATGACACTGCTCCCCCGAAGGATAGCTATGCACTAAAACCGCATCTGCTACTATAAATAGACTACTCCGTTGAAGGACAGCTATACACAGTCAGCCTTTATCAGAAGCTTCTCACATTGATCAGCTTCGTGAAGACCTCAAGAATAAAACAAAAAAAAATATCCCTTGTAGACTTCCCACATCGATCAGTCTATATTCAGCAAAATAAAAGCCACATTCAAAAGAAATTTTGAGTCATGGACTTGTCTATTTGGGTTAGGTTTTCTTTCATCGGAATACTCACTTTATAACAAGTTCTCTATGTCTCAGCTACACCATCCACTTCACCTCACCATTTGTTAAAACAACACAGCTCAAGGGACGTGACGTACACCCGATATATTGTGATCATACAACTCTTTTCACCTATTGACTTCTCATCTATGCACGGTACCTAGGGGTTCAAGCTCATTCTACGTTATTATGTGGTTTGTTTAGATTTTTTCACCTACGGAGCACTCTTTCCTCTTTGACTCGAATCTAGGATTATGTGTTGATCTTAATCAGGACATGGTTCCCTACCACTTAGGTAGGCTAACTTTCGCGTCACTTATACCTATTCCAAAATCACCAATTCATTACCAACACCAACAACATTACCCTGCCAATATCAATATCAATATTTTTACTAACCAACAAATTACCTAACCATACCTAAATTGCTCGAATTCACCTCTCCCGGTCCTAAGGGAGAAATACATTGGTCTGAGGCCCTCTTTGCTTTGTGCAATGGGCTATGTAGGCAGCACTTAGGAGACATGGAGTCTCCCAAGGTTAGCTCGACCATCCCCTACCATACCCTATCATGTGTTGTAAATATAAATATTTTTTGTGTATTTCTATTTGCCAACATTCATCTTTATCCTTTGTCAAACAAAACAAAAACAACATTCAAAACACAACCATTCTTATTATTATCATCACTCAAAACCACATACATCTTTAGTTTTATTTTAGATGTTAAACAAATACATCTTCTCTATCATCGACTCGTAGGTCGGCATCCTTATTTATTCTTATATTCCTATGAAATTCACTTAGACCCTTGCACCTCCTCCCGAATCAGGTGGTGATCGTGATCGTCGATGCCCCTCAGTTGGCCTCTCCATCCTCAAAGGTGCCACTGCCATTGGTTCCTCCCATTGATCCGCCAACATCTCCTGTAACATACGAATACGTCCTCTCGCATGGAGGAATCTTGCCTCCAGTCTCTCCACTCATAACTGTGAAACCTCTAACAATCCCATTGTCTCATTCTCGTGTTTGAAGATGGTGAGCCAACTCCTGTGCAGATGATCTCTCTCTCGCTATAATCATAGCTATGTCGGGAGCTCATGTGTACCTCGCATCTCGCTACCCACCATACTCTATAGCCTCTGCTCGTTCCCGCATCCATTACCCTACGATGGGCTGCGCTATCTCTTTTGGCCCTTCGGAGGTATAGGCCGGGAGGTGAGAATGCTGCCTCGGCGTCAATCCTCATGTATGGTCTATATGTCATCGGTATATCCTGAACGAACCCAAATTGTCGCGCACGCGATCTAGAGGAATCCTCTCGTACTCACCGGCCTGTGCCCTGTGATCCATCTCAATCGCTCTACACCCCTCAACTCCTCAGCTATGTGCTCTGTCACCATATAGTTCCCGTAAGGCCTCCAACAAATATCCACAATCGTCACCATCTCCCATACCTGTCTATAATACTCGATGTCATCTATCACGGCCTGGGATCTCGCTTCTTGTTCTGTCTGGACCCATCATCTAAATCCCAACCTTTGCACTCCTACCTCTCCCGACTCGATGGGTTGGCCTATTAGACGCACACAAACAATATGCTCATAGGCCCAACAATGTAATAAGTACGAACAATCCAAAGGTCGTCCCGTGTTTTCACTTGCATGCCCATAGACCCCTATATAACTCTGCTAGATATGCGGGTGCCCATGCGAAAGTCACGCTCATTTCTATCATTTCCCAAATAACACTCATCAATGCTTTTGGAAATCTTCCCCCTTCCACCCTCGGCAATGCATAATACCCCACCGCTATCATTAATAGCATGGCCAACCTTGTTTCCTCAGGGTGTGTTGCATACATTGTACCATACGTAAAAGATAAACCTCACTGTGTCAAATCTCGTGCAGCTGACCCAAATACTGTTGTTATCGCTGCCCGCCCCACGCTAGGCAACACCTGATACACTATTTTTCCTATCATTGGGAGTCTCAAAATACGGAACACATCTTCCAAAGTCACTGTCATCTCCCCTGTTGGCAGATAGAAGGTATTCTTTTCTGGATTCCATCTCTCAATCAACACCTGCAACATAGCATGGTTACGTGTGATTCTTGAATAATAGCGGATTCCACTTAACCCCAAATGATTTATCAATGCCCATTCAGCTGGTGTTACATCCGCTCGGATTCGTGACAACAACGCTGGCACAGTATCATTCATCCTTAACCCTGCTTCTACTGCATACATCAAAACGACACATAATTATTCAAAAGAACAAATCTCTATGGGTTTTTTTTCAAAATTCTGGAAACTCTTACAGTGACCGATATCGGTTATGAATAACCGATACCGGTTTGCTAACCGATACCGGTTATTTCTAAACGATACCGGTCACTGTCAAAAATATACCTACCCTGCTTAAAACATACACCTACGATAATTATTTTGCCCGTTTACTCCTATTTATACCTAAAAACATACGTGACCACCCTGTTTACCTACCCCATAGCACTCACCCCATCCCCAACCCTTGCCTATCACCTTTTCTTTCTCATCTTTACCCACTTACACTTCTCTCATCCTATTCACAAAACATGCAAGAATCAAATTACAACCAAACAGTTTACCTCTCGGGATGCAGCAGCTTGGGGCGAAACATGTCTTCCCCCTCGTCCCTGCCTGCTAGATGCTTCTCCTTGTTCAGCCATGTTCACTACCCTCTTCAAATATAACTTGTCTTTCTGCCTTCTGAATCTCATCCCACACTCACTTCACCTGTCTCTTTCCTCCTTATCACTCAAATTATTTCATGCAATTACCTGTAGCAGTCGTCAAACAAGCGTCGCATTCACATATTTAACTTGTTGCATGACTCTAAAATAAGAATGCTAAAAATAAGAACTTAAGTTGCCAACCCAGCAGTTCTATTTTTAGGGAAATAATTCTTTCATAACCGATATCGGTTACATAACCGATATCGGTCATATAGCTACCGACATCGGTTACACAACCGATGTCGGTCATGTACCCCTTGTTGCTTAAACCTAAGCCGTTTCTTCATTTTTACAAATTTTTGTGGCGCCCGTCCCTTTTTCCTGCATAAACAACACCATTATCTATAATTTTTCATCAAATCCATATCTCATCACAATTTCATCAACATCATCTATCCATATTACAAAAACAACCAAGCCATCAACAAACGATATCAAAAACCATCAATCTATACACCATTTGGATCCAATTCAGCAGCTACATACGTTCAATTTCACAAACCAGTGACAAAACACATCCAACATTTCATAAACACAACATGTCAATTAAACTCATCATCTATATATACATACATCCCATCAACAAAAGACATCAACACCATCAATATATAAACCATGTGGATCAAACTCATCATACATTAAATGTCACAAACCATCGACAAAACACTTAAAACATTTTAAACACACGCATGTGGGTCAAAATCATCATATCTATATATCAAAAGTTTCAAATATACAATGTTGCCCCGCATAAGGGCCTCGTGATCTCATCATAATACAAAAGTCGGCACGTAGGCTGCAACAATCGCCAAAATATCGACTCGGCTCGCAGCCGATCTCTCATATCAAAAATCTACTCTGGCTCGCAGTGGTATATACAATAAATGAATAAATGAATGAATACATCATGTGTAGGCACGCAGCCTCTATAACCATAACCGGTTCGCAGCAGATGGTGCCCATATCCAATGTACAAACACAAAAATCTATCTCCTCTGCAGGGATCCCTCAGCTCTCTCCACCACCCTCCGCCTGTCTCCCTACTGGTCCCTGTGCCGCCTCTCACCTCCTCCCTATAACGGACCCACCGGCTGTGGCTGCACCCCCCTGGGATCTCTGACTCTGAGGTCTCGACTCTATGCGCCGCATATGGCTGATAGTCAGCCCCGGTACCATCAAGAACATCTTGATAATACCGAGCCTCCGCTCTCGCCTCCATATAGCGGGCCCGTGCCACCATCGCTGCTGGGGCTGGTCCCCGACTCCTAATAATAGTGCCCCCTGTGCTGGTGCCTGCTGGTGGTACTGTCGTGGTGTGCTTGGTGGTGGTGCTTTGGTACTGTGCTGTCTTTGGTGCCTATGGTGGTATCTCGTACTGTGGTGGTACTACATGCACATGCCTAGGCTAACCTACCCCTATAAGACAACTATCATTCTGTGCCGTGCGCGTAGCAAGCTGCCCCTGTAACAACTATACCTACCCTCTGAGCTAGTCCCTCTCTGCTCTAACAACCACTAAGTCTCATTGTGCATGGCTGTGCTTCTCACGGCTCTCTCCCCGCCACCATACCAAAAATGATCTCAGTACACCTGGTGTCATCCATCTGATCGTCTTCGCGCCTCGGTACTACTCAATTTGGGTCCATAGGCTGTGGTGCGGTAGTGGAGCCTCTATCATCATCCCTCCCAGACCGAGGGAAGGGAGGTGGCTCATCCTGCCGTAGCCTCTAGTTGTCATCATACCCTCTCTGGGGTATCCGCCGTATTCTCATTCTCCGCCCCGCTATCCGTAATGTATCTGGATCCACCGAATCGTGATCGGGCTCCTCCGGGGTGATGACCTCTGTAAGGTCTCCGTACAATATCTAAAGCTGTCAAGCCCTCTAATAGATGCCGGTAATACGCTACATCTCGTCCCGGGAGAAGCTGCCTGTGGCTGGCCCACGACCCCCAACCACCTCTCGAAAGCCATATCTCAGTAAATCACCTCGTGGCCTCTGGCTCGCTGGGGTATCCTCTTGGTCGAATGCATATGATATGCTCATATGCCCAAGCAATGTAACAAAAATGTAGAGAAAATCCCAAATCACCTCATCCGGCGATAGCCCCACAGCTCTCGCTATAACTACACTAGATATACGGGTGCCCACGCATAACATGTATGATCCTCAACCATCTCATGTAAAAACCCCATCAGCGCCCGTGGAAAGTGGCCTCCCTCTGAATCCGGGAGGGCAAAGCATGTGATGCCGATCATCATCAACACGGTAAGCCGTGTCTCATGTCGGTGGGCATGGTACATATCTCCATAGGTGATGCTCACGCTGTGATAATTCAATAAGCGCGGCCGCATCTCGAATACTGTAAGATGCTGTCCATGGCTATCTCTGTGTCCACCTGGAAGACTTCCTCTCCATCAATCGGTAATCTAAGGATGCGATACACATCCTCCAATGTAATGGTCATCTCTCCAGTTGGGAGATGGAACACATTGGTCGCCGGATCCCATCTCTCGATGAGGGCGACCATCAGACTATGATCCCTATCGATCGCCCTATACCGCTGGACTCGCCAAGTCCCACCTCGCGCATAATGCCCCACTGCGCTACCGACACGTGTGGCCGCATCTGTCTCAACAGTGGGGGCATCCTGCCCCGCATCGTCACTGGGTGACGTGCTGCGCACAACCACCTAACCGCATTAGCCCTACTCTTTATCACAACAACTACTTTAACCCTCTATACCCCCTTTTTTTTATCCCCCTGACCACACCCCGACTCTATAACACACACCTCCACCCACCTATCTTCTACACCTCCACCCACCTATCTTCTACACTATCCCCCTCCATCTTCCCACCCAAAACACAAAACCCAATCATAACTAACAACAAACAACACAACACGCCAACCCCAACAAGAACTTAACACCCAAAACCACAACAAAACCATGTAACAAAAATAGAAAATCTGGCTGGGGACCCGTCGGTCACCCATAACCGACCCGGTCCCCCTTCCACCGACGGCGGTCAACGTTCAACCACCACGGTCACCACAAACCCCACTCCCCAAAACTTCGTGACTGACCGATGCCGGTCGCTTAGCGACCGACATCGGTCACTGCAAAATAGCCGAGCCGAACCCGACGCGTGCAAATTTCCCAAATGCATTTTTTCCTATTTCTCCCTATATACCCACCCAAACACCCTAAAAACCTACCCACCTTGCCGCCTTGGCCTATTTCACCTATCTACCCTCTCCTTTTTTCAAATAATTTACATTTATTAATTATTTTCTAAAAACCTTACATTCCTACCCAAAACCCAAATCCAAATTTTAACACAATCAAATTCACACAATGAAGGGTTTCGAACCTCACAGATGACGACACGTCATTGTGGGGATGGGTGGTGGTGGTCAGCTGGTCTCCAAGCACCTCCTACTCCTCCCGGGCCGTGCCATAGCTCCACCTCTCCTCTCGCTGGGTCCTCCACCAATCAATCAGCTGCTGCCTCCTACTCACTCGGGCCCACTAACCACTCACTTCTCGACTCCAATAGTGCCACCTCAACCAACAAATGCTCCAATCTCAACAATACACCTTAGACAACTCAAATTGGGTTTCAAATTGACAATATGACAATGACTGGCCATATTTTTTCTTTTTATAGGTTTTCGACTATAACCGATACCGGTTATATTGTGCCCTAAGGAACCGGTATCGGTCAGGTAACCGATATCGGTCATGGACAATCGATATCGGTTTTATCCCACCTCTTCCCCAATTTCTACCCTTCTTTACTAATCGCCCTTTCTCACAACCTCGCCTATATCCACCTTGGCTGAAAACCCTTTGTTACCTACCATTTGGCCCGACCCAAGGCCGTAACCAACCATTTGGCCCGACCCAAGGCCGTAACCTACCATTTGGCCCGACCCAAGGCCATAACCAACCATTTAGGCCCGACCCAAGGCCGTAACCAACCAATTTGGCCCGACCCAAGGCCATAACCTACCATTTGGCCCGACCCAAGGCCGTAACCAACCATTTGGCCCGACCCAAGGCCGTAACCTACCATTTGGCCCGACCCAAGGCCGTAACCAACCATTTGGGCCCGACCCAAGGCCGTAACCAACCAATTTGGCCCGACCCAAGGCCGTAACCAACCAATTTGGCCCAACCAAGGCCATAACCTACCATTTGGCCCGACCCAAGGCCGTAACCAACCAATTTGGCCCGCTCCAAGGCCGTAACCAACCAATTTGGCCCGACCCAAGGCCGTAACCTACCATTTGGCCCGACCCAAGGCCGTAACCAACTCATTTGGCCCGACCCAAGGCCGCAACCAACCCATTTGGCCCGACCCAAGGCCACACCCAACCATTTGGCCCGACCTAAGGCCGCACCAATTAAATACCTTGCCCACAATCAACATTTTATTTTATCCACCCGTCATGTAGCGTTTTGTTCAATCGAGCCCACCTGTTCGTGTTTTAGCATGATTAGGGTCCTTGACTTGATCAGTTGACCAACTTTGCCTAGACCAAGACCGTGACGTTTATCTCAACCAAACCAACCATTTGGTACTGCCGAACATGCCTAAACGTTCATGTACCTTACACGTTATATTCCCTGGAGCTACTTCCTATGCCTTGGATACCAGGATTATATCACCCTTGTTTGGATAAACTATCAACCTTTGCCTATGAATTGCTTGTTTCTCTTCAAATCATGTACCACGGTCGCACTCATCGCATTTCAACGCGTCGCTTCCTTGGACCTACCCCACCATCTTACCAAAGCATATAAACACCATTTACCCTTTATCAACCCTATCCCCGATTTCACACCGCCTCAATCTATGATAGATTTGAGGGGGATTACCTATACCCTTAATGGGCTAACCACTTCTTATTATTGTCCATGCAGCTTTAACAAAGACAAGCTACACGAAAACAAGGGGCTAATGTAGACACCAAATTTGTGTCTTACGACCCCCTGTGCCCCGCATCTCATTTCGCAACCTAACCTCACCACCTAAACCTTACATAATTATTTTTTAATTACCTTATAATTAATAAATCCACATTGCCATACCGCCACCTCATCATAACCTAGTCTTAACCCTAAACTAACCTAATTAAGACCTATAACTTGGTCCACATCCACACCCATGACTAATTACTCCTCACCGCACCTAAAACCAACCTCATAATGATTTGACCAAGCCCGCAACTAATCCCTCAGGAGAAAAGGAGGGAAAGCTAGCTATTTTACCAAAAATAGCCCGCTTTGACGTGACCGACATTGGTTCCTACTCGATCGCCGTTGGTTGTGTAACCGCCATCGGTTCCCTGTAAATGACCACCTCCAACCAAAAACAAGGGATCAGATTTTCATTTGATCGGGAGGAGGAGAAATCATTGAAAGGATCTGGATTTTCTTGGCCGAACAGAGACAAGTGAAGAAACAAGAAGAGTTTGCAGAGAAGGACATCAAGTCCAAGACTGCAACTGAATAACCAAAGCCCAGTGACACTCATCCGAGCATCAGAAAAGGAGATAGCTCATCTTGGATTGTCAGATCATCCTACTTGAGCCCTGTCTTCGTCATCACAGTCCTGGAACCTACATCTTCATCAGGAATGAGTAAGTAGTGTCTTGTATGTTTCTAAGCACCATTTCTTGAGCCTGCGGATTGATAGTAATTACAAGCTCATTCTTAGATCTACTACCTACTAGCACCCTACACTTAACCTTCATCCATACATCCTTGTAATGGCCAGAAGACCATTTTATCACACTCTGAGTCTTCCCCGCCTCTCATTATTCCCCTTAGCCATCCACTAGTCTTAATAACCCCACAATCACCCTGCAACCAACCTCTATCTAGAAGCACCTAGATTACTAACCCTACCGGTGTCGGTTATCCCCTACCGGCAACGGTTCTCTAACCACGGTCGGTTATCCAGTGACCGGCATCGGTCACTGTGACTTATACCCCAAAACCTTCCTCTCGCCTATTTGTCACCTAACAACCTCAGGTCTAGTCTGGTTTATCCCTGTAACTCAACCTGAATGTATCAACGACCAGTAACCGAACAAACAACGTGACTCTTTATTATTGATAGTTTAGCCTCTATTGCTTTGTAACGAGGTACCTAAATCGTGAGTTTGCAATAGCTTTCTTTGTTATCATTTGTGTTAATTCGTATTAAAAGGGGAACTGACCACCTTCAAAAGGAAGTTTTATATTTCCTGGGCCTAAGGCAGCTCCCTCATTTATTGTCTAATTAAAATCTGGTGGTCTTGTATTCTTACTTGTAGGTAGTCCTTCCAAGACAAAAAGGAGTTCTTTGCAGTCGATCTGATCTTTCTCTACGGTACGCGCACACCATCTCAACATTCAATAGGTATTCCTCCTAGCCCTAACCCTTATCTGTTTCTCAAAGGAATGAAAGGATAGAAGCAAGTCTATTCCATAGAGCCAAAACATTCCGTGCGAAACACCACGTGCACTTCTAAGTCGGGTAATAAGGATCCCTATCTTTGTGTCTTTTCACATTTGTTGTTATTTGTCTCGGGACACTAATGCCCACTTTGGATAATACCACTCATGTGCTTGTGTCCATTCTAAGAACTTTTTCCTCTATTTTCTTTTTACACTTTTTGACATTTTGTTCATCCTTGTTACTTTTCTTATCCTTACCCTATGTTCCTACTCGGTCTTTCGTATCACCAGGTGTTGAAATTCCAACAATAGATTCATATATATACGCAACATACTCACTATTATTCGCTGAAAATTCAAAATGGGCTATCACATCTACCTAATATCACCAATAATTTAAGGGATTTCATTTTGGGTTGTATACACTTTATACCATACCATAAGGTGGTAAGTAAATGTTTGGAGGGATGTATTTTATGTTTTACTTGATCAAAACGAACATTGGGTGCAATGGTTTCCACTTTAACAATGATGGTATAATAATTCATTTCAAACCTCCTCTAAAATTTCTCCATTTCTAGAAATTTATGAGTATCATCCTCCATCACACATATTTATCTAAAGATCAAACTAAAGGTGAGAGAAATAAAATATCACATTCAACACTAGCACAAGGAACTCTCTAGTCTTAAAGAGAATTTCTAAAGGGCACAAAAATATATAAAGGAATAGGTTAATCAACATCGTCTTGATGGAAAGTTTCAAGAGGGTGACTTTGTTTTTGTAAGGTTGTAGCCATATAAGAATTTTGTGTAAAACAACGAGAAGAAGGATAATAACATTGATTCTACATACTATGGTCCTTACTTGAGTGTTGCAAAAAATTGGGAGTGTGGCTTATAATCCGAATATCCCTCAAGTAAGTAAAATACATCCATTTTTCTATGTTTCTATTAATCAAGTGTGAGAGTATGAATATTGTGGATGCATCATGGGAGTATGAAGCATTTATGAAACTACATTAAGAAATTCCAAACATTGGGGACAATGTTTCTTTGAAAGGGAGTGGTGTGCTATGCCTTTAGTTCTATATATTATTTTGATTATATAAGCGCCAACTTGTGATTTACATAATCTCTCTTCTTGTCATATGTTATTCATTTATGTTTTCATTCATCCTTGTTTTTGGCCATAGAATAACATATGCATATATAGGTGGTTCTGAGAAGTATTTAACCATCATTTTGCTCGTTGGAGTCTTATTGTATGGTGTGGAGGTTCTCACCTCGAAGTTTCTAAGCTCTTCTACTAGCATGTTACGATCATCTATCTACAATCATGTGTCATTTCATGTTCTATTACTATTTATATTTATATTTATACAAGTCATTTCATTACAAAACCTCTCTATGAGTAATATTTTAAATACACCTTATTCAATATACTCCTAATCTCAAATAAAAATAAATATAGTAACCATAGTTACTATCAATTCTAGATGACCTAACATTGGAGTTGTATTACATCACAATCACTTCTATATGAACTAAAATTGAATACATATAACAATATTCAAATCAAAAGACACATTTTTATAGGATTGGGTGTAATGATACTTTTTTTCCTTTTGTATATTGTTCCTCTATGTGTTCTTCAATCGAGAAAAAACAAGTAGAAATTCGGTACTTATCTCTGAATTAGTGAGAAATTATAGGGAAGTGTCGGACAAGGAAGAAAAGATAGACCTCTCTTTGCAACACATTTCCTTTGGCAACATGACACAAAAATTCTTCAATTATCAAAAAATCAAGTTGGGAGTTGATCACTCCCTACCTATTCTATCACATTTGACAAATAACCCAACATCTATAATATCATCACAACTATTTCTCCAAGTATATTCTTACAACTATTTGTTATCTTTCAATACACCACATGTGTCATAGCAATCATCCCTGATTCACCATACTACAAGTTCCTATGTTCTACGTGCACTGCAACATGGATTTTCCGGAACCTATACAATTATTCTTTTTACTTCCTTTACACTTATTGAATTTTATTGGAATAACACAGGGGGGAATGTAGACACAAAATTATGCACATATCATTATCTTACTATGCCGTAATTATGTTGTTATATGGATGAATATTAAGTAAGAAAATTATTCACCTTTGGTGACACTGTTCCTTATCCGTCTGTGTTATTTGATTGATTTCTTTTGTGAATTTTATCTACATGTCTCATTTCTACATGCACTTCTAGTCAGGTCATAAGGATCCCTATCTTTGTGTCTTTTAAAATTTTTGTTATTTGTCTCGGGACACTAATGGCCACTTTGGATAATACCACTCGTGTCTTGTGTCCAGTCTAGGAACTTTTTACTCTATTTTCTTTTTACACTTTTTGACATTTGTGTTCATCTTTGTTACTTTTCTTATCCTTATCCTATGCTCCTACTCAACCTTTCGTATCACCAGCATTGAAATTCGAACAAGAGATTCATATATATACACAACATACTTAGTATTATTTTGGCTGAAAATCCAAAAGGGGTTATCACATCTACCTACTATCACCAAGTATTGAAAGGGACTTTATTGTGAGTTGCATACACTTTATAGCATACACTAAGGTGGTAAGGAAATATTTGGAAGGATGTATTTTATGTTTTACTTCAGATTTAAATAAGAATGTTGGGTGCAATGGTTTCCACTTTCATAATGATGGTATAATAATTCATTTCATACCTCCTCCAAAATGTCTCCATTTCTAGAAATTTATGGGTATCATCCTCCATCACACATATTTATCTTGAAGGTCAAACTAGAGGTTAGAGAAATAAAATATCACATTCAACACTAGCACAAGGAACTCTCTAGTCTTAAAGCAAATTTCTAAAGGACACAAAAATGTATAAAGTAATAAGTTGATCAACATCATAGTGATGGAAACTTTGAAGAGGGTGACATTGTTTTTGTATTGTTGTAACCATATTAGAAGTTCTGTGTTAAAAAAGAAGAAGAAGGATAATAACATTGATTCTACATACTATGGACCTTACTGAGTGTTGCAAAAATTGGGAGTGTCGCTTATAAGCTTACTATCCATCAAGTAAGTAAAATACATCCATTTTTCTATGTTTCTATTAATCAAGTGGGAGAGTATGAATATTGTGGATGCATCATGGGAGTATGAAGCATTTATCAAGCTACATTAAGGGATTCCAAATATTTGGGACAATGTTTCTTTGAAAAGGAGGGGTATGCTATGCCTTTAGTTCTATATATTATTTATGATATGTAGTTCCAACTTGTTACTTACATAATCTCTCTTCTTGTCATATGTTATTCATTTATGTTTTCATTCATCCTTGTTTTTTTCCATAGAATAACATTGGCATATATAGGTGGTAATGAGAAGTATTTAATCATCATTTTGAGCATTTGAGTCTTATTTTATGGTGTGGAGGTTATCACCTCGAAGTTTCTAAGCTCTTCTACTAGCATGTTGTGATCATTTATCTACAATCATGTGTCATTTCGTGTTCTATTACTATTTATATTTATATTTATCTAGGTAATTTCATTACAAAACCTCTCTATGAGTAATATTTTAAATTCATCTTATTGAATAAACTCCTAATATCAAATAAAAAATAAATATAGTAACCATAGTTACTATCAATTCAGATGACATATCATGGGAGTTGTATTACATCACAATCACTTCTATACAAACTAACATGGAATCAATATAACAATATTCAAATAAAAACACCCATTTTTATAGGAGTGGCGGAAATGATACTTTGTTTCCTTTTGTATGTTGTTCCTCTATGTGTTGTTCAATCAAAAAACAAGTTGCAATCAAAAATAAACAAGTAATATTTCAGTACTTATTTGTCTGCAGAAATGAGACCTTTTAGGAAGTGTCATACAAGGATGGAAAAATAGACCTCTCTTTCGCAACACACTTCCTTTAGCAACATGACGTAAAATTTCTTCAATTATCAAAAAATTAGGTTGGGAATTGATCACTCCATACCTCTTCTATCACATTTGACAAATAATCCAAAATCTACAATATCATCACAAATATTTCTCCAAGTAGATCCCTACAATTGTTTGCTATCTTTCAATGCACCACATGTGTCAAAGAAATCATCCATGATTCACCATAAAAATATTCCTATGTTCTACATGCGCTATGCAACATGGCTTTTCCTAAACCTATACAAGTATTATTCTTACTTCCTTTACACTAATTGAATTTCATTTGAATAACATAGGGGATTGTAGAGAGAAAAATTATGCACATATCATTAACTTACTATGCCATAAGTATGTTGTTATATGGATGAATACTAAGCAATACAATTATTCACTTTGGTGACAATGTTCCTTATCGGTATACGTTATTTGATTGATTTAATTTGTGACTTTTCTCTACATCTCTCATTTATATGTGCACTTCTAGTCAGGTCATAAGGATCCCTATCTTTGTTTCATTTCAAATTTGTCACTATTTGTCTCAAGAAACTAATGCCCACTTTGGATAATACCACTCAGTGCTTGTGTCTATTCTAGGAACTTTTTCCTCTATTTTCTTTTTACAATTTTTGACATTTTCTTTCATCTTTGTTACTTTTCTTATCCTTATCCTATGTTACAACTCAGCCTTTCGTATCACCAACATTGAAATACCAACAATAGATTCATATATATACACAACATACTCACTATTATTCTCGTCTCGAAAATTCAAAAGGGGCTATCACATCAACCTATTATCACCAATATTCAAACGGACTTCATTGCGCATTGTATACACTTTATACCATACACTAAGGTGGTAAGGAAATGTTTTGAGGGATGTATTTTAAGTTTTACTTTTGATAAACAAGAACGTTGGGTGCAATGGTTTCCACTTTCACAATGATGGTATAATAATTCATTTCATACCTCCTCAAAAATATTTCCATTTCTAGAAATTTATGGGTATCATCCTTCATCACACATATTTATCTTGAAGGTAAAACTAAAGGTGAGAGAAATAAAATATCACATTCAACACTAGCACAAGGAACTCTCTAGTCTTAAAGAGAATTTCTAAAGGGCACAAAAATATATAAAGGAATAGGTTAATCAACATCGTACTGATGGAAAGTTTCAAGAGGGTGACTTTGTTTTTGTAAGGTTGTAGCCATATAAGAATTTTTGTGTAAAACAACAGAAGAAGGATAATAACATTGATTCTACATACTATGGTCCTTACCGAGTGTTGCAAAAATTGGGAGTGTGGCTTATAATCGAATATCCCTCAAGTAAGTAAAATACATCCATTTTTCTATGTTTCTATTAATCAAGTGTGAGAGTATGAATATTGTGGATGCATCATGGGAGTATGAAGCATTTATGAAACTACATTAAGAAATTCCAAACATTAGGGACAATGTTTCTTTGAAAGGGAGGGGTAGGTTATGCCTTTAGTTCTATATATTATTTTCTATATGTAGTGCCAACTTATGACTTACATAATCTATCTTACTTTGTCATATGTTATTCATTTATGTTTTCATTCATCTTTATTTTTGGCTATGGAATAATATTGACATATATAGGTGTAATCTTGAGAAGCATTTTATCGTCATTTTGAGCATTTGAGTCATATTGTATGGTATGGAGGTTGTCACCTGAAAGTTTCTAAGCTCTTCTAATAGCATTTGGTGATCATCTATCTACAATCATGTGTCATTTTGTGTTCTATTACTATTTATATTTATATTTATACAAGTAATTTCATTACAAAACCTCTCTACTAGTAACATTTTAAATACATCTTATTAAATAATCTCCTAATCTCAAATAAAAAATAAATACAAGTAACCATAATTACTATCAATTAAAGATGATCTTACATGGGGCTGTATTACATCATGATCACTTATATATGAACTAACATGGAATCCATCTAACAATATTCAAATAAAAACACCCATTTTTCTAGGAGTGGGGGAAATGATACTTTTTTCCTTTTTTATATTATTCCTCTATGTGTTCTTCAATCATGAAAAACAAGTTAAAATCAGAAATAAACAAGTAACAATTTAATACTTATCTATCTGTCAGCGGTGAGACCTTATAGGAAGTATCATATAAGGATGGAAAAATAGACCTCTCTTTCTTTGCAACAAACTTCCTTCGGTGACATGACATGACGAAAAAATTCTTCAATTATCAAAAATCAGGTTGGGAATTGATCACTCCCTACCTCTTCTATCACATTTGAGAAATAATCCAACATCTACAATATCTTAACAGCTATTTCTCAAAGTAGATCATTACAACTGTTTTTATCTTTCAATACACCACATGTGTCAAAGCAATCATCCATGATTCACCATACTACATGTTCCTATGTTCTACGTACACTCGCTGACATGGAATTTACATAACCTATAAAATTATTCTTCTTAATTCCTTTAAAGTAATTGGATTTCATTTGAATAACATAGGGGAATGTAGAGATAAAATTATGCACATATCATTATCTTACGATGCCATAAGTATGTTGTTATATGGATGAATATTAAGCAAGAAAATTATGCACCTTTGGTGACATGGCTCCTTATTTGTCTACGTTTTTGATTGATTTATTTTGTGAATTTTCTATACATCTCTCATTTCTATGTTCACTTCTAGTCAATTCATAATGATCCCTATCTTTGTGTCTTTTCCAATTTGTCATTATTATTCTCGGGACACTAACGCCCACTTTGGATAATACCACTCGGGGCCTTTGTCCATTCTAGGAGCTTTTGTCCTCTATTTTATTTTTACACTTTTTGACATTTGTGTTCATCCTTGTTACTTTTCTCGATCCTTATCCTATGTTCCTACCAGTCTTTCGTATCACCAACGTTGAAATTTCAACAAGAGATTCATATATATACGTAACATACTCACTATTATTACGGCTGAAAATTCAAAAGGGGCTATCACATCTACCTACTAGCACAAGTATTCAAAGGGACTTCATTCAGGGGTATGCATATATATTATACCGGACACTAAGGTGGTAAGGAAATCTTTGGAGGGATATATTTTATGTTTTACTTCAAATAAACAAGAACGTTGGGTACAATGGTTTCCACTTTAACAATAATGGTATAATAATTCATTTCATACCTCCTCCAAAATGTCTCCATTTCTAGAAATTTATCGGTATCATCCTCCATCACACATATTTATCTTGAAGGTAAAACTAAAGGTGAGAGAAATGAAATATCACATTCAACACTAGCACAAGGAACGCTCCAGTCATAAATATAATTTCTAAAGGGCACATAAATGTATAAAGCAATATGTTGATCAACATCATAGTGATGGAAACTTTGAAGAGGGTGACTTTGTTTTTGTATGGTTGTAGCCATATAAGAAGTTTTGTGAAAAACAACAGAAGAAGGATAATAACATTGATTCTACATACTATGGTCCTTCTTGAGTGTTGCAAAAATTGGGAGTGTGGCTTATAAGTGACTATACCTCAAGTAAGTAAAATACATCAATTTTTGTTTGTTTCTATGAATCAAGTGGGAGAGTATGAATATTGTGGATGCATCATGGGAGTATGAAGCATTTATAAAGCTACATTAAGGGATTCCAAACATTGGGGACAATGTTTCTTTGAAATGGAGTGGTATCCTATGCCTTTAGTTCTATATATTATTTTGGATATGTAGTGCCAACTTGTGACTTACATAATCTCTCTTCTTGTCATATGTTATTCATTTATGTTTTCATTCATCCTTGTTTTTGGCCATAGAATAACATTGGCATATATAGGTGGTAATGAGAAGAATTTAATCATCATTTTAAGCATTTTTGTATTATTGTATGGTATGGAGGTTATCACCTCGAAGTTTCTAAGCTCTTCTACTAGCATGTTGTGATCATCTATCTACAATCATGTGTCATTTGGTGTTATATTACTATTTATATTTATATTTATACAAGTAATTTCATTACAAAACCTCTCTATGAGTAATATTTTAAATACATCTTATTCAATAAACTCCTAATCTCAAATAAAAATAAATACAATAAGCATAGTTACTATCAATTCTAGATGACCTAACATGGGATTTGTATTACATCACAATCGCTTCTATAGGAACTAACATGGAATCCATCTAACAATATTCAAACCAAAACACCCATTTTTATAGGAGTGGGGAACCGATACTTTTTTCTTTTTCTATATTGTTCCTCTATGTGTTCTTCAATCAAGAAAAAACAAGTCATGATAAAAATAAACAAGTAACAATTCGGTACTTATATGTCTGCAATATTTATACCTTTTACGAAAGTGTCATACAAGGATAGAAAAATAGACGTCTCTTTTCAACACACTTTCTTTGGCAACATGATGCAAAAATTCTTCAATTATCAAAATATTATTTTGGGAATTGATCACTCCCTACCTCGTCTATCATATTTGACAAATAATCCAACATCTACAATATCATCACAACTATTTCTCCATGTAGATCCATACAACTATTTGTTGTATTTCAATACACCACATGTGTCAAAGTAATCATCATTGATTAACCATACTACATGTTCCTATGTTTTATGTGCACTCTGCAATATGGCCTTTCCGAACCTATACAAGTATTGTTCTTACTTCCTTTAAACTAATTTAATTTTATTCGAATAACATAGAGTGGAATGTAGACACAAATTTATGAAAATATCATTATCTTACTATGCCATAAGTATGTTGTTATATGGATGAATATTACGCAATACAATTATTCACTTTGGTGACAATGTTCCTTATCCGTCTACATTATTTGATTGATTTATTTTTTGAATTTCCTCTACATCTCTCATTTCTATGTGCACTTCTAGTCAGTCATAAGGATCCCTATCTTTTTGTCTTTTCACATTTGTTGTTATTTCTCTCAGACACTAACATCCACTTTGGATAATACCACTCGGGTTCTTGTTTCCATTCTAGGAACTTTTTCGTCTATTTTATTTTTACACTTTTTCACATTTGTGTTCATCCTTGTTACTTTTCTTATCCTTATCCTATGTTCCTATTCAGCCTTTCGTATCTCCAGTGTTGAAATTCCAACAAGAGATTCATATATATACGCAACATACTCACTATTATTCTAGCTGAAATTCAAAAGGGGCTATCACATCTACCTACTATCAACCGTATTCAAATGTACTTCATTGTGGGTTTCATACACTTTATACCATAAACTAAGGTGGTAAGGAAATGTTTGGAGGGATGTATTTTATGTTTTACTTCAAATAAACAAGAATGTTGGGTACAATGGTTTCCACTTTCACAATGATGTTATAATAATTCATTTCATACCTCGTCCAAAATGTATCCATTTCTAGAAATTTATAAGTATCATCCTCCATCACACATATTTATCTTGAAGGTCAAACTAGAGGTAAGAGAAATAAAATATCGCATTCAACACTAGCACAAGGAACTCTCTAGTCTTGAAGAGAGTGACTTTGTTTTTTATGGTTGTAGCCTTATAAAATTTCGTGTAAAACAACGAAGAAGGATAATAACGTTGATTCTAAATACTATGGTCCTTACTAAGTGTTGCAAAAATTGGGAGTGTGCCTTTTAAGCTGACTATCCCTCAAGTAAGTAAAATACATCCATTTTTTTATGTTTCTATTAATCAAGTGGGAGATTCTAAATATTGTGGATGCATCATGGGAGTATGAAGCATTTATGAAGCTACATTAAGAGATTCCAAACATTGGGGACAATGTTTCTTTGAAAGGGAGGGGTATGTCATTCCTTTAGTTCTATAAATTATTTTGTTTATGTAGTACCAACTTCGACTTACATAATCTCTTTTCTTGTCATATGTTATTCATTTGTGATTTCATTTATCCTTGTTTCTAGCCATAGAATAACATTGGCATATATTGGTGGTATTGAGAAGTATTTAATCATCATTTTGAGCATTTGAGTCTTATTGTATGGTGTGGAGGCTATCACCTCAAAGTTTCTAAGCTCTTCTACTAGCATCTTGCGATCATCTATCTACAATCATGTGTCATTTCATGTTCTATTACTATTTATATTTATATTTATACAAGTAATTTCATTACAAAACCTCTCTCGAGTAATATTTTAAATTCATCTTATTCAATAAAATCCTAAACTCAAATAAAAATAAATACAATAACCATAGTTACTATCAATTCCGGATGACCTAACATGGGAGTTGTATTACATCACAATCGCTTTTATATGAACTAATATGGAATCTAACTAACAATATTCAAATCAAAACACCCATTTTTATAGGAGTGGGGAAATGATACTTTGTTTCCTTTTGTATATTGTTCCTCTATGTTTTCTTCCATTAGGAAAAAACAAGTTGCAATGAGAAATAAACAAGTAGTAATTTGGTACTTATCTGTTTGTAGTAGTGAGACCTTGTAGGGAATTTTCGTACAAGGAAGGAAAAATAGAACTCTCTTTGCAACAAATTTCCTTTGGCAACATGACACAAAAATTCTTCAATTATCAAAAAATCAGATTGGGAATTGATCACTCCCTACCTCTTCTATCACATTTGACAAATAATCCAACATCTACAATAACATCGAACTATTTCTGCAAGTAGATCCCTACAACTATTTGCTATCTTTCAATACACCACATGTGTCAAAGCAATCATCCATGATTCACCATACTCCATGTTTCTATGTTATATGTGCACTCTACAACACGGATATTACATAACCTATAAAATTATTCTTCTTACTTTCTTTACACTAATTGAATTTCATTTGAATAACATAGGGGGGAATGTAGACAAGAACTTATGCACATATCATTATCTTACTATTCCATAAGTATGTTGTTATGTGGATGAATATTAAGAAATAAAATTATTCACTAGTGACATTGTTCCTTATCCATCTACATTATTTGATTGATTTATTTTTTGAATTTTCTCAACATCTTTCATTTCTACATGCACTTCTAGTCAGGTCATAAGGATCTCTATATTTGTGTCTTTTCACATTTGTCCTTATTTGTCTCGGGACAATAACACCCACATTGGATAATACCACTCAGGTGCTTGTGTGCATTCTAGGAACTTTTGTCCTCTATTATCTTTTTAAACTTTTGACATTTGTGTTCATCCTTGTTACTTTTCTTATCCTTATCCTATGTTCCTACTCAGCCTTTCATATTACCGAGTTGAAATTCCAACAAGAGATTCATATATATACGCAACATATTCACTATTATTCGCTGAAAATTCAAAAGGGGCTATCACATCTACCTACTATCACCAGTATTCAAAGGGACTTCATTGTGGGTTGCATCCACTTTATACCATACACAAAGGTGGTAAGGAATTGTTTGGATGGATTTATTTTATGTTTTACTTCATATAAACAAGAACATTGGGTGCAATGGTTTCCACTTTCATAATGATGGTATAATAATTCATTTCATACGTCCTTCAAAATGTCTCCATTTCTAGAAATTTATGGGTATCATCCTCCATCACACATATTTATCTTGAAGGTCAAACTAAAGGTGAGAGAAATAAAATATAAAATTCAACACTAGCACAAGGAAATCTCTTGTCTTCAAGAGAATTTCTAAAGGGCACAAAAATGTATAAAGAAATAGGTTGATCAACATCATAGTGATGGAAACTTTGAAGAGGGTGACTTTGTTTTGTATGGTTGTAGGAATATAAGAAGTTATTTGTAAAACATCAGAAGAAGGATAATAAAGTTGATTCTACATACTATTGTCCTTACTAAGTGCTGCAAAAATTGGTAGTGTGGCTTATAAGTCGACTATCCCTCAAGTAAGTAAAATACATCCATTTTTCTATGTTTCTATTAATCAAGTGGGAGAGTATGAATATTGTGGATGCATCATGGGAGTATGAAACCTTTATGAAGCTAAATTAAGGGATTCCAAACATTGGGGACAATGTTTCTTTGAACAGGAGGGGTATGCTATTCCTTTATTTCTATATATTATTTTGGATATGTAGTTCCAACTTCCGACTTACATAATCTCTCTTCTTGTAATATGTTGTTCATTTATGTTTTCATTCATCCTTGTTTTTGGCCATAGAATAATATTGACAAATATAGGTGGTAGTGAGAAGTATTTAGTCATCATTTTGAGCATTTGAGTCTTATTGTATGGTGTGGAGGTTGTCACCTCGATGTTCCTAAGCTCTTGTACTAGCATGTTGCGATCGTCTCATCTACAATCATGTGTCATTTCGTGTTCTATTACTATTACTATTTATATTTATACAAGTAATTTCATTACAAAACCTCTCTATGAGTAATATTTTAAATACATCTTATTCAATAAACTCCTAATCTCAAATAAAAATAAATACAATAAGCATAGTTACTACCAATTCCGGATGACCTAACATGGGAGTTGTATTACATCACAATCTCTTCTATAGGAACTAACATGGAATCCATCTAACAATATTCAAATGAAAACACCCATTTTTATAGGATTTGGGGGGCGATACTTTTTTTTCTTTTTCTATATCTTTCCTCTATGTGTTCTTCAATTAGGAAAAAACAAGTTGCAATAAAAATAAACAAGTAACAATTCAAGTACTTATATGTCTGCAATAGTGATACCTTTTACGAAAGTGTCATACAAGGATGGAAAAATAGACCTCTCTTTTCAACACACTTCCTTTGGCAACATGACGCAAAAATTCTTCAATTATCAAAAAATCAGGTTGGGAATTGATCACTCCCTACCTCTTCTATCACATTTGACAGATAATCGAACATCTACAATATCATCACAACTATTTCTCCAAGTAGATCCTTACAATTGTTTGCTATCTTTCAATACACCACATGTGTTAATGCAATCATCCATGATTCACAATGCTACATGTTCCTATGTTCTACGTGCACTCTACAACATGGCTTGTCCGAGAACCTATTCAAGTATTCTTCTTACTTCCTTTAAACTAATTGAATTTCATTCGAATAACATATCATTATCTTAATATTCCATAACTATGTTGCTATATGGATGAATATTAAGCAAGAATATTATTCACTGGTGACACTGTTCCTTATCCGTCTACGTTATTTGATTGATTTATTTTGTGACTTTTCTCTACATCTCTCATTTCTATGTGCACTTCTAGTTAGGTCATAAGGATCCCTATCTTTGTGTCTTTTCACATTTGTTGTTATTTGTCTCAGGGCACTAACACCCACTTTGGATCATACCACTCGTGTGCTTATGTCCATTCTAGTAATTTTTTTCCTCTATTTCCTTTTTACAATTTTTGACACTTGTGTTCATCCTTGTTACTTTTCTTATCCTTATCCTATGTTCCTACTCAGTCTTTTGTATCACCAAAGCATTGAAATTCCAACAAGATATTCATATATATACGCAACATACTCACTATTATTCTGGCTGAAAATTCAAAAGGGGCTATCACATCTACCTACTATCACCAGTATTCAAAGTGACTTCATTGTGGGTTGCATACACTTTATAGGAAGGGTAAGTGCTAAATTTCATACCACACATTTAGATCAAAGCTAGATATAACTTGGTATCGCTACGTCATTGACGTGAGGTAAACCTATACACACTATTTCAAACACAAGTACACAAAACTACATAGTGTTTGAAAGGTAGTGCAAGGTTGGGTACTAAGTTCACTCATCGAGTGACCATAAGGGTCAGTCTAGCTTCACATATCACATATTTTATTCAAACCTAAAGTTCTCATGATCTTGTATGGGTAGCTAGGGTTTTCCTTAGAGGTTATAATTACAATCAAAACCCTAACAATGAAGTTAGAATGATAAAGAAAATATTGAATCAAGACCTTGAGACCGAGAAAAGAGAAAATCCTAAATATTCATAGTCACTAGCACCTATAAGGGACACTACCACTCTATTACTTGTGTCCTCCTATGGGTGCTTCTATCAAACATAGTTCAAAGTCCCGAGAAAACTATGCAAGATATTGTGGCATTGTTTCAATCCATATCATGTACATACACAATCTTTACTAATTTTAAGTTACATAGAAATCAACTAAGTTAGTTATCAATCTCATTTGTTTAAATTTGTACACTATTGAATACTTGGAACTTGCATATTACTATACATTGTCATTTTTGTAACATAAGCAACATTGGTTTCTCGAAATGGGATTTACTTTAGATGAAATTCATTACTTGGGAGGGATATTGATGGATTTATTTGGATTTACAAATTTTGATTGGGTTGGTGATCTAAATCATCATAAGTCTACCTCCAACTACATATTTTATCTTGGTTTGGGTCTTTTCATTAGCCAAACAAGAATTATAATACCATAGATATATATTTTATAGAGATAGAATACATGGGAGTAGTCAATGCTAAAAAAACTTTGTTTGGTTACAGGGGATTCTAATAGAGTTTGATATTCACTTTCAGAGGCCTACCATATCTATTCGACAACATGAACACTATTTTGATTTTCCAAAATACTGCTAAAAATAGATTAATGAAACATATTGAGATAAACATGCACTTCATTCAAAAATTGATCCATAGAGACATCATTGATTTTAAGTATTGTGAGACTTCAAATCGGGTTGCGGAGCATCTTTACCAAACTCTTCACTTTGAAGAAAAGTTTCTTCATTTATGCTCTATTCTTGGTGTGAGGTCCACTACTACCACTCATATTCTTTAGGATTTTGTGTCCTATTCTCCTCCTCCTATTCTTCTAAAAATATTGCATTTTGTACATGGGTACCTCATTAATATTTTAGTTATCGGTACCCATATGCATCTTTGTTATTTATGTAGGGGATTCCTCTTTTTTCTTACTTTTCATTTCTCTACCTAAGCTTGTATGGGGATTTACGGTATGGGGTATATTTTTCAGATTTTATTTATTTATTAGGATGTTTCCACCTCACACATGGTGAGTCATCTCACTTAGGTGAGTCATATGTATTTTATGTAGTTATATGTCATATGACACATTCCATCATAGAATCTATCATACTTGTCTTATGTGGCATTGTCATAGGCAAGTTACATGTATTCTAGCATTGCAAATCCTAACTCCCTCATAGGAGTATGACAAATCTAGGAATGGGAGTTATACATCACACATTTATGTAAATGTGTATGAGTAGACCTATTCTTTTTTGTATGACCAATTTGGTTATGGTTAATATTTGTTGTTGATTACTTGGAGCACTTTCTTATTTCAGTTAGAGTACAACAACCTTTATTTGCACGGGTTCCTATTGATCCTTGTGGTCCAATCTCACAATTTCTTCACCCCACTTCAAATCCCATGAAAAAACTACAAGTGATTAATAAATAATTAATCAATGATTAAATAATCTAATCACATCCTAATAACTAACAACATCGTCCCTACCATATTATCAACAACATCAGGAACCTTTCTTTGTCCCCATGTCCACCACTACCTAATAAAATAATTCAATTAATTACCCATTTTCAAATATTCTCCACTATTTCACCCACCTACCCTCTATTTTCAAATATTCTCCACTATTTCACCCACCTTATCTCTATTTTCAAGGATTCTTTATTATTCACTATCCATCTTCCCTCTATTTTCATACATGTAACACTATTCATCACTAACTTCCCCCACATTCAATTTTTTTGCTATTTATGCATAGTTCATCAAGTATTCACCTACCCAATTTATCACTATTTTTAAAAACAAATAATTAACCCCATTTACTAATTAGGCCTTAATATCCTATTAATATACCCAATACCCTAAAATTTACATAAACCTTCATGAGTATAACTCCATTATACATTTTCGCCTCTCGATTCCTCTCTAAACCCTTTGTGCCCAAGTCCTGCTCTCCATTTTTAAAGAAACACAATGCTACCACACAAGTATTACACAATAAATCACAATTCAGGTACCTACATCTAAAGCATGCACACAAAAATCCACTTGATGGATCAAATTGAGGTGTATGGTCGTAATTAATGTGTTTTGTGTATTTTATGATTTTTCTTATGGTTTTGCTTTCACAACTATATTTTGTCACATTAAAGGACTAGGAATGCATCAAGAGGTAGATCTCCTAACCAAAAAAATAAACTATCATGTTTCTCATGCTTTTGATTTGTAGATTTAAATTTAGTTGTGGAGAAGCTAGCCAATTTGATTCATTAGAATAAATCTGATGAATTATCTCTCATTAAACGATAACAATATAATTTTTATTCAATTTAGTAAAATGACTTTGAGTTAAGCTGTACTAACACATCTCACAGAGTGGCTCAATATCTAGGTGTAAATAACCTAACTATCTTGATGAGCGATACAAAGGACCTTAAAATTTACAAATAAAATAATTAGTAGAACTTAAATAATACAATATCAATGTTGTATTTCAATTATTAAACGTTGATAAAAAAAAAAAAAAACCAATCACATAAAAGATAAAATATATTTACAAATAATATTAATATAATTTTAAAAAATATTATAATATCAACAATAGAACATGAAAATAGTTAAGTATAATTATTTTTATTTTAAAATCATTTAATCGCCATTAGAATTGCTATAATTACATACTTTTGACATAAACAAATAAAATTCAAAGCTAAACTATCCCTTAACATTTCACTATATGGACTGCAATTTTAAATATGAAGTCTCTAAAATTACCGAGTAAGACTCCAAGTTTTATCATATATTGCCAATGGATCCAACTTAGAAGCATGAGTCACCTTTAATACTTTAAAGGACTCACAAAAACTAGCTTTTTCATATCAAGCCACTAGCTCCAACCTAAATATACTAGCAATCACATGTGAGGTGTGCAATGTTCATCTTTGAAACAAAAATATTCTTTGAGTAGAAAAGGAATTTACAAAAAACAACAAAGCATTGTGTTTCAACTGGATTTAATGATGAGAAATAGATGCAAACAAGACGGGAAAAATGAATTATGTTAAACATCATTGATGATATAACCAATTGCATCATTTACAAGAAAAACTTGAACCCATAAATTTATGAAAATCATGACTTTCTAATTGATGTAGAGAAAATGTAATGGTGTAATTGATCCATAATAAGCCTATCATGCATCAAAATGGTCAGTTGATCTTGAATCGAACTAAATCGATTGTAATGAAATTACGTGTATAATTCAGATTATGAGTAGTAATAGAACACCAAATAACATAATATTTTAGAATAATGATCTCAATATGCAATTAGAATAGCTTCACCAATTCTAGAGGGAAACCTCCAAGCCATAAAATAAGACTCAAATGCTCCAATGATGATGAAATACTACCTACAATCCCTATATATACTATTCATATGTTATGGTCATCACCAAGGTTGACCTACTAAGAATGAGAAAGTATAAATGCTATAATAAAAGATATGGTAAGCCACAAGTCAGCTACTAATATCCTAATACAAGAAATAGGTTAAGATCATAGTATGCCCTTCCCCTTCAAACTAGAATTGTCCCGAATGTTGAGAAGCTCGGGTGTTCTTTGTAGGAATGTCATATCTTCCCATGTTGCATCTTCATTGTCCATATTCTTCCACTTGGTCAAGTACTCACTAATAACCCATGTCCACAATATTTTAGTGCATGTTTGAAGGATGAATTTAGGTTCAAAGATGAATCTTCCCTCCTCATCAAGATCAGGTAACACTATTTGGGTTGATACTCTCTATCCAATTACTTTATTCAGGAAAGAAACATGAAAAGCTGGAAGCATTCTAGTTGATTGTGGAAGTTCTAATTTGTATGTTATAGTACCAATATTCTATAATACTTGATAAGGGCCATAATAATTAAGTGAAAGTTTATTATCCATTTGTTTTTGTTTCAAATACATTTTCTTATATGGAAGTAACCACACAAAACCCAATCACCGGCTTCAAAATGTTTTTTGTGTGATGTTGATCAGCTTGCTTCTTTATGTGGTTTTGTGCCATGGCCAAGTTCTCCTTGAGACTAGAGAGGACCTCTTGTTGATATTGAATGTGTTCTTCTATTTCTTTAACCCACGGTTGTCCTCACAATGATGATGTGATGGATGGTGGATGGTATCCATAGGGTGCAAAAAAAAGGAGACATTTTAGATGAAGTAGGGAAGGAAGTGTTATACCACCATTCTATAAGTGTCAACCATTGGACCCATCTTGCTTGTTTATCTGATGTGAAGCAATGAAGACATCCCTCTAAACACTTATTTACAAATTTTGTTTTCCTATCAACTGGGGATGATAAGAAGAGATAAGAGTTGTGAGTACCCAAACATGAGAATAAATCATTGCAAAATTTACTAGTAAATATAGGATGTCGATCACTTACTATAATTTTTGGTGTCACATGAATCTTCTGGAATGTGTCCATGAAGGTTGTTGCTACCATGCTTGCAGCAAATGGATGTGACAAGGCACAAAAATGAGAATATTTGGTGAGTCTGTCAACCACAACCATGATGACATTCTTTCCTTCAGATTTAGGAACTCATGTGATAAAGTCCTATTATCCAAAATTCATCCTTAAGGTAATTTTGATAACTGCATCATTTCTTAAAGGTTGAGCAAGTATAAATGGTCCAAGGCCTAAAAAAATCAGGTTTTGAAGATTCCTTTGGCTTCACTTTAAATTCCCCATCTAAGGAAAAAATCCAAGAAGTTAGAAAAAATTCAAAAATTCAAAAATTGGATTCAGCTAGTGTATTGTGGAAAAAATTGGTATTTTTGTCCAAGGCGATACAATGGGACGAGTCGGGACCTACAAAGACAAAAAATTAGCAAATAGTTGGAATTGGTAAAATTGTGTATTTTTGTCCTAGATGGTCTGTAGGATGTTGGGAACTGAAAATCCGAAATCACCTACCCAAGAGAAAATCAGTTAAGTCAAATATTTTCGATCCAAGCCACATAGGATCACATGGGACAATCAGGACCTACAAAGTTGAAAAAGCCGATCACAAAGCAGTGTGGTAATGCATAAGTCAACGATCGTCATGGCCTACCAATGAGGGACGAGATGGGACATCAAATGATGAAATCACCACACCAAGAGGGAATCGGAAAAGGTAGAGAAAGGAGGCTGGGAAGTGTAAGTATGCACGTCACACGAGTTCCCCGAAAATCTGAAATAGATGCATGCAAAGGAAAATTCAACACATGACCCTTCCGAACTTCAAATGGCCATAAATTTTGACCTCGAGCTCTGATTTTCTTGAAATTTGAATTTATTAATTTTGATGAGGGTAGGTATATGAAAATAAAGGAAACCTCTTCAGCTCCGGCTAATTAAATGCTCGATCCCATCAAATGAGAGAAATTCTGGCATACCCAAAATATCTTTCCACACTCGAAGGAGATAAGTTTTGTATTTCTCAATGAAAACACACAAAATTTATAATGTTGGAATCCTACTTCCTATCCCGATGCACAAAAATGAATAAATACATAATTTGGAAAGTAATTGATGGTGATTTTGCATAAAAGGTTTCTAGTTTAGAATAGTGTTTTATTTGGTAGTTGGGATGTATTCAATGAAGCATGTCTTGACATATTTCTTTGTTAGAAGTCATGGGACAATATAGCGGGTATTTTGCAAGAAACATACCATCATTTCACCTCATTTATGACATCTTGCAGGTGGTGGGAAGTCAGATTTCAGATTTACATTTTCCCTCTCTCTGTCTTCTTTTAGAATTCTATAAATTGAAGTGTTGGGCTCATTGTAAAAGGGATATAGTTTTGAGTAGAAATTTTTGTCAAAATTGTTTTACGAAGCCAATTTTATGCAAGCACTTGTAGTGGACTCCTTTCATGGTGATCTAGGCCCTTATTCTATAATAGATTGGATTGTGCATATTAATGAAGCAATAGATACAAGTTTTTGGATACTTCTTCCCTTGTTGTGTTTGTTTTCATTCTTCTTGCCCTTTCAAAATTGTTACAAATATATTTTGTTTACCTTATACTCTACAGGGATTCATTCTCATTATGTATGTATGTAATATTATTGTGAAAGTATTTGCTAGAATTTGGAGAGTTGTTATCACCCCTTCTCGTATGCATTTTGCTTCTATTTTTCACACATTGGAAGACTATTCTCACATTCTCCTTTTTTGGTGTATCACCACTTTAGCGTAGGATTGTTTTTCATGCACTCTCTCTCCCTGGTTCCTTGGAAATTTAGATTAGGAAAAGATAGTTTTTCCTACATAAGATTAGATTTTGGGAGTTAGTTTAGGAGAAAGAACAAGCTTTCTTTGTAGGTCTATCTCAAGTTACAAGTCCCATAACTTGGATATAGTACCCATGTTATCCAATCACATTGTGAGCTCAAGCACACACACTTGTGAAAACTAAAGGGCTTTGAAATGGAGATAACAAGTCCATGTAAATATCGTCCCACCGTTGGCTAGAAATAGATAGAGGTTGCAAAAGACATGGGGATCGAATTTTTAACCCTTATTTTGCTTTGACAAACCATGCACTATGCCACAAATTGTTTTACATCCCCTTTGAGCCCTTCAGGAAGAAATCTTGTTTCACTCAACGATAAGTATTCAAGAATCCGAGTTCCCCCTCTTTGGAGAATGAAAGGACGATAAGAAGATTGTTCCAAGCCACGATCTCAGATGATAATAGCACACCACATTAGATTTGCAAAACAAAAGAGCTAAAATACCATATATGGAAATCCATCATAATCCATAATGCTCAATACATTACAATAGAATGACTTGAATTATTCAATAAGAAAGATGTACATATAGGAGGAGGGAAGTGTAACTACTACCTAAATTAATGGTGAAGAACTCCCACTAGCGACACGGTAGTTAACTCTAAGACTAGTAAGATAACTCGACATAACTAAGAAGCTAACTCAACAGAACTAGTACACCTAAGCAAGATAATCCAACAAGTGTAGGTCTAACACAAGTGTAAGAATTATCCTAATAAATAAATAAAAGGATAAATAATAACCTACACTAACACCCTCCCGTAAGCATAGCTTAGGTGGGTGGAAAAGAAGGTGGGTCCCAGTAACAAGGCTTGATGAGGTACCCACGTACAACAACTGGGAAAAATGGACACCGCAAGGTACCCAAAACTAGTAATAACAAAGTAGAGAGCAAAATCCTGCTGCAAGATATCCTCATAAGCTCAACTCTAAAAACTTGTACAATGTTGAAGAAGTGTGGTGCACACTTTGGCTGAATCCACTGCTCAATCATATAACTCAAAAACAACTGACATTGGGCTTCACCAAAATAGCTCCATGCAAGGAGACTGTTAATGGAGTGATGTCGAAAAGTGAAAAACAAACACACCAAACATAATTTGATTAACTACTACAAATAGGTGTGCCATGATCCAAGAAAAACCAAGGCAACAAGGAAAGGACACAAGATCCAAATAAATAGGAGTGCCACGATCCAAGAAAAATCTGAGGTAATAAGGCAAGGGCATGAAACCCAAAGAAGCAGTATAAACACCACAATCCCCCATACTGTAGAATGCATAGAGTGACACCACGAATTTGTATTAGTTGTCAAAAGTAACTACTCGAACACTGAAAAACTAACACTGGGATCCACCAGAATAACTCCCCCACAAGAAAGACTATCAATATGCCAAAAAAGTGTCAAAAATATAGATCCAAAATATCTCAACAAACAAGAGAGATATAAATGTATACACCCATAGATACAAGAATGCAATACTCAAAATTATAGGACCTCAAGCTCAACCGAAAATGCATCCATAAGTGATCACAACAACCTCCCGAATTTGGCACTTTATAATTGAGTGCATGTAAATATTACAATGAGTAAAGAGTACCTTTTACATTTGAAATATGTGTATAAAAATGTCACCAATGCTAAAATTTTGAGTTTAAGTGTCTTCTCTGTTGTACTCAATGTTAAAAGTCGAAATTGAGAAAATCTACGTTTTTGGGTCATTTGTGTGTTTTTCGGGACACTGTCGGACATTTTTGTCCCGCGTGTCCCAAGTTCAATTGGGCCCTCTATTCCCCGATCGGTCGGTTTCCCCGAAGTTTGTCTTTTTCGGGCCTGTCAGACATTTTTGTCCCGCATGTCCCAAGTTCAATTGGGCAAGTTGTTCCATTTTCGGCCGAATCGCCCGAACCGCGTACTTCACGCATTTTCATCTTGCATGTCCCAAAAGGAATTTGTGCACCCGTTTTCACATTTTTACCCGAATCAGCCGAGCCGCATGTTTCATGCACTTTTCACGTCCACATATCCCCCAAAAGGCATTTGTGCGTCTTTTCCCACTTCTCCCGAATCGGCCGAGCCGCGTGTTTCGCGCATTCGCGTCCCACATGTCCCAAATGAACCAAGTGCCATTCGTGCTTATTTTTCCCGCTCTACCCGAATATCTTGCTTATTCAAATTGGTAGGTATGTATTAAATGTGCATTCATTATCTTTCTCTCTCCTAATTGGCTATATAACGAGTGAACCCCCTATGCATTTTTCACACTGCTTCCATGCTATCCTTTGCTCGAACCCTTGCAATCTAAATTCCTACGCGTGTATCCCTTCCCTCTGTAATTCCTTCCCGAGTTTAGTTTGTGGCTCTGCCCTCCGAATTACTATCAATATGAAGATCAAATTTCAGGGACAGGAACAAATCTCGCCACTAGAGTCTGCCGTTCCCAATATTGGGGACAGTGAAGCTCGTCATCTTGACTTTGGTGATTTTTGGGCAAGGATGGCAGATGCAAACCCTACACCAATGGCGCAGATGATTCACGACAGTGGTTTGGCTTTTATTTGGAGGTTTCCCAATCTCGGTGCAATGTGCTGATACAGTGCTTTCATGCGGAGCTCACCCGACCACGATTGAGTCGAGAATTGACCAACGTACATGGGGAACTCATCGCCAAACTGGGCTTTGCCGCCATTAGCACTTTGCACGAGATTCAGAAATGGATAATGCCATAGTTGTTTCCCAGAATCAAGCACGGGGCCTGTTGATCAAGACAATGTGACAAATACAAGGCGCGGGTGGCGAAGTCTGGCTAAAGAACCCTAAGAAGGAGCATCTCGTCTATCCAAGACTCTTTTAAGGCTGATTTCAATGAAGAATTGTCAGATTTTATAATCCTATTGGCTCGGGTTATGGGCTTACCCTCTACTAACGAATTCCATTTCTGGATGTGCCCGCTCATCGGCATGGTGTGCGAGGAACTCAAAATATCAAGCTAGGTGGAAATCATCGGCATGAACTTGGCGGAGCATTTGTCCAATGTAGCAAAGCGAAGAAGTTCTACATGACTTCGTGCATGATGTATACTCTGGCGGCATCAAGGCAATGGTTTGGTTTTCTTACATTGATGCCCATAAGGATGATCTGTATATGCCCTCTTGCCATGAGTTCACCTAGAGACCAGCAATCAGATTTCGAAGGGTAAATGATGCTTTCACCATGTATACGTGGTCGGGCTTCTTGAAGGTGACACTCTAGAAGGTTTTACGATGAAGCCATGAACACGATATCGCACTACGGTGCCTATTTTATCCAATTTAGAAAATTCTCCTATATCAGGCTTCTGGCTATGAGAGCACCCCTTTGAGGCTTCCCATGTTCTGCAGTGATAAGATGGCTTTGATAGAAGTATGCGGGCGAGTTAGACAAATTACAGAGAACTGCGAGAGACAAGAAGATTCTTGGTTTGCACTTTCCCATCTCTTTGGGAAATTACACTTGTAAAACAGCCACTGGACCATGCGAGAATATAGAAAGAGCCCTGGTTCCCATCACTTTGTTCATTTCTTCAAGCCAAGAACTTGCTTGACTTGAAGAAGTTCATTGAAGCAGAACATCAAGATAATCTATCATCATAGGGCGAGATCTGAGAAGACTATTGGGCTGATTTGTGCGAGATGATTTTGAGGCTAGAAGGAGGCATTATGGTAGGTTTCTCTGCTGATTGATCCAAGAACTCGGCTTGTACCAAGTTCTGAAGGACTCGAGGATGACAACTCGATCTATACTCATATGAGTATGACAATGTGGTTAAGCACACTCCCTTGGAGGACTTGGATTGGAACAAGAAGAGAAAGATGATCTAGCCGAGATCCTAGCTCCGGTCTTAGTCGGGACTAAGTGCGGTTTGATAGGAAAGTTCGAGAGCTTAGAAGGCACTCGGGAGAATCCTCCTCTAAGGATGTTTCAACACCAAGGAGGGAAGCATCGACTCCCATATCAGACACACCTGTGCAAACCCCTCCTGCCTCATCAACGCAAGGACCTGCAGCTTCCACTCCTTCTTCATCCACTCAAGTATACCAGAAGAAATTCAAAGAGGTTAAGAAGGAGCCTGTGGAAAAAGATCCTCAAAGAAAGCAGGTAGAAGTGCCTTTGGGACCAGAGAACATCATTGTTCTCAGTGAAAGTGAAGAGAGTGAAGTGCCAGCCCCTACAAATGCTCCTGAAGCTCCAACGGATAAAGATAAGGAAGTCCAGAGCACTGAACTTCCAAGTGCTATTGATTCCTCTGCAGCAATTGTCTCAAGCGCCCCACTCACATCTCAACTTGAGACAACAGCTGTGCAAACCTTGAGCGTCATGAGCTCTCTGTCTCTTGGTCCTCTTGCCCCTCCTGCTGCTTCCTCTTCCTCTTTTGCATGGGTGCAACCTTTTGTTGACAGTAGAAAGAGGAAATCTTCCTCTCGGAGCTCAGGGCCAAATTTTGATGTTGTGGCAGCCTTGTTAGGCACTACTCCTTCTCGTGCCAAGAAAGCCAGAATCACCTCCAGGATAGTGTCTGATGCTCAGGGTCAGCAATTCCTGGAGATTGCTAAGCCTATAGTAGATAAATCAGAGCAGGACTTACAGGCATCTGACCTAGAATTCTCAAGGATTCCTATGGGAGAGTCTACTCCTGAAGGTGAGATCCTGACCTCCGGGAAAGCGGTCACTGAGAGTCATTGGGAGGGTAGAGAAAGGGGCAGCAAACTATTGAGCAGTTGGAGGAACAAGCCCGAGATTCTCACGGGTTTTATCAAATCTCTTTTGTCTAAGGACAAAGTTTTGGACCCTACCCCATTGACTACCCTTCCAGCCACTGTAATTTTGAGCCAAGATGAAGTACAGAGTATCAAAGACATGCACAAGTATTCCGTCTATGGTAGAGCTATGGAGGCCATGGTGGAAGATATGCTTGTTGCAGGATTGAACTTCATCGATGAAGCTTTCAAACTCCACGGAAAGGTGAACAATTTGTAATAGAAGCTCTCCTCCACTATCGGGATCATAGATAAAGAGCTCAAACTCTGGAGCAGTTGCATAGTAGACCTCCGTCTCATGGGACAGACAGATGAGAACATTTTATTGGTGAATAAGGTTTTTGATGATGCAAAGGATAATCTGTCAAAGTCCTAGGTTTACAGCGTGGAGTGGAAGATCAAAGTCTTGGAGGAGGCTTTGGGAGAGCTGAAGAATAGCTGGCAGAAGGGTGAGGCTTTCAAGACACTGGTTGTATCTGCTTTCAAAGATATACATTGTCATCTTTAGGATGAAACACTGGTGTGCCTCTTTCCCTAAGAAATCAAAGCTCAATTGAGCTTTTGTCAAAGATAATCTATTGAGGAAAGCTCCATTTCAAAGAGAAAATGAAGGAGATCTTCTCTCTTCAATCTGCCATTGAAGAAGCAAATAAAGACTATCATACTCATGTCGAGTTTGATAAGGAAATGGAGAAGTGCCTCAGATTTTGGGCTCAGTCTACAGCCAACACGTCAGTCCCTCGTGGCAGAGACATAGCCGAGGCATTGAAGAGATTCAGGCAGTGAATTTTGAAGTCAGTGGGTCCCTCCCATTCATAACCACCTGTCTTCTTCTCCTTATTCTTCTCTTCTTTTCTAATTCTTTTTCTCGGATTCATTGTAATAAGTTGAGGTATTGCGATTGGCAATCCTTAACTAATCTTTAGTTAAAAGAAGTAGTTACAAAGAGTAACTGATTTGTAAGCTATATAATGGCCTCTCCATGCCATTTTGAAAGGAGGAAGAACTTGGCTTATTTTCTGAAAGTGTAAATAGATCATAAAGAAATCAATACAGAAGGGCTTTTCATTCTTTGTCTATCTGATCTCTTTTATCCCTAAGCTTTCATTTAATTTTGTGAAGATCATTTATCTGTGTTATGTTAAGAAACTTTGTGTTACAGCGAGATGTTATTTCTGAGAACTTTGTGTCTTTAAATTCCATCTTATTTATATGATACAAATGATCTTGTTTCAATTCTTTGTAACCGCATACATAAAGAATTACTCTATTATCTATAATTTGCATGTTGCCTTTACTGCTCATTCTCGTATTCTCATTCCTCGGTCCTTTTGTAATTGATGATCTTTATAGAAAACACTTTCGTAATATCCAAGTTCAACGAGAAAATCATGTTTTGTATATTTGTAAATAGGTTCGTTTTGAATAAGGAACCTCTCCCATTAAAGAGGAGGGACTTCTTGTCCCCCATTTATTGCTCTTCGTAAAGTCTATTTGACGACCAACGAGTTTTTGGCGACTCATTTGGGAAAATCATATTCCGTTACGTAATTTTTGATCATCCTTTGATCTGGTGACTCCGCATTTTACTCGAGGGAGAAGGGCCCTTGGTATTGAAGATTCTCAGTTTCAGCTTTTGGAGCAGCGGGGTTTTCCTTTCCCTTGACAAGAAATAGAAAGACTCGTTCGACAAGCACTCCACTGTTGAGATAGAATTCCTACGGGTGGTATTCCTTGAGCCAGCTAGTCCTAATCTTTGAGCTTTGATTCTTCTTTGGTGTTGCAGTTCCTCTCAAGCCATTTTCCAAGAATGGCGGTACCATTGCCTGGGGTCATCGTGTCGGGCCCCTTGCTCTTCCTCGGCCTTTGCATGAGTTACCCGGAGGTAAGCAGGAAGAACTTCCCTAAATTCAAAGGTGATGGCAAAGTGCATCTGATGAACACATCGCAGCCTTCATAGTTGCATGTGGAGTTACGGGAGTTGAACATGAAGGCGTCTCGTGAGGCTGTTCGTTGAGACTTTACAAGATAATGCTTTGATTGGTTCTATCACCTTAAATTTGGTCTTATCACTATTTGCAGGACACCATGAGAACTAGGTTTGAAAACCATTTCAAACCAGCGAGAAGATGTGCATGCCTTGCTAGCCCAAATCTCTCGAGATAAAGAAAGATTCACAAGAGCCCATGAGAGAATTTGTGGCCCGATTCAACGAGGTTGATTAATAAAATTCCACCAAATACTCGACACTGTTGATCAAATCCAAAAATGTTTCTTCCTAAATGCCCAATCACTGAAGTTAGTTATGCGCTAAGAAGGGCTAATCTCGCAACATTGGTGAAGATCAAACTCTTCTTTGTTAGTGTCGAGGATGATTTAATCATGTCGGGAAGTTGAGGAGAGACCCTTCCAAATCTAAGTCTGCTTCTTCCTCCTCTTCCACCCTGGACCTATCTTGATCCATTGGTTCAAAAACTTGTGAATGATCTCATTGCCATAAAGAAACAATTGGCTCAGCATGCTCCCTATGCAGACGTTCCAAGGAGGAATTTTCAGCCCAGAAATCGTTTGCCTGCTTCTCAAACAAGATTAGCGCTTGAAGGACCTCCTGTTAAAGTTCCTGTCAATGTAACCTGTGAAGTTGAGGAACCAGATGATGATGAGGATAATGAAGCTTGCGAGGAATTTGTGGAAGAAGTTGATGATGAAGCAGATGAACTTGAGGGATCTCGAGTTAATTTCTTCCTTGAGGGCATTGATGATGGAGATGATTATGATGAAGTAGTAGCGGACATGAATAGCGAATCATTCGCTGTCATGACTCGAGAGCGAGACAAATCGAGAGGAGAAAGTGACGCGGCCCCCAAGAAATCTAAGGAGCAGTGAAAACTATCCCTGTAATTGCAAAAGAGGATCTCCTATCCCGTTTCATCTACACCAAAGGTGAGTCATCAATCCTGCTATTAAAGTTACTTCTTTTTCCCCTAAAGTTGATAAACCTAGGATCTCAAGTGATGATGGCCCGTCCACTTCTGGGTCTTTTGATATTATTGATCACCTGAAAAAGACTAAGGTTCAAATCTCAGAGGCTGAGTATTATCAAACCCATCCCAAAGCTTTTGCTAAAATGATTCACTTTGTCAATTCCCATTCTAAAACCACCTCTAAAGGCCTTTTACCCACTCCTTCTTCTACACCACAGCCTAGTCTAGTAGCTGTTGTCACCTCACCTAATGACAAAATCAAACCATTTTATGTAACACTTCTTATAGCTGGCCATAGGCTCAGTAATTGTGTCATAGACTCAGGAGCCTCAGACAATGTGATGCCTGCTAAAGTAGCTCATGCCTTAGGCTTGACCCTCACATGCACTTATGGATCTTGTTACTCTATGGAGAGTAAGGAAGTGCCCCTGGTCGGAAGAATTAAAGATGCACAAGTGGCTTTTGCTGCTTTGCCTGAGAAGAGAGTTTTGGCTACCATCTTAGTAGCAGATATTCCTCCTTCATACGGGATGTTGCTAAGTAGGAACTTCTGTAAGGATGTGGGTGGAGAAATTCAAATGGATTGGTCACATGCACTCGTACCTGTTAATGGGCAAATGAAGAAGTTCTTTGCTGAGAAGCGTTCGAGTATATTGTACAAAAAACGGATGATCCTAAAGCACAAATACTCTATGAGGATATGGGGCATGGTAACTACATGATTATGTCCCCTGATGAAATTCAACTCCCCAAAGTGTCACCTAAAGATCCTAATGGTGTTTGGATTTTAGAGTTTGATGGAAGTTGTTCCTCGGTTTGGTTACGGAGCTGGTGTCCTCTTGGTGTCACTGAAGGAAGCCTACATCCTTTTTCATTCAAGTTGCGGTTGAAAATACTAATAATACAGCGAGTATGAGGCTCTCATTCTTGGACTGCAAGTGGCCAAAGAACAAGGTGTAAAGAATCTTCTGGCTCGTGGTGATGCGGAATTGATTGTAAAGCAAGTTAGAAGCCTTTTCCAGGTAAAAAATGGAAGGTTGAAACATTACCGGAATCAGGTTTGGGATTCCATTGAATTTCTTGATGCTTTCTCCATCGAAGCAATACCTAGGGAGAAGAACAACGGGGCTGATTCACTAGTCTCGGGGTCACTCGATTCCTCATCGACTTCTCTCAAGATAAGTTCACCATTGAGATGGTCCATCGACCTAGTGTACCTGATAATACAAATAACTGGCAAGTTTTCAATGATGATCAACACTTGCTTTCTTTCTTAGAACTCAAGGGTAATTTTGAACAGTTGTATTTTGAAGGAAGCGACAACCTGCCTCGTGAAAATGTGCCCTTTGACAAAGCAGTCACCCAAGGAGAAGAAACGGATCAGGATGGATGCATCAAACTCAAAGGAAACAAGATTCCTAAAGGATTGGTGAGTTTAGAGGAACTATTTGATAAACATGACAGGTATGTAAAGTCTAGAGCTTCTCTTGGACCTCAACAATCATCTGAGTATGACAAAATTAATATTGGGAGTTCTACTGATCCTAAGCTCGTGAACATTGGAAAATGTTGCACAGCAGATGAGAGGAAAAAAGCAATTGATCTTTTAAAGAGGTATAAGGATGTTCTTGCTTACTCTTATGAAGATTTAAAAGCTTTCAAACCAAAAGATATGCAGCATTTTATTCCTCTCAAACCTGGAATTAAGCCTTTTAAGCGAGAAAGCAGGCAATACTGACCCCAAAATAGCTGACACCATCTTTCAAGAAATACAGAAGTTGTTGAAGGCCAAAATCATTTTTCCCATTCACCATTCAACATGGATTGCCAATATTGTGCCTGTTAGGAAGAAAAATGGTGAGATCCGCATCTGTGTTGATTTCAGGAATCTGAATCAGGCTTCCTTGAAAGATAATTATCCTTTTCCTATGATGGATCAGGTCTTGCAAGCAGTAACAGGATCTGAAATGTTATCTATGCTTGATGGATTCTCGGGATATAATCAGGTAGAGGTTGATACTGCAGATCAACACAAAACAACTTTCACTACTCCTTGGGGTACCTTTGCTTACAAGAGAATGCCTTTTGGGCTCATTAATGTTGGTGCCACTTTTCAGAGAGCTATGGATCTGGCCTTTGGAAGTTTGAAAGGGAAGTGTATTGTCATATACCTTGATGACTTGACTGTGTTTTCTAAAACAAGGCGGATCATTTTGACCACACAGAGCAGTTACTGCTAAGATGCAGAGAACATGGGATTTCTTTGAATCCTAAAAAATCTGTCTTTTGTGTCACAGAGGGGAAATTATTAGGGCACATCATCTCCAAAGATGGTATTAAGATTGATCCTGAGTGAGTTCAAGCTATCCAACAAATTCCTCTCCCAACCAGCAAAAAGGGCGTGCACTCTTTCTTTGGTAAGATCAATTTTTTAAGAAGGTTCATCCCTGATTTTGCAGAGTTAACTTTGAATATTTCCCAAATGATGAAAGGCAAACAAATGTTTGGTTGGTCTTCTGAAGGAAAGGAATCCTTTGAAGGTATTAAAAGAGCTATTGCTAAAACTCCTGTTTTAGCCTTGTCTGATTTCAGCAAAGATTTTATTATCTATTGCTATGCCACAGATAATACCTTGGCTACTATTTTGACTCAAGAAGATTCTAATGAGCATGAACTCCCAATTGCATTCATGAGCTATATTTTGAAAGATCATGAGTTAAAATACACCATGATGGAAAAACATGCTTTTGCAGTGGTTAAAGGCATGTCAAGCGGTTTCGTTTTTACATTCTCAACTCTCATTCCATGGTGTTGGTTCAGATACAATTTGTTAAGTCAATTCTCACACATGAGAATTTGGATCCAAGAGAGAGGGCTGGGTTGCTAAGGTCAAGAATATGATATTGACATCAAGCCGACCAAGCTTGTTCGTGGAAAAGGCCTTTGTGAGCTCATTCTTTGAAGGAGCTAAGCATGAGTTCTTGGAGGAGAAAGTTGGCCTTCCTACCGTTACATTGTTTCTTAGCTCGGTTGATGAATGGTATGCTGATATCGCTCATTTTCTCACCTATGGAGAATGCCCCTCTCATTTAACTGCCAAAGAAAAGAGGACTGTTAAACTAAGGTCAGTGCAATATGTGTTGTGGGAAAATGCCTTGTTCAAACGTGGGTTAGATGGAAGATTTTTGAAATGTGTGGACAAGGAACAACAGAAAAAGTTACTCTCAGCTTTTCATGATCAGGCATGTGGAGGGCACTATTCATCAATGGTCACTGCTCATAAGATACTTCGTGGAGGATATTACTGGCCTTCCTTGTTCAGAGATGCATCCAAGTGGGTTGATAAATGTGAGGCTTGTCAGACCTTCGTGGGAAGACCTAAATTGGCCTCTTTGCCTCTTAAGCCAGTTGTAATTGAAGAACCTTTTCAACAGTGGGGTTTGGACTTCATTGGAACACTTAATCCCGCTTCTAGTGCTGGTCATACTCATGTATTAACTGCCATGGATTATTTCACCAAATGGGTAGAAGCTATTCTAGTTAAGAGTACTACTTCTGAAGTGGTGTGCAGCTTCATCAAAGAGAACATCTTGGTAAGGTATGGTGTACCTAACAAGATTGTGACAGATAATGCTTCGAATTTCTCTTCAACTGAGATAATGGATTTTTGCTATGGGTATGGCATCTCTTTGGCTCACTCCTCGATTACTATCCTCGGGAAATGGGCAAGCGAGAATCCACTAATAAAAATTTGGTGACTATTATAAGGAAATTAGTGATGAGTCTCAACAAAGCTAGCACAAGAAGCTCTATGATTCTCTTTGGGCGAGATAGGATTACACCAAAGAGAGCTATTGGAATGTCTCCTTTTCAAGTGGTATATGGAGTAGAAGCTCAATTGCCAGTAACAGTGGAGCTGCCAGCCTTGCATCTAATGAAGGCCATTGAAGATACTAGTTTCAGTGATGCTTTGGATAAGAGAATTATGTATCTTCACAAATTGAATGAGGATAGATTGGAGGTTGCTGATAGGATATCTATTCACCAGCAGAAGGTAAAGGTCCTGTTTGATAAGAAAGCTAGGTTCAGAGATTTCCAAGTTGGAGACACTGTTTTGTTATGGGATAAAAGGCATGAACCTCGTGGCAGCCATGGCAAGTTTGATTCCCTTTGGCTCGGACCTTTCAAGATCAGACACTTTGCTGGTAAGAATTCTTTTATCTTGATTACATGGATGGTTCTCCTCTCCCACTTCCTTATAGTGGGTAGTACCTTAAATTGTTCAAGTCATAGGTGATTAGGGAGTCCTTTGTATATTCTGTACAGCGTTTTTGTTTTTCTTTCCTTTTTGTTTTGGTGTGTTGTCCTCTGTATTGGTTTGCTTTTTGACTCCGTGGCCCAATGGATAAGGTATTGGTCTACTTCCCCAAGTTTGTCTAAGTTCTTACCTTGTCTCATTCCTTGAATTTATGCCAAGTCATCCCCAGAAGGAGCCAGCTATTGTCCACTCAAAATTCCCCTGCTCTTAAGGAAGTGAAAATTTTAAAATTTTGAGTTTAAGTGTCTTCTCTGTTGTACTCAATGTTAAAAGTCGAGAAATTGAGAAAATCTACGTTTTTGGGTCATTTTGTGTGTTTTTCGGGCCTGTCGGACATTTTTGTCCCGCGTGTCCCAAGTTCAATTGGGCCCTCTGTTCCCCGATCGGCCGGTTTCCCGAAGTTTGTCTTTTTCGGGCCTGTCGGACATTTTTGTCCCAAATGTCCCAAGTTCAATTGGGCAAGTTGTTCCATTTTCGGCCGAATCACCCGAACCGCACTTTCACGTCCCAAACGCGCTTTCATCCCAAATGTCCCAAAAGGACCCATTTGTCACATTTTTTCCCCGCGTGCCAGCGCACTTTTGTCCCGCATGTCCCAAAAAGGCATTTGTGCGTCTTTTCCCGCTTAGCCGAATCGGTAGAGCCGCGTGTTTCACGCATTCGCGTCCACATGTCCCAAATGAACCAAGTGCCATTCGTGCTTATTTTTCCCACTCTACCCGAATATCTTGCTTATTCAAATTGGTAGGTATGTATTAAATGTGCATTCATTATCTTTCTCTCTCCTAATCGGCTATATAACGAGCGAACCCCCTATGCATTTTTCACCTTTGCTTCCATCTTTATCCTTTGCTCGAACCCTTGCGATCTAAATTCCCTGCGCGTGTATCCCTTCCCTCTGTAATTCCTTCCCGAGTTTAGTTTGCGGCTCTGCCCTCGAATTACTATCAATATGAAGATCAAATTTCAGGGACAGGAACAAATCTCACCACTAGAGTCTGTCGTTCCCAATATTGGGGATAGTGAAGCTCGTCATCTTGACTTTGGTGATTTTGGGCAAGGATGGAAGATCAAACCCTACACCAATGGCGCGAGATGATTCACGGCAGTGGTTTGGCTTTATTTGGAGGTTTCCCAATCTCGGTGCAATGTCTTGTCTGGTGCTTTCATGTGGAGCTCACTTGACCACGATTGAGTGAATTGACCAACGTACACGGGAACTCATCGCCAAAGCCCAGGCTATTTGCCGCCATTAGCACTACACTGAGGATTCGAGAAATGGATAATGCCATAGTTGTTTCCCGAGAATCAAGCACGAGCCCTGTTGATCAAGATAGTGACAAATACAAGGTGCGGGTGGCGAAGTCTGGCTAAAGAACCCTAAGAAGGAGCATCTCGTCTATCAAGACTCTTTTCAGGGCTGATTTCAATGAAGAATTGTGATTTTATAATCCCTCTTGGCTCGGGTTATGGGCTTACCCTCTACTAATGAATTCCATTTCGGATGTGCCCGCTCATCGGCATGGTGTGCGAGGAACTCAAAATATCAAGCCCAGGCGGAAATCATCGGCATGAACTTTGGCGAAGCATTTGTCGATGTATAGCAAACATGAAGAAGTTCTACATGACTTCATACCTGATGTATACTCTGGCGGCATCAAGGCAATGGTTTGGTTTTCTTACATTGATGCCACAGGATGATCTATATATGCCTCTGCCCATGATTCACCCTAGAGACCAGCAATCACAATTTCGAAGGGTAAATGATGCTTTCACCATGTGCGTGGTCGGGATTCTTGAGGTGACAACTGCTAGAAGGTTTTTACGATGAAGCCATGAACACGATATCACACTACGGTGCCTATTTTATCAATTGAGAAAATTCTCCTATATCGGGCTTCTTTGGTGAGAGCACCCCTTTGAGGCTTCCCATGTTCTGCGGTGATAAGATGGCTTTGATAGAAGTATGCGGGTAGTTAGACAAATTACATAGAACTGAGAGAGATAAGAAGATTCTTGGTTTGCACTTTCCCATCTCTTTGGGAAATTACACTTGTAAAACAACCACGGATCCCTGAGAATATAGAAAGAGCCTGGTTCCCATCACTTTGTTCATTTCTTCAAGCCAAGAACTTGCTTGACTTGAAGAAGTTCATTAAATAGAACATCAAGATAATCTATCATCATAGAGGGGGAGATGAGAAGACTATTGGGGTGTTGTGCGAGATGATTTTGAGGCTAGAAGGAGGCACTTATGGCGGGTTTCTCTGTAATTGATCCAAGAACTCGGCTTGTACCAAGTTCCTGAAGGACTCCAGGATGACAACTCTGATCTATACTCATATGAGTATGACAATGTGGTTAAGCACACTCCCTTGGAGGACTTGGATTGGAACAAGAAAGAGAAAGATGATCTGGCCGAGATCCTAGCTCCAGTCTTAGTCAGGACTAAGGTCTGGTTTGATAGGAAAGTTCGAGAGCTTAGAAGGCACTCAGGAGAATCCTCCTCTAAGGATGTTTCAACACCAAGGAGGGAAGCATCGACTCCCATATCAGACACACCTGTGCAAACCCCTCCTGCCTCATCAACGCAAGGACCTGCAGCTTCCACTCCTTCTTCATCCACTCAAGTATACCAGAAGAAATTCAAAGAGGTTAAGAAGGAGCCTGTGGAAAAAGATCCTCAAAGAAAGCAGGTAGAAGTGCCTTTGGGACCAGAGAACATCATTGTTCTCAGTGAAAGTGAAGAGAGTGAAGTGCCAGCCCCTACAAATGCTCTGAAGCTCAACGGATAAAGATAAGGAAGTCGAGCCTTTGAACTTCCAAGTGCTATTGATTCCTCTGCAGCAATTGTCTCAAGCGCCCCACTCACATCTCAACTTGAGACAACAGCTGTGCAAACCTTGAGCATCATGAGCTCTCTGTCTCTTGGTCCTCTTGCCCCTCCTGTTGCTTCCTCTTCCTCTTTTGCATGGGTGCAACCTTTTGTCGACAGTAGAAAGAGGAAATCTTCCTCTCGGAGCTCAGGGCCAAATTTTGATGTTGTGGTAGCCTTGTTAGGCACTACTCCTTCTCATGCCAAGAAATCCAGAATCACCTCCAGGATAGTGTCTGATGCTCAGGGTCAGCAATTCCTGGAGATTGCTAAGCCTACAGTAGATAAATCAGAGCAGGACTTACAGGTTTCTGACCTAGAATTCTCAAGGATTCCTATGGGAGAGTCTACTCCTGAAGGTGAGATCCACAACCTCCAGGAAATGGTCACAAGAGTCATTGGGAGGGTAGAGAAAGGGCAGCAAACTATTGAACAGTTGGAGGAACAAGCCCAGATTCTCACAGGTTTTATCAAATCTCTTTTGTCTAAGGACAAAGTTTTGGACCCTACCCCATTGACTACCCTTCCGCCACCTGTAATTTTGAGCCAAGATGAAGTACAGAGTATCAAAGACATGCACAAGTATTCCATCTATGGCAGAGCTATGGAGGCCATGGTGGAAGATATGCTTGTTGTAGGATTGAACTTCATCGATGAAGCTTTCAAACTCCACGGAAAGGTGAACAATTTGCAACAGAAGCTCTCCTCCACTATCGGGGTCATAGATAAAGAGCTCAAACTTTGGAGCAGTTGCATAGTAGACCTCCGTCTCATGGGACAGACAGATGAGAACATTTTATTGGTGAATAAGGTTTTTGATGATGCAAAGGATAATCTATCAAAGTCCTGGGTTTACAACGTGGAGTGGAAGATCAAAGTCTTGGAGGAGGCTTTGGGAGAGCTGAAGAATAGCTGGCAGAAGGGTGAGGCTTTGGGACCTTTGGTTGTATCTGCTTTCAAAGATATACATTGTCATCTTTAGGATGAAACTTCTGGTGTGCCTCTTTCCCTGCAAGAAATCAAAGCTCAATTCAGAGCTTTTGTCAAAGATAATCTATTCAAGGAAAGCTCCATTTCCAAAGAGAAAATGAAGGAGATCTGCTCTCTTCAATCTGCCATTGAAGAAGCAAATAAAGACTATCATACTCATGTCGAGTTTGATAAGGAAATGGAGAAGTGCCTCGGATTTTGGGCTCAGTCTACAGCCAACACGTCAGTCCCTCGTGGCAGAGACATAGCCGAGGCATTGAAGAGATTCAGGCAGCGAATTTTGAAGTCAGTGGGTCCCTCCCATTCATAACCACCTGTCTTCTTCTCCTTATTCTTCTCTTCTTTTCTAATTCTTTTTCTCGGATTCATTGTAATAAGTTGAGGTATTGCGATTGGCAATCCTTAACTAATCTTTAGTTAAAAGAAGTAGTTACAAAGAGTAACTGATTTGTAAGCTATATAATGGCCTCTCCACACCATTTTGAAGAGGAAGAACTTGGCTTATTTTCTGAAAGTGTAAATAGATCATAAAGAAATCAATACAGAAGGGCTTTTCATTCTTTGTCTATCTGATCTCTTTTATCCCTAAGCTTTCATTTAATTTTGTGAAGATCATTTGTCTGTGTTATGTCAAGAAACTTTGTGTTCTGGCAGATGTTATTTACAGAACTTTGTGTCTTTAAATTCCATCTTATTTATATGATACAAATGATCTTGTTTCAATTCATTGTAACCATACATAAATAATTACTCTGTTATCTATAATTACGCATGTTGCCTTTACTGCTCATTCTCGTATTCTCATTCCTCGATCCTTTTGTAATTGATGATATTTATAGAAAACACTTTCGTAATATCCAAGTTCAACGAGAAAATCATTTTTGTATATTTGTAAATAGGTTCGTTTTGAATAAGGGAACCTCTCCCATTAAAGAGGAGGGACTTCTTGTCCCACTATTGCTCTTCGTAAAGTCCTATTTGACGACCAACAGAAGGTACACGCTTCTATCCAACAGATAAATGAATGCACCAAGACGGTACAGATCTGTGTCCAGTGGATAAAAGACAGCATCCAAAACCAAAATACCCAGAGGGTAAAATAATGCATCTGGAAGGTACACGCTTATATCCGATGGATAAAAGAATGCACCCAGAGGGTATAGATCTACGTCTAGTGGATAAAATTCTGCATCCAAAACCAAAAGACCCAGAGCATAAAAGAATGCATCCAGAAGGTACACACTTATATCTAATGGATAAAAGAATTCACTCATAGGGTATAGATCTGCGTCCAGTGGATAAAAGACCGCATCAAAAAATGAAATACCCAGAGGGTAAAAGAATGCATCCGGAAGGTACACGCTTATATCAATGGATAAAAGAATTCACCCAAAGTGCGGATCGCATCCGAGTGGATAAAAGATGGATGTCTACATCATCTATCGCTCTGATACCATGAAAGGAATGATAAGAAGATGGTTCCAAGCCATGATCTCAGATGATAATAGAACACCACATTATATTTGCAAAATAAAAGAGCTAAAATACCATATATGGAAATCCATCATAATCCATAATGCTCAATACATTACAATAGAATGACTTGAATTATTCAATAAGAAAGATGTACATATAATAGGAGGAAGTGTAACTACTACGTAAATCAATGGCGAAGAACTCCCGAGTAACTAATACTGGTATTTAATTTAACTCAAGACTAGTAAACTAACTCGACATAACTGAGAAGCTAACTCAACACAACTAGTAAGTTAACTCCACACAACTAGTACACCTAAGAAAGCTAACCCAACAAGTGTAGGGCTAACACAAGTGTAAGAATTATCCTAATAAATAATTAAAAGGATAAATAATAACCTACAATAATAGAGAAGAGTGAAGCTCGAGATAGAATCTTATTTTTAAGGCGAGTTCTTACATAGGTATAATCTATCTTTATACCATAAAGCATCCCCTTTCAATACAATTTTTTTACACATGCTTGGATAATTTTGGATATTATGAATGAGGTTTTGTGTGGTTGGGTCATTTCTCCATTCGGACCTTTCCGATCTATCAAATCTTCATGTAACATGGATATGGCACATAACAATGTTGCGATTGAGTCATATTTCCTTGACAGAGCATCCATAACTACATTTTCCTTCCCTTTCTTATAGATAATCTCAAAATCATATCCAAACATCTTTGAGACCCTTTTTTTCTTGAGAAGATAAACACTACTCTAAGAAGTATTTAGGACTATCATGATTTGTCTTAACTTTAAAGTGTCTTCTTATGAGATATGGTCTCCATTTCTTTACTTCATGAAGTATGGCTAGAATTTCCTTATCATAAGTTGGATTTGAAATATTCTTACCTTTGAATTAATGTTTAAAAAATAAATAGGATGGCCTTCTTGCATCAAAAATTCCCCATACCCATCCACGATGTATCACATTCAACAATGAATGTATTGGAAAAATTTGAAGTAGCCAAGAATGGAGTGGTGTACATGGCCTCCTTTAGTTGTTCAAATGATATGGTTGCATCCTCACTCCAATGGAAGGAGTCCTTTGATAAAACTATGAGAGGTGTGGCTATTCTTCCATAATGCCTTACAAATATTCTCTGTAATAACTTTTGTAAGCCCCAAAAATCCTCGTAGATTCTTTAGCATTTGGAACCTTCAACTCCATCATGGATTTGATATTATTAGGATCCATGTAAACCCCTTCATGAGAGATAATTTGACCTGAATATTCAACCTCCTTGAGTCCAAAAGAACACTTAGAGGGCTTTGCATAAAGTTGGTGTTGCTCAAGGGTTTCCAAAACGTTATTTACATGATGTAAATTATCCTCCCATGTTTTTCTATAAATTAATATATCATAAAAAAACACTAACACAAACTCCCATAGGAATGACTTAAAAATAGAATTCATCAAACTTTTAAATGTAGGTGTATTTGTGAGTCCAAAAATCATTACTAGGAATTCATAATGGCCTTCATGTATGCGAAACGTAGTTTTATGAACATCCTCATCCTTGATTCTGATTTGGTGGTATCCAGAGTGAAGTTCGAGCTTTGTAAAATAAACAACACCATGAAACTCATCAAGCAAATCATCAATTACAGGAATAGGAAACATATCTTTAATTGTGTACTTATTAAGTTCCCTATAATTAGGAAACATGCGCCACATGTCATCTTTCTTCAGTACCATCACTACTGGAGAACATTAAGAACTCGACTATGATGGATTATTCCTGCTTCAAACATCTCTTGTACAATCTTATCAATTTTACTCTCTTGCACATATGGGTACCTATAAGGTCTAATGTTAGGAGGCTGGCTCCCTGGTACTAACTAAATAACATGATCATGATCTCTCTTTGGAGGTAAGCCCTTTAGTATTTTTAAAATACAACAGAGTGTGCATCCAATACTACTTGCATATCTAATGGTATAATGTCCTTAAAATTAATATCCTCCAATGAAAAGAGTTGTGCCACAAATCCCTCTATACCCTTTTTTAGGATTGTGTGAGAAATTATGATTTGTGGAGACTTTTCTCTTAAGCCTCTTAGCTGAAAATTCCTTCCTTTAGAGTGAAATCACATGAAAAAGTTTTTGAAGTTCATCTCAATGGTTCCCAAAGTTATAAGCCATTGAACCCCTAACATAATGTCTAATCCTCCCATATAAATGGCATACATGGGACTATTTAGTATGTAATCCCCCATGGAAAGATTAATGCTATGGAATTTTCGAGAACAATAACGATACCTCCATTAACAATCATTACTTGACATTCAAGAGATGAATAAATGAAACAACTTAGGCACTGCTTTGCTAACTTATGATTGATAAAGTTGTGAGTACTTACTGAATCAATCAACAATGTGACCTGTCTTTTTTAGGAATCCAACCACCTTGAGGGTTTGGGGTGTTAATACATGAAATTTCATGGCATGATATCGTCGTTGGGATAATCGATTCCTCTTTTGGATCAACTAAGACCTCGACTCTACATCATCATCCTTCTCTTCATCTTCACTAGGCCCACCAATGTAGAACAACTTCTTTTCAGCACATTTATGTGCGGGTACACATTTACCATCACGGTTAAAACATAACCCATTTTCTATTTTTTCTTCAATTTGTTGAGGTGTCAATCTAGTGGCCGATGGAGTATTGGGGCCAAGGTGTTGCGATATCTGGTATAAGTGAAATTTGTCTCCTAGTTGAAACAAATTTCTCCTTTTCCCTTCTTTCCATAATCATAGAATCAAAAACCTTATGAAGACTAAACATACACACCTCATGCTCAATATGATCCTTAAGATCCCCTAGAAATAGGTCATTCAAGTTCTCTTGCAATATTTTCCACCCGTAGAGAAATGTTTTGGAATTGATGAATGTAATCCTTAAGAAATCTGATTGTCTCAAATTTGCTAATTGTATGAAGTAATTATTTGACACACTAAAATTGTAGTGTAATTTGCAACACTTGGTAAAGACTGTCCATGTAATATTGAGAACATTTTTCTACCTTTGAGCACATAACCATCGGTACCCGGATGCATTGGCGGGTTTGAGATACAAAGATGTCATGGTCACCTTTTGCCTTGATGGAATATGGTGTAGTTCAAAGAAATTATCCATTTGGTTGATCGATTGAGTAGATCCTTTCCATCAAACTTTTGCATATCAACTTTTGGAAACATGTTACGATCTTACAGAGTGCTCATATTTAGATTGGACTTGCACGAAGATCCCCATGACTCATGTGTCTATTATTTTTACCTTAGGATCCACCTTGATTGATAGAAGTATGATTACCCATCATATGCATACTAAAGTTTTGCATAAACTCCTCCAATATAAGTCACCCTGTCCACATCTTATTTTTTGGTCACTCGAGATTCAAGGTCTCTCAGGTTAAATTCAAGTTGGCTTACTTTATGGTCCATTGAAGTAAACCCTAACCCTGAGGAATATGTAGTTATATCTTCTATCTCCAACTCCTCCACTACTATCTCATTCATTTCTGGTGTTTTACCCGGAGTGATGAGATTGTTTTTACCTCTTGTGGAAGGCCCCACTATGATGCTGAAAATAGTAGGATGTAGGGATTAAGGACAACATTTAGGGTTTTGGATTTCAATAAGAGTTCATCCAAATATAAAAAAACTTAAATAGTAAACCATAACTATTTTTCTCTTTTTGAAAATGTGAACTTGGAAAAATTCCAAAACTTTCACCCTAGGAGAGATTTTATGAAAAACCCTAAATTTGTAATAACTTTTGTAAAATAAATCAAAAAGACTAAAATTTTCAGGGAACCTTAATTTAAATGTTTCTCAAGTATGGTAAAAATATCTCCCACCAATTTTCTCTTGTTCGTAATATATGTGAGAATCAAAACAATTAGGGTTTTTGCCCTAATATTGGCCTAGATTGCAGCTACGATACCACTTGTAATGAAATTAGTTGTATAATTCAGATTATGAGTAGAAATAAAACATCAAAGAACATAATATTTCATAATAGTGATCTCAATATGCAATTAGAATAGGTTCACCACTTCTAGGAGGCTGACCTCCAAACCATAAAATAAGACTCAAATGCTCCAATGATGATGAACTCATACCAACAATCCTCTATATATACTATTCATATGTTATGGCCATCACCAAGGCCGACCTAATAAGCATGAGAAAGTATAAATGATATAATAAAATGATATGTTAAGCCACAAGTTGGCTACTCATATCCTAATACAAGCAATAGGTAAAGGGAATATCATCGATCATCTTGTTCAATCGCAAGCTTCAGAGATCGTTCAAGAGTGCAATTTCCATGACCCGTTTAAATGAATAAACCCTCTTCGAGGAATGTGTTTTTGGACTTTAGGATGCCTCTATTGTAACTTCCACCAATGCCACATCCCTTGTTGCTCCAACTCGAACATCTTCTTATTCATTTTTCTTTACGGGATTTGTGCATCACGTGAGTTTGAGGTGGTTCTAGGATATTCAAGAATCAGATCCCTATAGCTCATCATCAAATAGACATTGGATGTGACAATGCTTTGGTAATTTTCTATGTTTCCCTCTCTTTATTATCTCGTGTACTTGGCATGACCCGTTGCTCAAATGAATACACTCATTTAGAAGACCATGTTTGTGGACTTGAGCTACCTCTACCATAGTTGTCATTTTTTCCACAACCCTTACCACTCCAAATCGAATGTATGTTCGGTTTGAGGCAATTTTGGAATATTCAAAAATGGGATACACGAGCTCGTCATTAAATGGGCCCTAGATGTGACAAAGTGCTCAAGTAATTTTCTTTTTTTCTCAATATTCGTTCTCTTTCCCTAAACTAAGTGTCAGGACTAATGTAATGAAGAAAATAAAATCGAGAAAATAAGGAAATCATATTTTTCCTAGCACCTATGAGTATTGATAGTAATTGATGATCAATTTGGACAACCAAAACCTTCAATTATTGAAATCCCTTTACTCTTTCATTACCAATTCCACCGGGCATACTAACTCATGATATGATGATTATGGCTTGCTTGTGACACACTTTTTCTCTACGTTGACTAGAAAGTCATACTTTACGCAAATTCATAGGTTAAAAAATGTATTTTAAATGTTGATATTGCCTCTATCTTTGACATTATTTAGGACTATTCTTTCCTTCCATATCATTTTCCTTTATTTATCGTCATTGAATTTGATCGGTACATGGTGATTTGTTGTCTATTAAATTATTCTTTCCCACTTACGATTATTCCTTTTTGGCATTAACATCGCACACCTAGCATGTGATTTCTAGTTTGTAGCTACAGATTTTACTATCTCCATAATGTTTGAAAGTATTAAATATTTACATTTTATTAGTTTATTAAATTAAATGCAAAGGAAATCAATTTTTGTTAGAATAAAAAAGTAAATAAATCTTGCACCGAGACTAAACTAAAGAAACATCAACAATTAAAACTTGTATAACCACTAATCTCTATATTTATCCAACTATCGGTTGTCTTCCATCGATTTATTAAAACAAGTGTACCAATTTCTATATCAAAAGAGGTCACATGAAAGGATGGTCCAACCACGTTTAAACCGTCACATGACCCTCACCTTTCCCACTCTGCACTACTACTAGTAAGCTATTTGGATGACACTTATAAGGCCCATGAAGACCATACTTCATCACCCAAATAACCTAAACAAGAAGTGTCTCACTTGCGTCGAAGGGAGGAGGGTTGACCCAGGAGGAAACCACCTTTCAGCGTAATTATGGAAGGAGTAGTTGTCGAGGGTTTAAATTTGAAAGTGTATTATAAGCATCAAACAATTGATCCTTAGTTTAAAATTTAACTCTCATTTATAATTGTCAAAACATTTCTCAATAACTAAAAATTTTTAGTACCACTTTTTAAATTGTACATACAAATTTTTCATTTTCATATATATATATATATATATATATATATATATATATATATATATATAACATATAAAACATGTCAATGGAAATCACATCTTAGCCACTTTAATTCATTGGATATGTTGAAATTAAAACCTAACACATCCAAATAATAATTAGTAGGATAGTCTCAAAACTACCTAATACGCTTTTAAAGGAGGACTTTACGGAAAAATCAAACCCAATCTGTGTAAAATTGTTTTAAAATTCTAGGGCCTTACAAAATGCAACAACTTTTTTTTAACATCTTTAAACATATGTATTGTGAGGAAGAAACCCCATAATATTCAATCGTATTGCTTCATAATGTAAAAATACCTTGTAGGCTTTTTAAGGAGAACTTTATGGACAAACCAAACCCAATCCCATGTAAAATTGTTTTAAAATTTCCAGGCCACACAAAATGGAATAGGTTGTTCTTTAATGTCTTTAAACATATGTGATTGTGAGGAAGAAACCCCATAATATTTAGTCATATTTCTATGCCTTTGAAAAATTACCTAATATAGTTTTTAAGGAGAATTTTATGGACAAACTAGACCCGATCCATGTAAAACTTTAATAAAATTCCGGGCCTCACAAAATGGAACAAATTGTTCTTTAACAACTTTAAATGTACGTGAATAGGAGGAAGAAACCCGTAATATTCATTTGTATTGCTTTCTACCACAAAAATAACTAATAATCTTTTTAAGGAGAACTTTATGGAAAAATCAAACCCAATCCCATGTGGCCATAAAATTTTCGGTGATTAGAAAAGTTCAATTTACAAATAAAATACATATATAGAAGTAGCACATTACGATGACTATGTGGCCTTATACGGCCACCAAGGGGGTACTCAATGAGTTGTTGGCACTCGAGAACATCGAGCCTCAACTCGTAAAATAACATATCAATAATACAACTATCATCATCTCTATCTAAATCATCCTGCCACCACTTTGACAAGGCTAACATAGTCATAGCTTCACTTAGGTTGAATCCATATGACAACCACAAGGAGAGAGAGAAAAAGGAGCATAGGTCATCATCTACTCAACCTAAGGTTGGCTTGAGTTACTGGACCATGATACACATTCCCTAACTCCAAAAATACACTTTTAGTGATTTCCTCAAGGTCGTTAGAATAAGGTTCACAACATAACACATAAGTACATCACTAACATAATTTTGGTTCATGCACATTAACCATAACATCTTACACATGGTACATAAAGAAGTGATATCGGATACATTACATTAATAGTTAAATACACATCACATTGCCACATACTACACCCAAAGTGCAACATTGTACAATAGGGATCATATGCTCACCACATGCCCCTAAATCATGAAATAAATGATCACATATTACATGAATCATACTTATGATAAGAAAAATTACAACATACAGTCAAATGAAATACAATCAAGGTATTATACACATTTCTTCATAACATGATGATGACATCACTACATAATCCAATTCACTATACACCAACCTTTTCATACAACACATCATCACAACTACACATCACAAATGCCAAAATGCTCCGACCCTTCATAATCAGCAATAAAATTCCTTTCACACACTTGAATTCTCAATGAATTCATGAAAATGAGATATAATACTCTCATCTCCAACACATCAACGTGCCAACAATTACTGGACTAAGTGACATATACAACATTTTCATTCACAATATAAAAATTACGACATAGTTCACATAACACTTATATCACAATACTCTTCCAATATCCACCAACATAATGCAACAACATCATAAATCCAATCTGACCCGAGAGGTTTGAGAGCATGAACCTTGGCTCTGATACCAAGTGTAACGCCCACAAAGACACACACACACTAGGACAACACGACAAATAATGGATAAATTCTTTTCAACTTGCTTGAAGCGTATATGACACCACGGGTGATCACTGATGGGCTATGAACAAATATTAATACTCTTGACACAACATTGACCACCTAGGTACAAGGGAACCTATGACACCCATCACGAAACTGTTCACTTCCCATTTTGACAAGACAACACATAATAGTCCAACCACATGGAACACTTATTGTTAGGGGCATCCCATGCTGAAAATATTCTAAGGTTTCTTATTTACTAGAAACATATTTCAAATATTAACTTAAGTTCTAGAAAGTTCATGTTATGATTCATACAATTCTTTTTATAGAGCTAGATTTCTTTTCTTTTATACTATTGAGTAACTATGTTAAGATCATCTCTAATATGAAAATTACTTGTTTAATTCATTTATTTAAACAAGGATTAAATTAAAACAACAAGGCTTTCATCCAAACTTATGCTAGTGAAACATGTTTCAAACCTCCATTACAACAGAAGATGAGCATAAGCTCGATTGAGATCGAGTATTGTTTAAGTACGGAGCTATAAACTCCTTAAGTAAGGATCAATGTTTAACAATACCAAAGAAAAAATTAAAAATTACCTTGGAAAAATTTAGAGGAAGAAGGTCAAATTGAATTCATCTTCGTGACCTCATTATTCATTACCTAGTCGATTATTAATACTTAAGAATTTATCTGTATTTGGTAAAATCTTCATTTAGGTTTCTCTTGATTAAGTTTGAAAAAAGAATACATATTAGGTTTCAAAACATATGAGTTAGATTTAATGGTTCCTTAATCAATTTCCTCCTACTTACGATGACCTAGATATTCCTAAAAGATAATCAATGATTACACTTTAATATCATGTTACGTCCCACAACATAAAGGATAAAGTTTATTAGCACCGTTTAGGGGTAGGAGGTAATTTCTTTTTAACCCAAGAAGGTAACTCCCTTTTCTTCCACTTAAATACATTTCATTTTATCTAGAAGATCACAAATTCGTTATTTATTTATTTATTTATTTTATTAACTTTTAAAAGGATTTCCAACTCACTTAATTATACCCAGAATTGAATTGATGCCATGACCTAGAAGGTTTACTATACAAAATTGTAACTAAAAGAAAAGTTTACCATTGCCCAACTAAACTATACATGGTTTCACCATTTCTATCCGACGACACGACACGGGAACCAAAAAGACAAAATATTATATTAAACTTTGACTAGAACAAGAAGGTAACAAAATTGATCAAGTAATGCTATAATATTTTCAATATTTACGTAATACATTAAAACCACTCATAACAATGCAGTGATCAATTTATCATGTTTCACGATAGTATTTACAAGTCAAGGTTTCAGTTGGTTATGACAAGATTACTCCACAAAATGCATTTCTAAGGCATTGAGCCTTTTCTAAAATTTCCACGAGAACCCATTCAAAAGTTTTACAACACATTGACCATTTGAAAAAATAACTCCATAAGTAAAATTGATGCATCTTTCTCAAGCCCTTTCCTTTTTCTACTCGCAAATGGCATCTGCACATTTATTAGCCTAAGTTAGTTTGCAAGAACTAAGCATGATAACAACGACCCATAACAACAATATGCTACTATTTAACAATATCATGAAAGGAAAAATTCTATTTCAAGAAATGGATCAAAGATCTCACCAAAGATCAATTCTTAAGAAAAAATAAAATATTTACCATTCCAACTAAGAAGAAATCCATGTTTCAGTTATGAACAATATCTCTAGAAACAACAAGAGTTTGACAACCAATGACAAAAGACCATGGACCTTATAAGATTAGAAACAAAGAGTCGAGAGTATTAGGATTTCAATCATGTAATCCTATAGATTACGTGATTGAAATATATTTCTCAACCCATCAATCTGTATTCTCATTTTGAAGTCAAAATATACTAGAAACAATCATTGTCACAAAAAACCAATAGTTTAACAATCATTATAGAAGGGCCCATTGCCACGATAAGTTCAAACAAACAAATGAGTGTAAGAAGGGAGTTTCATCATGTAATCATATAGGTTATATGGTTGAAAATATGATATTCAAACACACAAACAATACCTTCTTATCTAATAAGTGACTTCATAGTTATTAAGGATGAGTGGAAATGATGGCTATCAATATATCTGAAATAGGAATTGCCTAGTAGCCTAGCTACTTCATATATCAAGACTGAAATAGTGACAAGCCTCACAACTACCGAATTCCATTATACAAGCTAGCATTCTAAACATCCATCCAAGTTTCATAACACTATAGATTCATAACCCTCTTGATAAATCTATAGTTTTGGTTCATAAAAGAAAATGGATTACCACCTCCTCGACACAAGACTCTTTAAAGTAACCCTTGTTACCATATTCAAAACCACTCTTAAATATGCAGTTACATATATCACTAGATGCCAATTTTTTAACCACACTTCCCATCATAGATCATAAAAGCATATATATATATATATATATATATATATACACACCCCAATTTAGTTAACGATCATAACAATTTACATAAGTCATCAAGGTATTTATACATATATTGTAGTCTTGACGAGAAAAAAAAAAACTAAAAATAATTACAAAAAGGTGAAGGCATGTTGCTGGTGGGAAAGTGGAAATGGTCTTTGAGTGGTGCCAATTTTTTGTTTGGGAGACTACAAATTTATGTTGAATTTAATATGCTCCACCACAAACCCTGCCACCCCTTTTATGGTCATAAATGTTAAACGTGTTGGGTATACTTTGTTTGTCTAACGCCTTAGAAAGTTGGTAACCTGCGTTTAAATTGTAGTCTTAATTAGAGACCTTCCTAGTATATGGCTGATGAAAAGGCCTTATAACTCCTTGTAAGATGTGCTTGGCACATTTTTGGTGGTCTAAAATTCCATATTGATGTCACTGCATGGAAGTTTACAGTTTAAAAATTTATAGGGTTGGTTTCTTTTCAACGATGGCAGATATGCCTGCAAATGGTAGAAGAAAACACTTGGCATGTAAATTGTGCACCAAAATCCCTAAAATACGTGTGGTCACGTGACTTTTTGGATTTTCTTTCTCATAAATTTCTTTTTGTTAAGAATAAAGGCATTGAAACTTGCAAGCAACTACGATTGGTTGGTACAGAGCCTCCTGCTGCCTTTTCTCCCTACCCATGCCTTTTAGGGAAACCTAGAGTGATGTTTGAGTGCACATCAAGCAAAGAGAAGTGGAATTTTTTCCTTGGGTTGCTGTACATGAGCCTAGTGGACACATTTTTGATTTAGGAAGCTTAGCTCAGGCATGTTAAGCTTTAACACCTTAGCATTTGCTAATTTTAACAATCTCCTGAAATGAAATGTTTTTTTTTCTAAAATGGTAGCTTGTATGGACCTCCACCCTAAATCCCTTGCTTTTAATAGTAGAAAGTGGTTTCATATAGCTTAATACTCTAGTTTTGAACTCCAAATTTTTAATTTTTACTTTTTCATTGTTTTAGCAAAAGGGAAATAACAATAAGTTGGGGTTATTGGTGGGTTTGGATAGATTTAGTCAATTTATTGTTGAGGGCCTCCTTGTTCCATTACGAATATGTTATTCAGGTAAATGATTTTAAATATTTTAAGGATAAAACAACATCTGGGTCTGCAACAAAGTCTTTTCTCATGCCTAGTTTACGGGTTGTGATGGGGATCACTAGTTGACTGAAATGGCCCAAAGACATAAGCTTAATAGTTAGGGTTTTTGTATTTTGATCTTGCAATGGTCTTCGTGAAAGAAATGAATGGTTGAATAGCCTTGTACTCCTAGCCCTGGATTGCAAGTTCTGGTTTAGCATTTAGAACCAGGTTCAAAACCCCTGTAACATAAATTTTTTTTGCTCATTGTAAGGATTTGAGTCCTTGCTTAGGTTAAACGTTCCCGAGTGTTTAAAAATAATAATCATTTTCCCTTTTTTAATATATTGCAAGTTGTAAGAAACCTGATGTTTGAGCCCTCACCCCTTTCAACTCAAATATTTTTAAAATAATAATAAGAATAATAATAAGGAAATATATTATATGAAAAACATAGTTTACTTAGTTATAAGTTTAGTTGAATGACGTGGGCGGAGTTTTTTTTCCCTTATTTCCCACTTTCAATAATAACACTCTCAACATTTTGACAATTGTTTTAATTGAGTCAATTAATCTTGTATCTAGCATTTTTCCTCATACTTTAATCATTTCAATTCATAATACAATTGAATGAGGAATTTTAGTGCCATAGAAGTATCCCAAGATGCTCACATGGAGTAGTAAGACATGTGACAAACATACTCTGACCAATCAATTCTTCATCAAGGACTAGTTGCATTACAACTTTTTGTTTATTTAGACATATATTCATATTTGGAAATCATTTGATTGTTAATATCAATGCATACTTGTTTTGAGAATCATTCCTTGTGAAATATGCGGTGATTTGGTTAGTGGCCTTTATGTGTGGGGCTTTTGCTCGTTAGTCTATAGTTATATTTTGTTTTCTAATATATTAAGGGGTTTTGAAAGGGAAAAGGTAAATAGGGTTTACCATATTTTAATACTAGGCATATAATGTTTTATACCTACTTATAGGTTATATTAATCTAACTGGTAATATGATTAGCCTTGTTGAGGGTGAGTGTTTGTCTTGTGGACTCTAGATTTTTATATTTTGTCTAGTTTTATATTATCGGTCACCGTATAGGAATTAAGGTATCATCCTGGCATGCGAGTAAGCCAATATTAAGTTATTCACCTTGATGTAGTTAGTGTTTCTTTTATCGTGAATACAACCCAAACCATCTTAATTTAGCCAAGTATGGTTGCTCGAATAATTGTGATTTAAGGCTTATCCTATCTAGTTAATTTGATATATGAGTTCTCCACCGTATGCATTAAGGTTTTCTCTTTTGGGTGAAGTAGAAAGTAATTTGGGCTATGAATATGATTAAAATTATTTTTTTTCTTTTATCAACTTTGTGGTTGTGGCTAGGACGTAAAAATCTTTCATCAATAGTGGATAATAGTCTAATTGACCTTAGGGTTAAAGTATTGTTATTGTATTGTTATACTATGAATTAATTTTTGGGTAACGTGGATGTGAAACTTTTAAATACGATGTCTTGTTGATGTTTATCTCAAGTATGTCTACAATTATGATCAGGTTTGGTATGTGGCTACCTTGGTCCTTATTAGTGACATTTGCGGGTATGTATATATATATAGAAATCTTGTTGATTTTGATGAAAATTGACATTAGGCTTGTTAATGCCTTTTGGTGATACATATATAGATATATTGTTTATTTGCGACAGAAATTTTTGTTAAGATGGTTAATGCCCTTTGTGGCACATATAAATGCATATATAAGAAGTGGCTTTGAGTATGGTAATAGTGGTTTGAGTATTAGATTTAAATCGTATAATCTATATGATTACATGATTGAACTCCCAATATACATAACATTTTGTTTCTATCTTAGAAGGTCCTTTTTCCTACTTGATTATCTTTTAACTTTTGTTGTTTTATAGACTTTTTGCATAGATGAAGTATGTGATTTGTTTTCCATCTTAGAGGCATGGAGGAAGTTTTGTTTCACCTTAAGAAGATAAATGGTGGTTAGAGCTGAAATCAATTTTTGAGGAAAAAAAAGATTTCTTTTCATGATATTGTTAATAGTAGCATAATGTTTTATTGTGTAAATCTTAACATGCTCAGTTCTCATGAACTAACTTAGGCAATAAATGTGCAGATGGATTTGCGAGTAGATGAGGGAAATGCTTGTAGGAAGTTGAATCAATTTTTCTTATGGAGTTATTTTGTTCGGATGCTTAATGTGTTGTAAGAATGTAGTATGGTTTTTATGGAAAGTTTAAAAGGGGCTCAATGCCTTTGAAATCTTTATTGTTGAATAATGTTGTCATAACTAGCTAAAACTAAAATTGTAAATACTATTGTAAAGATATAAATTGATCATCACATTGTTATCATTTTTTTAATTGTATTATAGTAATCTCGAAGATAGTATAGCGTGGCTTGACCAATTTTGTTCACCTTCTTGTTTCCTAGTCAAAGTTCAATAGAATATTTTTTGATCTTTGGGTTATGTGCCGAGTTGGATAGAAATTATGTAACCATGTATAATTTTCACAATTGAGTAAGGGTAAACTCTTCTCTTGAGATATAATTTTTGTAGTAAACCCTTCTTGGTCAAGGCATTAATGCAATTATAGGCATAATAAAATGATTTTTTAATCCTTATAGAAGTTATACAAAACAAACATGAAGTTGTGATCTTCTAGATAAAATCAAGTGTCTTTAAGTGGAAGAAAAGGGAGTTATCTACTTGGGTTAAAAATAATTTACCTCCTACCCCTAAACTTTGCTAATAAACTTTATCCTTATCATTGTGGGACATAACATGATATTAAAGTGTAATCATTGATTAGATTTTTGCAATAACTAGTTCATCGTAAGTAGGGGGAAATTGATTAAGAAACCATTAAATATAACTCATCTGTTTTGAAACCCAATTCATTTTATTTTGTCAAACTTAATCAAGACGAACCTAAATGAAGCTTTTACCCAATCCAGAAAAATTACTAAGCATTAATAACTAATGAGATCATGAAGATGAATTCAATTTGACCTTCTTCCTCTAAATTTTTCCAAGGTACTATGTAATCATATCTTAAGTGTTGTTAATTGTTGATCCTTGCACACAAAAAAATTTAGTCCCAAACCTAAATGGTACTCCACCTCATTTGGAGCTTACGCTTGTCTCCTTATGCAATGGAGGTTGAAATGAGATTTAGTATCTTGTGTTTGATTAAATAACCTTGTTGCAATTGGTTTATCCCCCCTACCATTAATCTAATTAAATGAATAATTTTCATATTAAAGATGATCCTCATTGGGGCAATTTTATCCTAAGCTAAATGTTCTCTAGTATAAAGAAAGGAATCTAAATTTTAAGAAGAATTGCGTGAATCATAAGTAACCTTAAAATAATTTTCATTGTGGGATGCCCCTACCTATAAGTGTATATAATGTTTGGGCTATTTTGTTGTGTCATATTGAAAGGGAAAGTGAATTGTTCGTGATAGGTATCATATGTTCCCTTGTTCCTCGGTGGTCAATGTTGTGTCAAGCTTTATGAGAGTTGGTGGTAGCCCATTTTGATCACCTATGGTGTTATTTAAACTTTAAGCTAGTAAAAACAAATATGTGCTAATTTTCGTGTTGTCTTTGTGTGTGTGTCAAAGTGGGCATTACATATGTGTACTAGCCCAAAGTCAATAACAACATTAACAATTAAAAACAATGAGATAGATAAATGTATATACCACCAAAATTATTCTCATAAGAGAATTAAGCCCAAAATAGTTCTAATAATAATTGAGAACAATACATAAATGAACACATGTATCATTAAATCATGGCGGTTTAAAAAAAAGTTAATGTTCAAGATCTATAAGGGCGGTCGAAGTGCCCCTTAAAGAAAACCTTAAATATCCTGAAATAGTTCTGATGATCATCGGGAATTATATGCAAACTAAGATATGAATACATTACACTCATATTCCTGCATTCTATAAGTTTTATACTAAAACTCCAACCTGATTTTAGCCCAAGTATTAATCACTTCAAGCTTACTGACCCCTCTTTCTAGGGAAAAATTGATTATCGGAGGGGAGTTTTGGTGTAAGTCATCCTAAATAAAAATATAAAAAATAGATATCTTCCCCAAATATAATCATTATCTTCTCCAAATGGGTTTAACAAAAGATACATCTTTTGTATAAACTCGGGCCAAACGAAATTCCATCAAGGAGGAAAATACCCATGTACAAAATTCAACAATATATCTATAAAAGTATATATATTTAAAGTATAAGAAATTTAGCTAAGTATTTAACCTTTGCTACAATCCTAAGGAATTAATTCAAATATAAGAAATTCATTCAACGGTCAACCAATAACTTTGGCATGTGTATAATATGTGATGGCTTTATCAATCTAAAGCATACACTAACCCGAAAAGATATAGTTACAATTATAAGATTGTCATGATTTACAAAATATCAATTATGTAGATATCATACGAAATATGTCACAAGAAAAGAGAAGTTTAAATTCATAGTGAAGTAATTTCTAGTTTACCAACGTTTCAACCAGATACAAGGAAATCAAATCGCCCACCATTTGACATATAACAACTTTTATTGTCATACAATAATTTTCGAGGGAAGAGGAGATATTTTACAGCCAGGCATCTAAACCCACCATAGATTTTAAAAACAACAATTTCTCAGAAGGAAATTTCTCAAAATGAAAGCATCTAAACAACCCAGAAGACCAAAACCAGAGAAAAATAAAGAAGAAACCAACTAGTAATCAATGATTGATCAAAATCCACAATAGAAATACATATTTTAGGAATGATAATTTTTCATCTCATGATATTTTTAAAACCCTAGCAATTATTTGGATGTGTAAGTTTCTCATGCCTGATTAAACGCCTCCAACCAGCAACCGCGTCAAAATTAGCCTTGGAAATAGCAACACAAGCTAAAATTCCATCTCATGTATTTGTTGAGTGCTTAAACTTCTCTCTAGGCTCTCTTTGAAAGGAAAGACAGGGAGAAAAATCACATCAACCATGGAGGACAGCTCTACACTTTTTAAACACATCAAAACAAGGTTTTAACTCCTTTTCCTAAACCCCATCTCGTAATCATCCTCCAATGTAGTTACGTGGCTAGACCTCCTGATTTGGCATGTGCAAGCCAATAAATAAAATCTAAAACAAATATTTATCTATGAATTTAACTATAATCCAAGCTGCCAACTTCAAAAAGGTTGTTTCAACCCACCACGAAACCGGAACAGTCTTAATAAAACAAGGAATAAAATGCATCGCCCGTGACCTCTAGATTGGGTGAAATGGCCAACAAAAGCAAGGACAACACGTTTCTATGAAAAAATAATGAATGAAATGGATAGAAGGCACCAAACTCCATCCCTCCCTTTTCCAGCTCAAAACCATGATTTTAGCATAATGAAATCAAATTGGAGCCCAACAAGAATTAATTTTTTGTTGTTGGTGAAAGCCACATACAATGTGACTAAGTCACTGCCAAGAATGAGGGGATTGGTATTTAAATTCATTAATTTCCACATTAAATAGTAGTCCCATCAAGATTAATAAACATTTCCCCCCCAAAAAAAATTTTGCACCACCACCAACTTTTCTCCACTTCCACACATGCCAAAACTAGCCAAAGTTCCCGACATGCCAAGTCTTTCAAGTAAAAGATCAATTTAGCTAAACTTAGATAAACTAATAGGTACCTTTTAATAAAATAATTCTGAAATAACTTTGAAAAGGTTTTAATATTCCATTAGAACTTTTAACAAAATGTCATTACGCATTCCACTGATCAAAAGCACGATTAGCTCACCAAAATTTTTCAACCTCATTATTTGTTTATTAGGACTTTTCCACCTCACATATGGTGAGTCATCGACTTAGGTGAATCATATGTCTTTTACGAGAGTTATATGACTTATGACATATTAGGTCATAGAATCTATCATACTTGTCTTATGTGGCATTTCCGTATGCGAGTTACATGTTATTTTAGCATTGTAACTCCTCACTCCATCATCGGAGTATGAAACATCTAGGAATGACATTTATACATTACTCCCTTAAGTAAATGTGTATGAGTAGATCTATTTTTTTTTTCTTGACCAATTTGGTTATGGTTAATATTTCTTGTTGATTACTTGGAAAACTTTCTTATTAAAGTTAGAGTGCAACAACCTTTATTTTCATAGGTTCTCATTGATCCTTGTGGTTCACACTCACAATTTCTTCATCCCACTTCAAATCCCATGAAAATACCAAAAGTGATCAATAGCTAATTAATAAATGATTAACTAATCTAATCGCATCCTAATAACCAAAAACACCATTTCTACCATATTATTAGTAACATCATGAACCTTTTACTATTCCCATGTCCATTACTACCCAATAAAATATTTCAATTAATTACCCATTTTCAAATATTCTCCACTCTTTCACCCACCTTCCCTCTATTGTCAAATATTATACACTATTTCACCCACCTTCTCTCTATTTTAAAGGATGCGTTATTATTCACTACCCATCTTCCCTCTATTTTCAAACATGTATTATTATTCATCACCAACTTCCACCCACTTTCAAAATTTTCCACTATTTCTACACTATTCATCACTATTCATGTATCAATTTATCATTATTTTTACAACAAAGAAATTAACCCCATTTACTAATTAGGCATTGAGATTCTATTTATACACCCTATACCCTCAAATTTACATAAAACTTCATGAGTATAACTCTATTATACATTTTCCCCTCTTTTATTCCTCTCCAAACCCTTTGTGCCCAAATCCCTTCTCTCCATTTTGTAAAGCAACACAATGGTACCAAGCTAGTATTGCACAACAAATCACACTTGTGGGTATCTACATCTAAAGCATGCACACGAAAATCCACTTCATGGCTTGAATTGAGGTGTATGGTTATAATTAATGTTTTTTATGTATTTTATGATTTTTTCTTGGTTTTACTTTCACGAATGTATTTCATCACATTCAAGGGCTAGGAATCTAACCAAGGTAGATCTCCTAACCAAAAATATACTATCCTATTTCACTTGCTTGTGATTTGTAAATTTAAATTTGGTTTTGGAGAAGCTAGCTGATTTGATTCATTAGAATAAATCTCATGAACTCTCTGTCATTGAACGATAACAATGTAAGTTGTTTTTAATATAGTAAAATGATTTTGAGTTGATTTCACTAGCACATCTCGTTGGTTGTTTGAATATCTAGGTGTGCATAGCGTAACATATATTGATGAGTGATACGAAAGACCACACCATTTACAAAGATATTAATTATTAACACTTAAATAATACAATATCAATATTTTTTTAATCACATAAAAGATAAAATATATTTAAAAATAATATTATTATAAAATAAATATTTTCTAAATTTATAATATAAACAATAGAAAATGAAAATTGTTAAGTATAATTATTAATTCTTTAAAATCATTTACTCGCCAAATGAATTGCTATAATTACATACTCTTGACATAAACAAATAAAATTCAAAGCTTAACCATCCCTTAACATTTAATTTTTAATCACATAAAAGATAAAATATATTTAAAAATAATATTATTATAAAATAAATATTTTCTAAATTTATAATATGAACAATAGAAAATGAGAATAATTGAGTATAATTATTATTTTTTTAAAATCATTTTTTCGCCAAATGAATTGCTATAATTACGTACTGTTGACATAAACAAATAAAATTTAAAGCTTAACCATCAATTAACATTTAAATATAAGGACTCCAATTTTATATATGAGGAAGACTGCAAAAATTAGTGAATAAGACTCCAAGTTTTGTCATATAATGGCAATGGGTCCAACGTAGAAGCTTGAGTCACCTTCAATACTTTAAAGGACTCGCAAACAACTAGTTTTGTCATGTCAAGCCAGTTGCTCCAATGAACTCACTTGGAATATTGAAGACTCCTTTTAATACTTTGAAAGGCTCAAAAAAACAAATTTTTATGATGTTAAGTCTATGGATCTAGTCTACTACGTATTAAAAAGTGGTAAGCCAATGGGTCCAGCCTAGCCTTCAATAATTTGAAATGCTCACACACATCATGGTTTGTATAAGCTAATGGGTCCCTTCTAACAGCATCTTCCTTGGTGGGAAGCTTGAGCCGCCTTCAACATTTTGAATGGCTCACAAAGGAGGACAATGACAGCTCTTACCTTCCAACATAGCTTAATGGAGTGAACTATATGACCAAGCCGTGTATAAAAACGTACTAAATCATCGATTTAAGGGATGATTTTTCAAGTGGAGCAATGGCCAAAACAAGTGCAGGGCTTCTACTTCTAGCATTATCTGTAAGTTGTTTCAGGGTAACGATAATTTATCGTTTTCGGTGTTTACTTTATAAAAATTAAAGAGTAGAATATAGTTTTTAGTTTTGGGTGATTATAAAAAAATGGGCCCGGCTTTCAGGTAGTTATGGAGCTCGATAAGATTGCTGCTGTTAACAGTAATGTGGCGGCGTTGCAGCGCCAACGGTGGCGAGAAAAGCTTCCCGGCGTAGAAATACCCCAACGACTTGCAGCTCGTCTGTCTCCTCTTTCACTACCACAGCTGCAATCTTTCACCACAATGTTGAAGAACAAGGACGCCGCTTCCTTCAGCGCGGAGGAATTCTGCAGCTCTGCGAATTTGTTATGCCGTCAAGATATGGCGTATAAGGCGGCAGTAGGTTCACAATATAGCTGCTCAATACATTGCAGAAAGGGCGACGCGGTTGAGAATATGCACATGTTCCTTGATAAGAATGAGCTGAGGGAATCCGGGAAATAACATTGCCAGATCTTCGCTCTACCATAACCTGGAAGTCTTTTTGCCCCGCGAGTTGGCCGAGTTGATGCCGTCTGTCTCTACTGCAAATCTTTCTCTTGTTTTAACGTTGTTAAACATCCCGCCAGAGTCGAATGTGTCACGGAACATGGCGAGTTCATTGGAGCTGTGCGAGGCGAGCAGGGAAGAAGGAGAAGTAAAGAGCTGCATCACCTCTGTTGAGGACATGGTGGAATTTGTGTTGTCCGTTTCTGGGTCCGAGGTGGAGCTTCTCACTGATCCCTCCACTGTTGGGTCTGGTCAGACGGTGAAGGTGAGAAAATCATCGAGGAGGGAGAATCTGAAGGGTAGTAAACTGAGGGTAGCGTGTCACAGCTTTGTGTATCCTTATGGACTGTTTTATTGTCATTCTTTCCCTGGTAGTGACGTTTTCGATCTGGAGTTGGAGGCTGTTGAGAATGAAAAGAGCGTTATTAGGAATGCTACGGCCATCTGTCACTACTTTCCCAATGCGGGGCCAGGAAATGATGCTGCTTGCCATCTCGTCTTTGGTGATATGTTGCTGTGGCTGCCTAAATCAACGCAAACCTAGATCTTTCTTTTATCAATGGAGTATATTTATAGCCGTTCACACTTGTTAAGTGTATATTAATGTTTTGGAATAATTAGGGGCATCTTATCCTTAATATATTAATGTTTTGGAATAATTAGGGGCATCTAATACGGAACTTTTGTATAGGATATCAAGAAGAATGTACATGATTTAACAAATCATCATCTCTAGTATTAAACAAATTTTCTATATATGTTATATATTTAAATCGTAAATAATAGGTACTGTACTAGCTCTAATTTATGTCTATAATTTTAGCCAGTGTATTTTTATCTTTTTTAAAAATAGGTATCTTTATCTTAATTTAGTTTTGTTAAATGAATATATTCAACAATATCAAGAAATATAAATTTTAAGGTATGTATTCAATTAACTTGTAGATGTAACTCCAATTTTGATTAATGATTTGTTAATTCTTTTTCTTTTCTCGAATTCTATCTATCACTTTGTTAGACTTATTTGTTAGTTTTGAGCCAAAAATAAGGGAAATCATTTTCAATCTTTAAAATTGTATAAGTGATTTTTATAACAAAGAAGATAAAATGTTTTATGATAGTCAAATAAATATCAATTTCAAGATTTAAATTGTCATGTAACCAACAAATGAACATCAATTTTAATATTTGTCACTAATTCTTAACGTCTAATGACATTAGAAACTCTAAATACTTAATACTATAATGACACGAGTTAGTTAAAATAAACCTAGTTTATTTGTGTAATTATGGATTATTCTCAAAATTAGACTCTTGTTGGCTCAAATTTGTTAAATTTATTTGACTTTCAACGTGGTTCCCATTATTCTCCTATATATCCTCTAGTTTTCTTCTCCTTCCTATAGTTTTATATTTTCTCTTGTTGTTTCTTTCACTTCCCTTGATTTCTTAGGATATATAGTCTTTTCTCATGAACATAGTGTATTTTTGGTCAATGACTAGAACATACTATAGTTCTTCTAGTTCACATGTTTAGGTTGACTCTTTGACAGTTGTTGTGAATCACTTTAAATTCTAGCCATTTTTGGTCCGGCTTTCCCAAGTTAAAATTTACTACAATATTTTATCCAAATATCTTGGCTTCACCCATAACAATCCCTTGGATGTTGATCTAAGATAAAGGGGGCATTGATAATTTGGTTCATAATTGTTATTTGCATCATACTATATATAGGATAAAGTATCCTTAAATTTATTTTTATTACTATATTTACATTATTATACTTCTTTTTTAGTGTAATGCCACTAAATTCATAACCTTTTTCATTTTTTTGTTCAGTTTCCACTTATTCTAGAAGTTAGAAAAAATAATATTTGGTTAATTAAGAATGTGATTTATTTTATTGGGTACTTTAGTATTGGATTTTGTCGACCAATTACATTATTAGGATGAAATAGGTAACTAGAAATCTTAGGATACGTAGAATCTACTAGATAAAGTGAAATATTGTAAACACTCAAATATGACATGTTGTCATGTGTTTTTGCAAGGAAAAAATTCAACTTAAAAACAAGACAACTAGACCCTAGTGTGAAAAAATTTCATTGTACACCTTCCTCAACACCCCTCCGAGTTAGTCCATCCCATATGTCGGGCATGTCCCCATCCATGTAATTTTCATTTCTATGGTCCTAACTTCATCCATTTTTGAGAAGACAAAACAATATTAACAAATTCCTTTTGAGATAAATTCTTTCAAGGCATATCTTTTGCCATGCTTATAAGGAAGGGTTATTTTTAGCATTTTTAAGGTTGGTGCATATTCTCTAGGGAGTATTTGAAGTCTCAAATTCATTGGAGGTGTATTAATGAGCCTATATCATTGTGCAAGTGATTTAGGAATATTTTGGAAATATTTGGAGATTCAAGAGCATGTTAAGAAAAAGTGGGTTTTGAGGTCAAAAGAATATTACAAATTGAAACTTTCATATAATCATCAAATGAACATCAATCTTAATACTAGCCCTTTGGTTGTTAATGTCCAATGACATTAAAATTGTAGATACCTAATATTATATTGACACATGTTAGTTACTGACAGTTATAATATATTTTGTACTTATGAATTTTCTCAAAATTACTCGTAGTTTAATATTTTATCACTTGTTTATTTTGTTTCTCTTGATTTATTTCGATTTATAGCATTTTATCATGAACATAGTCTATTTTTGGTCAATGTCTACAACAAATTATAGTTCTTCGTTGCATGTTTAGGTTGGATCTTTGACAAATGTTTTGAATCACTTTAAGGTTATGGCTATTTTCTGTTTGGCTTTCCCAACTCAAGGTTTACTACGGTAGTTTATCTATCTATGTTGGCTTCACCCATAACAATTTGTTACATAATAGTACACAACCCTCCCATCACCGTGGCTTCCTCCCTCCCTTTCCTATGGCTCCATCCTCAGGAATTTAGTGAAACCCACCTTAAGGCCATCAATGATCACCTTCCCAAACACTAACAAGCTTTAGATTTACTTTTGCATGTGGCTCATGAAGAGGCTACCGACTTGGATGAACTCAATTCTTACGTACCTCTACAAAATTTTATTTCAACTCCACCCCTTCTTCTACACTTCAACCTAAATCTACTATTCCGGTTTTTAGTTCTCACTCCTTCAATGACTTCACGCCTCCTTTGGTCTCACATCAACGGCAACCCTGCTCTGTTGGCAATCAAGATTTAACATTTATGTATCATGATCTTCAGGTCCAAAGTCACAAATTGCAATAGGTCATTACATCTCCATCTTTAGATTCTACCTTGTTCATGCACAGTTCATTGACACCTAAACTCTCTACTTACCCTCTCCCTCCTAACTTCGTCACTCCTAAATTTCTCATTTTCAATGGACATGGTAACCCACAAGAGCATCTTTGAGCATTTCATGTTGATTTTCTTGATTTTATTGATTATCATCTCTTCTTTATTAAATTATTTCCTTGTAGTCTCCATGACTACACCATGTGATGGTTCATGATTTACCCGTCGATTCAATAGCTTCCTTCACCCATCTAGATGATTACTTTCTGACACATTTCTCCATCCACATCGGTTTTAATATGTCCTACACCCAACTAGCACAACTTAAGAAAGGACCCAATGAGAATTTTTTTAATTATGTTTTAAGATATAAGAATAATTTTCCTATAATTACTAACATCCTCGTCGATGCTAAACCTGTAAGATCTATTTATATAAAGTATTTTACCACCTCTCCAAGAAAGTGTTATCTTTGAGACCTTTTCTTCTTTTGATCAAATTTTCCATACTCTTAAGCTCCATGAATCTAATCTTTTATCTATCGGAAAGCTTAAGTATTAGGAACAACCTTCATCCTCCACTTGTTTTCAAAAATAGACACCATTCGGATCATCTACCTCTAAGCCAACTGATAATAAACTCATTGTCATTGATATTACCTTTTCTAAGGAAATTCAGTCCCCACCACTTAGATGTACATTTACCAATCTCCATATGACACCACATCTTATCTTAGAACAACTCCTTGACAAGAACCTGATTAGAATTCCTCCAAACCTAAATTAGACCCATCACGACCTAAAGGACACAATTATAATGAAAAAATCATTCTAATTATTATCGCTTTGTGAGAAACTCAACCAATTGATGTCTAAAACATCACACAATTATCCAAGATGTACTTGACAATGAAAAGCTTGAATTTTTAGAATCTACTATCCCTATTCTCACAAAGGATAAAGGTAAAATACAAGTTTTTAATAATAATTCCCACCAACATGAAAAAAATAGCATGGATTCATCAACTAATCATACATACCATGCCACACCACCTCAATATGCTAATGTGCTCAACTTATTAGTTACTAACACTCTGCTTTGCATCACTGTTATCTCTTTTTCCAACACCAAATACCACCCTACATTCATATCTAATCATTTCTGATTAAGGCATCTATTGATTCAACATTTATCAACAACACTATGTTTTGATCGATCTTATTGTATTAACACATGTTCTCTGTCATTTTTATGCTCTATCTATTACCGTCCATCACAAATCGACTATCCATTCAAGCAAACATATGGTGTTGTTAAGTTACATATCAAATTTGGTCGTCTCACTTTTCTCATTCCTTACCTTGTAATTCAAATAGTCAAAGGATGTGACCTAATTTCGGGCATCAATTATATTTGTAAATTCGAATCTATTATTTATATGAACCACTTGCACCTCAATTTTTTTTATGAGAATCAACTTATTTCAATTAACGACGTTCCTCCTTTATCTACATTATCATCAACTTCTAGTTTCATAGCTCGTACATATCCTCCTCTTCCTTACACAACTCCTATGATGTTTCCTACAATGCATCCTACTCCTTCTTCACCATCTCGACTTTCCCCTACGCGACCACTCCATTCCATTAGTCCTACACAACGACATAAGTCTATTCCTAGGACTATTTATGTATCTCGCTATCGATCACATCCTTTTTTAGTCCACATGGCTCATCCTCCCCTTACACATGACATCTTCTCACCCTCCATCACCCACACACTTTGCTACACCACGACATTAGTCCTATGTACACCCATCATATGTGTATCATCTTCATACCTTGCAAAACATTTTTCTACTATCCCAACATTACTTGAGCATGGTCTTACACTTTCCTCATTCCTAGTACAATCGATGCAACTTTGTCCCTTGAACTTATAGGTTGATTCCTACTTCTCAAGTGATTCGGGTTATAACCATTACACAATACCCCTTCATTATATTAGTGTAGTTATATCTCTAATATTTGTATCCGCATTCATTCATATAGGCATACTTAACAAATGTCCTAGCACTATCACCACCACGATGACAAAGTCTTGTGCTTGATTCACACTTGACTATTAAGGGATTACCATTACACTAAACCCCACACACTGCACTATAGGTTCTACACATTTACATTCTATCATTAACACCAAACATCCTACATTATCCTTTCTGTACTTAGTCTACATCCTACATTATCCTATACATGCCTCATCTATTAGTCATTTATACATCACCTATCTCATACACACTACACTAGTCATCATCTCATCTCGCATCTATTTTTGCATTTCTATATTTACGTTAGGTCACATTATATATGGATTTCAATTTCCATGTCATCATTACATATTCTATCTACACCTATCTCCGCATCTTACATAATCTGCACACCCTATATTTCCCACATTGTAAGATTCATATTGTGCATTTATCCATCATATACATTCTACATACTACACTAGATTCCATTACATATAGATCTAGTTCTACTTATCATCATTACATATTCCATTTCTATATACATTGAATATCCTATATACATGCTACACATCCTATATTACATTTCCCACACCACACAATTACATCCCATATTCATCACATGGTTGTTTATACTATGTTGTCTCCTACGAACTACACTTACCACTCTATGTCACACTTTATATCCTCAGTCCATACTTTTCTTGGTGAGGGTTTACCAATCAAATTGACCTTACATTAACCATGTGATATTTACTTATCCATCATTTCCAACGTTAGTGACATACTCCTTAGGTTGAATAGTCACCTATCTTATCATCTTGTAGTGGTATACGCTTTAGGTTAAATCACCACCCCCATTATCATCTTATAGTGGTATACACCTTACGGTACATCACCACTAACTTTTTATTCATCCCATAATGACATACACTCTAGGATAAATATTCACCCATCTTCATTTTTTCATCCTATAGTAATATATGCTTAGTGATAAATCATCACTCATGCATGCAACAAGTCCTAGTATAGGCTTAGGCTAGAGGGCCCAATAAAATCTTTCCAGATGTCTCATCCCCATACACTCACTCTACAGTGATATAATCTTAGGGATAAATCATATATCCTCCATGCAGTAAGTCGTGATATATGCTTCAACTATAACATTCACGCATAGCTCTTCACATGTCACATTTCATCACCATTACACATACGGACTCATCACAACACACTAAACACAACCAACACTACTCGACCATTTCCCGATGATGTGCTCTCATTTATGGTTAATTCTTGGTGATGAGAGAAAAAAAAATGAACTTATTTGTGTACACATTCCATTCGGGGGTAGATTGCTCCTATCATTCCATCTTACATTCCATTCCATCCATCTAAATCCTATTGCATTGTCTTGGGGAATTTTTTCTTGTTTACTATTGTTTTTATGATCACTTTTCTAAACATGTTATATTTCTTTCGTATATGTTATTATCATACACACATGTGTGTTCATGCCTTTGTTTAGTGTGATCGCAGATACAGGATTCTATACGCTACACGGATGCTCACCTTCTACCCTTCCTATGCCAATAGCTGAGGGCATCCAAATTCATCCTATATAAGTACTAATGTTTCATTTAAACTTAACATCTTATACTACTTGTTCATAAATTCTTTGACATATTGGTTATCTCTCTAACATGCTAACAAGTGTTTCATGTGTAGAAATTATTTTGCAAGATTACATGTTTCGATGACTACTTGTTTGTTTCTACTTGTCTACTTTATTTTCCATTGAATTTGGGATTTTACCTATGCTTGTGTGTACACTTTTCTAAATTTGTGGCCATGATGGCCTTAAGGTTCTCACGACATCGTGAGGGATTTCCCATGTTTAAAACCTCTGTTGTGTGGTCAACTTGTTTTCTTACGTGTTTACACTACTTTTCTTGGTAATTTCTACATTTTCTACGTATTTTAAACTTATATTCTTACATGCATGTGTATTCTAACTAACACTTATTTTTTCTAGGCATCCCGTTTTGTGCGTGCCTTCGTATATACCAAGTGATTTCCCTTTCCTCCTCTAGGGAAGAGTACTAAATGTTAGAGTATGGTTGGTCCTCTTTTGAGGCCACATTATCCTTTCAATGACGTTGCATGGGCCCCCAAAGAAGGGGGGAATCATTGAGCTTTTTTTACTAACACATTGTATTTACACTGGTTCACACACAATGAGTGATTTCAGACTAGTCCATGAACTCCATACACATCGTCTTCTAGAAGACATGGTGTATTTTTGAAATTGTTTAGGTCATTTATAGGGTTGTGGGTTAGATTGGGTGTGCCTCTCGTACACTACTCCATCCAAAGTGGCATCGAATCAACCAAAAAAATAGGACAATATAGAGATCTCTTGGACATTTGAGAAGAAGTGGTTAAAGGTTGGAGGATAAAGTGCATTTCCTCCCTATACGCCTTGAGCCGTGGTCGTTTGATATATCGTGGAAAACTCATGAGAGTATAAGATATCCTTCTACACCCTTATCTCGATATGGATTAGGTACACATGTTCGATTTACACTTTTATTCTATCTTATTTTACATTTACGTACTTTACACATGTCTATACATAGGCATATTTTACAAATCATTATTCCATACATATATATTTGAGTACTTGATCATTTTCTCCTTACAGTCCGGTTGTATGAGAACCAAGCACTCAAATTAGGGGAAACAACAATGACAAAAATAATGAAAAATGATAACGAAAACACACCGCTATAAGAACTTGCCTTTACTAACCATGCTAGTACACTACACATAACATAAACTACACACGCGTTCATCCCTAGGTTCACTCTCATCACTTTTTATGCACATTTTTCATTGTTAGAATTCACTCTCATCTACATTTTTCTTGTTGTCATTCCACGTTTGAGTCTTGTCCATCGACACATCTTCCTCTACAATCTACATGTATATCAACTACACATCTCTATCTACTCTATGTTACCGAGCGCAGACCAAAAAAATAAAGTGGGGGAAAATATAGACACGAAATCATGCACTTTAGGAATTATTTATCCTGGTCTTATATTTGTTTACAAGGTTATCATGTGAATAATGTACTAATTAATCCCAAAAATTTTCCATCTTTTTCTTCAATTTTTATTTCGTCATTCACACATATTTTTCTATACTTATCCACTTGTTTCACAACTTCCCCATCATTCCATCTTGAAATAATGGTGCCCAAGCCTTTACTAGGGTGCTCCATGGCACCATGGTCGCACATTGGGCACCATAATATATGTTTCTATTTTCTGTGTCTTTTTGGAGCTTTTCTAGTTGTTTTCCACCGTTATCATTTTCTCATTGGCCATGTTGCAATTAATTACGAAATTAAACTTGCTAACCCTATAATAATAAATTTATAAGACCATAATGAGGTTTCTAGCATCACATACTACTATCACTCTATCTAAAGTTGCATCCATTGCGTCATTTACATCCACATAGTTCTATGCATCAAGGTTAGAAGATCTTCATCAACAAAAATTACATAGGGGAGAGATTCTATAATATTCCATGCAAACATGTTATTAAATTCTCTATAGTTACTATTGCTTGTTACCTCAAAAAGTGTGACTAGCACAAAAACACCTAAGGCATGACATGCACAAAGTGACAAAAACTACATCTGGGTCTTAAATGTAGTGCGATTGCTCAATGATAAGATCACTCTAACCCATTCATTTTGAATCTTTATATTTTTTAGGGTTTGATACTTCCTTTCCTCTTATAGTTTATTATTCAATTCATGTAGAAAATCTAGTGTGATAGACAGAGGCCATCCCGGATCAACTTGCGACCATACTAAACTTAGATTTGGAGCATTTAAAAAGATCACAGCACCCTATCTGTAGACCAGGGTTCCCCAGTACTTTCCGAGGCACCCCAATCTGTTTAGATCTTCCAGATTTGGTATTTGCATGACTTTTGACTAATCCTTTGCATTTCTAGATTCTATTTTCAGACCTAAGAAAATTTGTGATCTCTTCAAATCAACTAAGCCATTTATCTTACTTCTCTTCCATACTTAGGGTTTTATCTAACTTAGAATAATTTATTTACTATTAATCTATATTATTTTAGTTTCATTTATACATATTTTTAGTCCTCCTAATTATATTAATTAATGGTTATACTTTCACAGTTTAGATACCATTTTTTTAAATCACATTTGCATGATAACAAGATTACGGGAAAAAGTGTCAATTGATAGTATGTTATTGAACTAGATCATAATGAAGGAAAACTAAATGGTTGCGAAAGTAGAATAAAGAAGCGAGGTAAGTAAACTTAAAATTCGGTCATGATGAAAATTTGGGTACTAAAATATTCAATGCAGAGAAAATGGTCCTAGTATATGAAATCACTTTCACGATGCATTTGGGTAAATTGCGTATTCAAGTGAATGGCCCATATATATTGTTGGTGCTAAAAATAGTCTCACCCCATTTTTGCCTTTGAAAATTTATTGATTTACGACCTGTGTCATTTTCTCTTTCCCCATGTTGTGCCTAGTTAATCCTTGTGGCTATTTTTAATTGGTTCCTGGGTTGTAAATCAATTAAGGGTCTATATTTTGAGTCTCCCGTGCTCTGTTCCATCAAAAAATCTGTTTCCCCATCTTTTCTATTCCCCATAGTCGGTATTTGTTTTCCCTATAATTTCTTCCCTAAGTACTTGAAGAAGAATTAATTGATGTGTCCTTGAGGAATGTATTTGAGCCTTGTAACATTCCTAAACTTTCTTTCCTCGAAGAAATTTTCATTTCCAAGCTCAAATGGTCTCTTTTCTATATTTTACAGTTTGATGGGCATTTCTCCAAGTCAAATTTGTATTCTTGTATCGACAGGGGACATGGCTTCTTTTGGTTGGTCAAGGGATGTCGGTTAAATGCTTTAACATATTGCTTTTTGCTTTTTGGCAAAAAGGCAATTTTGGTCTTGTGGTTCTACTCAATTTCGATTGGTTCTTCTAGTGCTTACGTGGCTTCTTATAATTAGATGGGGCACGGTGGGTGTGTTTTTGAACTTGTTCCTTTTGGCTACTTTGAAAATGATTTAAACCCACCCCACAACCCCCGCCAGGATTTGATTAGAACAAATTTAAGAGGTAAAAGAAAAGTCTCACTTTGACCCCACCAGAGGAGACGTGGTGAGCCCGCATTTGTTCAAGGTCTCATATTTTGGGGATTATCTCAAGGAGCGCCGAAATGAAACATGGAGGCCTCAGCTCACTCTGCATTTTTTACTTAGAATATTCAATGGCCAAAGGATACTTCTTCAGATCATGACACATGGCACCTTCTGCTGAGGTTTAAGCATTAAAAAAAAACATTGCCAGAGTAGGACACATGGCGAGCCCACGATCATTCAAGGTATCCAATTTTTGGACCATCTCAAGGTGTGCCATGATGACACGTGGTAGTTTGAAAAAAAAAAAAGACGGGAGGCAGACCATTGGAGGTAAATTGGATTTTTACCTCTTGACATCAAAAGGACTAAAATCTCAAAATGGCCTACAAGCCTGATAAGGGAAAGGTCAAAGCTTGCTCCAATCAATGGCAGAGGTACGGGCTCTCGGTGGAAATTTGGATAAATTTCTTCTGGGAAAGCGATTCTGCTACAAATCATATTTGGATACGTGTCAAGATCATTTTCGAGGGCGGAGGTGCAGAGAAAAATATGAAAACTTTCCATTTCACCAAAAGATGTCAAAAATCAGAGGAAGCCCCTGGGTTTTTTCTAAAATTTAAATCTTCCATGTGGATGACCCAAATTCAAAGCAAAGATCAACGGCAGCTGTGAGTGTAAATATAATTTTCCCCCATTTCTTTGAAACATGTCCGGAAGTGAGTATTTTCATGATTTCTTGATTTTTATACATGCCAAGTTGAGAAGGAAGTTAACGTTGATATTTGAAGTTTTGTAGGGAGATATAGAAGGTGTCTTTCACCATTAAAATGGTCTAACTTTCTGCCCGATCCGATTTCCTTATTTCTTCTCCCGAGCACGCAAGGGCTGGATTTGACAGATTAGGGGTAGAAGTGGTCGGAAAATTGGAGGAGTGATCCACCGAGAGCAAGGAATTGAATGTGGGAGGAATTCGATGAAATATTCCCTCGAGCACCTGGAGACTTCTGTAGATTTGATTCTAGGAATCACAAAAGAATCATGGCGAACACTGGTGCATTAAACATTTTTGTCTTTTGGGGAGAAGGTGCTCCGGTGTAAAATTCTATAAATGGTACAATGTTTTTGTGCAAACATTGGGAGTTTTAGGAAAGATCAAGACATGATTCTCTCCAAAGATAAAAATCTTGACAGAGCCCATCCATTTTGAGAAGCCTTCCAAAGAAGCATGTATATCTCTCTTTGTATTAAATTTGATCGTTTCAAGGTGGCTGCAAGTGTATAACCATTGAAAATCTTTGAGATTGTTCTAGAAACTTTCCCTTGTTGATAAATTTGATCAAACTTTAAGTTATTCTATGTTAATCTTGACTAAAGAGTATTTATTTCATCTCTGAATGCATATGAGTAGTTTTTCTTGTTTCTATTGCAATATTATACCAAAATAGGGTCCAATCACATAGGTCTCAGTCCTTGTGATAGTTTAGCGGCATCTTCAATTTCATTTCTCATAATATCCTTCATCTGGATGTGGGATAAACAATTTAAAATAACTTTTCTTTCATTTTGTTGATAGAGATTATTTGTAAGCCTTTGGGTGTATCTCATGCGTGGCTTGGTTTAAATCTTGGTGCTTTATTGGATTCTATAACTCAATCCTTCATGATAGAATCCCACAATTTGTGTGATAGAGTGCTAATCTAGGCCTCCATTGAATCACATATTCTAGTTGAGGAAACAATTTAACTTTTTGTGGCATTTTTTTGATTGAATCTTTCCATTTTGCATAAGCTCTCAAGGATCTGGTGAGTCAAGTCTATCCTATCTCCCCTCCCACCAAAATTCATTTAACAACAACCAATCCTACCCATAGTACCCATGTTTGTCATGTGTGTACACAAATGCATAATCTTTATTACCAAAACATGTAGAAACAATCAGGGTCTCAAATGTCTTTAGTAACCTTTGCCTTTGTGAGAATATCTCCATAATCTAGACGTGACAACTCGTGAGATTCAAAATTGGTATGTCGATCATATTTTCCCCAAGGCCTTCTCTATAAAATTTATGCAAAAGAAAGGTACCTGTAATGTCCTTTTAAATAACATAGGTTACAAAATAGGTTCTCTTACCTTGGTTGAAAGGCACAACCTAAAATAGTGAGGATCATATCACATCCTTTTGCATGTGCTACCTACTCCATCCAGAGCCTGAGTGCTAACAAGTCAGATAGATTGCTTCCCTAACTACAAAACAACATACATGATTGTCTATCTTCCTCTGAGTGTCCTGTCAAACCCATGATGCTTTGCTTCTGTCTCTCGAAGGAGATTAAATATGGGTACCAACATCAAGTCTTTGTCATTTCCGGGGATCTAACTTACGTTGTCGGGAACTTAGTTCAATTTAATCCACGTGCATACATATTTGATGCCATAACTATTTGACCCATCAACAACACCAACATTAGTAGCGCCATTTCGGGAAGTGTTTTGAATTTCGGGAACCAATTTACATCGTTGAGATTAATTTTATGATCCAGTGCCATTTCATATCTATTTTACCCGTTAACAACACCAACATCGGTGGTGTCATTCGGGATTGTTTTGAATTGCTTTGGGAACCAATTTACATCGTTGGGACTAATATTTTGATCCACCGCCATTTCACATCTATTTGACCCATCAACAACACCAACATCGGTGTCACCGCATTGCCGTGGAATTTTAGTCCAAAATCAAGAACCGGTAAAACACTTCTTGTGTGCTCCAAGTGCTATATGCAATTCTTTCATTTTCGTACCTAATGCACTATCTTTCATTTGATACATTTGGGTGAAGAAAGGCGAATATTTCAATTTCCGGTTTCTTGCATTGATACACCTTTTACAGATCATATTTAGTTCATCTACACAACTAAGTTGAAATTCCTTAGTGGTGAGTCCTTGTTGATACGATTCTTAATGAGTACCGGTGTCTTAAAAATCTGTCAAAGCCAGATTTGTTGTTAATATTTGCAATCTTTGGAGGGAAGAGGATCTTTCTTTACTAGGGATCCTATTTAGGACATTGTTTCTAGAGCTAGGAAAATAAAAATCGGAAGGCAAAAAATCCGGAGAGCTGTTGGAGACCGAAAACAAGAACAAGGATCACCATTGAAGAAAGTGAGTAGCCCATCATTGAAGACTATCATTCAAGTGACTCGAATCGGGTATCCTCTTTGTGGAATTGAATTCTCAGAGCTGAGGAAGGGCCTTCATTTGATTTTGAAAAATTTGCTTCACATTCTCGCACTTGTCTTTACCGAGGTCAATAGGGATTTCCAAGGACAAGGCATTTGGGGGATCTCCATTTTGAAAATTATACTCCTGTGTTCTAAGGACCCTCTGTGCCTTATCAATTTTTCACCCCTCTAGGATCACCTCCTCGAATCAATATGGCTCAGCCCCCACCCAGACCTCCTTTGTTTGTAAACACCTTTGGACCTATAAATTTTGTGGGAATGGTTGGTTATCCAAATGCAGTACCTCAAGATGTGAGGAACAAATTATCGAGGTTCTAGGGAAACACTGTTATAGCTGGTTATCAACATCTAAATATTTTTTTAAATATGATGGGATACTTTGAGATGGAACATGAAGATATATACATCAAATTATTTTTTCACACTTTAGAAGAGGATGCAAGGGACTAGTATAAAGCATTGTCAAATAATTCTATTGATTCTTGGGCTGAGATGAACAATGCATTCATATTGTAATATGGTTATAGGAATAACCCTAGGTTTCTTCTATCAGAGTTTGAAAACATCAAGAATAATCCCAATGATTTAGTACATGATTTCAACACAAGGTTCAATAAGACCTTGAGGATATTTCCTATCAGGATAAGGCCATATGATGAATCATGCTTAATCAAATAGATTGATGCATTTGATAAAAAGGTTGCTTACTATTTGAGGGATAAGAACCCTAGAAACTTAAGGCAAGCATTCACCATCACCCCATAAATAGAGAATAATATCAAAGCAATTGGGAAACCTCCAAAGAGGGAGGCTCAAAAGTGGTTAACCCATAAAAACGTCAAACAATCAAGGATTCTGATTTGGAAGAAGTTGTGAAGACTCGGTAGGGGTTATCAAGGAAATATCCTACAAGTTAGCTGAGATGAGAAGGAAATTAGGCAGAGCTCACAAGGTCAACACAAGCAAAGCAAGGCCAAGATAGGTTCATAAATTACCAAAGATCTAATGACAGAGGCAAGGGACTGTTGAATTTGGAAATAGCAGGACTAGGGCAGAGAAAATAGGATGGTCCCCGATCCTTTGGATGTTAGACTTGTTTTTGTGGAAGAAACAAAGGTCATTGAATGGTGTGACACATGATTCATGCCCCATGCTCCTTGTGAAGAAGATCAAAAAGAAGAAAAAGAAGCAGCTGATGATGATAATGATGATGATGTCTCGCATGATGGAGATCCCGCGAGTTCACCAAGGGAAGCAACTTCAATTGAGGTAATAAATTCTAGAATGACGCCACTTTTTGGGATTGCATCCACTTTGGGTACCTCTTATTCCCCCTCTCATACTTTAGATGTAGACACTTTGCACAAGATTTTGAATTGCCCACTAATGATTTTGAGTACTTGAGGGCATTAATGATTCAAAATTATGGTGGAGGAGTTCCCTTAGAAGAAGATAGGTAGCTATTAATGAAATTTTTAGTTTCCCAAGAAAAGGATCACAATACAAGAATTAAATATGCTAAGGGCCCACAAGCCAACTCAAAATTTCTTGTTCTTACCAAAGAAACCCCAAAGAAAAATGCATTTGGCAGAGAGCTTGTTTCCTTAAGAAAAACTTGTGTTTCTCCCCATGCCCAAAATTAAAATAATCCCATCCCATCTGATGAATTTTCCAACCTTTCCCCTAGTGCTACTCTACCCAAATTTTTTCCATATGACATAGCCCAAATTTTGAGTCAAATCAAACTTCTTGTCCTAATTGGTGAGTTGCTTAGGATCCATAAGCACAAGAAGAGGGCTTTTAAATATTTGGGATTCAAAGGGAGAGAGATCATACAAGGCGAGAGATGTAAACAAGGTTGAGGTTCCCCTTCTTGTTGCAGATTTGGAAAGGCCACAAGTATTGGAAGAGCTAGGGGAACCACCAGAGGTTTATTTAGGAACTTCTTTGGTTAAATCCAATTTGAATGTGGATCCATTTTTCACTACCTTGGTTATCAAAGAAAAGTTTTTACATAACTCGCATGTTTGATTCTAGAGCTTCATGTAATTTCATGCCTCTTCAGTCATGAACGAATTAGGTATCAAAGTAACAACAACATATGGGAAGTGCATTTCCATGGACTCTAGAGAGGTGCCAGTGGTGGGGTGTGTCAAAGATCTAGCAGTGCAACTTGCATCTTATCCTGGAAGGAACTTAAAGCTTGATGTAGTCATTGTTGACTGCCCTACCAAGTGGGGGATGTTGTTGTCAAGAAAGTGGGTAGCAAGTGTTGGTGGTAGTGTGCAAATGGACATGTCTTATGCCACTATCCCCATTGAAGGAAACTTGGTGAAATTGTATGGAGAGAAGAAGATGATGTACCTGATTGAAGACCCAAGCAATGCATCTTATGAAGTTTTGCAAGCAGATGTTGATCTTAACAATTTTGTGAGCTTTGTGGATTTTAGGGAGTATGAGAGTGTTGAAAATAGAGCTCCTAAGTATGCTACTTTTTCTAGGAATTTGGTCTATGTTTCAGCCTTGAAGAATGTCAAATAATTTGATTTAAACACAATGGAGGAGCTTCAGAGAAGATGGGTGGTTTACAAACAGAACAAAGAAGAAAAAGAGGTCCACTTCTAATTGATGAAAACATATCGAACCTCTTGACATGGTCATATCCACGATGACAGTGCTTGAATTGTTTCCTTGATTATTTTCTTTAAATCAGGAAAAAGTCTTCCGTCATGCTGTATAGTTTGTTCTTTGTTTCCTGTTTTTTTCTATTTTTCTCGTTCTGTTCCTCGGTGACCTATTTTTGTTGCTTTCACTATTTGTTTTTGAATATGGCTCTATTTCTCTACCCTACAAAGATGAATCCGCTACCGAATGGATGTTTTTGGTACTTGGTCAACTTATTTTCTTATGGCACTCACGGGAGTGCCCATCCCAGTCGGAGCGGTGTTGGTGCTCAAAATAGTCGCACCCCATTTGTGCCTTTGAAAATTTACTAATTTATAGCCTCCTTCATTTTCTCTTTCGCGTGTTATGGCTGGTTAATCCTTGTGGCCATTTTTGATTGGTTCTTGGGTTGTAAATATCTTAAGGGTCTGTATTTTGAGTCTCTCGTGTTGTGTTCCATCAAAACTCAGTTTCCCCCATGTCTTTTTCCCCACAGTCAAGATTTGTTTTCCTGTCATTTCGCCCTAAGTACTTGAAGAAGTATGAATTGATGTGTCCCTGAGGAACGTATTTGAGCCTTGTAATATTCCTAAACTTTATGTCCTTGAAGAAATTTTCATTTCCAGGCTCAAATGGTCATTTTCCTATATTTTATGGTTTGATGGTCATTTCTGCTGATAAAATTTACATCCTTACATCGATAGGGGACGTGGATTATTTTGGTTGGTCAAAGGATGACAGGAAAATGATTTAACTTATCGTTTTTTTCTTTTTTGCAAAAATGCAATTTTGTTCTCGTGGTTCCACTCAATTCGATTGGTTCTTGGTGCTTACATGGATTCTTCTAATTAGATGGGGTGTGGCGGGTCTATTTCGAACTTGTTCATTTTGGCTACTTTGGAAAAAATTTAAATCCACCCCACAGCCCCACTAGGCTTTGATTGGAACATATTTTAGAGGCAAAAGAAAAGTCTCACTTTGACCCACGGGAGGACACGTGGCGAGCCTGCACTTGTTCAAGGTCTCGGCTTTTGGGGGTTATCTCAAGGAGCACCGCAATGACACATGGAGCCCTCTACTCACTCTACAGCTTTTACTTAGACTTTTCGAAATCCAAAGGAGAGTTTTTAGATCATGACACATGGTACGTTCCGTTGAAGATCAAGCATTCAAACAAAACTCACCGAGTAGGACACGTGGTGAGCTCGTGATCATTGAAGGTATCAAAATTTTGATACCATCTCAAGGTGTGCCATGATGACACGTGGTGGTTTGAAAAGTCAAAAAGGCGGGGAAGCGGACCATCGGAGGTAAATTGAATTTTTTTCCTCTTGACATCAAAAGGACTAAAATCTCAAAATGGCCCGCAAGCTTGATAAAGGAAAAGTCAAAGCTTGCTCCAGTCAACGGTGGAGGTGCGGGCTCTCGGGGTAACTTGGGAAATTTTTTCCTTTTCGGAAGAAAGGGTCAAAAGTAAAAGGGGAAGTACAGTTCCGCTACAAATCATATTTGGACATGTGTTAGGATTTTTTTCGAAGACGGAGGTGCAGAGAAAAATATGAAATTTTTCCATTTCACCAAAAGATGTAAAAAGTCGAGGAAGCCCACAGGTCTGTTCTAAAGTTTGAATGCGTGACGTGGACAACCCAAATTCAAAGCAAAGATCAATGACAGTTTGTAATTTTAAATCTACTTTTCCCCCATTTCTCTCGAAACAAATGCGGAAGAGTGATTTTTCATGATTTCTTGATTTTTGTACACACTAAGCTGAGAAGGAAGTTAATGTTGATATCTAAAGTTTGGTGGGGAGATCTAGAAGGTGTCTTTTGCCATAAAAATTGTCGACTTTTGTACACGATCCGATTTTCGTCTTTCTTATTTCGAGCACGAAAGGGACCAAATTTGAAATATTAGGGGTGGAAGTGGTTGGAAAATTGAAGGAGGAGTGATCCACTAGAGAAAGGAATCAAATGTGGGAGGCATTCGATGTAATTGTCCCCCTCGAGCACCTAAATAATTCTTACATATTTGATTATGAGAATCACGAAAGAATCATGGTGAACACTGGTGCGAGTAAACGTTTTTTTTTCTTTTGGGGAGAAGGGGATTTCATGTAAAATTCTATAAATGGCATGAATTTTTCGTGCAAAAGTTGGGAGTTTTAAGAAATATCAAGACTCATTCTCTCCAACATAAAAATCTTGATAGAGCCCATCCATTTTGAGAATTCATCCAGAGAAGCTTTGTATATCTCTCTTTGTATCAAATTTGATCGTGTCAAGGTGGTTGCAAGTATATATCCATTGACATGCCTTGAGATTGTTCTCAAAAATTTCCCTTGCTGATAAATTTGATCAAACTTTGAGTTATTCTTTGTTAATATTAATTAAAGTGTATTTATTTCATCTTTGAATGCATACAAATAGTTTTTCTTGTTTCTATTGTAATCTTGCACCAAAATAGGGTCCAATCACACGTTCTCATTCCTTGTGATAGTTTAGTTGCATCTGCAATTTCATTTCTCTTAATAGCCTTCATATGGGAGTGGGATAAACGGTTTAAAATCACTTTTCTTTCATTTTGTTGATAGAGATTCTCTATAAGCCTCTAAGTGTACCTCAGGCATGACTTGGTTTACATCTTGGTGCTTTATTGGGTTATCTAACTTGAGCCTTCACGATAAAATTCCATAGGTTGTGTGAAAGAGTGCTAATCTGGGCCTCCATTAAAGCACATATTCTAGTTAAGGAAACAATTTAACTTTTTGTGGCATTTTGTTGATTGAATCTTTCCATTTTGCATAAGCTCTCAAGGATTTTGTGAGTGAAGTCCATCTTGTATCCCCTCCCACCAAAATTCATTTAAAAATAACCAATCCTATCCATAGTACCCATGTTTTTCATGTGTGTACGCAAATGCATAATATATGTTACCAAAACATGCGAGAACAAATCGGTGGTCTCAAATTTCTTTAGTAACCTTTGCCTTGCTGTGAGAATATCTCCATAATTTGGATGTGACAACTCATGAGAGTCAGATTTGGTGTGTCGATCATATTTTCCCCAAGGCCTTCTCTATAAAATTTATGCAAAAGAAAGGTACCGAAATCTCCTTTCAAATAACAGAGGTTACAAAATAGGTTCTCTTACCTTGGTTGAAAGGCACAACCTAAAATAGTGAGGATCAGATCACATCCTTTTGCATGTGCTACCCACTCCCTTTAGATCTTGAGTGCCAACAAGTCAGATAGATTGCTTCCCCGGCTACAAAACGACATACATGATTGTCTATCTGCCTCTGAGTGTCCTGTCAAACCCATGATGCTGCTCGGTCTCTAAAGGAGGTTAAATTTGGGTACCAACATATATTACACTACATGACTCAATAAGGAACAATTATATCATCAGATTTGTAAAAAATTATTATATTAGGAAGAATAAAATACACTAGGTTCAAATCCTAGATGAGTTGGTGGAGAATTGTCCCTTTTAGAGATAGGATATGTAGAGGCTAACTAAGTTACCACATATGGGGAATTACCTCAAATTTATTTATATCATGATGAGAAAATACAATAATGACACATTTTTGTTAAGTACTTTAGATGTTATACTCATCAACACTACTACAATCACTAAAACCATTTGATTTCCAAATTAATGTAATTTCATGCTACCATATAATACTACATGAGCCCCTATTTAGTAGACCACAACAAGCGCATATGGATCATTTCACAAATAGGAATACCATTAGGATAAATTGTGAACAAGTTTGTGTATTTGGGAGAAATGTGTCTTGAAAACATGTACTCTTACACATCCATTCAACTAGGGTATTCAATAAAACGAGTAGGAGACACGCAAGAACTAACATACAAGGGGATAGAAGTAAAGGGGCTAAATTTAGTGTTAGGATCACATATTTAGAGGGAAGTAACTCTTACGCTAAGTCAACCTAGGGTTTCTAAGGACTCATGATCAAGATAAACAAAGGAACCCTACTAGAATTTGTCTGGTTGGGTGTGGAGAGGTATGGATCGAAAAAATAAAAGAAAGACGCATGCAATAACTAAAATGAAAATGACTAAGGAGATGTTATTTTGTAAGAGTAAAAATTTAGCTCGCATCAAGCATGTATAATATTAAACTAACATAACACAATGCAAAAGAGCTATTGAACTAATATATGTAAAGTGACAAAGAAGGGTAGAAACACTCACATTGTACTTGTAGGTTGGTTAGTCATGCGTCTATCTCCCACGAGAAGAAGAAAACATAGAGAGAGGCATTATTAGGTGGAGTAGGGTAAGACCATTCCTATTGTAGACTCATTATTGTTGGTGTGTATTATTTTCCACATTATTAGGTGAGTCATCTCACGTAGGTGAGATCGTAGGTCCATGTGTCATTTAGGGGTCATTATGAGACTCTTACGCATCAGTAGATCAGCACATCAAGTGCGTCGGTGCGTTATACGCGTCATTAGGAGTTACACTTCTATTCGGGAATTTAACCCCCTCTCTACTCGAGTTGTCATGATTGCATGCCTTTGGGGTTACTCAACACATCCTATATGTACACCCCATTTGATCTATGAGATAGAGGAGAGTTTTATGGCTTAACTAGGTTCTGCCTGTGTTTCAAATTTTTGCATGCACATTTGGTTGATGCTCGCTCCTCCAAAAATCTCTTCATGCTATCGTTCGCATGTCTGTTGATGCGCACATTGTCCCTCGTGATCCCTAATTATGGGTTTTAAACCCTCTTTCATGGTAGCAGAGTGGATCTTGTGGATCCATGCACTCCTCGGCATTGCTTGTGCATTTTTGGCTTCTGACATGATATTAGATTCTCATGCATGTGTCGTAATGGAAATTATGACCATGCTCTTCTTGCATTGATTTGGGTGCCACACCTCTAGCACGCGTATGATCATGGTTCGTTTGGTTGTGTTCAAGTTTCTAGTGTTTTCAGGTTTAGTGTCTTCGACTGCTTGATTCTCCATGGTTGCATGCGTGCTCTAGAGGTGTATTGGATTTCTCAGGTTGCAGTCGGCTTTAAAATACTGGTTTTAGAGTTTTTTTAGGTTTGTAGTGGTTGTTCTTTGGTCGGAGGTTCGGTTTGGTTTTACTTGTGCATGGCAATCCTTGCATTGAACCCGAACCTGCCGTGATCGACTCAAGATCCTACTCATGGTTGACTCATGTTTGAGATCGACTTGACCTTTGCTAACCTACACCGTTCCTCCTACCTTGCTAGTCCTGACTTCCACGTTGGATCTCTGGCTCATCCTTGGTGTTGTGTGCTCTTGGTTCTCGGGATTTCTCTTGGCTGCTCATAGCTCTGCAATTGAAACACACTTGGCCCCTTTTTTGTTTAAGTTTGTGGAGAAATTCTGGTTTTACACTTTAGAGTTTTACGGTGGTTGAAAGGTTGATTTGAGGTGCTTCTCCATCTGCGTGGTGTTGTTTGGAAGCTTAAACACCTGGCACTCTGTCTGCATATAATCACTCATATGCACCATTGTTTGGTTGCTCGTTTGTGCTCCCACCATGTTTTGGGGTGGCTTGCACCCCGTTCATTTCTCCTACTATGTGGTCTAGTCCCTCTACCGCTTGTACTGGGTTTGAACCATTTTTGGAGTCTTCCTCGAAGCTTTCCTCCTCCTCGAGTGTAACCTTCCTCCACCTTTGGCATCCTCTAATGACCATACACGAGTGCCCACCACGACCATCATCATCTTCCTTGGCACATGGACCTCCTCTGTCGTGGTTTTTTCTCACTTCCCTACACCACGTGGAACAAGCTAGGCACCTGACTTGATGGTGTAATGATTGTGTGGTTCTTTTGACATCCCAACAATTATACTCTCACCCGCAAACATCTCCCAGCTTGACCCAGACCACCTGCAACACCACATAACATTTCAACATGGGCCCTCTCTCCCTTCTAAAATTGTTTGGCAGTTAAAACAAACCTCTTTTTAATGTTTTGAGGTCAAAATTAACATTCGTGGCATTGTAATAATTTTTTAACACTTTGTTTTGGCTTGTATTACTCATCCTTCCTTCGAGTGTCGAAGATAGAGGGCGATGTCCAGGGTTGGTAGGAGGTGATCCTGTCACGAGAAAAACAAACAATGCTTGAAATTTAATGTTGTTTCAACGAGCGATTACACGATAGCCTTTGCACTCGTTTTGAGCACTTTTTAATCTGCATTTTGCAGCATTTATTGGCATTTTCCATCAGTTGCGGGAATCATTTTAATGCCATAACTTTTGACTCGCAGCTCTTTTTTTAGCGCTTCTTTAGTCAAAGTTTCATGATTTCTCACACATTACGTGATGAAATTTTCAGTTTTGTAAACAAACTACTTTATAAAGTGCCACATTCTGGGGGGGTTGGTTGTACTCTTGGGCTTTCACACACAGGCACATTATCGGCCGAGTTCGACGTCTTTCTTTTATTCATCTTGCATTTTTATCATGGAGAGTGCTCTTTCTAGACTTGAGCATCATAGGATCGCCTTCTGACCTCTACCACTTCTCACTTGGGAGAGGGAACTATTAAACTTGGTGTGCTTCCATGGAATGTTACTTCGACCACGAGGGTCTTTTAGCCTTCTTGCTTGGGCCAGTTCCTAAACCCACTGATCATCGTCATCTAGAGGAATTTCTTGACACTTGTGACCATGTATTTCGTCACATGATGATGCATTTCTCACAATCTCTCTAGTTTCACGTGGCGAGACTGAGATCCACCCCACCATGTCCTGGAGCATTCTTGATCCCTCTATGGAGCGCTTTACACATCGCCACCATTTTTTTTCTCTTGCTGATTTAGTTGTCTCCTATTCTTTGTGTGAAGACGGTTCACCGACATAGACTCACTTGGTTCTACTTCTGATGATGAGGATTGTGCACCGGTTCGATGTCGAGAACATTATAGAGGACTTCTCTCCTCTTTCTCTCTATTCTAGATAGTGTTGTCACATCCCACATCTCATCGGATATCGAGTAGTCTCCTTCTCGAGTCTCATACAATCATCACACCCGCCTCCTATCCACTTCCGAGGTGTGTGAGGCCCATTTCACTCCTCCACCTTCATTAGATGATTCATACCTATCTGACATCGTTCTTTATTTGTTGAGCCCCCTCATTGGGAAAAGTATCTACGACCTTAGTCATATTTTCATAGAGTCCATATGTGATGCTCTATAGGTCCCTCATCCATCTACGGGTGTTTCGAGAGGAGTTCATCATCTATGTTGTTGGGAGTGCCTTCCGAGAATCATGTCACTTCCACATTTTCGAGAGACCATCATTGATCCACCCTCATTTGTGGATCCCTTTTCTATTGTGGAGGATGTTGTGTTCCCTTCACATCACTTAGACATCCTTTACGTGGGTGTTCCTCTTTTTACTACGATAGTTCTACGCATGTGGCATTACCTTGAGTTCCTTGGAATTCTCTTACTAGACCTATGTCACATTTCATGGACCGGACTCTAAGTTATTTGTGTTGCTTCCTTTAGTTTCCTTTGTGGGTGAGTGAACTTCAAGCATGTTATTTATGTCCTTCCTAAGGGTAGGCACATGAGTTCATTATAGGTGGCTCTTCTTCAGTCTAGAGGTAGAGGATCTCGTCATCAACATTCTTTTGGGAGACCTCCTAGAGCTGCAGAGTTCAGATCCATCCATGGCATCTTACGCATTCCTCTCGTCTCCATCTTCTTCTCTCTTTTTCTTCTTTACGAGAGATTTCCTCTTTGTACATGGGTACATAATCGGGCTCATCTAGAGCTAGGACCCATATTTGGTATCTTTCTTATATTAGAGAGTGTTTTTTCCTCTTGTGGTGGATACTTTTCCCACTTTGGGTTTTCCTTCACTTCTTGGGATCTTTTCTCGTACATGGGTACCTCATCGAGGCTTTGTGTTGGGACCTATTTCTCATTTCGACTTGCTTTGCCTCATCCTATGTTACGATGAAGGGGAGGTGTTGGTGTGTATTATTTATCACAGCATTAGGTGAGTCATCTCATTAGGTGATATCGTAGGTCCATGTGTCGTTTAGGGTTCATTATGAGATTCTCTTATGTGTCGATGGTCAAAGCACGTCGGTGCGTTATATGCATCATGGGGAGTTACACTTCTATTATGGGAATGTAACTCCCCCTCTCTCTCGAGTTGTCATGATTGTAGCACTTTGGGGTTACTCAACACCTCCTATATGTACACCCCATTTGATCTATGAGATAGATGAGATTTTTATGGCTTAACAGAGTTCGACCATGTTTCAAATCTTTGCATGCACATTTGGTTGATTCTCGCTCCTCCCGAGATCTCTTCACGCTATCGTTCGCATGTCTGTTAATGTGCACATCGTCCCTCGTGATCCTCGCTTTTGGGTTTTAAACCCTCTTTCAGCTATATGTTGACCTACTAGTGAAAAAAATTATCCAAGAACAAATGTGCCCAATCTAATCCAAGAAAAATGCAAGATGAACCAAAAGCGAGTGAGCATATGTGAAGATGGCACAAAAATCATAGAAATGGGTACTTCATATGTATTAACTTGCTTTTTCCTTATAAGTGTCAAGTGAAGTGGAGGTATATGTAGGAAACCATCACCCATGGACAATGGCATTGGCTAGGGAAAATCCATCACCGACACAATCACCATTTATATTGGCCTTTTTCCTTTATCGAAATTTCTCTAAGGGTAGTTTCGGGAACCGATTCAGAACACTTCCTCCAAATCTGTATTTAAATATAAACCCTCCTTAGTTTCAAAGACCAAATTTTACGGGATGATATTTTTCTACCAATTCCTCTCATTTTTATGCCTCTCCATCACACAATCAACAACATTTTTTCCTAAAGTGAAACATCTTCTACATTTGAAAGGTAAACCTTCATATTCTAGCAATTGTGTCCAAGTTATGACTAGTAATTTGACTAGAGGTTGTCAAGAGGCTCTCATTTCGACTAGAAATTTGATATTTATATAGTAATTTTTATTTTTATTTGTTATTAATATTTTAGGATTTAAGAGAATTGAGCTTTGGAATTCCAAATTTTGGTGAATCTTAGATGATATGGCACAGTACGAGGTGAAAATAAAGGATGATGAGGAGGAACACATGGTGGTGCTCGACCACGGGTAAGTTGTTGCATTAAATTTTATTGAGTAGATTAGGTGCATTTTAATTATTTAGCTTTTTTAGAGTCAATTGAGAGTAAAAATTAGTAAATATTATGTCTTTAGGTAGATCGGGTGAAAATATAAGTGGATTTGGGGATTTGATTTTTTTTACGTCTTTTTTTTTAAATTCAATTTTGGGAAGTCATTACCACGATTTGACAAGACACCATTAGCCCCTGTAACAATAGGGTTGATGGCATCGGGGGAAGAAAAAATATAGCAATAGGGCTGATGGCATCTACTAAAGAGCTGATGGTACCAATGACATGTAGGAATAGATTGTAGAATTTGATTTTGGGTATAGATAGATGTTGTAGACTTCGATGCTTATTTTTGTGATTTTTGGATACAAATGGAGTGGAGGATATGCCTATGGTGGAGTGTATATGTATCATATATCATTGGGATAAGTTTTTACTTGACATAGGTAGAGGTAGCCAAACTAAACGTTCGGGGTCTTGGGGAATCATACATATTCCTAGAATACCACTCAATATAGATTTCCTACACACATTTTTAGTAACATCGGAGACCAGGTCAATGCCTTTCGATGGTGGATGTGATGGGATATTGTCAATATGGTAGTGACATTAGAGAATGTATATGGTGTTTTAGGGTTACCGATTAGACCAACAAGTATGGACTATGATTTGACACCTAATGTTGCGAGTGGAAAAAATTGGCCACATGGGCTATAATGAAAAACACATATGAAAAGTGCATGTTATACAATAAGCTCGGTGTAGTGTAGACAACAATGATTTAGGCTATCCAAAAGGTAGTAATTAGGACCATGGTAAAATAGATAGTGTGCCATAAGGAAGATGGAGCTATCCCAATATTTATCTAAGGCACCACTATATGGGTGCAGTTGGTTCATGATATATAAAGGGTACAACATAAAGGACATTTACTACCTAGGGGCCCAAAAGTGGAAAGATGGGTTATTCCCCATGGGTAATCGTACCAATCTAGGGGCCCAAAAGTGGAAACAAATATGAAAACTAGAAAATCATGTACGAGTATTTAAATAATGCATTCACATTTTATTTTCTTTGTTTGGTATTTCCCAAACCTAAAATGTGTATGCATTATAATGCATACACATTTTATTTTATTCAAAACTTGTATGCATTCTATATAGTCTAGACTATACATGTGTTATATCTATGTGTTATAATGTGTACGAGTTATATAAAGTATAATATTTCTTTTATTACTTCTTTATACTTTTATTGTTTCTTATAATTTAAATTTATTTTAGTAAATATAAGAAACTAGGGTCACTATGCACTTGATGGAAATAGTCTCATAGCTCTAATATTTATAATCTAGAAGATAGTTTTTCAAAATCTAATTTGGTCAATACTTACTAATTTTGAGAATTTCAACAAGGACCTAAAGCTTTGAAGGCATATATATTGTAGTCGATCTTTGTTTCGGAAAACATATAGTAATTTTTAAGGTTTTTGACCTTTTGGATTGAATTTTGACACACCACTACTCAAATTAGTACTAATTTTGAATTTTTTTCAATAATTCACTTTAGTGACCACAAATCAACTCTATAATGCTTGTCTAATTATTATGAAATGAGTTCCTCACTTTTCGGTAGGGTATTACTCCCTTAATGGGATTCCTCTCCTATGAAAAAAATGAGGTGATAATAATGCTCATCCTCATTAAGGTGTGATCACGAGTACTAGGTTCTGTATGAGTTTTTGATAATAATACACTAAGTGAATTGCATCAAGTTAACTAAGGTGATTTTTCATTCTTGGAAATAGGGTACTCTATATGAAGATCATCCCCTCACCTTTCATGGATCTAAAATCATCCTTTGATGAAATAAAATTCATGCTTCTCATACACATATTTTCTCATGCCTCAAATGGAGATAGATGATTCCTTAATACTTCACACATGATGGTCTTCGATATCTCAGTTGCATGACTAGCTTATTTGGGCTAGTTATTTGGAGAGATTTGGGTACAATGATAGTGTCAGGATATGATGATCATCAAGTCACTTCTTGAGCTCCAAATTTCACCTTTGAACATGATGAATCCTTCACAATTAAATTTCTTGACCAAGATGACACCTGGGTGGAAGCATGCTTAAGGTACCTGGACACCGTTTTTCTCAAGTTGCTCCTCATGGAAATGGGTTTTGTCCTCCACATGGGGATGAACCCTTGAGTAAAATTTTAGTACGAGTTACATTTTCTTAGCTTCCATACTTCATTGAAACAATTTTTTTACGATAATGAAACTATTCTAAAAATGTAGTTCTATGTGCATTTGCAAATTTGGGTCCTCTTTCATTTTTAAAATGGGACGAGTAGCTTCAGAGTTTAGATGTACCTCAAGAAGTATTTGAGACTTAAATAAATATTGATTGTTCTACCTTTTAGAGTATTATAATATATTTCCAATGAATTTATTTTATCACATATCTTTCTGTAACTCTTGGAATAATTTAGAGAAGTTATATTTCACCACTTTAGCTTTCATTCCCTGTATACGAAAACCCAATCTTAAACAAATTTATCGTGGATGAAATTTCATTTCCTAAAATTTGCTAAATTTACCTAAACGTCTTAAATTTTCTATGAAATTACCCTCATATTCTTTATATTTTCTCTAAACACTTCTAGAGGGTGTTCAATTAGCTACTAGAATGGCCTTTTCGGACCTTCGATGAAAGTAGTCTCTCATCAATACTAAATGAGTTGATTAATCACCTTAAACACTATTCCCTACACACTAAAACACATTGAATGATATTATTAGGAATTTCCTTTGAGCCAAGGTAAATTTTGAACTGATAACAGGATAGCCATAGGAAGGATGCATTTTGATTGAGAAGTTTTATGTTTAATAAAGGGCTTAGTTGTGAAGCTTCAAAATTATCAATTTTTATGTTATTTATTTTGGAAATTTTGGAGCTTATAAAGCACCCTATAGGACTATTTAGGAAAAAACATAATTTTGAAAGAAAAATGAACTAAGAGGTGGGTGAATCAATTATTTAAACCTCTACAAAAATTAGATTATCATACATGCACCATTAACATTTATCCATCAATCAATGTGTGATTAACAACATAAAACAATCAAACTCTTCAAAGTCTTAACATATAATTGATGTTTCTCTAGGGCTTCCAAAACTCTATTGTAATGATGTAAATGTTTCTCCTAGGATTTTCTATAGATTACATTATCATCAAGAAAGATTTTCATTGGAATGTTCTAAATCTTGAATTCATCAAAGCGTAAAATGGGAATGGTGCATAAGTAAGACCGGAATACATCAATAGAAATTGTTAATTCCATTGATGAGTTTTGAAGGATGTATTATGAATACCTTCATTCACTCTAATTTGGTGATTACTAAAACATAAGTCTAGTTTTGTAAAATAAATTACAAGGTTCCCAAGGTCGAGTCTTAGCCTGAGGTCAAGAAAGATTTTAAAATCATCTTAGAGGTGATCATAGATCAGATGATAGGGGTAAAAGGCCCGTGGAAGAAGGAAATAGACAACCCCAACCCCGAGAAAATAGATTTTTTCCTGATCCTTTAGCTTCCGAGTTACTACTATGGAAGAGGTCCATGATATGGAGTGGTGTGATAGATGTTTCTTGCCCCATTCCCCATGTGATGAAAAAAATAAGTTCGGGAAGTTGATGATGATGAGACAAATGATGCTCCATGCATGATGGATTCCTCTACAAGTTCACGGTGAGGGAGAAACTTCAACTGAAGTAATAAGTGCCTAAATTGATGTTGATTTATGGGATTGTATTCACGGTGTATTACCTCTTCCTCCCACTCATACTTCTTAAATTGATATGGTACAGGATTTTGAGTTTCCTAATAATGATTTTGAGTACTTAAGGGCATTAATGATTAAAATGTATGATGGAGCAATTCCTTCAGAAGAGGACAAACAGTTGTTAATGAATGCAATAGTTTCCAAGAAAAGGAATACAATACCAGGAGTAAGGTTGTCAAAGGGGCAGGGCCTCATGCCAAACAAAAATTCCAGTGCTTACCAGTATCCCTAAGGAAACCCCTAAAAATATGCATATGGCAAAGGCTTTATCACCCCAAATAAAACTTGTGTTCCTCCCCATGCTCAGAATATGAAGACTCCCATATTATCAGATGAAGCTATGAACCCTCCTCCTAATATAGCCTTACCCAAATAAGTTACTTGTGACATAGCCCAAATCTTGAGTCAGATCAAGATCTATGTTCCTATTTTTGAATTACTTAGAATCCTTGATTATAGGAACAAAGAATTCTAATATTTGGGGCTTGAGGAAGAAAAGGTCACCCAGGGTAGAAATGTAAACAATGTTGAGACTCCTCCTAGCATTGTAGAGTTGGAAAAACCCAATCTTGGAAGAACTAGGTGAGCCACTGAAGTATATTTGGGAACATCCTTGGTTGATTCCCGATTAAATATAGATCCCTTTTTCACTAATCTAATTATTAGGGACATGTTGTTACACAATTATATGTTCGATTCGAAGCATCATGTAATGTAATACCTCTTGAAGTCATGAATGAATTCAATCTCAAAGTAACAATAGCTTATGGGAAATGTATTAGCATGGATTCAAGAGAGGTGGCAGTAGTTGGATGTATCCAAGGCTTAGTTGTGCAATTTCCAGTGTATCCAGGTAAGTACTTAACCTTGAGTGTAGTAATTTTTGATTGTCCTGCTAAGTGGGGAATGTTATTATCCAGAAAGTGGGCAGCTAGTGTGGGTGGAAGCATGAAAATTGACATGTATTATGCCACCATACCAATTGAGGGCAGCCTTGTGAAGTTACCTGGTGAAAATAAAATGTTATATCTCATTGAGGACCCCGAAAATGCTTCTTATGAAGTACTGCATGCGAAATTGATATTGATAACTTTGTGAGCCCTTTTTTTAAGGAGTATGAAGTTGATCAATGCGGATATCTGAGCGGAGTTGATTTTACTAGGACTCTAATGTTTGATGTAGCCTCGAGAGATGTTGAAAATCTTAACATAGGCACAAAGGATAAGCCTAAAAAAATGTGCTTAGATGGCAACTTGGAGGGAAAAGAAAAACTATCATATGACCAGTTGTTAAAGACGTATCAGAACTACTTAGCATGGTCATATCTAGAATGGTAGGCACTTGAAAATTTTCCTTGATTATTTTATCTAAATCAGGGTACATACCATTGTATAGTGTATAGTCTTTTGGTTTCATCCTGGTTTCTTGTTTTTATGTTTGTCTGGTCCACTGTGACCAGTTTTTGTTGGTTTCTTAGTTCATCTTGGGGGATTTGGTTATTTTCTTTCGAATCTATAAGTTTGTTCTTGAATTCATTGCCCAATGGAGTTTTGGCACATGGTATATTTTCTTGTGGCACTCGCATGAGAGTGCCCATCCCCAATCAGAGACAATGTTAGTGCTAGATTTGATCTTGCCCCATTTTTTCTAAAAATTCCCAATCTGCCTCGTTCGTCATATTTTCTATCTCCTTGAATGGATGTGTACAAGTTTTATCTTTACCAGGGTGTTATTGTAAATCCTTCTCTATGGTTGTGGATTGTTATCGAGCCATGAATTATTTACAAATTCTTTGTCCTTGAAGAAAGATTCAATTCTGGGCGCAAATGGTGAAGTTCTCCTGCATCTTATTGTTCGACGGGCATGTTTTCCTTGTCAAAATTTATCTCTAATATCTGCAAATACATTTTCATTCTTGATTGGATGTGGCTCGGTGGGTTATTTTGGTGAAATTTTCCACTTTTCTCTCATTTGTAAAAATTACCAAATTGGCCCCTTATCCCGATATCATCTAATTGGTTAATCAATAAATATAAAGCGGTAGGGAAAAAGTATTACTTTGACCCTGAAGATGGAAACGTTGTATATTTTCATGTTACAAGCGGGAAGGCGGGTCGGTAAAAAATTTTGAAGTTTTTTACCTCTTTGTACGAGGGAACAAAGTTATGAAATAACCCATAACTCCGTTGGGGCCCACATCAAAAGTTAGAGGTAGAGAGGCAAGTCACCGAAGCATTTTGCAGTTGTTTTCCTTTCGTACAAAGGAACAGAGTTATAGATTGATCCACAACCTTGCGGGGACATCTTTGTTGTCACATGTTTGAGTCAGCATTTGAAAAGTCAAATCGGGAGGGCGGAGCGCTGGGAGAAATTTGGAACTTTTTTCTTTATTATGAAAAAGGGATAAAGTATAAAAGTGAAGCATAGCCCCACTAGGAAACAAATGAAGTCTACATTGAAAATTCAAAGCAGAGAAGCGGGTCGCGGAGGAAAATTGGAAATTTTTCCTTTTTGGTAAAAACAGTAAATTTGCATAAATGAGTCGTGATTCCATCAAAGGCCAGATTAAGTCACATGTTGAGTCCGTATTTCAAAGGCGGAGGGGCGGGGAAAAATGTGAAAATTACGCATTTTCTCCAAAAGTCATAAAATGTTAAAGGCACAATGAGGCCCATTTTGGCTCTAATATTTCACGTGGATGACTCTAATTTAAAGTTGTGAAAGGCAGAATCAACGGTTATGATGCAATGCATCCGGTTTTACTGCCATTAACATTCCACGACTTCAGAGGATGCAAATATGCATCTTCTTTCATGGTGAATCTAAATGATTTCTTTTCTTTTTTATCAGCAAATTGCAATTGAATTTTTGTGGAGCTCAAATTTGTGAATCTGAGGAAGTGCAAGAGTTCATACTTTGAAAAAAAGTTACTCGGGCACTTGCAGAAAATGAATTTTCAGATCTAACAGAACAAATTACAGAGGAAAGAATGAAGAGAAGGAAGTTATAGGCATAAAGGATGAAAAACGTGTTATCATAGGAGATGACTGGATGGCACAATTAAAAAAATGATGGAAATATCTGAAATGATTCACCTTTTGAACACTTGGCAACTTTTTGTTGTAAATATGTTAAACATCACTTTCTGGAAATCATGATCAAATATGTAACAAACAAAGGTTCCTCGAATATTCTTTGTTTGGGAGGAATCTTTAATGTAAATGAGTGCTATAAAGGGCATGAGTTAGTCATGCAAATGGTCAGGGGTTGAATTCTTACAAGAAAATTTGAGCAATCCCATCCTCTTGAGAGACCATCTGAAAACCTGTTAATCATTGATATTTTAGATTTGATCATGTCAAGTTGGTTGTAAGTGTACAACCATATAGAAGCTCTGAGATTGTTCAAGAAACCTTCCCTTGCTGATGAATCTAATCAAATTCAAATTAATCTGTGTTAATATTGGGAAAAATTGTGTCTTCTTTTATTTCAGAATGTTTTCAAATGGTTTTGATGTTTCTGTTGCAATCTTGTGTTAAAATCCCTCTGAATCATACAGGATCTCATCCCTATGATAGTTTAGTGGCATTTGCAATTTCATTATGAGAAGAGCCTTCATCTGTGATGAGATAAAAAAATTAAAATCACTTCTTTGTCATTTTGTTGATAAATATTATCGGTAATCCTTCGAGTGTATCTTAGGTGTGTGGAACCGGGGGGTTTTAATGTTTAATTTAGTCTTTAGCTCGAGCCTTTGTGTTGAATTCTCAAAGATTGTGTGAAACCATGTAAATTTGGGCCTCCATTGATGCACACCTTCTGGTTCAAGGAATATTTTGGCTATTCTAAAGCGTTGTCATTTAGTTTTCCAATTATTGTGAAGGTTCTATAATATCTAGCAAAATCATGTTTATCTGCTTAATATCCCACCAAAAATTATTCAAAAATAATGAATCCTACCTGAACTACCCCTGTTTGCCATGTATGTCCAAAAATGAATAAATTCTACTACCAAAATATGCAGAAGCAATTAGGATTCCATAATGTCTTTAGTAACCTTAACCTTGTTTAGAAAATATCACCATTCTTTAGAAGTGACAAATCGTGAGAGTTAAATTGTGGTGCATTGATCATATTTTCTCAAGGTTTCCTTTCAAATTTGTGTAAAGAAGGATATCTTCATTCTCCTTCACCAACAGAGGTTACAAAATGGGTCCTCTCACCTGGTTGAAAGGCACAACGTAAAGTAGTGATGATTGATTGAATCCTTTTGAAGGTGCTATCCATTTCTCCAACATTTGAGTGAAAAAGAGTACATTGAATCACCACCCCAGATAAAAAATGACATACATGATGATTTATCTGTCTTAAGGCTTCTTGTTAAATATTTGATGTTTCTCATCTTGCAAAGGAGAATCAATTTGGATACCAACATGATGTATGCAAAGTGGGAGTGGTGAGTAGATTTATGAGTGATCCGGTAGAGATCTTTGGAAAGAAGTAAAGTGGATCCTTCAGTATTTGAGAGGGACCATGAGGAATTTTTTTTGCTATAGTGGATTAGACACGACTTTGTGTGGTTCTATAGATTCAGATATGATTGGAGATGTAGACATCAGGAAAAGCACGATAGGTTATGTGTACACTATAGGTGGGACAACAATAAGCTAGATTTCACGACTACATAAGTTGGTGGCTTTGTCAACCACATAGGATGCGAATGTTTTTGCCATAGAGGAAAGAAAATAAATGGGTTATAAAAATTTCTTAAGGTTTTGGGGCATAAGAAGGAGGAAGGAAAGTTACATAGTGATAGTCGAGTTCTATACACCTAGCTAAGAATTCTTCTTTCCACTCTAGGACAAAGCATATAAATTTATGATACCATTTCATTACGAAAAATTTGGAGAAAGAGAAGTTGAAGTGGAGAAGATTCATACCAGTCAAAATCCTACAAACATGATGAAAAAGGTTGTCACAAGGGAAAAAATAAATTAATGTTCAACTTTGGTTGGTCTCGCAGAAACTAGTGAAGAGTTGAGAAGCTTTCTCGGAGGAAAATTAGTCTCCAAGTGGGAGATTGTTAGGTTTCGGAGCCTATTTTCATGTGTGAATGTGTTGAATAATGTACACTAAGAGTATTATACACTTTCCATAGTTGTCGCGCCGGGGTTTAGGGTGGGCAAGCCTTGGTAGACGGAGTTGGGGGCGTAACCCCCAAAACAATTGGCCTCGAAACACCAATATACCGGGAAATATGTTTTTTCTCATAGGGGTTGGAGTTTTGACCCATAGGTTTATGGGATGGTTTTGGTCCATGGTTTTGATACCCACGGTTTTGTAAAAATGCTTAAACAATTGTCTACTTATGTGGTTTTGTCCATATGGTAGGAATTATGTAACATTGCGAGATGGGTTTTGAATTCGGGTGTGAATTCTCAGTAGAGTTTTTTAGCATAGCTCCAAAAAATATAGGTATTTTATTGAGAGAGAGGTGGCTTGTAATAAAATCTAATCAAGTGATTTTTGGTGGACGTAGCCCAAATTGGGTGAACCATGTTAAATATTGTCTCTTTGTGTTGTGTTATTATTATTCTGCACTTTTATTTGAGATATGTAATAGTTTATACATATTACTTTCTATTGTTTCGATTCGTGAGGGATTATTCCACATATTTTATCCCTTATTTCCTAACATTCACAACCACATATTTCTCCAAGAAATTCATAGTTTAAACTGATGCTTCATGAAATGGGAACCTAATAGTAATGATGCAAGAAGGGCATCCTATATCATTTGGGAACAAGAACTAAAAGGAAAGAATTCTTTGATGCCCACCTATGAGAAGGAAATTATGGAAAACTTACATGTAATCAAGCAATGGAGACCATACTTTATGGGTAGACACTTCAAGGTAAAAACTAATCATGATAGTTTGAAATACTTCTTAGATTAATGACTATCTACTAAAGAGTAATGAAAATGGGTCACAAAGATGTTGGGTTACGGATTTGAGATTATTTATAAGAAAGGGAGGAAAATGTAGACATTATTTCTCTATCTAGGATGTTTGAGTCTGCATTAGCATTATTATATGTCATCTCTATACTAAAGGTAGATTAGGTAGATCGTGCAAGGGTAGAATGACATAACCCATAATCTCATTCAGAATCTCAAGACAAATCAAACCATATATGAAAATTTTATCTAGAATGGTGATACATTATGGTATAAAGATAGGTTATATTTGTGTAATAACTCTACACTTAGACACCATTTTCTTTCGAGAGATCCATTCTTCTCCACTAGCTTACCATTCTAGGTTCTTGAAAACTCATCATAGAGTTAAGAAATATTTATTTTGGAAGGGGTTAAAAGGATATCTTCAAATATAAGGAGAGAACATTAAGACATTAGGTATCCTCAAACCCTTTTCTATTACTAGTGAGAGTTGGGAAGAGGTATCATTGGATTTCATCATAGGATTATCCAAATCACAAGGAAAAAGTGTCACCATGGTCATGGTGGATAGAATTACCAAATATGTTCATTTTTGTTTCATGGCTCATCCTTTCACAACTAGTATAGTTTCCATATCATTTATGGACACAATTCAAAAGCTCTAATGCACAACCAAAATTATAGTAATTGATCGTCATCGATATTTATAAGCAATTTTTGGGCGATTTATTTTCTTGTTTAGGTACCGAATTGGTCCAAAGTTCATCTTATCATTATTAATCAAATGGGAAAACTGAGGTGGTAAATAAATGTTTGGAGGGATATATTTGATGTTTTACTTAAGATAAAAAATAATGTTGGGTGCAATAGTTGACCCTTTAACCATGTTGTATAATAATTCATTTCATACCTCCTTCAAAATGTACGCATCTCTATCACTTTACAGTAAAAATTCCTCCATCACTCATTTCTAGCTTGAAGGTCAAACCGAATGTTAAAGCAATAAAATTTCACATTAAACACCAGTGAGAAGGTACTCTATATTCTTAGAGAGAATTTGGAAAGGGCACAAAAATGCATGAAGCAATAGGTTGATCAACATTGTAGTGAGTGACACTTTGAAGAGGGTGACTATGGTTTTGTACGAGTTTTAGACATATAAGAAGTTATTTGTAAAACAAAAGAAGAAGGATAATAACATTTCTTATAAATACTTTGTGGTCCTTACCGAGTGTTGCAAAAAATTGGTAGTGTGGCCTATAAGTGACTCTCAATAAATTAAATAAAATACATCAATTGTTCCATTTTTGTGCGATCAAGTGGAGGAATATGAATGTTGAGGATGCATCATGGGAGAATAAAGCATTTACTCAGCAACATTCAAGAATTCTAAACATTGGGGATAATGTTTTCATAAAGGGGATGGGCATGCTACACCCCTATTTGTATATATTATTTTGGATATGTAGTGTTGACTTGTGACTTACATAATATCTATTCTTGTCATATGTTATTCAATTATGTTTTAATATATTTATTAGGTCATCCTTGTTGTTGGCCATAGAATAATATTAGTATATATAGGTGGTAGTGAGAAGTAGTTAACATCATATTGAGCATTTGAGTCTTATTGTATGGTTTGGAGGTTTCCCCCTCAAAGTTTCTAAGCACTTTTACTTGCATATTGCAATCATCTATCTACAACTATGTGTTCTTTGGTTCTATATTACTACTAATATTTAGGTTTGTACAAGAAATTTAATTACAAAACCTCTCCATGAGTAATATTTTAAAAACATCTTATTGATAAACTCCTATAACTGAAATAAAAATCAATACAACAACCATAGTTACTATCACTTCTAGATGACCTAACTTGGGATCCATATTACATCACCATTGGTTCTATATGAACTAACATCGAATCCATCTAAAAATATTCAAATCAAAACACCCATTACTATACGATTGGGGGCAATAAGACTTCTTTTCCTTTTCTATACTTCTCATATGTGTGTTCTTCAATCACGAACAAACAAGTTGGAATCGAGAATTAAAAAAGTAACAATTCAATTACTTATCTATCAAATGCAATAGTGAGAACACGTAGGGAAGTGTCATAGAAGGATGAAAAATATACCTCTCTCCCCAACACACTTGCTTTGGTAGTAGTATTCCCAAATCCTTTAATTATCAACAAATCGGTTTGGGAATTGATCATTCCCTACCTCTTCTATCACCTTTGACAAATAATCCAACATCTACGATATTATCACAACCATTCACCAAGTCAATCCATACAATTGTTTGTTATCTTTTCATACACCAAATGGGTCAAATTTATTATCCATGGTTCTCCACACTCTACACACACTCTGTGCAACATGGATTTTACGAACCCTATACAAATATGTTTCTTACTTCCTTTACACTACTTGAATTTCATTCGAGATAATGCATGGGGGATGTAGACACAAAATTATGCACATATAATTATCTTACTATGCCATAAGTATGTTGTTATATGCATGAATCTTAAGCAAGAAAAGTATTCACAGGTGACACTTTCCCTTATCTGTCTACGTTATTTGATTGATTTATTTTGCAAGTCTCTTATACATCTCTCATTTCTATGTGCTCTTCTAGTAAGGTCATAAGGATCCCTATCTTTATGTCTTTTCACATCTATCATTATTTGTCTCAGGACACTAGTTTACAATTTGGATAGTGTTGTCTAAGTGCTTTTTTCCATTCTAGGAACCTTTTTCCTCTTTGTTCTTTTTACAATTTTTGACAATTTTTTTATCCTTGTTACTTTTCTTATCCTTATCATGTGTTCTTGGCAATCCTTTTGTGTCATCAATGTTGAAATTCAAATAAGATATTTGTATATATACACAACATATTCACTATTATTCTAGTTGGAAATTCAAAAGGGTTATCACATCTACATACTATCGCCACTATTCAAAGGGACTTCATTGTGGGTTGCATACACTTCTACAAGAAGGGGAAGTACTAAATTTCATACCAAACATTTAAATCACAGATACTTCTAGATTTTATCTCTGTTTCATTGACGTGAGGGAAAACCTACAAACAATATTTGACACACTAACATAAAAACTACATGGAGTCTAAAAGGTAGTGCAAAGTGCTAGGTACTAAGTTCACTCATCGGGTGACCATCGGGGTAAGTCGACTTCACATATTACATATTTTATTTAGACCTAATGTGTTCATGAGATTTCTGATTAGCTAGGTTTTTTTAGTGGATAAAAATACAATTGGAACCCTAACAATGAAGTTAGAATGAAAAAGTAAATATTGGAGTGAAGACCTTAAGACCTAGAAAAAGAGTAGATCCTAAATATTCCCCGATCACTAGCACCAAGAGTGGACACTACCACCCGAGTAATCATGTCCTCCTGTGGGAACTTCTATCCAAAATAGTTTAAAGTTCCATAACACTATGGAATCTATTGTGGCATTGTTTTCAGCAAGATCTAGTAGATACATAGTATTTACTACTTCAAGTTATAGAGAAATCAACTAAGTCGGTTATCAATCTCATTTGTTTAAATTCATAAAATATTGAATACTTAACACTTGTATATTAGTATGCATTATAATTTTTATGTATCATAAGTGACATTAGTTCCTCTGAAATGAGATTTAATTTAGATGTCATTCATTACTTGTGAAGGACATAGATTGATTTAGTTGGATTCACGATGATGTTGATTGGGTGGTGATCTCAATCATCATAAGTCTACCTCGACTACATATTTTCTCTTGGTTTTGGTCTTTTCATTGGTCAAAAAAGAATTATAATATGATTTCTATATATTTTATAGAGGTAGAATACATCGCAAGAGTCAATGCTACCACAAAAGTAGTTTGGTTGCAGGGGATTCAAATAGAGGTTTATATTCACTTTCGGAGGCCTACCATATCTATTGTGAAAACATGAACACTATTTTGATTTTCCAAAATACTTTGTTCAAAATAAATGAATGAAACATATTGAGATATACATGCACTTCATTCAAGAATTAATCCATAGAGACATAAGCGCTTTAGAGTATTGTCAAACTTCAAGTCGGGTTGTAGACATCTTTACCAAACTCTTCATTGAAGAAATTTTTCTTCCTTTATGCTCTCTTCTTGGTGTGAGGTCCACTACTGCCACTCATTTTCTTTGGGTTTTTAATCCTCTCCTCCTCCTCTTCTTCTAAAAATATTGCATTTTTACATGGGTATCTCATCATTATTTTAGTTATTAGGAGCCATAAGCATCTTTGTTAGTTATCTAGGGGTTACTCTTTTTTTTCATAATTTTCACACGTCTACCTAATCTTGTATGGGTATTTTTGTGTGAGGTATATTTATTTGTTAGGACTTTTCCACCTCACACATGGTGATTCATATCACTTAGGTGAGTCATATGTATTTTACAGAGTTATATGACATATGACATATTACATCATAGAATCTTTCATACTTGTCTTATGCGGCATTACCATAGGCGAGCTACATGCTATTTTAGCATTGTAACTCCTCACTCCATCATAGGAGTATGAAACATCTGGGAATGAGATTTATCCATTACTCCCTTAAGTAAATGTGTATGAGTAGATATATTCTTTTTTTCTTGACCAATTTGGTTATGGTTAATATTTCTTGTTGATTACTTGGACAACTTTCTTATTTCAGTTAGAGTGCAAAATCCTTGATGTTCATAGGTTCCCATTGATCCTTGTGGTTCACTCTCACAATTTCTTCAGCCCACTTCAAATCCCATGAAAATACCGAAGTAATTAATAGATAATTAATAAATGATAAACTAATCCAATTAAATCCTTATAACCAAAAATACCATCCCTACCATATTATTAGTAACATCATGAACCTTTCGCTATTCCCATCTCCACAACTACCCAATAAAATAATTCAATGAATTACCCATTTTCAAATATTCTCCACTCTTTCACCCACCTTATCTCTATTTTAAAGGATCCGGGTTATTATTCACTACCCATCTTCCCTCTATTTTCAAACATGTATTATTATTCATCACCAACTTCCCCCACTTTCAAAACTTTCCGCTATTTCTTCACTATTCATCACTATTCACCAACCCAATTTATCATTATTTTTACAACAAAGCAATTAACCCCATTTACCAATTAGGCCTTGAGATCCTATTTATACACCCTATACCCTCAAATTTACATAATAGTTCATGAGTATAACTCCATTATACATTTTACCCTCTTTGATTCCTCTCTTAACCCTTTGTGCCCAAATCCCTTCTCTACATTTTGTAAAGCAACACAATGCTACCATACTAGTATTACACAACAAATCACCTTTGGTGGGTATCTACATCTAAAGCATGCACACAAAAATCCACTTCATGGCTTGAATTGAGGTATATGGTTATAATTAATGTGTTTTATGTATTTTATGATTTTTCTTCTGGTTTTACTTTCACAAATGTATTTCATCACATTAAAGGGCTAGGAATCTATTTGAGGTAGATCTCCTAACCAAAAAAATGAACTATCATATTTCACTTGCTTGTGATTTGTAGATTTATGTAGTGCCCACTTTCCTTTGACACCTTTTGATTATTATTTTTTGATATTGTCATATGCACTTATGGATATATTATAGTTTTTGATATAGCATGTTAGTAGATATCAGAGATACTGAATTGTTATTCATTTGATTCTTATATGATGCATATGGACTACTGGAGACTTTTGTTGTCGATATTGATACACTTTTGACATGGCTATTTATCTGTAATTCTGACATGTGATATGTTTAAGTCATACTGAGTAGATCTTGATAATTGGATTAATGTGATGATCATTTTGACATGAATGAAATGTGTAATAGAAATGTGCTAGAAATTGTAAGTGATATCGTATTTGCATAGATGATAATAATTCATATATAGTTGATTTTAGATTTATATCTCATATTTTGGCATGACTGTTTTAATACGGCCACGAGGCCGAAGGAGGTATTCTCTGTTCTGCAGGTATATTATATTCACAACAATATCGGGGGAGTGGAGACCAACCACATCGGAATTCGAGAAGAATCCAACTAGGGTCACCATGGCAACATGTAATTGTGTGTGTTAGAATTATTTGGTTAAGGGAAAATTGTGACCTAGGGGTCATGTGTTGTTTTGTTTTAAATTTCCCTTTCTATTGTGATTAGTATGTGTTTTCTCTTAGTAAGTGAAATTTTACTTGTTTTATTATTTAGATTCTTGGAATTGTATTTACCCCTTTTTAGTCATGGGTTGTAGTGTCTTAATTAAGTTAATTTGAATTTGGTTTAAACTAATTAAAAGATGTGACCAAAAGGGAGTTCATTTATTAGGCTTGATTTACTTTAGATTTTGTGTTGAGTGATGTGTGTTTGAGTTTTGAGTGTAGCACACTCTACCCCACATGGGAAACTCGAATTTGGCTTTAGAGGCCAAATTTGGAAGCTTGTGGGACAAGTCAAACTTGTCCCACACCTCTTAAAAGCCCATGCCAACCCTACCTATGGGTTGGGAGGTCAAATTTAGGCTCTTTCAGGTGTTTTGGGGGGATAAAAAGGTAAAATGTTAATTGCACTTCCTTTCAAATATTTAATTTTCTCCTTTTGGGGGAGTGGGCTTAGATGGAGTGTGTAAGGTTCTTGTCATTCGTCCAACCACCCATTAATTGTGCATTGGAATATGAATTTGACCAAGTGATGTGGAGTGGAGAGGAAATGAGGTGGCATCCTACTTGGAGCCACATCACCCCTCCCTCTCCTTCCTCTATTTATTTGAATTCTTATTGCTTGTTTTGGGGTTAGAAGTTCATTTTTAGTCTCTTGTACTTTTGGAGAGGAGAGAATTTTGAAAGGAGTTGTGGATTTTTGGAGCTTGTTGATACTTTTTAGAATTTTGTTGGAGCTTGTGGATGCTTGCTTGATCTTTGGAGGGGTTTGGAACTTCATACTTGGAACAAGCTCTACCATGGAAATGTAGGAGCTTTACCTTTGTTTATATTATGTTATTGTTATATGTATGGGTGTATATGTTGTGTTGAATGTTGTTGTTTCTTTGAAATGCTTGTTGGGAATGGGTAGAATACCTAAGTTACGAGTGGGTGGAGACTATGGGGAATTTATTTGAGGGAGGCATAAGAGATCATTTTCTTGAGGAGGGAGTTTGGGTTGGGTGCCCACCTAGTATGAGAAATCCTTGTATTTTCTTCTTGTTCTTACTTTGAGGGAGCCATAAGATTTGAGGGAGGCATAAGAGTGGATGGAGGGATAAGAGGTACTTGAGGGAGGCATAAGAGTTGTTAGGGGTATTGTGTTTTGCATTGGAGGATTTTTAGGTGGCACCCATTCCCATTGGGAGGCATAAGTGGCCTCCCCATAGGTCTTACTCTTTTGGCTTCTTGATAAGCCTTGTGATCTTGTTGCTTTGTTGTTTTCTTCTTGTTGAGTTGTTGTTGTGTTTTGTATGTAATGGAATGAATGTGAAATTATTTGTCAAGTATTGTGGAAGCTGGTAGTTGCCATGAGTTGAGATCTTCTCCTATTGTAATGTGGTTGGGGCTCGGGGGCCAATGGAGAGGATGGCTTCTCCTCTCCATTGGGTATCTTGGTTGGGTGGAGAGCGTTGCTACTCCCCCATCTTTGTTGTGTGCTTGACTTGATGAAGATGGTGGACTCAAAGGATGAAGTTTTCTTGTTGGAGGAAGACATGTAGAGTTGCACCTTGTGTTATTATGATCCTTCTACTTATAAATTGTATCAATGGTTTTGGATGTAATCTCATTCATGCTTGGAAATGGTTTATTATGGCTTGTATCCCTTTATCAAAATGGAAACTTTGTAACTATTTTGAAATGCAAATAAAAGGTCTTTTAAGTATGAATGTTAGTTAAGTTGAATGAAAAGGGAGTGTTGATCTTTCGAAATTATTGGTAATCCGGTTTGGATGAGATCAAATTCATTTGGGTATGCTTATTATTTCTCCTATTCAAATGATGTATAAGAAGGAATAGATAGAATGGTTTTTATAATATAGACCATCCTTGTTGCAATAAGGTTTGAATTGAGTGAATGGATGAACCACAACTAATCATACCCTTAAAAATAGTTATATAAATGAAAACGAAAGTGATAAATTGATTAAATTAATAAATACGTCAATTCATGCATTACTATAATTGCTTAAGTGTGTGTAAAATAAATACTCTTACAAATTTTACAATTACAATAGTTATTTTGTTCCCCTCTATTTGTTATCCCCAAATTTCAAAGTGGGACCTTTGAATGAAAGGAATATATATATATATATATATTCTTTAAATAAATAAATAAATATAAACAAGTTCTTTTTAATAATAAAATATATATATATATATATATATATATATATATATATAGGTTATAATCATACATATATTAATGTCTTTAAGTATTTTAAATTAATATAAAAATAAAGGAGAAGTGAAGACATAGTTAAGACATATTTAATATTAATGCCTTTAAGACTGAGTTGGCCTAATGGTGAAGAACATGTGCTCTTGAAATAGAGGTCACAAGTTCAAATCCTGCAGGGGGTAGGGTATGTACGCCTTGTTTGTAGCAAAGTTAGTTGCCTCCCGCATGTGAGTACAAGGTAGTCCCATATGCTATAAGCCGCTTGTAGACCCAAAAACAAGCCGCCCGGCATCGTGGACTGTAAAAACCATTATTATTATTATTTAAGTATCTAAATTAATATTCTAGTCTCACGGCTTAGTGAGGACATGGTTAATAAAAGGGAAAAGTAGGTTTTTGGCCATGATTGGGTGCCGCTTTGTTAGATGTAGGAATTGTTTTATTAAAAGGTGGGGGTGGAGTCGACACCCCTCCCCAACACTTTTACCAAATAAAATGACACAGGAACCTCACTAGTTCGAACCTAAGCGACCATACAAAATCAATAATCACCTATATCCTTTTTGTGACCACATTCTTTTTGGCGAAATACCTATATATATATATATATATATATATATATATATATATATATATATATATATATAGTTGTAATTTTTTTTTGTTGAGTCAAATTAAATACACAATTATTCAATCATACATAAATTTGTATATCTAGATATACAGAAATACCTATATTTTTTTCTTAAAATAAATATATATGGGGTTTCTAGTTTTGCCCAAATGGGTATACACAATTCCTTACAAGTAAAATACCTTGGAATAGCAAATACGAAAGAGACAATAATAACCACAAAAGGGAAATGAACAAATTCATGTCTCAAACACAAAGTTTAATCAAGAAAGCTTCCAATCTTCTCCAATGGCCTAATGGCTTCCCTTCCTTCTCCTCCAACCTGCAAAACAAACAAGAGAAATGAGAGAATAGAATAAGTAATAGGTATAAGAAAGCCCATAAGGATTTCTAGGGTTACTTTAGTGCAACCTAGATCTAAGGGCTCAGATAGAATAGATCCAATGGTGGAGGATGAACCCTACATCACTTAAGTGATGGGGTATTTAAGTGGGAGTGAAATAATTAAATGATGGGTGTAATGTTTTGAAGGGGGCCTAAGGGGTTAGATTAAGTTGTGCACCCCTTACCTTTTTAAAGAAATAATTTAAATATTAAGGAGCATGATTTAAGACTAAAGGATATTTAGTCTTGTTATTATAATAAATTTAGAGGGGATTAATGGGGCTATGACATGAAAATAAAAATGAGAAATATTAAAATAATTATCAAAGCTTAGTAAGTGAATTTAAATCCTCATTTAACTTTGGAAATTAAGTCAATGTTGTTCAGTTGTCTTTCTTTTTCCGACTACTTTAAAAACTTTATAAAGCATTATTCCAAGAATTTAATTTAATTCCGATGAAGGTTATTGTCGTTCCATTTTTTTAAAAAATAAAATTATTCCATAATTTTTCTAACTAAACCTAGGTTGTTCTTGAGTCTCTTGCGGGCGTTACAATTAAATTGGGTTTTGGAGAAGCTAGCTGATTTGATTCATTAGAATAAATCTCTTAAATTCTCTCTCATTGAACGATAACAATATAAGTTATTTTTAATATAGTAAAATGATTTTGAGTTAATTTCACTAACACATCTCACTGGGTGGCTTAATATTTAGGTTTGCATAGCTTAACATATCTTGATGAGTGATACGAAAGACTACACCATTTACAAAGATAATAATTATTAACACTTAAATAATACAATATCAATATTTTTTTAATTATAAAAAATTGACAAAAATAAAAATAATAAGCAATGACATAAAAGATAAAATATATTTAAAAATAATATTATTATAAAATAAATATTTTCTAAATTTATAATATAAACAATAGAAAATAAAAGTAGTTAAGTATAATTATTATTTTATTAAAATCATTTACTCGCCGAATGAATTGCTATAATTACATACTCTTGACATATACATATAAAATTAAAAGCTAAACCATCCCTTAACATTTAAATATAAGGACTCCAATTTTAAATATGAGGAAGACTGCAAAAATTAGTGAATGAGACTCCAAGTTTTGTCATATAATGGCAATGCGTCCAACTTAGAAGCTTGTGTCACCTTCAATACATAAAGGACTCGAAAACAACTAGTTTTGTCATGTCAAGCCAGTTGCTCCAATGAACTCACTTGGAATATTGAAGACTCCTTTTAATACTTTGAAAGGCTCACAAAAAACAAAGTTTTATGATGTTAAGTCTATGGATCTAGTCTACTACGTATTAAAAAGTAGTAAGCCAATGGGTCCAGCCTAGCCTTCAATAATTTGAAATGCTCACACACATCATGTTTTGTATAAGCTAATGGGTCCCTTCTAACAGCATCTTCCCTTGGTAGGAAGCTTGAGCCGCCTTCAACATTCTGAATGGCTCTCAAAGGAGTACAATGACAGCTCTTACCTTCCAACATAGCTTAATGGAGTGAAATATATGAGCAAGCCGTGTATAAAAACGTAGTAAATCATCGATTAAAGGGATGATTTTTCAAGTGGAGCAATGGCCAAAACAAGTGCAGGGCTTCTACTTCTAGCATTATCTGTAAGTTGTTTCAGGGTAACGATAATTTTTCGTTTTCGGTGTTTACTTTAAAAAAAATAAAGAGTAGAATATTGTATTTAGCTTTGGGTGATTATAAAAGAATGGGCCTGGCTTTCAGGTAATTCTGGAGCTCTATAAGATTGCTGCTGTTAACAGTACTGTGGCGGCGTTGCAGCGCCAACGGTGGCGAGAAAAGCTTCCCGGCGTAGAAATACCCCAACGACTTGCAGGTCGTCTGTCTCCTCTTTCACTACCACAGCTGCAATCTTTCACCACAATGTTGAAGAACAAGGACGCCGCTTCCTTCAGCGCGAAAGAATTCTGCAGCTCTGTGAATTTGTTATGCCGTCAAGATATGGTGTATCATCGCTGCTCAATACATTGCAGAAATGGCGACGCGGTTGAGAATATGCACATGTTCCTTGATAAGAATGAGCTGAGGGAATCCGGGGTAATAACATTGCCAGATCTTCGCTCGACCCTAACCTGGAAGTCTTTTTGCCCAGCGAGTTGGCCGAGTTGATGCCGTCTGTCTCTACTGCAAATCTTTCTCAAGTTTTAACGTTGTTAAACATCCCGCCGGAGTCGAATGTGTCACGGAACATGGCGAGTTCATTGGTGCTGTGCGAGGCGAGCAGGGAAGAAGGAGAAGTAAAGAGGTGCATCACCTCTGTTGAGGACATGGTGGAATTTGTGTTGTCAGTTTCTGGGTCCGAGGTGGAGCTGCTCACTGATCCCTCCACTGTTGGGTCTGGTCAGACGGTGAAGGTGAGAAAATCATCGAGGAGGGAGAATCTGAAGGGTAGTAAACTGAGGGTAGCGTGTCACAGCTTTGTGTATCGTTATGGACTGTTTTATTGTCATTCTTTCCCTGGTAGTGACGTTTTCGATCTGGAGTTGGAGGCTGTTGAGAATGAAAAGAGAGTTATTAGGAATGCTACGGCCATCTGTCACTACTTTCCCAATGCGGGGCCAGGAAATGATGCTGCTTGCCATCTCGTCTTTGGTGATATGTTGCTGTGGCTGCCTAAATCAACGCAAGCCTAGATCTTTCTTTTATCAATCGAGACTTATTTGTTAGTTTTGAGCCAAAAATAGGGGAAATCATTTTCAATCTTTAAAATTGTATAGGTGACTTTTCTAACAAGGCCATAAAATCACAAATCCTCTTGAAGGAAATGTATTTGAGTTAATGAATTAAATAGAATGCTTTATTGAAATACACAGTTGCAGCCAAACTTTGTTACTTCTATTATGAATTTACACCCTCCATTCTTACTTGCCCTTTAGATTTGAGCATTATATATTTCAGACTATAAAACAGTACCGTTATAATTTAATCGAAATTGACATCCTTCATAACGTGCCACATTTCAAAAATAGGCACGAGTTAAGGAGTAAACTAGATGGATAATGAAAATTGTGGGTTCTTCGAATATGGTATCAACATTAATTCATAAATTGAACCCAAAAAATTGAGAACTACTCAGAACAAGTTGTTGTGTGCCACAAAATAAATAGACTTGTGATGAACACGGAGGATATATATGATATTAGGTTCTCAAGAGGTCTAGCAGAAACTGGCTTGAAAACCTCTGGTTTGAAAAGGCTCTCATGTTCAAGGCTGAAGCAATTAATTCAATGCATGTCACTTGTTTTTTTACAACTGTTGTCTCTTTGATCTATCATAATATTAAGATTTAATTGCACTACAACCACCACTACAATTAGTTGTGTAAGAAACTAGTGTCTAAGCTCTAAATTTCCACAAATAAAGATGAGTCATTAGTAACAATTTCTTTAGGATGCCAGATTAAAAGTGTGTAATCTAGAAGATATACAGTAGATATAAGATTTGTGTTGTATAAAGCTAAATCGAAGAAATAAAAACGGAAGTATTTATTTTTAAGAAATCAATGCAAGTGGTTTATAACATTTATTTCTAAGAATTCAGTCCAAAAATTGTTGAAACGAAAAGGTAATGTTTGTGAGAAGTAATTTAAAATAAAAATAAAAAAATAAAGTGTACACATTAAATATCTCTACTAAAAACCATAGAGATTTCGATTTCACTTGTGTAAAATAAAATAAAATAAAATGAGAGATCCAACAGGACCACTACCTAGTAATGATATAAGCAACAGTATTTGTAAGCAACAAGAGAAATTTGCAATGAAAAAGATTTTGAAGTATGGAAAGATCTCTACATGCCACGCTCATGATATACATTTCCGTGATCCCGGTGTGTATTTTAGTTGAAAATCTCATCGACTCAGACATTTTGTAATGAATCTAATTGATCATGTACATAATGAATTTGGCCCTTCTGAATGGGAAAATGAATTTGGCTCTTCAGAATGGGAAACATATACATATAGAGTGAGTACAAAACCATGTATCGTCTTATCATGAAAGCTACGATTTGTTTTCTTAATAGATGATAAATAAGTGAAAAAAAAATTGCAGGATAGAAACAGGTAGATTCTGTGTTCGATTCTTATGCATTCGTTGCATTTATTACTCATCCTCCTGCCATTTGAAATCAGGCATACCAGATATTCGTTTTTGAATTTTATTATAAATAACTTAGGAAGTAGCAAAAATTGCACTGCTTTTATGTAATATTTATAGAAAAACAAACCAAACAACCAACACAGACAACAAGATAAATCCATTACGTCACACCAGGCACTGAAATGAGAATCAAGAACATGTTGACGAGAAATAAGATAATAATGAAAACAAAATGAAGATAATGTTGAGTGCAGTGAATACTAATTTGGGTGCATAGCGATGAGCATAGTAGTTCCTCCAAAATCACAGGTTCCACCGATTATTTTTTCTTGTGCTAGTGGCTATTGAAAGCATCATAAACTTGAGAAACAACCGCTTCAAAATATGGTTTGCAAATGAAACTATCATGGCCACAATATATATATATATATATATATATATATATATATATATATATATATATATATATATTAGGAGATGTCTATGTGTTATATTTACTTCTGGTAGAGTATGGCCCAAAATTGTAGCAACAAACTGACCCGTCCATCCACCAATTCCGGAATAACCGTTAAATCAGATTTATGTAATTAATATCATATCTTTAGGGTGGAAGAAATATTTTCTATGTGGCATGTTTCTATTCATTATAAAAAAATTGTTTTTAACTCATAGAAAATTCTGGTGCAGCTTAAGAATAAAGGCTCCAACCAATAGAATTAAAGTAAAAACGTTTTTTTTACAAATATAATGAATTTATACAATAAAACTTTAGTAAAAAATATAGCAATATAGGTGGAAACCTCTAATTCATAGACAGTAAAATGAGTATTTGTTTTGGTCAACACAATATACCTAAATTTGGCAAGATAATAAACAAGATAAAATATTTTAGAATAGCCAAATAAACATTAGTTTCAAGATTGAAATTTTCATGTAACCATCAAATGAACATCAATCTTAATATTGGCGACTAATTGTTAACATCTAATGATATTAATTTTAATCTCTCATTGGAGGCTCCTTTTAAACAATGGGGTTTATATTTTATTGGCGAAATGCATGATTCATCAAATCCTAAATGACGAGGATCTCGAATCCTATCCGCATTAGAAGCTCGACCGGTGATGGCGGCCAAGAGAGTTCTACTTAGGGCAACAGGAAACTTCAACGTTGGGTGACAACATTTTGTTTCAAACATTAATTGAGGTAGGGCAATAAAGGAGGCAGAGGTTTGGAGAATATCTCTTATACTGATGGGTGTGGAAACTTCGTCAAGATCTCTTGTAGAGAGCCATGAAAGCATAGAAATCATAACCCCTATGCAACAATGGAGTCCCTCTTGGGATCGGATCCGACACTAGCGCTACCAATGCCACCATAATCTTGAAGGGAGGCGGGAAAAGCCTATTATATCCATGGGTGGTGCACACAATAGGGTTTCATCCCCTATTCATGACTAGGAAACTCTTAAAAGTATGGAAATTCACCACTCATTCATTGAAGTTGTTGAAAAGAAGTCAAAGATTAATATGATGAGGACTTTGAGAGTAACCTATGCGTAACCTTTGGAGATGAAGTCCTTCAAAGCAAATTTATTTTATCAATATCATGCATTGATTTGTAGATTCTCTATTCTATGGCCTAGCATCTTTGCCTTACATGATTGGATTTCTAAGCATTGGATCTTGATTTTAGAAGGAAGGTTATATCTCCACCCCTATGCTAAGGGAATTTTTATTGTTTCATTTGAATCCATAGATGATAAGGATATCATTGGTAAACATCTTTGTGTCTACCAAAAAATATACCTTATTTTAAAACCTTGGTTCCTATCATTGAACCTTCATATTGAATCCTTCTCCTACAAAATGACCTCGATCAAATTACCCCACCTTCCCCTTCAATTTTGGGATCAAAGTTTTCGATATCCATAGGCAATACCTTGGGTAGCATTATTAACATTCACTACTAGAAAGAGGGATAATTTTCCACAATGTTATCCACAAAATAATCAATTTGTGGAAAAAATGTGGATTAGCAACATTAAATGGATGGCTTCTATAATATACAAAGTAGATTTTTCACAATTTCATAAAAGTTAAATCTAATTTGTGGAATATTCATAATCCTATAATTTTATTGTAGAAAAATCACAATTTCTCTATATGTTTTGAAAAAAATTCTAAAACTATAATTAAGGATAGTCTAAATAAAATGTAGATCACAATTCCTAATTTCCAAACCATTCTAAACTTCAATCTACTGCTAAAACTATGATTATTTATTATCTATAAAATATAAAATATATGCAATGCAGACAATCAGGGACACAAATTAATTCTAATTTTTCATAATCTACACAATATATTAATGCATCAATATTATAATATTTTTATCCATCACATCATTTTAAAGATTTTATTTTATTAATAAAACATATTAAACCATTAAAACTTAAGTTTTTATTATCCCCAACTCACTCTAATTATTGACAATCTACATTTAAAAAATTAATTAAACTCTTATTGTGGATAATCTACATTACTAAAATAAATAGTGATAATAATGAGTAATGTAAAAATAAGAAAATCATAAATAATTTACACTACCCCAAATTCTAATATTATTTATGTGGATTGTGAATAATTTACATGCACTACAAAGAAATAGTTTGACTAGTCAATTCTACCTTCATATTGTCAAAAACAATTACAGTATAGGCTCCATAGCACTTAAATTGTGGAAAATTAACATGAAAGGTATAACTCACTTACATAATTGTTGATAATATAATGATTAAACAATAATAATTTCATTTCAATTCTATACTATTTATTGTTGGAAAACTCTATACATTTCCTTAATATTGTTTGTGCATAATCCACAATATTTTGAAATAAATGTTCAACATAAGTAATAATATTTATAATGTGAAACCATTATCAGTGTTCATATTAAAATTCTTAAATGTGAATTAGACATTATCTCGTAACACAATTTTGGATCATAAAAATCATTCAAACACAACTCCAAGATTACAATTATAATTCTGAATAGTAAAAAAATATGTCTAATTTTTTTTATAAATGTAATTAAATTTATAAATAGAGTATTATATTATAAAATAATTAATTAAAATATAAAATAAAAATTAGAACCATTTATTAATTTTTATTTAGAACATCTTGTATAAGTGAAAATAAATGAATTCTAAATAATTAACAATCTCATATAAATAAATAAATTATACGCAATCAAAATTAGGAAGCTCGAATGAAATTATAAAATTCATTAAAATAATAATGGTGTAGAATTTCATTTTCCTACTATTTTGTGACATTGATATTGCAATTTGTAAATGAAATAAATCATCTAACTATGACACTGAAAGGAATGTTATAGCTATATGATCATGAAAGTAATGATACTATACTTTAATATATTTTGGTATAATATGTCTATATATATTTAGTTTATACAAGTTTTAACCTTGTAGATTCATTGAATTGTAAACTATCCTCTCTGTTGTTCCATTATTCTCAATGAAACATTACATTTTAAAATTACATTTAAAACACAAAATATATTTGAGTACACTTGAAATCATGTTAAATTAAAAATTATGAAAAATTAACTAGTAAGGATTATATCATAAAAGAGAATACATTTTTTACTACATATTTTGTAAGAGGGGTCAATTGTTATGATAAGTACATATTGCGGTAAAATACTGTATTAAAATTTTTTTACAAGAAAAATAAAACTTTATTAAATGTCTACTCCTTCATAACACATTTTCCATCTTATCTTGATCGAATTTCTGTATTGATTTCCAATTCCCCAAAGTCCACAAGTAAATTAATCATGACATCTTCTCCCTCGTGTTCAATTTAATCATGAACAAGATTATTAAATATCATTGTTGAATCTTGTCTACTTATGTAATCTATAATATCATCTTCTTATATTCCTCCTCTTGGTAGTATACCATCATCTGATTGTCTGAATTCATGATATTCCTTTTAAGACTCTTGTGACTAAACATGATCCTCAATTTATACTAGTGGTTCATATTCATTTTCATTGTTTGTTTCATCTTCATCACCATTAGTACCATAGTAAGAATCAGGGTTTTCATTTTGGCCCCTTAAAGCGTAAATTTAAATGATATGAATAATATGGGCGGGTTCGAGATTATAAAGTGGAAGAAAAATAACATATAATTATTGATGATTGTTTGCATGTCACCTATTTCCCTGCACCTACTTGAGGTTAGAACTATAAATGGGGAGTATGAAGTGCTCCAAGAAGCAAGAATTTCGATTGGGTTTCAAACATTGAGTGTATTAGTTTTTTAAATTTTTATTTATGGACCTTTAAGCACGAATTATATTCACGTGAATAACGTGAACCCAATTATTATTGATTGTTCATATATCATTTGTTTCCCTGCATTTACTCAAGCTTAGAATTATAAAGGGGGCTACAAAGTGTTCCATGAAACAAGCATTTTAGTTGTGTTTCAAACATGGAACATGTTGTATTTTTGCATTATTTATTTTGGCCCTTTTAAACATAAATTGCATTCACATGAATAATGCAAGTGAGATCGATTCGATAAAGTGTAACCAAAATATAAAATCTTATTTGGGTCTTATAACGATGCGAGAACATGCATGTATTTAATTCTCACTTTTCTATTTCCAAATTTCCATTGATGACTTCATCTTATCTAAAAAATAAAATGTTGTCCAATTTAAAACCTTGATGGAATTAGCATGTGGGTTTCGATCCTGAAACTTATTGTCTTAGCCCCTTTAAGCACAAATTATTCTCAAGTGAATAATGTGAGCAAGATTGAGAAAATAACGTGGTACACATATAATGGATGTTATTTGTGTCTTACAATTTGACCCATGGATAAGGTGTGATACATGTAGATATTTAATTTTCAATATTTCATTTCCATATCTCCATTGATGTATTTGTCGTTTCTAACAATTCAAAAACAATCTATTTGAAAACATTTATGGAGTAAAACTATCAAATTTTAAAAATATCGAAACTCAACTAGTAGATAAAATCTATTTGTCACTCACATGAGTAACTTCACTGGAGAGGCTCAATTATTAATGATTGTTTATGAATCACTTTTTTTCCTATAATTACACCTACATTTACACAAGCTTAAAATTAAAAAGTGTGGCTACAAAATGTTAATGAAGAAAGCAATGTGGTTGGGTTTCGACCTTACAGACTATTTAATTTTCCTCATATTTTTTAATTTTCACCACTTTAATATCAAAGTACACTCATGTGAATAGTGGAGTCTCCATCTGAAACATTTTCTCACCATACGTGTATGGCCAATTATTGGAGGGAATGAATTATCAATTATTAATTGTACATCCCCTCTTTTCTTACAAATACTGCATCTTTAAATAAAAGGGGGGCTACAAAGTGCTCCAACAAGCAATCGTTTCGATTGTGTCTCAAACCATGGAACCTTTTGGATTTTCTCCATTTTGTAGTTTGTCCCCTTTAAACAAAAATTGCACTCACATGAATAATATGAGCAAGATAGAGATGGTACAGTGGAACATATATCCATTCCCCTCCCTCAAACCCTTTCCAAATTTCCCCATCCTCTCCTTTAATTTCACTTCCTCGAATTTTAATTCTTTTCTCGATCCCCTTCAATGTTTCCTAAACTTTACTTAAGATTACTAGCTGAATAAATTAAAATAAATTCTAGAGACCATTCATCAAAACCTATATTTCCTTTACTTATTTATAAATACTTCTCGTGTTTTACTAGAGTAATGAAAAGGTCAAGTACGGTCAATAGCCATACAATTTAACTACTTATCATACAACTACAATCAGATATTAAAATTAAAGAAAATCATTCTTCACTAGGATCAAGCAAGGATATGTGTAGGCCGTTGATAAAAGAAAATGATCTAAGGGCAGGGATACATTTCCTCCCCCTTGATAAAAAAACCTAAAAGTATTCCTCCCTCCGAGACTACTTGTTTACATGTGGTTGTGTAAAAATGGTATCAGGTTTTTTGAAAAGGATTTTTAGAGGCGTGGATAGGCTTTCAAGAGTTTAATTCATCTAATTTTCTGAGTAGATGAATCCAGGTGGATGAAATTAGATCTGATGTTTATCATTAGAAACATACAAATGGAAAGGAGGCCTGAGGATTTTGCTTTTGCATAGTACCCAATGTCTGTGGCGTTCAACCTATAAGGAAAAGAAGGTGGCTTTCGTGGATCATTTCTGGAAGATGATCTTTTAAATGCTTCGAAAATCTTAAGTCATTAAATCTCTGTAGTGCTTTCATGGCTATCAATACCCTGTTCCAAAGCCCTCATTTCATCATAGTTGAAGAGCTTTTTGTATAACTACATTTTTTGCAAAATAAATTTGTTCATCATAGGTTAGAATGACATTCACCTATAATTTTTTTATTTTAATTTTCAGCAATTTTTTAAATAACAAAATTTCATGAAAATGCATGTGTGCAGCAGCGTGAGAATTTACAGGCCTTTTTGTTTTTATTAAACAAACTATTTACCATGATAATTTAATTATGTTTCACAATTTAATCCCACAAATGGAATATTCACTAAAATCCTTGTAACATGTTTTAGCTTTATTTCAGGTCAAATCTGGAACCATATGATCGAAGAAAAGCGGTATAATCTCATAGCGGACATCATGGTTGATCTAGGAAATTAATCCAGCTTATTTAGATCAAATCTATGAAAGGAAGTAGAAAATTTCATCTTCTTTAATGGTTTGAGTTCCTTACTTTTCTCTTCAATTTTCAGAAAAAAACATTTTGTATCGCATCTTCTCAAAAAAGGATCATACCCATTGGAGAAAATAAAACTTCAACAAAAGTACACTGTATTTTATGTAGGAGATCAGAGATCTCAAACTTTTGCTAAAAGAAAATATTGACTGAGTTTTGCTACAAAAAAAAGTGACTGATAATATGTATCAAAGTCATTATTCTAGCTTTCTCAAAAGATATTACAGCTATGTCAAAAGCATGGAGACATCAAGATCTATAGAAATTTCAGAAAATATTTTCCCACTTTTTAGTATGTAGTTTTAAATATACAACCTATTTGATTTTGCATTCCTCTGTCCTATAAATGAACGTAAAATTGTAAATGTATTAAGAAATATATATTTCAATTAGTATGTTGAAACTTTTTTTTAAAAAAACTTGTAAATAAAGGAATTAGAAGAAATTGAATGTTATATTTTACCTGGAACAAAGATTGAAGAATATCAATGTTTACACGCTTCTATCCAGTAAAAACGCAGTTGCAAAATAATGTTTATAAATCATGAAAAATGTGAAATTTCATAGACATTTATGAAAGTAACAATTGCATGCAATTATTAAAAAATAATTTCCTTATTTAAGAGTTTAAAAAGACATGCGTTTTTAATGAATAAAATAATATTTATAAATTAATTATTTTATTAAAAGTCGTTGCATGTTTTAAACACATTTATTTCTTTAAAATTTATTTTTATAACTAATAAAATCATATTTATTTCTTTAGATTGATTCTTTTAAAAAATAAATGGAGCGCTAGGTTAAAACTTTTTATATTTTGACACATTAAAATATTGGGTAATTGTTTGATTATCACGTTTCAACATGCATATATGTATGCATGTGTCTTTTTAATGTGTTTTTAATGCTGCATTTTATAGTTTTTTTAATTTATAATTGTCATTTTAATAATTATTTATATAATGTAAAAAAATTCAATTTAAAGAACATTATTTATATTATTACCTATAAAAATTATTATTATTTTTAATTTTATAGTTTAAAATATTATTATAAACATGTAAACTAAATTTAAAATATAAATGTAATAAATAATTAGTATAGGTTTATCATAAATTTAAATAATTATATGATATAAAATTATTAATTTTTGAGATAATTTAATAATTATTAAAATAGAAATTTTGTAAAAAATTATATGGATTTACTAATGAATTTCTTATTATTGTGGAATATGACACAATTTTAAAATTGAGGATTTACAATATTATTTAAATTGTCAAAATCTTCACAATTTTTTAAATTGTAGATATGTAACAATATTAGAATTGTGACAAATACTACAATAATAATATTATAGATTTTTCACAATGTTTTTATTGTAGATTTTGTCACAATTTTTGTCACATTTTATGTTTCCACAAAAAAATGTAGGTGGAGTCCACAAAATTGGATTCACAATTTTGAATAAGTTATCTACAAAAATATTGTGAAAACTTTGTGGATACTGGGCCCATATTCTTGTAGTGATTGAATCTCAAACATATGATTTCACGCACACAACCTATGTAAGAATTCTTATTGAGATTGTTACTTGAGGGATCTTCTAGCTCACATTGAGCTAAAGGTTCAAAATTGAACTTGGACTCATCCTTTAGACTATGAGGGTCTTCCTTTTAGATGTAGGATATGTTTCTCATTAGGTCATTGTATCACTAATTGTGATATGATAAAAAATTAAAATGTGAATGCTAAGCTGGTGGCAAAATTCCCTCCTGTAACATTTGGTATTTGAACCTAAGGATATCCTTGTTTCCAATACTAGAGAAGAATGCATGATTGAAAGCAGTCCTAAAACCCCTTTAGAGAGATCGAAGATCGTGCAATCAAGCATTCAACCGGGGTGAAAATAAGAGAACATGAAACACTCGAACCAAAAGCGTCTATAATGGCGAAGGAGAATGTTCCCCCTCGATCTCATTTCTCAAACAATACACATCATCCAATCATAGATTTGGAATTTGTTATCCCTCTACAAAAAGCTTTTGATGAATGGATTACGGTTCGTAATAAGAAGAAATATTCTCACCCAGAAATGAGATCCTAAGTTGTTGCTTTATCGCTGATTTCTTGTTGTTTTGTTGTTGTTTGTTATTGGGCTTTATTGTAAAATCTTGATTTTGATCACTTTTGTGTTGGTTTAATTGTTACATCTGGCATTGAGTCTGTAATGCCCACATTTTACACACACAAAAACAACAATAAAAATACCAGGATACATATATATTTTGTAACTTACATTGCTCAAGATACAATGCCATAAGGGCTCAAGTAAAGAAAACTAAAAGACACATATGACACTTACAAGTCATCAACTCACATAGACACATGACAACACCATAGACATGTCAATGCCACACTTTTCCCAATGAATGAATACTAGAATGACAACCACAAGAAAAGGACTAAAGGATTGGAAAACCCACAACACATCATTTATTTAATTGCATCTTAGTTATGATTAACATTCCAAGAACATTATTGTGCAAGGATAATTTTCTCCTTTTTCCACCTACAGATGCTTAAGTTCATTCCACATTTCATTTACGGATTCGACCGTTTTAAGTTGGCTTTTTATATTTTACAGAAATTTACATAACTTACGTACTTATTTGGCATAATTCAAATTGCATATAAAGTACTTAATTATCTTGTTATTATGTTAAGAATATGCTTCTTGAACATTTATTCAATGTCTACATTTTACCCGTTTAACTCAAGTGCATCGACTTGATGTCGAGAAAGCAATATAAGGATTTAAGGGGGTTGGTTTAGATTGAAGATACCTTTTCTCCATAAAAATTATTTGATCACGGTATCTTTATTTCCCGGTTCAACATTCCCAAAATAGGAAATTGTATTTAGATTATATATATACACACTCGAAGTTTGATCTCACCAAGGGGAAACTCATATTCTTTGTAACACATGAAAATGTTTAATTGGGTTATAAGGACTCAAGAGTGGCATTATTCCTGACCTCAAATCTCATGTTTACTCTTATATGCTTTACTTTTACATCACATTATGGTCTCATTATTACCATCGCTTTATAACAAAAGAGTTACAAAAGTACTTTCCGACATCTTGAAGAAGTACATGGTTAGAAGCATTATAAACTACACATGAACCACAAGTGATTTGTGTTCAAGGTAAGATCCCATGCTCCTACATTTCATGATTCCGCATGTGAAATTTCTTTTATTCTTAATGTCATAAAAGGGCATAACAAGGGATTATGGGACAAGATTTCGGTTTCCTAGGTTCTCTAAAGTCAACATATTACAAATCAATTTCATTTGCAAAGAGTTACTTATAATTTTCTACCCACAAGTTAACCTCCTAATCAACTAAGGTTTAGTTTAATTCCAATTTTCACTCAGGGCTTTACACCCTATTATAGATTAGATTAAGGTTCAAAAACATATTTATCCTATACACTCTCCGTAAAAGATCAAGGCACTATATTGTCACTAGCCAAAGATAAGACATTTAGCTGAGAGGATCAAAAGAGGTTATTAACAAGATTTTAAGTGATAGTACAACTATTTCACTAGCTCCATGATGTCATCTAGATCCCATAAGCAATTCATTCGATGAAGAAATTTAATTCTAAATCTATCTTCGGAAGAAAAGGTAATCCACTAGGATACTAAGGGAATAATAATTGTACTTACTCCATATAAAGTTTGTCCATGTCATTCCTAACCATCAGGTTCATGACGATAAGGATAAACAAACTGAACATGATGGTAAAAACAATTAGGGGTCTTATTTACCTACACTAGGAGGTTACATCGAGTGCAAAGTTTAAGTTCATTCTATGGTTTCGATCCCTTATCTAGTAAGAATGATCACACATGCATAAATTCATAGATCTTATACTAGGGTTTAGTGTTTGATTAAATCTCTTTATTACATTTACAAGGTAAGAATACAACACACTAATTAATTAATAGTTTATTGAACACTAAAAATGCACTACAAGATATTAAATTTCAAATTCATTTACAGTATATATATCAAAACTTTTGTTATCATAATGTAATTATGAATCAAATTGAACCTATGATTAATTACCTAAAATATCCCTAAAACTATCTTCTCATAAATATTAGCAAATTTTAAATATAAATTTTCTGTAATATGAGACTACATTACGCATATATTCATTTTACAATGACCTATATAAATTACAATAATAAATAATGAATTACACATCACCTTTTCGCCATCATTCTTGCATCCTGGAAAACCATGTGAGCATGAAATCAACGATAAATCACTAGCATGGAATCCACCCTAATCTAACATAATTAATGTCTTTAGTTTCTCGATTACATGTAATAATAATTATAATTTGCATTTGAAAGAAAAGGTTTGGAAACATATATTCATTTCATTTCATTTCGTAACCAAGTAGAGAGAAAGAGAAAGGAAGAGAGAGAAACACCATTTAGTCAAAAGTTATATTTCACACAACAAGTTACACTATAGAGTTTTCAAATAGTTATTTACATGTGTCAAAAGTTTCCATGGTGGTTTGAAAACCCAACAGGGGTCCTACAACTTTCTTTTTACAATTTCCTGCTAGCTACAAAAATGTTCAAATTAAGCTCGGAGGCTAAGAATCCACTTTCAAACATTGTCTTCCAATGAGTAAACACACCATAGTTAAATTTCTACGTGTCCACTTATATACCAAGAGTTCATAGGAATTGGCGAAATTTGGGACTAGCGAACAATTTACGATTTGCGGCTAGTTTGTTGGGGCTATCGGTCATAATTGGTCTAATTGCAAATGATTAAAAGTAAGCTCAAGGGCTCAAAAAATGGCATTCAAAACTAACATTTGATGGATGAATGCACCACAAGTAAATTTACTATGAGTCTCACCATATATGGAGAATTCATCAGAGTCGTCGAAAATGAAAAATAGAACACAGTTTTCAAATGGTGACATTATTTCTAAAGCCCCAGTCCTAACTGGTCCAATTTAACCCACTCATACTATGACTAGAGGCCTAAAAATGGCTTTTCCAAACTATATAGAAAAGTGGTTTTCCCTAAACTGAAATTTCCATGCAATTGTCTACTAAAAACACTAGAGGATTGCAAAGATAGATAATAATTTCTCTATCCAGGTTTCAAATGGCGATTCAAAACAAAAGCCAACTTTTTAGATTTAGTAGCTTCCTACCACTAGAAAACAATGTAATAGGGCTCCTATAAGGGCATAAAAAATATCGCATATGATCATTCGAGATCAATTCAAGGATTAAAGTGACTCCTCACATGACAAGGTACAAGATGGAATCTTAACATCCCCTTTCTAGAGTTACGAAGGTTTCCTTGCAAGGCTCTAGAAATCATAATTTATCTATTTAAACTAGGAGATGGTCAACATATTTATCAGGAATTCAACTTCAACTTGTTGATTAAACAATATCGTAGTGATCTAGTTTGGTCAGGTAGTTTTTGAATCTCCTTAAAATGAGGGTTGAAATTTATATTTGACTACAAAACGGTTATTTTTATTATACGAGTTATGATACGACATTTTATTGTTTTGCAACAAGTTATTATAAAACAATTAAATGTATGATAATCCTAAACTTTTAAAATTATATTTCAATGCAAAAGAAAAAATGGAGTATGAGAATTATGAAAGATAAGGAGAGATGAAACATGTTTGGGAATGACGGGCAAAGAAGGTATGGGGGTTCTATTATCACAACACTTTGTTGGTTGGATATTTTGTCAAACCGAAATATGAGGTTCAACCACAGTATATGGGATAAAATCCCTCCTCAAAGACAGGTGAGGCTGCCTGCTTATTGCTAATCTAAAACACAGTAAACAATATATACAGTATTCACACTAATCTAACCATTGGGGGTTGGGATGAAATCCCAAAATCCACATTCACACGATTCAAGGATATTGCTTTCGTAAATGAACTAGGTTAGAAATTGTTACGATGAAAGAAGTAGAAAGGAAATGGGAGAAACGTATTTTCTTTCAAGTAAACACAGAGCACGAAATAATCATATGAGTTTTAGATCATAAATATAATGTCCGAGATAATTAGAAACACTAAGATTCTATGCAAAGAATAGCTTAAGATCATGAACATAAGAACACTATCTTAAGTAAGATATATTCCACAACACAAAGTCTGCCAAATAATATCAAATCCTATTCTTCAAAATGATTGAAAGAAAACACAAAGTTTTTCTCCTTTCAAATAGCCCCTAGATATTCCAAAAATTCTCGACCCTTTGGAATGCAAAATCATCCCTTATTTATAACAAAAAGAAGTAGAGATAAAATAGGGCAGATCCTAAAAAGTAGCAATTTAACTAGAGTTCAGTTTTGCATGATTCTCACGCAGGAGATCAAGTCAAAATATTGATTCAAAAATGTGATGAAAACAGAAATGAAAAAGACATGTCAATTTCAAGATTGAAATGACATGAAACGTTGGGACTTAGTCTGAATCGTCATCCTTTGCTACTTCCTCTTTTTCTTCCTCCAGTGAGGCTATTTTTGCACGAAATTCTGGAACTTCCGAATTATGCCTTGCATTTCATTCTCATCGAGCGCGAGTGGAATGATCATTCCAAATTTCGTAGGTCTCATGAATGTCGCTGGCATTACCGGGAAGCTTTTTCAATCCTTTGCTGAGTTTCCTTAAGGCCTCCAAAGTATGCTCAACCCTTACAAAACGATCGATGATTTCAAGACCAAATCCTTGTATTGATCCCTGCTGAACAGACTCTCGAATTTGGTTGAAGAGATCATCTACTGATAGGATACCTGAGTTCCCAACTAACACCTTTGGACAAATCTTCAACAACTCTTCTTCCAGATCACTTTTCCCATCGATCAATTTATCCCTTGATTCTCTCAACTTGCTGCAGGCTTCATTGAGAATCTTTATTCTGAATCTGATGGCCTTGGTCAGCTGGAAATGCTTATCTGTATGTGGAAGAACACCTTCTTCTACCAAGAGATGTGCTGGGATTTGCTTTAATACATGGAGAGCTTCAAAAGTCAAATCAAGGCCCAATCGATCTCGAGAGAATTATTCATCCATCTTCTCTCCCTCCTTCTGAATGTCCCCTAAAGACTGATGAACTTTCACCACGTCTTGAATCACTTCCTTCCCCTGTTGGAGCAACCTTTGGATCCATTCATCAACCACCCTTCCTTGTTTGGCAATCTTTTCAATTGTGGGCACTGATGAGAAATCGAATCCAACAGAAACAGAAGAAGGTGGTATGGATTCGAGGGGTTGTGAGAGTTTAATCAAAACCTCTGTCAATTGCTCCACTTTTCTCTTAAGCTCATCTCTGTTGTCCTTTGTTTCTTTCAACTTTTGGCACAGCACGTTTATGGAATCCCGTGCATCTTGTTGCAGCCCCTTCTGCTGTCACTTTCCCTAGAGCCACCCTGGTTATCTGATAATCAGAGGCTGTTACATCCTCTCTAGTTTTGTCAGCTGAGGGAGTGGCAATCTCTGCGAATTTATCTCCTGAAGCATCCACCAAAACCCTTGAAACTGTTTTGGGTTTCTTGGCTGATTTCGCAGTAGAAGCCTTGAGTGAGCTGAAATCAAAGGCTGGTAGGGGTACAATCACCTTCCTCTTCCTCGGAGTTTTCTCGAGTAGCCATTGTGGCGTATCAGAGGAAATTGCCCATGTTGTAGTAACTGGTATTCTACTCTCAAGAGGAGAAGATTCTACTATTGAAGGGGGAACAATTGTTAATGTGGTAGTAGATTCAATAAAGAGAGGCACAAGTTGTGGGGGAGTGTTGGTATTCACTTGGGTTCCAGCGAGAGGGGTGAGAGTCCAGAGAAAATACCGGCCATGGTTGAAGAAGTGGATGGAGAATGAGGAGGTAGGAGTGGTTGTTGAGGGGGAGGCACTGATTCAGATTCCAAAGCCTGAGATGTAAGAGACAAGGTCTCTTCGGTTTGATAATCAACAAATGATAAAAACAGAAGTTGGCTTCCTCCTTCTTCCAAATTAATTTCTCCTATTTCTGGTGGTGTTGGTGATTCTAGCACATCCACCGTTTGAGTTGGAGAAATAATTGAAGAGATTTGTCTTTCTTTCCTCTTCTTGACAATCTTGACTTTTATAGGCGCCCTAAAAGATCTCTTGTCCTTTTCCTTTTTGGAGGGCCCCGCCTCTGAAGCAGCCAACTTTGAAAACTCATCATCTTTAAAATTCATTCCCAAGAGGAAAGCCATGCTTTGGTATGAGCAAGGATTAGATCTAACCTATCGTAATAGAGGCTTTCTCGCTGGCTGACCAATCAATAGATGGGAAAACATATTGGTCTTCATTTAGTCCATCATAGGAAGGATCCAAAACACTTTCATTGTCACTCGTTCCTTCTGGAAAATCAGCAAGCTCCAGTGTTTGAATCTCAGCAATAGTTAATCTGCTATTATCTTTCCTGTGAACAGCAACCTCGTTACGCAGATCCACCCAAATATCCTCTATGTTTGGCCTATGCAGATGCTGGGTTCCATATGCTCTGAGCACTCCTCGGATGTCAAAACCATCTCGAGGCTTCATATGCTTTTTCAATTTGTCCTGAAGTTCGCATTCAACATTTTTGGCCTTTATTACTGTTGAGCAAGTATATCTCCCAATAGAAATTGGGAAGGACATAACGGCCTTATGTTTGCTTTGTTGGAATTTATGAAAATCCAACAGCTACCTAACCAATTCTATTAATATCAATCTATCCCTGGATAGTGGGGCAAAGCGAAAAGGTTCCCAGTACATGATTGTATCAGAAGATATGTGAACTTCTTGAATTGTAAGAAGATACATCCCCATTTAGAAACTTCGGCCCAAGCCTAAATGCGAGACTCTTGTCTTCCTTAGGCTGGGTTGATCTGAGATATTTTCATAGAAGAAGGCATCATTTACCCTTCTGAAATGTTCTTTAGACCCCTTTTTGGTCAATTGAGGGAAATATTTATAAACCGGGTTCACCGTTCTGCTTCCCTTAGTATCCAGCCCGGGATAGTTCCTCATCCCGGCTGCTGCGTATGCGACATATGAAAGCATATAAAACTTCCCAGTTGACAAGACCGTTGTCATTTGGGAATCAATCTCATTGCTGATGAGAGTGCCCCAGTCAATCCCTTGCTGATTTTTCTTGATGGTGACCATAAATTGATACATCCATCCATGAAATACATTCGATTCGGGCAAGCCAAAAACCCGACTCAGCAGGGTGATAATATCATTGATTTCTTGGATGAAATCACTCCTGGGGATAGTCCTTGGAAATCTAGAGACCGCCGGTTTGGCCTTGATCAGGAACTTTTTGTTTACATCCTTGATGCAGTCTTCCTGATTGCTGTCCCAGGCCTTCTGAGCTGACTTGATGTTCAACTCCCCATATTCTTCAAAATTAGGCAATTTTAGGAGATCATCAAAGTAAACTCCATCCAGTCTGATTACTACCTCACCGGCCCGACTCTCACGTAACGAAGCGAGAAGCCGAGTCATAAGCTGGATGCACAAGCTAAAATGAATTCGGACATTGGCGGACATGGGAAAACCATTTGCTGCGAGGCAAGCCCCTTGTCATTATAGCTTTCATCCATGGAGTTTGGGAGGAACTCCTCACCCTACTCCAAAAATCTTCCATGTCTATATTTCCGAGTTCGGTGTCTCTGATGTCATAGTTGCAATCAATGTATGATGGAGATTCCGGCTTCTTGAACTTGTATTTCATTCTGCCAGACTTCTCGGCCTTTTCCTGAGATGGACCAGGGTCCGACATGAAGGACGTTGAATGAAGAAAGGTTCGAAGCTCAGGAGATGTTGGCCACACTGAAAATCCCGATCTGCTGAATATGCCGGAAGAACAAAAGAGTCCGACACGCTGAGGAGGATGTCGGAATATCCTGAAAGTCCGATGTGTTGAAAATGTCGGAACTTCTGAAAAACCCGACACACTTGGTAATGCCGGAACTTTTGGAAAAGCCCGCACGTCTGATACTGTCGGAACTCAGGGAAAACCCGACACTTGCGTTGATGACGGGAACTCTGGGAAACCCGGCACTCACTGTGGAGATCGGAACTTTGAGAAACCTCGACGCCTCAAACTTTCGATACACTTCAGGTCTTCGACTCTGCAAAACAATCTTCAAAACCCGAGAAGAAAAACAGGGTTTTTCATTGAATTCCAAAACATGCAATCTCCTTTTTTGTCATTCATGTTCCATGCATATAATAAAACTTGGAAGAAATAGCACCAAGTGGTAGTCTCAGAAGAGATAAACCCTAGAACCTAAAACCCTTTTCAAAATAACTCCAGAAAGAAGAAGGAAGGAAAACCCTCAAAACCCGGCGAGAAATTGAGAAGAAACCGCGTGCAATCGATCCGTAAAAACCAAGAACAAAGAAGGGAGAAAGAAATACCTTCAATCAGAGAAATGGAAAATCGAAAACAGGTGATTCAATCGGGCAAGGCGAGCTGTCGGGTTTCGAAATCGGAAGAGCATGCGCGAAAAATCCACGAATTAAAAATAAGTCCGGTAAAAATGACGTGGAAATCCACGTATTTATAAGAAAATTGGCAATTAATACACTTGGGCTCGGCACGTGCCAATTCACCGACAACTCGGCATGAATGCCATGTCAGCATGTTTGAGAGGTCCGAAAACCCGACACGAGGGGACTTAGTGCAATCGGGTTTCGGGTATCGGAAAGCATGAGGCATAAAACATGAGGTGTTTAGATGTTACATAGCTCGAAAACCCGATACAAAGGACTAAGCGAACTTGGGTATCGGAAAGCATGAGGCGTAAAACATGTTTTAGGTAAGGCATGTTCCGATGCACCGGAGGTCCGAAAACCCGATTTTCACAATAGGAAGCGGGTTTCGGGTTTCGGAAGACACAAGACATAAAGCATGTTAAAACTCATGTCGAAGCTGTTGGTAAAACCCGAAAACCCGAAATTCGCTAAAAGAGGCCATAATGCAAAATCAACTTCAAAAATTTCGTATGGGTTATCTAATCGTTTTGTCGTAAACTCAAAACGGAGATAACAGCTGGCTCTAGCTGGGGACTTTCTTTGTAATACCAAAGGAAGAGAACTCAGAATCTCTGGTCTTATTCATTGGGCTACGGAGAAAAGAAGAAACCAAAACAAAATGAAGAAAGAAAGAAAGAAGGAAAACCAAAAGCAAACACACAACAAAAGCAAAATATGTACAATGCAAGAGAGCATCTTGCATCAATGGTGGAACAACTTTAGATGTTGTCCACTGAAAGGTAAAGGGAGTAATCCTCCATCCAGATATGATAGAAGGAAACTATTTTCACCATTCAGCTCGTGGATCTTGAAAGGTCCTTTCCATAAAGAATCAAACTTTCCATGCATTCCTTTTTGTTCTCTCCTCTTATCCCAAAGCAACACCAGGTCTCTAACGGAAGTCATTTGCTTTGATTTCTTGTCGATTTTTTTTTTTACTCTGCTCTGATGATCTGCGATGCGATCAACTACCTTGATTCGTTCTTCTTCTAGCCTGGTTAGGTACATAACCCTCTTTTCGATAGAATTCTGAAAAGCTACATCTTCAACCGCTTTCGCCAACTGCAAGGCCGGCAATTCTACTGAGATAGGAATTTCAGCATCAATCCCGTATAGCAATTGAAAAGGAGACATCCCTATGGCTCGCTTTGGAGTGATCCGATCAGCCCACAATGCATCATACAATGCTTTGTGCCATGTCCTCTGATTTTCATCCACCAGTTTCCTGATTATAGTAACCAGATTCTTATTGCTGGACTCAGCTTGCCCATTACCCTGAGGATAATAATCAGATGAGTGAGCCAGAGTGATGCCGAATCCATAGCAAAAATTCTGTCAACTCATGTGATGAGAAGTTAGAGGCATTATCAGCTACGATCTTATGAGGCACACCGAATCTGACGATTATATTTTCTTTCAGGAACTTGCAAACAGCTTCAGAAGTTGCTTGCTTGATTGGTGCGGCTTCTACCCACTTGGTAAAATAATCTGTGGCAGTCAGCACATAGTTATGTCCGGCACTGGAAGTAGGATTCAATGTTCCGATAAAATCAATCCCCCATTGGTGAAAAGGTTCTTCAATCACTACAGGCTTCAGAGGAAGAGCTGCTAGCTTGGGATGACCAACGAAATGTTGACAAGCTTCACATTTAGACACCCATTCCGCTGAATCTCGGAAAAGAGTAGGCCAATAGTACCTAGCCCGTAGGATCTTATATGCTATTACAGAGGATGAAAAATTCCTCCGCATGCTAGGCTATGAAAGGACTCCAATAACTTTTCCTGTTGTGATTTATCAACACAACGCAAGAAAACACCATCAATACCTTTCTTGTATATTGCATTATTCCACAAAAGGTATTTTGCAGATCTCAACTTGACTGTTCGCTTCTCCTTTTGATTTAAATGCGGGGGCATTCACCATAAGTTAGGAAGAAAGCAATGTCCGTGTACCATTCATCGGTCGTACTCACGAATAGCACCATAGGCAGCTCTGAAGAAGTATCTTGAGTCTTTTCACACTCTGCTTCGGCATGATTTTCTGCAATTAATTGGCACAGGCCCCTTCCTCGTACCAACTTGGTAGGCTTGATGTCCAAATCATACTCCTGAACCTTAGCTATCCAAGTACCTCATTGACTTCCCAGCTCTTGTTGAGTTAGAATGGATTTAACAGCAGTATCAGGAACAAGAACGAGAGTATGGGAATTCAGCACATAGTACCTGAAATGTTTTACTGCTCGTACCACTGCGTAAGCATGTTTTTCAATCTGTGACATCTTCAACTCATGTTCCTTCAACGGGAAACTCATGAATGTGATAGGAGCTTCGATGCCTTCTCCATTTTCCTGCATCAGGATGGCTGACACTGTGTGGGCAGAGGCGTAACTGTACATGATAAAATCTTTCTTAAAGTCCGGACATACTAAGACAGGAGCGCAAGCAATTGCCCTTTTGATTTCTTCGAATGCAAGCTTCCCTTCTGCACTCCAACGAAATGGAACTTTTCCTTTCATCATTCCAAGGATATCCTTGGTTTTGTCAGCAAAATCAGGTACAAATCTTCTCAAGAAATTGACCTTTCCGAAGAAAGAATGAACTCCTGTTTTACTTGTGGGCAAGGTAAGGCTCTGAATAGCCTTTACCCTTTCGGGTCAATTTTGGTTCCTTCCTTAGTCACAATATGACCCAGCAATTTTCCCTCGGTCACCCCGAACATGGACTTCTTGGGATTCAATGAAATCCCGTGACGTCTGCATCTCAAAAGTACCTGTTCTAAATGATCATAATGATCACTCCGTTTTTTAGAGAAAACAGTCAAATCATCCAAATAAACAACTATAACCTTGCCCATCAGATCTCTGAATGCTAAGTCCATAGCTCTCTGAAAAGTGGCTCCGGCGTTGATCAAGCCGAAAGGCATCCTCCTGTAAGCAAAGGTACCCCATGGTGTCGTGAAGGCCGTTTTGTGTTGATCCTCTGTGGTTACCTCGACTTGATTATATCCCGAAAATCCGTCGAGCATGGATAGCATTTCTGATCCGGTAACAGTTTGTAATACCTGATCCATGATAGGCAAGGGATAGTTATCCTTCAACGAGGACTGATTCAAGTTTCGGAAGTCAACACAGATCCGGATCTCACCATTCTTCTTCCTGACAGGAACAATGTTAGCAATCCAAGTGGAGTGATGGATTGGGAAAATAATTCTAGCATCTAACATCTTCTGAATTTCTGCCAGTATAGTTCCTGAGATCTTTGGATTGTAATGTCTTTGCTTTTGTCTATACGGCTTCACATCAGGCTTCAAAGGGATACTGTGCTGTACATCTTTGGGCTTGAAGGATTTCAAATCTGCATAAGACCAGGCCAACACATCGATATATTTCTTCAAAAGCGAAGTGAATCTTACCTTCTCTTCAGGAGAACAACATTTCCCGATATTCACCATCCGAGGTTGATCAGACGAACCTAGATTGATTTGATCTACTTCAGAGGAAGAAGCTCCTTCGACTTGCCTTTTGTTTTGAATAAAACGATCATGCTTATCGAACAAACCTTCCAGGGAAACCAGACCTTTCGGTATCTTGTTGCCTTTCAGCTGGATGAATTCACCATCAACCTCTTGATACGGATCTGAAATAGTTTCACGAAAGGCTGATTCCGAACCTTCAAAATATAATTCGCTGAAATTGTCAGCCTTTTCTAGAAAAGCCAACACCTGTCGATCATCGTTGAACACTTGCCAGTGAGTTGCATTATCTGGGACGCTAGGGCGGTACACAATCTCGATAGAGTATGTATCTTGCTTAAACTGAGGATGAGGAAGAAGAAGAGATGCAGACACGGCCAAAGAATCAGCCTTGTCATTATAATCTCTTAAAACTGCCTTGATAGAAAATGCATCAAAGCATTCTATACTATCCCAAACTTTATTCCGGTAATGTTTCAACCGATCATTTTTCACCTGATATATACCCCTGACCTGATTGACAATCAGTTCCGCATCTCCCTGAACCTTGAGATTTCTGATTCCCTTCTGTCTGGCTAATTCTAATCCTAATAACAGGGCTTCATATTCGGCCGTGTTGTTAGTATTATCAAATTGCAACTTGTAAGCTGATGGGAAAATCTCGGAGCTAGGAGATATAAGGACAACACCAGCACCTGATCCAGAGGTTGAGCAGCTACCATCAAATTCGAGCGTCCAAATAGCATTGGGATCTTCTTCTTCAACATCTACAATGGGTATCTCTGAAGTCATGAAATAATTCCCAAAGCTAGCATCTTCGAAAAGGATCTGAGCCTTTGGATCATCTGATTTGGTCACCAAATACTTCGCCTGTGGTTCAGGATGAAGAACCTGATGAACCCCATTGACCGGGATCTTAGCTTTGGTCCAATCCATATTAATTTCTCCTCCGACGTCTTTACAAAATCCTCTACCCAAGAGGATACTGTAGGCTGCAGGAATGTCGGCAACCAGAATAGTCATTTTCACTCTCTTCTCAGGGAAAGCAACAAATGCAAACTGTGCGTCCTTGATTTGACCAATCAGAGGGACTTGTTTAGTTTCCATGGAATAGCACCGTCCATATGACTTAGTCAAAGTAAGCCCAAGGGCATGAGCCACTTTTGCGGGCATAACATTATCAGAGGCCCCTGAGTCAATGATGCAATTGCTGAGTTTGAACCCATTTATAAGTAGAGACAAATAAAATGGTTCAATCTTTCCTGAGGAAGAAGCAGAGGTCAGATTATTCTGAGGTGGGAGTTGAGTAGGATTTGGAAGGAGACCTTTAGAAGGTGACGGAACAGCCACTTTACTTCTGATGAACTTAGCCAGCTTTTCAAATTGTTCAGGATTCGACTGAAGGTATTCTGCTTCTGACATTTGAATCTTGGTTCTCTTTGCATGATCAATAATGTCAAAAGCAGTATAAGAAGGAATGATGGTAGGCTCAGTTCTAATTACATGAGCTTGTGCTGAGGCACTGATCTTAGGAGAAGCAGAATAAGGAGCAGCTACCTTTTTAGTAACCTCTCTTTCAGTCTGCGCCGAAATAGGAGTACCCCTCTTAACTATTGATATGGGAGGTTCCTTATTTTTCTCCTTAGTGTTTTCAAGAGTTTTCCTGGGATTCTGAGATTGGGACCGAGTGAACACAGCAAATGACTGACCATCTGGCTCACATTCATCTTCATCATATTCCAAATACCCAATGCTGGAGTCGCCAGCTGACTCGTCATAAGACTCATCAGCATATCCTGAAGCTTCGAAAGCCTCACGGGAATCTTGTTCTTCTGGTTCTTCATCTTCTTCAATTAGTTCTACTGCTGCATTGACGGGAGGAGCTTCAATTGCTAGTCTTGGTTGAGCAGGAGTTAACCGTGGCCTATCTCTGGCAGGAGCACCATTGTTGTTATTAAAATTCCGTCTAGGGATATCCCGATACGGAACGTTGTTCACCTGCTGGGACATTTGCTTCTTCAAAGCAATCAAATCATTAGCCATTTTTTGAAACATAGGATCAGTGTTACCTTGAGAAGAACCTTGATTTTTGAGTTTAGGCACGTCTTTCTTGATCCTTCCAGCCAAGATGAGATCATCCTCTATTTCAGTAGCCGTTGACTGAGCAGTAGCCAAATCTGGGATAACCGACCTTCTTAATAAAAAGCTTATATCAGGAGGTTGAGCATTGATAAAGAAGCATTTTTGGTTTTCCAGAGTAGGAACAGCTATTTCCGGAATCTTCCGGATCAGCTTGTTGAACTTTGCCACGAATTCCCGCATAGGTTCATGCGACTCCTTCTTCATATGCGTGAGCTGAGCTAACAAAGCATGAGAATCTTCAGCTGGTTTGAAACGTGCTTCGAACTTAGTCCGCATGGTAGCCCAGTTTGGGATGCATGCATTCGGGAGGTGATAAAACCATTCAGCTGCTGCTCCCTGCAACGTTTCGACGAAGAGTCGAACGGAGACATCCTCGTGGGCTACTCCGAGGACACCGCATGCAACAAAGAAAGATGCAATGTGCTCATCAGGATGCTGTTTCCCATCCCCATTGAACTTGGGAATGTTTTTACGAGATCCACGTGGTAACTCATTCAATGGAGGAGTCAAGGAAAGAGGACCAATAACTGCACCCCAAGGCACAGGTTGAACCACCATCCTTCTGAAAAGAGTGCGTACAGGGATCCGAGTATCAGACAAGAGTAGTGCACGACAAGTTGCAGATGCTTCCCGTTCCTCAGGGATCTGGTTTCTCCGAACAGGCGAAGAACTTCTGGTTCGGTTAGAGACAATGCTGTTGGGAGAAAGGCTGAAATTGTGTTGTTGCAGTAACTCAAAGAGTGGATCAATTTCACCTTGAGCTCGGCGAGACCGAGTGAAGATCTTCCTGGCCAGCTTGAACTGAAAGGGGATCTTATTGAAAATAAGGAAAATATGGAGTCGCCAGACACCGAGAGGATAAGCTTTATACTATTGATCAGTATTCCCCAGCGGAGTCGCCAAAAACTGTTGGTTGGATATTTTGTCAAACCAAAATATGAGGTTCAACCACAGTATATGGGATAAAATCCCTCCTCAAAGACAGGTGAGGCTGCCTGCTTATTGCTAATCTAAAACATAGTAAACAATATATACAGTATTCACACTAATCTAACCATTGGGGGTTGGGATGAAATCCCGAAATCCACATTCACACGATTCAAGGATATTGCTTTCGTAAATGAACTAGGTTAGAAATTGTTACGATGAAAGAAGTAGAAAGGAAATGGGAGAAACGTATTTTCTTTCGAGTAAACACAGAGCACGAAATAATCATACGAGTTTTAGATCATAAATATAATGTCCGAGATAATTAGAAACACTAAGATTCTATGCAAAGAATAGCTTAAGATCATGAACATAAGAACACTATCTTAAGTAAGATATATTCCACAACACAAAGTCTGCCAAATAATATCAAATCCTATTCTTCAAAATGATTGAAAGAAAACACAAAGTTTTTCTCCTTTCCAATAGCCCCTAGATATTCCAAAAATTCTCGACCCTTTGGAATGCAAAAGCATCCCTTATTTATAACAAAAAGAAGTAGAGATAAAATAGGGCAGATCCTAAAAAGTAGCAATTTAACTAGAGTTCAGTTTTGCATGATTCTCACGCAGGAGATCAAGTCAAAATATTGATTCAAAAATGTGACGAAACAGAAATGAAAAAGACATGTCAATTTCAAGATTGAAATGACATGAAACGTTGGGACTTAGTCTGAATCGTCATCCTTTGCTACTTCCTCTTTTTCTTCCTCCAGCTGAGACTGTTTGCTCTGAAATTCCTGGAACTTCCGAATTATGCCTTGCATTTCATTCTCATCAGGCGCAGTGGAATGATCATTCCAAATTTCGCAGGTCTCATGAATGTCGCTGGCATTACCGGGAAGCTTTTTCAATCCTTTGCTGAGTTTCCTTAAGGCCTCCAAAGTATGCTCAACCCTTACAAAACGATCGATGATTTCAAGACCAAATCCTTGTATTGATCCCTGCTGAACAGACTCTCGAATTTGGTTGAAGAGATCATCTACTGATAGGATACCTGAGTTCCCAACTAACACCTTTGGACAAATCTTCAACAACTCTTCTTCCAGATCACTTTTCCCATCGATCAATTTATCCCTTGATTCTCTCAACTTGCTACAGGCTTCATTGAGAATCTTTATTCTGAATATAATGGCCTTGGTTAGCTGGAAATGCTTATACGTATGTGGAAGAACACCTTCTTCTACCAAGAGATGTCTTTGGGATTCGCTTTAATACATGGAGAGCTTCAAAACTCAAATCAAGTCATCCCGATCTCTGAGATAATTCTTCATCCATCTTCTCTCCCTCCTTCCGAATTTCCCCTAAAGACTGATGAACTTTCACCACGTCTTGAATCACTTCCTTCCCCTGTTGGAGCAACCTTTGGATCCATTCATCAACCGCCCTTCCTTGTTTGGCAATCTTTTCAATTGTGGGCACTGATGAGAAATCGAATCCAACAGAAACAGAAGAAGGTGGTATGGATTCAAGGGGTTGTGAGAGTTTAATCAAAACCTCTGTCAATTGCTCCACTTTTCTCTTAAGCTCATCTCTGTTGTCCTTTGTTTCTTTCAACTTTTGGCACAAAGACGTTTATGGAATCCCACGCATCTTGTTGCGCCCCTTCTGCTGTCACTTTCCCTAGAGCCACCCTGGTTATCTAATAATCAGAGGCTGTTACATCCTCTCTAGTTTTGTCAACCGAGGGAGTGGAAATTTCTGAGAATTTATCTCCTCAAGCATCCACCAAAACCCTGAAAGCTGTTTTAAGTTTCTTGGCTGATTTGCATGATAGAAGCCTTGAGTGAGCTGAAATCAAAGGCTGGTAGGGTACAATCACCTTCCTCTTCCTCGGAGTTTGCTCGAGTAGCCATTGTGGCGTATCGAGAGAAATTTCCCATGTTGTAAGTAATGCTTGGTATTCTACTCTCAAGAGGAGAAGATTCTACTATTGAAGGGGGAACAATTGTTAATGTGGTAGTAGATTGATAAAGAGAGGCACGGAGGTTGTTGTGCGGGAGTGTTGGTGATCACTTGGGTTCCCAGAGAGGGGTGAGAGTCCGGAGAAAATACCGGCCATGTTGAAGAAGTGGATGGAGAATGAGGAGGTAGGAGTGGTTGTTGAGGGGGAGGCATGATTGATTCCAAAGCTTTGAGATGTAAGAGACAAGGTCTCTTCGGTTTGATAATCAACAAATGATGAAACCAGAAGTTGGCTTCCTCCTTCTTCCAAATTAATTTCTCCTATTTCTGGTGGTGTTGGTGATTCTGGCACATCCACCATTTCAGCTGGAGAAATAATTGAAGAGATTTGTCTTTCTTTCCTCTTCTTGACAATCTTGACTTTTATAGGCGCCCTAAAAGATCTCTTGTCCTTTTCCTTTTTGGAGGGCCCCGCCTCTGAAGCAGCCAACTTTGAAAACTCATCATCTTTAAAATTCATTCCCCAAGAGGAAAGCCATGCTTTGGTACGAGCAAGGATTAGAGCTGACCTATCTGTAATAGAGGCTTTCTCGCTGGCTGACCAATCAATAGATGGGAAAACATATTGGTCTTCATTTAGTCCATCATAGGAAGGATCCAAAACACTTTCATTGTCACTCATTCCTTCTGGAAAATCAGCAAGCTCCAGTGTTTGAATCTCAGCAATAGTTAATCTGCTATTATCTTTCCTGCGAACAGCAACCTCGTTACGCAGATCAACCCAAATATCCTCTATGTTTGGCCTATGCAGATGCTGGGTTCCATATGCTCTGAGCACTCCTCGGACGTCAAAACCATCTCGAGGCTTCATATGCTTTTTCAATTTGTCCTGAAGTTCACATTCAACATTTTTGGCCTTTATTACTGTTGAGCAAGTATATCTCCCAATAGAAATTGGGAAGGACACAGCGGCCTTATGTTTGCTTTGTTGGAATTTATGAAAATCCAACAGCTGCCTAACCAATTCTATTAATATCAGTCTATCCCCTGGATAGCGGGGCAGGTGAAAAGGTTCCCCCGAGTACATGACTATCCGAAGATATGTAAACTTCTTGAATTGTAAGAAGATACATCCCCATTTAGAAACTTCGGCCCAAGCCTCGTCTGAGACTCTTGTCTTCCTCAGCTCTGGGTTGATCCTGCAGATATTTTCATAGAAGAAGGCATCATTTACCCTTCTGAAATGTTCTTTAGACCCCTTTTTGGTCAATTGAGGGAAATATTTATAAACCGGGTTCACCGTTCTGCTTCCCTTAGTATCCAGCCCGGGATAGTTCCTCATCCCGGCTGCTGCGTATGCGACATATGAAAGCATATAAAACTTCCCAGTTGACAAGACCGTTGTCATTTGGGAATCAATCTCATTGCTGATGAGAGTGCCCCAGTCAATCCCTTGCTGATTTTTCTTGATGGTGACCATAAATTGATACATCCATCCATGAAATACATTCGATTCGGGAAAGCCAAAAACCCGACTCAATAGGGTGATAATATCATTGATTTCTTGGATGAAATCACTCCTGGGGATAGTCCTTGGAAATCTAGAGACCGCTGGTTTGGCCTTGATCAGGAACTTCTTGTTTACATCCTTGATGCAGTCTTCCTGATTGTTGTCCCAGGCCTTCTGAGCTGACTTGATGTTCAACTCCCCATACTCTTCAAAATTAGGCAATTTCAGGAGATCATCAAAGTAAACTCAATCCGGTCGATTACACATTACCTCACTGGATGACTCCTCACAGAATGAGAAGCCGAGTCATAACTGGATGCACAAGCCAAAATGAATTCGGACATTGGGCGGACATGGGAAAACCCGCTGCGAGAGGCAAGCCACCACTGTCAGCTATAGCTTTCATCCATGGAGTTTGGGAGGAACTCCTCACCCTACTCCAAAAATCTTCCATGTCTATATTTCCGAGTTCGGTGTCTCTGATGTCATAGTTGCAATCAATGTATGATGGAGATTACGGCTTCTTGAACTTGTATTTCATTCTCGCGGACTTCTCGGCCTTTTTTCCGAGATGGACCAGGTCGACATGAAGGGCGTTGAATGAAGAAAGGTTCGAAGCTCAGGAAATGTTGGCCACACTGAAAATCCCGATCTGCTGAATATGCCGGAAGAACAAAAGAGTCTGACACGCTAAGGAGGATGTCGGAATATCCTGAAAGTCGATGTGTTGAAAATGTCGGAACTTCTGAAAAACCCGACACACTTGGTAATGCCGGAACTTTTGGAAAAGCCCGGCACGTCTGATACTGTCGGAACTCAGGGAAAACCCGACGCTTGCGTTGATGACGGGAACTCTGGGAAACCCGGCACTCACTGTGGAGATCGGAACTTTGAGAAACCTCGATGCCTCAAACTTTCGATACACTTCAGGTCTTCGACTCTGCAAAACAATCTTCAAAACCCGAGAAGAAAAACAGGGTTTTTCATTGAATTCCAAAACATGCAATCTCCTTTTTTGTCATTCATGTTCCATGCATATAATAAAACTTGGAAGAAATAGCACCAAGTGGTAGTCTCAGAAGAGATAAACCATAGAACCTAAAACCCTTTTCAAAATAACTCCAGAAAGAAGAAGGAAGGAAAACCCTCAAAACCCAGTGAGAAATTGAGAAGAAACCAAGAGAAACAAAGAATGGAGAAAGAAATACCTTCTATCAGAGAAATGGAAAATTGAAAACAGGTGATTCAATCGGAAAGTCAAGTCATTTGTCGGGTTTCGAAATCGGAAGAGCATGCGTGAAAAATCCACGAATTAAAAATAAGTCCGGTAACAATGACGTGGAAATCCGCGTATTTATAAGAAAATTGGCAATTAATACACTTGGGCTCGGCACGTGCCAATTCACCGACAACTCGGCATGAATGCCATGTCAGCATGTTTGAGAGGTCCGAAAACCCGACACGAGGGGACTTAGTGCAATTCGGGTTTCGGGTATCGGAAAGCATGAGGCACAAAACATGAGGTGTTTAGATGTTACATAGCTCCGAAAACCCGATACAAAGGACTAAGCGGACTTCGGGTATCGGAAAGCATGAGGCGTAAAACATGTTTTAGGTAAGGCATGTTCCGATGCACCGGAGGTCCGAAAACCCGATTTTCACAATAGGAAGCGGGTTTCGGGTTTCGGAAGACACAAGACATAAAGCATGTTAAAACTCATGTCGAACTGTTGGTAAAACCCAAAACCGCTAAAAGAATAATGCAAAATCAACTTCAAAATTTCGTATGGGTTATCTAATCGTTTTGTCGTGAAACTCCAAAATGGAGATAACAAACACAAAGGTCAGTTTCATAAAAGAGGCCATAATCAAAAATTTCGTATGGGTTATCTAATCGTTTTGTCGTAAACTCAAAATGGAGATAACAAACACAAAGGTTGTTCACATCACCTCTAAGAGTGGCTATCCTAGATTGTCTATATTTAGGTGTGATGTATCTAAGTGTTCCCACAATTTCCGATCCTTGAGCTATCTTTAGCCTGTCATACAAGTCCAATATCACACCTCCATCGGGTCTTTCATTTAACCAATAATCCAAGCTTCCTTTTCCAACTAAGAGTAAATTAGTAACTGGTCATTCCCATGTAAGCAATAACCTTGCAAGGACACGATATTTTTGTGTTAGACTCTTGATAAAGCCTTCATTTTTTATTTGAATTCTCTTTCCATCTATATGTAGTCTCCTATCAATATATATTTTTTTACACCTTCTATATCATCTGCCATAGTGGCTCTAAATACTAACCCAAAGTACACAAAAAATTGAATTCCCTCTAGATTATTAGTAGTTAATCTCCCATTTAAACCATCTTCAGGTTTCTATTTGGAGAGAAATCTCTTTAAAAACCCTCACACAAATATGTGCATAGAAATCACAAAATTATTCGAGCAAGATGTTGGTGCTGAATTTAATCTCACCTTGTTTGTTCTGAATGTCTCGGTCAGTATGGTTTAAAAGTTTTCTCTATCTCCCTATATTGATGCGTGAAAGCTTTTTCCTTCATTTGGTTGCCATGGTAAGTTTTCTCCTTGAGTCATGGATCACTTTAAGTCTGGGTTTTGCTTATAGTTTCTCTGTCCATGAGAAGGAATTTATATTTTAGGTGTGAATTCGGGGTTTCCCCTTCCTTCTATTTTTTCTCAATCATGTTTTCCCTATCAAATTTTGTCCCAAAATATGTGGAAACATGGTCCTTTCGGATTGGATGGGACCCGACGGGTCTTTTTTTTGAAACTTGTCATTTTCGTCACATTTGTTAAAAAAACCAAATTGGCCACGTAATCCCGATTGTATCTAATTGGTTATTCAACAAACATGAAGAAACAGGAAAAATTATTACTTTGACCCTAAAGAAGGACACGTGGCCATTTTTAAGACAAAGGTGGGGAATTCGGTAGAGCATTTTGAAGTTTTCGGCCCATCTTGTCTCAAAAAATTTCCATGTGGAGGGTTTGCACTCATTTAAGGATCCACCTCAAGGTCCCACCTTTGCAATTTCTCCAAGGAGACATGTGGAGGCTTCGTTGGCTCCTATTTATACTTAGACTTCTCAAGAAATTTTCTAAGGCCTAGGAAACGTGGAGGGCCCATGGATGTTTGGGGACTGCCCTGAATTTTACTTTTGAAAGAGTGCAGAAATACACGTGGAAGTTTCCACTCACTCTTCCCTTTCTTTTACTTTTCAATGGACGAAGAAAATTTCTTAGCCCTATGAACATGGCACCTTCCGTTGGTCCCTCAATTATTTCAATAATTTTGTCGGGATGAGACACATGGTGATACCGCTCTTGTTTGGGGTCTCCATTTTTAGGCTCCATACCAAAAGAGCACTTTGAAGGGAGATGTGGATACTTCTGCTAACTCTGTCTATACTTGGAAATTTTCAACGGCGGATGTAACTCGCCAAGTTCTTGACACGTGGGGTGTTACACTTATTTGAGGATGCACCTCTCGGTCCCACCTTTGCAGGTTGCACCAAGGAGACACATGGAGGCTTCTACCGGCTCCTTTTTGTACTAAGACTTTTCAAAGGCCAAGGAAAACTTGCTTGGGCCAAGGGCACGTGGTGAGCCTTCACTAGTTCAAGGTCCCACCTCTAAACTTCATCTTTGAAATTACGCCAAATAGACGCGTGGAAGCTTCCCATTTGGGCCTTCCCATACTCTACGAATTTTAAATATTCGGTGTGAATCCCTATGTTTCTTAACACGTGGATGGCCCGCGATCATTTGGAAACCTACTTTTGGACTTCATCTTTGTAGTTGCACCAAGGAAACACGTGGAGGTTTTTGTTGGCTCTTTTTGTACTTGGTCGACTCGGACTCACAAAGCAAAATTTTTATGATATAATCCATGTAGGGGAATTCATTTCTTAGAGGCACAGATGTAGGTATCCATGTGGGGGAACTCATTTTTCAATATGTATTCTCGAGGGTGAAAGGAATTGCTTGTCGAGATCCAACCATATGGAGCCACCGAAAATGATCAAAAGGGAATTTCTTGCATTGGATGAAAAGAATGATTAAAAGGACTATCAAAAAGTTATGTCATGGCATCCTAGTCATAGTTGAGGGTCCGAGAAACGTGATCAGTTCATGCTTTATCCACTGGCAGCTTTGGTTGTAAATTTGTTAAACATCACTTTTCGAGACAAATTTGTAACAAGCAAAGGATTCCTTGAATATTCTTCTTTCGGGGAAATTTGGGATGAGTGAGTGGGTAAATTATATAAATGTAATGAGAATAATATTGCATACGGTCGAGGTTTTAAATTTTACTAGAAAAATTTAGAAAGCCCATCTTCCCGAGAGACCATATGAGAAACTCCGTTAATTTCTTGTGTTTTTGATTTCAATCACATCAAGATGGCTACAAGTGTACAACCATTGACAAGCTCTGAGATTGTTCAAGAAAATTTCCCCTGCTGATGAATCTGATAATCTCAAATTAATCTGTGTTGATCTTGGGAAAAATCATTTCTACTTTTATTTCAGAATGTCTTTCAAATAGTTTTTCTTGTTCCTATTGCAATCTTATATTAAAATCTCTCCAAATCACACAAGATCTCATCCATGTGTTAGTATTTTGGAATTTGGAATGTCATTATGAGAAGAACTTTCATCCGGTAATGAAATAAAAAATTTATAATCATTTTACTTTCACCATGTTGATAAATATTTTTGTAATCATATGAGTGTATCTTAGGCATGATGAACCATTGGTTGTTAATGATTAATTTATTATTTAGCTCAAACCTTCATGTTGAATTCTTAAAGATTGTGTGAAACCATGCATATATGGGCCTCCATTAACACACACCTTACGGTTGAAGGAAAATTTTGGCTAAACTAAAAGCTTTATGTTTGTGAGTCTTCCAATTTATTTAAAGGTTCTCAAAGATCTGGTATAGTCAACTTTATCTTGCTTAATCGGCTACCAAAAATTTCGAATAATGATAAATCCTACTGAAGTACCGTGTTTGTGTAGTGTATCCACAAATGAACAAATTATACTACAAAAATATATAGAAGCAAGTAGGTATTAAGTGTCTTTAGTAACCTAAACCTTTTTTATAAAATATCTCCATTTTTTAGAAGTGAAACTCGTGAGAGTTAAATTGTGATGTATTGATCATATTTTCTCAAGGTTCCCCTGAAAATTGTGCAAAGAAGGATCTCTTCATGTCCTTCACCAACAAAGGTTACAAAATGAGTCCTCACCCTTGTTAAAATGCATGACCTAAAGTAGGTAGGATAGATCAAATCCTTAACAAAGGTGCTATCCATTTCTCCATCGCTTGAGTGGCAATGACTCACTTGAACCCCTCCTTGGCTATAAAATGACTTATACCATGATTTGTCTATATGCAAGTATATTGTTAAAATGCGTGACGTTGCTCGATTCCAAGGGAGAATCAATTTGGATAACAACACTAGATTAGAGCCATTGTCGGGGATTATTTGAGCTATGGGACCTATTTGTGTTGCAAAAACACTAGATCGGTGTCGTTTCAGGGAATATTTTTACAAATGCATACACAAATTGACCCTAGTAATGTTTCTTACATGATCTAAGTGCAAATACCTCGTTTAAACGTAATCCAATGCTAAGATTTGTAATAATTGTGTAAAGTTACAAGTTCTGTGTGCAATATTTCTAGTTTCTAGTGGTTATTGCACTAAATTTATATCATCAATGATAAATATTGGTAAAGGAAGGTCAGATCTACTAAGATTTACAAGAATTAAGTTGTGATAGATATTTGGCAAGTCATTTATAGTGTATTTGCACAACTAAGGTAAAAATCCTTAGTGGTGACTTTGTGTTGATTTAAAATTTGATAAATACCGGTGAATTAACCTTTATTACGTGAAATATGTCACTAATATTTGAAAATATGGAAGGAAGAAGATCTTTCTTCACTAAATACCCTACCATGAAGTTGTTTCTAGAACTTGGAAAGACAAATTCGAGGAAGGAAATATATTTTGGAATATAGTTGGAGATCGGGAATCAAGACAAGAGTTATCCATTGTGAAAAGTGATCAACATGTGGTTGAGGATTACCATTATTATTTAATTGATTCTAGATAAGGTAATTTTCATATAGATCTTAATTCTCCAACCGGAGAGGGGCCTTCATTTGTGTTTAACAAGTGTGCTTCTCGGTTTGTCCCCTGTATATTCCAAAGTTGATAGGGTTTTCCACGAAACAGAGTCTTTCGAGGATATTTATTTTGAGAATTATACTCCTATGTTCTAAAGACCCCTTATCCCTCATAATTTTGTATCTCCTATAAGATCACCCCCTCAAGGCAATATGGCCCAACCTCCACCTAGACCTCCATTTGTTGTCAACACTTTTGGACCTATAAATTTCAAAGGTATGAATGGATATCCTAATATAGTGCCACAAGATGTCAGAAATAGGTTGCCAAAATTTCAAGGGAATAATGCCATCACTGGTGACCAACATTTAAAACTCTTTGTCAATATGATGGAAAACTTTGAAATTGAGTTTGAAGACATGTATATAAAACTGTTTATTCATACTCTTGAGGAGGATGCATGTGACTAGTATAAGTATTTACCAGATAACTCAATAGATGCATGGACAAAAATGAAAAATGCTTTTAGATTGCAATATGGGGATAAGATAGATCCCTAGGTTTCTTTTGTCTAAATTTGAGAATATTAAGAAGAATCCTAATGAATTTGTTCATGAATTTAATACTAGGTTCAATAAGACCTTGAATAGGCTACCTATAATCTTGAGGCCAAGTGATGTTTCTTGTTTAATAAAATATTTTGATGCTTTTGACAAAAAGGCTGCCTATTATTTAAGGGACAAAAACCCAAGAAATTTAAGGCAAGCCTTCACCATGGCTTTGCATATTGAAAACAATATCAAAGTAGCTGGTAAGCCTCCTAAGAGGGAAGGTATCAAGCTGATCAATCCAGAGAAGCCTCAACCAAGTAAGTTTGTGGATCTAGAAGAGGTTGTAAAAACATTGGCCGGAGTTGTTAAGGAAATATCCTATAAATTGGCGGAGAGAGAGAAGGGGATTGAATAAGGTTCCAAAGGTTAGATCAAGCCACATGGTCAGAAGAGGTCTTGAAATCAACCCATAGGTTATCACAAAAAGATGACAGAGGAAAGTACCCATGGGATCGGGAAATAGACATCCCCAACCACGGGAAAACAGATTGGTGCTCGATCCTTTACCTTCCAGAGTTCTTACTGTGTAAAAGTTCCATGATATGGAGTGGTGTGATAGATGTTTCTTTCCCCATTCCCAATGTGATGAAGACAAAGAAGCTGAGGAACAAGATGATGATGATGAGATAGATGATGATGCATAAATGATGGATTTCTCTACAAGGTCACAGTGGGGATCAACCTCAACTAAACTAATAAGTGCCAGAACTGCTGCTTATTTTTGGGATTGCATTCACTGGGTATTACCTCTTCCTCCTACCGATAATTTTGAAATTGATATGGTACAATATTTTGAGTTTCCAAATAATGATTTAGAGTAATTAAGGGAATTAATGATTAAAAATTATGATGGAGGAATAACTTCAGAAGAGGATAGACAATTGTTAATGAATGCATCAATTACCCAAGAAAAAGAATATAATACCAGGAGTAAGGTTTCCAAAGGGGTAGGGCCATAGGCCAAACAAAAATTCTAGTTCTTACAAGTATCCCTAAGGAAACCCTTAAAAACATGCATCGGAAAAGTATTTGTCACCCCAAATAAAACTTGTGTTCCTCCCCATGCTCAAACTGTGAAAAATATCATGTCATCGAAGAATTTGTAAACCTTCCTCCTAACACTCCCTTACCCAAATATTTTCCTTGTGACATAACCAAAATCTTGAGTCGATCAAGATTCTTGTTCCTATTATTGAATTTCTTAGAATCCCTGAGCATAAGAAGAGGGTGTTTGAGTATTTGGGGCTTAAGGAAGAAAAGGTCACTCAGGGTAAAAATGTAAACAATGTAGAGGTTTCTCCCGCCATTATAGAATTAGAAAATCTACAATCATTGGAGGAATTAGGTTAACCACCTGAGGTTTATTTGGAAACTTCTCTCGTTAAGTCTCAACTGAGTGTGGATCCATTTTTTACTACTTTGATTATTAAGGATAGGTTGTTACATAACTGCATGTTTGATTCAGGAGCCTCATGTAATGTAATGCCTCTTGAGGTCATGAATGAGTTAAATATCAAAGTAACAGTAGCTTATGGGAAATGTACTGCCATGGATTCAAGAGAGGTGCTAGTAGTTAGATGTGTTAAGGGTTTAGTACTACAATTGGCAGCGTATCCAGGCAAGTACTTAACCTTGAATGTGGTCATTGTGGATTGTCCTGCTAAATGGGGGATGTTATTATCCAGAAAGTGGGCAGCTAGTGTGGGTGGAAGTGTGCAAATGGACATGTCTTATGCAACCATACCAATTGAGGGAAGCCTTGTGAAGTTATATGGTGAAAATAAAATGTCATATCTCATTGAGGACCCCAATAATGCTTCTTATGGAGTATTGGACATAGACATTGATGTTGATAAATCTATGAGCTATGTTGTTTTCAAGGAGTATGAAATTGATCAATGTAGATATCCTACGAAGGTTGATTTTACTAGGAATTTGATGTTTGATGCAGCCTCAAGAGATGTTGAAAAACTTGACCTAGGCACAAAGGATAAGCCTTAAAAAATGTGGTCAAATAGCAACTTGGATGGAAAAGATAAACAATCATATGACCAATTGTTAAAGACATATCAGAATTGCTTAGCATGGTCATATCCAGAATCAAAGGCACTTGAAAATTTTCCTTGATTATTTTCTCTGAATCATGGTGCACATCATTGTATAATGTATAGTATTTTAGTTTCATTTTGCTTTCATTTTTTTCTATTTTGGTTTGTCCTGGTCCCTGGTGACAAGGTTTTTTTGGTTTCTCGATTTGTCTGGGGATTTGGTTATTGTCTTTCTGCTCTGCAAGATTTTTTTTGACTCCATTTCCCAATGGATTTTTGGCACATGGTCTGGTCTATTGTTCTTGTGGCACTCACAGGGAGTTCCCATCCCTAAGTTGGAGCTGATGTTGGTGCTCAATTTAATCTCACCCCGTTTGTTCTAAACGTCTCAGTCCACATGGTTTGAAAGTTTTCTGTCTCCCCGTATTAATGTGTGAAAGTTGTTTCCTTCGATTGGTTTCCATGGTCGGCCTTCTCCTTAAGTCATGGATCACTTTAAGTCTAGGTTTTGCTTACATTTTCTCTATCCATGAGAAGGAATTTATATTTTGGGTGTGAATTCAGGTTTCCCCTTCCTTCTTTTTTTTCACGCTTATGTTTTCCCTGTCACTTTTTTCCCAACACTGTGGAAACATGGTCTTGTCGATTGGATGCGGCCTAGTGGGTATTTTTAGTGAAACTTGTCATTTTCATCACATTTGTAAAAAATACCAAATTGGCCCCACATCCCCGATTGTATATAATTTTTATTCAAAAAGATGAATTAGCACGGAAAAAGTCTTACTTTGACCCCAAAGAAAGACAGATGGCCATTTTTCAAGACAAAGGCAGGGAAGTGAGTTGGTGGAGCATTTTGAATTTTTGGATCATCTCATCTCAAAGCATTTTCCATGTGGAGGCTCTGCACTCATTTGAGGATCTACCTCTAGGTCCCACCTTCACAATTGCACAAAGGAGACACATGGAGGCTTCCATTGGATCCTATTTATACTTAGACTTCCTAAGCAAATTTATAAGGCCGGGACATGTGGAGGGCCGATTGCTCGCTGGAGAACTACCCTGAATTTTACTTTTGAAAGAGTGTCAAGGATACACGTGGAAGTTTCCTTTCACTCTACCCTTTCTTAGAATTTTCAATGACCGAGGAAACTTTCTCGGACCTTTGCACGTGGCACCTTCCACTGGTCCGTAAATTCCTTCAATATTTTTTTGGGTGAGACACATGGTGAGTCCGCACTTTTTGGGGTCTCTACTTTTGGACTCCATACCAAAAGAGCACCAAATGGACACATGGAGGTTTCTACCACTGTCCATACTTAGAATTTTTCAGCATCGAGATGTAAATCGTGGGGTTACGGACATATGGGGGGCCTGCACTTATTTGAGGATCTACCTCTGGATTCCACCTTCGCAGTTGCACCAAGGAGACATGTGGAGGCTTCCGCTAGCTCCTCTTTGTCCGAGACTTTTCAAGTGAGGAAAAATTTCTTGGGCCTTGGGAACATGGTGAGCCTATGCTCATTTGAGGCCCCACCTCAAAACTTCATATTTGAAGTTACATCAAATAGACATGTGGAAGCTTCTTTGGGCCAACCTATACTCTAAATTTTCAGCATTCGATGCAAATCCCTTTGATTGAGAACACTTATAGGGCCCGCGATCATTTGGAAACCTACCTCTGGACATCACCTTTGTAGTTTCACCAAGGAAACACTTGGAGGTTTTTTGCTAGCTCCTCTTTGTACTTTGTCAACTCGGAGTCACAGTGTAGATATATGATATAATTCATTTGGGGGAACTCATTTCTTAGAGGAAATAATACAAGTATCCATGCGGGGCACTCATTTTTCAAGATGTTTTAATGAGAGTGCAAAGGATTTCTTGTCGATCCAGCCATGTGGAGCCACCTAAAAATGATAAAAAAGCAAATTTCTTTAATGATGTAATTAAAAAAGGTTAGAAGGACTGTCAAAAATTTATGGCATGACATCCCCGTCATAGTTGAGGGTTTGAGAAACGTGATCGGGTTCATTATTTTTCCGCTGAAACTTTGGGTGTAAATTTGTTAAGCATCACTTTCTGAGACAAATTTGTAACAAGCAAAGGATTCCTTGAATATTCTTATTTTTCGGGGGGAAATTTGGCATGAGTGAGCGGACAAATTGTATAAATGCGATGAGAATACTCTTGCATATGATCAGGGTTTTAATTTTTACAAGAGAATTTGAGAAATCCCATCTTCTTGATAGACCATCTGAGAAACCTATTAATTTCTTATGTTTTAGATTTCAATCACGTCAAGATGGTTGCAAGTGTACAACCATTGATAAGATTTGATATTATTCAAGAAAATTTCCCCGCTAATGAATCGATAAATATCGACTTAATATGTGTTAATCTTTGGCAAAATTGTGTCTCGATTTTATTTCATAATGTCTTCCAAATAGTTTTTCTTGTTCTGTTGTAGTCTTATATTAAAATGTCTCGAATCACACAAGATCTCATCCATGTGTTAGCGTTTGGGAATTTGCAATTTCATTATGAGAAGAGCTTTCATCCGGTAATGAAATAAACAAATTAAAATAATTTTACTTCCACTTTGTGTTGATAAAGATTGTTTGTATTTGTATGAGTGTATCTTAGGCGTGATGAACCAGGGGTTGTTAATGTTTAATTGAGTCTTTAGCTCGAGCCTTCGTGTTGAATTATTAAAGATTATGTGAAACTGTGTAGATTTGGGCCTCCATTCACGCACACCTTCGGTTGAAGGAACATTTTTTCGTTCAAGCATTATGTATGTGAGTATTCCAATTTCGTAAAGGTTCTCAAATATCTGGTATAGTCAACTTTATCCTACTTAACTCCACAACAAAATTTTAAAATAACCATGAATCCTACACGAAGTACCCTGTTTTGTCTTTGTGTATGCACAAATGAACAAATTCTACTCGCCACAATATACGAAGAAAACAAGTTTTAATTGTCTTTAGTAACTTGAAAGTTGTTCAAAAAATATTTCCATTCTTTAGAAGTGACAACTCGTGAGAGTCAAATTATGGTGTATTGATCATATTTCCTCAAGGTTCCCTAGAAATTGTGCAAAGAAGGTGTTAGTGCCGAATCACAACACCCTCAAATGACCTGGGTTTAAGTGCGGCATTCGGTGTGATTACATAACATGGGACCATCTCTCAAGTTGTGGGACTTGTAAAACTTGAGATGGACCTCCGTGAGAAAGTGGTTCTTGCTTTCTAATCTACCTACCACAAGAAACTATAATGCAGAATAACCTATTCTATCCTAATCTAACCAATCCAAGGGGACAGAGAGAGAGAGGGAGGGTGAAAGATCCTACACTAAGTAGTGATACACCGAAAAGGTTGTTGAGTCACATATATGATTTCCTGAAGTGGAGAGAGGTGAGCAGAGGAGAGGGTGGACAGAATGCACCACAGACTAGACATAGATTTCACAAGGAGTGCCACTTCAAAACCCATTAAGCACAGCCTCCCAAAAATTGCAACAAACATCGAGTATATACGGTGTACCCTAAAATGATGAGAGGTAACAAGAGAACAAAATAAGCCAAGGATGGATAGATGCATCAAGAAATAGATTTTATTGCTCCAAAATGTTACATGGTACATCATAAGTGGGAAACGGCAATAAAATTCCATTACAGATCCATGGGAGGAGTCTTAGACTCGTATTCTACCCTAAGGAAGAAAGAGAGAGGGGGCAAAGGAGAAACAACCACCAACTTTTAATATGTCCCTCCTGTACAATATATAGAAGATTGAAAGAGAAAGAGAGGGAAAATCAAACTTTGTTCCAACCACCCCTGCAACGCATTGAATCCTTTTCAAAGCTCAACCACCGTTCCTCAATGCCCGATATGGATCCACCCACAATCGTCAAGTCTACCACCGTATGTCCTGTTTGGTGTGTTGAAGAAGGAAGAAAAATAGATTAGATCAAATCCTATCTAGTTGTTGGAGCAAATAGATCTTACATTAATAGAATGAAAAAATCTTTTCATTTTTTCCCCACCAAACTTCTACAAAATTAAAGTTTCAGATCTCAATGGCATGGATGAGGTCGAGATCCTTCCAATTATGCAAAAAAATTGATTTTGAGCACTGAATCAACTGATATGCCCATTTGAATATTTGAATCGGGCTCATACAAAATGGTGGGAACCAGTTATCAAAACGGGTCTTTTAGAAACTAGACACGTGGAGGGTTGGTGCATGTTTGGGGACCACTTTTGGATTTTTATTTTGGATTCACATCGGTGGCATGTGGCATCTTCCATGGCTTGCTCAGTTTCCTCTTGTTTTGGCTAAGTCTTTTTTCTATGTGGGGCCATATATCTAACCTGAGGGGATAGGTGGAGGCTTGGCACTTGTTTGGAAACCTGCCCCAAATTTTACTTTTGAAGTAGCGCCATGTTGACACTTGGCTCCCTCTACTGGCCTATCTTTGCTTTGACTATTCAACCCCGACCCTGTCCCTTTATTGGACCTAGGACACGTGGAAGGTCTACGCTCATTTGGAAACCCGCTCAGGATTTTACCTTTGAAGGAGTGTCGGGTTGACACATGGAAGCCTCCAAAGACTCTTGGAATTTTCAATTCGCGCTCTTACTTTCCTAGGACCTAAACATGTGACAAGCTAGTTCTCATTTGAAATTACCCCGATGTAACACGTGGTGTCATCCACTGGTTCTCTATACTTAATCAACTTTGGGCCCGCCCTGTCCACCTTTTGAATTTTAGGTGTTGACTCTGCCCCTCTTTGAGCCTAGGACATGTGGAGGCCTAGTGCTTATTTGGGTCTACCCTTTTAGATTCAATCTTTGGAGGTGTGCCGTTTGGAAACTTGGCAGCTTCCACTGAATCTCTATACTTAGCCAATTTTAGGACTCATTCTAAGTCATTTGTAGAATTTGAAGACTTCAATTTTTCTCGGTTTCTTTGACATTGTTTTCTTCCTTCCCCGACCATGCTCCTCCATTTTAGAGTTTTCCTACAACCTGACTATTGGATTTTAATGTGAGCTCACAGACAGAGCTGGCCCTTAGGTTTTCTTCTGTGTGGGGTCGTGTTTGATTAATTTTATCGGGGGGAAAAATTGGGATAACAATTTGGTGACTCACATGGACATCTGCCTGCTAGATGAAGAGACCAGTGGCCTTGAAGCATCCATTAGGCATGGATTCAAGAATGATAGCCTTGATACTGATCCTGTCTCTGATCCGTGAGCCCGACCGTTTGCACTTGGTGACCCTGAACCTGCCTTGGAAATGGACTTCCTCAAAACACGTTTTTAGTTACTCGTATTTGTTTCATTTTGGAACTAGCAACTATTACAAATAGCTATGGGTCTTTCTACCATGAATACTGAAGGGCCTGGCCTCATGCACCTCTGGAGAAATATGAAAAAAACTTATGTACAAAGACAAAATCATACATGCCTCAAATGAGACATGTAGAGTGTGCACAAGCACTTGTTCTACTGAAAGAAAACCTAAACCTACTCCTACACTAACCAGAGAGAAGAGGGACTCAAAAAAATCCTGCAACTGGTAGGGAGAAGTAGCTTCCCTTTCTCAAGAGGGGCAGCCATGCAAATTATTTGACACTGAATATGGCTGCTTGTATGAGTGAAAAAATTACAATAAGCCAGTCCTCCACCCAAATCATCAAGGTATCAACATCAACTAAAAATACCTCCTCAAGCTAATTGGCATTGGACTCCTAGAGGTGTTGATGATGACCCTTGGTACTTTGATACTCATCCTCATGCCCTGAAGTAGGCATGACTGGTTTTGGCTTCTCCCTTGGCTCCTGTTGGTATCCAAATTGATTGTCCTTCAAAGTTTGTGAAACATCACTAGTTTGACAGGAAGCTTAGAGACAGATTAGATCATGGTGAGTTATTTTGTAGCTAGGAATGAGATCTAACTGGCCCTCTATCACTCAAATGTGGAGAAATGGATAGCACCCTCAAGAGGATTTGATCTATCCTCACTATTTTAGGTTGTGCCTTTCAACCAGGGTAAGAGGACCCTTTTGTAGCCTATTTTTATGGAGGAGATGAAGATATCCTTCCTAATGGAGAGGCTAAGGAGACCTTGGAGAGAATATGATATAATGCAACAAAATCTAACTCTCATGAGTTTTCACTCTAGATAGTGGAGATATTTTCTGGGCAAGGTTCAGGATACTAAAGACATTTGAAATCCTAATTGTTTCTGCATGCTTTGGTAATGGAAACTATGCATTTGTGCACACATAGGACAAATAGGGGTAGTATGGGTAGGATTAGTTGTTTTTAAATAAATTTTTGGTGGGAGGTGAGGTAGGATGAACTTGGTTCACCAGATCCTTGAGAAATATTACAAAATGGTAGGTTAGACCAACAGAATGCCACAGAAAACTAAAATGTTTCTTTAACTAGAATATGTGCTTCAATGGAGGCCCAGATCAACACTTTTTCACACAACCTACGAGATTATAACACGAAGGCTCAAGTTAGAGAACCCAACAAAGCATCAAAATCTAAGCCAAATCATGCCTAAGGTACACCCAGAGGCTTACAGACAATCTCTATCAAACAAATGAAAGAAAAGTGAGTTTAAATCATTTATTTCACTTCTAGGTGAAAGCTCTCCTGAGAGATGAAATTACAGATGCCACTAAACTGTCACAAGGATTGAGACCTATGTGATTGAATCATATTTTAATACAAGATTGCAACAGAAACAAGAAAAACTACCCACATACATTCAGAGATGAAATAGACACATTTTGCTCAAGACAACACAAAATAACTCGAATTTGATCAAATTTATTCAACAAGGGAAAAATTATAGAACAGTCTCATAGCTTGTCAATGGTTGTACACTCGCAACTACCCTAACACGATTAAAATTGGTATAAAAAGATATACAAGATTCTCGAGACAACTTCTCAAAAACCAGGATTTGTCAAAATTTCCTCTTGGGATTTTTCTTTGACCTATAACACTCCAACTATTTGCATGAAAAATTCGTGCCATTTATAACATTTTACAATAGAGTTTTCCCCTAAAAATCCAAACATTGAGTGCGCTAGTGCTTGCCATGATCATGATCATGATTTCCAGGATTAGATCTACAAAAAGTCACTAGGTGCTCGACGTGGCAGTCTCATCGAATATCTCCCACATTCAAATCCTTCCTTTGGTAGATCACTATTTTTTCAATTCTCCAACCACTTCCACCCCTATTTTGTGAAATATGGCTCTCTTGTATGCTTGGGAGAAGAAAATAGAAAATCCGATCGAGCTCAATAGTCAGACCATTTTAATGGCGAAAGACGTCTTCCGAGATATCCCCACCAAACTCAGATATAAACATTAAATCCCTCTCTTCTTGGCATGTAGGAAATACAAAGAAATCATGAAGACTTGCACTTCCAGGTGTGTTTCAATGAAATGGGGGGAAAATCAGATTATGACTTTCAACTATCGTTGATCTTTACTTTGAATATGGGTCGTCACGTGGAAGATTAAAATTTTAAAATAGATTCAACGGTTTCCTTTGAATTTTAAAACTTTTGGAAAAATGGAAAAGTTTCACATTATGTTCCGCACCTCTACCCTCAAGAAATGAGCCCGACACATGTCCCGAGGTGGGTCCCAAAGGAAGGCTATGAGCCAAATTTTGCTATTTCACCTCTTTTTGGAAAAGGGAAAATTTTCCAATTTTTTCCTGAAGCTCCACCCTTGAGAAATGCTTTTGACACGTGTCCCAATGTGTGTCCCAATGGAACCATCCTTCCCATTTTACTTTTAAATATTTTTCCCACAAAGGGAAAATTTTCCAAATTTCCTCTGAAGGCCCACACCTCCACCATTGACTGGAGAAAGATTTGACCTTTCTTCCATCTGGCTTGCGGGCCATTTTGATGTTTTAATCCTTTGAATATCGGGAGCAAAAAAATGCAAGTTACCCCTGATGGTCCACCTCCCCGCCCCTTTGACTTGAAACAAAATTTGACTAATCCTTTATCAGGCTTGGGCCATTTTTGATATCTTAACCCTTTTGAGCATAAGAGGCAAAAATTCTAAGTTTCCTCGATGGTTTGCTTCCCTGCTCCTTTTGACTTGTCAAATTGCCACATGTCACTATGGTGCATCTTGAGATGGTCCCCAAAATTTGAGACCTTGGAAGAGCACGGGCTCTCCATGTGTCCTGGCCCGGAAAAATTTGTCTAAAGGCTTGAAGCTTAGTGGAAGGTGCCATGTGTCATACTCTAAGGAAGTCTCCTTTAGCTATTGAAATTTCCAAGAAAAATGCAAAGTGAGTAGAGGCCTCCAAGTGTTTTCTTGGATCTTCTTCAAAATGGTGCCCAAGTTTGAGACTATCAATGAGCGCAGGCTCACCACGTGTCCCTATTTCCGCCAAACTGTTCTAACTACACACAAATTTTTCTAAGTCTGGGAAAAGCAATAGAAATCTCCACGTGTCCTCTCGGAGATGCTCCAAGGCCAAATCAAAAGTGAATCTCCAAATGAGCGTCGTTCCTCCACATGGACACATTTTTAAGTTGAGGTGATTCATAGAAATTTTGAAGTACCCAATTGAGCCACGTCCAACCAAAAGATGCCACATCCCTTATTGATGCAAGGATGTAAATTTGACTGGGAGAAATGCCTATCAAACCGTAAAATATAGAAAAATGATCATTTGAGCCCGAAAATGAAAATTTATCCAAGGAAAAAGAATTTAGAAATGTTACAAGGCTCAAATATGTTCCTCAGAGATACATCCATTCATTTTTCTTCAAGTATTTAGGGCAAAAATGATAAGGAAGAAAAATCCTCGACTATGGAGAATGGAAAATATGGGAGAACCTGATTTTTAGACAAATAGAGAATGTGAGACCCAAATTATAGAATTTTTCCAGAGGAACAAAGAAATGAGGAGTGAACCATGGACCCATAGGTGATCTACGACCTAGGAGAAAATTAAAAAAAGGTAACAAATATTAACCAAGCATAACATAGGGAAGTAGAGAATAACAGAGGTTGTAAATTGATATATTTTAAAAGGGAAGCTGGGACGAGACTATTTTGATCACCAACATCTCCAATGAATCAAAGTACCTGATTGGGAATGGTCTGATCGTTTGGATGTGCCCATTGCTCGAACATCAACTCCAATAATGCGCCTCCCGCTGACCTTCCTGGGTGGATGGTGTGAGAGAGATAATGACATCCTCTTGCTATTTCCCTTCCTTCTCTTTTGAAGAACATGTAATACTATGATCCTCCAACCTTGGTTCTAGAGGGTTGTCATGAAGTGCAGGCTATTGTCATTGAGCACTCTCCTTCATGGCAACAGGCTTGTGTGCTTGGAAGGTGGATGATAGAGGAGAAAATGATGTTATTTCCATGGGCTCCTCTCCATCAAAGTAATCTTCCAAGTCTAACAGACATTCTTCCTCCTTGTTGTCCTACTACATGTGTTCGACCTCCTCCATGGTGTCCTCCGGATCTACAATTTTCTCACCATGGTCCCCCTCATCTTCAAACATGAAGTTTGAAATCTCAAACTCTTCTTTAACATTAGATTTTGAAGGGGATAAAGTAGAAGGAAGAACTAAATGTTCTCTTGTGGCATGCTCGCACTTAGAGCCTCTGAAATTGTATGGTCCTCCTCCATTGTGGGTTCATCAATCAAAACAAGACCTTGAAATGAAAAAAAAAATATTTAATGATGTTTTCTTCGTTGAGTGGCTTCAAATCTTATTTTATCTCTCCCGAGATGCTCCTCTTCAATGGTACTTGAGTGGCTATTCTTCCTCCTTAACTAGTTGTGCAAACTTGGTTTAGATCAACATTGTCTTGAGATAAAGTGCCATAAATAGACTAGTGATTTAATACCTCTTGTTCTTTCTCTTCTTCTCGTTGCAAACTCATTCATAGCCACCGCTGGATCTTCAACCTTTAACTCCTATGTTGGCTTAACCATCAAGGGGATCTTTGTAAACTCAAATTTGCTAGCCCAATTCTTCGATTTTCTATCATTTCTTCTCTGTTGGGCTCACCTTCTTGGTGTTCTCCTTGACTAGATTCTTGATTCTCTTCCCAACATTGACTTGGGAAATCAAGAGGAGTGCTAGGTTGGGGTTCAACCAGTTTTGATATTGTTTTTGGTGGAGAGGGAAGTGAAACTTCTTTTTTGTTTGGAGGGGTTGACTACTTGGAAGGGAAAGGTGAGAAGAATCAAGATGAAGTGGAAGAATAGGAGATGGGGAAGGTAATTCAACACTTGGGGAACAAGTGAGGGGTTTGACTCATGAAACTACCAAAATGATAAAGATTGAGGAAGAGCAAAACAAAATCTAGGAGGTGGTGGAATTTCCCATTTATGAGGTTGTCTTGTGTCTAAGTCATAAGCCTCAATATCCTCAATCCACTATGTAAGTTGAGATAGCACTTTAACCATGAAGTCAAGATTCTCCTAAAAAGGGCATCCCCATGGACAAGGTGCCCGAAACCAATCCCAAATGGCTTTATCGTGTTGTAGCCCTAGAATGCACCATTCTAGCCTCCATCCCTTTAATCTTCTCCAAGCAATTCAACATCTTCCATGTAGTTGTCATCATCATATGTGTCCCATTGTTCTTGATAAGCTTCATCACCAAACTAGTTTTGACCCCTGCTCATATGGGTAAGCATGATGGTTTTGGATTTGATCATAATCGATCTAGAGGAGATGGGAAAAACATTGGAGGTAGACTGCACTACTGTAGGTGTGAATTCCATGAAGGGAATGAAGTCATGATTTCACAACTTCATGAAATGGAAGAAAAATTGGAGATATTGAAAGAAAAGTGAATGAAGATGGGTGGAAATGGATGGAAAAGGTCTACAACTTCAAATATGGGGTTGTTGACCAGATGGAGTCACCAGATGTGCTTACATGTACCTCAAAAAGTTGAACCTTAACAGGAACACACCAACCTGCTAAGATGAAGTGGTAAGGTTCTTCATACCTTTCCCACTTTGGGTGTGCCAAAACTATTAGTGCAGAATCACATAACCCCCCGAATGGCACGGGAGTGAAGTGGTGCATTCGGTGTGATTGCACAACATGGGACAATCTCTCAATTTGTGGGACTTGCAAAATTGAATTGGACCTCCTGGGAAAGCTAGTTCTTGCTTTCTAATCTACCTACCACAAGCTACTCTAGTGCAGGAAAAACCTATTCTATCGTAATATAACCATTATAAGGGGACAAAGAGAGAGAGAGAGGGAGGGTGAAAGATCCTACACTAAGTGGTGATACACCAAAAAAGGAAGTGGTTGAATCACGAGATCCAACCGCCCGAAGTGGAGAGATTTGAGCAGAGGAGAGGGTGGACAAGTATGAACCATGGACTAGAGATATATTTCACATAGAACACCACTTCAAAACCCATTAAGAAAAAATCCTAGAACACGAAACAAACATCGAGTATGCACGGTATGCCCGCGATGATGAGAGGTAAGAGGAGACAACAAAATAAGCCAAGGATGGATGGATGCATCATGAAACACATTCTATTGCTCCAAAATGGTACACGATACATCATCGGTGGGTAAGAGGAAATAAAACTTCATTACAGAGAAATGGGAGGAGGCTTAGACTCCACATTATACCATAAGGAAGAAAGAGAGAGGGGGGCAAAGGAGAAACAACCACCAACTTTGAGTATGCCCCTCCTGTATAATATATAGAAGAATGAGAGAGAAAGAGAGGGAAAATTGAACTTTGTTCCAACCACCCCTATAATGCATTGAATCCTTCTCTGAAATCTCAACCAACATCCCTCAATGCATTCCTGATTTTCCCATAATCTTTCAAATCATTGTGTTCTATGTCTATTCGACGTGTTGAAGAAGGAAGAATGACAGATCAAATCAAATTCGATCTAGTTATTGGAGCAAATAGTTCCTGCATTAATGGAATGAAGACATATTTTCCTTTTTTCCCCACCCATCTTCTTGAAAATCAAATTTGTAGATATCCATGAAATGGAAAAGGTTTAGATCCTTCCAACGGTGCCAAATTTGTAACATTTTGAGCATGAATCAAAAGATATGCACATTTGAATATTTAAATCGGGCTTGTACATAATGGAAGGAACCAGTTATCAAAATGGGTCTTTTGGAAACTAGACATGTGGAGGGCTAGCACATGTTTGGGAATCAATTTTAGATTTTGCTTTTGGAGTTGTGTCGAGGCCGACACAAGGCATCTTCCATGGCTTGCTTAGTTTCCTCATGTTTTGGCTAAGTCTTTTTGCTTTGTGGTGCCATACATCTGACCGGGACATGTGGAGGCTTGGCACTTATTTAGAAACCTACACCAAATTTTAATTTTACGGTAGTGTCATGCTTACAATTGGCTTCCTCCATTGGCCTGTCTCTTACTTGACTATTCAACCCCGACCATGTCCCTTTTTTGTACCAGGACACATGGAAGGTTTTTGCACATTTGGAAACCCACTTAGTATTTTACCTTTGAAGGAGCATCGGGTTGACACGTGGAAGCCTCCACATGCTCTTGGAATTTTGAATGGCCACTCTTACTTTCTTGGGCCCTGAACACATGGCGAGTTGGCACTTATTTGGGATTGACTTTCGGGCTGCGCGCTTTGAAATGTTGTTGATGCAACACGTCTTTGTCATCTGCTAGTTCTCTATACTTAGTCGATTTTGGGCCCGCCCTGTCTACCTTTTGACTTTTAGTTGTTGACTTTGGCCCTCTTTGGGCCTAAGACACATGGAGGCCTTGACACTTGTTTAAGTCTTCCCTTTTAGATTCAATCTTTGGAGGTGCGCCATTTGGACACTTGGGAGCTTCCACTTGCTCTCTATGTTTAGCCAATTTTGGGGCTCATTTTGAGTCATTTGTAGAGTTCGAAGACTTCAATTTTTCTCCATTTATTTCACACTGTTTTTTTTTCCTTCCCCGACCATGCTCCTCCATTTTAGAATATACCTACAACCCGATTGTTAGATTTGAATGTGAGCTCACAAGATAGAGCCGAACCTTAGGTTTTCTTCTGCGCGAGGTCGTGTTTGATCAATTTTTCTAGGGGTAAAAATTGGGATAATAGAAGGATCTCTTCATGTTCTTCACTAACAGAGGTTAAAAATGGGTCCTCTCACCCTAGTTGAAAGGCATGACCTAAAGTAGTGAGGATAGATCAAATCCTTAATGAAGGTGTTATCCATTTCTCCAACACTGAGTGACAAAGAGTCAGTTGAATCCCCTCCCGGCTACAAAATGACTTATACCATGATTTTTCTATCTCTAAGTATCTTGTTAAATCTATGACGTTTCTCAGCTTCCAAGGGAGAATCAATTTGGATACCAAGACAAGAAACTCCAGGAGTCGATTTATAAGGATATTTTGTATCAACTTTCCTTTCACATGAACCCATTTGTACAAATCCTACTATCGTTGTAGTCCATGATGCCACATTTATTTCAGGCATTCATTTGAATAATTCACCTACCCAAAATCATGCTTCCACAATTGTGTACATTTCTACTAGAGCACTTGCAACTATAACATCTGAGAAAAGTCCCATCCCTTCTCCATAATGTTTTGGTATAGGCCAAAGCTCCCATTTTTAATACTAGCCGAGAAACATTTTCTTCCAACTTCCCATTATGTGTATATCCTGGTGCTCCCATTGACAAGGATAAGAGTTAAAATATGGGAACTTTCACGCATAGGAAGAGTGAAAGAACACAAAACATTGTAGGCATATGTGGAATACCAGAGAAGTGACTTCCAATGTTTGAACCAATAAAATCAATAACTCAAAATAAGAGATAAATAACAGCAAAATAAATTCAATACAACCATACGTCCTTCCTAAAATGAGTGCCTCTAAATCTAAATCCCCCTTTTTTTGTTTTCCCTTCTTTTGCATACAACAATAACAGAGAGGCAGGCATACATTTTCTCTCAGAGGAAATTGAAACCATTTTAGGTGCAGATCTAGATCAGACGATTTGTATATAAAAATATGAGCTGATAATAGTATTACAAGTTTATCTTTTTGCACCACATAAAATTCAATTTATTTAATTATAGGTGAGTCGCACACACACTTCATTTGTTACCACGATCCAACCAATTATTGCTAAAAAATTAACATGGTCTTGGGTTTTAGCGTGGAAACAATCTGGAAAGTTCAATTAAAGGCATGAATTATTGTGAAAGGGAAATGACAGGTTTGAAAATCTGCGGGAATGTGTTTCTCCACATGCTGCGCACTCCACTCCTATCATTTCATTTACTACCCCACATGTTTACTTTCCCACCAAACACACCGCTAATTTAATTTTTTTATTATTATTATTTTAGTTTTTTTTTGGTCGGGCATAATGATCCTTTTTGTTCTAGGGTATAGTCCCTTTCAAAAACTATTTTCCAATAGTAAAAAAATGTCTAATGACATTACAAAATCCAAATGCCTAATATTATAATGACACAAGCTAATTAATATAGTTGTAATATATTTTTGTACTTATGAATTATTCTCAAAATTAGACTCTTGTTGGCTCAAATTCATTAATTTTGTTTTACTTTCAATATTGTTCTCGTTATTCTCCTTTACATCCTATAGTTTTCTTCTCCTTCCTCTAGTTTTATTTTTTCTATCTTGTTTCTTTAATTTATCTTGCTTTCTTTGTATATATAATATTTTCTCATGAAAATATTCTATTTTTAGTCAATGACTAGAACATACTATAGTTCTTATTCACATGTTTAGGTTGACTCTTTGTGTTGTTTTGAATCACTTAAGGTTTTGGCAATTTTGGTTTGGCTTTCCCAACTTCAGATTCACTGCAATATTTTATCTAAATATATTTTCTTCACCCATAAAAATCCCTCACATGTTGATATAAGTGAAAGGAGGACATTAATAATTTAGTTCATAATTGTTATTTGTATAATACTTTCTATAGGATAAAGTCTCCTTCAATTTATTCTTTATAACTATATTTTCATTATCATAATTCCATTTTATTGTAATGCCACTAAATTCATAAACTTTTTTTATTGTTTATTTAGTTTCCACTTATTCTAGAAGATAGAAAATTTAATCCTTGGTTAACTAAGAATGTGATTTATGTTATTGGGTACTTTAGTTTTGGATTTTATCAACCAATTACATTGTTAGGATAGAATAGGTAATTATAAATCTTAGGATACCTTAACCTATTAAATAAAGTTAAATACTGTAGAAAATGAAATATGACATGTTCTCTTATGTTTTGTAAGGGAAAAATTCAACATGAAAACTAGACAACTTTACCCTAGTGTCGAACACTTTCATTATAAACCTTCCCGACATCCCTCCATGTAAGTACATCCCATGTGTAAGGCCTATTCTCATCCATGTAATGTTCACATCGTGGTCCTAACTTCACCCATGTGTTGAAAGAGGAAAAAAACTCAAAAAATCATTTTGAGACAATCTTTTTAATGGCGGATCTTTAGGTATGCTTATAAGGAAGGGTTACTTTTAGCCTTTCTAAGGCTAGAGAATATTCTATTGAGCATATTTGAAGACCCAAATTTATCATGGAGGTGTATTAATGAGGCTATATCATTGCGTAAGTGATTTAGAAAGGTTAAGGAAATATTTGGAGATTCAAGAGCAAGTTCGGGAAAAGTGGTTTTTTGAGGTGAAAGGAACATTACACATTGAAAATTTCATGTAATCATCAATGAACATCAATATTAAAATTGTCCATTAATTTTTAATGTCTAATGAAATTACAAATTCTAGATACCTAATATTATAATGATGAAGTTAGTTATGTCGGTTCTAGTATATTTATGTACTTATGAATTATTCTTGTTTGCTCAAATTCCTTATATTTATTTGAATTTCATCATGGTTATCGTTATTTTGGACTACATATCCTATAATTTTCTTATCCTTCATGTATTTTTATATTTCCTCACCTGTTTCTTTCATTTCTTTTGATTTTTTTGGATTTATAGTCTTTTCTCATGAACATTGTCTATTTTTGGTCAATGACTAGAACATATTATAGATCTTCTTCACATGTTTAGGTTGGCTCTTTGATAGTTATTTTTAATCACTTAAGGTTTTGCACATTTTTATTTGGATTTCCCAACTTAAGGTTTACTACAGTAGTTTATCTATCCATGTTGGCTTCTCCCATAACAATCCCTCCCATGGTGTTATAAGCTAAATGGGGACATTAAAAATTTAGTTCATAATTGTTATTTGTATCATGCGTTAGATAGGATAAAGTTTTGATTTATTCTTTATTAATATATTTACATTATTGTAATTCATTTTTTTGTGTGATTCCACTAAATTCATAACCTTTTTTTCCTTTTTTGTAGTTTCTTCTTATTTTAGAAGAGGGAAAAATAATCCTTGGTTAATTAAAAATACATTTCCTTGGATGAGGGTAGTTTAATGGAGTGAAATATATTATTGAGCTCACTTGGAATATTGAAGTATCCTTTAATAATTTGAATGGCTCACAAACAAGAAATTTTATGATGTTAAGTCTATGGATCTTGTAACACCCACATTTTTCATGCACAAAACCCAAGATAAAACGCAACAATTAGCTAGGAAAAATAATTTTTGTTTTTTGTGTGAAGGGTTGCATCGAGATAACCTCCAACTAGATTTAATAAATTCTCAATTAATAAATTCTTCGTAAACATAAGATTGTCAAAACTAAAATGAACTAATTAGTATTGTTTTATTTCATTCATTTTAGGCTATAATCCCCCTTTATTTTATTTAACTTATCCTTATAATTCAACTGTCATTTATTTACCTAATACCCTAAGGTTAAGGTCTCACTTACCCTAACCATATAATTTAGTTCAAATATATTTTAATCCCTATTATAACATTATCTAGTTATCCATGTATAAAAATTAATTTAATTAATTCCTAAAGTCAAGTCCTTTATAAAAGTCACTTAACTAAGGAAATAAAGGTCACACTTTAATCCTAACATTCTAACACCCCTTTAGTGGCCCCATTCACAAGTTACACATACATTTTAATTTAAAACATATTCCCACCAAAATATCCTCACCTAACAATTGTAGGATTGATTCCCAACCATTAGATTGATCCATTTAGAGCCCTTGGATCTTAGGTATTCAATCTAACCCTAAACATCCTTATGAAGTGCTCTTATTCATTTATTTTACCCTATTTTCTCATTTTCATTTTGCAGGTTTGGGAGGAGAAGGAGAATGGAGGCCATGGAAAGGTTGCTCAAGCTCAAGGATGGATATACACTTTTTTTGTTGCTTATTCCATTTGCAACCCTCTCCTAGGGTTTGTTCATATTATTATTTGTTATTGTGTATTTTATTTGCATTTACCCTATTTGGGTATGGGCATTTTTGCCCCATTTTTAGTTTTGGTTTAAATGTTATATATATACAAGAAGAGGTTTCTAGTCTATATACGCACACGAGAGACATACATACATACATACATACATACATACATACATACATACATACATACATACATACATACATATATATATATATATATATATATATATATATATATATATATATCGTGTGTGTGTGTGTGTGTTTATTTTAAAACATACATTTTATACAACCTGAATGTGGTGTGTTGGTTATGGCTTGTTTTATATATATATATATATACACATTTAATTGTTTTAATTTATATAAACTAAAATTTTGCCGCATATAAAAATACGCAATGATTAGTAAATAAGTCACGATTTGAATTATTAGACAGATGCATCAGTATATCAAGTAGGATTTATAAGTAATGGGGGAGAGCACCGAGCCCTCTCCCCACCCCATATAAAAATATATGGGTTGGGGGTGTTATCTCGCACCCTCCCTCCCCAAACATTTTTCTTTTTATAAAAACATACACAACCACGCATACTTTAAGCCATACGGCTTATACCAAATTTTGAATATACTATTTTTTTGTTTTATATTAAACATTATAATATATATATATATATATATATATATATATATATATATATATACGTACATACACACACACACACACACAAACACACATATACCATTGTGCATTTTGTTCTAATGATATTTAAACATTCACTTAAGTTCATTTATTTAGTGAGCTTATAAAAAGGAAAGATCATTGTAAAATGTTCACGTATATAAAAATGTGCAAAGTGATTAATAAATAAGTCACGATTTGAATTATTAGACAGATGTGTCAGATATCGAGTAGGGTTTATAAGTAATGGGGGAGAGCACTGAGCCCTCTCCCCACCCCATATAAAATTATATGGGTTGGGGGTGTTATCTCTGCAACATCCCTCCCCAAACATTTTTCTTTTTTATCAAAACATACACAACCATGCATACTTTAAGCCATATGGCTTATACCAAATTTTTAATATACTATTTTTTTTATTTTATATTTATATATATATATATATATATATATATATATATATATATATATATATATATATATATATATATATGTATGTGTGTGTGTGTATGTCGTATGTATGTGTGTGTGTGTGTGTGTGTGTGTGTGTGTGTGTGTGTGTGTGTGTGTGTGTGTGTGTGTGTGTGTGTGTGTGTGTGTAGATATATATATGCATGTATGTATGTATGTGTGTGTGTGTGTGTTTATGTATGTATGTATGTATGTATGTATGTATGCATGCATGCATGCATCCACACACACACACACACACACATATACCATTGTACATTTTTTTCTAATGAGATTTAAACATTCACTTAAGTTCATTTATTTAGTGAGCTTATAAATAGTAAAGATTATTGTAAAATTTCTATCTATTTATTTATACGTGAAATAGAGAAACTAATGGCTTTTCTTATCCAACCCAATACAGATCACGAATAGAATATATTCATTGCTTAAAATACTAAATGTTTATTTCCCTTTTTCTTATAACTTAGTATGAGGTTGACTATAATTTCCAACATTTCAATATGTTTACTTTTACTATAAAAATGAAAATGTATCTCTTTTCCTTTCACAACAAGAATGATATCTATTCCAATAAGTAAAATCAAGTATTACTTACATACTTTCTCCTAACTCCCACTCAATCATTTCACCAAAAGAAAACACAAGCAAGTATGAATTTATTTTCAGTTTTGAAAGAAATACATTTCCCATTTGAATACAACTTTCAAGTCCTTCCTTTCAACCATTACAATGTTACAATTATAACTAGATAACAATACAATATTTTCTCAAGAACTTGGTTCATTCTTTACAATATAATAGTCCCTCTTTTCAAAAAATATAAAAGAATAAATTACAAGCTTCTCAACTTTCATTTTACAACCAAGGGGCTAACATTAAAAATTTGATAAATAGAATATCCAAGAGCTTCTCTTTTAAAATGCAAGATTACAAGCCTTCCACTTTAAGTGGAAACAACATGGAATTGTTTTTACAAAGGTAGGATCACTTTGTGTCTTCTTCAAAATGCAACTAAGTCACAAAAACTCACTTGAGCTCTACCATTATCTTCAATATCTAACACACAAAAAAATAGGGGAGTAGGCAACGCTCTCCACCCAACCAATAATCTAGTGAGAAGGATAAGCCTTCTTCCTCATGATCAGGGGATCATTTTTGAAAGTTCCCTAAACATCCCTAAATTGTGTCAGTGTAGAAGATCATCTCGAGATCTTTCCAACGACTGTGAGAACGCGACAAATGGACATCGGGAGCTCTAGATATGTTTGGTCAAAGTTCAGACATCGGGAAAGTCAAACTATGGTCAACTGGTCAATATTGGACCAATTGCACTGTGACACATGGCTTGCCAACACTCGTCAAATTTACTCGATTTTCCTATCGGGAGACGACAAGTGGACTACAGGATTACCGAGTTAATTATTTCTATGCCACATTGTATGGGTCGAAATTATATTATCTTGGTAAGTCCACTTTCCAAATGGCACGCATATATGCCAAACCACTATATATATTAATGTGTATACATTAGTATTAAAACCTACCTAACCACCAACATGCAATGCTAAGCACGTGGAGGAGGAAATGAAGCGGTGGTAGGGGCTAGGCCCATGCGTGGATTCCACGTGAAGAATGGAGTGGGTAAGGTTTATTAAAACCTTACCCAAATGAAATGGCGCCAAAAGTGGGATATAAACCACTAGCCCTAAGCGCCTAAAATGGGATTTAATCCCCTCATTCAAAAAATGCCGCTCATTTGGGATATTATCCCTTATCAAATGCAATCGGCTAAAATGGGTATTAATCCCATTAAAACATGAAATCCGCGCACATAGGGATTTGATCCCAAATTTCATGTACGGGTTTAGGCTAATATTAGCCTAGGATAATATGGCAGTGCATTATTTTTGGGCCCTAAAAATGTATAAATAGGGTACCTAGTTCATTTTAAAAACACACCGATGCAACGGACACACAACTCAAGCTTATTATTTGTTAAGCTTGTTGTGGGGACACACACACAACCCGAGCTTATTATTTGTTAAGCTTATTTGTCGGATGTGTCAACAAGTATTTTCTATTGGCCTATTATTTTAGGCAATAGTAGATGAAATATTTGTGATTGGGAGTAAATTATAAACTACCCAATAGGCCCATTGAGCCACACCAATTACTTGCAAATCCTAGATTGTCGACCAGAGTGCTAGCTTCACATTGATAGCATCGGGAAGGCCGATCAAAGCCGAAGGAGATTGTGCATCAGGAAGGTGAAGAATAATTCGACTGATCATCGAAAGTTTTTCAAGAACTGGTGTACTGATAGGAAAGTAAAATTCCATTAGGTTTTCTTGTGAAAGTACTATTGTAACTTACAAGTTTTGACTAGTGGAACGGTTCGATAAGAACCCAGAGACATAGGCAATTTCCGAACTCCATAATCAATCTTTGTGTAATTTTCATTATTGTCTTGCATTATTTTAAATTGATTACTTAAAAGGAGTAAATTATCGGTGAATAATATAAGCCTATAAGGGTCCGAGATCAGGTAGTAATAACTTGATTATTTTCGGATCACCTCATTGGCCTTAGACCCCAAACAATGAAGAAATAAGGGGTATAAGGAAACCAAGGAGACTTTAGATGGCTTCAAAAATCAACAATCAACAAAATTTCAACACAATAAGCACAATACCAAAATCACAACAAACATGCAAGTTTCCCAACAACAAAGGCTCAATATTCAAGCCAAGAGAGAGAAAAGAAACATGAGGATTCACTTATGCCTCCCAAAGGGATTGAGTTCCCACCTTAAAGCCTCCAAGAAAATCAATCACATACTAGTAAGAATCTTATGTCTCCCTCAACTCTTATGCTTCCCCCAATAAAACATACAAGATAAACACAAGTTTCACTTATTTATAAAGGTGGGACACCCCAACCCAAATCACTCCCAAGATACACAATAATACTTATATGCCTCCCTCCAAAATATCCTCATTTCGATTTTCTCCTACACAACCAAAAGTTGATTCTATTTCCCAATATCAAAAGCATACAACATTAATCATCCATTCACAATCATTTGCAAAACAAAATAGTGATAAGAATACATTGGTGTAGTCCAGACCTTGCCATTACAAGAGTATCCAATATACAAGCATTATCTCCAAGATTTTCCAAGTCCCAAGAAAGCACATGCCAAATCAAAAGCTGTAAACAATAACTTTAAAAGTAAGCTCCTCCAAAACTTCAAGATTCCAAATAAAACATGTAACCCCAAAATCATTAAACAAACTTGAATAAATAGAAAAGAGAGGAGAGAGAGGTGATGTGGATCCATGTAGGATTCCACATCATTCCTCCTCCACTCCACATCACATGGTCGAACCCCAAACCCAAATCTCAATAAATTGATGGTTTACGAAATGAAAACCTCTTACACAGAAAAACTTTTTCCCACACCTCTAAAGGACAATTAAAACTCATGTAAGAAAGTGCAATAAATATCACTTTTTTGTCTGACAATCACATAATGGGGTATTTTTGACCCCTTAACCCATAGGGGTAGTTCGTAGGTGAGAATAAGAGAGAGGGAAAAGCTTAACTGTCTCACAAGCCTCCAAAAATTGACCTTAAGCCCAAATCCGAATTTGACAAGCAAGGTTGAATACACAAAACTTAAATGTAATAAAATCCTTTGAAATCCAACAACACAAATCAAGGCCCATATACCAATTTTAAATACTCCATTTGGTCACATCTCAAATTAAAATAATTAGTCAAGATTAATATACTTAAATGGAGCATATTAACTAAAAATAATAAAGGTGAATCACATTACTAAAATAAATTACATAATCACAATTAATTAAAATGAAGATGAAAAATAAAAATATTTATCCAAGGTCACATTTGAGGCCACCCCTCAATGGAGACCTCCTAACAATCTATCAACAACAAAGAACATACAAACACCTTCATTAAGGATTTGATCTAGCCTCACTAATTTAGGTCGTGCCTTTCACTGCAGGCGAGAGGACCCATTTTGTAACCTCTGTTGGTGAAGGAGAATGAAGATATCCTTCTTTCCACAAATTTGAAAGGAAACCTTGAGAACATATGATCAATGCACCAAAATTTAACTCTCATGAGTTCGACTTCTAAAGAATGGTGATATTTCCTAAAAAAGGTTTAAGGTTAGTAAAGAAATTATGGGATCCCGATTGCTTATGCATATTTTGGTAGTAGAATTTATTCATTTGCATGGATAGAAGGCAAAAAAGTGGTACTTTAGGTAGGATTCATAGTTATTTGAAATTTATGGCAAGAAGTTAAGCAGAAAAAGTTGATTATACTGAATTTTTGAGAACCTTCACAACATTTGGAAAACTAAATGATAGAATGCTTTAGAATGGTTAAAATATTCCTTCAAGCAAAAGGTGTGCATCAATGGAGGCCCATGTTTTCACGATTTCACAAAATATCCAAGAATTTAACACAAAGGCTCATGCTAAAGACTCAATTAAACATTGAAGACCCCTGGTTCCTCATGCCTAAGATACACTAAAAATATTAGAGACAATATTTATCAACAAAATGATAGTAAAGTGATTTTAAATTGTTTAATTCATTATAGGATGAAGGCTCTTCTCATAATAAAATTGCAAATGCCACTAAAATATCACAGGGACAAGATCCTATGTGATTTGGAGGGATTTTAACACAAGAGTGCAATAGGAACAAGAAAAACTACTACAGACATCTCCGAAATGAGAAGACAAATTTTTTTCCAATATTAACACAGATTAATTTGATGTTGATTAGATTCATTAGCAGGGGAAACTTTCTTTGAAAATTCTCAAAGCTTGTCAATGGTTGTACACTCGCAACCAACTTGACATGATCAAATCTAAAACATAAGAGATTAACAGGTTTCTCAGATGGTCTCTCAGGAAGATGGGCTTTCTCAAATTTTCTCATAAAAATTAACACCTAACCCTTTGCAAGAGTATTCTCATTGCATTTATACATTTCACTTTCTCACTCATCCTAAATTTTCCCCCCAAAAAGAAGAATATTTGAGGAAACTTTTCTTGTACCTAATTTGTCTCAGAAAGTGATGTTTAACAAATTCACACCGAAAGATGTTAGGTGGACAATTTATGAACTGATCATGTTTCTCATACCCTCAACCATGATTGGGATGCCATGCCACAAATTTTTGACAATTCTTCTAATCATTATTTTATTCTGTCATGTGAGAAATCCTTGTTTTAATCATTTTTAGGTGGCTTTGTATAGCTTGTCTCGACAAGAAATCCTTTTCACTTTTGAGGACACACCTTGAGAAATGAGTGCCCCCACATGGATGCTTGCATTTGTGCCTCTGAGAAATGAGTTTCCATGCATGGATTATTCCACATACTTGCACCATGAGTGCAAGTTTGCCAAGTGCAAAGAGGAGTCAACAAAATCCTCCACGTGTTTCCTTAGCACAACTACAAAGGTGAGGTACAAAGGAAAGTTCTTGAATAAGTGCGGGCATTCCACATGCCCGGGCCCAAGAAAATTGCCTTTTGGCCTTTGAAAAGTCTCAGTATAAAAGGAGCTAGCGGAAGCCTCCACATGTCTCATTGGCACACTTTTGATATGGTGCCCAAAAGCGGAGACCCTAAACAAGCATGGGCTCACCACGTGTCTTAGACTCGACAAAGTTGTTGAAAGAATTTAGGGACCAATAGAAGGTGCCACATGCCTAGGGTCCGAGAAATTTTCCTTAGTCGTTGAAATTCCAAGCAAGGCAGAGTAAGAAAAAACTTCCATGTGTCTACATGACGCTTCTTCAAAAATGAAGTATAGGGGTAGTTCTCAAATAGGCACGGCCCTCCACATGTCCTAGGCCTTAGAAATTTTCTTGAGAAGTTTAAGTATATAGAGGAGCTAGTGGAATCCTCCACATGTCTCCTTAGCACAACTACTAAAGTAGGACCCAGAGGCAGATCCTCAAATGAGCGTAGGTCCACCACCTATCTAGATCCCAACAAAGTTGCATCTGCCACTCGAAAAATTATAATTATGCATGTATTGAATGGAGACCTCCATGTGTCCCTTCAACACTCTTTTGATATGAATCCCAAAATTGGAGACTCGAAATAAGTACGGGCCTTCCACATGTCCCGAGTTTGACAAAGCTACAACGGCTGCTTGAAGAAAATTTTGAAGTATGGGTAGGGCCGGGAAACCTCCACATGTCTCCTTGGCACAATTCCAAAGGTAAAACCAAGAGGAAAATTTTTAAATCAGCGCAAGCAAGCCCTCCATGTGAACAATGCTTGACTTGAAGTGGGCCTTAGAGTTCTAAAATTCCCCTTTGAGCCGCATCTAATAAGAAAGGACCATGTAGCCAAAGGTTTTGAGATATAAATGGATGGGGAAAACACACCCATCAAATCGTAAAATGCAGCGAAATCACCATTTGTTCCTAGAATTGGATTTTTATTCAAGGAAAAATAATTTGAACATAATTCATGGCTTAACAATAATTCATGACCATAAAGAAGGATTTACAATAACACCTCGGTAAAGATAAAACTTGTAAACATCCATTCGGGAGACAGAAAATACGACTTAACTAGGCAGATTGGGAAATTTTAATAACAAATGGGGTGAGATCAAATTTAAAGCAATGAATGGGATGAAATGGATTTGAGAAGGGGATGGATGACACATGTCACCATGCCATATGTTAGAATATTTTATCTCCTACTTACTTAATCCTTCATTTTGGAGGGGTTGGGAGTTATGGGTGCATTTTTTCATTTAGATATTTTAGAGATCTTGGAGGTGCAAGGAGCTTGGGAAGGATTGGATTGCATTTGGGTGTTGGTAATCACTTTTTGTGAGGTAAACCTCACACCTCTTTTTATTAAATATATTATGTAGTCTTGATATTTTATTGCTTGTGCTTGGGTTTTGGGAATGTGTTTATGTTGTATTGTTGGTTTGATTTCTATTTTCACCTACATTCACCCATTGTTTGGGAAGTGGATTTTAGAATGTTGGAGAAGATGGATAAAAACCTCATTCTCCAACATGGCCTAGTGGGCAAGCCTTTTTTAATTTCTAAAACCCTCATTTCATTTGGTTGATGTGGGAGATGGATTCCATATTGTTTAGAACTCATCTCCCTTCCTTTCTAGGAGGAGGTATGGTGTAGTTTGGTCTATGGGTGAAATAAGGATGTTGGAAAGATTGTAAAACATTTTTCATTTTAAGAATAACCCTCTAAAAATTGTGGTGAATCTCAAAAATCAACTTTCGAATCGTTGGAAAATTTTTGAAAAAAGTTTTGTGGAAAAGTCAATTTCACAAAGAGTAACTTTCCTGGTTTTGCAAATTAGGCCAGGTAGGTTAGCATGAGGTTGGGTAGGTGGGTTAGATTGTTTAGGGGTTTGGACAAGTGGGTTGGATGGGTAATGGTTAGATGGGTGGGTTGGACGGTTGAGGGTTAGATGAGTGGGTTGGATGGTTACGGGGTTGGATGTGTGGGTTGGAAGGCTAAGGGGTTGGATGGTCGGGCTTGAATGATTAACATGTTGGATGGGAAGGTTTTATGGTTAAGGGGTTGGAGAACGAAGGGTTGGGTGGGTGGGTTGGACGGGCAAGGGGTTGGATGGGTGGGTTAGAAGGCTAAGTGGTTAGATGTCTAAGGGTGGGCTGGATGGTTAAGGGGTTCGATGACTAAGGGTTTGATGGGTGGGTTAGATGTTTAAGGGGTTGGATGGCTAAGGTTTAGATGATGGATTGGTCAGTTGAGGGGTTAGACGACTAATGGTTAGATGGCTAATGTTTGGATGACTAAGTGTTTAACGGGTTTATTAATTATGGGTTGGGAATTCACCTTGGATAGCCAATATTTTTTTGCCACGTGTCCTTTGACCCATTTAGAACCCTATAAATACCCCCGCAAGGTTCATCACTTCACTTTTATATGAAAATTTTTCATTTCTCTAAGCTCTCCAATTTTAAAATTTATCCCTAATTTCAACAATGAAAGCACCACATTTACTCCTACACAAAAATTCCAATATAAAAACCTCATGTACCCACAAATTTTAGCCGTACTAAAGGCAAAAGACACATAAAATAATTGGATTAAAACATTAGGATTTATTGGGCTTGTGGACATGCTGCAATTCGACAACGATACTTCGGTGGTTGATTACCTTCTCACCTATTACAATGAAAATGATGAAATATTTTCCATTTTCCTCAAGCATGTGAGATGTTGTCAAATTTCCTCAACAATTGAGTCCACAGACATACATTAGTTAACTAGGTTACCATTTGAAAATAAGTCGCCCGTTACTACGAAGATTGACCTCACAGATGAAGAAAAAACATTTTTGGAGTCTCATTATGGTGCAAAGGCAGTTGATGGTAAGTTTATTATTTTTATATTCTTTTCCTCTTAACATTTTTCTACCACCCAAGACTCTAACCTTTACTATTATTTCAGCTCCTCTTAATCATTCATGATGAGGCCTTCTTGTGTAAGGTATTACACACAAATTCTTTTTGTAGTTGCATCACTTTTACTGTGTCGGGATTGTATTACATGGAAGATCTACAAACATTCCATATTGGGAATTTCAATATTTATTGCGGACAATAGTAGGTCAGCCATTATATTTGTGCACATATGTGTCTCGTGCCTATAATACCAATCAATATATTAAATCCAAGACTATATTCTCTTGTTTCAATTTTATTCTTTCTTTCTATCCGAAAGCATTCTACAAATTTTAGAGAGTTCAAATTCCAACCGCAATTAATGATAAAATGATTGGTCTCAGTATTGAAGAATAATAGGTAATTGTTACTTTTATAGTTTTCTTGTTATACTAATTTCAAAATCAATATTTTTCAATAAAATAATAATTGTAAGATTTTTTTGTAGAGAAGAATTATAGATGCAACATCTCATAAGGAGGAAATTTCTCGAGGTAAATATCCTATAGAGATCTCTACTAATTATGACATGGATTTAGTAGAATCAACACCAGTAAGACCTCCTCGTCAAAAGTGACCTAGGGGGTCACTATGTGCATCACGTCTACCATCACATTTAACTACAAGTATGAAGTTTTCTTTTGATGTAATTAAATAATTAAAACAACTAATATAGATTATGTAGGTAGTACTACACTTAAATATTTCTTTTGTTCTTTTCTACATTTATTGTGTTCAAAAACTACTGAAACTGGTGATGATGATAAAACTCATTATGACGATCAAGATCAAAATGTTACATTTTTGTCTCCAAACGTGAAAGGTAAATTGTAATATTTAATATTTAGCATGTTTAATTTCATTACTAATTTTTAGAATCTACAAGGCATAACCCTATAATGGCTTCTAACAATTTTTTGTTTTCTTATTGTAGGTAATAAGGCTTCGAGCATATTCCATTTGTATGGAGGCAACCAATGCCACCAAAATGTATAGTACAAACAAAAAGAATATCTTGAGGCTAGAATATAAGATTTCCTGTAGACTCAATCGGAACAGTTCATCCTGTAACCACAAAATTTTTTGCACTCTCACTAGGTGGTGTTTCAAGTGTAATGACCTCACATATTTTCAACAACACCACACTTAACAAGGATTATTTGGGCTTCTATACTTGTGATGCTAATAAGGGAAACTATTTTCACGCCCATGATATGATTCAAAATACTTCGCCTCAACCACAACCACAAAACAATGTGCATGATGTTGAGGACAAAGTGACTCTCCTCCTCTCCCTAGAAATTCTCCACAAATAAATGATGAAAAGACACATTTTATATTAGAAAATATGATATCGAGATAGTATGGGGAAAAAAATCAAGTGGTTGTAATGTCGATGTGGATTTGGTGCAGTCTTGGGAGAGGAGAGCTAAAATGTTAATAAAAGAAATAAATACAAGATACCATAATCACGCTCAAAGGAATTCATTGTTCACCGTCGTACAGAGCCAACCGGAAAGGCGTGACATTTTTCTAAAAAAAGATCAGTTAGGTAGAATTTACTATCCTACTAATTACAATGATGAAATTATATACATAATGTTAAACATCTTGGAAAATCTGAATGTTGAAGAACATGCTTAGTAAAACAAATTGGTTAAAGACAAGACAATTTTTTAATAGAAAATGCAGAAAATAAAAAGATGTGGTGAGTGGGCTTTATGTTTTACATGCAAAATCCTAATATTATAAGCACTGCAATATATATTTTTAACTTATCTAATAGACTAAAAATTTTATATTTCTGTTTTGTAGGAAAAATATGAAAATTTAAAGAAAGAAGCAGTTGTATTTGAAGCACATTTAAAGAATGCCCAAAATTTTTAGAATTGATTTATACATTTGAAGGAAAAACTCATAGTAATAAATGAACAAAATAATACATTGAGAAGGATAATCAAGGAGCATAAGATGGATCAAAAATTCTTATTGAAGGAAAAGAAAGACGTAAATGCAACACTTTTGTCAAGTAGGAGATGTAGCAAGGGAGGAGCATAATATTCTTGAAAATATCAATACCGCAACATGAGATTTACAGGCATCATGAGTTATAGCAGATATATCTTTACAGACACAACAAATTCCTCCACCTCTAATGCAATAAAAAGATCAAGCTTCTCCTGCTACATAAAAATTCAATATGTTAGTGAAGTTCACCATGTGATAAGTGTGTTGTCAAAATTCTGACATTGTTGTAGGAATTAAAAAATAGTGGCCAACAAATTTTTTTGTTTTTATTCTGTGTGGCAGATGTAAGTACAAATATGATTAAAAATTATAGGTAGAAAAGAGGATGACCTCGTAATGTGTCCTTATATGACATAACTTGTTTGGAAGCTTTTAAATGTATTGATAACCCCATTTTTGTAATTGTATTGGCCAATAATGATTTATGAATCTATACTTTTCTTCATAAAGTAATCCACCACATGAGAGAACGATTTCAAGAGTACTTTGGGAATTGGAATTGTAAATATATATTTTTATTCAATTTCTACATAATACAAATGATGTTTCTGTCTCTTTGTTTACGTAAATGTTGCTTAAATTTACTTGATTTTTTTCTTTAAAATATTTAAGTTTCTGATTTCTTGTAGATGTAAAATAAATCAATTAACATATATAAAAGATAGATATTTCCTTATTTCAGTTTAAAAACCAAATATAAAAAACAAATGGGAGAATTGAAAATGATAGTGACATTGTTCCAATGGCAATGGATCAAATAAAGACAAATATAATATTGCATTTATTGAAAGTTGTAATCTCTATATGAAATACATCAATAGTTATAATTTATTACATTAAATTATTGTAATGAAATCTATGTGAATTGAAATAGTCCTAGATCAACACTTTCATTTGTGTCTTGGAAATCAACTGTAGCATGATCTTTGGATGTGTCTCCATCCCCTGGGTCAGGCAGAATATTACTAACTCCTCTTCTTTCTACTAGTAAATTCCATAATGAAATTTCTCTATCATAAGGAAAAGACTCCTTTGAGTAATGTGATACATGCAACCTCAGACAACTTTATAGATTCATGTCTAATTTGTTTTGAACTTTTAACTTTAAAAAGGATAGTGCAATAAAAAACCCTCTCATCTTCCACAGAACCCAGAAACATAGTTTGATAGAGTTCATACAACTTAATATACTTGCTCAAATATTCACATAGAATACTACTGGAACAAATATCCTTCTAGATCCTTTTGATAACACCATAATCTAGTGGGTTTTGTAGAATTTGAACTTGTCAAATCATAGTATTATAAAAATCCATTTATGGTAACTAAGTATTTTTCTTTGTAAAATACCTTCTACAAAAATTTTTTTATCTCTTCAGTATTAGAGAAATGGTGAGTTAGATCACTCATGTTTTTGAAAAATGAAGGAATAATAGATGTATAAGGTTTTCTGCTAGACAAATTCCAAAAATGCAGATTTAGAACTCCCATTTCTTCAAGTATATTATCATTCTTACATCTCTGCCGGATCTCTTTAGGTAAAGATTCGAGAGATCTTTCTCAACTTATTCTTGGTTTCCATTAATACTACATCATATAAATTTTGTGTCACTCTTACTTCTTATATTTCTTAGACAACCATATCAACTCTTTTTTGGAATATATGAAGTGGAATCTCAATTCCATGTGTTGTTATACAAATATGATCATATATACTATATTTTAAGAAGCACCTAGGATTTTGCAAATATGTCAATGCATTCCAGTTTTCAAAAACAACACCCGAAAAACTCCCATCATAAATATATAAACTTTCGAGACTCCAGCACACATGTCTTCTGAGTCTTATGAAGTCTATTATGTAGAAAGAGTGATCTTGTGCATGTTTCGTTAAGATATTAAACTCCCTCAAAATGGAAAAATAATACCAGTGTGAGTAAAATTTCTATATCATGTTATATGACACAATATATCTTTAGTTTTATCTACATCCCTATGGTATTTATACATAAATCCTATCAATGAAGGATATTCATCAAATATTCTACAAGAAGGTTCATACATAGATATACATCTGGGATCTAAATCTTTGAGAATCTTTTTCCCTCTGTCAAGTATAATTGCAAATTTCTAAAATTACAAAAATCTCTTTGGACTACTAGAATAATAAGCATGTAAATCAATTATCAATTCCTCCAACCTAGCTAAATTTTCAAATGTGCTCACAATTTTGTAATCCGGGTTCATTATGTGAACCATAAAATGGTCAACATCCATATACGAGCAACAATTGTCTGAAGTCTAATGTAGAGACCATTTATGGCTCCTCGCATTAAGTTTGCACCATCAGTTCCAACACAAACTAATTTTGTTGCAATGGAAAAGTAATCCATTCCAGTGACATCCTTCAGATTTGAGACCACCAATTTATAAATATTTTTAGAATTACAATTCTTAGTCATTTTATGAATTGCTAAGATGTGTGTAGTTTTTATTTCATTAGTAAATGTGTAAACATGAATACAAATCCATAAAGTATTATCAATCTGCACTAACCTCATCTATTAAAAGGGAAATATATTTTTCCTTTTAAACACATAGTTTCAGATCCTCGCTTTCAACTAGAGATAGACATTTTTTGATTTCCCAACCACTTATATCTGGCCAATAAGATTGAGGAATGTTCTATAGACATAACCTAATATAGAAATTTATTTTCTCCAAAATCTTACATCGGTCTTTCCCTTTTCAATATATGGAATATAGTAGCAAAACCGAATACATTTTGCATTCATTTTTTCCTCCATAGATTTTCTTAATCTTGATACTATGGTCCCACCTTTTTCATTCACATATTTCATAAGTTTTTATTCCTTTTCATATTATTCTACCTATTTGACATGTAGACACTCTTTTACATATTTGAATTTATGTGTTTTGACCATGCTGCCATCCTTTTACTTTAGGGAAATGCATATTTTCCCACAATGCTTTTTAATTGTGTCCATTTTGAGCTACATCGTGTGATCCTTCCCTATTTCCAACCACATATTTTTCATCAAAATGTGTTGGAACATCATTTCCATTTTTAATGTACAAAGGTTCAATAAATGCATATTTTCCAGCCCATTCGAACTAGAATTTCCTTCCAATTGTCTAGTTTGTCCTCTTTCTTTGACATATTTTTTTTTTTTTTGGGGGTTTAACTTCTACATATGGGCTCTCAACAGAATATCTTGATTCTCATGTCTCCTTTTTCTTGAAATAGACCTTGGAGTAGAAGCTTCCTCTGCTAGTGTATCATGAGAATTCGATGAATTTTCTTGTACTTATATGTCATCAAGGGACATAATTTTTTCCTCAACATATTATGGATCATCGATATATTTTAATTTATTATTTTATGAAGATTTTATGGAATGTTTGCATATAATTCTATATTTTTTTATAAATATAATATTAATTTTATCAATACTTAAAATTTTACACAAGACAAGCAGTTCCAAGAGCAAGATGAAAAATATGATTATTAAATATTGTACAATTAAATAACTTGTCAATAACACATGCCACATACCAATATTTTTAACTGATGTAGAAAACCCCTTTGTTTGTTGTGATTTTCCAAAATAACCAAGCAAAGTATTTCCACCCTTTTTGAACTCGACTTAATTTGTAACCTTCTTACCCCAATTTCTAGTATACATGAATACTTAGGGACGTCTATTATGTTTGAAGGATATAATATTGGATAGTTTAGGGTTAGATGGTAGTGGTTGGATAGTAAAGAGTTAGATGGAAAAGGTTTGGATGAATGAGGGGTTGGACGACTCATGACTGAGAGGTTGGATGACTGAGGGGTTGGACGGTTGAGGCATTAGATGGTTGATGGGTTAGATGGATGAGGGTTTAACGGCTAACTACTAAGTTCTTGGAAGGATCAAGGTTGGACGACTAAGGGGTTGGATGGCTCAAGGTTGGATGAAAATTTTGTTTGATGATTTAGTGGTTGGATGGCTCAAGGTTGGACGAGTTAGGGTTGGATGACTAAGGGCTAGACAACTAAGGGGTTGGATGGCTTAGGGTTGGATGAATCGGGAACTAGGGGTTGGATGGATTAGGATTGCACAACTATAAGTTTGATGGATGAGAGGTTGTTTATGTTTATTTTAGTGAATATGCACACGAAATGATTCCAAATGGTGGTAAATTAAATTCATAAGATCTTATATATGTGTAAAATATATGCAAAATTAATAGTATAAGGGACATTCCAGTTGAATGTTTTTGTGAATACATCGGATAATAATCACATAATATTTACCAATTTGAATTTCCATAATCCTCGATTTTTGTGAGATTACGAAAAATTTTCCACTAAAAATTTCACTTCATCAAGCATCCATGTTATGTGTATATATCTATAAAATCTATGACCAAAAATAGAAATAAATTGAATAGGAATGAGTGTATGATAAAGATAATGACATACAAGATACCTATCTAGCATTTGTAATAAAGTGTACATGTAAAAGTATATTAAAGCAAGGGTAAATGTGACAAAGATATGCTTTATTTTGTAGGTGATATGTAATGAAATGTAGAGTAAATAATAGGAGAAACACACCCTTTGAGGAGATGTGTATGTATGAGATGAGATTCATTTATGAAATCCCTCTCGTGATCAATAATGAACCATAGAAAAAGAGTGTGCCATCAAGAAATGGTTTCAATGTGTGTTCTAGAAAGATATGATTGATAAAGCATATAGCATAGAGATTGCATAAGTAAGTGAATGTGTGAGTGTGTTGAGGTCCATTTTAGATGTAAACCCTCAAAGATCGAGTATGGACCGTGGAACTAGAGTGCATCAAAGGGAATGAACTCATCCTGTAGAAGTAGATAGCAAAAATATGTATCATGAATGTGTAGAGTGAAAAGTGTGCATGTTATATGATAGATTCTATGAGAAAGAGGTGTAAATAATACAATATGTATGAAGAGTGTAGTGTGTAGTGTGTATGATCTGTAATAGAGCTTTTGAGAAAAATACATGTTGAATATGAAATGTGTGAACAATGTAGTTTGTGAGGTTTAATTGTATAGTATTCCCTCAATAGTCAAGTGTGAACCAAATAACAAGAGTGTGTCATTGGGAAATGATGATACAAGTGTATCAAGTGGGTTGTATTGATGCTTAAGAGATATTTGAAGTTAAGCATAAAATGTAAAATGTATGGGATGATAGAGACGTTAAATAACAATGTAAGGGGGAGAATCTATGATTCCCCCTAAGTATGTAAGTTATGTATATATAGTTAATGAAACTAATTGGACCAATGTAAAGAATATTTTCCTTGAAAAAATTTATTGGATTTGAAGTGGTGATGGATTAGAAGCCTCTAGATGTGGAAGTTGAAAGAGGTGAGCTAGAGGTTTCTTTTCTTGCGTAATGAGTGATTTCTTGTTTAGTATAACATAAAAAACTTGAGAGGAGGATATGTAAGTTGTTTTATTTGACTTGGTAATGCTGCAAACGAATTAGTAAGAGAAAGTGTTAAATTTATTTTTAGAGGATTTTGCTTAGTTTGAGTAGAATTCATACGAGGTGCTTGAGTGATCGAAGAAGGAAAACATGATGTGGAAGCATGATTCTCATTAGACATAGATGGATAAGATTTAGGAACCCACCGAGATGTAACAAATGGAGAGGACCATATAACATAGCGTGTATGGTGAATTAGATAAATCTGGATGCGTAATATACTTGATTTTTGTTGTAAAACATAGGAATAATTGTCATTATGTCTATTGATTTGATGATAAGTGCAAATTGAGAGACCTTGATATTTGATTAAATGATACAAGGAATAATAATGAGCAGTTGGAAAACCGATCAATTGATGAATAAGGATTTGAGTAAGAATATAATGTTGCTTAAAATTGTGAGAAAATCTGAGAGTATTCAGCAATGGAAAGACTTAAGGCTCACTAATATGAGAACATGTAGAAGACATAGAGTTAGGATGAGAAGAATAACTAGCATGAGCATGAGAAGCATCCTTAAGATGTTGGAGTTAATATTTTAAAGATGTAATTGTGAATTCCATACCCTAAATTTTTCGTGAAATAATGAATGAAAATCTTAAATAGACTCGAAGATAGGTTTATTAGATTGAGGAATAGGATGACAAGACTCATCAGATACACGATAAAAAATTGAACTCACTTTAGAGGGTGACATATCTTTAGGGAGAAACATGGTTTCTATAGCCTTTTGGAACAACTTGGCAATTAGGATTGATTTGAAATAAATCATACAAATAAATTTGAGGAACTTTAGGAGCCATGATAGAGAATATGATGTGTCAAAGAAGGATCAGAATGATCGATAAATAGTGGGGTTCACAAAATGATTAAGAAAATATATAAATAAATAGATGTCTAAATATAATTACAATATAACATGAAATGAATTAAAAATTAAGTACATAATAGATCCAAGTAAAATTAAGCTAGAAAGTATGAAACCCTAGCTGAAAAGAAGGGATATAATGACTTATATGATTCAAATACAAATCTTGATTGTGCCGAAGTGATGACCTAATGAATAGAGAGGGAGAAGTGTCACATATAGCCTCATAAAAATGTGCGATGGAATATCTTCCTAGACCGTGGCACCTTAAAAGGGACGGGGGTTCCTATGGGTACCCTAGACCTAGGTTACATTCCTATTACTTATAAATCCCATGAGAAAACCTCATTAGCGAGGTCACAAGATGTTATCTATCCTTTGATTCTTGTCACTAGTAGGTCACACAATTACTTTCGATGTCGCTACTAACTTGTAATGAAATATTGACTCGCAAAATCCTCAAAATTGTTTCAAATCCTTAAAAGAACAGAATACAAATGAGGTTTCAAAATATCCTTAGTTTTTAATGAAATATTATGAATAGGGCCAAAAACTTGGTACATTTTATTAATAATCAATCCCATCCAATCGAATACAAAATGTATGACTGAAATATTTATAGATATTACACAATCATGTCCATACAAAAAAAGGAGTTGCAACTATGCAACAAATATAATCCCATGTACAGAAAACTCCAAATATATAGTTTCAACTATATAACAATTATAATAATGACAAAATACTTATACGGGAATACTATTCCCAATTACAAATAATAAAAGGTTAATAACAACTTACCATTAATTAAGGTAAATGCATAATTAACCTAGGTAAACTAAATTTTACCTAACATTCCTCCCCTTAATTTTACATTGTCTCAAGGGATGAGGAGAGGAACTCTCTGAATAACTCTAACTTGTAACGTGCAAGTGACTTTGTGAAGATATTTTCTCATTCTTCAGCTATTGGACAAAAATGAAGTTGTATATTGTGTTTCATGGAATGCTCATGTATGAAATGTACCTCTACCTCAATGCTCTTTGTTCTTTCACGAAAAACTGGATTGCGAACAAGTTTGAGAACACCTTCATTGTCAACATACAAGGTGGTTGGTTTGTCGTGTGGTATTCCAAGTTCTTCAAGTTTGCAACATAGCCATATCACTTCACAGAGACAACTTCACTGCAAAACAATACATTGCTTCTATGGAAGAGAGAGAAACAAAGTGTTGTTTCTTACTTTCGCATGGTATTGGTCCCGATCCCATAAAAAAATTAACCTAAATTGGATTTTCTATCATCAATGTTGCATGCATGATGATCGAATCCAAATATCCTAACAATAATAAGTTGTCATTATTCTTGTATTCTAGACCAAGATCCAGTGATCCATTGAGATATCTCAAGATCCACCTTGCTTCCTTCTAATGATAAAATTTGGGTTCCCGCATGAACCTATATAGATATCTCACTACAAAGTTGATATACGGTCTAGTATAGGTAAGGTAATTGAGACTCCCAATCAAGTACCGATAGAGAGTGGAATTTATTGCATGAGATGGATTTGAACAAGATAACTACAATCTGTTGTCCATAGGTGTAGCAATAAATGTGCAATCCATCATCCTACATTTATTGAGTGTTGTCTTGGTATATTTATATTGAGAAACAAATATGTGATGCTCATTTTTCATACTTTCAATCGAAGACAATAATGCATGAGCACGAGATCTATCACGTCAAATGATCATTTAAGATATTTCTTTGCTGCATCAATCATCCTCGGTGAACTGTTAGTGATGACTACATCATCGACATGGACAATGAAAATCACAATCTCCTTTCCTTTCTTTTTGAGATAGAGATTAGGATCATATTGATTTCTAACAAATCCATATTGTACGAGATACTCATTAAGTTTTATGTACCATGCCTAGGGTTCTGTTTAAGGCCATACACAGATTTCTAGATTCTCGCATACCGTTGCTTCTTAACAAGGAATAACATATCCCTTAGGTTGATTCATGTAGACTCCTTGTAAATATTCATTCAGAATGAAACTTTTACATCCATCTCATGGAATTTCAAACCAAATTGTCTAGCTAGATAAAATATCCTCCTTTGATCTTAGCTACGGGAGAAAATGTCTCCTCATAGTCAATGCCTTATTTTTATGCATACCCCTTTTCTACTAGTCTTGATTTGTACTTTTCTACCATCCCATCTACTTTGTACTTTGTTTTGAATATCCATATGCATCCAATGGGTTTCTTCCTTGGTTGAAGATCGACAAGTTGTCAAGTGTTGTTTTCCATCACCTGATTTCTACTCAACATCCATGCCATATTTCCAATATTTTTACTTGTAGGGCTTCTTGGACTATAGAGGGCTCATCGAGATTCAATAAATATACTCATCAAAGAAAAGTTTACTTCTTCTCTCTCTACTACGAGTCCGTGGTTGATCGTGGATGTATCCATGGAGTATCCATTATTACATCTCGTAGCATGTAATTATACCAATTGGGCATACACTAAACTGATATCATGGGTCGTGGTTCTATCTCGATCATCAACATCATCCCCATCATCACTTTCATCATACATGGGAACACCAGCTTTTTTTTACAACTTGTGAAAAATCCACATCGTGTGAGTCGGAGAAGGATTCTCTGCTTCCTTCTTCTCAAAAAACTCAACATCTCTGCTAGTGTAGAATTTCTTGGTCTTTTGATCCATCAATATGTAACCAATAGTCTCTTCACTATACCTAATGAAGATGAGCTTTTTTATTTCATATCCAATTTATTTCTTTTATACTTGGGTATATGCATACTTTCTTTCCATTCCAATAATCTAAGGTGTGCAACAGATGGCATCCTTTTTACCATGCTTATTGTGGCATTACTCTGTCAAGAGAAACTATGGGCACTCTTTTCAATAAATACACTATTATATTTGCTACTTCTTCACAAAATTTCCTTGCTAGTCCGGAATGATCGATCATGCATCGCACCATTTCCATGATAGTACATTTTCTTCACTCAAAGACACCATTATGTTGCAAAGGTGTGTGGAGGAGGAATGTTTTGACAAATCCCATGATCTTGAAGGTAGGATTTTAACTCATCAATAGTGAATTACCCCCTTGATCTCGAGTAGAGAGTTACGATGTGATGACCAGTTTCATTCTCAACAAGATAACTTTAAATTTATTAAAGGTTTAAAAATCTTCACTTGTCTTACAAATATAGTATATCCACATTTTTCATGAGTAATCATCAACACAAAGCATGATGTAGTGGAATCTAGAATGACTTGGTTACATGGCTCCGTAAAGATTGACATGAACTAGATCAATTTTTCCATGAGATCGATATGTACTCTTTTGATCAAATCTCTATGGTATTTAATCCAAGGAAATGAGGAAATTTATTTGTATCCTTACGAATAAATTGTAATAATATTACCATATTGTGTCGGTGAAGTGTCTCAAGATACTTTAAATCGATATGACCAAGTCTCTAATGCCAAAACTATGTAGAGGTAGAGTTCTTAGCCATAAGTGTGTGATCATACTTGTGTATAAAATGAAAGCTGGAACATGCATCCCACATTGGAGGATTTTGCAACTATTCTTGAGTCTCATGATTTTTATTGAGTTAAAAACATTTTATTGTGAGAATGTGTATGAAAATAAATTTTCAAGTTATGATGAAGGAGTTGACTGACTAATAGCATAATTTTAGTCAACCCTGGGGACATATAATACATTTGAGAATCTACGATTGCGTGAACCAAGATGTATATAAATTTTCCCAATCCCTGTGCACTGTGTATGAAGAATAATCACCTAACAAAACTTGGTTTTTCAAAGGTGTGTCTCTCATTGAAGTAAACCAGTCTCTATGGCCATTCATATGTCAAGTGCCTCCCAAATCATCATACCGGACATCACTAGATGATGTGGAAGGTTTACTTGGTCAAGCGTGTGTACAAGTAGTCTTCAATATATGAATGTTCTTCTTATTGAAAAATATTTCCTTGCTGATGGGGTGTTATTTTCCGGTTCCCCTTTTTTCCCTTGATTGTAGTTAGAATTTACCTTGTGATATTGTTGGTCTTGAGGTCTAAATTTTCTTGATGAACCTTTCATATAAGTACTATACCAACAATCTTTCAATTCATCTCTTCTTTTTGCAGATTAAGCGTTTCTTCTTTTCATGTTTGTCCCCTTGTTGCTGTAGATTCTGATTTTGGGAATTTTGAGAGGAATTAGGTTTACCTTTTCCTTTTAATTTCAATTTTTGATGAGAAGAAAGTTTCTGGTCCTATTCTTCATCCTTATTATACGTGGCTACCTCTTGTTGTAGTAGATTAAAGAATTTTTCAAAACTCACTATCCGATCTAACAAGTTGATTGTTGTCACAAAAATGAGGTATGAAGAAGGGAGGACTCTCAAAACAATGGGAATGAGAGCTTCATTTATTCTTGCTTCTCCCAAGGCTAGAAGTGAAGCCCTCAACTCGCAACTCTTACGAAGAAAGCTTTTATTTTCTCATTTTGTTTAAACTTCGGTGTGCGTAACTAAATTTGTAAATTCAAGTATGACATTTTTTTGGCCTTGAATATCATGCCCAACTTATCCCACAGTTCTTTGGCTGTTTTGGCATCTCGAATGTGGGGATACACATCATCGAAACTCCAAACAAGATGATTAGCATGGAATTCTCGATAAGATTTATCAAATTGTCCTTTGTTGTGTTGTATAAACTACCGATCTGGTCAAAGTACCATTCACAATAGTCCATATCTCTTCAAACTCAAGTTGTGTATTGATTTTTATCTTCCATGTTGCATATTGATTTCCTCTTATTAGTTGTGAATCTATAAAAATAACTTGGGGGTGTTGGTGGCCTTTTTGTATAATCAATCGATAAAGCGTAAGGCTCTTATCACTCCAAGTATACTGATCTCCCAATCTATATATTGTAAGTCCGATATACCAAACCTTTGTATATACATGTCCTTTTGATATATCCTTGAGAATGTGAAAGAAGCTCACCCTTTCTATATACCGGTGGTACATGATTAATTTACGTGAAAGAATTTGAAACATGGTACCAAGATTGTATTGAAAGGGGTATGTGCAATTATTGACACCGACTCAAAGAAAAATCCTCATATGCACGCGTAAGTTCACTATATACTCGGATAATTTATTAGTCCGGATTTAAGTCGAGAAATCATTCAAAGATGGATGGGATGGCTCAAAGTGTGTGTATTGTGTCCTTATTACGCCTGTTGATTTAAAGGGTCGATTCCCGGATGAGATTGTTGTAGCTATATTAGGCATTAAGTACGGTAGTAGTCGTGATGATTTACTCGTAAGCACTTTCAAGAGGCACTTTGTTTATAGCGAATGCTACAAAAGAGATCAAAGATCTCATGAGTGATACATAACCAAATTTTTTAATTTTTGTGTACAAATGTTTTCCATTTTTACAAAAGTTACAATGGTTTACGATTGAATATGACAACCCTGTAAGCTAATACAGTACACTAAAATATGTAATTACATCCAAAATTTAAAAAAACTAAAAGGCATGCAACTTTTTTTGTTTTTCAAGGCCCTAGTGGCGTCTGGAGCTCAATAGGGCTTGTTGAGAAAAAAATACCAAAAATATCTCAAAATGAAGTTTTTAATGTCACCTCCTTTGAAAAAGATGCTCGAGAATGAAAAATTGAGAAAAATGGGAGAGAACAAATTTGACCTAAAATTAGTGTTTTCTCCTCTATTTTTAGCATCTTGTTTAGCTATGACTAATTGATTTAACAAATGACTATTTTGGGCACCAATTTTTTTTTTTGGGCACTAGCCAACTACTAGCTCTATGTGATTTTCATACGAATTGAACAAATTGGATTAAACAAATAATAAATTCACTAGCCTTTGCAAAGGCGGCATGGATAGTAGTTGGCGTCTACATGGTTTAGGGTTCCCTATCAATGCAGACCTCATGTTCATTTGGAAAAGTATATCTAAAAATGTTTTTGTTTTGGATTATAGGGTCCACCAATTTGATATCTCCTTCAATGCGAATTGATTTGTGTTCACTTTTTTTTCTAGTTTGATCAATCCACTATTTCGTTTATCGATTTCTATCTTTGTGTTCGGTGGTTTGTGATTTGTTTACATTCCATAGGGCTAGGATGCCCGACATGAATCATATGATTGATGTAACATGTATTTTTCTTTTAAAAAATGCTACTTTGTTGCAAGGTCACCGATTGAGGATCAAATTGATTGTTGAGGAACTCAAACTTGAATGTAAAGCCAAGGAAATGGCTCGGTTTTACTTCGCACAACCACTTCTTTGTTTGCAGAGATAAGGGGTTCTACGAGAGATCGGTTAGGATGTGGATTGGTCTCGACTATTTGGTTTGGTAGGAGGTTAGCTTGAAAACTTTGAGAGAGAATTGCCTAAACATCTTGAATTTTTATAGGATGGTTGTCTATTGCCACCATTTAGAAATGACTCGCTGATTTAGTAATGAAGACACTACTGCAAACATGATCAATGATATTGGTGTATGGATTGGATACTTGGAGACAATACTTAGTTTGAGCTCATTTTGATAGCTCGAAGCTCAAGTCGGCTACACACACTACAACCAACTTGGTGAATATCTCTTTAACTCGGTAGGGGGATCTCGTGGAGAGATGATCTCACCAATTTTAGCAATATTTTCTCCAAATATAGTATCTTTGTTATTTTAGCGAGATACCAAAAGAACCTATAATATTAGAGGTAAAAACCTAATGGGGATTTTTTTTTAATTCCTGAATTTTATTAGATTCTAGAAACAAATTTTCCTAGCTACGAGAGGGCACCAATGAAAAAAAAACTTTACATTTACTTGGAGATCAAACAAAAGGTTGTGGGACTACAAAGAGATCTTGGAAGCTACTTTGGAGGAAATCTTGGCTCTCTGTGTAGAAAATTTCTTCTCCAATAATTTTCTTCCTCTGCAACCTCTCTCCAACCTGGCCAAGAGATTCAACCAGCTCGGTACCAAATGAAATATTAATAACAAGGACATAATCTTTGTAAATTTCATTAATAATCAATTCAATTAAATACATAATGTATGACTGCAATATTTATAGATATTGCACAGTCGTGTCCATACAAAACAAGGAGTTACAACTATGTAACAAATATAATCCCATGTCCAAAAAAATCCAAATTTATAGTTTCAACTATATAAAACTTATAATAATGACAAAAGACTTATACAGGAATACTATTCCAAATTACAAATGATAATGAGTTAATATAAACTTACCATGAATTAAGGTAAATGAATTATTAACCTAGGTAAACTAAATGTTACCTAATAGTTGAGCAAGTGAACTTACAATCGAGAGAGGCACTACGTTTGGACCCAATGTAGTTCTAAGTGTGCATGTGCGTAATTGTTCCCTAGGTGGCTTTATTGTGTTCCACATTTGATAACGAGCTATAGCTAGATGTGAAATACATAAGTAGATGTGTGCATGGAATAGAATGAACTTCCCTTCTTATGACATGCATAAAGAATAATACATCCCTCCCTTGTGCGAATGTTATATGGATGTTGTATGAATGCTTGAATTCTCTTGAGAATTCTTTTGGATGAAACATTAGGTGGTGATAACTAATGCTTAGTGCTTGGTACCTTATTATGGGCACATAAATTTATATTTATATGTTTCCTTTTCTTAAATTTCACAATTAACACCGAAAAGGATGACTATGAAAATGATAACAAGAGAAAATGGCTAGAGAGGACCCAAATGATGTGATCGAAGTAAAAGATATTAGGGGCACCCAAAGGGGATGAGTGTGCACGACACTAGTGTCTTGGTTAGGCACTACTATCTAGGATGATAAATATTGAGGTGTGAAATGTCGATTTGAGATAGAAAGAGTGTAAGACCAAAATTGGAGATAGAAAGAAAGAAAACATGACCAAAGACATGGGTTCATTAGAACTTTTATTTCTTAGGAATCATATGAATAGTAATATGCAATCAAGACTAGATAATTACCCAAAGTGCGTGATTTTTAGTCTACAAGTCCTCAATATGTATATTTGTAGTGTTGTATAAATAGTAATAAATTCCAAAAATAGTAAATACATGAAATTATCACATATTTAATTATAAAAAGATGAAACAACTTGTCTCCCTCAAGACTAGTGACCTTTCACTTCCTTCAAGATACCTCTTCATATTTCTTACAAAATATATAAGCATATGTAACATGTATGGGAAAGCAAGACATCTCCCCACGGAGGTAGCCATTGTAATCACAATCTTTTGGTAATATATACATCTACTTTCATAGATAAATTTAATCATTATATATCTCTTCTTGGAGATATTTTTCTATTTACATTGGCAGTTCTCAATTTGATCGTATTCTAGTTTTCCTTGAAATTCTTCAATCTGCAGGGCTCTGTCATATTTTTTATTTCCCGAATGGATGCATGAAAGGTTTTCTTCATTTGTATGTTGTTGAAGATCCTTCTCCATGGTCATGGATCACATTTGGGCCTTGTATCATTTCCAAATTATTTGTCCTTAAATAAAAATTCAATTCTAGGTGCAAATGGTGATTTCCCTACATTTTACGATTTGACGGGCATGTTTTCCCCATCAAATTATATCTTAGCATCTTTAGCTATGTGGTTTTTTTAATTGGTTGCCCTGACTCTTTTTGTGAAATTTTCCACTTTGGTCACATTTGTACAAAATACCAAATTGGCCCATGTCCCAATGGTCTCTAATTTGCTATTAATAAAATATGAAGCGACAAGGAAAAGTCTTACTTTGACCCCGAAGATGGACACGTGGTAGTTTTTCAAGACAAAGGCGGGAAGGTGGGTTGGTGGAACATTTTGAAGTTTTTTGCCTTTTTGTATGAGGGAGAAAAGTTATAAATTGATCCGCAACCCCACAAGGGACAGAGTGATGTCACATGTTTGAGTCAACATTTGAAAATTCAAATCAAGCGAGAGCGCGAGGGAGAAATTTGGAACTTTTACTTTATTATGAAAAAGGGATAAATTATAAAAGTGAAGTGTTGCGCTACCAAGAAACAAATGAAGTTTGCATAATTGAAAAGTCAAAGTGGGGAGGTGGGTTGCAGAGAGGTTTTAGAATTTTTTTTTTTTTGAAAAGGAGAAAAGCATAGAAATGAGCCATGACCCCATCAAATTCCAAGATTAAGCAACGTGTTGAGCCTATATTTCAAAGGTGGAGGGGCAGGAAATTTTTTGAAAATTGCGCATTTTCTCCAAAAGTCATAAAATGCAAAAGCCGCGCCTAGGCCCGTTTCGGCTCTAATCTTCCACGTGGATGACTCTAATTTAAAGTTTTGAAATACCATAATGAATGGTTATGGTGTGATGCATTTGGTTTTACCATCATTAACATTCCATGACTTGGGGATGCAGATGCACATCATTTGTCGTGGTGAATATAAATGATTTATTGTCATTTCTATTAGCAAAGTGCAATTGAAGTGTTTTGGAGCTCGAATTTATGAATATGAGGAGGTGCAAGAGTTGATATTTTGAAACAGAGTTACTTGGGAACCTAAAAAAAAACTTCCAAATCCAACAGAGATAATTGTAGAGAAAAGAATGAGGAGAAGGAAGATATAGGTGCAAAGGTCAAAAAATGTGTTTCAGAGGAGATGATTGGATTCCCCGTTAAAAAAATGATGGAAATATCTGAAATGATTCACCTTTTGAACACCTATAAATTTTTGTTGTGAATCTGTTAAACGTCACTTTCTAGAAATCATGATCAAATATGTAACAAATAAAGGTTCCTCAAATATTCTTTGTTTGGGGGAGAAGCTTTAATATAAATGAGTGCTATAAAGAGCATGAGTTATTCATGTAAAAAGGGTCTGGGGTTGAATTCTTACGAGGAAATTTTAGAAATCCCATCTTCCTGAGAGACCATCTGAGAAATCTATTAATCTCTTATGTTTTAGATTTGATCATATAAAGTTGGTTGCAAGTGTAAATCCATTGAAAAGTTCTGATATTGTTCAAGAAACATTCCCCTGCTGATGAATCTAATCAACTTCGAATTAATCTATGTTAATCTTGGGAAAATTTGTGTCTGATTTATTTTAGAATGTCTATAAATAGTATTTCTTGTTCCTATTGCAATATTATATTATAATCTCTTTTAATCACACAGGATCTCATTCTGTGATAGTTTAGTGGCATTACAATTTCATTATGAGAATATCCTTCATCATGTAATGAGATAAACAATTTCAAATCACTCTAGTGTCATTTTGTTGATACTGATTGTTTGTAAGTCTTTGAGTGTATCTTAGGCGTGATGAGCCAGAGATTGACAATGTTTAATTGATCCTTTTAACTCAAGCCTTCATATTAAATTCTTGGAGATTATGTGAAACCATGTAAATCTAGGCCTCCATTGATGCACACCTTTTGGTTGAAGGAATATTTTAGCTATTATGAGGAATTATGTCATTTATTTTTCCAATTTTTGTGAAGGTTCTCAAAGATCTGGAAAAATCAAGTTTATCCTGTTTAATCTCCCACCAAAAATTATTAAAAAAAAAAATGAATCCTACCTAAACTGCCCTTGTTTTCCCTGTATGTTCACAAATGAATAAATTATACTGCCAAAATATGCAAAAGAAATCAGTATTCCATAATGTCTTTAGTAACCTTAACCTTGTTTAGAAAATATCACCATTATTTAGAAGTGACAACTCGTGAGAGTTAAATTGTGGTGCATTGATCATATTTTCTCAAGGTTTTCTTTCAAATTCGTACAAAGAAGGATATATTCATTCTCCTTCACCAACAAAGGTAATAAAATGGGTCCTCTCACCCTAGTTGAAAGGTACAACCTAAAGTAGTGAGGAGAGATCAAATCCTTTTGAAGGTGCTCTCCATTTCTCCAACATCTGAGTGACAAAGAGCCAGCTGAATCGCCTCCCCGGCTACAAAACGACATACATGATTATTTATATGGCTCTAGGCTTCTTGTTAAATATGTGATGATGCTAAACTTGCATATTTGAATCAATTTGGATACCAACACCAGATTGGCACTATTTCGGGGATTATTTGAACATCGGGACCTATTTGTTTGGCAACAACACCAAATTGGCATCGTTTGACGAGGACTATTTTAACACCAGGACCTATTTGTATGAAAAAACACTAGATTGGCACTATTGCTGGGGAGTATTTGAATAATGTTGTACACATACGAGATCCTAGTAATGTTTTTTTACATGATCTATGTGTAAATACATTGTTTAAACATGATCGTGTGTTGATATTTGTAAGAATTTTGTAAATTTACAAGTTCTATGTGCAATATTTCTAGTTTTTAGTCGGTATTGCACAAATTTCATATCATCGAGATAAAAACTTGGAGAGGAAGGTCTGATCTACTAAGATTTGTAGGAATTAAGTGTTGATAGATATTTGACATGTCATTTATAGTGCATTTTCACAACTAAGGTGAAAATCCTTAGAAGGTGAAAATCCTTAGTGGTGACTCCATGTTGATTTAAATTTTGATAAATACCAAAGTGCCTTAACTTGTATTAAGTGATATCTATCACTAATCTTTTAAAATATGGAATTAAGAATATCTTTCTTCACTAAAGACCCTACTTGAGAAAGTTGTTTCGGAATCGAGAAATACGTATTCGAAGGAAAAGGAGTTTGGAAAATAGTTGGAGATCATGAATCAAGAAAAGAGTTATCCATTGTAGAAAGTTGTCAACCTGCAGTTGAGGATTACCATTCTTCTTCAAGTGATTCTGAATTAGGTAATTTTCATATAGATCTAAATTCTCCAACTGGAGAGGGTCCTTACTTTTTGTCTGTTAAGTGTGCTTCTCGGTCTATCGCTGTATTTTACAAAGTTGATAGGGTTTTCCACGAAATAAAGTCTTTAAAGGACATTCATTTTGAAAATTATACTCATGTGTTCCAAATATCCCTTGTCCCTCATCATTTTGTTTCTCCTGTAAGATCATCTCCCCAAAACAATATGGCCCAGCCCCTACCCAGACCTCCATTTGTTGTGAAGAATTTTGGTCCTATAGATTTTAGAGGTATGGCTAGATATCCAAATGTAGTGCCACAAGATGTTAGAAATAGACTACCTAAATTTCAAGGGAATAATGTTATCACTGGTGATCAACAATTAAATTTTTTTGTCAATATGATCGAAGAATTTGAGATTGAATTTTGAGGATATGTATATAAAATTATTTATTCATACTCTATAGGAAGATGCACGGGACTAGTATAAATCTTTTCCAGAAAACTCCATTGATTCATGGAAAGAAATGAAGAATTCTTTTAGATTGCAATTTGGGGATAAGACAGATCCCAGGTTTATTTTGTCTAAATTTGAAAATATTAAGAAGAATCCTAATGAATTTTTCATGACTTCAATACTCGGTTCAATAAGACCTTGAATAGGCTACCTATGATCCTGAGGCCAAGTGATGTTTCTTGTTTAATAAAATACTCTAATGCTTTTGACAAAAAGGTTGCCTATTATTTAAGGGAAAAGAACCCATGAACATTGAGGCAGACCTTCACCATGGCAATTCAGATTGAAAATAATATCAAGGCAGTTGGTAAGCCTCCTAAGAGGGAAGGTATCAAGCTGATCAATCCAGAGAAGCCTCATTCGAGTAAGTCTATTGATCTGGAAGAGGTTGTAAAAACTCTGGCTAGAGCTATTAAAGAAATATCTTACAAGTTAGCCAGAGCAGACAAAGGAATTGGACAAAGTTTATAGGGTTAGCATAAAGCACAAGGTCAAGAAATATTTTAAAATCATCCTAGGGGTGATCAAAGATCTGATGAAAGAGGCAAAGGACCCATGGGGTTGGGAAATAGATAGCCCTAAGCCCGTGAAAATAGAATCGTGCCTAATCCTTTGACTACCAGAGTTTTACTGTTGTGGAAGAAGCCAATGAAATTGAGTGGTGTGACAGATGTTTCTTTCCACATGCCCCATGTGATGAAGAAAAATAAGTTGAGGAAGTTGATGATGACACTAATGATGATGTGTGCATGATGGGGTGCTCTACAAGCTCACGAAAAGGAGAAACTTCAACTAAATTAATCAGTGCCAGAACTATTGCAGATTTCTAGGATTGCATTCACCAGTATTACCCCTTCCTCCCTCTCATACTTTTGAAATATATATGGTACAAGATTTTGAATTGCATAATAATTATTTTTAGTACTTAAGAGCATTAATGATTAAAAATTGTGATGGAGTAATACCTTCTGAGGAGGATAGGTAGTTGTTAATGAATGTTGTGGTTTCCAAAGAAAAATAATATAACACTAGGAGTAAAGTTGTTAAAGGCATAGGGCTTCATGCCAGACCAAAAACTCAAGTTCTCACCAATATCCCAAAATAAACTCCTAAGAAAGATACATCTAGCAAAGGCCTTGTTTCCCCAAACAAAACTGGTATCCCTACCCATGCTTAGGTAGTGAAAAATCCTTTGTTGTTAGATGATTTTCTCAGTCTTTCTCCAAATGTTGTCTTGCCCAAATACATGCCTTATGACATTTCCCAAGTATTGATTTAGATCAAGTTTATGTTCCAATTGTTGAGTTTCTTAGGATTCCTGAGCACAAGAAAATGGCCTTTGAGTATTTGGGATTAAAAGAAGAAAATATTACCCAAGGTAGAAATGTAAACAATGTTAAGACTCCTCCTACCATTACAGAGTTGGAAAAACCCCAAGTATTGGAAGAACTAGGTGAGCCACATGAAGTATATTTGGGAACATCCTTGGTTGAGTCCTAGCTGAATGTAGATCGATTTTTCACTACTCTGATTATTAGGGGAAGGCTGTTACACAACTGTATGTTTGATCTTGGAGCATCATGCAATGTTATGCCTCTTGAGGTCATGAATGAATTAGATATCAAAAAGACAAAAAGTTATGGGAAGTGCAGTGCCATGGATTCCAGAGAGGTTTCAGTGGTTGGATGTGTCAAGAGTTTGATAGTACAACTTGCATCCTACCAAGGCAAAAACTTAAAAATAGATATTGTTATTGTTGATTTCCCTTCCAAATGGGGAATTCTGTTATCAAGAAAATGGGCTGCTAATGTGTGGGAGTGTGTAAATGGATATGTCTTTTTCCACTATACCTATTGAGGGCAGCCTTGTAAAGTTGTATGGTGAAAATAAGATGCTACATCTCATTGAGGATCCCAATAATGCTTCCTATGAAGTGTTATACACTGACATTGATGTTGATAACTTTGTTGGATTTGTTGATGGTAAAGAGCACAAAATTTATCAATGTAAGTCTCTTAAACAAGTAGGTTCTCCTTGGACTTTGTTATTTGATGGGGCTTGCTCTAAATTTGGAAATGGTGCTGGTATTGTTCTGATATCTCCAGGACATGAAGAGTTTGTTTTTTCTTTTAAACTCAACTTTGAGTGCACTAATAATATTGTAGAATATGAAGCACTATTATTGGGTTTAAGAATTGCTTAGAAATATGGTGTTAGAGAAATCATTGATAAAGGAGATTTAGACCTAATTGTCAAGTAGGTTAGAAAACTGTATGTAACAAAAATTCAGAGAATGAAGCAATATAAGCATGTATTATGGGATTTCATTGAAATTTTTGACTCCTTCAACATAATACATCATGATAGGAAGTACAATACTCTAGTAGAAAAATTGGCTGTATTGGGGTCCAAATTTGAAAATTGTATTGTATCCCCCTATTGTGAGTATAATATTGAAATATTAACTGGACCATATGTTCCTAACAATGTTAAACACTGGCAAGTGTTTGAAGATGACACCGAGGTGAAAAGGTTTTTATAGAACCAAATAATTTACCGATCAATGTATAGATTGGGAGCCAGTGGTTTGTGCGGCTAATGGAAAGGAGACTTTTTTTGGAAAAGACATCATTCAGTTTAAGAATAATACTATTCCTAGAGGTTTGGAGCACTTGAATCAAAATTTGATAATTTTGATTGCATTTTCAACATACAAATGTCATCCTTGAGTGATGTTGAAAGAGAACAACTGGGCACGAAGGATAAACCATGTAATATATGGCTAGGTAGTAATCTAAGTAAGGAAGAAAAGCATTCGTATGTCCAATTATTGAAGAAATACCAGGAATACATAGCATGGTCTTATTCGATCTAAAAGCGTCTGAGAGAGGATCTTTTGCAGCAAGAAATTCCTTGGAAGCTTCTTCCAATCCGTTTAGGTAGAACCTAACGCCGATCAATCCACTCCTTTCCTGAAGATACAAAAATTTGAAAAAATTGAGGGATGGAGGAATCATACAACCCACAAGGTACTCATCATGGGTTGCAAACTCGCTACATGTCAGAAAGAAGAACAAAGATATAAGGTTGTGTGTGGACTTTAGAAACTTGAATAGAGAATCAATGAAGGATAACTACCCTCTATAAAATATGGAAAATATGTTACAATTGGTTACTAGTTTGGAATTGTTATCCACCTTGGATAGTATTTTTGGATATAACCAAGTAGTTATGAAGGAATCAGAGCGAATCAAGATTTCCTTTACCACTCCTTGGGGAACATATGTATATGTTAGAATTCCTTTTGGTCTAATGAATGCTAGAGCCACTTTCCAAAGATCAATGGATGTAGCTTTCTATAGCTATATTGATGATTTCATTATTGTTTATCAAGATGATGTGACTATCTTCTCCAGAAAAAGGAGTGACTACCTGCAACGCTTAGAAAAAATGTTGTTATGATGTAGGGAGTATGGTATTTCACTAAATCCCAAGAAGTGCCATTCTGAAGTTTAGAAATCAAAGCTGCTTGGACACATTGTGTCAAAGGAAGGGGTCATGATTGATCTTGAAAGGATATAATCCATCAACAAAGTCCCTATTCAAAGAACCAAGAAGGGAATTCAATCCTTTACGGGTAAATTAATTTTATTAGGAGATTTATCTCCAACTTTAATGAACTAACTATCCCAATCACTAGCATGTCTTTGAAGAAAGATTGAAGTATAAAATGGGAAGAAGTAGCTATTAAAGATTTTCTTTGGGATCAAAGAAGCATTAAATAATGCCCCTGTTTTAGTAGCTCTAGATTATAAAAAGGATTTCCAAATGTTTTCTTTTTCTTCAGAAAGTACTATTGTATCTGTGTTGTGGTAGAAGGATGATGAGGGAGCTAAAAGACCAATTGCCTTTTTTTAGCAAGGCATTACAATGAGATGAGCTAAAGTATACTATCATGGAGAAGCAGGTATTTTCTTTGGTAAAAGCAACAAAGGTCTTCAGGACATATATTTTGAGTTCCAAAGTCATTTCTTATGTTTCCCATGCTATGGTGAAAGATATCCTATCAGAAATGGAGGTTTCAAGCAAGAGATATCGACGGGTAAAAAAATTGCCAGAGTATGATATTGAAACTCAAAAACAAAATTGGTCAGAGGTTTGGGCCTAGAAAAATTATGGAATGGAGAAATATGTAGACAATTGAGGTAAATTAAGTTGAAGAAGAAAGACCTGAATGTCCTTGAATAAATTTTAAATTCTAAATAGTAGAAGGACCTATTTTTTAATCTCAAACATCTACAGTGCCCTGAAAATTTGAGCAAGAATCAGAAAAAGAGCACTTAAGTTAGCTTCCCAGAGATATGTCATTATTGATTTCTGGGTTAGCTTGGAAGAACCCTAAGGGAGTTCTCTTAAGATGCACGAAGATGAATCTCCTAAAATAATTACTGATCTCCATGCGGGGAGTTTGTGGGGGAATTTTGTTGGAAGAGTCACAAATCATAAGATCTTAATGGCTAGTTATTAATGGCCAACTCGTTTTAAAGATACAATTCTATCGGTAAGAAAATGTGAAAGTTTCCAACACTTTTTGGAATATTGAAAGCTGCGCAGCTCCCTTCCTTTGCATCTTCTATCAATTGAAGCCCCATTTAGGAAATGGGGAATGGATTTCATTAGTGATATTTCACATGCTTCAAGTGCTTTCCATAATTGGGTTTTAGTAGCCACTGATTACTTCACAAAGTGGGTGGAGGCAATGCCCACCAAGAAAGAAACTCACCAAATTGTCATGGATTTCATTCTAAATCATATCATTTACAGGTTTGGAGTGCCTACTAAGATAGTTGTTGATAATGCCTTGAGCTTCGAGCTTAACCTTTAGTGGCCATGTGCCACGAATATGGGATCAATTTGACATATGCTTATAATTATAATCCCAAAGGAAATGGAAAAGAAAAGTCCAGAAATAAAAATATGTTGAAGAAATTTGGAGTTGAATAAAAGGAAGTGGGGTGAGAAATTAAATTTTGATGTCCTAAAATTTGATGGAATCACTATTAAATGAGCTACTAGAAAAATCCCATTTGAGTTGTTGTATGGAACTCAAGCTCTAATTCCCCTACATATGAAATTTTCTTCATTTCAATGTCTTCAACAACTGGAATATCAAGAGGTTAGTCCCTATGATGCTCATATCAATCAGATTGTTGAGTTAGATGAAGAAAGAAGGGAATCCCATCAAAGGCATGTAAAATTTAGAGAGAAATTAAAGAATTTTTTTGATAATAAGGTGACTCCAAGAGCTTTCAGTGTGGGAGATCTTGTGCTATTGTGGGATAGTAGGCATGAGGATAAGGGAAAACATGGAAAGTTTGACACATTTTGGATGGGCCCTTATGCAATTGACATTCGAATTGGTGAACATACCTTTTTCTTAAAATATGTAGATGAGGAATTTCTTGAATTTCTTGTTAATGACATGCATCGAAACATTTCATTGATTGATTTCTCAAAATCGAGGTATGCACCATTGTATAGTGTAAAGTCTTGGGTTTTTGTTCTGTTTTTGCATTTTTTTGGTTTTTGTTTGACCCTGGTCCTTGGCAGCCATTTTTGTTGGTTTCTCAATTTGTTCCTAGAGGGTTGGCTCATGAATCCATTTCCCAATGGTTTATTTTTGGCACTTGGTCTACTATTTTTTCTTGTGGCACTCGCTGGGAGTGCCCATCCCCAGTCGGAGCCAATGTTGGTGCTTGATTTGATCATGCCCTAGTTTGCCCTCAAAATTCTTCAATCTGTGGGCTCTGTCATATTTTATATTTCCCCAAATGGATGTGTGAAAGGTTTTCTTCATTTGTATCTTTGTTGAAGATCCTTCTCCATGGTTGTGGATCACATTTAGGCCTTGTATCATTTCCAAATTATTTTTCCTTGAAGAAAAATTCAATTCTAGGCACAAATGGTGATTTCCCTACATTTTACAATTTGACAAGCATGTTTTCCCCATCAAATTATATCTCAACATCTTCAGCTACGTGGTTTTTTTAATTGGTTGTGTCCCGACGGGTATTTTTGGTGATATTTTCCACTTTGGTCACATTTGTAAAAAATACCAAATTGGCCCCAAACCCGATAGTATCCGATTGGCTATTCTAAAAATATGAAGTGGTAGGGAAAAAGTCTAAATTTGACCTCGAAGATGGACACGTGGTAGTTTTTCAAGACAAAGGAGGGAAGGTGGGTGGGTGGAAAAGTTTGAAGTTTTCTACCTCTTTGTATGAGGGAGAAAAGCTATAAATTTATCCATGCAACCTTGCAAGGATAGAGTGATGTCACATGTTTGAGTCAGCATTTGAAAATTCAAATTGGGAGGGTGGAGCACCAGGAGAAATTTGGAACTTTTTCCTATATTATGAAAAAGGGATAAATTATGGAAGTGAAGTGTGGCCCTACCAGAAACAAATGAAGTCTCCATTGACAATTCAAAGTATGGAGGAGGATCGCCAAAGGTTTTGAAGTTTTTTTCTTTTTTGTGAAAAGGATAAAAGTATAGAAATGGGCCGTGACTCCATCAAAGGCCCAGATTAAGCCACGTGTCGAGCTCGTATTTCAAAGGCGGAGGGGCAGGGAAAAATGTGAAAATTGCACATTTTCTCCAAAATTCATAAAATTCAAAAGGCACCCCTAGGCCCATTTCAGCTCTAATATTCCATGTGGATGGCTCTAATTTAAAGTTGTGAAAGGGTAGAATCAATGATTATGGCGCGATGCATCTGGTTTTTCCGCCATTAACATTCCACGACTTCAGGGGATGCAAATACGCATCGTTTTTCATGGTGAATCTAAATGATTTCTTTTCGTTTCTATCAGTAAAGTGCAATTGAAGTGTTGTGGAGCTCAAATTTGTGAATCTAAGGAAGTGCAAGAGTTGATATTTTGAAACAGAGTTACTTGGGCACCTATAGAAAATGAATTTCCAGATCCAACAGAGCAAATTGTAGAGGAAAGAATGAGGAGAAGGAAGCTATAGGCACAAAGGATGAAAAATGTGTTGCCAGAGGAGATGACTTGATGCCCCAGTTAAAAAAATGATGGAAATATCTGAAATGATTCACCTTTTGAACACTGGAAACTTTTTGTTGTAAATCTATTAAACATCACTTTCTGGAAATCATGATCAAATATGTAACAAACAAAGGTTCCTTGAATATTATTTTTTTAGGGGGGAAGATTTAATGTAAATAAGCGATATAAAGGGCATGCGTTAGTCATGTAAAAAGAGTCGGGGGTTGAATTCTTACGATTTTTTTTTAGAAATCCCATCTTTACGAGAGACCATATGAGAAATTTGTTAATCTCGTATGTTTTTGATTCAATCATGTCACGTTGGTTGCAAGTGTACAATGATTGACAAGCTCTAATATTGTTCAAGAAACCTTCCCCTACCGATGAATCCAATCAAATTTGAAATTAATCTGTGTTAATCTTGGGAAAATTTGTGTCTACTTATTTCGAGAATGTCCGTAAATAGTATTTCTTGTTCCTATTTGACTATTATATTATAATTTCTTTGAATCACATAGGATCTCATCCCTATGATAGTTTAGTGGCATTCGAAATTTCATTATAATAAGAGCCTTCATCATGTAATGATATAAACAATTGAAAATCACTTTTCTATAATTTTGTTGATACTGATTGTCTATAAGTCTTTGAGTGTTTCTTAGACGTGATGAACCGAGAGATTGATAATGTTCAATTGAGCCTTTTAACTTTATCCTTTCTTTTAAATTCTTGGAGATTTTGTGAAACCATGTAAATATGGGCCTCCATTGATCCACACCTTCTTCTTAAAGGAATATTTTAGCTATTTTGAAGCATTATGTCATTTAGTTTTCCAATTGTTTTGAAGGTTCTCAAAGATATTGCAAAATCAATTTTATCTGTTTAATCTCCCACAAAAATTATTCAAAAAAAAAAAGAATGCTATCGAAAATTTTCCCGTATGTCCACAAATCAATAAATTCTACTACCAAAATATTGAACAAATCGAGGATTCCATTATATCTTTAGTAACCTTAACTTTGTTTAGGAAATATCACCATTCTTTAGAATTGACAACTTGTGAGAGTTAAATTGTGGTGCATTGATCATATTTTCTCAAGGTTTCCTTTCAAATTTGTGCAAAGAAGGATATCTTCATTCTCCTTCACCAACATAGGTTAGAAAATGGGTCCTCTCACCTTGGTTGAAAGGAACAACCTAAATTAGTGAGGATAGATCAAATCCTTTTGAAGGTGCTATCCATTTCTCCAACATCTGAGTGACAAAGAGCCGGTGATTCACCTCCCGGCTACAAAGTTACATTCATGATGATTTATCTATCTCTAGGCTTCTTGTTAAATCTATGATGATGCTCAACTTGCAAAGGAGAATCAATTTGGATATACATTCTCTCCTTGACCCTAATTATGCCATAGGATACAAAATGAAAGTTTACTAAAAAAATAGGAAAATGAATCCTTTGGTACTCTATATGGAATCTACGATACACTGCAAAACAATAAAGAAACAAATGAAACAAATAGGAGAAAAAATAAGATAAATGAATAAGTAATGGGTGACTAAAGTGATTATTATTTTTGATTATCGGTAAAAAAAAGTTAAGGGGAGCTTCCCATACAATGTATGGAGAAATAGATAAGATTATGAAGAATAAGAAAAGTTGCGTCTTCCAAATGTGAAAATGAGATCAACCAAAAATATAACACTAACAACTATCTCAAGATTTTTACCACTTCCCTTTGGATATTAATTGCATCTTGTGGGAGAGATATCCAATTTTTTCTTCCTACTCACAAAAATCCAATCCTCTTCCATATTTGGATTTTATGTTTCATTACGGATTGGAATAAAAACTTCAATCTATTCCTTGAGATTTTGGGACCCTGTTAAATCATCAACATCATTATTTCTACCTTCTTGCACTTACATGTTTTCTAGATCAGCAAAAAAATTTGAATCGGTGTATAAATCGACATTTGATGGATCATTCAAAAACAAATGTCAGGGATTGAAATTATTCCGCCATGAGCCTATTCCTTTAGCATTTTTCTTATCATGTGAAAAGTTAAAGCTAGGTGTGCAAGAGAAAAGCAATTTCTACACCTAAAGGGAAAACCTTCATAGTCCATATTTTGTAACCAAGTTCTATCCTAAACTTTGAGTTTAATAGCGAAAGGAAATCAATAGAAGTATCCATATCAATCAAGATTATACCATACCTTGTTTTCTCTAAATTATCATTTTTTTATCAATAGCTAACCATCTCCCTAAATTATTCCCAATAGCAGTTAAACATTTCTCCAACTAACAATGGAGCAAGTAGATATGGAAGACAAATCCAAACTATCTTAAGATGGAAGGTATATGAGATTGGGTTAAACAAAGGAAACCATGGTTTCATTAAAAGCATATGAGATTAAAAATCCCAAATTTTCCCAAAAATAAAATCTGATCCACATCCTAAGAAAATGCATCTATGAAAAAGACCAGAGCACTTGGAAAAATATCTAGCCTATCTTCAAGGAAGGAAACTCATTACCTCAAAATCCAAACACGAAGTGCTAAAGCAGACTGGATCAAATTTGTTGAATCTACATATCAATCCATTCCTAGTGAAGGAATATTCTATTGAACCACCTCATCACAATAAAAACTAATGGGGATGATTTTTCATAAGCTAGAGGCTTATTACGATTAGAATCCATTAACACCCTATATCCATTACTAGATCACCGCAACATATCCTTGAAAGATGCCCGAACAAAGGCCGATTCAGGTTTGATGTCTATAAAAGTGACTATGGTTTCTAAAATATCAATAGTATATTTTTTTGATCCAAGATCTATGATTTGAGTTTGATAAATTCCACTTTCTCAATTAGGGCACATGGATTGACCCTTAAAACTAGTGTAAGTGTGGGTTGGGTGAATAAAATTGAATAATAATAAAATTAAAATGGGCATGGGTGCAAGGTCATGATATAAAACCTTAGGCAATCCTAATCCTAACTAACCCCTTGGTAGGAAAACACAATAATATTCAAACATCTAGATAAATCTTATAACCATATTAGATGATGACGATTTAAATACTAAATTTGTTTTAGTGCAAATTAAATTGGGATTGATATTACTTAATGATAATTGGACAAAAATGTCATGTTATATACCTCTTGCTCCTTTTTGAATTTATTGACAATGGGTTGATAGTATATCTTTGTCCTAACCTTGTAAAAATTAAATACTAGCCTTAGTTCATCTAGTCAAGTTTAGAAAACACTCATGGCACAAATTTAAATAGGATGTTTTGTTATAACCATAAATTGTGTTAAAATACAATGATATTTGTGTCCACGCTCATCACCCCTAAGAAGTATATGGAGTAACTTATGATTACACAATATAACTCTTTCATTCTTCGTTTATTTTCTTGGTGGTCAAGGTTGTAATAAACCTAGAGAGTTTTAATCATGTGGAAAATTGTATATAGATGCAAGTAATAATTTATTCAACTTTAATTCATGCTTAATAAAGGGAATTGGTTTAATATTTCTTAAATATTGAATAACATTTTATGGAAAATTTGTAAAAATTGTAACCATTCATTTGGATAGTGGTTATTGGATTGTTAAATGATGGAAACAACATATGGTATCAAATATTAGTTACTATACCATGTGCACTAGGGAAAAATTGAGTAGTAGAATAATAATTTTATATTGGTTCACTTTCCCATTTAATGAAAAGGTTACCACTAAATAAAATTTATTCCCTTCCTATGATTGACCGAATTCCACAACAAGATGTTTAAGATTGCACCAATTAAATGATTATTTTGGAAGTTAGAAAATGCTCATGAGATGTGTTATGAGACTAATTCCAATATTAGATGAGTGATTTTGGTAATGGATCCACCAATGGTGATTAAAACATAAGTTTTGTTCAAATTTATCTATATTAAAATACCTTGCAAAATTTGGAAAAGACGTGTTAATTCAACATGCAAAATTCCTCCCCAACTTTCATAACAGAACATTTCTAGGTTGATCATACTCTCTACTTGACATGGGATTCCACATAACCAATGATAAAACTTATAGGATAATTTAATAATATATTTTCAAGGTGTTTTTGAGCCATGTATGCCATTTTGTTTTATGGGATAGTTGTTGTAAGATATAAAATTCATTTTTATTTGGACCCAAATCCGTGGTGTGAAAAATAAGTATACCACCATAAAGCTGGAATTTAACCATGTCATTTGATTTCATCCATTATTTTTTATATTGGAGATAGTTTTTCAAGTGTAATTTGTTAGCCTTAGATCAATCTGTAGCAATGACAAACTATCTTAATCAAAATAATCATCTCTTGAAAGGAGGTAACCTTTTTAATCTTGGGTATCAGAATTTTTTTCCATTAAATGCATTAATGTGTGTGTGTGAGAGAGAGAGAGAGATAGAGAGAGATAGAGAGAGGGAGAGTAAATTTTATTTTACTAAATGAGTATTCAATTTGTAGATTATTTTTCAAACCCCGTTTCATAGCCACCTTGGCTAGAACGACTAAAGTGTAATACCCAAATTTTAAAAATTATCTTCATAGAGGTGCTTCTTCTTTGAGATATAGTCACTAGTTTCTGAATTTGGAAGTTTTGTTAGATTCTTTGTATAATAGAGAGTATTTTATATTGTTATTTTTAAACTTGGGTTATTGGAAGTAGTTTTTTCAAGCTTTTTCATAACCATTTGGGCTAGATCCCGCAATGGGGAAACTAGGCCCTATTGATTCATTTGATATTTCGAGATTCTATTGAGGGGTGAAAAAAATTTAATGCTTTAAAAATATTATGTTACACATATTATTGGTTGAACTATATGACCCATACAAGTTAGGTGCTAACACATGTTATTGGGTATTAACTATTTTTTTGGTTTTGTCATTTTGGACACCTTTAAGTAGTCTTGGGTTTGGTATTAGAAACAATTTGTAATCTTGATAAGATAGTGTAAATTTGATTCCTTAGATCCCATGAGGAAATATTTTTGTTAATTTAGTCTATTTCTCTCCTATTTTAGTTTTCATATTTGGAACATTGATGTGCACTTTTAAAATCATCTCATTTAGACCTAGACACGCCCATTTGGAATGGGCACAAAATAAATAGTTGTACTCTATTTTAGTGTAGCATAATGTCGAAAATTATTTTTCATGGCTTAAAATTTTAATATTATGAATTTTTATAGATATTAATTTTTAATATTATGAATTTTTATAGATATTAATCCTTGATAATACTTTACTCGAGCTCAATTTTATAACCCTCTTTATAATTTTTTTGGAAAAAGCAGCATTTAAAACTTTCAATTTCATTTCATATTTTGTATGTCTAAATTAAGTATAATTTAGTGAACTATTTTTCCTTCAACTCATATAGCTTGTCTATAATCAAGAAACTATATGGAAGGCTTGGTTTTGGTATCTCCTTATATGGTGATTTTATACAAGGGGTTATTTCATAGCTATTTTACACTTATTAGAAAGCGGGAATCCCTTCAACTAATGGAAGAAAACATTTGGTTCCATGTCATAAATTTTAGTGAGACCTCGATATAACTTATGGAAATTTCTTAGGGAACATTGGTATATATATATATATATATATATATATATATATATATATACATATATATATATATATATATACCAACTTTGTTACATATTATGGTCAATTACTATATTTTTTGATGTGAGATGTGAATGCAACCTTGTTAAGATGCAATGTGATAGAAATCCAACTTGTTTTCGTAAAAAATGCAATTTAATATTCATTTTTATTTGTATTAAATCATAAAATATGAGCATTATTGAATGGTTCCATGTATCTAAAGGAAAAATATTTTTATGTGAATATAAAATTTCTATCTCATTCCTTCCTAGGAATCAAATGATTTTTCAACCATAATGTTTCAAGGTGGCGAGCTGCTAAGAACAAAAATTAAATAACTAAAGAAACGAATGGAGTTATATCTATAAGAGTATTTATAACTTGTGTCTTATAGCTACAAATAAATTTGGACAAATATATATATTTGGGAACATGTAGAGCATATATATATACATACACATACATACATAAATGCATACATACACACATACATACACACACACATATACATATGTATATGTACACACACACACACACACATATATATATATATATATACATACATACATGCATACATATGTATATGTATGAATGCATGCATATATGTATGTATGTATGTATGTAATTATATGTTGAATATTGTATGTATGACAATGACATTTTTGTTACACCTAAAATATAGATTAACCGTAATCTTAACATATTGAATCGTGATATGTTTTTCTCGATCATGGTTACACAATAAGTTTTGGTCATGTGAAGTTGACTTATGAATTTTTCTTATCTCTCTTGATACAAAAAGTAAATTTCATGTGAATTATAAAAGGTCCCATCATCTTACACTCTAAATATTGTATTATTTACTTAATTATTGGGAGAATTTTGTATAAGATTTTAAAACACCTTGAAAAAATCCTCTTAACCTGATATTAGATTAAAATGTAACTTTTCACAATGAAATATATCAGTGGCAATTATCTAATCCTCCAACTTACCTTGGGTAATGAAATTATTTGAATTAATGTAGTTTCAAGAAAAACAATTTGAATTTTGTGTTGTAATGGGAGTTGTGGTCCACTTGACCAACATAGCCTCATTCTTGTTAACTCTCAACGAGGTGGTAAATTTGAAGTTCCTTGTTAAAAAATGAACTTATACCTCTAGTTTAAGGAAAATACCCTCCCTTTGGACTTCTTCGGATATTGGTGACCTAGATTCATTGATGAGAGTAAACAACATATGTTAAGGATATTAAGACAACATTGTGATGTACCTTTCCATTAGGACAAAATGTTTCATTTTGTCCTTTAAACCTCTTGGATAAAAACATTAATGGAATTTTTTTGGAGCTCTTTCAAGTTATAATTTAGTGACCTTTTTAGGAAATTGATAAATTAGGTACCTATTTAGGAATATATTTTCCTCCTGGCTCATTGTTGTTGAATTTTGAATATAATGTTAAATTTTTTTATCATAGTAAACTTGTAATGTTCCTTGTTGAATTTAAAAAATAGTTGTTTGTTGTTTCAACAAGTGATAGTGGAATTTTAGGCACATGGTAGTGTTGAATTTGGATTTTCATGCTAGAAAATTTCATAAAATTTTAAACAATAACCAATTGATTTATCATTTATTGAATCAAATTTTACGTATAAATTGTGATGTTTGAGAAAATGGTTCAAGCTCTAGAAACTGAAGACAAAAATAGAAAACTAATCTTAACTTTAGGGTTGGTTGGATGATTCTAACTAATTTATTGGTACTTTCATTATGTTGAAAAAAATAGTGTTGTAAATAAAATCTTCACCTTTTCATTATGATTGGTGTTAGGTGACCCTTCATGTATTGACCCCTAAAACAATAGTATAAATAATAGGGGAAACTCAAGGGTGTTATGAATAGTTTTTCCATATTTTTAATTTAAGTATAAGCTCGGATGTGAATCCTCACATAAATTTTGAATTTTTTCTCTCTTCTTGTATAGTTTTTGTGACGCCAATCAACGAATTCATGCACATCATGTGAAAATGAATTGAAAACATTTCTACTTAGCTGAAAATTATAGTTCCCTTGACTCACACATCAATAATTTCCTTAAAATAAAAGTTTATGCTGTTCATCAAGAAATGTTTAACCTTGAAGATAATGTATATGATGATGCTAATAAACCCTTTTGGAAGGTACAATATTATTGATTAATGGTATCTTATTCCTAGATACAGTTGATGTTGAACCAATTTAGGGTTTGATGGTGCATGTTTATTAAGGAAAACAACTACATGGTATGGTGTGACACCTTTGAGAGTTAGTTATTTTTACCCCTTCAAGTGACTTCTAAAAGGAAGTATATTTCGAGGAGAGGGGATGTAGTTCTCACCAATTTCTCTCCCTTTTATGATTATAAATACATGTATTATTATAGTCGAGCCATTGAAATTAATATTATCATTTCTATTTGATCTTGAATAATTATTATTTTAACACTTAATTGCTAACTTGTTCTTGGCGGGATGTTTTATAAGGCATGGAAATCAAATTTATTACTTTTCTCATTGTTGGTTTGTTTAGTTATGATATTATAGATATTACTGATCTTAGAATTACATGGATGATGTTTTGGATATAAAATATTAGAGAAATTATTACTAATCTCACTAATGGATGGTTATAGTGAAATTAATTCAAATGGTTCAATATATGGACTTTGATGGATTTGTATAATAGAATGCATCTTGTAATAACCTCGTGAAATGCACCATGGGTGAATTTTCATGATTTATAACATCGTATATAATGGGTGGATGCATTTGTAACAATTGGGTTAGTAAGATATGTATGGTGTAATTTCTTGAGATGTGTTTGATTGCTTCATTTAGAATTATTTATTTATCATGTATGATGTTTACAATTGAGTGTGTTGGTGATAGGTTTATTCCAATCAATAACATGGGACCGATGGGTTTCACTTCCGAGATTGTAGAATAGCTCATTTGGACCAAATTCTCCTTTCCTTTTGTTTAGTATTTCCTTGCATGTCATTGGTTAGGATGGAAATATGAAATTCATCATCATTCATGTGTGTTACGAATTTGAATTAGTCACCTTTAATTGTTCTCTCCTCTTGAACTAATCTAGTGTTAATTATCATAATCACTTGTATAAGCCATTTTAAAATGGAAATATTTTTACTTATTTAAGGATGAGTTAATTAGTGTAAATTATTTAAAGAGGTTTGGGAAAATATAATCATGAATTATGTGGACCCTACTAGTTAATTAAAATGATTGAATCTATTCTAAGTTAATATAATATTAAGAACAACAATGAATAATAGACGAATGCATAAAGGAAATGACACCATAAATCTAAGCTATGAAAATATGCAATTATAATTTAAAAGGAGAGTTAGAAAGAGATTATATGATTTACAGATATGATGTGACTATGTTGTAGAGGAGACCAAATAAAAAATTGTAGGAATAACCGTAAAGAAGCTCCAAAAACACAAATATCGAGAAGTAGGCTAGATTACGGTGCTCGAAGAAGGACAGGGGCACTTGGGGTGCTCTAGTATGATATCTAAGTTTCATCATCTATAAGAATGTTGTGTAACCTTCTTCTGAAGTATTACGATATATTTTCTTGCATTCTCTTCCTATTGCACTAGATTTGCTAGAATGTGCAAAGTATGTTGCTAGAAATAAGTGAAAAGGAAATACCTCTAAAACCCCAACACAAAAATTAAACCACTAAACAATAAATATGCATATGAAGGCATCATATTTTCCTCAAAAACCAAAATGGTGTACTTATTAATTGAGTGTTGCACTACATATCATACATGATATAGTTATATCTGTTTGTGTGTGAGATCATGCCACATGTGCTCATGTTCCAATCACACTTTGTTAATGTAGTGAGCAATGACTAGATGTATAAATGTAATAAAATGGTGGATAGAATAGAATAAAATTCTCTCTGTGTAGTTTTATGTTGATGAACTACCCTTGTCCCTTGTGATGGAGTATATGGATGTAAATGGAGCCTTTTTGGATGCAACCTTAGTTGATGATAGCAGTTCCTAGTGTTTGGTACCTCATTATGATTTCATAACTTAATATTTCTATGGTTCTCTTGTTCTAAATTATTAATTTACTCCAAAAATTCCAACCACTAAAAATAAAGAAAATGGATAGGAAGTGCCCAAAAAGTGGTGGAAAAGTGTAAAAGGATCGGGGCACCCCAAATGGGATCGGGGTGCCTAGGGTGACCCAAAGATTGGACTAAGCACCCTAGTGAGAGATAAAATGATGCAAGTGAAGATATAAAGAAAAGTGAAATGGATAAAGGTAATGGATTAACTAGTAATTTCTTCACTTAAAGCCATATGAATAATAGTATGATATCGGGACTAAGTAATTCCTAAATTGCATGATTTTTTGTTTAAATTTTCGCCCACTTTATGTTGGTGAGTGGAGTTCTCAGTAACATAAATTAGATAGAGATGTGTATATGATGTCTATGTAGAGTGATATAGAAATCATTCGATGAAAAGACAAAGCATGGAATGTGAAAATAGAAGAGCATGGAAAATAAAGATGAAAAGCTGTGAAAAGTGGTGAGAATGAACCTAGGGAAGAAGCGTGTGTGTAACTTCTGATGTATGATAGTATGAGGTGCGTGGTATCGTAGAATTTTATTCTTGTTGTTATTTGGTGATACCTTTTTTGTAGTTGTTTATGTTGTTGATTGCTTGCTTCTCATATGGATGTACCTACAAAGGAGAAGAAAATAACATAGTTAAATACGCATGTATATGTAGCAATCGTATGTATGGAAGTTTGAAAAAGTAGAAAGGAACCTATGGACTTGATCCATGATGAGAGAAAGGGTGTAGAAAATGATATCCTATATAGTGTGTTTTTGGGTGATCTAATGCCACCTCACCAAGAAGTTTAGGGAGTATGTCTGCAAAATTCTCCAACCTATAATTGCTTCCCTAAATATGTATGAATATATCTTTGTGTTGTCTAGTTTTTGGGTGATCCTATGCCACTAGACGAAGTAGTGTAGGGAGGAAATCCACTTTATCCTCCAACTTGTAAGTTCTCCCTAGAATGCTAAGAACAACCTTTCCTATAAAATCCGTATTGTATAGGGTTCAAAGACAATTCTAAACCTACTCGTTGTGTAACGCACAATGTCAAGGACAAATAATAAATTGACATGTACTAGTAGAAAGTGTTTATTATTGTGTAAAACCCAAGATGACGTCCCCTCTTTTGGGGCACATGCGACATCGCAGATAGGAGGATGCGACCTTAAAAGAGAAGCAGCCACATAAATTTTTCCCTACAGGGGGGAAGTGAATGTGCATGGTAGAAACATAGGCGCACACAAACAAGTGGTTTAAAATAAGTGTTAGTAAGAATAATCATATATGCAAAAGACAAGTGTACACTAAGTAAACAATGTACAAGCTAGAATGTAAGCAAACACACAAGAATATAATCATAGACGCCAAAGGGGGTTACGAATATGTGAAATCTCTCATGATGTTGTAAGACAGTCAAGGCCATAATGGATGCATATGAAAAACAAGTGTGCACACCAAACATAGGGCAAGGTCTGCATAGAATAGAAAACAAGAGACAAAAATAGTAAATAATTAAACAAATAGCCATACAAGCAACCAATCCTATAAATAATTGTTGCACATGAAGCACCCACTAAAATGTTCGAAAGATAACCCATATGTTAAAAGCATGTATAAGCAAATAATATAGAGAGATAATTATACAATTAAACAATAACATGTGTAAGAGACAAATTTGGATGCCTCCAAATGACCAGATTGTAGGAGTGGTAAGAGGCAAGAATCCATGTTACATGTAAGAGACCTATATCTACGATCAAAACTAGAAAAGGAAGTGAGCACGAATGTGGGTATGGTAAATATAATGACATATAAGAGATCTACATAGCATTTCTAATAAGAAAACATGAACAAGTAAATATAAGCAAAACTAAATACAACTAAGATATGCAATATAGTATGGATGGATGGAATGGAATGCAGGATGGATGATAAGATCCGCATGCCCGCCGAGTGAATGAAAGTGTATGAAGTGAGTTTCAGTTAATATGCACGTCAATAGTAAAAAATGAAACAAAAATGAGAATGTTTCATCGGGAAAAGGTCAAATAGTGTGTTGTGTGTATCACACTATGATGAATGTGTATGTGTGTTGATGATATGTGAACTAGAGATGAACACATGATGATGTAGCCTAAAGTCTATATTATGGTGAGACAAATAGAAATAGTGATGATGTATCCTAAAGTGTGTACCACAACAATATGTAGGGATAGGTGACCATTTAGCCTATAGTGTATGTCACTAACCTAGTAATGTCGCATGATAAAAGGTTGAGTGATGAACGTGTGTGTATGATAAGTTCCATTTGATTGGTAACCATTGAAAATTGAGTATGGACCAAGGAAATAGAGTGCATCATAGGGTGGTGAGTGTAGAGTGTAAAATAATATGTAGTATGTGTGATAATAATATATGCCCATAGGATGCATAATATGCGTAATATGTGATGTATTGTGTGTAATCCAGATACATTGATAGATTAATAGTGTAAGGTAAGTGTTATGTAGCATGTAAGATGAAGATTATGTAATTTAAAACTCATAGACCAAAAGAGTGTGATACATGTATGAGGTATAAGTGCTCTAATGTTGAAATGATATAGACTAAATGTAGAGATATGATGTAATATGTAAGAACAATGAGGTGAGATGTATGAAGAGTTGCAACGTGTAGTATCTATTGTGCAATCGTGTGGGGTTGGTGAGGAGTATGTAGCCCTTAATATTCAAGGGTCAACCAAAGCAAAAAGTGTGTCATTTGGTAATTATCGATACTAGTATGAGTGTGATGAGTGCATGATGTGAAGAGAATGTAATATGTGCATGCTAGGAGTATAATATATTGTTTTCTTCAATGATGCTAGGTTAGGAGGTTGTGTGAATGTTTTTCCCCCAAGCATGCATGAGTGAATGATCTTTCCAATGACAAGTGAAGGAGGGAGTTCCTTCATCTAATGAATGTGGTGATGAAATTGTATGACCATGTGCTAAGTAAGGGTGGCATAGTAAATAGACTCAAAGTGTGGGCGAGTGAAGATTATGCGCATGTGATGGATAAATATATGATGACTGCGTAGGTGCAATAAAATGTGTAGGTGATGGATATCTATGTGAATCTGAATGTGAGCTTATGGAAACCCATATGGGATGAAATGAGGTGGTAAAATGCGTCAAGATGTAGTCACTATCCTAGGAATGGGCCTATGCTAATGTGTAGGACTAGTGGATCAGAAGATCATATAGAATGTGGATGAGTAGGTGAACTAGGAGTAGATTGCAATTTTAGTAATGTAGATTGCAATGTGCTAGATGAGGTGGAATATGTGTGAATCAATTCTCATGAAGATAACGATAATGGAATTAATTGGGGTATGATGTCAATAGAGATAACCTAATTGTTATGAACAAATTTGAGTTGAAAATGATTCATAGAGATAAAGAATTGAGACCTATGAATCCAATTGAGTCCAAGTAGCATGTCACAACCATTGACTAGTTTCCTAAAAATTAAAGGGATCATAAAAGTGAGAAAACAAAATGCAACATATAGTTCGACGACACAATATGGTTTGTCTAGAGGGTATTTGATTTTTGATTACGGGTAATAAATGGCATGAAGAAATGGAATAGAACATGTGCTAATAGGCCAATATGGTTCAACCTTGGTATTATTAATGGGGACCGAGAAAATATATGCTTTGATATGTAGGTGATTAGATGTAAAAAATTGCAGAATAGTTGTGCTTAGAAAAATAAATGACTAGTGGAGAAGCAAAAATATGTACAAATAAAAATTCAAGGGATCTTGAAGCAAGAGGAGACACTATGTGGTGGGCATACTTAGCTTATGATTCATTTGTTTTTTTATCATGTTTTGCTATAGGGTTGTTAAATATTTTTAGATTATGAATTTCATTGATACGTGGAGATGTTGGATATACCACAAGATCAATTTAACCATTATCAATCAAATCCTAAATGAGATATTCTAGTCACCAACAATGATTGGTGGAGTTTCCTACACAATGGTGACACTCATAATGGGAATTTTAATGGGAATTAAGCTTTTTGTTTGAGATGGATCGATTTGTAGTGGAGAGGGTTGTGTGAGCAGGTTACTTTCAACAAGATGTGGTAGTAAAATATGTGGGGAAATACTAAACTTAGTGAATATAAGTTGATGTGGTTGTAAATGAAGTTTCTTAGTAGTAGAGATTGCGTTGAAAGTGAATTTTGTATCCAATGGTTTAGTCGTAAATGAATTAAATTTTGACCTACCTCGAATATGCATGGAGGATGATGCTTTCTCCGATACTTAAGATTTCCTATAGGAAAGGGATTAGTTTCATGTAGCTTAAGAGTATGATAGAGTTGATCGAAGGAAGAAGAAGTCTCAAAGATAACAATCTAACAGAGTGACGGTAAAAGACTCGAATGAATAAATCTTGTAGCTCAACATCGCAAGAATATTGGACATCTTGGATTATTTTCATAGTGCAAAACATAATCCACTAAGTTTTTATTTGATCCTTGTTTTATTTGTGTAATTTAATCATAAAAATCTTAGAGCCGATGTCAATAGAAAAGTGAGCAAAAAAATAATTTTCAAGATGTGTGAAAGAGTTTATCGAATGGAGATGTAGGTCATAGAACAAACAAAATGCATAATCTTGTAAGCTACAAGGATGGAGCTTAGCTAGTACTCAGAGTATAGTCATCCGCATAGTTTTAGCATGATACATGAAAAGTATGAAGATGTTCTTGTGGATCCCCATGGCCGATAAATACGGAATATTTTGGAGAAATGAAATTAGGTGGTAAGGCATAGGTAGATATAATAGGTGTGTAAAGAGTATGCAACAATGATGTAGAATCTAAACATGGTCATGCATGAGAAGTAGTAATTTGGGGGTGTCAAATTTGGGTTTACAAATTGGGATACAAAGTGGAGGCAAGAGTATTGGAAGAAGATCCGAGATACATGTTAGGTGTGATAGGGTGAATGATGAGAGCATTAGTAGTAGGAATGGAATTTGAGACATAAATGGGTGGGGTGCAAACCATAGGAGCCGAAGAAGGAGAAACTATAGAGACAGAAGCATTGTGATAATTCTTAGCAACAATCAAAGCATGTAGGAAATACGAAAGATGAGTGGGATGATCATGTAAATCTTGTCAAAATTTAGTCATAGTGTTAAGTATATCTTGGTCACCATTAGTGTCTTTATCATAAGACTTCTTACTATCAAATGCTTCTATTTTGTTGAGAAAAACATTCTCGTGAATCAACCAAAGGATTTTCAAGACTAGCTATATAAGTAGGGATATAAGCTAATGGTGTATAAACCCTGTGAGTGAATGAAGGAAGATCACAATATTGAAAATAACCAAAATGACCACCTGCGAGTGATGTGCATACCGAGAAAAGGACCAAGGAGAAAGCTTATTTGGAGGTCATATTCACCAAAATGATTAACTAAAATGATTGAATTTATTCTAATTTAATCCAATATTAAAAATATCAATGAATAATAGATGAATTGATGAAGGAAATGACTCAAGCAATCTAAGTGTGAAAATTTGAAACTTTAATGTGCATGGAGAGTTAGAAAGAGATTATCTAATTTACAGATACAATATGACTATGTTGCAGAGGATACTAAATAAACATAATGTAGGAAAGACCACATAGAAGCTCCAAAAAGAACAAATTTGGTGTAGTAGGGACGGAATAGGGCTCCTAGGGTGCTCTGTCAAGATCAGGTGCCATGGTTTATGAAAAAGATTTGTAACATTTCTTCGAGGTGTCATTATATGTTTGTGTGCCTTCGCTTCTGTCATTCCAGCTTTGCTAGAATATGTGGTATGTCACTTGAAATTAGTGATGAAGGAAATACCTACAATACCGAAGAGAAACATCAAACCCCTAAAAAAGAAAGATTCATATGAAGGGGTTAGACTATCCTCAACGGCTAAAATGGTGGACTTACTAATCGAGCACCGCACTACATCTCGGACATTATGTAGTTCTATGTGCTTATGTGTAAACTCATGCCCTATTTGATCATGTTCTAGTCATGCTTTGTAAAATTAATGAGAAATAACTAGATGTAGAGATGTAATAAAATGGTGGATGGAATAAAATAAACTTCCTTCTAGTCAAATAATCGATATTTTTGTATCACACATAATAAAAAATAAAAACATACCTATGAAGGTGAAGTTGATGATTGTAATCTAAATGTCTCTCTAAAAATACATCTAACATAGTGGCATCATCATGTGCACCACTAGCAGAAACTCCACCAAAACCAAGATGCATGAAAGTATCATTCTCCTTGGGCCCCAAACATATGCTACCACATGTCAAGAAAATATGTGGCCTCCTACTAGTACTTCCCTAAGGGAATAATTTGTGTACCTCCATGAAAATTTGATCACAAATATCCCTCATATATCGAACAAGGGCATTAGATAGCCCCGAAGTGCGTGGAGTGTATCAATCTCTACCTGTCTCTTCTTCATTGCTAGAGGGACAATCACGTGGTCTCGGGATTTTATGCAGGGACTCTACCCTAATGAATAGGTGCAAATTGTGCACCTATTCGATCCTGTGAAGAGCCTTTTCCTTCGCAAAGGAAATAATGGAAAATCAAATATTTCAAGATCTCGTTGAGGATAAACTCCTAATATATTTTCCTCAAAAAGTATAGTGGCACCTTCTTGTTATTGCAATGTGGAAAATAAAACACCATCCACCATCGGTCCCAAAAATTATTTTTAATCAAATAATTATTGCACCTATGGATGGGAAACCGTTTGCATGAAAATTGAAAAGGAAAATTGGTTCAGTGGGTCCGTGAATAATGAACATATGCGGTCTTCTCTGTAATTTTTTTTTATTTACATCCGCATATGAATTTTTTTTGGCATAATAAACCCTACAACACTCTCTATATGATGTCCAACAATTAATTTGAGTCATTTCCATGTCAACTTGAGACACTAATGCCTCCAATGTGTTTGCAAGAGAGGGACGATGGGGTTTGTATAATGTGAATCCCTCATTTTTTTAATTCAATCCTCAATATCAATCTTTTTTTCCACTACATGGGCTGCTAAATCTTCTTGACTGTTTGGTGTATGGTGAACAACTATAGGAGGGCTGAGGATCACAAGAATTATAGGGTTTGGTTTTGGTTGATCGGGTTGACGTGGAGCTGTAACAATAACAAAAATGTATTCAATTCAAATTCTACTCTATAATTACCAAATTTTAATGCAATTTCAATAAAAAAATTGTGCCTACTTTTTCTCTATGGTGTTATCGTTGATTCTAATCTTCATAGTGATTATCAAATGATTGTTTGAGCAACATCCATATGAATTGAAACGCAAGGGCTGGTTTTACAATAAAACTCACGTTTGGCGTAAATGAAAATGAATAGGGCTCGAGCTCTTTTGTTAATAGTTTAACAAAATGCATACATGTTATAGGATTGTGAATCACCAATTCAAGGAAAATAGAATGCGTACGCATTATTACAAAATGAGTATGCATTTTGTTCATTTTTTTGGTTTTTTTGTCCACCTTGTGGCTCCCAGTTGGTGCACTTACCCTTATATGTTTCTAGTTAATATAGTAATGTAAGTTTGTTGGTAATTATAATTCCATTATTTATTTAATTATAATTATTAATAATTATTCTTTTAATTAATTAATCTTCTTTAATTCTAATATCATATGTTAAATACATATGCTTTGATTTCTAATTTTTGAAATAATGTTGTTTATATCGTTAATTACTTTTATAAAGTTTTCTTATATTTTTTTATGATTTTAAAATGCACTATAATTAATTAAACATTATAAATAATGGTGATTAAGTGGTTAATGAATTTTATAAAATTTAATTATATTTTTAAATATTATTTAATTATTTCAAAAATATTGCTTTTTCATTTGATAACATAATTAGATGTTATTAATATGTTTCTAGTTAATATAGTAATGTAACTTTCCTAAGAATAATAATTCTTGTATTATTTTATTAGTATTATTAATTAATATTGTTGATTAATTAATTGTCTTTAATCCTAATATCATATGTGAAATGCATATTCTTTGATTTCTAGTTTTTCAAAATAATGTTGTTTATGTTGTTAATTTGTAATTCCCGTTGGGCATTGAATCAATCCCGTTTCGCCACCGCCCTCCATCGCCACCTTCGCCGAGGCAGTCTTGTCGCACGTGGGTGCATTTGGTCACCTCCCAACCACCCTACCTACCGACTGTATGACCTCATGTTCTCTCTGTCCTATTTGGTGTGAGATAGTGGGAGTCGGTGGAGCCTTGACTTCCTTCACCATGATCTCGTTCGATTCTCTTTAAATGCGTACAGTGGGTGTTTGGGCACATTTTTCTGGGGCGTTTCTTTCCCCGGCACGTTTCTACTCTTGGATGGGATTGCATGTGGAGTGGTTGAGAGGCCAGCTAAACTCGTTCGTCCGGTGTTTTCCATCCCGGTTCCACCTTGGGTGCCTTCCGCCTGGTCGCATGGGTTCGATATGGTGGTTTTAGATGAAGCTATAGGCTAGTGAAGAAGGCATGTTACCTCCACTTTCATTGGGTGCTGCGAGTTGTGTTCGGGTGGGGATCTACCACATGGCCTCGCACAATGAATATCCAGCAGCAGGCATGTGCAGTTTAGTTGAAGCCTTTTTTAGCACTTCCAATAGGCAGGTTGTCCAACTATGTTGCTTTCTGTTCAGTATAGAATGCATCCTCAGATTCGAGTCTCTCCTTCAAGGTATTTTTATCAAAATCGACTATGTGACAGTGTGAGTATTACCAGAAGACCTGATGAAATTTATTGTTAAGATTCTCTATTGATTTCTTACTTGTCTTACGATGTAACTCATGGAAGAGTATCCCATAGAGGCGGATCTGTTTTATATCAGAATATTCATGAAGCACAAATTGCCTTGTGGCTTGCTCAAGCCATTCTTGGGTGTGCTTTGGACTGCGTTTGGTAAATGAATCTTTGGATATTGTTGAAAACTTAAATTTGATAGTTTTGGTCTCAATGACATCATTTAGGAGAACATTATCCCCGCAACGCATGAACGCTCTCTTCAAAATGGAGAATTTTTTTCTGTTTCTTCGCCTTCACACAATTTTGGTCTCCGTTGAGTTATTCCACTTCAGCTGCTCCACCGACTACGGCCTCTATTTCTCATAAATTGGTTTTCTGCCAGTTTGGGCTGTGGTTTCTTATGTTCGTGCCTTTCTAATAGGCATTCACCCATCAAAATTATCTCGGTCTTCAGAGAGATCTAAGGCAAAAGTGCAGGTTTGGAAAAGGCCATTACCTCAATTTTTCCTGTGTTTTGTTCTTGGGCTTTTGATTGGGTTCACCCCTTTTAGCATGGAGAGTTTTTCTGTAAATCTTGCCTCCAAGCACCAAGATTTTTGCATTTGAAATAAAAAAGAAGAAACAAATCCCCAGCAAGAATTCGGTCAAGTTGGAAACAGAGGAAGGACTATTGAAGCTATAAAAGTGGAGAACCCAAAGAATTTGGAATTAGAGGTTCAGCAGGAGAAAGAAGCTTGCATGAGGAATCTATGTGCTGAGGAAGAGAAGTTGCGCAGGTTGTGTTGTTGTTTCCCGAGCCCTGGTCGACGTGGTTGTTGGTTGGAATAATTATAATCAGGCATGTTAACTTTACTCCTTGTAATAGTTTTCTACCTTCTTTCAGTATCTTGAAATGAATTTTCTTTCCTCTTGAATGGCGCCTAGAATAAATGTTTTCGTGGTTGTTTATATCGCTGCCTGAATGTGTTGGCCGTTCTTTTAAAATCTCGTTCCAATTTCGCTAGTTTTGCTTGGAATGTTCTTTTCCCTCTCTTATAGCTTACTCTATTTATATTCGTCTAAAGGGGCTACTGCAATATTGTGTGATGCAGTCTAGTTCGTAGGGAAGGAAACATTATAGAGTTTCGTTTGCTTATATGACTCTCTTTTAAAAGAATTCTGTGATGGTATTTTGTAATTGAAGGCTTACTATATGGAAGGTTAAGCCTTCATATCTCTATTTACTTGAATGAATACGTATTTCCTGTTTAGGGCTCTCCTATTTTTGCTAAAAGGTACATTAATAGTGACGTTGTGTTCTAAAACTTGTTTAAGCCTGTGGGCATTCCTTACTTTTGTTTAATTAGAAAATGGCATTAGGGTTTTGTTTCAGAACTGTACATGATCGACTGTTGTACCCAGTTCTAGAGGATTAATAACCCGACATCTATTTTGGCCTCTACGTGTTGAGAGGATTACTATACCTACTTCCTGGATTCAAACTCTTGTTTGATTAAAGTAAGGGGGAAACATTGTAAGTTTTATTGAATGAAATCTCTTCAATTTTTTTTAAGGGTCGCGAGCAAGCTATCAATAGCTGGACTGAAACAAAAGTTGTAGGTGAATCCATGGTATTGGACTCGTGAACTCATTTCCGGTTAGATAACAGCTGATTACAGTGATAATATAATAGGTGGCTATTATCTTCATCTGTTTGATATTGCTAGACATTTCCTTGATAAGCCCACATGGATTGGGTAAAACTTCCATCTTCTTTACCATTGGAAAGGATCTCATAGAACTTCCAGGCCTGACTGCACTGCGTAACCTTCCTGATGTCCATCTGTGTGTTGGTTCTTATTTTTTTGTGCTCGCACTCATGGTAAGGTCTTTTGAGTCTGGGGCATCGTTGGTGTATTACCCACCGTGTATCGAATCCCTTTGTTTTCGAACTTCAATAACTTATACTTAAAACTTGGTTACTAAAAGTCCCATTTTGTGGCTTTGTTAATGAAATCAAATTTGTTTTTATACTTTTGGCATTGTCGGAAATATATATAAATTATTAACGACTTTTGGGTTTAGCCTTCCCTTATATTATGTAGAGAAGTTGATGATTAGGATAAGGTTTGTTGGTAGAATAATGGCTCTTTTGTGCCTCTTTTGTACGCTTTTGGATGAGTGGATTTGTTTTGTTAACTAGTACTACGTTTAAGAAATCCTATAAGGAAGTAGTGGTAAACTCCTTGGTTAAAACTGAAACTATAGTTGTTTTCTTTTAAGGGCGTCGAACCCATATTACTATGAAGCCTTCCCCTGAGAGAATTGGATAACGTCATTTTGTTTCGCGCCTACGATCATAATTAGTATGTTTTGTCTTCTCTTGGACCTCTTTAGATGGATGGATTGAGTATTAGATTCCAATCACGTAATCCATAGGAATACATGAAGGAAATATCAACACTCTTGACCTTCTTGTTCCTAACCCATAAGGTCTTGCCTTGATTTATGTGATTTTGTTCTTACTGGTATTTTGACTTTCTCCTTGTTGGATGGTTTAGATTTCTTTCTCATGCGAATAATTTTTGGAGTTGTGGGTTGTGCTTTAATCCATTTTTGAATTAGAACATTCCTTTCTTGATATTGTTAAATGTTAGCTTACTATTGCAATGTGTAGCCTTAACATGCTCAGTTCTCGCAAACTGATTCTAGCTAGTATTTGTGCAGATGGATTATGCGAGTAGATTAAAGGAAAGAGTTGTAAAGGTTTCATCAGTGCAACTTATGAATTTCTTTGTAAAAATTTTCTATGTGTTGTAAATTGTGTAACACTGCTTGCAAAGAGTTTATATGACCTCTTGCTTGGAATTGTTTGGAAAATTTGTGAAGAAGTTGTTTTGTCTCTTTTTGTAATTTGTTTGGTAACTCTTCTTAGTGAGAAATATTATTCAATATTTTCACCGGCATAAGCATTATAAAACCTTGATCTTGAGAATTAAGTGTTAATTTAAATCTTTCTAAGACTTTGTATTGATGTGTTATATGTAAGTTTTAATGGGGTGGCTTTTCCTTACGAAGTTACCGAAAAGTTTTATTCAAAGAAATATGTTGTGGTTTAGATCCCCTTGAAAACAAAAACGCCTTAAGTAATCAAGAGTGAGACTATTCTTGCAAAGTGATTTTATATAATGTGTTATCCCTAACCGAACTAGTAAACACTACTCTTTTTGGTGAATGTTTAAAACAAGCTTAAATGAAAATAATGGTTAGTTTCTAATAAGATTTAACAAGTAAGAGAAGAAAATTTAGAAACCACTCAATTTATCTCTCAGCCTATTTAAAAGTAAGTAGCTTCCTCTTGATAAGCTCTTTCGGTGAAGCCTAAGTAAGAGCGTTAATAATTACGTATAAAACCTCAAGCTCCAATTAAACCTCAGTAAGAACTAATGATGTCTCAAGGATGAACTCAATTGACCTTCTTCCTTTAACTTTATCCAAGGTACCTTGTAATTTTCTAAGTTGTTGAATGTGAACCGATGTTGTCATAAGGGCATGAACGAGTTCTAGTAACGTAAGTGTGAATAGATGGCCTTAAGGAATTAAATTACCATCTTTATCAAATAAATATATAAAACAAATAATGGTTATAAAGGAGAAGACTTTAAGTGAACTACTCTACAGTGTATATGAACATAACTCAGTTGGTAAGATGAATTTGTGTGAATCATATATTGAATCCTTCTGAAAACTTAAGTCATGAGCTAAAGGGTGTCTTATCAAAATAAATAACCTCCAATCATTTCTTACTGTGGCTTGCCCTAGCTGTGAGAGTGTCATGTGGTTGGGCTTCTATGTTGTTCTGTCAAAAAAAAAAAGAAAAGTATATTGTCCTTGATAGGTGTGAATGTTTCCGTGCTGCCTTTATGGCCATCCTTGTATCGAGTTGTTCACAGAGTTAGTTGTATCCTTGGTGATGACATGTTGCGTCATGTTATGTGTCAAGCAAGTCAAAAGAAAAAAATTATCCTTTCTTTTCGTGTTGTTGTTCGTGTGCATGATTTTTAGGGTGGTCGTTACATAATTAGTTTTATAAAGTTTTTATATTTTTATAATATTAAAATGCACTATAATTAATTAAGCATTATAAATAATGGTGATTAAGTGGTGAATTAGTTTTATTAATATGTTTCTAGTTAATATAGTAATGTAAATTTGTTGGTAATAATAATTATTGTATCTAATATTATATGATAGGATTTGTTTTACTAATTAATTATAATATTATTATTATTATATTTGAATTAATAGCAATATTAATTAATTATAATACTATTAATTAATAATATCATATATTGATTAGAAACACTTGAATTCAATTAATACTTGTTGTTATTGATTACTTACTTTTTAACAATACCAACACATTGTTATTGATTAATAACTTTTTAATAATACCAACATGATTTTTACAAATTTTAAATTTTCGGCACTTATTTTTGGAAAGCTCTTAGTGGTCATTTGTTATGGTATGTTTGATTCAAATTTGATATTTCGGTGTTTTTTTTTAGATTTGCTCATTTATTATTATAGGTGTGATTCAAATTTTGAATTTGTGGCACTCTTTTTTACAAGGAACGTTTTTGGCCAAGTACATTATAAAAATATTTATTTTAAATGAAGCGGGTTTTCATTTTTTTTCTATTGTGGATCTGATATTCTTTTATTTAGATATTTACTCGAGTAAAGCTAAAGAATGTAGATGTAGGTAGAGAAATAAGAAGATAAAGATATTTTTTCAGAAGAGAAGAAGATATAGCTACTGATAATAAGTTTACACAAAGATAAAAATATTTATCAAAACAAAGAAGAAAAAATAGCCACCAATATAGTGATTTTACAAGGGATTTACGAAGGGAAAAAAACAATGGTGGAGTAGGCTATTCAAGATTTTTATATCTCATTTTTTCTATGTTAACTTATAAAGACTAAAAATGTATAAACACATATCTTTTAGTTCACAATAGACTATCTAAACTATTTTTCCATTTATTTCGTTTACTTTTATGTCTACAAAATGTATCAATTTTTTTCCATTCATAATCGTAACAACAAACATATATAGAAATCAATCTCTTTACATTCATAAATATAATAGCTAAAAATTATACAAATCAAAACTATTTCCTTCAAATGCGTACTTGCTTATCGTGTGAGAAATGATTAGTTAGATTAAGTACCACCTGTCTTTTTGTGTCTTTTTAATAACATCTCGTAAGAAGTTTATTTGTCAAGTATTTTTTTATCTAATCGGGAAAAATCCTTTCACATAGGAAAAAAATGATTTGATAAAATTAGTACCACTTTCCTCTTTCTCTATCTTTTTATTACTACTTTAACAAGTTTCTTTTTCAATAATCTCTCTGTGTTTATCCTTTTGTATAAATTATTACCATACAAAATATTTGAATGAAAAAAACATGGTCAGAATGGAGAGAAAAATACTCATCCGTAAGAGAGAAAAATATTTAAACCCTAGCTATTCAAAATCAATATTTTTATTATGTAATTAACCAAGAAAAATTCTTCTCAAAAATGGTGTTGAAAATTTAAAATGTGAATTTAGCCTACTATAATAAATCACCACCCTTTAATGATTAAATGCTTTTAGTATTTTAATATCGTAAGTCTCAAAATTTGAATTTATCCAAACATTATAAATCACTATCCTTTAAATCTTAAATTTCTTTCATATCCTTATATCCTAAGTCTATCGTAAATACTTAACTATGAAAGGGTACATATTTAAATGCTTTGATGTCATATTATCCCAGTAGATAGTACTATTTTTATAAAAAGATTAAATTTTTGTACATACATTCAAATTTTGAATATATAATACATTAACAAATCAACACGTTTTAATGCTTTACTATTCTTAGATATTCAAATTTATTGGAGCCAATTAAATATTTTAAATAGATATGTGACTAATGAAAAATATATAGAAGAATTTATCATCATACCTAAGTAGACACATGTAATGATTTATAAATGTCGACATTTATAGATTTATTTAATAATGAGATAATCATAATGTCCACATTTATAGAAAATATTTAGAGATGTTTTTATAATAATGAAATTTAAATATATTGCACTTTTTACGTATTTCTTGTGTTTTAGAATGGGCACCCACTCTTACGTACAATATAGTAGAATTTATTTTCATTCCTATTTTGTGTTTTAGGTAGGGCACCCATTCTTACGGCCCATTCTCACAACTCATGAAAGTTATGAAATTGATTGAGAATTTTTACGTTATGGTGTATAGAATGGGAAAATGGCCATTCTCATATAGGAATCATAGAAGACCTACTTGAGCATAAAAATATTATAAAATATGAGTATGGATTATACATGCTCATAATTTTAAACTAAAATACTTGTTTGGGTAGATAGGAATCACAAACAATATTGCTTATATGATAATGTTTAGATAATAAACAAGCCCATCGTCAAAAATCAAGTATTTCTTGTATGAGAATTTTTACAATGGGCACATTCCTATTCTCATAAAACAAATATTATTCAATCACGACTATAAAAACAAATATTATTGTGTATAATCATATATAAGAACATGCCCATTCTATATATATATATATATATATATATATATATATATATATATATATATATATATATTACTTGCATTATAATGTTTAGAATGGGAATATAACCTATATGATAGCTAGTCAAACTTAATTTATTTTAGAATGTGAACCCATTCTCACATGTTGTTAAAAGAGTTGTGAAATTTATGGAGATTTTTTACATTGTCTTGTATTGAATGGGTAGATGCCCCTTCTCATTTAGGAATCATATAATATTTTCTTGGGTAGATATACATCATACAAGAACATTATGGATTATACATGCTCATAACTTGTAGATAGGTAAGAAATTTATTGACCTTTTTATATTGTATCTTTTTGAATGGGCATATGCCCATCTCATACAAGAATCCTTAGTGTGGGTAGATAGGAATCACAAAAATATTTATTGTGTGAAAATGTTTAGAATGGGCACATGTACATTCTCATAAAATAAATAATATTCAATGACAACTCTAAGTTTAGAATGGGCATATGCCCAAGATTTGCTTGGGAAGATAGGAATCATAAAAGAAGATTATGGAGTATACATGCTCGTAGCTTTTAAATAGCTATGAAATTAATTTTATATTATTACATTATCTTTTATTGAGTGGGAAGATACAAATCTCATTTAGGAATTCTTATTTTGGATAGTTAAGAATCACAAACAATATCATTTTTATGATAATGTTTAGAATGGGAATATGCCCTTTATGAAAGGAATAATTAAATTTATTTTCTTTCGTAATGTGCATCCATTCTCATATCTTTCTTAAAAAGTTATGAAATTGATGGATCTTGTTTACAATGTCTCTTGTATTAAATGGGAAGATTCCCCTTGCCATTAAGGAATAATAGAATAATTTTTGGGTAGATAATAATATGGTTTTTATTTATTTCTCTCTTATAGATGATCTTTTTGTTTATTACGACAGTTTTTCATTTAGAGATTTTGTATGAGAAATAAGTTATGTGAAAGGATTTTGGCTGATTGGACACAAATATTATTGCAAAATAAACTTAGTAAAGTGGTAGTAAAAAAGATACACAAAAAGAAATATGGTACTAATGCCAAATCCTTTCTCATTAGTAAAAATGATTTGATCAATTCAAGTACCTCCTTTCTCTATTTTTATATTTTTTATCACCACTACAACAAGTTTCTTTGTCAATAATCTATGTGTCCAAGCATCCTAAATTATTTCGCATAACTTCTTATTTCTCATACAAAATCTCTAAATGAAAAAAATCAACCGTAATAGAGAAAAGATTTGTCCATGAGAGAGAAAAAAATCAAAACCCCTGCCCTTTAAAAACAATATTTTTATAAAGTAGTAGACCAAGAAAAATTACCTCCGAAAAATGGCATTGAAATTTTAAAACTTTAATTTAACCTCGCCATAACAAATCATTAGTAAATACTTAATCGCTAAAGGGTGCACATTTAAATAATTTAATGTCATATTATTCCAATGTTTAGAAACATTTAAATGTGCTGAAGAGGTGTTAAAATAATTAAAAATACATGGTACTATTTTGTACATACATTCAAAATTTGAATTTATAATAAATTAACAAATCACATGTAATGATTTATAAATGTCCACATTTACACAGTATATTTTTTTAATATAATATCATGAAAATTTAAATTACTTTTTATAATAATGAAATTTAAATACATTTTATCATTTACATATTTTCTTGTGTTTTAGAATGGGAACCCACTCTAACGCATCTTGTATAAAGTTAAACAAAATTGAAACTATCATGCGATTAAAAATCACCACCTTTTAATGGTAAAATGCTAAAATACTTTAATATCCTAATAGTATAATTAGTCTATTGTAAATGTTGTAACAATATATTTGAATAATGAAAAACATATAATATATTTTTTCTCATTCCTATTTATTGTGTTTTATAAGGGACACCCATTCTCACGACCCATTATCGTGGCTCAGATAGAGTTATGAAATTTATTGAGAATTTTTACATTTTATTTTGTATATAATGGGAAGATTCCCATTCTCGTATATGAATCATAAAATACTTGCTTTAGGAGATACAAATTATAAAAGAATAGTATGGATTATACATTCTCATAAGTTTAAACTAAAAGAATTGTTTGGGTAGATAGGAGTCACAAACAATATTTCTTGTATGAGAATGTTTAGAAAATGCACATGCCTACTATCATAAAATCATTTTTAATCATATGAGAATGTTTAGAATGGTCACATGACCATTTTCATAAAAAAATATTATTCAATCATGACTATTAGAACATGCACATTTTCTATATATATATATATATATATATATATATATATATATATATATATATATATATTACTTACTACTATAATGTTTACAACATGTATATTCTATTTCTGATATGACTAATCAAATTTTCTCTATTTTAGAATGTGCACCCATTCTCACATCTTGTTAAAAGAATTGTGAAACTGATGGAGCTTTTTGAATTGTCTTTTATGAATGGGAAGATGCCCCTTCTTATTTAGGAATCATAGAAGAGTTTCTTGTGAAGATAGGAATCATGAAAGAAGAGTATCGATTATACATGCTCATATATTTTAAATAGCTATTAAATTGATTGACCATTTTTACATTTTCTTTTATTGATCGGATAGATTCCCATCTCATATAGGAATCCTTCATTTGGTTAGATAGGAATCACAAAAATATTACTTGTATGAGAATGTTTATAATGGGCACATCCCCAATCTCATAAAGAAAATATTATTTAATCATGACTCTATAGATTCCCATTCTCAAAACAATAATTATTACTTTTATTATAATGTTTACAATGGGCATTTTCCCTTTAAGATATGAATAATGAAATTTACTTTTTTAGAATGTACACCAATTCTCACATCTTATTAAAAGAGTTATGAAATTGATGGATCTCTTTTGCATTGTCTTGTATTGAATGGACAGATGATGTCGCTTCTCATTTAGGAATGATTAAATAATTGCTTGGGTATATAGGAATAATAGAAGAAGAATATGGATTAAACAGTTTTAGTTTTTTTAAATAGGTATAAATATGAATAAAAGGAGCAATCTCATAAAATTAGTATTGCTTGTATTATAATTTTTAGAATGGGCATATGCCAATTCTTAGAAAACACAATTGTTTCATTTTGTATTTAATGGGCATCACATTTATATTATGCCTATTCTCATATAGGATTCATAAAATTACTTACAAATTTTGAATAAGTATTAAAATGACTATGTATCAAGAATGTGACAATGACCATTCTCATAAAAGCAATATTACTTCTATTAAAATATATTTTTTCAATTCGTATTCAATGTGCATATGCTCCTCCAAAAGTAATTGCCTATATTAGAATGTTTAGAATGGGCATATGCCCTATGTTATATGAATAATTAAATTTACATTGTTTTAGAATGGCCACCAAATCTTATAGCTTGTATAGAGTTTCTAATTTGGTTTAGTATTGTGGGATGACCCTTCTCATTTAGAAATCATACAATAATTGCTTAGGAAGATAGGAATAGTAGAAGTAGAATATATATACTAGCATCATTGTTTTGAATGGGCATATGCCCATTTAAATACAAACAAATATGTTTTGTCTTGTATTTGGAATCATTGTTTTCCATGGGCATATGTACATTTAAAAAAATTATGTTTTGTCTTGTATTGATTGGAAAAATTCCCCTCATAGCCATTAAATACTTATTAAAGAGTGGGAAGTTGAGAATTTTAGTCTTGTATTGAATAGTCATAATCTCATTCTCACATCCGTTATAGAGGTATCACAAATATTAAGTTTAATATTGCTAAAATTATAATATGTAAAAAGGGGATATGCGTATTCTCTTTAATATTGATTTTAGAATGAGCATTTTCCTATTCTCATAAGAAAATCGTTAAAAATGTCAATTATTGTTCATACTAGATATAACTGAAAATATCTTGTTATATCTAGTTATATATAGAGATAACTAGATAAGGAAAGTAAGTGTCAAAGTTGCTTTATCTAGTTATATAAGAGATAGTCTAGATAAACAAAGTTATATATATATATATAGTTACTAGATAAACAAGATAGACATATATCTAGAGAATAACTGGTGAAAATATATTATTTATCTAGTATTATCTTTAATATTGATTTTAGAATGAGAAATTTCCTATTATCATAAGCAAAGCGTTAAAAATGTCAATTATTTTTCATACTAGATATAATGAAAATATCTTAAAAAGAATTAGAGATATAACATTAGAATATGAAGAATGAGCATATGCCTATTCTCTTTATTAGGAATGACAAGAGATATTCCATTATTGTTCATAAAGATACGTGAATAAGTAGATAAACAAAGTAAGTGTCAATTATTGTTCATAATGATAAGAGATAGTCCATTATTGTTCATAAAGATACTACATATAACTAGATGTAACTAGATAAACAAAGTAAGTGTCAATTATTGTTCATACTAGATATAACTGATAAAAAAGTAAACATTATCTCTATAGAGATAATGTTTACTATGTTTATCATTGGCACTTACCCAATATCTCCCTCTTTTTGTGATTATCAAATCCAACGTATCACTTCGTAATGATTACTTTGATTCTTGCATATCATATGAAAATAAAAATTGTATGCATGTTAGTTAAATGAATTGGCATTAATTTTCAACTCGTAATCATGTTGAATTATTATTTAATGAAGATTACAAAATGGTTAACTATTATTTTTATCTGCATAGTACATAATATCAACAAACAAGGTAATAATGCAATCTCTGTTGGAAATTTTTTTACTACCTAACTTTATAATCATATAAAAACTATAAATCTAACAAGAAAGAAAAAAGTCATTCATCATCACAATAATCAATATGGAAAACAAGGTAATAAGAGTAGCGGTTTAATAATGATACAAATGCAAACATTAATTTCAATCATTTTATAGTAATAGTTTACATAAAAAAATTCATACATCATCACAAGAATTAATAGAGATACAATTTAATTTGTTTTGTGATAGAAAATTCCCTATTATCACGACCTTTATATAGCTCTCAAAATTATTTACTTCAATATATCTTCGTATAGGTGAATAGGCATATTCCCTTTCTCATATATGAATCATAGAAGAATAGAGATAAACTTTACTTTGTTTTACAATCGCTAATCGAATACCACATAAATAAAAATAACAAGATGATATTCTTCCACTCCAAAAATATTACAAGAATCAAAAAAGATGAAATTTATTTTTCTATTATTCTGCTATGATTCCTATGTGAGAATGGTCATATAGAATGGGAATATGACCATTCTCATATAGGTGTCATAGAAGAATAGATATATAATTTACTACATTCAAAAACTATGAAATAATTTTTTTCTCTATTATTATGTTATGATTCATATGTGAGAGCGGGCATAGATAATGGGCATATGCCCATTCTCCGATAGGAATTATAGGATAAGATTAGAGATAAAAAAATGTTACATAATGGGAAATTATCCCGCATGCAAGGGAAACAAAACCATATGATATTCTTCATCTCAAAATAAATCAACAGAGAAGAGTTAGATAAATTCATGCCTGTGAATAGATTGGTGTTTCTCAAAAATTTACTTGATATCTTTTTCTTCACAAGACAAAACATTCCAATGAAAGAGAGAACGAATTTTTTTATAAATAGTCAGCAATTAAATATCTCACATGCAAGTAAGTATTCTAATGAAATATAGGATCCCAAATAATAAAGGAAGAAAAAAAATTAGAGAGATCAAACAATATATAATAATTTTTCTTCAAATATTGTGCTTCACAAGACGAAACGATCTAACGAAATGAGAAAATTCATGTTGTCATATAGGAATCATAAATTAATAAAAGATGTAAAATCTAATTTGTTTTTATAATGCTAAAGCTTCAAATTCCAAAGAAATCTACCATCTTAGAAAACATTAACTATCATTAAAATATCCATTGTGCCATGTAGTGACCTAGATTAAATGCCACTAATATCTCCAATTTATCTCTAATGAGTGGTTGAAGAGGTTTTTTAAAACAATTTCCTTCGATAAATAAATAAATGGTGGTCAAAAATATATTTACATGATGGTCTTACTCTCATGCTCGTAAACAAATATAACTTTTCAAATTTTTTCATAGCCATGTTTTCAAGTTATTTGCACTTAAAATACACTACCAATAATATCACACAAAGTCAAAGAACCTAAAACATTGACTTGGTTCTAGGAATAAAGCCTATCTCATGAGTGTCTTAAAGGATGACCACATCTGATCTTTGTGATCTCAAGTTCCAGACTTGAGGGCATTCTTGAGAAAAGCCTAATCCATCCTAGTTTATCCCCTGGGGTGCAGCAGATTATTTTGTTAAGATGAAGGATAGATCCTTGTGGTTGTGTTTGGATTATCGTCGTTGAAAAAATTAATGATCAAGAATAGTTACCCCCTTCCATGTATTGATGATTTTTTTGATCAAATTAAGGGTTCCATTGTATTTTCCAAGATTGATCTTAAGTTTGAATACCATTAGGTGAGATTTGTAGAGGCAGATATCCACAAGTTAGATTTCCGTACTAGATATGGGCACTATGAGTTCACAATTATTCCTTTTGATATAAAAAATGCTCCTACAATGTTCATGAGCTTGATGAAAGGGGTGTTCAGGATGTTTTTATATCACTTCGTGTCATTTTTCCTTGACATTGTTCGATATAAGTTTTTACATGTGAGGAGCATGAGGAGCACCTTCACAGTTCTATAGTGTTTTTGTGAGCAACATCTTTATGGGAACCTCGAGAAGTGTGCATTCTTTCAATTTTAGGTGCATTATTTGGGTCACATCATTTCTGGGGAGGGTATCGTAGTCAATCCTTCCAAGATTAGAGTCATTATAGATTGGCCAGCTCCCACTAGTGTGACCAAGGTGCGTAGTTTCATGGGCTTGGTAGGATACTACAAGAGATTTGTACAATAATTTTCTCGGGTTACACACCCCATCACTTCCCTTCACAGAAAAGGGAAGAAATTTGTATGGTCATATAGATGTGATCATGCCTTCAAGAAAATGAAATAATTCCTCATGAAAATGCCTATTATTGTAGTGTCGACCCTCGTGGTGAGTTCTTCTTTTACACAAATGCTTCTTTGGTAGGACTAGGAGGTGTATTGATGTAGGAAGGCCGAGTTCTTTCTTTTGAGTCTCGCAAACTCAAGGATTATGAGCTTAATTACCAAACTCATGACCTTGATCTTGTAGTAGTTGTGCATGCCTTGGTGTTTTGGAGACATTTCTTTCTTGGCCAGAGATATACACTCATGCCTGATCACTTGAGTCTTTACCACCTCTTCACATAGCCCAATCTCAACGCTCATCGGTGGAATTAAATGGTATTTCTTTGTGAGTATGACATGGAGATAGAACATGTGAAGGGGAAGGATATTGTGCTTGCAAATGCCTTGAGTAGGTGGAGACATGTGGTTATGGATACTTTAATGTGTACAAATTTTCGGTATAGTATTTTGCAGTAGCTTCCTCACGACAACTTCTACCTTGCAGCTAGAGCAGAGATCAAGTCTTAGAGGCCCATGCTGATGCAAAATCAGAGCACCCCTAAATTATGTAACTCAATTGGTTAATACTCTCGCAGTGTGATTGCATAACTTGGAGCTTCTCCCAAAGTGTGGGACTTTAAGAATTTGATACAGTCCATGACACTGAAAAATGGGAAAGATTGCATTACAATTGAAATGGGAGGTTCAAAGCTCAATGATCACCTATAGAGCAGAGAAGAAGGGAAGGCACAAAGCAAGAGTGTCTAACCTATAGAAAGTTTCCCTCTTGTACAATATATAGGAATAATTAGAGAAGGAGGTAGAATAAATCCAGGACTCTTGTTCAACAACCACAAATGGGGCAATAAATTCTCCTACAACAATGGTGGGTATCGTTGTCATACCCATACCCCCATCATTGTCTCCTTGCTAGGAAAGAAAGGAGGCCCATCCTTCATCATGGTGGTAGGTGGGATACTTGATAGCCTTGATAGATGAATCATTAATGGTGGTAGGAAAGTAGTAGGCTCGAAATATTTCCGAATGTCCCCTCTTTCTCGATTCGAGCTTCCGGTCGAAAGATATGGCCATCCGAAGGTTCTTTGGGTTTGTAGTCTATTCAAACAAATCCACATGGCAGCCCTGCGTGTCTTGAGATTTTACTCCCTCCTTCCATGCTAGAAGTTGCGTCGACACTCGACATGTGGTGTTATCTCGAGGGCCTCCTCTTGTTTCCTTATGTTTTAGCTAGTCCGTTCTATTTGGTGGGACAATATGTCCGACTCAAGACACGTTGGGGACTCACGCTTGTTTGGGACCTAGATTTTTGGGTATTACCTTTGAATTTTCATCGAGCTGACGCGTGGTCCCTTTCGCTGGCCTTGGAATTTTCAATGACTGACTCTACCCCCATTTCAAATCTGACCACGTCATCGAGCCCGTGCTTTTCAGTGGACCCTATTTGGTTTCGAACTTGAGGTGAGCCATTGGGACACATAGAGGATTCTGCAGCTTTATCCATATTAGGAACTTTCAACAATCGATGTAACCTTTTTGGACTCTACCTACGTGGTGGGATGGCACTGGTTTGGGGACCCGCTATGGATTTCGCCCCTAGAATTGTGCTAATGAGGCATTGGGCACACTCCATGGTTCCTTTTCTTTTCTTGTTTCAGAATTGACATTGGAATCGAATATGAGTTCACATGACTAGGCCGACCCCTCAATTTCTCCTATGTAAGGTCATATTCGACAAGTTTTTCCTAGGTGGGTAAAATTGGGATACAGTTTGGAAAATCATGGGATCACCGCCTGCTAGGTGAACAGATCGATTTCTGAAGCATCCATTGGGCACAGAGTCATGGGTGGTAGCATAATACCAATCCTATGCTTGAAACTTGAATATGATGTTTTCACTTGGTGACCTTGAACCTACCTACGTTGTTACGCATTCTCAATTTTCATAAGAAAATCTTGAAGATGAGATTTCTGAGAGTAGAAAATTGTCTTATCCGGTGTTTCACCTTTTCTTGAAATGGACTCCCTTGAAACCTAATTTTAGTTTCTTTGTATTTTTTTTATTTTGAAATTAGCAACTATTACAGGAAACTATGGGTCTCCCTACCATAAATACTGAAGGACACGGCCATTCACCTAGAGGCGCATCGAACTGTACAATGAAACAAACCTGGAGCAATAAAACATATGCTAGAGCACTTATGAAAATGAAACCTATGCTAATAACAACAAAAATGTGCACAAGAACTTGGAGGAATTGGAAATCGTGGACTAATATGTATAAGGGTGAGAATTATCCTTGTAGTAGCAATGTTTGAGATAGATCCCATTGACTGGAATCTGTAATTCTTCACCATCCAAATTTTCCAGCCTAGAAGGCATTGCTAATTTTTCATTCAATGATCATGTATGGACCACTCCATATGGCGTCAAACTTGCAATGTTTTCATGGCTTTACATGGTTTGTATCCCACTTCAGTACCAAGTCTCCAACTTGGAATTTCATGGATTTAACTTCCTTGTCAAAGCTATTCTTGGTCAATTCTTGATCCTTCTCCATGATCTTCATTAGATGTCTTCTTGCTTCTTCTAACTCCATCATCTCTACATACCTAATCTCCATAGGCTCAAACTCAGCTAGTTCTAGTTGTTTCATGAGTTCTAATACTGGAAAATCAAGTGATATAGGAAAAAATTATTCCTTCCCGTATATAATCTTAAATGGAGAGCTTCTGTAGACCTCTTGGGTGTGACCCTATCTTCCCAAAGAGCTGATTTGAGTTTTGTGTGCCAAGTTCTCTTGATTCTCATCAAGAGTCCTTCTGATGATTCTCAGTAAGTTCTTGTTTGTGGACTCTACTTGACCATTACCTTGAGGGTAATAGTTTGAAGAGGTTCGAGATATACACCATTCTTGACATCCCATTTAGTGATATTTGCGCCAAGGAATGCCAATGCATTATTTGATATGATAGTAGTAGGGGCACCAAACCTTGTGACTATCCCTTCATAGAAATCCAAGATGTTGGATTCATTTTCCTCCTTAAGTGCCACTGCTTCAGTCCACTTGGTGAAATAGTCATTCATTGTGAGTATCCACTTGTGGCCTTGACTTGAATTTGGGTTGATTACTCCAATGAAGTCTAATCCCCATTACATGAATGGTTGATCCACTGAAATTGGATGAAGGGGCAAGGTCTGCTAATCTTTCTTTCCCTGTGAAGAATGTGCACTTCTTGCATTTCTTGATCCATGAGTAGCAATCACTAAACATTGTAGGCCAATAGTAACTAGCCCTCATAATTTTGAGTGTTATTACCCATGGAGAAAAGTGGCCTCCTACTTCTCCATCATGGAACTCATGTAATATCTTCTCAACTTGGATTGTCCCAATGCACCTCAATAGGACACCGTTGATGTCATTTTTGAACAAAACACCGTCAACAAGAACATACATAATGGCTTGTAATCTAAAGTACCTTATCTTTTCTTTGCTCATTTCTGGAGGGTAAAAACCTATTTGGAGATAATGCACCAAATCTTGATTCCAACATGGAATGGGTGCATCATTAGTTGGATGCTCTAGCTCATTCTATGTTAATAGGACAACCTCTTCTTCATCTGTTGACTCATCTTGTTTTTGGGAAGCGAGTTACTCACACAATCCTTTGCCATGAACCAGCTTGGTCACTTTGATTTCAATATCATACTCCATTACACAAGTGATCCAACCTGCTCTTTTCTCATTCAAATCCTTGTTTAGGAGAAAATCCTTGACACCAACATGAGACACTAGCAATTGAATCTTATTATTTGAGACCAAGTGTCTAAACTTCTTCAAACTCCTAATGACAGTGAGGACATGCTTTTCAATGAAATAATACCTTACTTCATACTCTTCCATGCTCTAACTGAAGAATGCTATTGGTTGTTCTAAACCTTCTCTATTCAGTTGTACCAAGATAGCTGAGATTGTGTCTAACCCTCCAAAAGCATACAACATGAAGTCCTTTGAAAAGTCGGGTTAATAAGAGTTAGGGCCTATGATATTGCATTCTTGATAGCCTTAAATCTCTCTTTGCCTTTTGTTTTTCATTTGAATGCAAGACTCTTCTTCAACATCATTTTTAAAGGCTTCACAAGAGTGGAAAAATCAGGCACAAATCTACGAAAAAGTTTATCCTTCCCAAGAAGCTTTGGAGATATTTATTTTGATGTGGTAATGGAAGTGTCTTAATGGATTCAACTGCTTTGAGTTCAATCATTAACCCTTATTTTGAGACAATGTGGTGCAACAACTTGCCCTTGTGTGCCAAAAATACACATTTATTTGGATTTAATGACACTTTGAACCTTCTACACCTTTGAAATACTTTCCTAAGGTGGAAAAGGTGGTCTTCCGCACTCTTTGAGAAGAGAGTGATATCATCTAGATACATCAACACTATCTTGTTAATCAAGCCTTTGAACACCATATCCATAGCTTGCTGAAACATTGCTCTAGCATTGGAAAATCCAAATGGAACCTTCTTATAAGCATATGTGCTCCATTTCATGGTGAATGTTGTCTTGAACTGATCTAACTCTTTCACCATCATTTTTTATAGCTTTGAATATCCATCTAGCAATGAAAAACCTTTAAGATCTAGATACAACTTGTAAGATTTGTTCCATTAATGGAAGTGGATAATGATCCTTAAGTGATGCTCTGTTTAGATCATAGAAGTTCACACACAATCAAATTTCTCCATTTCTTTTCCTCACTAGCACCAATTTTGTAACCCAACTTGAATGTTTGATAGGGAAGATGATGCTAGCTTCAATCAGCTTATTCAACTCTTTCCTCATGAGAGGTTCAATGTGAGGATTTACCACCCTTTGCTTTTGTCTGATAGGTTTAGATCCTAGATCTAGCTCAATAGTGTGATGTGCCAACTTTGGGTTGAAACCTCTTAAATCCTTGTAAGTCCAAGAAAAGACATCTAGGAATTCTTGAAAAAGTTGAATGAATTCATATTTTTCTTATGGGGTACTTAATTTTCCAATTTGCAATGTCTTTCCTTCATCTATTGAAATGGGCTCCGAATCTTCACCCTTTACCTGAATGTTTGCCTTCTCCTTCTAGAATTGATCATTTTGGTGAAGTTTGACTCCAAAGTTATGAGACAATTTTGTAATTTTTAGTTCTCACTGCACCACTTGGTCACCATATTGGTGTTCCAACTTATCTTGGTTTCTAGCAGAGAACTTCACTTCTTCTTGTAGAAAATTGACTATTTTTTTATTATTCCCAAAGGAATGCCAACTTGTGTTGTTGTCTTGAATGTCCTGGTCTTACAACCACTTTAATAAGGGTATGAGATTTTTCACTTTTGATACTCTTTAGAACATCAAATGTTGCCCCGATTGCCACCAAACCTGCTCTGCTCCTTCATTCTCCTTTATTGGGATGGAATTTATGCCAAACGCTTTGAAATATTTAATGAGATCCCATACTTGATTCTTGTAATTTTTAATAGATTATTCTTGGAAGCATTTTTTCCTCCTCGACTTGATTCACAATGCGGTCACTGTCTCCAAAGACTTACAAATTTTTAATTCCTTTCTTACTTTCCCAATGCAATCCATGAACTAAGGCTTCATACTTAGCTATGTTTTTATAGCAGGAAAACTAGAAATGGAAATTTGAGTAATATTTTGTACCCTAAGGTGAAATAAGCATAGCTCCTCCTCCAGCTACTTGTCTACTTCTTGAACCATCAAAGAATAACTACCATACCTCATTATCATCTTTGTGGTCTGGCTTGGTGATGGTAGGGAGAGGATGATTTTCTTCATGAGAAAAATAAAATCCTATCTTAGATTAATCCATTTCTTTGTACAGATCAAAATCATGCCTCTTGTTTTCCCATTCATAGAGAGTCAACTCTGGAATGCATCCGACCTTGGTATATGCTTCATAAGTGCTTGGGAGATCTTCCTGATCAAATTCTGAACAATTTGCATTGATTAGACTCAGTGTATGAGGCTATATATGGAAGTTCACAATGGGATCAGATCTGATCATAGCCTTAGCTCCATAGCTTGTTTTTAAAAGCGCAACCAATCAGTAGAAAAATAGCCTCCAATTTTAGCAGTGAAGTCTCTTGACAAACATAATGCAAAGAGAGGTGGCAAGTCTATGATTGATACATCTTGCAAGATGGTCACGTCAAGGAATGCATTTAATGTGATGCTCAAATATTTTATTACTCCAACTATTATTATCATTGTCCCATTTAATTGCACCACCCCTTTGGAGATGACTTCATATTGAAGGCCCAACTAATCTGCTATTTGTTTCGACATGACTAAGCTACTTGCCGCCAAATCAATCATGTAATTATGTAATAACTTATCTCCAATGATGAATGAGATATACAACAGAGGGGGATTTTGATTTTTACATTTGTGATCTTTATGATTTCCTTCTTGCTGAGTTGTATTGGTAAGCACCTTTTCTTATTGATTGGGTGGCTGATTTGACGTTGACCAATTGGCCATAGCAGTTTGCAACAAGTCTCTCTATCCTGTGATATCCAATGTCTCTCACATTGATATTTTTACATTCATTTTCTTCATCTACTCAATGATGTTGAATGGGGATGAGTTATCTCTTTGCTGACCCTTACCTTACACATTCTTCTCTTGCACATGGGTCGTTACAACCGGTGCTTGAGCTGGTCTAGAAGGTGGTTTGGGCCAACTCTGCACATTGGGGGCTGCACTTTGATTACTCATACCTTGTTGAGTGATAGAGGGTTGTGGACCATTTGAATTGGATGACTTCCCTTCTCCAATATTCCTCTTCTTGGACCGTGTATTTTCTACTACACTATGAGGAGGTGCTTGATTCATACCACATAAATCTTCAGCCTACCAATTGACAAGTATGGTCTCATTTGGAGGTGCCTCTTGTTGAGTTGCTTCCTCTTGTTACTAGTTTCCTTTTTGGCTTGTCTCTTGTTCCACACCATTTTTTTGCCATAAGAGCTTGATTCAAAGCACCATTGAAACACATTGACTGGTTATGAGGTTAATTGCATGGGAAACACCAATCATATTCTTGAGCCATGTTATTTTACACTAGTACTAAAGCTCTAGATGTGGATGCAACATTAGGATTATAAGGTTGGAATGACCTATTAGCAGGAGGTTTTACTTGGTTCTGATTTGCAGCTTGGATGGGTGGTTTATTAGGCTGATATGGAGGCCTGTTGGGTTGAGTTTGAGGCTGATATGATCTAAAATTTTGAGCTTGTTTCCTCTTAAGTGTCACCAACTCATTACCCAAGTTTTTCAGTTGCTTCATGACTTCTTAGAGCTCATTTGAGGAGATAGAAAATGATGTGGAAGCTTCAGTTGAACTCTAATTTCTTGGAGCATGAATGGGAGCTAATGTGGGTGCTTGACTAGTGCTTAGAGCTCTTAGTTCTAGATATAGGGGCATAGGTGGCCTAGGTGTAAGTTTACCAGCTTGAATTAAGAAATTTTCATCTCTAATAGCAATGTTATAGGATGTGGGTAAATTTATACCTCCCATGGATTGAATCATCATGGAAATATCAGAATTTAAAGCTTTAAGGAAGTATAGAAAATCACCTTTAGCTATTGGTCTCACGGCCACCGGAATCCTATCCATTGTATGCTAGAATCTGAAGTTAAAATCATTCAACTAATCATTAGGGTTCCTCTTTATTGTTATCAGTTGTTCTAATGAGGATAGATTATCTCCCTTCTCTCCAAATTGATTGTGAAGAGCCATGTAAAAATGGTCCCAATTCTGAATGGATCCCATGGTTACACTCCTAAACCAATCTAAATCTTTACCTTTAAAATATGAAGCCAACAACTTGACCAAAACATCCATTTCAATGATCTCATGAATTGCAAAGACATTTACAATATCCTGGATGTGGTCAATTTGAGTCGCCTAGTTCACTCCAAAGAAAATATGGAATGCTCTTCAATGCTACAACCGGAATCGTATTCTCGTGCATTGAGAGCTAGCGGGTTGTTGTCAGTGAAATTTTTTTATATTATGGGTAAATAGTTTTGAAGGGACTATACCCTAAGTACAAAAGGCTCAAAAGCTAGATATCAAAAGAAGAGAAACCAAACCTAGACAGGCTAAACACCAAAAACTAGGAGGCTCAACAGCCAGATAATACAATGAAAAAATTAAAACAATATCAAGCTAGACAGTGATCCGATTAAGAACAAAAGAGTCAAAAAATGATCAAGAGGGATCCATAATAGGTCATCCCAACCAAAAAACAGCATCAAAACTATAGAACAACAACAACAGGGCACCACATCAATTGATAGCTCTATCAATCTTGGCCTTAATATTCTGGAGTGAGGTGAAGAACGCAATGGTCGTGGCTTGGGATGGATATTTCATATCCTCCTGGGAAATTACAAGATCTCAATTGTCATTTGATTCCCATATATCATTGGGAATGCTGCTAAGATTGCACATACTTTACACATGTTGCTCTATAAAATTATAGATACTTTTAAGAGCTGAGAGGATGCAGTCATGATGCCCTTTTGCATTGCCAAGCCTGACATCTAGAGAAAGAAGCTTCTTGAATATCTCAGCAGTGGTATCATCTTCTTTAGAGTTTTGCAGCTTCCTCTTTCCCTTTGTTTTATCCATATCCCTCATAGCACTCTTGAGGTCATGAATCTCCTTTTCCATATTTTCAACCCTGACCAACAGGTCCACTTCCTTGGAATCCTTCACCGGTTTACTTATGTGTAATAAATTCTCTGCAAGTTCCAGATCCCTATGGCTTCTTAAAACCCTCTGTGAAGATGGTAGAGAGACCTTATCTTTCTTATCTTTCCTCTTCCCGCTAGGGGTAGCAATGTCAAGATTTCTATCGAAAAGGGGAGGAATGAAGGCAGGGGGAGTAGGTTTGTGGCGGGAGCAAGCTAAAAATGGTGGTGGATGAGCAAGATCAACCATTGGTGAAGGGGAACAACCTTGGTATGATTTTGCACCTCAAGAACAATTTTCTCTAAGGAATTTAGCAAATAATGAGGATAATTTATGGTAAGATTCTTATGAAAATGATTGAGGAAAATTAAGTACTTCAAGGGAATGATGACATATCTCCCCTCTAGAATAACATACCTCACCACCATACTCGCAATCTCAGTGAAGGGATTAGGAATAGATGCTACTTTGATGACTACCACCAAAAACTCCAGATTTTCCCCCTTATCGAGAAAATTTTTAGCTTCCACCTCTCTGTCCACGCATTTGTTGAAGAACTTGGTTCCATCCAGATTAAGCCCAGTGACCTGGGCAATTAGCTCCTCAGAAATCTTGACCTTAATATTACTATACTCAATAGCACGATTCCTCCAGCCATTCGTGAATTTTATTGAAATATCCTGGTCGAAACCCTGAATCTTTTCAATAAAATTTGTAATACCCCCATTTGCAAATAATTCCAAAGTATTGTATCATTTTTCCATGCTTGGATTATGGGTGGGCTCAGTCTTGCAAGGAGGTCCCCCCATTTTTCCTATGATGCTTCTTCTTCTTACAATTGTAAAAATTTTAAATCTATACAACTCATCCCCTTCGTACTTTTGAAGACCTCTAATACGTGTGGAAGATTGTAAGTATCATTAATCCTCACTTTACAATTAATAAACCACTCCTTAGCATCTTCCCTACATCTATTAATGATTACACTCCAAGTCATGCATATATTTGATGATGTCATCACATACTTTAGCAGGAAGAGTGTCGCCACTTAACCAAGTTTGCATTGTATTGTTTACCCCAATATTTTCCAAACCATCTACCACACTATTGCCTTCTCGGTAGGTATGGTTAATTTTAAAATTATCAAAACTCTTGCAAATATCAATAGCTTCAGTTATAAAGTCCCTGATGGACCAGCTTGGAGGTTGTTTTTGGTTTAACAAATTAATAATGTTCAACGAATCTCCCTCAATTATAATATTGGAAATATTACAATCTCTAGCTAACCTTATTCCCCAAAGCGCTGCTAAAGCTTCCGAGTAGTGATTGGTTTGCCTACCCATATTTTAAAAAAATAGCAACAAAGCAACCTCTGTGATCTCTAATCACTCCACCTCCTCCCGAATCCCCAAGATTGCCTTTTGAGGCCCCATCAAAATTCAGCTTGTGCCATGTACTAGGAGGCTGAATCCATCGACAGTGGATCTATCAATGCTAATGTTATTCTTATTCTTGATACTAACAGTGCCAATGTTCCAAGCAGCTAGAATGTGCTCCTCTTCCTTAGGATAAAGTTTATTTTTAGGGGGTTTAAATATTTCAATGTTGTCTTTTACTACAATGATAATTTATTTGTAGACTTTTTTATATATCTTTCTGGTATTCCTAAAAATGACATCATTTCTAGCTTTCTAGACTCGCCACATGGTGTGAGGGAGAACCAGTTGCCATAATCTCCTCACCACATAGTGCTTGTAAGGAGAGTTCCATTGTTCCCAGGCGTAGACAAGTTTGGGGAAAGATCCATTCCTAATTGAAGTTTTCAAAAATAAGATGCCAGATTTTGGAAGTATACTTACAATGCAGAAAGAGGTGTTTAATGTCTTCGCTTCTTCCTGACACATGCAACATCTGTTAGGCATGATAAAACCTTTCCTAATGAGATTTTCATTAGTGAGGATCTTACCTTTAATGATAAGCCACTAGAAGAAATTTACTCTAGGGGTTAGCTCGGGCATCCACAGCTTATGCCATTCAATTTCACTTTCAATAGAGGCAAAGAAAGAATTGTAGCCAAATTTAACAGAGTACTCTCCATCAAAGGAATCTTTCCAAATAAGTTCATCCTTATTATTATGATGACTGATATGTATTAGGGAGAGATGAGTCTGCATGGATGAAACAGTAGACTGCATATTTTCCTCATCTACTTTGAGTTGTTTCCATTTCCTTTTGTTGTCAGTCACCTCAATATAGTCCTTGACTTTCTTCCCATAATTTCTAATTAGGTTGTCTTTGATGTGACCAAAAGAGGTATTCCAGTTAATGTAAGACAGATGTCATTCCAGAAATCAATTTCTTGTCCATCTCCGAGATTCTAAGTGCATCCCTGTGAGAGGATATGCCTGATGTGGAGAAGATTATTCTAGAAAATTTATCCATTCGGAAGTAGTTGATAAAAAAGAAAGGAATTCATGTTTTTATTGGAAAGGTATTTTATTTTGATCAACTCGGTCCATGGCTTCTGCTCTTTTATTAGTCTCCAACCTAAATTTGCAATTAGAGTGGCATTCATATTTCTGATATCTTTGATGCCTAAACCCCCAATCCGCTTTGGCTTACAGACCTTCTCCCAAGCTACTAAATGGTACCTAAACCTATCTTCTGTGTCATGCCATAAAAAGTTATTTTGGATTTTTTCAATGCTATTCACCACTGCTATTGGAATGTTGAACATCAACATGATATAAATAGGTAAGTTCTGAAGAGTGCTTTTGATCAATAAACATTTTCCAGCACTTGATAGTATAGCACCTTTCCAACCAGCAATTTTTTTCTGAAATATCTTAAGCTAGATCATTCCAAACCTCATTAGAAACCTTACTAGTACTCATAGGGAGCCCTAGATAAGTAGCTGGAAGGGAGTTGATTGTACAACCAAGAATGAGAGCAATATTTTTTTGTCTTTCAATAGGAGTATTGAAGAAGTAAACTGAGATTTTGTCAAAGTTTACTTTCTGTCCCGAGGCTTCCTCATAAAATCTTAGAATAGTTTTGATAGCCTTAGCTTCAATGATTGAGGCCATCAGAAGCAGAATAGTGTCATTAGCAAAATTTTGGTGAGAGGAAATATGATTGCTAGAAGTAAGGTGAAAAACCCTTTATCATACCAATATGAATAGCTTTTGTAATAGATCGGCTTAAACTATCAGCCATTATGATGAACAACAAAGGGGATATGGGGTCCCCTTGGCGAATTCCTCTAGTGCTAGCAAAAAAACCAACTGGTTCTCCATTGACAACCACTGAAAATCTAGAAGAGGATATGCAAGCTTGGATAATTTTCCTGAATTTATTTTGAAACCCAAACTTGGACAGAACCTCATCCATGAATTTCCAAGAGACTCTGTCAAATGCCTTATGCATGTCTAACTTGATAGCCATCCCAACTTTTTTACTTTTATCCATTGAATGAATTGTTTCATGAACCATAATAACTCCATCCTGGATAATTCTACCTTTTATGAATCCGCTCTACGTTGTTGGGAGATAATTTCCATTAGAAGAGGTTGCAGTCTAGTGGTTAAAATATTTGTGAAGATCCTATAAACTACATTAACCAGACTGATTGGCCTAAAATCCTTGAAATCCTTTGCATCCAGCTTCTTAGGTGCAAGCACAATATGTGTATTATTTAATTCTTTTATTAGATTTCTAGTTCTGTAGAACTCATTTACAGCTTTCAGCAGATCTTCAAGTAAATTTCCCAACATCTTTGGAAGAAATTTGTAGAGAAACCATCAGGGCCCGGAGCCTTGTCCCCTTCCAGTGAAAAAATAGCTTTTTTCAACTCCTCAATGGTGACTATTTTGGAAAGGCTCTTAAATCTCTCTTCAAGAAGAAAATTATTAGGAATGGAGTCTAAGAGAAAGGAGGCCGCTTGCTCATTATAGGAATTTTTCTCTGTGAGTAGATTCTTGTAGAATTTTAGGGCTTCAACTTTGATGTCCTCAAGTATCTGTAGTAATGGTACCATTTCCCTTGGAGACTTCAGTAATTATGTTACAAGCCCTATGCTTGAGGGTGGTCATATGAAAGTATTTTGTGTTTCTGTCTCCAGCCTTTAGCCAGAGAGCTCTAGATTTCATTCTCCAGAAGGTTTCCTCACAAGTTGTTGATATTATGTAGGTTAGAAAGAATATTCTTTTCCTTTTGATGATCCTCAAAGGTCATACCTTTCATTGAGACTTTAAACTCTTTCCTTTTTTTCAAAAATATTACCAAAAACCTCTTTATTCCAGATTCTAACCTTTTGCTTCACATTTTTAACTTCTGAAGAAGTCTGAATTGGGCAGTTCTAGTCCCTTCCCAAGTCCACCATTCTTTAATTCTGTCAAGAATGTCCTCATGTTCAAGCCACATCTTTTCAAATTTAAAGTTGCAGTGGAAAGGCTTAGACCAATTGAAGAAATTAAGAGCAATAGGATTATGGTCTGAACCAGTTCTGGGAAGAGAGGAGAGATAAAAATTCTGATCTAAGATCCAGTTAGCAGAAATGAGAGCTCTATCTAATCTAACCTGAATTATATTTTCCCCAATTCTTCTATTAGACCGGTGTATTGATTACCATGAAGTTCAATGTCCATAAGGTTAAGATTCGACATGAAGCCTGCAAAATCTTCCATGCTGGTAGAGAAATCAGAGTTCCCTCCAATTTTTTTCCCGGATTTAAAGGAGTGTTAAAATCCCCCATTATCAACCAGTTCATATCCTCAAAGTTATTTCTAAACCAGGCTAACTCTTTCCACATATTTCTTCTACCAATGCAGTAGTATTAGGGGCATAAATATTGGAAAGAATCCAGCTAGAATTATTCTCAAGAATTTTAAAATTTATAGCTAAATGATTCTGAGAGGAGAAAATCACATTACCATGAACAATTTTAGTGTCCCAGAAGACCGCTAATCCTCCAGAAGCCCCTTGAGAATCAGCAGCAGCAAAGGTAGCATTCTCCCAGAAAGTCTTTTTGCACTCTTCAACAACTTTAGTTTTCATTTTCATTTCTTGAATTAGAAGGATGCTGGGCCTACTTGATCTTCTAATTTCCTTAAGCATTCTTTGTTTAGGTCCCCCATTTATCCCCCGACATTCCAAGATATAACCTTCATTAAAAATGTTTTGGGAGGTAGTTGTCGGATGGCTCAAAAGACTTTGAGTACCATCTGCAATTTCTTTCTCAGTCTCTTTTTTCCTTACTTCCCTTTTGGAGAGTCTGCCTTTTCTATAAGTGACTCCAATATTTGTAGTTCTCTTGGTAGTAGCCCTTGTGATTCTTGAGGTGGAAGCTTCCCAACTTCCTATTTGTTTCTTTTTATCACTATAGAGTGATTCAGGAATTTCTTCAAACCCTTTTAGTCTTCGTTTCTTACTTCGCACTGTGATGAATCCATCTTTATCACATTCAGACAGGTTTTTCTTTAAAGTAGGAGTAATTTCTCCTTCTTCTTTTCCTTTATCAAAATCAAGTTGTTGAACTATTGGAGGTGTGAGCTCCTCCATATCTGTAAACTCTTTATCCTTATTTAGATCTCTTGCTATGGATTCCAGAAGTTCTTTAGCTTTTCCTTGTCTCCTCTTGTTTAGTTCTAGAGAGTTGTTCTTAGTTATTGGTTCTTGATGAGGGAGAGGAGTGATTTTTTCCATCTCCTCTTCATTGGAAATGGTTAGATGAATGTACACTTTTTCATTTACTTCATCCACTTCCATGTTCAGTCTTATAGGATTTGTTTTCTCAAGTATCATTGTTTGATCTTTTCTATTTCCTTCTTAGCTTCTTCACCCTTTGTCGAGATCAATATCTTTTTCCTTTTGGGCTTCAACATGCTTTTCTCGACTGGGGGATCTTAGGTCTCCATAGTTTTCTATAAACCGGTGGCCTCTTTATTATGGTCTTAAAACCTTTTTTCCTATCCTTGATTCTTAGATTCATCTGCATGCAGTGATCCCTTGTATTCTGATCTTGTCATGGTGGTCAGAGAGGCTTTATTAGCCTCATCTGTCTATTTTGTCCTTGCTCTTCAGTATGATCAAAAGGTTTTTCCAACTATTGCTTCATGCTCTCGGAACATTTTTGGAAAAATGCCTAATTTATGGCATTTGTGGCATCTTAGTTGAAAATCCTCATATTCTATTGGTTGTTTCCATGCCCCAAATTTTGATTGTAGAATGATGTGTTTAGGCAGCTCCTTCTCCATTTTAGATGAGACACAGAACCTTGCAAAGGCAAGTCTGGATCTATTTTTCATAGGCCCATCTAGCCCGATTGGAGAACCAATCGATCTAGCAATATGAAGAAGGATCTCATCATCCCAGAGATGTAGGGGCAGCCCTGGGAGTCTACACCAGATGGGTATGGCATGTATGTTCTCAGTATTAGGGTTAAACCTGGGATACCATTTTTTCAGAAAAAGCCCCATATTGCCAATACACCAAGGGCCACCCAATAAGACTGAATCCACATCAGCTTGTTGATTGAAGTGGGCTAGAAAAAATCCCTTTGTCATGGTGGTGATAATCAAATCTCCTTTTGGTTTCCAACATTGTATGGCCCATTTTCTTATAATATCAACATTGGGTCTTGCTCCCAAAAACTTTCCAATGAGGGCGAGATTAGTTTTCTCAAGAGCTCTATGTAGACAACCGTCAGGCACTTGTATGTGGGTCACCCCTCATTATCTTTTGTACTTTTAAAAATATTCAGTCTAGATGTAGGAGATAGGGGACCCACATTTTGTTCAGAGGTACCTTAACAATATCAGCCTGGCTCTAGATCCAATGCTAATACCTTTATTCGGTTCTGCATCTATAAACAACACCTTATCAGCTTGTTTGCAACATCTTGAAAGACATTCAGTGGCTAGAGCGGCTGAAACCACACTCTCAAAACCCTCTCGTAGTCAATTAAATGAAAGGCCTACTAGGCGAGAGGTGTTGACAAAGTTTTTCTTGGTGGAGATGGAAACCTTTAGGCTTCTCTTCCTCTTCTTGCTCTTTCTGGGGATAAATGTAGATAGAGAAATAGCCCATCCTCTCTATTTCTTTATCTTGTTTGTATTCTTCTTATGAACTTAACAAGCTTGGACTAGAGGAACCGGTGGATTCTTCCTCTCTTAGAGTCACTAGATGTGTAATTTGAGCTTCTTAACGGTTGGGAGCTTGCAAAAGTGCACATCAATATTTCTTTAATAGAAATGAAGAATTCTTGTCCCACCATGTGTGCAAAAACTATTGATGCAAAATCACAGCACCCTAAAGTATGAAAATCGATTTCTTATAAATCTTAGTGTGATTGCAAAACATGGAGCTTCTCTTAAAGTGTGGGAATTTCTTAATCGAGGAAGCCCTCTCGGATGAAGGCCGAATCCTATTCCTCTGTTCAGTGCACACATTCAGATTGCAGAGGAGCTATTCTAAATTTCCAAGGATACAAGGTTAAGGGAATATAAGAAATTAAACCTAATCTAACAGAGGTGATGCATCGAAGGAATGTTGAACATTTGCATTTCTCTTAAACACAAACCATTAAAAGTGTGATACAATATACATGCAAAGATGACAAAAATTACAATAAGAGATTAGAAGGATGCAATTAAACATAAGAGGGGGTTGAAATCATCCATAGACTTATTTAATTTCTCCAATAATTTGATATAGTCTAGTACACTAGTCAAGAGGCAAAATTACATTATAATTGGAATTGGAGGTTCGAAGCTCCATGAATTTACCTACAGGGAAAAGAAGAAGGGAGGGTGTAAAGAAAGAGTTTCCAACCTTTAGAAATTACCCTCCTGTACAATATATAGGAATAATTAGAGGAGGTAGAAGAAATCCAGACTCTTGTTCAACCACCCCAAAATGGGCAATGAATTCTCTTACAACAATGATGGGTCTCGTTGCCATACCTATGTCCCCATCATTGTTTCTTGTTGTGTAAGAAAGGACACCCATCCTTCATTAAGGTGGTGTGGGTGCTCAAAATAGTTTCACCCCATTTTTCGTTTGAAATCCATCGATTTCCGGCCTCTACCATTATTTATTCCTCGTGTTCTCGCTGGGAAGTCTCTACTTTCTTTTTTTTCCATAATTAATTTGTTCCTGGGTCTAAGATCATGTATGGGTCCATTTTTGTTTCATTTTTCTATCTCTCTGAAATTTTTGTAATTTGGGTCTCCCATTCTCTATTCATTCAAAAACTCAGGCTTTCCTGTTCTTTCCATTTTCCACAGTCAGGATTTACCGTCCTTTTCATTTTTTCCCTAAATACATGAAGAAAAATGAGTAGATGTAGCTCTGAGGAATGTATTTGAGCCTTGTAACATTTCTAAATAATGTTTCCTTGGAAAAAAATTTATCTCTAGGCTCAAATGGTCATTTTTCTACATTTTACGATTTGTGAGTGCCTTTCTCCCGGTCAAATTTACATCCTCGCATTGGGAGGGAACGTGGCCTCTTCTAGTTGGATGCAGCTTGGTAGGGTACTTAAGAAGTTTTATGAATTACCTCAACTTAAAAATTTGTCCACGTGGAGGAACGACGCTCTTTTGAAGATTTCCTTTTTGGTTTGGCCTTATAGTAGCGCCGAGAGGACACCCGGAGGTCTCCGCTACTTCACTTTGACATAGATAAATTTTTATGCGGTTGGATACAGTTCGGCAGGATAGAGACATGTGGAAGCTTTCGCTAGGTCTTCCCATACTTAGTATTTTTTCAAAAGGTTTTGCAAGGTCTGGGACACATGGAAGAACCATGCATGTTTAGGGACCTGACCTTTGAGTTTCATTTTAAAGAAATGCCAAGAGGACACTTGGCGGCCTCCATTGAATTTGTACTTTTCTTGGAATTTTCAAGTGGCCAAAAGAGATAACCTCGAGACTCGACACATGGCTCCTTCTCGCTGAGCTTCAAGCATTTAGACAAATTTTGTCGGGCAAGGACACATGGTGAGCCCACACTCTTTCAAGGTCTCAAATTTTGGGAATCATCTCAAGGAGCCATTGTGACGCGTGGTAGTTTTAAAAGTAAAAAGGGCGGGGAAGCGGTCCATTGGGGAAACTTATAATTTTTGCCACTATTCTGAAAAGGGTTAAAATATCAAAAATGGTCCACAAGCCCGACAAAGGATCAGTCAAATTTTGTTTGAAGTCAATGGAGGAAGTGTGGACTCTTGGGGGAAATTTGGAAAAATTTGCTTTTAGGAGAAAAGAGTTAAAAGTGAAAAAGGAATCATGGTTCCATTGGGAACCACATTGGGACACGTGTTAAGCCCATTTTTCAAGGGTAGAGCTTCTGGGAAAACTTGGAGAATTTTCCCTTTTCCCAAAGAGAGGTATAATAGTATAAATTGGCCGCGGTTCCTTTTGGACCCACCTTAGGACACGTGTCAGGCTCATTTCTCAAGGGTGGAGGTACGGAGCAAAATGTGAAAATTTTACATTTTTCTAAAATTTGTAAAAAGAAAAAAAGAACCCGCAGCCCATTTTAAAATAGATCTCCCATGTGTAAGATCCAAATTCAAAATAGAAGATGGTAGTTGTGCATATATATCTAATTTTTCTACCATTTTCACTCCGAGCTCTGGAAGTGTGAGTCTTCATGATTTATCGATATTTCTTGCACGTCAAATAGGGAAGGGAAATTAATTTGTTATCTGAGTTTTGTGGGTAGAGATCTGGAGACGTTCTTGGCCATTAAAATGGTGTGACTATCAGGGTGGAATTGATTATCTGTTTTTATTCTCCCAAGCATGCAAGGAACCATATTTGACATATTAGGAGCAGAAGTGGTTGGAAAATATAAGGAAGAGTGATTTTCTAGAGGAAGGAGTTGAATGCGGGAGATATTCAAAGAGATATGCCCCCTGAGCACTGATGACCTTTTATATATCTAATTATTGGAATCGCGATCATGATCGTGGAAAGCATGGGTGGCACTTAATGTCTATATTTTTGGGGGAAAAATGTTTTCTTGTAAGTTGTATAAATGGAACAAATTTATTGTGTAAATGGTTGGAGTGTTAGGGGTCGGGACTGATTTTTCTAATCGAAAAAAGGTTGATAGAGCCCATCTTTTTTGAGAAGCTATTTGAGAAGCCTGTATATCTCTTTTGTATTGAATTTTATCGTGTCAAGGTGGTTGCAATTGTACAACGATTAACAAGCTCGAGACCCTTCTAGAAACTTTCCATTGTTGATAAATTTAATCAAACTTGAGTTATTTTGTGTTGATCTTATGTGAAATGTGTTTTTTTATGTTTGAATGTCTGCGTAAATAATTTTTCTTGTTCTGTTGCAATCTTGTATCAAAATTTTTCTTAATCACATAGGTCTCAATCCTTGTGATAGTTTAGTGGCATGTGCAATTTCATTTCTTAAGAGTGAAATAAACAATTTAAAATGACTTTTCTTTCATCTTTTGATAGAGATTGTTTGTAAGCCTCTGGGTATACCTCGGGCATTATTGGGCTCGAGATCCGATGCTTTGTTTGGTTTTCCAACTTGAGCCTTCATGTTAGAATCTCATAGATTGTATGAAAAATTGCTAATTTGGGCCTCCATTGAAGCACATATTCTAGTTAAAGAAACATTTTAGCTATTATGTGGCATTCTTTTGGTTTAGTCTTCCATTTTGTAAAATCCCTCAAGGATCTAGTGAATCAAGTTCACCTTGCCTCACCTCCCACCAAAATCCATTTAAAAACATATAATCTTACCCATACTACCCCTACTTTTCATTTATGTATACAAATGCATAATTTTTATTACCAAAACATGCATAAATGATCATGTTTTCATTATCGTAGTGGTTCGAACCTTGCCTAGAAAATATCTCCATTATCATGAGTGACAACTCGTGAGAGTTAGGTTTTGTTGCATTGATCATATTTTCTTCAAGGTCTACTTAATACTTCACAAGGAAGGACATCTCCATATCCTCCATAAACAGTAGGATACAAAAGGGTCCTCTCACCCTGGTTGAAAGTCACAACCATAAAGTAGTGAGGATTGGTCAAATCCTCTTGAGGGTGCTACCCATTTCTCCACATATGAGTGGCAAAGATCAAGCTGCATTTCAGCCCCATCTACAAAATGACACATTTCATGCTCTACTTGCCTCTAAGCTTCTTTTCATTCCTATGATGTTTCTTATATTTTGAGGAAGAATCAATTTGCGTCTAATCTTCCTGTCTCTAAGCTTCCTACCTCTAAGCGTCTAAGCTTCCCGCCTCTAATTTGCCTGAAAAAATGACACATTACATGATATACTTACCTCTAAGCTTCTTTCCGGACTTGTGATCTGCTCAAACTTTGAAGAAGAATCAATTAGGGTACCAACACTTAAGTGGTGTCATTGCTGGGGATTTAGTTCGATTTGATCTAGTTCATATCCATTTAGCCTGTCAATAACACCTAAGTGGCTTCATTGTTGGGGATTTAGTTCAATTCGATCTAGGTCATATCCATTTAGACCGTCAACAACAACTAAATGGCGCCATTTCTAGGGATAGTTTGAAATTGTTGGGAATTGATTTGTGTTCTTTGAGACTACTTTGCTAATTCACTTCCAGTTCATATCTATTTAGCCTGTAAACAACACCTAAGTGGCACCGTTTCTAGGGACTATTTTAAATTGCTGGGAATCGATTTACGTTGTTAAGACTAATTTGTTGATTCATTACCAGTTCATATCTATTTAGCCCATCAACAACACTAAAGTGGTGTCATTATCGGGGACTATTTTAAATTGCTTGGAATTGATTTGCATTTTTGAGACTAATTTTATGATTCACTTCCAGTTCATATCTATTTAGCCCATCAACCAAACCTAAGTGGCACCATTTTCGAGGAACATAGTGGTTACAGTTCATTTTCAGAACCTGGTAAAATACTTCTTATATGCTCCAAGTGTTGTGTGCAATTATTTTAGTTTGCACACCTAGTGCACTAGCTTTCATTGATAAATCTGGGTAAAGAAAAGTTGGAATCTTTCCATTTCAAGTTTCTAGTGTTGACAGACATTTGAAAAATAATATTTAGTGCATTTTCATAACTAAGGTGGAAGTCCTTAGTGCCAACTCCTTGTTGATATGATTCTTGATGAGTACCAGTGATAATTAGGGTACCAACACTTACGTGGTGTCGTTGCTGGGGATTTAGTTCGATTTGATCCAGTTCATATCGATTTAGCCCGTCAATAACCCCTAAGTGGCGTCATTGTCGGGGATTTAGTTCAATTCGATCTAGGTCATATCCATTTAGACTGTGAACAACAACTAAATGGCACCATTTCTAGGGATAGTTTGAAATTGTTGGGAATTGATTTGTGTTGCTGAGACTACTTTTCTAATTCACTTCCAGTTCATATCTATTTAGCCCGTAAACAACACCTAAGTGGCACCATTTCTAGGGACTATTTTAAATTGTTGGGAATTGATTTATGTTGTTAAGAATAATTTTTGATTCATTACCAATTCATATCTATTTATCCCATCAACAACACCTAAGTGGTGCCATTATCGGGACTATTTTAAATTGCTTGGAATTGATTTACGTTTCTGAGACTAATTTTGTGATTCACTTCCAGTTCATATCTATTTAGCCCATCAACCAAACCTAAGTGGCACCATTTTTGAGGAACATAGTGGTTACAGTTCATTTTTAGAACCTGGTAAAATACTTCTGATATGCTCCAAGTGTTGTGTGCAATTATTTTAGTTTTCACACCTAGTGCACTAGCTTTCATTGATAAATCTGGGTAAAGAAAAGTTAGAATCTTTCCATTTCAAGTTTCTCGTGTTGACAGAGATTTGAAAAATAATATTTAGTGCATTTTCATAACTAAGGTGGAAATCCTTAGTGCCGACTCCTGTTGATATGATTCTTGATGAGTACCATTGATAACTCTGTCAAGTGATATTTTTGCTAACCTTTGCAAAGTGGAAGGAAGAAGATATTTCTTTGCTAGAGATCCCGCTAGGAAATTATTTCCAGAGCTAGGAAAAGCAAAAACATAAGGAATAAAATCCTAGAGAGCTATTGGAAATCAACATACAAGTAAGGGCATCTCCATTAATGAAAGTGATTGGCATATTATTGAAGACTGCAATTCAAGTGCTTCTGAATCAGGTAGCCTCTTTGTGGAATTAAATTCTCCAACTAGAGAGGGGCCTTCATTTTATTTTGAAAGGTTTGCTTCTCATTTTGCTCCTATCTTTTTAGAAGTTGATAGGGAGTTCCAGGAAACAAGGCCTTTAGGGGATATCAGTTTTGAAAGTTATACTCCTGTGTTTCAAAGACCCTCGCCCCTTATCGTTTGTTACTCCTCATGGTCCTACCCCTCCCGGACCTCCATTTGTTGTAAACACATTTGGTCCTATAAATTTTACTGAGGATGGCCAGTTATCCAAATGTAGTTCCCAAGATGTGACAAATAGATTACCAAAGTTCCAAGGAAACAACGTTATAACCGGTGATCAACATTTAAAGGTTTTTATCAATATGATGGAAGACTTTGAGATTGAACACAAATATTTATTTATAAATTTGTTTATCCATACATTGGAATAAGATGCCAGGGACTGGTATAAGGATTTGCCAGATAACTCTATTGATTCTTGGATTGAGATGAACAATGCATTTAGATTGCAATATGGTGATAGGACTAAACCTAGGTTTCTTCTATCAGAATTTGAAAACATCAAGAAGAATCCTAATGATTCGAAGTACATGATTTCAACAAAAGGTTTAAAAAGGCCTTGAGAATATTTCTGTTAGATTAAGGCCATGTGATGAATCATGTTTGATCGGATATTCAACTGCATTTTATAAAAATATGCTTACAACTTGAGGGACAAAAACCCTAGTAATTTGAGGCGAGGCCTTCACCATGGCTCTATAAATAGAGAACAACATTAAGGAAATTTGAAAGCCTCCAAAAAGGGAGGGTGTAAAACTAATCAACTGGAAAATCCTTAAACAAACAAGGTGCTTGACTTCGAGGAATTTGTAAAAACTTTGGTAGCGGATGTCAAAGAAATATCATAAAAATTGGCTCGGTAGAAAAAGGAATTGGTCGAGTTCACAAGGTCAACATAAGCAACGGGCCAAGACAAGTTTACAAATCACCAAAGACCTGATGATAGAGGCAAGGGACTTGTTGGATTTGGAAAAAGGCAACCCCAAGGTAGGGAAAACGAGAATGGTGCCCGATCCTATGGATATCGAGTTGTTGTTATGGAAGAAACAAGGTCAGTGATTCATGTGAAAAATGTTTGATGCCCCATGCTCCTTGTGAAGAAGATTAGAAGAAAAAGAAACAACAAATGATGAAATTGATGATGATACCTACATGATGGAGATCCCTGCATGTTCACCAAGGGAAGAAACTTCAACTGAGGTAATAAGTGCTAGAACTGATGCTATTTTTTAGGATTGCATCCACTGGGTACCTCTTATTCCTCCCTCTCATACTTTAGAAGTAGACACTGTACAAGATTTTGAATTTCCCACTAATGATTTTGAGTACTTGAGGGCATTAATGATTGAAAAGTATGATGGAGGAGTTCCTTTAGAAGAAGATAGGAAGATATTAATGAATGTTGTAGTTTCCCAAGAAAAGGAGCACAATACCATAAGTAAATCTGACAAGGGGCCACAAGCCAAGTCAAAATTTCCATTTCTTACCAAAGAAACCCCAAAGAAAAATGCATCTGGTAGAGAGCTTATTTCCCCAAGCAAAACTTGTGTTCCTCCCCATGCCCAAACTGAAAAGAATCCCATTCCATCTAATGAATTTTCCAATCTTTCTCCTAGTGTTGCTTTACCCAAATTTGTTCCATATGACATTTCCCAAGTTTTGAGTCAAATCAAAATTCATGTCCCAATTGTTGAGCTACTTAGGATCCTTGAGCACAAGAAGAGGGATTTTGAATATTTAGGATTCAAAGAGGAAGAGATCATAAAAGGTAGAGATGTAAGGTTGAGATTCCCTTACTGTTGCAGATTTGGAAAAGCCACAAGTTTTGGAAGGGCTAGGGGAACCACTAGAGGTTTATTTAGGAACTTCTTTGGTTAAATCCCAGTTGAATGTGGATCCATTCTTCACTACCTTGGTTATCAAAGACAAGTTGTTACATAACTGTATGTTTGATTCTGGAGCTTCATGTAATGTCATGCCTCTTGAGGTCATGAATGAATTAGGTATCAAAGTAACAACAACATATGGGAGGTGCACCGCCACGAATCCAGAGAGGTTCTAGTGGTTGGATGTGTCAAATATCTGGTTGTGCAACTTGCATCTTATCCTGGAAGGAACTTAAAACTTGAGGTAGTGATTGTTGACTGCCCTGCCAAGTGGGGGATGTTGTTGTCAAGAAAGTGGGCAGCAGGTGTTGGTGGTAGTGTGCAAATGGACATGTATTATGCCACTATCCCCATTGAAGGAAACTTGGTGAAATTATATTGAGAGAAGAAGATGTTGTACTTGATTGAAGACTCAAGCAATGCATCTTATGATTTTTTGTGAGAAGATGCTCATCTTAACAATTTTTTGAGTTTTTTCGATTTTAGGGAGTATGAAAATGTTGAAAACAGAGCTCTTAAGTATGTTATTTTTTATGGGAATTTGGTCTATGATTTAGCCTTGAAAAATGTTAAATAATTTGACCTAAACACAATTGGGAGCTTAAGAGAACATGGATGGTTTACAAATTGAAAAACAAAAGAAAAAGAGGTATATTTCTAGTTGATGAAAACATATTATAACCTTTTAGCATGGTCATATCCAGAATGACATGCACTTGAAGATTTTCCTTGATTGTTTTCTTTGAATCAAGGTGGCCATCATCTGCATAAAGGTGCATAGTTTGTTGGTTGTTTCCTGTCTTTTGCGTTTTTTCTTGTTCTAGTCCCTGGTGACCTATTTTTGTTGGTTTCTCTATTCATTTTTGGGGGATGGTTATTTTTTTACTTTATAAGTTGAATCCTTTACCCAATGGATATTTTGGCACTTGTTGAACCTTTTTTCTTGCAGCACTCAAGGAGTGCCCATCCCCGAGTCGGAGCCAATGTTGGTGCTCAAAATAGTCTCGCCCCATTTTACCTTTGAAATCTATCAATTTGCAGCCTCTACCATATTTTATTCCCCGGTTGTGGGTAGGAAGTTTTTCCTTTCTTTCTTTTTCCATAATTAATCATTAGTGAGTCAAATATCATGTATGGGTCCATTTTTGTTTCCTTATTTCTCTGTCTCTCTGAAAAGGTCTGTAATTTGGGTCTCTCGTTCTCTATTCATTCAAAAACTCGGGTTTTCCGTTCTTTCCATTTTCCATAGTTGGGATTTGTTATCCTTATCATTTTTTCCCTAAATACTTGAAGAAAAATGAATGGATGTAGCTCTGAGGAATGTATTTGAGCCTTGTAACATTTCTAAATCCTCTATCCTTGGAAAAAATTTCATCTTTGGGCTCAAATGGTCATTTTTCTACATTTTATGGTTTGACGGGCATTTCTCCCGGTCAAATTTGCATCCTTACATCGACAGGGAACGTGGCCTCTTTTGGTTGGACATGGCTTGACAAGGTACTTCAGAAATTTTATGAATTTCCTCAACTTAGAAATTTGTCCACGTGGAGGAATGACACTCATTTGAAGATTTAATTTTTGGTTTGGCCTTGGAGTAGCACCGAGAGGACACATGGAGGTCTCCGCTACTTTGCTTTGACTTAGATAAATTTTTATGTAGCTGGATACAGTTTGGTGGGACAGAGACATGTGGAGGCTTCACAGTTTTCCCATACTTAGTATTTTTTCAAAAGGTTTTGGGAGGTCTGGGACACATGGAGGAACCGCGCATGTTTGGGGACTGACCTTTGAGTTTCATTTTAAATAAGTGCCAATAAGACACTTGGCAGCCTCCACTCAATTTACACTTTTCCTGGACTATTCAAGCATGCCAAAAGAGATTGCCTTGGATTCTGACACATGGTGCCTTCCGCTAAGCTTCAAGCCTTCAGACAAATTTTTCCGGGCTAGGACATGTGGCGAGCCCACGCTCTTTCAAGGTCTCAAATTTTGGGAACCATCTCAAGATGCGCCATTGTGATGCATGGCAGTTTGAAAAGTCAAAAGGGGTAGGAAGTGGACCATCGGGGGCAACTTAGAATTTTTGCCTTTTTTTCTCAAAAGGGTTAAAATATCAAAAATGGCCCGCAAGCCCGAAAAAGGATCAACCAAATTTTGTTTCAAGTCAATGGCAGAGGTGCGGACTCTCGGGGGAAATTTGGAAAAAATTCTTTTTAGGAGAAAAGAGTTAAAAGTTAAAAAGGAAGCATGGTTCAATTAAGACCGACATTAAGATATGTGTCGTGCCCATTTCTTAAATGCGGAGCTACGGGAAAACTTGGAAATTTTTCCCTTTTCAAAAAAATGAGGTGAAATAGCATAATTTTGGTCATGCAGTTCATTTGGGACCCACCTTAGGACACGTGTTAGGCTCATTTCTCAAAGGAAGAGTTGTGAGAAAAATGTAAAAATTTTACATTTTTCTAAAAGTTTTAAAAAGAAAAAAGGAACCCGCAGCCATTTTTAAAATAGATATCCCACGTGTGTACCCAAATCCAAATTCAAAATAGAAATCGATGATATTTTTGCATCTCGTATCTAATTTTTCCACTATTTTCACTCTAGAGCTCCCGAAAGTGCAAGTCTTCATGATTTATTGATATTTCTTGCACATCAAATAGGGAAGGGAAATTAATTTGATATCCGAGTTTGTTGGGGGAGATTTGGAGACTTCCTTCGCCATTAAAATGGTCTGACTATTGGGCTTGATCTCGATTTTTCTGTTTTTATTCTCCCGAGCACACAAGGAACTAGATTTGACAGATTCGGGCGGAAGCGGTTGAAAAATAGAAGGAAGAATAATTTTCAGAGGAAGGAGTTGAATGCGGGAGATATTCGAAGAGATATGCCCCCGAGCACTGGTGACCTTTTATATATCGAATTCTTGTAATCGTGATTGTGATCATGGAAAGCACGGGTGGCACTTAATGTGTATATTTTGGGGGAAGGTTTTTTTGTAAATGTTATAAATGGCACCAATTTATCATGCAAATTTTTGGAGTGTTTGGGGTCGGGACTGATTTTTCTAATCAAAAAAATATTGATAAAGACCACTATTTTAGAAGCTATTTGAGAAGCCTGTATATCTCTTTTGTATTGAATTTGATTGTGCCAAGGTGGTTGTGAGTGTATAGACATTAACAAGCTCGAGATCATTCTAGAAAATTTCCCGCTGATAAATTTACTCAAGCTCAAGTTATTCTGTGTTGATCTTATGCAAAATGTGTTTGATTTATTTCAAATGTCTCAGTAAATTATTTTTCTTGTTCATGTTGCAATCTTGTATCAAAATTTGTCTTAATCACATAGGTCTCAATCCTTGTGATAATTTAGTGGCATCTACAATTTCATTTCTCAGAAGATCTTTCATCTGGGAGTGAAATAAATGATTTAAAATCACTTTTCTTTCATCTATGACAGAGATTGTCTGTAAGCCTCTGGGTGTACCTCAAGCATGATTGGGCTCAAATCTTGATGCTTTGTTGGGTTTTCTAACTCGATCCTTCATGTTAGAATCTCGTAGATTGTATGAAAAAGTGCTAATTTGGGTCTCCATTGAAGCACATATTCTGGTTAAAGAAACATTTTAGCTGTTATGTGGCATTCCATTGGTTTAGTCTTCCATTTTGTAAAATCCCTCAAGGATCTGGTGAATCAAGTTCACCCTACCTCATCTATAACCAAAATCCATTTAAAAACACCCAATCTTACCCGTACTACCCCTATTTTTCATGTATGTACACAAATGCATAATTTTTATTACAAAAACATTTAGAAACAATCAAGTTTTCATTGTCTTTAGTGGCTTGAACCTTGCCAAGAAAATACATCCATTATCTAGAGTGACAACTCGTTAGAGTTAGGTTTTGTTGCATTGATCATATTTTCTTAAAGATCTTCTTAATACTTCACAAGGAAGGACATCTCCATCTCCTCCATAAACAGTAGGCTACAAAAGGGTCCTCTCACACTGGTTGAAAGGAACAACCATAAAGTAGTGAGGATAGGTCAAATCCTCTTGAGGGTGCTACCCATTTCTCCACATCCGAGTGGCAAAGATAAAGATACATTTCATCCCCGGATACAAAATGACACATTACATGCTACGCTTGCCTCTAATCTTCCTGTCGGACCTATGATGTTTCTCGGACTTTGAGGAAGAATAAATTTTCATACCAACAAATGGTATGTGGGAGACTTATTAGCCTAAAATATGGTGTCTTGAATCATTAATGGTGGTAGGTGAGTTGCAGGCATCGAAATCTTTCCAAAACGTCCACTCTTGCTTAATTTCAAGCTTCTAGTCATAATATATGGTTGTCTCGAAGGTGCTTTGGGTTTGAAGTCTATTCACACAAATCCACATGGCGGCCCCGTGCATCTTGAGATTTTGCTCCCTCCTTCCACTCTCAAAGTTACGTTGAAGTGACACTTGGCATCATCTATGGGCCTGATCTTGTTTTCTCATGTTTTGGCTAGTCGTTTATGTTTGGTGGGGCAATATGGTGATTGAAGACACATGGGGGAATCGCACTAGTTTAGCTCCTTCATTTTTGGGTCTTACCTTTGAATTTACACTAAGATGACGGGTGGCCACTTTCTCTTTCCTTGTACTTTTAAATGGATGGCTCTGCCCCTATTTTGATTCTCGACCACATGGCAAGCTTGTGCTTGTCCAAGGACCCTATTTCATCCCGACCTTTATAGGTGCACCGTTAGGACACATGGAGGCTTCGTAGGCTCTACCCTTGTTCGGAATTTTCAATAGCCAATGTAACCTTTTGGACACTGCTACATGGTGGGCCAACGCTCATTTGGAGACCCTACTTTGTATTCTCGCCCTAAAATTGCACTTAATGAGGCATGTGGCACACTCTGTGGTTCCTTTTCTTTTCTTGTTTTTGGAATCAAGCTTGGGATCAAATATGAGTTCACAAACCGGGCCAACCCCTCCATTTTTCCTATGTAAGGTCTCACTCGACCAATTTTTCTTGGGGGTAAAATTGGGAAAACAATCACATGAGGGGAGATTTAATGTATTTTCTTTAGAGACAGATGACCTTCTCGAGGCACAGAGATCACATATATGTTCCTAGAGATGGAGGTTTGAGATAGGAAATTTTTGAAAATTCTCATCGTGCACCTTATTCATCCTATCCCGAGGTGAAGAAGATGAAATCCACCTTGAGATACTTTTACCATTAGAGGGGACTATAGAGAGACATAGCTCGGTTTGTGTTACACTTGTTTAGAGTGTTAAGAAATGAAGGCCAAGCATCAGCATACAAAGCCTAGCCTTCTCATCCCTCACACTATATGGAAGTGGAAATGGGACACAATTTGCATGGATTTCATAGTTAGGTTACCAATTTTGAGATAGTATCACGACGCCATCATGGTCACGGTGGATAAATTGATGAAAGTGGCCCAGATTTCTTTGGAGAAGACAACCTACACAGCTAGTGCATCGCAACGGGTATACCTTAATGATATTTTTAGATTGCACTGCATTCCACAAAAGATCATTTGTGAGTGTGATCCCTTGTAAACTTCTCACTTCGGAATACCATGCAATATGTTCTCGGGATGAAGATCAATTCCATTACAAACATATCACCCCGATATAGATAGCAGAGTGAGTGGGTGAATCAAATATTTGAGGGCATTCTTTAGATGTACGTTACAGAGCATTAGTCTAGGAGAGAGGAGTACATGTATTTGGTGGATTTTTCTTATGATAATAGTTTTCGTAGAGTTTGATAGGCATGGCTCCTTTTGAGACATTATATGACATTTCCACTATGGTATAGCATGAGTAAAGAGAAGGCCAGCTGGATGCTGATGCTTGGCCTTCACCTTCTAACACTCTAAAAAATGTAACAAAAAATTATCTATGTATGTTTTTAATCCCCTCCAATGGTACAATTGTCTCAAGGTGGCTTTCATCTTCTTCACCTCGGGATAGGCTTAGAAATAAGGTGCACGATGAGCATTTATCAAAATGTCCTATCTCAAACCTCCATCATTAGGAACATATATCTAACCCGTGTTGCTTTGAGAAGGCCATATATCTCTAATGAAAATACATTAAATCTCCCCTCAAGGGGAATCTAAGACTCAATCTCTACTCGGTTTGTAAGGTAGAAGCTATCGTGAGGAAGATGCTACAAACTCCTACAAGATGCTGCCATAACCACATATCTTCTCCTACTCGAGGCATCTGCAACCACATTTTCCTTCCCCTTCACATGATATATCTCAATGCCATACTCGTAAAGAAAATCCATCCAATGTGGCCGATGAGCGTTGATATTTGGCTACACGAAGAGGTGGCAAAGACTCAAGTGATCGATCCCCGAGTGTAAATCTCCGCCAAGAAGGAAATGTCTCCACCAAAACAAGGCATGCACAATTTCGTAAGATCAAGGTCATGATTTGGGTAAATAATCTTATAATCCTTGAGTTTTTGACACTCAAAAGCAACCACTTAGCCTTCCTACGTCAATACAGCTCCTATTCCTACCAAAGAAGCATTAGTGCAAACGAAGAACTCACCCTGATGGTCTAGAACTACAATAATAGGTGTTATCATGAGGCATTACTTCAGTTTCCTAAAGTCTTTCTCACATCTATCTCGACCCTACAAATTTATTCTCTTTCCGCTGAAGGGAAGTGATGAGGTGCGCAACCCGAGAAAAGTAATGTACAAATCTCCTGTAGTATCCTGCCAAGCCCATGAAACTACGCACCTCAGTCACACTAGTGGGAGCCGACCAATCCATAATTTCTCTATTCTTGGAAGTATTAACTATGATACCTTCCTAGAAATTATTTGACCCAAATACTATACCTAAGACCTGAAAGAATGCAAACTTCTCTAGGTTCCAATAAAGTTGTTGCTCATGAAAACATTGTAGAACCTAAAAAGGTCCTTCGTTATCCTCACACATACAAAATTATATCAGAACATCATCAAGGAAAATGAGCACAAAGTGATCTAAAAACATCCCGAACACCCGATTCATAAAGCTCATGAACACTATGGGGGCATTCATCAAACCAAAATGAACAATTGTAAACTCATAGTGCGCATATCTAGTGTGAAAAGCTGACTTGTAGATATCTACCTCTACAAACCTCATCGATGGTATTCAGACTTAAGATCAATCTTAGAAAATATAATGGACCACTTCATTTGATAAAACAAATCATCAATACGTGGAAGGGGGTCATGAATCTTGATCGTTAATTTGTTCAATCGACAATAATCGAAACACAACCATAATGATTCGTCCTTCTTCTTAAAAATATCTTTGGTACACCCCAAGGGGATAAACTAGGATAGATTAGGCCTTTCTCAAGAAGGCCCTCAACCTACAACTTGAGCTCACAAATCTTAGGTGTGGTCATCCTATAAGGTGCTTGTGATATAGGCTCTATTCAGGGGATTCCAAGAACAGTTTTGAGGTGAATTTCCCCCTTGATACGAGCAAAGTATAAGTAGTTGTCAAGTCTCTTTCACAACACGATGATAGAAATTCTAGAAATGTTTGAGAGCCTCACTTTTCTTCTTCAGGATAAACACCCACATCTTACGAGAGTGGTAATCCATGAATAGTGGGAATTAATTGTATCCTGAAAACAAATAAGGTAGAAATCCGTTTAAATCGGTATGAACTACCTCCGGATGATTATTGGCATGGAAGGTGCTCACCGAAATGGATCTATATGTATTTTTCCTTCAAGACAGCCAAGGAAAAGAAGTAAGGTACTGGAAAATTTGGGTATTCCATGAACCATTTCTTTTGAACTCATCCGATATAATGTACTAGCCAACAACTTTCCATATCTAAAATGCCATAGTGTAGTAGATTATATTGTTGATGCAGATAAATATATTGCAGAAGATGAAACAATATCTAAAGAAAATAAATTATATTTTAGAAATTCTCTAGCAATAATCTTACCTTGTTGTGAAATCAAACATGATTTAATGCCATTTTGGACAAGAAATTCTACCTTCAGGTGATGATTCAATAGCTTATTTACTGACAGGAGATTGCTAGTCAAGCTAGGAACATATAGTACCTTTATAAGCATACATTTTCATGGTCCCAGAGGAATGGTGACTCTTCCTATTCCTTCTACAACATACTCTTTGTCATCCACTATCCAAACTCAATCACCAGTTGGTTGTTTGTCTAGTGAATCAAACAACTCCTTGTCACCTAACATGTGCTTACTTGCACCAGAGTCTATCAGCCAGACTCTTTTTGTGGGCTTTGAAGTCTGAGAGATGAGTACAAGGTTCTTACCATAATGGAATCCTTCTGATGTCTCCTCATCAGATTCATTATCTTGTTGGGCTGCAAGATGTCCCTTGTGCTTTCTCTAGGGGGACATTGTTTGGATTTTTAAAAATCTTCGTGTCCTGATGTGCTTGTTTGACTTGAAGACCCTTGTTTCAAGATATTGTACTAGTAGTGATCAGTGTCGTGAGTGTTGGTTCTGAACATGTGACACCACCTCTTTGAATTTTGATCTTTTTGTTGTTTTTGTTGCACTTGATTTGGCTTCTCTGGGGGACCCTTCTGATTATTTTATCCACAGTATGGCTTTGAGAAAAGGGCTTTATCCTAAGTATCCTTTAAAAATGAATTGATGGCCTCTTCCTGCTAAAGAAAAATCACAAATTCTTTGAATGCCACTGTTTGCTTAGATACATTTAATGTTGTAATGAAAAATTAGAATTGAGAAGGGAGTTCTCTCAAGGTGATCGGTATGAGACATTTTTCATCCACCGTTTCACTGAGTGCTAATAACTCTGATCACAGCTAAACCACATGAAGTAAGAACTCCTCAAATTTCTCATCTGACCCCATAGAGAGGGTGTGTAACTTTGACTAAATATGGAGGATCTTATTCTAATTTTTGGCTTCATAAAATATTTCCAGCTTGTCCCAGGCCTCCTTTGGTTTCTGGAATTCCAAACATGCATTTTCACATCATCACCGATACTAAGGATTATCGGCATCAAGGCTTTGGCACTAGCCATTGTTATCATAGTCTATGTACATTTTCATATTATTATATTAATTTTTATCTATTCCATTATTCTCTCCTTCTTGATTGTATATTCTCCATCCATTTAGGGTAATATTGTTTACTCAATATACCTATAAATATGTGTCATGCTTCTGATAATAATATGGAATAATAAGAGATATAAATCGCTATTCTATCTCCACTCTTTGAGCCTCACAACTGGTATCGAGCACAAAGACTCGACCTATGTGTGTGTGCTTTGGAAAGGAGAGACCAATTCATTTTTCTATTATCTTGTTCTAATAATTTTCCGTGCACTTCTCTCCTTGGTTTTTCATTACCTTGTTGGATTTTTGATCTTTTTTTACTGTGTGGAGGGACAACGATATGTAGAGCCTATATTTGGATCTTTAAAGATCGATTTATTATCAAATTCTAAACCTACGTGGAGTTTCTTCTCTCCTGCTGCATGGAGGAAATTCAAAACCTAAAATTGGCCCATGTGGAGTGATCAATTCTACAACCTACATGAATGCTACATGGAAAATGGATTGATGTACATAAATTTACGTGGAAAGTAAAATACCAAACAAAAAAACATCATTTGCATGGATTTTTCAACCTGTGTGAGGAAGAAAAACATGACTCTAGTGTAAAAGTATTTATCTTTTCTTGTGGCCACATGAGAGGAGATTCATTGCTGCAGCATGGAAGAGCTTGAATGACTGTAGTTTGTCTTTTTCTTCTTGATCTCCATGAAGGATAAAACATAGTGGAGTTTGGTTTTATTGCGTGGAATTCCTAATCAATCACGTATTAGTGTTTGTGTGGAGTTTGGTGTTGACCACACACTTTTCCTGGATGTTATAAGCTATTGGTGCATGGAATCTAGTAGGACTGCTACATGGAAGAGTCTTGAAGAAAAGAGGAGACTGCGTGACGAGTTAGAACCATATGAGAAGAGGAAAAACTAGCTTCGTGTAGCCCGAAAGTAACAATTTTTGTTTAAAAAGAGGCTATTTATTGCCTCAAAACGAATCCTCTACAATAGCATCGAACAATCTCTCTAATATCCAACACCAAATGACGAGGGTGTCTGACACAATCAAGATCGTTTAGATCCATAACATGAAATCGTAAGTTGTAGAACACAGTCCAGTAGCACCTGAGAGCTCCGAGTTCCACTTTTCCTTACTCAACGAACTTCAAAATATGAGCAACCTTGTCTTCAATGACCTGGTTTGTAAAGAACTCTTAGACTATTTTCTTTTCGACGTCAGCTTTCAAGAAAATCGAGTTCGAAAGGAATTAGAAGACAAGTATGACGTTGATTGTGAAGACGAAGAAGAAAGGCCCACCAAGCATCGTTGTCTATTAACATGTGAGTATCAAGAGCATCTACGTACTAATAGTTCACATCAATGAGTCAAAGTTGTAATCTCTCTTGAAATAAATAAATTTAAAAAAAAAGGTTTTATTTATTATTTTATATATATGAAAAAAAAATTTCTTCTCTCGAAGTTGGTTCTCTTTGATGCTCAGTTGCTTAAAGGGCCCAATTTTGTGGCTTGAAAAATAAAGATGAGTACAATCCTACAATTTGAAAGATTATGGAAATCATGACCAGATCTATGACTGCTCCCATAGCCCCTAATGAATTAATAAATTATGAGATGCTTTTGAGGCTCAAAGAGTGGAGATAGAATAGAGATTGATATCTCTTATTATTCCATATTATTATCAGAAGCACGACACATATTTATAGGTATATTGAGTAAACAATATTCCCTAAATGGATGGAGAAGATACAAACAAGAAGGAGAGAATAATGGAATAGATAAAAATTAGTCTAATAATAAGAAAATGTACGTAGACTATGCTAACATTAAGCTCAAATTGTTTTACTTGCATTAGAATGTTTAGAATGGGTGTATGCCAACTCTCAATCAAACAAACATTTTGTTCTTGTATTCAATGGGAAGTTTGTTTGTACAAGAAATATTAAACTTAATCATTTTAATATCTCTTCAAAGGTTGTGAGAATGGGAAAAAAAATTATTTTCAATATAACTTGTATTGTATTTAAGTTTAATATTTTTATTTGAAGGACATTACTTATAAAATTGTTAAAAATAGTAAATAAGGCTTGAATATGTACTTTCATTGAAAATTATTTACTAGGTATGTGTGGTAATAAAAATGTTATTTTGAGGAAAAATTTCTCATAGAAACCTCAGATAAAGTAGGTGTTGGATTTAACAACGGAGAATTTAGATTGTTATTTGGAAATTTCTTAAGTGTTTGATATTAGGTTTGGTATTAGGTCTGAATATAGGGATCTTTCTTTATGGGTTCAACTAAATATATACCTTGATTGTTTTAGCATATAGTGTAGGTATGCTTTCCACTAGTAGATATTTGTGAACAAAAATATGTGGTAATTGGATGATCTACATAAAAATATACAAAATATAAATGACATAATCCCATTCTATATTACTTGTATAGAATGGGCAGACGCCCACTCTCATTTGTGAATCAAAAAAGAATACCAGAATTAAAATTTATTTTGTTTTAAAAAAATCTATAACTCACATGATAGCCATTAACATGATTAAATTTAATATTGCCTCTACAAACACACTTTTGATTCTCACAACCCATTCTAAAAATGATTACAATCATATAAATATATAGCATGGTGAGAACTACATAAGTCTTGATCCCTCTCGAGGGTATGTAGTGCATCACTTGACTCTACCAGGGATAGTCCAACTATTATGATATAATTATTAATAATTTCAAAAAAACCATTTTGTATGTTTTTATGAGAATGACCTTTTGCCCATTGTAAAGATTCTTTCACTAGGAATAGTTTCTATCTCTAAGGGTTATGAGAATGCACACCTTCCCAATTAAAAATAAAGTAAAGCTATGAGAATGCACATATTTTCATTCTAAAATAAAGTAAATTATGTCTTTATTATCCTTCTATGATTCTTATATGAGAATGGGCATATGCCCCTTCTAAATATCTAGTCTTATTCTATGTTTCCTATATGAGATTGGGCCTCTACTCATTACAACCATTTTTATAATAGAGTTTGTTTATCATTTTCATATATTAAGCAACATCTTCTTCATCTGTATTTTTTTCATGACAAAGGACCTACTCCGTTCTATAAAAATACAAATATAAATATATATTTAACACAAAAATAAATTTAATGTCTTTTCTATACCAAATGCAAATGTAACATCTATTTAGTTAGATTGCTACATGATGGAAACCCAAAACCATGAACAATGCTACTTCATTATTTTCATTTTTCTTATCTCATAATCACTCATACTATACTCCTACTTGAATAAACAAGGTCTTACATTATTATCAAATTTTCACTTATATTGCAACTTTAACGACACCCATAAGACTCAACAACACTACTTCAATATTATCATTTTATAAGAGTGTGACTTTGTTTATAAGAATGTAGTTTCTAAACTATAATTTTCATATAAAGTTCTTATTCCACATTTATTTCCTTGCAAATAATGTCCCTCATATCATCCTTCACCAATTCATCCTCCTTTGAGCTGCTGAGGTTAATTTTAAGCATACGCTTTTGTTTCATTTCTCTCGTTTAACTAGCCTACTTTTAATATCCATAACCATATTTCTAAGCCCGGAAAGATCCTCTCGATGGGATTTCGAGAACTAAAAATTTACTTCAAGGCCTCAATGTATTTCATATAAGTACTTACCATGTCCGCCCCATTTTCACCGAGGGAATCAACATCCTTTTCCATCTCCGGAATCCCAAGGTAATTTTTTTCCAATGTCATACTCCAATCGGACTCCATGATTTCTTTTACATTGAAAGGTTCCCCTTTGATATCAGACATAGAAACACCAGTCAAAGTATCAATACCTTTCTTCTTCCTCAATTTATTCATTCTTTCCATGAGAGTACAATTTTTGTCTAGGTCCTCCAAATTTGGCTACAAAAACTCCCTCTATATATTACCAACAAATACATCATCTACAAGGTATATCGATGACATCAAATACTCTTTTATATCATATGAGCCCAAAGAGGAGGAATCCTTGTCATCCTCCTTCTCCATATACTTCTCATCCTCAATGTCTTTTGCATTATCATTCAACAAGCCCCTAAACACCTCATATTAGGTGAAATATGTAGAACCCAAATGGAATAATTCCATCATCAATACTTTATGAAGATGGATTTTCAACTATTCTTTTTTGAAATTCTTGATTGATTTTTGTAGGTAACGATTTGACAAAGAATGGGAAATTATAATGCATACCATGGCGGATATGACTTAACATAGGGAAATTTTTGGCATAAAATACCTTTCACCTACCATCCAAGGTGATTAATTTCATCAAGTATAGGGGATTTCATTAAAATGATGATGTAAAGAATATGTCTCAAAACCCGCACAATGATGTCTTATTTTCTCTTTACCCACCAAATGTTTCCCATCTCCTCATCACATTTTTTTCTTTTGTTTGTAGATATCCCTCACCTTTTTATACATTCCAACCACTAAGCAATAAAATATAGATAATATTTCATATAAAAACCCCCCGATAATAGCTCGACCATCCTTTTAATGACTAGCAAAGTCCTTTCTCAGGGATTCTTCGTGGCATCTAAAACTTTGAAAGATAGATGACATACCTATATTTTTAGAAATTTTCTAAAATCTTATACTAATCCCAATGGTCAAATTAGGTTATAGACAAACCAGTCAACCATCCATATTTTTTATTTCTCTATTAAAATGAGAATAAAACCAATTGAAACCTTCATGTCTGTTCTAAAACTAATGATCGTACTTTTTCAAGCTCTTATCTAAAACAAATTTCTTTTATAAACCCAATGCAAACACTTATATCATCCAACATCTCACATGTCTCCTCATTACTTCTTACTCTTCCTTTATACCCTATATTGATAGAGAATCCTTTTAATCATTACAATGACATAGAAAGTTCAACCTCATGAACCTCTATTTGCAAGGTAAACAACAACCTTGATCCCTTCCCTCTAGACATGATTATAGGAAATTAGTTAAATGATGTTTTTAATGCCCACTTCCCTTTGACACTATTATATTTTGATTTCGATTAGTGTTGACTATATACATGGATATTATTGTATCATTTTGACTTAGCATGATGTTAGACAATATAGATACTTTGACTATTGATGGATTTCGATTCATAGTATGATTTGTGTGGATTATTAGAGAGACATTTTATATTGATGATGATGTGTTGTTGACATATTTATATATTTCTAACATTTGGAATTCTTGTCATATTGAGTAGGATTTAACAGTTGAACTAATCTTGTGATCTTATTGGTATTGATGAAATATAGAATTGAGATGTTGTTGGAATTTTAAAATAGTAACATTATTTGTCTAGATGATGATTTAATTTATATATGGATGATTGTTGACTTATATGCGTATATTTTATCTTGGATGTTTTGATGTGGCCATGAGGCCAAAGGAGGTATTGTGTTATTTTTACAGGTAATTATATCACAACAATCAAAGGGGATTGGAGACCAACCACAACGGAATACTGGGTGGATACGACAATGGTCACCATGGAAACTTGTGGAATGTTGTTATTTTGTTATTTGTTGTTAGGAGGTCCCCATGGGGGGGATGACCTCCAATTGTGACCAAGGGGTTTTGTGTATATTTCTTTTCCTTTCTTTTATTTAATTTTTGTGTATGTGATTTTAATTATGATGTAATTCCTTTTATCATTAATTAATTTATGTGTCTAGATTAGTGAATTAATCATGTTATTAAGCTAATTATGGATGGCACAAAAGAATTAATTTATTATATTATTTAGTGCTTTTTTGTATGTTTTTAAGTTGAGTGTAAGTAACTTGAGTGTTGTACACTCTACCTCACCTTGGAAACTCAGATTTGGCCTTAAGGGCCAATTTTTGAGGTTTGTGGGACAAGCTAATCTTGTCCCACAGTTCTTAATTTCTCATACCAACCCTACCTATGGATTTGAGGGTAAACAATAGACCCCATTAATTGTTTTTTAAGACAAAAAGTGGCATTCATTGCACTTTTCTTACATGGGTTTTAAAGTTTCTCCTTAAGGGGTGTGGGTTGGGATTATGTGTGTAAGAGGTTTGTCATTCCTCTTAACCACTAATTTATTCTGCATTGGGGTTTAGGTTTGACTTATCAGGTGAATTTGAGGATGAGTAATGTTGGATCCTACATGGATCCACCCCACTCTTATCTTTCCCTTTTTCTATTTATGCTAATTTTATTGCTTGTTTGGGGTTACTTCATTTCTTTTTGAGCTCTTTATTTTTGGAGTTGGAGGATTTTTGAGTGCTTGTGGATTTTTTGGAGCTTTTTGGTGATAGATTGGGCTTGAAGGATCTTGGTGTGTGAATCTTGGATCAAGCTCTACCATGGAAAGGTAGGAGCTATACCCTTGTTTTATTACTTATGTATATGTGTATGTTATTGAGTGTTTTGGTATGCTTGTTGGGTCCTTGGGTAGATTGCCTAAGTATGGTGTAGGAGAAGGCTATGGGGATATTATATTTAGGGAGGAATAAGAGTTTATTTCATGTTTTGGAGGGAGTTGGGTTGGGTTCCCCACCTTGGACAAGAAAATTCTTGCATTTCTTACTTGTTTTGTTTTATGAGGGAGAGATAAGAGATTGTAAGGAGGCATAAGAGAATGTGAGAGGCATAAGAGGATCTTGAGGGTGGCATAAGAGTTGTGTAGGGGTTTTGAGATCCATATTAGAGGGTTTTAAGGTGGGCACCTAATCCCATTGGGAGGCATAAGTGATCTCCCCATAGGTCCTTGCTCCATTGGCTTGCATGTTAAACCCTTGTGAAATTTGTAAAGTCATATTGTTGTGTTTTTTTCTTGTGATTGAATGTGCTCAAAATGGTTGTGAATATTTCAATTGTGTTTTGGAAGCATTTTATAGTTTCCATATATTCTACCCATCCCTTATTACTTTGTGGTTGGGACTCGGAGGCCAATGAGGAGGATTGCTTCTTCTCCTCATTGGAGTTTTGTAGGTTGGAGAGTGTTTCCTATCCCCCATTTCTATTTTTGTGATCAAGTGAAGAAATGGTGGAGCTCTTGTTGGGGAGTTGGGACATGGAGCACTTGTAAAGACCAATAAATTATTCGATTGAGCTACCTTTCTTGTAAATTCCCACTTAAGGTGGAAGACTTGTAGTATTGTCGATGAAACAAAAGTTGTATGGCACATCTTGTTATCAAGTTGTAAATTGTGAGAAAATTTTCATATTCTTTAGAAATAAATCCATCTTGTGAACTCTTTTAAGAGTGTGAATTTAGAAAATTAAAGTTTCATGTGATTAGTATTGTGAAAGAAATTTTCAAGATTTACATTGTCCTTGAGAATGGAAAACTGAAAATATATATGGTGGATACACATTCCTTGTAAGTTAAGAAGATCATTGTTATTTTAAAATTTAATACTTCCATTCCAAAAAAATTAAATATGTTAGACTCTATTTTGAAAGAAACAAGTATTCTTTTAGTTGCACTTTCTTGTGAAATGAAAATGGTTATTTTTCCCTCATTAAAAGTAAGTAAGTTGAAACATTGCAACTTAAAAATGTATTAATAACTAGTTGAAGGAAATATTAGTTAGATCTATAAGATTTGATGAAATCCGTCTCTTCTATTATCACTTAGTTTCTTAAGTTGTCCATGAAAACCTATAATTAGCCTAATCGAACTATAGGTGAATTTAACAAAAATATATATATTTGTATGAATCCACACTTCTATTTAAATAAAATGTAGTCGAGTTAATTTTAGGGACTTATTTTGTAAATTCTTACCCTAAGCTTACTAACCTAACATTGACCTCCTTTGAACAATAAGGAGAATTTATATAAAATAGATTGTTTTAGTATCATTCACATAATAATATGTTAATACACTAATATTCTCATAACCCTAGTTATATTGTTAATTGTGTAATATTAATATATATTAATATATCTATATAAATATATATATTAATATATATTTAATATTATTATTATATTTTTTCTAATTATTATTTATTATTAATATTATTGTTAAATATTAATGGTGTATTAGTGGAATGAAATTCCATTGAACAAAATTAAAATAATATTTGTAAATAAGGTAATCTTAGTGGAGGCCACGGGCCATTCTTTTCTTTTAGTTTTGTTTTGAATTGGGGTGAAGAGGGTTCGAGAACCCCAACTCCCACCCCATATAAAAATATGGGGTGGGTTTGGGATCGTAGACCCCTCCCCACCCCTTAAAAGCTTTTAATACATTGATCCGTTGGGGGCCGAGCCCCCACCATATTTTCAATGCAAATAAAAATTCATTCCCACAAACCACCAATTTAACACATTCACCATTTTTGGGTGCGTGACCCATGTGCATCACGACTTGATAAATAATTTTTTTTATGATAAATAAAATCATATATATACAAAAAAAGATATATAAACGAACACACACACACACACACGCACACACACACACACACACACACATATAATGTAAAATTTTATTTTAAACCAATCCGAAATAAAATTTTACATTATGTGTGTGTGTGTGTGTGTGTACAAGTATATATTAATATATATGTATATATTCATATACCCAAATAAATATATTCAACATTTTTACCTATTTTCTAAAATGGGGCAAATACCCACATGCCCATTTGGGCAAATGCTAAAATAGTAAATTAAACAAAATGAATAAATAAATACATCGTAAACCGTAGATGAGGGTATGAATGGAATCCTTATGAAAATAAATTTTTTTGTTCATCCTTGAGCTTGGGATTTCTCCCATGGCTTTCTCCTCCTCCACCAATCTGTAAAATAAAACAAAAGAAACTATAAGTCAAAACGAAGAGAAGAAAGTTTTTCTTAAGAAAATTGTAGGGTTAGATTGTTTCAAATATCTAAGGGCCACAAATGAATCCATCGAATGGATGATATTCATCCCTACAAAAAGTAGGTGGGAAGTGGGTGAGAGAAATTCAAATTTTAATTTGCATGGGTGGACCTTACTTTGGTGTCACTCAATTAAGTTTAAAAGGGGATGGGTGTTATTAAATTTATAACCTAAATGTCTTTTAGAGACATTTTAATTTAATGTCAACTTTGACCCCTTTATGGGTATAATAGAACCTTATTATTTAATTAATTATACCACTTTACCCTTGGGATTATTTTGTGCAAGTTTAACTATGGTGGAAATTAAATTTTATCAAAATAAAATTTAGGGAACTTAAACCATGCCTTAGACTAACCTAGTTTATTAAAAGGTATTGAGAGTTTTATTATTTTATTATAATGGGGATCAAAAATAAATTAATATTATTGATTTAAAGTAACTTAGAAACAATAATGTGACAACCATTAATTCGAACATTTTGCAAGTATGTTTAACAAAGAAAATATAAAATGTATCCCATAAATGTTTTCAAGTTTGACCTAGGTTGTTCTTTGGTTTTGTGGGGAAAAATTAGTGGGTGTTACACTTCATATCAAAGAAATAGGTTCAAATCTTGGACCCTGGGCACACTTAAAAACATGAGTCACAAACATTTAACCTAGACAACTCTAAAACCTAGAAAACAACATTGTATGATATTTGTATAATGTAGTGAACTTGAAAACTGAAAAAAACTAGAATGATTAACTAACTTTCACTTAGTCTATGCAGAAGGTGCTAACTAGGTGAGGGGTTCTTGCACATCGACCTAGACTTACCACTTCCAGATCAGGTTGTAGCAGCCATCTTAACTCAGATATAGTAGACACTTCAAGACATCAACACTGTTATACACGGTGGATTCTTAGGAGGATGACTTGCTAGAAAGGATAGAGAGCCTTTAGTTGAGGCTCGTGCAACTCCTCTTCACAATGATGAGCATAGGGAAGAGAACGCCCAAGTGGATTCAGCTAGAGAAGATTCACCTTAGAGGGGACATGGACACGAGATTTCAAGACACGAGACAAAACTTGGAGCCCTAGAATGTAGGAGGAACATGTAGAGAGACCTACGGATCAACAATCGTCATTTGTAAATAATATTAGGGAGATCCTAAAACTACATCCATCTCATTATTCCATAGATACAAGTGGTTTTTTGGGAGAGGCTTTGCTAGTGAGCTTGAGCGGGTGCTTCAATATTTTCCCATGTACTATCAACATGAAATATCATGTTGTGATCCATCTTATAAGGGATGGAGTAGGTTTCTGGTGGAGTATTGAGGAGCAGAAGCTCTGCGTAGACTTAGGGAAAGTTACCTAGGAGATATTTGAGGAATGGTCAAGGAGTAGGTACTTACCTAAGAGGTTTATCTAGTAGATAATAGATGAGTTACATGACCTTCATTAAGCATCCATGACTATACTAGAGTACGAAACTCAATTTCTAGATTTACTTCAGTATGTCCACTATATGTAGGATGAGCAAGTCAAGATTAACAGGTTCATCAGGGGCCTAAATTTGGATTTGGGAGATGCAGTCTGCATTCATTTCCCACAGACCTTAACAGAGGCCATTGAGAAGGCCTACATTACAAAAGAGACTAGGGGGAAGACTCAGCAGGCCAGGAATAGAGTGTAGAGAATAATCCAACAGATGCAGGCTAACAAGTTGAGGGGGTCAGCTCCTCCTCTTCATGGTGGACATGGTCCTACATAGTCTTTATTCAGGCCACCACAACATCTACCTCAGTAGTAGTAGTAGTAAACTTGTCCACCTTTAGACCTCCACAGAGATTCGATGCTCAGAAGGGACACAGTATGGGGACTTCCCATACGGGTCCCATTAGGACACACGGTGCACCGAGAGTGCAACCAATAGTAGTTTGTTAGCAACAACCTCGGTAGTGTATAGCCGAACATCAAGATCCACAACACTCGACCACTATAGTACTGTTCTTGCCGCATCTCATTGGAGAGGGCCAAATAGTTGTTATTGGTGTGGCATTGTTGGACATCATTGAAGAGAGTGCCCACAAAACCCTAGTAACAAGGGTAAGGAATAGATTTTAGAGCCTATAGTTGGCGACATGGGATGTAGCCATCGGATCTATGCAGCGGTTGGGAATTGTCACGCTGAGCACCATAACACTATGATAAACACTACATGTAGCATTTGTGGTATTACTACCTCTATATTGTTTGATTATTTTGGTTCATCTGATTCATTTATTGTACCATCTTTAGTAGAACATTACTGGCTGGTGGCAATTACGTAGGGATTTAGTTTGGATGTTGAGATGGCTTTTGGAGCTAAAATATTTGTAGACTCCTTAGTTAAGGAGTGTGTAGTGGATTTCGAACCCTTCACCACTACATCGGATCTTTGTATCCTTCCGTTGGGTTCGTATGGAGTCATCTTGGGCATGGATTGATTATCTACACACAAAACCAAAGTGATTTGTTACCATAAGACTATATCATGAACAAATGATCTGGGAGTTGAGTCATTGATAGCCGAATTTAGGAGGCCCATTTCTATCCACACTATTTCCACGATGCAGCTCAATTAGTGTACATGAAATTGGTTTAAGTTGTACGTTATTACTGTTAGTGATAGGTTGTAGGATGGGGCTAGTGGACCTTCACTTGGTGAACACCCCATCTTGAAAATTTTTCTAATGTATTTCCTAGTTATCTATCGTGGATGCCTCCACCACATACAATAGACTTCCACATTGAATTAGTTATATGAATAGATCCTATCTCATGAGTGCCTTATAGGATGACACACCAGATATTTGTGAGCTCAAGTTGTAGCTTGATGAAATTCTTGAAAGGCCTAATCTTCCTAGTCTATTCCCTTAGGGTGTACCGATGATTTTTAAGAAGAAGGATGGATCCTTGCAGTTGTGTTTGGATTATTGTTAATTGAACAAAGTAATGATCAAGAATCCTTACCGCCTTCCACGTATTGATTATTTATTTAATCAAATAAAGGGCTCCATTGTATTTTCTAAGATTGATCTTTAGTATGAATACCATCAGTGAGGTTTGTGCAGTGTAGATATCCACAAGTCTGCTTTCCACACCATATATGGGCACTATGAGTTCACAATTGTTCCTTTTAGTTTGAAAAATGCCCTCGCAGTGTCGCAGTTGTTCATGAGCTCGATGAACGGGGTGTTCAGGATGTTTTTACATCGCTTCGTTCTCATTTTCCTTGACGATGTTCTGATATAATTTCTTACATGTGAGGAGCATGAGGAGCACCTTCATCAGGTTCTATAGTGTTTTTGTGAGCATCAACTTTATGGGAACCTAAAGGAATGTGTATTCTTTCAGTCTTAGGTGTAGTATTTGGGTCACATCATTTGTAGGGAAGGTATTGTAGTCAATCCTTCCAATATTAGAGCCATTATGGATTTACCGGCTCCCACTAGTGTGACCAAGGTACGCAGTTTCATGGGCTTGGTAGAATACTACAAGATATTTGTACATTACTTTTCTTAGGTTACACACTGGTCACTTCCTTAAGTGGAAAGGGAAGAAATTTGTATGGTCGATAGATGTGAGCAAGCCATCAAGAAACTGAAGTAATGCCTCATGAAAATGCCTATTATTATAGTGTCGGACCCTCAAGGTGAGTTCTTCATTTGTACTGGATGCTTCTTTGGTAGTAATAGGAGGTGTATTGATGTAGGAAGGATGAGTGGTTGCTTTTATGTCTCGTAAACTCAAAGATTATGAGCTTAGTTACCTAACTCATTACCTTGATCTTACAGTAGTTGTGCACACCTTTGTGTGGTGGATACATTTCCTTCTTGGCCGGAGATTTATACTCAGGACTGATCACTTGAGTCTTCGCCACCTCCTCACACTGCCCAATCTCAATGCTCATCAACAACATTGGATTTAGTTTCTTTGTGAGTATAAAATGGAGATAGAACATGTGAAGTGGAAGGAGAAATTTTTGCAAATGTCCCGAGTAGGCAGAGACATGTGGTTATGGCTACTTCAATGGGTACAGATTTACGGAGTAGGATTTTATAGCAGCTTCCTCACGACAACTTCTACCTTGCAGCCAAGGAAGAGATTGAGTCTTAGAGGCTGCTTGGGGAGATTTAATGTATTTTCATAAGAGACAGATCACATTTTCAGTACAGAGGTCAGATATATGATCCTAGAGATGGAGGTTTGAGACAGAAAATTTTGATAGATGCTCATCGTGCACCTTATTCTGCCTATCCCAAGGTGAAGAAGATGAAAGCCACCTTGAGACAGTTGTACCATTAGAGGGGACTATGGAGAGATGTAGCTCAGTTTACGTTGTTTAGAGTGTCAGAAGATGAAGGCCAAGCATCAACATCCAGCTGGCCTTCTCTTCCCTCACACTATACCGAAGTGGAAATGGGACACCATTTCCATGGATTTCATAGTTGGGTTATGAATGTAAATATACCATCACAATGGCATCATGGTCATGGTGGATAAATTGATGAAAGTGGCCCACTTTTCTCCGGTGAAGACCACCTACATAGCTAGTACAAAGAAATAGGTATACCTTAATCATATTTTCATATTACATGGGCTTCAGTAGAAGATCATTTGTGACTGTGATCCCTTGTAAACTTCTCACTTCTAGAATATGATGTAGTATGTTGTTGGGATGAAGATTAAATTCAGTACAACTTATCACCCGAGAAATTTGGACATACCTTGAGTGAGTGAATCAGATTTTGGAGGAAATTATTAGGATGTACATCATGGACCATTAGTCGAGGTGGGAGGAGTACTTGTATTTAGTGGATTTTGTCTACAATAATAGTTTTCATAGTTTGATAGGCATGGCTCTTTTTCAGAAAATGTATGGAAAATAGTGGAGGACACCACTAAGTTTGGACAAGTTAGAGGATAGGGTTTCTCTTGGGCCAGCTTTACTACATGATATGGAGCATCATGTGATGATGATGAGTGCAGTTACAAGAGGCTCGGGACGGGAAGAAGAAGTATAAGGATCATCATAAGAGAAATCATAGTTTTGAGGTGGGCATGGAGGTGTTTCTTTGTGTTAGGTCACATAAGAGCCCTATCCATTATGGAAAAGGATCTAAGCTTGATCCTAGCTTGGCTCATCTAGCACCGCCACCTAGCTTGGCTCACGTCCATGATGTATTTCATGTTTTTGTACTTAGGAGGTACATTAAAGATCCTTCTCATGTATTAGATTGGACCTCATTGTATGTGCAAAATCAAGGGTAGATGATGGTGGAGCTCATCCGTATTATAGAGCGTAGGACCCTATGCCTTGAGACTAAGATATAGTATAGATTCGAGTCCAATGGGACAGGTATGATGATACTACTACTACATGGAAGGATGTTACATTTCTATGAGTCAAGTTTCCACACCTATTTCAAAGTGACATACAAGAGGAAGTCGAGTCTAAGGTGAGGGGATGTAGTTCGCACTTCCCTTCGACACTATTATACTTTTATTTTGACTAGTGTTGACTATATACATGGATATTATTATATCATTTTGACTTAGCATGATGTTAGATGATAGATATACTTTGACTATTGATGGATTTTGAATCATAGTATGATTTGTGTGGATTATTAGAGAGACATTTTATACCGATGATGATGTATTGTTCACATCAAAATTGATTCTCCCTTCGAGACCAAGAAGCATCACAGATTTAGAAATACATTAAGAGACAGACAAATCATATTATGAGTCATTTTATAGCCGGGGAGGGGATTCGTCTAACTCTTTATCACTCGGGCATCAGAGAAATGGATAACACCTTCATTAAGGATTTGATCTATCCTCACTACTTTAGGTTATGCACAACAGACCGGGGTGAGAGGGCCCATTTTGTAACCTCTATTGGTGAAGGATAATCAATATATCCTTCTTTGCACAAATTTGACAAGAAACCTTGAGAAAATATCATCAATGCACCACAATTTAACTCTCACGAGTTGTCATTTCTAAAGAATGGTGAAATCTCCTAAACAAGGTTAAAGGTTACTAAAGACATTATGGAATCTTGATTGCTTCTACATAATTTAGCAAGTAGAATTTGTTCATTTGTGGATACACAACACAAAAAGGGTACTTCAGGTAGGATTTGTAGTTATTTTAAATTTATAGGCGGGAGTTAAGAAAGATAACGTTGATTATAACAAATCTTTAAGAACCTTCACATTTGGAAAACTAAATGATAGATTTCTTGAGAATATATAAAATATTCCTTCAACTAGAAGGTGTGCATCAATGGAGACACGATTTGTGTGGTTTTACACAATCTTAAATAATTTAACATGAAGGCTCGAGCTAAAGACTTAATTAAACATTAAAGACCCCGGTTCCTCACACCTAAGATACACTCAAATGATTACATACAATCTTTATTAAAAAAATAAACAGTAAAGTGATTTTAAATATTTTATTTCATTACGGGATGAAGGATCTTCTCGTAATAAAATTGCAAATGCCACTAAAATATCACAGAGATGAGATCTGTGTGATTCAAAGGATTTTAACATAATATTTCAATGGGAAAAAGAAAAAATACTTCAGGACATTCTAAAATGAAGCAAACACAAATTTTCCCAAGATTAACATAAATTAATTCAAAGTTGATTATATTCATCAAGAGGGGAAAGTTTATTTGAATAGTCTTAGATCTTTTCAATGGCTTTACACTCACAAAAAACTTGACATGATCAAATCTAAATCATAAGAGATTAATAGGTTTCTCATATGGTCTCTCGGGAAGATGGGATTTCCCAAATTTTCTCAAAAAATTTAACACCGAACTTTTACAAGAGTATTATCATTGTATTTATACATTTGACTTGCTCACTCATCCCAAATTTCCCCCCCAATAAGAAGAATATTCGAGGTATCCTTTTCTTATTACAAATTTGTCTCAAAAAGTGATGTTTACAAAATTTACACATGAAATCTGCTAGGTGGAAAAATTATGAAGTGATCACATTTCTCAAACCCTTAACCACGACTAGGATGCCATGCCACAACTTTTTGACATCTTATTAATCATTATTTTAATCTATCATGTGAGAAATTCCCGTTTTAATCATTTTCAGGTGGCTCTATATAGATGCGTTTGACAAGCAACCCTTTTCACCTTCAAGGACACACGGAGAAATGAGTGTGCCCGCATGGATGCCTACATTCGCGCTTTGAGAAATGAGTTTCGCACACAAATTATTCCACATACTTGCATTCTGAGTCCTAGTTGGCCAAGTGAAAAGAGGAGTCATCAGAAATATCCACGTGTTTTCTTGGTGCAACTACAAAGGTTAAGTACAGAGGAAAGTTCCAAAACAAGTGCGGGCCTTCCACATGCCCTGGGCTCAAGAAAATTTCCTTTTATCCTTTGAAAATTTCTCAGTATAAAAGGAGTGAGTGGAAGCCTCCACGTGTATCACTTGTGCACTTTTGATATGGTGCCCAAAGGCAGAGACCCTAAACAAGTGTGGGCTCACAACATGTCCTAGCTTGAAAAATTTGTTGAAAAACATTCAAGAAATACAGGAAGGTGCCACATGCCTTATGTCCCGAGAAAGTTCTTTCTGTCATTAAAAAATTATAAGTATTGGTAGGATCCAATGTAAACCTCAAAGTGTCCCTTTGGCTCTTCTTAAAAAGTAAAAGTATAGGGGAATGTGCCTAAACTACTGCGGGCCCTCCATGTTTTCTGAGTCTAACAAAGCTACACCGACCACTTGAAGAAAAGTGTAAGTATGTAGAGGAGCTAGTGGAAGCATCCACGTGTCTCCTTGGCGCAACTACTAATAGAGGACCCAGAGGTGGATCCTCAAAAGATCACAAGCCCCCATGTGTCCGAACCCGAATGAGTTACATCCACTACTAAAAAATTCTAAGTATGGATAGAGTGAGCAGAGACCTCCACGTGTCCCTTCGGCGCTCTTTTGATATGGATCCCAAAAGTGGAGACCCCAAACAAGTGCGGGCCTTCCATGTGTCTTGAGTCCGAAAAAGCTACACCGGTCACTTGAAGAAAATTTTAACTATAGGTAGGGCTAGTGGAAAGCTCCATGTGTCTCCTTGGCACAATTCCAAAGGTCAAACGAAGAGGCAAATTTTCAGATTAGCGCTAGAGCTCCATGTGGATAAGATTTGAGTTGAAGTGAGTAAAAATTAAAAATGTTTCACCAACCTCCTTCCAATAAAGAATGAACACGTATCTACGGATGTTAGAGATAAATTTTGATAGGGAAAACATGCCCCTCGAATAGTAAGATGCAGGGGAACTCAACCATGTGTGCCCGGAAATGAATCTTTCTTCAAGGAAAAAGAATTTGGAAATGATATAAGGCCCAAATGTGATCCATGACCATGGAGAAGGATGTTTCAACAACATACAAATGAAAACAAATTTTCACCAATCTATTCAGGAGATAGAAAATATGACGAACGAGGTAAATTGAATGTTTTTTTAGACCAAATGGGGTGAGATCAAAATCAGCACCAAAATAGGCTCGACTCGGGGATGGGCACTCCCACGAGTACCACAAGAAAAAATAGTAGAACAAGTGAAAAAATAAACCATTGTGCAATGGATTCACAAGACAACCTTCCAAGAAAAAAATAAGAAACCAACAAAAATGTCCGCCAAGGACCAGGACGAGTCAAAACAGAAAAACACGAAAGAAGAAAGAAACCAAAAGAATCTACACTGTACAATGGTGCATATCTAAATTTTGAGAAATCAGTCAAGGAAATGTTTCAAATTCCTTCCATTAATAGGCAATTCAAGAAACTCCCCATCTAGGTCTTTTAAAAATAAGGTATGTTCAAAGCAATTCGAATGTCAATAGAATAAGGGCCCATCCACAATGCATCAAAATTTCCAATTTTTCCCTTATCCTCGTGCATACTACCCCACAATAGGACAAGATCTCCCACATTGAAATATCTTGAGTCACCTTCTTATAAAAACAACTTCTTCAATTTCTTTTTGAATTTTACATGCCTTTTATGGGATGCCTTTCTTTCTTCATCTAACTTGAAAATCTGATTGATGCAAAAATCATATGGGCTAACCTTTTGATCTTCCATTTATTGAAGAAATTTAAATGAAGATAGTTACATATACGCAGCATAGAATCTCTTGAGTTCCATACACCAACTCAAATGGGATTTTTCTAGTAGCTCATTTAATAGTGATTTGATCAACCCAAACAACAAACTTCAACTTCTCACCCCACTTCCTTTTGTTCAACTCCAAATTTCTTCTAATTATCTTCAACATATTTTATTACTAGACTCTAATTTTCCATTTCCTTGGGGATTATAATTGGAATCATATGTCAAATTGATCCCATATTCGTGACACATAGCCACCAAAGGTTTAGCTCGAAAGCTCATGGCATTATCAACAACTATTTTGGCAGGTACCCCAAATCTGTAAATGATATAATTTAGGATAAAATCCATGACAATTTGGTGAGTTTCCTTCTTGGTGGGGATTTCCTCCACCCACTTAGTGAAGTAATCTGTGGCCACTAATACCCACTTATGGCCTACACTTGAGGGATCATAAATTTCCCCAATGAAATCCATTCCCCATTTCCTAAATGGGGCTTCAATTGATACAGTTGTAAAGGAAGAGATCCTGAAGCTTTCAGTCTTCCAGAAAAGTGTTGGAAACTTTCACATTTTCTTACCAGAGAGTTGTATCTTTGAAGAGATTTTGCAACCAATAACCAGCCCTTAAGATCTTATGAGCTGTGACTCTTCCAGCAAAATTCCCCCCACAAAATCCTCCATGGAGATCAACAATTATTTTAGGGGCTTCATCTTTAGTAATGCATCTTAAGAGAACTCCCTCAGGGTTCTTCCAAGCTAACCCAAAATCAGTAATGACATATTTTTGGGAAGCTAACTTAAGTGATTTTTTTATTCTTTCTCAAATGTTTAGGGCATTGTAGATGTTTGAGATAAAAAATGATGTCCTTGTACCATTCATAATTTATCAATTTTTCAAGGACATTAAACCTTTCTTCTTCAACTTCATTTACCTCAATTGTTTGTAGATTACTCTCTACCATAAGTTTTTCCAGGCCCAAATCTCTGACCAATTTTGTTGTTTGGATGTCCATATCACACTCTTGGAATTTTTTTACCCATTGACATCTCTTGCTTGAAACCTCCATTTCTGATGGGATAACTTTCACCATGGTGTGGGGAACATAAGAAATAACTTTGGAACTCAGAATATATGGTCTGAAGAACTTTGTTTCTTTTACCAAAGAAAATACCGACTTCTCCATAATAGTATACTTTAGCTTAGCTCCTTGTAATGCCTTACTAAAAAATGCACTTGGTCTCTCAGCTCCCTCATCATCCTTCTCCAACAACACAGATGCAATAGTAATTACTAAAGAAAAATAAAACATTTGGATAGCCTTCTTATAATCTGGAGCTGATAAAACATGGGAATTCTTTAATGCTTCTTTCATCCCAACAAAAGCTTGAATAATTTCTTCTTCCCATTTGATACTCTTATCTTTCTTCAGTATGCTAGTGATTGGGATAGTTAGTTCAGTAAATTTGGAGATAAATCTCCTAATAAAATTAATCTACCCAAAAAAGGATTGAATTCCCTTCTTGGTTCTTGCAATAAGGACTTTGCTAATGGCTTCTACCCTTTTAGGATCAATCATGACCCCTTCCTTTGACACAATGTTTCCAAGAAGCTTTTCTTTCTAAACTCCAAAATGGCACTTCTTGGGATTTAGTGAAATACCATACTCCCTACATCTTAACAAAAATTTCTAAGTTTTACTGGTGGTCACTCCTTTTCGGAGAAAAAGTCACATCATCTTGATATACAACAATGAAATCATTAATATAGCCAGAGAAAGCTACATCCATTACTCTTTGGAAAGTGGCTCCAACATTCATTAGACCAAAAGTCATTCTGACATATACATATGTTCCCAAGGAGTGGTAAAGGAAGTCTTGATTCACTTTGATTCCTTCACAACTACCTGGTTATATCTAGAAAAACCATCCAAGGTGGATAAAAATTCCAAACTAGTAACCAATTGTAACATATTGTCCATATTTGGAAAAGGGTAGTTATCCTTCATTGATGCTTTATTCAAGTTTCTAAAGTCCACACACAACCTTATATCTCCATTCTTCTTTCTGACAGGTACCAAGTTTGCAACCCATGATGAGTACCTTGTGGACTATATGATTCCTCCATTCCTCAATTTTTTCAGTTCTTCTTGCAGCTTCAGGGAAAGGAGTGGATTGATCGGCCTCTATTTCTACCTAAACAACTTGGTAGAAAATTCTAGGGAATTTTGTGCTGAAACTATCCTCCCCGTATGCTTTCGGTTTAGAATAAGACCATGCTAAACAGTCCTAGTATTTCTTCAATAATTGGACATTCGAATTATTTTCTTCCTTGCTCGATTTCTACCTAGCCGATCTTACATTGTTTATCCTTTATGCCCAAGTCATGGTCTTCAAAATCCCTTGAGGTGACATGAAATTTTTGACCATGCAATCAACATTATCAAAGTTTGATTCAAGTGCTACCAAACCTCTGGGAATAATATTAGTCTTCAACTGAATGATGTATTTGCCAAATAAAGTCTCCTTTCCATCAGCTGCACAAACCATTGGTTCCCAATCTATACGTTGATTGTAAAATTATCCTTGGTTCTACAAGAACCTTTGCACCATGGCATTGTCTTCTAACACTTGCCAATGTTTAACATTTTCAGGAGCACATGGGCTAGTTAATATCTCAATATTATACTCACAATAGGGGGATATAACACAATTTTCAAATATGGACACAATACAACCAATTTGTCTACTAGAGTATTGTACTTCCTATTGTGATGTATTATGTTGAAGGAGTCAAACCTTTTAATGAAATCCCAGACTGCATGCTTATACTGCTCCATTTTTTGTTTTTTTGTCGCATACATTTTTCTAACCTGATTGAAAATTAGCTTTGAATCTCCTTTAACAATAATGTCTATAACACCATATCTCTAAGCAATTCTTAAACCCAATAATAGTTCTTTATATTCTACAATATTTTTAGTGCACTCAAAGTTGAGTTTAAAAGAAAAAAACTCTTCCTAGCCTGGAGATATTAGAACAATACCAACACCATTTCCAAATTTAGAGCAAGCCCCATCAAACAACAAAGTCCAAGGAGAACCTACTTGTTTAAGAGACTTGCATTGATCAATTTTGTGCTCTTTACCATCAAAAAATCCAACAAATTTATCAGCATCAATGTCAATGTATAACACTTCATAGGAAGCATTATTGGGATCCTCAATGAGATGTAGCATCTTCTTTTCACCATACAACTTTACAAGGCTGCCCTCAATAGGTATAGTGGAAAAAACATATCCATTTGCATACTCCCACCAATAATAGTATCCCATTTTCTTGATAACAACATTACCCATTTGGTAGGGAAGTTAACAATAACAAAATCTACTTTTAAGTTCTTTCCTAGGTATCTGCAAGTTACACTATCAAACTCTTGAAACATCCAACCACTGGAACCTCTCTGGAATCCATGGTAGTGCACTTCCCATAAGCTAATGTCACTTTGATATCTAATTCATTCATGACCTCAAGAGGCATAACATTGCATGATGCTTTGAAGAAAACATATAGTTGTGTAACAACATGTCCTTAATAATCAGAGTAGTGGAAAATGGATCTACATTCACCTTGGACTCAACCAAGGATGTTCCCAAATATACTTCATGTGGCTCACCTGGTTCTTCTAGTACTTGGGATTTTTCCAACTCTACAATGATAGGAGGAGTCTCAACATTGTTTACATTTCTTCCTTGGGTAATCATTTCTTCTTTCAATCCCAAATACTCAAAGTCTCTTTTCTTGTGCTCAAGAATCCTAAGCAGCTCAAAAATTGGAACACAAATCTTGATTTAACTCAAGTCCTAGGAAATGTCATAAGGAACATATTTGGGAAAGGAAAAATTTGGAGGAATACTTGACAAACCGATCGACAAGAAAGGATTTTTATGGTCAGGCATTGGCAAGGATACTAGTCCTGTTTGGGGAAATAAGGCCTTTTCCAAATGTGTCTTTCTTAGGAGTTTCTTTTAAGATATTGGTGAGAATTGGAGTTCTTGGTTTGTCCTGAGGCCTTGTCCCTTTAACAAATTTACTCCTAGTGTTATATTCTTTTTCTTGGGAAACCACAACATTCATTAACAACTACCTATCTTCCTTAGAGGGGATTCCTCCATCATACTTTTTAATCATTTATGCCCTCAAGTATTAAAAATAATTGTTATGAAATTTAAAATATTTTACCATATCTATTTCAAAAGTATGAGAGGGAGGAAGGGGTAATACAGTGAATGAAATCCTGGAAATCTATAGCAGTTATGGCATTGGTTAATTCAAATCGAAGTTACTCCTTGGTGTGAATTTGTAAAGAAATCCATCATCATCTGTCTCATCATCATCAAATTCCTCAACTTCTTTGTCTTCATCACATGGGGAATGGGGCAAGAAACATTTATCACACCACTCCATATCTTGAACCTCTTCCACAAAAGCAACTCTAGCAGCTAAAAGATCACGCACCAATCTCTTTTCCCGAGGTTGGGGATGTTTATTTCCGATCCCACAGTCCTTTTTCCCTTGTCATCAGATCTCCGATCACCCTTAGGATTATTTACAAATATTTCTTGACCTTGTGCTTTATGATGACCTTGGGAGCTTTGTACAATTCCTTTCTCTCTATTCGGATAAATTTTAAGATATTCCTTTAACATCTCTCGGTTAGAGTTTTTACAACCTCTTCCGGATCAAAAGAATTACTTGACTCAAAGCTTCTCTGGATTGATCAACTTGACACCTTCCCTCTTATGACGCTTAACAACTACCTTGATGTTATTTTTGATCTCGCAAATACATGGTGAAGGCCTTCCTCAATGTTCTTGGGTTCTTGTCCCTTAAATAATAGGCATCCTTTTTGTCAAAAGCATCGAGAATTTTATTAAACAAGAAACATCACTTAGCCTCAAGATTACGGGTAGCCTATTCAAGGTATTATTGAACCGAGTATTGAAGTCATGAATGCAGACTCATTAAGATTCTTCTTGATATTTTTAAATTCTGATAAAATAAACCTAGGGTCTATCTTATCTCCATACCGCAATCTAAAAGCATTCTTCATTTCTATCCATGAGTCAATGAAGTTATATGGAAAACATTTATAGCGAGTCACATGCATCCTACTCAAGAGTATGAATACACAATTTTATGTACACATCCTCAAATTTGATCTCAAAGTCTTTCATTATATTGAAAATAAGCTTTAAGTGTTGATCTCCAGTAATAGTATTATTTCCTTGAAATTTAGGTAGTATATTTCTAACATCTTGGGGCACAACATCTAGATATCTAGCCATACCTCTGAAATCTATAGCACCAAAAGTGTTCACAAACAATGGAGGTCTGGGTGGGGGATGGGCCATATTGTTTTAGGGAGGTGATCTTATAGGAGAAAAAAATGATGAGGAGTGATGGGTTTGTAGGGCACATGAATGAAATTCTTAAAATGAATGTTCTCTACAAAATTTGTTTCTTGAAAGATCCTATCACCTTTGGAAAGTACAGGACCGAATGAGACATAAAAATTTCAAATACAAATTAAGGACCATCTCCAGTTGGAGAATTTAGATATACAAAATACTACTTGATTTAGAAGCACTTAAGGAAGTATGGCAATATTCAATGATAGGATGATCAGTTTCCACAATTGATAACTCCTTTCTTGATTTTTGATCTCCAACAACTTTCCAAATTCTTCTTCCTTCAAAATTTGTCTTTCCTAGTTCTGGAAACAACCTTTCAAAGTGGGGTCTTTAGTGAAGAAATATATTCTTCCTTCCATATTTGCGAATATTACTAATAAATTTCAATTGATAGAGGTTAAGACACTAACATTTATCAAAAATAATTCAACATGGAGTCACCACTAAGGATTTTCACCTTAGTTGTGCAAATTCAATAAAATTGATCTAACAAATGTCTTTTAACACTAAATTCATGCAAATATTCACATATCTAACATTCCTTTACCTATATTTAACATTGATTATGTAAAATTAGTGTAAAAAATAATAAACCGGAAATATTGCATGCGTAATTGCACTCAGAACTTTTCATAATTCTTACAAATCTCAACACAAGATGACATTTAAACAACGTATTTACACTTAGATCATGTAAGAAACATTACCAAGGTCTGTATGTGTACATATTTGTTCAAATATTCCCAAAGATGACGCCTTGAACTGGTGTTGTTGGCACATAAATAAGTCCCAAAGCTCAAATAATCCCTGGCAACGGTGTCAATCTGGTGTTGGTATCCAAATTGATTCTCCCTTGGAGACTGAGCAACATCACAAATTTAGAAAGAGACTGAGAGAATGATAGATCATATTATGAGATGTTTTGTACCCGATAAGGGGATTCGTTTGACTCTTTGTCACTCGGGCATCAGAGAAATGGATAACACCTTCATTAAGGATTTGATCTATCCTCACTACTTTAGGTTGTGCCTTTCAACTAGGGTGAGAGGACCCGTTTTGTAACCTCTGTTGGTGAAGGAGAATGAAGATATCCTTCTTTGCACAAATTTGATAGGAAACCTTGAGAAAATATGATCAATGCACCATAATTTAACTCTCACGAGTTGTCACTTCTAAAGAATGGTGATATTTCCTAAACAAGGTTTAAGGTTACTAAAGACATTATGGAATCCTGATTGCTTCTACATATTTTGGCAATAGAATTTGTTCATTTGTGGATACACAGTGCAAATAGGGGTACTTCAGGTAGGATTCATAGTTATTTGAAATTTATTGGTGGGAGTTAAGCAGGATAAAGTTGATTATACCAAATCTTTGAGAACCTTCACAACATTTGGAAAACTAAATGATAGAATGCTTCAGAATAGCTAAAATATTCCTTCAACCAGAAGGTGTGCATCAATGGAGGCCCAGATTTGCATGGTTTCACACAATCTCCAAGAATTTAACATGAAGGCTCGAGCTAAAGACTCAATTAAACATTAAAGACCCTAGTTCCCCACGCCTAAGATACACTCAAATGATTACATATAATCTTTATCAAAAAAATGACAAGAAATGATTTAAAATATTTTATTTCATTATAGGATGAAGGATCTTTTCGTAATAAAATTGCAAATGCCACTAAACTATCACGAGAGATGAGATCTTGTGTGATTCGGAGGATTTTAACATAATATTGCGATGGGAAAAAGAAAAACTACTTGTAGACATTCTAAAATGAAGCATAGACACAAATTTGCCCAAGATTAACACAAAGTAATTCAAAATTGATTAGATTCATTAGTAGGTGAAAGTTTCTTTGAACAATCTTAGAGATTTTCAATGGTCAGTACACTCACAACCAACTTGACATGATCAAATCTGAAACATAAGAGATTAATAAGTTTCTCGGATGATCTCTTAGGAAGATGGGTTTTCTCAAATTTTATCATAAAAATTAACACCTGACCTTTTGCAAGAGTATTCTAATTGATTTTATAGATTTCACTTGCTCACTCATCCCAAATTTCCCCCCAAAAAGAATAATATTCGAGGAATCCTTTACTTGTTACCAATTTGTTTCAGAAAGTGATGTTTAACAAATTCACACCCAAAATCTTCTAGTGAACAAATTATGACCTGATCACATTTCCCATACCCTCAACCATGACTGGGATGTCATGCCACATCTTTTTGACAATCCCTCTAATCATTCTTTTATTCTTTTATGTGATAGATCCCTATTTTAATAATTTTTAGGTGGCTCTGTAGAGGTGGGTCTGACAAGTAATACTTTTCACCTTCAAGGACACACCTTAACAAATGAGTGCCCCCACATGGATGCCTACATTCATGCCTATGAGAAATGAGTTTCCACGTATAGATTATTCAACATACTTGCGATGTGAGTCTAAATTTTCCAAGTGAAAAGAGGAGTCAGTGGAAACCTCCACGTGTTTCCTTGGTGCAACTGCAAAGGTGAAGTATGGAGGCAAGTTCCTAAACAAGCATGGGCCTTCCACGTGCCCTGGGCCCAAAACAATTTCCTTTTGGCCTTTGAAAAGGTCTTAGTATAAAATGAGTTAGCGAGAATCCTCCACGTGTCTCACCGGTGCACTTTTGATATGGTTCCCAGGAGGCGAGACCCTAAATAAGCGCGGGCTCATAACGTGTCCTAGCCCAAAAAAATTGTTGAAAAATTTTAAGGACCAGTGGAAGGCACCACGTGCCTTGGGTTTGAGAAATTTTCTTCGGTTGTTGAAAAAGTATAAGTATGGGTAGGATCTAGTGGAAACCTCCAAGTGTCGCTTCGATGCTTCTTCAAAATTAAAGTATAGGGGCAGGTCCTGGAATAGGTGTTGGCCCTCCACGTGTCTTAAGTCTAAAAAAGCTACACCGACCTCTTCGGGAAAATTTTAAGTATGTAGAGGATCTAGTGAAAGCCTCCACATGTCTCCTTAGTGTTATTATGAATGTAGGGCCTAGATGTAGATCCTCAAATGAGTACAAGCCCCCCACATGTCCAGAACCAGATAGAGTTACATCCGCTGCTAAAAAATTCTAAGTATGGACAAAATGAGCAGAGACCTCCACGTGCCCCTTCAATGCTCTTTTGATATGGAGCTGATCAGGGGATCATTTTGTAATTTTCCTAAACATCCATAAATTGTGTTAGTGCAGAATATAGTTTCGAGAGCTTTCTGTTGACTGTGAAAACATGATAAACGGACATCGGGAGCTCTAGTTATGTCCAGTCAAGTATCAGTCAACAGGAAATTCAACTATGGTCAACTGGTCAATATTGGACAAAGGGCACTGTGACACATGGTGAAAAGGAAAAGGGAGTCATTTGTGGGTTTTCGATCTCCGGTCTTTGACGGTCGTAAAAAGATAGCTCATCGGAACAAGAGGCTCAACTTTTGTTACGAAGGGGAGCCCAGCCACCGTGTGGACTATGGTATTATCACCAACGTGGTGGGTCCACAAGCCACCACGTGGCTTGCCACCACTTAGCCATTTTTCATTTTGAATATCATAGTATTATATGGTTGAATTTTATATTATTCACCATATTACTATACAATTTCAATTTGTAATGTTTAGGGTCGAATCTTGGTGAGACCACATTCCCACATATCTCGGCGGTCACAAAGCACACCACATGACTCGGCCAAACATTAATACAACCACCCACATAATCTTCCAAACCCCCATATATTGCTAGGTCCATGTGGTGGATGGGAGGATGAAGCAGTGGTAGGGGGCATATGCCATGCGTGGAGATCCACATGAGAAGGAGGTGGGGGTGGTTATGCCTCAAGTGGTCCTTTGACCACTTTAAACTGTGTGGAAAGGCTTATTAAAGCCTAAAACCATTACTCCACCACCAAATGGGGGATCTAATCCCATTTATAATGCAAGCTGCTCCATATGGGATTTTATCCCTTTTCAAATGCAATCCGCCACCATGGGGAATTAATCCCATTTTTCATGTATAAGGCTAGGCTAAAATTAGCCTTAGGATAATTTGTAAATGCATTTTTTAAGGGCCCTATTTTTGTATAAATAAGGAACCCATTTCATTGCAATGGGCACACAACACAATGGAGAATATCATTTCTAGATCTCACAAAGGAGGAGAGCGAGTGAAGAGGACAGTTAGTTATCATGGGCATAATTGTGTGAAGACCTAATTTATTTAGGCATTATTATTTTAATTATTATTGACCTATTATTTTTAGGAAATAGTAAATTAAAATTATTGTGGCTAGGAGTTATTAATACTACCTAGTTGGCCCATAGCGCCACACCAAATTATTGTGAATCCTGGAATATCGACCAAAGTGCCATAGGGCATTACGAAGTGTCATGAAAGCCAATCAAGAACCAGAGGATTTCGAACAGTGGAGCTAATGCCATCGAGATTTCCAAATATGCCAAGAAAGGGGAAGTCGGGTGTTATTTTTCACCCTTGTCTTCTAAAGGTCTAGTTATTCTTCTAAGCAAGTTCTTAATAGTTTCCATTAGGTTTTCTTGTGAAAGTACTATTATAACTTACAAGTTTTGACTAGTGGAATAGTTCAATAAGAACCCAGAGATGTAGGCAATTGCCAAACTCGTAATCAATCATTGTGTAATTTTCTTTATTGTCTTGCATTAATTTTTAAATTGATTATTGAAAAAGGAGCAAATTATCGGCAAATAATTAAAGCCTATAAGGGTCCGAGATCAGGTAGATAAAAACTTGATTATTTTCGGATCAGGAGCCCAAAAGCGGACACCCCAAACAAGTGTGGGCCTTCCATGCATCCCGAGTCCGATAAAGCTACACCGACCGCTTGAAGAAAATTTTAAGTATGGGCAGGGCCAGTAGAAACCTCCATGTGTCTCCATAGCGCAATTCCAAAGGTCAAACCAAGAGGAAAATTTTTAGATGAGCGCCGACCTTCTATGCAGAGACAAGCTTTGAGTTGAATCGGGAAAAAACTTCAAAATGTTCCACCGACCCGCTTCTAATCAAGAATGAACACATATCTGTAGACATTAGAGATACATTTTGACTGGGAAAACACGCCCATCAAAAAGTAAGATGTAGGGAACTCCACAATTTACTCCTGGAAATGAATCTTTCTTTAAGGAAAAAGAATTTGGAAATGATATAAGGCCCAAATGTGATCCACGACCATGGAGAAGGATCTTTCAACAACATACAAATGAAGAAAACTTTTCACAAATCCATTTGGGGAGACAGAAAAATACAACGAACCCCAGATTGAAGAATTTTTTAGACAAAATGGGGTAGGATATAAATGAGAATGAACACAACCACGAGGCCGAAGGAGGTATTGTGTGATTTTTGCAGGTAATTATATCACAACAATCAAAGAGGGATTGGAGACCAACGACAGTGGAATACTGGGTGGTTACGATAATGGTCACCATGACAACTTGTGGAATGTTGTTGTTTTGTTATTTGTTTTTAGGAGGTCCCCATGGGAAGGATGACCTTCAATTGTGACCAAGGGGTTTTGTGTGTGTTTCTTTTCCTTTCTTTTAATTAATTTTGGGGTGTATGTGTGTTTTATTATGATGTAATTCCCTTTTATCATTAATTGATTTATGTGTCTAAATTAGTGAATTAATCATGTTATTAAGATAATTATGGATGGGACAACAAAAATTCATTTAGTAGATTAGTTGGTTCTTTGGTTTATGTGTTTTAAGTTGAGTGTAAGTAACTTGAGTGTTATACACTCTACCTAACCCCTGGATATTCGTATTTGGCCTTAAGGGCCAATTTTGGAGGCTTCTCGGGATAAGCTTAGCTTGTCCCACACCTCTTAATTTCTTATACCAACCATACCTATGGATTGGGGGTTAAAAATAGACCCGTTAAGTGTTTTGTAAGAGAAAAATTGGCATTCATTGCACTTTTCTTTCATAGCTTTTGAAGTTTGTCCTTAGAGAGTGTGGGTTGGGATTGCGTGTAAGAGGTTTGTCATTCCTCTCAACCACTAATTTATTGTGCATTGGGGTTGAGGTTTTAATTTTAAGGTGGAGTTGAGGATGAGTGATGTGGCATCCTACATGGATCCACCTAACCCTCCTCTTCTCTTTTTCTATTTATGCTAGTTTTATTGCTTGTTTGGGGTTATTTCATTATCCTTGAGAATGGAAAATTGAAATTATATGTTGTGGATATACATTCCTTGTAAGTTAAATAGTTCATTTTTGTTATAAAATTGCATAATTTCATTCCCAAAATATTGAATGTGTTGGAATGTATTTTGAGTGAAACAAGTATTCTTTTTGTGCTTTCTTGTGACACTAATATGGTTATTTCTCCTCATTGAAAGTAAGTAAGTTCAAGCAATGCAACTACAAATGTATTATAAACTAGTTGAATGAAATAGTAGTTAGAGCTATAAGATTGAATGAAAGCTTTCTCTTCTATTATCACTTAGTTTCTTAAGTTGTGCAAGAAAAACTATAAGTGGCCTAACCGAAATATAGGTGAATTTAACCAAAAAAAAAAAAAAATTTTATATGAATCCACACTTCTATTTAAATTCAATAGTAGTTAGGTTAATTTTAGGGACTTATTTTGTAAATTCGCCCCCTAAGCTTACTAACCTAACATTGACCTCCTTTGACCAATAACAAGAATTTAAATAATATAGATTATTCTAGTATTATTCACATAATAATATTATAATACACTAATATTCTCATAACCTTATTAATATTGTTAATTTTGTAATATTAATAACAATTAATATATATTTAATATTATTAATATTATTGTTAAATATTAATGGTGTATTAGTCGAATGAAATTCCATTGAACAAAATCAAAATATTTTTTTAAAAAAAAGGTAATGTTGGTGGAGGTTGCGGGCCATTCTTTTGTTTTAGTTTTGTTTTGAATTGGGGTGGGGGGTGTCGTCATATGGGGTTGGGGGTGTCGTCATATGGGGTTGGGGTTGGGGTGGGATATCCGACCCATCCCCACCCCTTAAAACCTTTTAATACACAGACCGGTGCGGGCCAAGCCCCCACCACATTTTCAATGCAAAGAAAAATTCATTCCCGCGACCAACAATTTAACACACTCGCCATTTTTGGGTTTGCGCGACCCGTGTGCATCACGACTTGATAATTAAAATTTGTTGATAATAAGTACAATTTTATATATATATATTGATAAGTCAAAAAAGGGGCGTACACCCATCTATTATACTATTATGTAAAAAGAGGCACCATTAATAGGTGCAACATCATTGAATATACTATTCGGAACGAGTTTTTAAACATAGTAGGCTTCTTCGTCTGAGCTTTTTCTTCGATATCAAATGCAACCAAAGTTTCCTCATTATTGAAAGATGTGGGGAGAGGAGCCATCACCATCCACTAAAATAGCTAGCTTCCTATCAAAGTTAGCAGGAGCAAATAATTTTAGCGGAGAAGAAATAGGTAAATTAATACCTAAATTGGCAAGGTGATCGGCGCATTTGTTCGCCTCTCTTGGAGTATGAAGAATTTTGCATTCAAGAAAGTTATTCTTTGTTTTCGACAACTCTCGAGCACATTTGCTAAATTCCAATTCTGGATACTACCATTTTTTACTGCTTCGATGATGATTTTCGAATCCCCTTCAATTTCAATTTTGTTCCAACGCTTCTGCTTTGCAATGTAAAGTCCTCTCCAAAGAGCTTTAATTTCTGCTAAATTATTGGTACAAGTACCCAAGTTTTCAAAAATCCAAGGATTGGCTTTCCCTGACTATCTCTAAAAATACCTCCAGCCCCTGCAGACCAGGATTACCTTTAGTAGCACCGTCAAAGTTCAATTTTACAAAGTTAGCACCAGGAAGCTGCCAACCAATCTGACGGTTCACACGAAGTTTAGGTCTAACCCTCTGATCAGGGACCCCTTCCAAAATATTAGCCCAATTGACAATTAGTTTTCCATTTTCTAGATAGATACATCCATCTTGCAACAAGAAGAAATAACTTCTTCTTCAATGAGAGATTCATTTTTGAAGATTCTTCGATTTCTTTCGAGCCAAACATTCCAACAAATAACAGAGAGGAGAGTGTTCCAAACCTGTAGGAAGGGAGAAGATTTCCATTTGAAATCCCAGCCGGTTAGCAAATTCCTTAAAGAGTTGGGAATAGTCCAATAAATTTCAAAAAGTCCCAGGAAGTGAGACCAGATTTTAGAAGCATATTTGCAATGAAGAAGGAGGTGGTCTGTGTCTTCTTCCATGGCTTTGCACATGATGCACCAAGAAGGGCCATGAATACCTTTTTTTCTTAAATTATTCTGAGTTAAAATCTTGTCCCAATAGGCAGTCCAGAGGAAAGCATTAGCCTTTGGTAGGCCATAGCTAAGCCAAATTTGATGTGCGGGGAAGTTGAGTTGATCAATGTTTCTGCGAACTTTAGCAATTTGGAGTTTATATCCCTCACTAACCACATACCTCCCCGATTTGGAGCCCATCCAGATGAGATAATCATCCTTACTGGAGAAATGAAAAGGCTGGAGAGTTTTCAATAGTTCAAATTTTTCAGCTTCAAGTTCAGAAGGAACAGGAAGATCAATCCAACCAGAACCATTGCGATTTAGATAGTTGTGTAGGAGACTTCCAAACCTAGTAATGCAACAATATTTTAGACCTTCCAAGCGAAGACTGTCAAGAGGATTTTGCGAGACCTAGGCATCAGACTAGAAGTTAACTTTTCGGCCATTCCCAGCATTCCATCTTAGTAAGGGCCTGATGATGTCTAATGAACTGGTGATCAGGTTCCAAATGAGTGATCCATGTAGATGCGTTCTGACAGAGAAAATCCTTTCCGGCAAGAGATTGTCAAGATATTTTTTCCTTAGAATGATACTCCAAAGAGAGTTGTGATCCGTATACAATCTCCAAGCCAACTTGGCACCAAGAGCAAGATTCATGTGCTTGTTGATTCTAAAACCAAGACCCCCCAATCTTGTGGGAGGCAAATATTGCTCCAGCTGATTAAAGGTAATTTTTTAGCATTATCACTACTTCCCCATATAAACTTAATCTGAATTGACTTTAGAGCTTTTTCCACTTTAGTAGGAATAGGGAGGATCGACATCATATAAACCAGATTGCTTGAAGACAAGATTTGATTAGATGTATTCTCCTAACAAAAGAAAGCCAATTCTTTTTCCAACCAACAAGCTTATTGATAATTCTACCTCGTATTGTTCTAATATATATATGCATATATTAATATACCCAAATAAATATATTTATCATTCCCGCCTATTTACTAAAATGGGGAAAATACCCACATGCCCTTTTGGGAAAATGCTAAAATAGTAAATTAATCAAAACGAATAAATAAATACATTATAAATCCTAGATGAGGTATGAATGGAATCCTTATAAAAGACCATTTGTTTGTTCATCCTTGAGCTTTGGCTTGCTCGATGGCTTCGTCCTTCTCTACCAATCAAAAATAAACAAAAGAAACAATAAGTCAAAACAAAGAGAAGAGGGGTTTTCTTAAGCAAATTTTAGGGTTAGATAGTTTCCAAAATCAAAGGGCCCTAAATGAATCCATGTAATGGATGAGATTCATCCCTACAAAATGTAGGTGGGAAGTGGGTGAGAGAAATTCAAATTTAATTTGCATGGGTGGACCTTATTTTGGGGTCACTCAATTAAGTGTAAAAGGGGATGGGTGTTATTAACTTTCTAACCCAAATGTCTTTTAGAGACATTTTAATTTAATGTCAACTTTGACCCCTTTGTGGGTATAATAGAACCTTATTATTTAATTAATTATACCACTTTACCCTTGGGATTATTTTGTGCAAGTTTAACTATGGTGGAAATTAAATTTTATCAAAATAAAATTTAGGGGAACTTAAACCATGCCTTAGACTAACCTAATTTATTAAAAGGTATTGAGAGTTTTATTATTTTATTATAATGGGGATCAAAAAGGAAATTAATATTATTGATTTAAAGTAACTTAGAAACAAGAATGTGACAACCGTTAATTCAAACTTTTTGTGAGTATGTTTAACAAAATAAAATAAAAAATGTATCCCATAATTTTTCTAGTTTGACCTAGGTTGTTCTTTGGTTTCATGGGGAAAAATTAGTGTGCGTTCTAATGTTTCTATGGAATTCTCCCATTCTGTTTATTTTAATACAAGCAATAAAGTGAACTTAAGCAATAGGAACTTAAGCAATAGGAAATTTGATCTATTTTTCGTATATGATTCCTATGTGGTAATGGGCAATTTCCCATTCTAAAACAAATTAAATTTTATCTATATTCTTATTTTATAATTCCTATATGGGATTGGGAAGTCAGTAAATTTTATACAAGATTGATCATAACCATTTTATGACCTATGGAGGTTTTTATAATGGGCAATTGCCCATTCAAAAAAAAAAAAAAAAAAGGTAAATTTGATCTATTTTTATTATATGACTCTATATGATAATGAGCACCTTCCTCTTTTTAAACCAAATTTAATTTTTTCTATATTCTTCTTATATGATTCCTATATGACAATGGGAATCTTCCCATTCAATACAAGAAATAAATGATTGTTTTTATGTAAATGGGCATAAGCTCCTTCTAAACATTCTAATACAAGCAATATTGAACTTAAACATTTTAATACCTATATGGGAATGTATTCCTAACCATTCAATGAAAGAAAAAAAGTTTGTTTGTATGAGAATGGGTGTATTCCAATTCTAATCATTAAAATACAAGAAATATTGAACTTATTATTTTTAATAACTCTATGAAGGCTATGAGAATGGGAAACTGTCCATTATAAAATAAGCTAGATTTTATCTTTGTTCTTATTTTATGATTCCAATTATGATAACGGTCATTTGATCATTAGATACAATATTGAACTTAATCATTTTAATTTGTATATTACAATTATTACAAAATCGAATGGAAAACTCCACCAGACAACTCAAATAACTAGCTAGAAAGAATAGCTCGACAAGCGGTTCAACCACTAGCTCGAATGCCAATTCCATAGATCATCTTAGCCACCTAGCTCGACGGATCAGTTCACCCACCAAATATGGCGGTGAGCTTTCCCACCAAGCATGGCTAGTCACCTCACCCACTAATTTCGGTAGTTCGGCTCTCCCACCAAGCTCGGTTGGTCAGCCAGCCTACAAAGTCGCCCTCCCATTTGGGCTAGTGCAGCGAGGCCACATAGCTCGAGTAAAATAAGTAACGCTTCCTAAGTGGTAACCTCACAATGTAATTTGGTAATAAAAAGTAGTTGACTCCCTCCTCGTCTTAGCATGAAGGATTGGAAGTGGATTTCTTAGAATCATATTAATATACATTTTTTTAATAGAATGATCTTTTGAGACTCTGAAACATGAAAGAAACAATCATATTTAGATAAATCCTTTTATAAATATGGAAGATAAAAACTATGCATGTCTTAGAAACAATTAAGTGATATTCTTAAGACCCATATGATACAAAATATTACATTATAATTTATCTTTATACCTAAAAACTTATAACTCACCCACACAACACGAAAAATAAGTAATGTCGCCCATGTGGTAAGACCAATTTTTAGTTTGGAAAATCCATAATAGATAACTCCCCATATTAGAAACTATTATTAGTATAACAACTATGCATGTCTTACAAAACATTGAAGTGATATTCTTAATGCCCGAGATAACAAAATTAGAAAAGATTAGAAGATAAAAAATAGGCATTATATTTAAGCTTAGAAAAAAATATAAGGGAAATAAAACCAAATGATATTCTTCATCTCATAATAATTCAACAGATAAGATTTATAATAATTCATGTTTGAAACTTTCTTCAAATCTTGTGCTTCAAAAGTCGAATCGGTCTCAAGAAAGCAGAGGGATCCTAAACTAGAAAGGGTAAACAAAACTTTAGTTAAGAGAAAAAACAATATCTGAAAAATATGCTTCAAATCTTTTTCTTCACAGAAAAAATGGTCTAACGAAATACATGACAACCCAAAGCATAAGGATGAACTAAAAAGTGGAAAGCTGCATGAAAATGAATGCAGAAAGGATGAACAGGAAAGAGATATCTTTGTTTACCCACGTTGATGTTAAAATTCCCAAGACCTCTCCCATCATTGAAAAATAGTAATCTTGTCATCAATTTCTCTACATTATCACACAATGTTGTGAATTAATTGCCATAAAATTTTCCAATTTCCCTCCAACAGGTTGTCGAAGGTGTGTTTGACAAACAACTACCTTCAATTAATAAAATAACGGTGGAAAAAAATCCATTATAAAATTGATAAATAAAACAAAATATTAAATAATATCAAAGCCATATTTTAGGTTAGATAATTGCACTTAATTTTTTTAAAAAGTTTTTAGGTTTATTGCATAGAAAATAAAATTTTAATTTTAAACATTATCATAGCCATGTTTTAGGTTACTTTTTGAATTTAAAATTAATTGATAGGATAACTAGTAAACTTGTGAGGCAATATACATGATGTTTAATTTAAAATTTTAATAGTATTAGTTTATTAATCACATGTCATATATGGTATGAATATTATTATTTACTTTTCTATTATGATTGGAAATAAGATTTATGAATATATTTAAATGTTTATTATGTTTTGCACCTTCTCCACTCACCAATGTCTTGTTGTTTTTAATAATAAATAAGAGCAAGATAAGAGGGTATAGGTAGGGTAACTATATATGACACATGGATTTCAAGAAATCACTCAAATGTTGAATTAGTGACTTGTTTCAACCACTCCCTAAACTCTACATGGGAATAACAACTTAAATAGAAAGATGGGATAGGGTGGATCGATCCAAAACATATACTATTATTTCCTCATTGATTACAAAGGACAATCCTATAATTTTTTACTAATACCATATTTCATGATATTTTAGTGTTTTTCTTATTTGGTTTTTTCATCATGTTTAACCTTGAGTTGTATTTTTTAATATATATCTTCAATGGGTATCTTCAATATTTATCAAGTTTTATTATAAATATCTTGAAGGCACTTAAAAATAATTACATCTACTGGAGACGTGTTTTTGTTAAAATAATCGATACTATAATATGGTTCGAAAAATGATTAAAAAAATAATTCTATAACTTATAGTACTCACATCATAGGTTAATATGAGATATTGTAAATAATGATATAGTACCTTGGAAGAACATTTAGAGCAATTAGTTTTTCTTTATTTTTGATAAAAAAAAAAGATTATTATCTTGAGACAATAAACATATAAAGAATGGGGAAATGTTCATTTTCATACAAAGAAACATTTTATCTCGTATTGAATCGGAATATGCCCATTGTCACATCCCTTATAGTGATATTAAAATGATCCAAAGTAATATTTCTTCAATGAGTTAGAATGGTTAGAATATGCATATGCCCATTCTCATGCAAACCAATAATTTTATTATTGTGACGAGAATGGGCATATGGCATTTATCTTACAAACAAATATTTGTATCATTGTGATGAGAATGGGAAAATGCCCTTTCTCATAAACTCAATATAGAAAGAAAGAAAATTCACCTATGCAAAACATAAAAATGAATGACAATTAGATCCTTTTATAAAATGGACAGATGCCCATCCTCATAATCAAGGAATATGGGAAGTATAAGGAATTCTTGTAAAAGTAATATATGTTATGTTAATATGATTAAGATATTTGGATGAAGTGGTTAGAAATAAATTTCCTAATTAACATCTATTTAACCTCTATTTATTTAATTCTCATCATTTAAATTCAACCTCGTCTATTTAACCTCTATTTGGATGAAGCGGTTAGAAAAGATAAATGTAACCTCTATTTATTTCTCATCGTTTAAATTCAATTTAGTCAAGCTCAATCATAGTTTGGAAATAATATTTTAAATATATTCACGTATATTTTATTTACATGTATAATTTTGAATTATTTTCAAACCTTATTGAATTATAGAAGTTCACAACTCATGTGTTATGCGCATTTAATATACTTATTGTTGTATACACATCATAAATTTTAATTTATTTTATGGAATAGTTTAACATATTTTCCATCATCTCACAAACTTTGTATTTTATATTTTTACAACAACGAAGTCTTTTACATTTGTAGAGGATGATCATGTGGAATTGCTTTCAAAAGGAACCAAAGTTGCAGAGGGAAGATTATATCTAAGTAGGAAGACACTACATTGTAAAGATGTGGGAAGAGGATTTGTTTTTGTCAGTGTTAACATAGTATTGGATGGAAGAGTAAAATTTCCTTTCTTAGTTGATGAATTTGAAACCTTGGTAGATGTTGGGAATAAAGGATACTACATTACTTGGGAAGAGAGATAATTATCAAAGCATGCATATTCATCCATTTTCCCCAATTTGGGTAGTGAAAACATTTTTAGTGGTTCATAGGATTACAATGCAGAGAGTAAAGAAGATTGTAGTGATGACCTTGAAAGCACCATCAATACAAGTCCTAGAGATAGAAGAAATTTGTTCATAGACATTGTCATTCTCAAACACAAATCTTGTAGCGAAGATGATGACATAGCCATGGGTTTTATAACTCATGTGCTTGAAAATCATAAAATTTACGAAGAGAGGTTTGGTCCTCTGAATTTAATTCTATGGATCAAAAATGTGGTAAATATGTGTTTTGATTGCTCAGTCTTGCTACAACCTAATAGATCAATAGTTTAACCAATAAAACATTTGATTTTCAATGAAACAAGAAGTTCCCTTATGATTAAGCAAGGGATTGTTCTCAATTGGATGGTATATACCTTGTACATACTTGAAAAACATAATTTGAAGTTCAAGGAGTGTTACCTAAAATTCACCCCTCAAGGTAATTTTGATAACATGCATCAGATTCTTCAGTCCCAAGCAAGTAAAATTGATTCAAGGCCCAAAATCATGTTTTGGGGGTCCCTTGGCTTCTCTCTAACTTCCCCATCTAGGAAAAAACCTAAGAAGTTAGAGAAAATTGGAAAAAATCTAAAAAATGGGCTCATTTTGGTGTTTTGTGGAAAAATCAGACATTTTCTCCCAAAGCGATCTCATGGGACATTGGGAGCGTGTATGTGTGGGGCGCAGCCGAAATGGTGCAGAGGTAGTGAAGATCGGAAAAAGTGGAATTTTTCATCCAAGGAGGTCCATGGGACATCTAGAACATAGGTACGCATGGGACGCAAAAATCTATTTTTCTACAAGTTAGTGCATTGTGGGTGGCATGGAGAAATGTGATTGGGACGGTCGGGACGTTGGGACGTAAAAAGGCAAAAATCCACAAAAGGAACCATACATTGCGGTGAATGTGGAATTCAATGGCCCTCATGGCCCAGTAAATGGCAGACACATAAAGAAAAGGAATCTTGAATCAGGTGATGCGGAAGAATGTGTATGCAGGATAGCTAGGGACACGTGAACCTGATTTTGCCGAAATAGACGCAATGAAGAGAAAAAGTCAATGTTTAACCTCCCAAACTTCAAACGGCCATAAATTTTCACTCCGAGCTTTGATTTTCATAAAATTTAAATTTTTGGAACAAGCACGATGTCCTCTACTTCAAAAATATGTATTCATCTCGATCAATTAATTCTTCTTCCCGTCAAATGACAAAAAATGCCTGGCAGACCCAAAATACTTGCTTGCACTCAGAAGGCCATAACTTTTGCATTTCTCAATGAAATATCACGAAATTGGTACCATTGGAATCATGTTTCCAATCCTGATGCATATAAATAAATAAATTCTACATTCTATAAGGCACCAATTGATGTATTCCTAAAAACATGGCCAAGTTTAGAATAGTATTTTATTTGGTGGTTGGATGCATCCAATGAAGCATGGGCTGCCATATTTCACTGTAGCAAGTCATGGGATAGTATGGGGATCCTTCTTGAAATAAATAGAACATAATTTCACTCCATTTAATACCTCTTACAAGTGGTTGAAGGACATATTGCAGATTTCCATTTTCCTTCTCTCTCTCTCTTCTTATTTTTCTATAAATTGGAGTGTTGTCCTCATTATAGAAAGAGGAGTTTTATCATAGCAAATCTCTATCAAAATTTCCTTATAAAACCAATGTGTTATAGGTCCTTGTAGTTGACTCCTTGCATGGTGATCCAGGTCCTTATCTTTTAATAGATTGAATTGTGAATATCATGAAGCAATAAAATACAAGTTTGTGGATGCATCTTCCCCGCTCGTGTTTTTTTGTACTCTTCTTTCCATTTCAGCCTTTATTACAAGAATATTGTGTCTATTTTTATGCTTTTGCAAGGATCCATTATCATTGTGTATTTTTGAGATGTTGTTGTGAATGCATTTTGCTAGATTGTGGAGAATTGTTATCACCGCTTCTAGTGTGCACTTTATACGTATCTCACACATTAGAAGACTACTCTCACTCCCTCCTTTTCTAGTGCATCACCACCGTAGTGTAGGCTCTCATTTTTATCCATTTTCTCTTCTTAGTCACTTGGAAAGTTAGATTAGGACACTTATTTTTTCTTGCATTAGAGTAGATTGTGGCGGTGTAGTTTAGGAGCAAGAACCAACTTTCTCTAGAGTTCTATCTCAAGTAGCAGGTCCCACAACTTGGAGATAGTACCCATGTTATCCAATCACACCGTGAGATCAATTCTATGCACTTGTGTAAACATAAGGGTGCTATGATTTGGTGATAACATGGAGTTGTTACAAAATTAATTCATTATTGCTAGATTGAGTTCAAATTTGTTAGAGAGGGAACAATTACCAACGTAGTGTAAGAATACATGGTAAATTTTAATATATTAGATTCGTATAAATTTGGTGTGGATATTGATAGTGTATTCAAACCTCCTTAGAAACGATGCTCCCTATCTAAAGTATCTCTCATACAATGGTATCTTTGAGAAATTCGATGATATAAATGGTTCTCGAGATGGATATTAGATTTAAATAAGTCCCAAAAGAGGTTTAGGTCATCATGTGGGATGCATCGAAGAGTGAAAACATCATTTCATTTATCAAATTTTATATAATTCTACCAATAAAAATCAATCCAACAAAGTGATAACAATATCTTATAATTCTACAAAATGTTAGAAGCTAGTTACCCCTAAAAAAATCCATCAAATCAAAATTCTGATATGGATAGAAAATTGTTAATGTTTTTATATGAAGTGGAAAATGAAGATTTTAGTTGTTGTAAATCAAATTATCTCCAAAAATGACCTATTACTTCAAGTAGACTTAAAAATTTGTGGCACACAACTAGAGCCTAAAATGAAATTAAGAAAAAAATTGTGTTTAATGCATTAACATCAAATGCCATCTTCACTGTTATTAATTAAAATATGGAGGTACATAAAATTAATTTTATTTGAATAGATAAGCGAGAAATAGGCTTGCGGTGAATGGAAACACTTGGAAATGAGAAACACAGGTAAAAAAATGTTACAACAATTACTCGCATATAAAGAATTATTGATATTAATTCATATATCTCTCTACATTTGACTTGGTCTATAGGATAGAATGGAGTAAAATTTACCCAGAGGTTTCTTCCTTCATTCTATACCCAAAATATACTACGAAAAAAGTGCAATGAAGAGCTTGACCTCTTGAAAATTCCTCAAGTTTCACATTCAAGTGTCAACAACATAATGAACAAAAGTTTCCAACATGTTTCTATTGTTAAAAACAAATTCTATCCCAAGTTTTATGAGTGCAAATATTTTTAAAAAAATATAGATCCACCACATGCCTATTTAAGAACTCATAAATATTGAGGAACAAATATGGCACAATCAATATATTCAAAGTTGTCGTGCAAGTTACTATTCTCAGATATTTTCGTCAGAAGAACAAAATCATGGTTTCTTGAGCATTTTGCATCAAAAAATGGATAAAATGGAAAATTCCATGCCAAGGATGTGTAAAAAGGTAAATTCAATAAGTAATGTTATGAACCTTGCAGTAACTTTGAGTGGTATGCTCACATATAGAAACAAGAAAGGGGATTTGCCATTTTGGCCTATCATTTGTTGAATGTGGAGCAAACTATATAGTCACATCATTAGATTTGTTTCTCAAGAATGTTGAAGAGCTTGTAATTAATGAGTATGGAGATTTATTGTATCATTTTGGATCATTCATGCATCCATTGCATCATGCATTATTACAAAATTATGTGCTTGAAAAATTTAAAAGGCGCAAGGAAATATTTAACTATTCAAAATAAGTTAGCATTGCTAGCACGAATGCTATTTTCATAAAACAACCATTGACCCTCTACTTGCAATTGGATAATTATTCAACTGATAACAAGAATCGTACCTTATTTTCATTTGCATCACTGATTACACCAAAGCAGGTATTCAACATTGTGTATCTAAACTTCCTTCCATTGGGACATGCTCATGAGGATATAGATGGAACTTTTTTAAAATTAGTAGCATCGATACAAAAAGTAGACACATTTTTTTGTCACATATCATGAACTCTTACAGAAAATGCAAAGAAGGGTAAAGTAAATTCACTCCTTATCTTATTAAGGAAGTGTATAGCTTCAAGGAATTCATGGATCCACTCTTTTTGGATGGAAACCATAAGATAATGGGTATCAACAAACCTTAGATATTAAAATTCCATGTTGTGGATGGCATACCGATGATGGAGTAAAAAGAAACAATAAAGGATCTTCAATGGTCTCATTCTTTCCATATATGACATACAAAGGATAAGCTGTGAACCAATATTTCCGAGAATGGAAACCTTCTCTGGCACCTTTCAAACATCTCAAATAAATAGAATATATAAGAAAGGGAATAAAATATATATTGAGCATTGGGGGAAAGGTGTAACAAGATAAGGTAGTGACTATTGGCTTCCGAATATCACATATTGGTATAATTATTTACGTTCTTTAGATAGACCATTTGTAAATTGTCAGAAGCAAGAGTTTAAATTTTGTTTTTGGCAAAAAAAGTACGGGAGAAAGACATATCGACCAAATAATAGGAGCCACACATATTCCAAATAAATAAGACTACATAAGTCAACATATCCCAAGTAATAATGATATTTACGTTGGGTCATGTTTGTGGAAGATCTAACCAAGAATTCAATCCGTTGAAGGATGTGTTCAAGGAAAAATGCTACTTATGTGGCCTTGAAATGAAAATGAAACTATATTGATGGGGAGAAGAAATGAGGATATTTTCCTTCAATAGGAAGGCAATGGTGTAAATAAAAAGCTGGGAGTTCAACATTGGAAACCTATAGGGAGAGGAGAATGTGCAACATTATATCGAGATTGTTTAAAGTCAAATAAAACATAGACCATATCAGAAGAACCTAAAGTAGATATTTATGTAGATAGTATCATTTGGGCATGGAAACCAAACAAAAATTGGTAAAGTGGACACATGAAGTTACCCGATAAAGGACACACAAACCATTAAATCATACCTTGAATTACTTGAACAAGATAAGGAATGTTGACTTGGAGAAACTATTAAAGATCATAAATTTGTATGTGAAATAATCTTCGCTTGCGATGTGGGTTTTTAAAGAAAAATTATTCAAAACCTTCACCTATAAGACTTTACAGTTGTACTATTATTTGATAATTAAATGAAAACTAAGTATTATATTATTTTGGAAGATTTTTCCATAATATAATTCTATAGAACATTATTTTTTCTTTTGGAACTCTTGAATCTTATTTATCTATTATTAATAATATAATTCCCACCAAGAAATTAAATTAATTTGAAAAAGAGGAGTAATTATCTTTGTAAGTAAGTTTATAAGGAGTTGGATCTTATGATTCAAAGGGAATTACATGTGATTTACAAGGAATTCATTTCAAAATATTAATGCTTTGTATTTTTATAGGAATTAGTATTTATTTATGCATTCATTACACCCACAACATTATATGGTATTTTCCTAAAGCTATGTGCATAAGTCTAGGTAATGCGCTATGACTTAACCTACTATCTTCCAAGTTATAAATTTTTGAAAGAGGTAAAAATCCTCATATATGAATTATACAATAAAAATAGATATAAATTTGATACATAAAAATAATTAGGAACATACGTGTACTATGAATGTGATGATAATGGGCATATGTTCATTCTCATATACTCACTATTTTCTTCTTATTTGATACAACATGTAGCCATATAACATTTTTTTAATTTTCAAAAGCGATACAAATTATATTGGAATCATAGAAAAGAATTGAGATTAATAATATACACATAAAAATAATTATGAACATAGTTGTACAAAGAGTGTATTAAGAATTGGAATATTCCCATTCTCATAAACTCAATATATGATTAGGAACATACTTGTATAGCATAGTGTAAATATTGGAATCCAATATTACACTACTTAATAACCAATAATAAAAATATTGGAATCCGATATCACACTATATAAATACCAATAATGGAAATTCAGGAATCCCATTTCAACGATTATAAAACCAAAAATAAAAATACGATAAATCTAGATTCTTATTAAAATGTCCATATTTAAAGAAATTATGGTTTTTCCACTTTTTCATCTAGCTCTGGAAACAATTTTTTGGTAGGGTTTGATTTGAAGAAATATCTCCTTCCTTCCATCTTTACAAAATTGACAAATTAATCAACAAGAATTAGGGTTTTATGTACTGCTATATGCTATATTTTCAAGTAAATTATCAAAATTTCCAATAATTTTTAGCACCTTAGATGTGTTGATGACTTGAAATAACTTGTTAGATGATGATGAATTTATACACAAATGAATAAATATTTACAAATTCTCACATTATTTTGTCAAGACTCTCCCAAAACAATCCAATGTAATGGAAAACTTCCTTATACTTTGGGAAAATATAGAGAAAAATAATTCACATTGGGCTCTATTTTAACAAATATCAACAAAGGACTCGATTCGCACATGAATTCATATCAAACACACTACAAATGTTACCAGGGACATGTATGTTTCTTAATTCAGGAAATATCCCAAATAAATGATCCGAGAAGCATGTTGGTATGTAATTTTACACCTCCTTTATGGATAAGTAGTATAAGAAAAAAAAATTGGGATACATTCAGAATGGAAGACATGGAAATTTATGTCATTTGTAACCAAGGAAGTAGAGGGGTTGGGTAACCCATATGAAAGGAATGGCCAACCTTGTTAATTTTTGTCTTGCTTTAGACCAGGGTGAAATGACCCAAGGAGTAACCTAAAACACAAAGTGGAAGAGAGAAATGTTTTACTTCTTGACTTCTTCTAGAAAAATGGATACATTTGGGATCAGAATCGCCATAGACACAACACTTTACTTTCACAATTTTTCACACAAAGTGGGGTGTCTCGCTTATTTCTCCGCACACAAGTTACTATTGGAAAATAAGATACATTTTTGTTGCGTTATTTGATAAAGGAAACTAAAATCAAAGTCTCTTTTAATTGATATTTGTAAATAAAAAAATAGAATGGCTAATGAAAGACATGTATTGTTGGATGAGACTAGAATTGTATTTATATTTGTAAGGATGGGGATTGTAAGATGATGGATCTTTTAATGATACTACTTATTGTAGGACCTTTTTATTTTTCATGTGTGTTTTCATTGATTTCAATTTACATTGATGGAAAAAATTATAGTGAAAATGTTGTGCAAGTATTTCACGATCAACCATTTATGGAAAAAGTGTTCAAAAGTATGGGATAAGCTTCAAGAAGTAGTTCACGAAAGACTTGGTAAGTGAAATGTGAAGGTTGATTGGTAGTTTCATCTCTTAAAGCCATTAGGATGATTAAGGATAATTTATAAGGGAATTAAGTTGTGGACATGAGGAAATAGCCGAAGAATTCTAGAGGAATCCATGGAGGTTTAGAGAAATATGTGGGTAAAAGAATGAAGCCACGGTGAAAATGTTGAATTTACTGAGATGTGAAGGAAAATATGTGGGTGTAAGGAAGGTGTAGAGGAAGTCGCAGATAAAGAATCAAATCCGTGAAGGAATATAGATGTCAATGAAGGATTAGAGATATCCATGAAGGGCTAGAGATAGCTGCAGAAGATGTTAACAAGTTCAATGACAAGTTTCAAGAAGAAGATCAATAAATACTTGGTAAGAAAAATGTGAAGGTTGATTGGTAGTGTTAGCTCTCGGAGAGGCTTTAGGATGATTAAGATAATTTCTAAGGGGCTTGAGTTACAAACATGAGGAAATATCTTCAAAATTCTAAAGGAAGGTATTGAGGTTTAGAGAAAGATACGGGTAAACGGATGAATCCGCGGGTGAAAATGATGAATTTATAGATGTGAAGTAAAAGATGCGGCAGTAAGGAAATTCTGGAGGAAGTGGTGGATAAAGAATAAAATCTGCGAAGGACTAGAGATAGAGTGAAGGACTAGTGATAGCCGTGGAGAACTAAAAATATGCATGAAAAAGAAAACATCCGTAGACATGGAACAATGTTGTGGAGCATTAGAGAAATTAATGGAGAAAGGAGGAAAGTTATGGAAGATTGAAAAATCCATGAGAAGTAAAATAAATTCGTAGATAACTGAAAAATCTTCCATGAAAGGAGAAATTCCACTGATTAAATAATATAGTCATGATGCAAAGGAGAAAATCAAAGAAGAAAATGATAAATTGTAAAATGAACACGTATGGATTAGACAGAGTCAAGAAAATCAAATTACATTTCATGTGGTCAAGTGGGATTTTTTCTATGAAATTGATAATGATTTGATTATCTAATTATTTTTGTTTTGTACATAATTAGTTTTTCATGAATACTCATACCCGATTTAAAAATCTCCATATCTAGCTACCAAAATTTAATACTCTTTGATTTTGTGAGAGTGTAGTTAAATAATCTATGAAATTCCTGATTTCTAGTGGAATTTAAATGTCGAGAATAAAATGGTTCTCTCATATTAATCAATTTGAAATCCTAAATTTATCAGAAATCTATCTTTAGAAATCGGCTCATAAATGGTTGTTGGATAAATGTATAGAAAATGGTGAAGTCAATCCAAATATAGAACAAGTATATATCTGGAGTTTGTTGAATATATTTAATACCCCATATTTTCAAGAGACAGAGATAAAGAGTGCATAGCATGCCAAAGTAATGGAGAATTTTGATTCTCTATAAAAATAAGACTCTATGATAGTATGTGGGTTTCTCAAGTGAAAAAATGATGTATTTGAGATGAAGGAGCAATAAAGGAAGATTGAGACAAAAACAAAGCTAGTGGATGGAATGTTGAAGATCATATCGATGAAAACATAATCGTACATAATATTTAGTGAGTAAAAGATTTTGATTCTAAAGAATAGAGAGAGTGATAGTGCATAGAAATATATATAAAAATTATCCTAATCTACTATGTAAGAAATCATAATTCTAAGTCATCAATATATTTGTAATAAAAATATATTTCTAAGCGGGTTCTTAGATTATAGTAGTGTATGCTCCTTGCAAGTGGGTTCTTGTTAAAATCTAGTAAGTGTCTTCTCATTTTATCTTTGAGTGGGTGCTTGAAGAATCTTATGTGAGTTTTTCATGGGTTGAGTGGGTTCTCAACCTGAAACATTGTATCAGACGCTTTGGAATTGGTGTTCCTAATAAATCCTTTGTTTCAAAGTGGGTTTCTCTCCCAATATGTTTTCCCACTATAAAATATTTTCATTGTGTTATCTTGCTTGGCATATGTTTTTTTAAATGCTTATGATTATATGATTATACTCCAATAGAGAAATATGGCTCAACATTGTTGTAAAAGTTTTAATCTACATTGATAGAACCCCCCGCTCGGTGCTTGTGATCTCTAAAAATTACTATATTCTCTTAGAAACATATAACATTTTGGATAATAAATAGCAATTCACCAATTAGTCATAGTTTCTACTTAAAGGAAGATTTGCATTCATTGATACTCAATTAGCACAAATGTTCCACACAATCCTTAAAATACTTAGCACAAAGGCTTGAGAAAATATTTCAATGAAGTGTTTCTTGCTTCTAATCTCATATGCTTAATATTCACTCAAAAGCTTACGAAAATCCATCAAAAAAATGATTTCAGTAAGGATTTTAAAATTTCATTTAATATTCTACAAAGTGAATGCTCACACCAAAATATTGAGTAAAAACCAAAACTTAATCAGTAAGGACAAATCCAGTGTAATTTAGAGAAGCAAGAAATACAAAATTGCAATAGAAAATATGATTTATCAACCAAATGCTCGATATACAGAATCCAGAATATGTAAGATAAGCTCATAATCAGAAAAATTTCATTTAAATTTATCAAATTCTTGACAAGGGAACATAAAAACAAATGATCTCAATGCCTTCTAATGACTATACATTGTAATCATCTTAACATTAGAATTTGAAAGAGTAAAAACTTAAAATGTATTTCTTCCATACAATTAAGCAGTATCACAACAAAAATATTTCAATTTTTTTGTTTGAAAAAGGCTTAATAAAATCACCCCTTAGTATGAAGAGCTAATCCTCACACAACTACTTGATTCAATTTCCCCGAAAAATGTCCCAAAGGATCCTTTGAACTTTTCTTCATTCAATTTAAAAATCTTCTCAATGGAAGTATCTTTTAACTAAAAATATTCACTCTTTGTTTCGATTGACTGGGTGAAGGAGGAACCACATGGTGACACATGGGAGAAATGAAAAGGATATTCTTATATTTCTAAAAACCATCTTTCAGGAAAATACATTCTATTTAAATAAATTTTTGATCCAGAATGTATTATGAAGGTAAGTTTTTTTTTATCTCTGTCTTCTTTCTTATTTACTTTTTAGGGTCCATTCCAGTAGGATGATTCACCAAGCTATCCCCTACCTTGTTCTTGTAAGCATCAAACCTTTCAATCATTTGTGTGAAAATTTCCTCATCGGGCCTACGAGTGATAGTGGAAAATGATTTCATGCTTCATACCTATGTCATTAAGTTTCGGAAAAAAATCTTTCTTTCTTTATCCTCCTTGACAATTTATCAATTTTTGATTCAATTTGTGCCCATTTCTGCATGGTAGATATATTGAAAACCCTTGGCTCCCCAGGTTTACCTAAAGCATGATTCCTAAAAAGTGTGATTAAATTATCCATTTTGATCTTTTCTCCACTATCTGTCCCAATTAATTTTTCTATCAGGGAATGAAGGCCACCGATATACTCCATTTTTTTGTCTCTTAACTCATCAAGGACTTCAACATATTTTTTCAGAATCTCCACTCTTAATTTTGCATCTTTGTAGTATTCCTATTGATTTCCTACAATCTCATGAGATACAATCCCTTCCTTAACAACCAATTCATCACTTAAGTCCTTGATAGCTTCCATTTTTGGTAGCATATCAGTCCACATTAATTACTCAAAGATCACATTTATCTCATTAATTCCTGGTTGCTTCAACCTTTTCAAAAATATGGGAATAATGTCTCACAGATTCCCTGATTATTTCTTCACCTTTGGTGACCAAATTATTTTCCCATTGGATGGTGGCCTCTCCTCTTTCTCCCAAGTCACTCACTCACCTAATATCATCATTGGTGATCTCAAAATTTCAACCTGCCCTTCTTTGTGAGTTTTAGTCAATTTTCTAACCAAGTTGGATAATGCTTCATTTTTGGCCTTTAAATCCTTCTTGGTTTCTTTGAAATCATCAATATTTTGGAACACTCCTACTACCATAGAAAAATCATGTTTCATTTCTTTAGTAGAAGGCTTACCTAATGAGATCCCGGAGACTGAAAGTCGAGACATGGATGATTTTCCTTGAGGGAAAACATCTTTGGGAATTACAACATCTATGAATCATTATCCTTTCTTATTCAAAGCCATCCTGGAAATAACTTTTTCCTTTTTGGGTGGTATTGTTGGATTTAAGAGATCCAATATTTTTAGATCATCATCATTCAACTGTATCTCTACCTTTTTATTCTTTAGGAGAGAACTATCTATCCATTCCCTTATGAGAGACTCATGTTCATCAAGTGATTGTAAAACTAGAGTTACAAGGATGACTGCAAGGGATTTGGAAGATGAAGAAGGCATAAACATACCTTATGGAGTTGCATACATTGGTCCCTCCTAGGTGCCTACTTATTTAAGCCTTCCATGATAATCAATTGCATCCATAGACTCAAATTGGTGTCCTACTTATTCAATTGTCAAGGGTTATTGGTCATCAACTTGCATTTCCGACTTTACCAAATCCTTATCCATTTTCATATTAGGAGTATGTACCGTCTCATAAATTTCATAAGGAATGAATTTAGGTGTAAGAATTTGGGCTTCAAGAACTTCTACAATCACTTTAGTGTCCGAGGTGATGCTGCAACTATGAAACCCGACGTTTACCCCTATGTTGTTTGCACTAAAATTTTCTCGGTGTGATATTGTACTACATGTTCAATAACCTACTCCTCTTCTTCCACCCCATTTCTTAGAAATTTTTTTGGGTAGTATTAGTATTATTTTTTGGAAGAGTTACAACATTAGGCATAAGAGCATTCATAATGGGTTATTCAATGATGGGATAAGCAAGCTGGAGTAGTTGGAATGGAAAGGGTTTTCATCATAGGTATAGGTTTCTTAATGAGAATAGTTACAGGAGACTAGGTGATAGAAGATGAAAAGATAGGGACATCAAGATCTATTATTTGTTTAGTGGTCTTTTCCTCCTCTAAATCAACCCATTCAAACACCTTAGTTCACTTCCTCTTATAATTCTAATTCTTGTAGACCAATATTTAGTGTTTTAAATTCATGAGGTGTTTCAGACAAATTTTCTTCCTTAGGCTTCTTAGGAGTGGATTCCATCATTTTATTATTTCCTTTGGATCCTGAAATAGATTTTGGAGAAAAAATAATGGGGTAGCATGAACAATAGGGCTCTCAACCAAACCTTCCCGAGGCATTTATTCAGTTATTCTCATTTTTTTAGGAAGGGGAACTCCATTTATGCTAGCTCGTGCACTTACATCACCCATTATTGGTGTAGACCCTAGCCTCTTAGAAGTAATTTTAATCTTCTACCACCATGAAACATCCCTAATGGCATAAACCGTCCGATATGGAGGAAGAAAATCTTGAATAAGCTTGTTACATTTATTTTCCCTTAATACCGGGGTATTTTGGTAACTTACATCCAATCATTTTAAGAATAACCACATTAAAGAAATTCATATGATATTTACATTCTTTTCCTCATTATTTTTCTTCTCATCAACATCCCAATTAATTGGTGGCAAAGGCTGAGAAGCAATATCATTCCAGATGTAATATTCACTAATCACATTACCATCATCTTCTAACCCTTCAGGAGCTTGGATAACCCCAAAATCAATCATATGAGAAAATTTCATTCTTGAATGTTATCTTCGTATAACTTCCCTTTCATCTTCACAATTCATCCATAAATCCTCATAATGAGGTTTATGCTCTATCTGAGTGGGTGCAACATTGTGTAAAATATGCTTTATATCATAATGTTTCCTTTCCTCAAATCTATCTTACATACATCTATTCATTTCTCCTTCTAATGTTTTTTCCTTCTAGATGTTTGGGAAAGTGTAATTCCCAATAATCATGGGGAAATTGATAGGGAATGTTATATGTTTTTGGGAAATGAATTGGTGTAATGATAATAATTTCTTGACCAATTCCATCAGTGCCCATTTATCACTTACACACCTAGGGAGCAAGTAAGGTTTCCCATCATAACCACTAACCCTAATATATGAAAAGGTCCTGAATTAGATAAAATAACACCCATATTGAGTAATAACTCTCTTAGCATCAAGGGAAAATCTATCAGTCTCCCAGTCAAGGTGGTATAAAAAAATTATGGGTGCAAATAAGTGATTAGAAATATTTATGTAATGTATTTCATAATTTTCCAACTTTAGTTGATAGAATACATCATACACCTTGGAGATTCTAAGATCAACATCTAGAAATAATTTTGGAAAATATCTATGAAAAGAAATATTATAAACCAAGTAAGATGACACAATTTTTTTCCATACCATCATTTTCTCCTCTCACAACTGGGAAACTCCCATCATTTTTTCATGAATATGGTTACTTATTATCTCAGCCCATGGGAGAGGTTTTTGTTTGTAAGTATTACCTAAATGAACTAAAACATCCATTCCTAGAAAAATGTAGTAGATTCAATACCCATTACTCGGTTTAGAAATATAATCACATCTCCAACTTCCTCAATAAATTCAATTTTATTTAGCATTTTGTCATTTTGGGGACAAAATTTCATAGATTACTCAACTAATAGACATTCATGCACTTTGTCCATTTCTTCGAATGTGAGTTCCAATATTCCTATGCTTAATCCTTGGTAAAATCCCCCTCTTCCCTTGTGGGAGGAAAGCCCGCATTCTGTCAAACTCCTCCGAAAAGATAAAACAATATCTCCCTTCCTGTCTTGAACTTCTCTAGTTACCGGATTATAATGCTAAGAACACACCCATACAAGCTTTGGGAATGGTGTAGCATGAGGTAAATCATTAATGAGGTGAATACCACTATTGGCTATTTAGGTCATGTTTTCACTTCTTTTAGGGGATTTTAACCTCTTCCTTAAATCATCTAGGTCGACAGATGCAATGTCAAACTGCAATTCTATCTAGGGGAACTAAGATTAGAACTTATTTTCATGGGTAATATTTGGAGCTTCATGATTTTGACACAATCTCATTTTTAAAAAAACTAGACCTTTTAAAACCGATTCTCAAAATATCACAAAAGATATGGGAACTGATTAACTCACCTTTTATAATCGAAAAGTACTACAACTAAATTCTAATCATTGGGGCTAATTCTTGCTTCATCTCTCCTTCAATACCACTTGAAAATCCTTTCAGAAAATAAAACCTTTGGAGTACTAGTAGAATACTTTATAATAAGTTACCATATTAATATCTCATGGATTCATGCATTAATGCCAAATATTGTGTTCATGGGAATTTTCATAATTTTCAACTTTTTTCTTCTTTTCAACCATTGCAATATTTTCACATCCTATCATTCGTGTATCTCCCTTACATGATTCCTTTGCATTAATGGGCCTTACTCCCATATGGCTAGTGCATTAATGAGCCCCCTTTTAGCTTTTTAACGAGGCTTCAAATAATTTTATAAAGTGATCTACATATTGTCTTTATTACCCTGCAAAATTCATTTCTTTCTCCATTCCCGTCTATGCCATATGTTTAGTCCATCTACATATGTCGTCGGACCTTGGGTTTATTTTTATCAATTATATATCTAATAGAAGAATAATATTTTTTTCCCTTTTTGTTTGGCTTTCCGACCTTTGTTTTCACACATTGCCTCATAAAAGACTTTGGGACGGAGTATCAACTTGTATTCTTATCCTTATTATGTGGTATTTTATCCATGACAAAATAGTCCTTAAGGAACACTTTATTTCAGACTTTAGGATCAAAATGCATCCTTCCGTCGTTAGAATCTTATCATATCTATTATCGACACCAACCTTAAAATTCATTTTAGGGCAAATAGTTCTTGTGCCTAATGTTTTTGTCAAGGACATGAATACTCATGACCTCTCTTATTATGGATTATACAATATTAAAATCTCCCAAAAGACTTATTATTCAATATCCAAGTAAATCTCTAGTGATAAAAAGGATCAAATTAGATACGGATCGGGATTAATGATGTGGACTAAACAAAATTGCTTGGATTTAATAGAACCAAATAGGGGTACTAATAGGAAACATGCCAAATATTTCTAGTTTGAAAAATAACCCTTATGGATGTATGCATAATTTATAAAATGAGCCTCACTAAATTTAATACTTGGCTTGGGTGAGGAGAGTTAGCTTAAGAAAAATTGAATTTTTGAAAATTAATGTCGATAAACATATCATTTAGAGATGCATCCTCATAAATCTCAATCATAGAATTATTTTTTTTTTTGATATACAAGGATATTTCTCTAAAATATAGAAGATATTTTTATTTAATCTCATACTATAAAGACGCATAAATATCTACATCACTAGCATAATATTGATCTTCTAAAATCACCAAACTAAGAAATAAAAAGGGTATCCTATCACTCTTCTTTTCCCACATGTAATATTTATTTTATAACATTCAATTTATTAGATTTTTTTCTAACTAGATGAAAATTGAGGAATTTGTTAGTAATTTGGTTTAATTCCATTGATATAAGAAACAACATTAGTGAATACTTTTCATCTATTTACTCTTCGTTCACTCTTCATAGAGATCTATGTTGGAGGGATGTATTTTATCATGATTAACAAGCTCTCGATATTCAATCCCAATGTACAAGTCACTATTCAAGAATAAAACATTTATTTTTGATGGCGTCATGATAAGGAAAATATATCTAAATATGATTTTTTGTATCTTGATACAAAACCAGGCTAAAAAAAATTCCCCATCCCCCACCTTATCATCCCAAACATGAAAAACTATCCTAAAAGTAATTCAGTGTCAAGAAAAATTTGTGATATTGAAAAAAAAAGATTTAAAAACATCGCATTAGTATATAAAATAAATGATACACAATACAAACTACATATGATGTTATGAAGTCAAAAACATGACCTAAATATCCAAACATTTATATTTTTTTAAGAAACTAAAACTAAAAATTAAGTCTATTTCACTACATGTCCGGCACAATGTAACTTTTTATAGTCATGTTTAACAATTTAAAAACACAATTTTTGATTTATTACCATGGTTGTAGAGGAATCAAATGAATTCTTCTTTACCCATGTCACTTAGTACATACAATCAATCTAAATATTATCCTATCGCCTTGTTCTCCAAAGATAATTTCTATAACTTTGCATAGATCTCTGATCTATATGGGTGTGATCGATCTACTACACAAATATCATGAATCATTTTCATGGTAGGTTCATTATCTAGACAATATTCTAACATATTCATTCATATTGAGGTACTTAAGATTGATAAAATAAAATTCAATATGTCAGTAGACATGATGGGTTGAAAGGGTTTAATTTGTTAATATTATGAATTAGGTATTAGGGGTAGGTTAGAGAGGTGGGTAAAAAGATAGGGAGATTTAATTTTAATAATAACTAAAACATTTGAACCATATTTTTAAATACTAAATAGCTTAAATGTGCAAAAGCAATGTAGTCATAAAGTTAAATTACAATCTCTTTTGAAATAAGGAAATATCAATTAATATATTCTTAACCAATAAACAATAAGATGGTAGAAAACTAGGATTGACGATGATTTTCAACACAAGTGATATTATTTCACCATCTTAATTATTTGAATAACTATTGATAAATGATTAAATCTTAACATTTATAAGGTGATTGGCAATAGGTATTGAATGGCTCAAAACTCTCTTTGGAGAGAAAAAAATTATTTATAAAATAATAATTGAGTGAGAAACATGATAGATTTTCTTTTGATATAATAAGGTAGAAATAAAAATGGGAAAATAAAATTATAATTGAAAAATGGGAAAGTAAGGTACATAGAAAAAATAGGGAGTTTTTTCATTTCGATAATATAATGGAAGGGGGTATTATTAATTGAATAATTAAAGGTAAAAACTAGTATTAAGAGTATTATCTAATACCCTTTGAGCGAACATTTTATACCATACTTTTACTTAGTAAATCCTCGTGATTATTTAATAGTCTTTAATCTACCTACATCTAGGTATCTTTGTAAATCCTCTATGATTCATGAATATTCTTACTATTTGAACCCCACCCACTTACACAAAACATATATGGTTGAAAAAACAACTTAAGTCATACCATTTTGGGTATCTATTTCTAAAAAAGAGTTTTAAATACATGCAGCCCCTTATCCTTATGTGTTCTACAAGAACCAAGAAAATGGATTCACACTGATTTATTTTCCATGGTGACAATAAAGTTTAGAATTTCTAAGAGATATTGCATGATCAACAATGTAAACCATTCAAATATAATGATCCAAAATGATAAATATATAGACACAAAATCATGAACATTGGGTAACTATCTAGTCTTAGTTACATACTACTATTCATATGATTCCTAAGTTAGAAAAGTATTGATTAACCCATGCATTTGGCCATCTTGCCTTCCTTTCGTTGACACTTTTAGTTTTTCACTCTTACTTTCTCAAGTATGTATTATCACCCTTCATCATTTTTCATCATGAAAACTAGCTCCCACCTAAGACATTAGCGTCGGTTGCCCTCATCCCTATGGGTGTTCATGTCCCCTTTATACTTTACGCTCACCTTTTTGGTCCTTTTGAGATTTTTTAGCATTTTATCTTTTACTAGTCGGCCTTTTTGAGTGAAGTAAGGGAATCATATAAATATAAAGTTAAGTGACAATAATGAGTGACCAAGCACTAAGCATTACTATCGCCACCTAATGTAACATCCATCAACACATATATAACTCCATTTACATCCATCTAGCTCCATCGCGAGGGAAAAATGTTTCTTCATTTGCTTCACACTTCATAGGAGGGGACTTTATTTTCTCCCTACACACATTATTTCCGCTCTATATCTATCTTATTGCTCGATATTTCCATGTTTGATGTGCATAAAATAAACATAGGGCATAATTATGCACACAAAACTACATTGTGTCTAAGATGTAGTACAAATCTCAGTTATAAGTCCATCATTTTGGTAGATGAGGATAATATGACCATTTCATTTGCATCTTTCTTTTTAGGGTTTTGATGTTTTGTTTGGGTTTTTTCAAGTGATTCATTAATTCTAGATTTCTGAGAGACATTCAATGATCTCATAGTAACTTTGAGGTGATGAAAGGAAAACATGTGCAAACATCTTCTGACCCTCATAATTTTGGATTATGAGCATCTACAAAGAATAGGGCACCCAAACAATGGTCCAAGGAACCCCATCCCTCTCTAAGTTCCCAGGTTTAGTCAAAACTATCAAATCTACATTTTCAAGGCTTCTATGCGATGGTCTTCCATATTTTTTCGGCTAGTCTCCACTGTGACATAGTCCAAGAACCTATGTGAATCAATGAAGGATATTTTAACCCTCTTTGCACATCATGGTTTCATATTTTCATTGCTTATTTTCTTTGGTGTACTTTTTAATTTCAATTTTTATTTTTTTTTTTTATTTTTAGCATATAGATTAGGTTATAATTTTACATTTTATCATAATTAGTTTGGTGAACTCGGTCTTTGAATATAAATAATTTTTGGGATTTTCTTCTTCTTATGCTAGTCACCCATAGGGGTTGTTTTGGGTCTTTTCAATATTGCGAGATTCCTTCATCTTCTAGTAGGGTTTCCCAACTAATGAATGATATCCCTTCCTTTGTAGTTATAACATAAAAAACCCTTGCATATCTCTCGCAAAATTACTATTCACAAAATAGAAGCCTTTGGTAGTGAAAAATCATATGATGAAGATACCAATGTCAATGAAGAGAAATTAAACACACTTACTAAATTTTGATAAGATTTACGCGATAATCCCACACATCTTGCATGATTTTATTTTAGCTAGGAATGTTGGTGATGTTTTCGCTCCTATTATTACTCACTCTTCAACTCCTATGGCCTTCACCCATTTAACTCATGTTCTAATTTCCATTCTTGCCACTACCAATCCCATTCTTCAACCTAATACTCCTCATCCCCAACATGTCTCCTCTTACAATACTCCTGATTCAACTTCTTTATATTAGGATCTATAGTCAAAAAAATTCTCTAGTTACTGACTCACTACTTCTCGCATGTCTCCATCTCTTGAATCCACTTATCTTCTTCATTCTCCTTTTCCACCCACTATTTCCACCTATCCGCTACCACCTAGTTTTATTCCTCTTAATTTTTGTGTTGTTTAAAGGCCATAGTGGTGCAAAAGATAATATTTTATCCTTTCATGTAACATGTCTCAATAATGTAGATGATCACACCATATTAGAAGAATCTATTTCCCCATACCTTACAATATTATGCGATAAATTGCTTTTATGACCTCTCTGTTCATTTGGTTACATATTTTACATATATCGTCAATGCTTTTCTTACTCTTTTTCTATTAATATCATCTCCAAGATCTCATATTCTTAGCTTTCTTAACTTAGACAACACTCCAATAAACACTTAGTAGACTATGTCTTATGATACAAAAACATTTAGCTAAGATGTCAAATATCTTTGGTGGACTTTGAGCTTCAATATTTATTCATCTAGAATATACTACTGTCTCTCCAAGAAAGTGTTCTCTTTCAGACCTATCCTTCATCGATCAATTGTGTCATACTCTTAAGATTTGTGAAACATATATGTAATCCATAGGTAAACTTAATTATCAAGAGAAAACATCATGCCCCACTCGCTTTCAAAATAAGTCAACATTTAAACCATCCACCACCCAAAAACTAATGTAAATATCACTTTCAATGTAGTAGCTAATACTAAAGATCTTGAATCGCGCGCCTTGGTGTACATTCACCAACTTCATTATCCCTCCACATATTCTACTACCATAACTTATCGATAGTAACCTCATCACACTTCCCCTGCTCCAAATAGATCCATCCCAACCAAAAGGACGTAAGTTTGATGAATAATCCCATTGTGAATATCATCAATTTGTAATACACTCCACATATCATTTCTTCCGAATTTGGTATCTCATTCGAGGATCTAATTGACAATTGTAAAACTGATCTTATGGCACCAAAAATTTCTACACTTATCAACGATAATAATAAGCTCAAAATATTTAACAATCCTCTACCAAAACATGAGACAAAAATTCCTTAACCTCCACCAATTATGTGTATCACACAATGTCATCTCTTGCATCTGCGGTCCTTGATCTCTTATTTGCTAACACTCACATTTCTCCACCAACCATCTCTTTCTCTTCTAATCACTTATATATTACTTCCTCTATTGGATATGTCCCTATCAATAATACTAAGGTCGACTCTTCTGGCCCATTAGTGCATATTTCATTCCTCTTCACATCATTATCGACCACTATCAAAAATTATGTATCCAATGAAATATTCATATGGCATTATCAAACTTCGCGTTACTTATATGTCCTATCACTATGATTGTATTATTTCTTATGGGGAAAGTATTTTATAGGTGCACCATTCTCGTAGGTATTAGCTGGATTTTCATGTGTCATTCTATCATTTCCATGAACCATTTTTGTATAAAATTAACTCACAACAATCAATTTATTTTGATCAAAAGTGTTCCTCCATCAATCCCATGGACGTGATCTCCTCCCATGATCGATAATGCATCACCTACTCTATCTACTATTCCACGGCCTCTAGAACCTAAAACACCATCTTATTCTATTTCACCTACTTGCACATAACCTACATAGTCTCATCTCTCTTCTAGTCTAGAAAAAAATAGCCATATTCCTCGGATAGTTAGTACAACTCGCCATAAATCACCATAGCATTTTATTCCATATCAGTTCCCATAACTTCCATGCTCTTTTGTGCATAGATCTCCATCACCTACACATTTTGTTTCACAAACATTCCCATCATAAACTCATGCATCACATGCACATAGAATTCACTCACCTATGAAATGTTTATCTAATATAACACCACTCTCATAGCATGGTCACACGCATTCATCGCCACCTGCATCAAGTATAGGACCTTCTCCCTTTAATTTTATTGGATATTCGATTCACCGACTCACACTTAGGAGGCATCGCCTTTATCTCTTCCCTTTTTAACATCTAACAACATCTTATTATCTCAACACTTCTTTCACATAGAACACATGCATATTAACGTACATAATACACTACATATTATATACTACATACTTCATATCGTGCATTATACACCTATGTAAGCCTCTGCTATATATTTATTCAGCTTATTGATTTGTACATAATCATGACATATCTTTATCACATCTATTTACAAGTGTTGCACTTACTACCCTTTGATGCACAATAGTCAAACAATCTATACTAGATTATTGAGGGTATACATCTCAAAAGACTACATCACACTCACACATTCAACCATTCAATATTTTTTTTATCATGGGACATTCCTATATTAGTGATATAAAATAGAGGCTACATCATCACTTCCACTTGCATCATTCAAGTGATGCATGCCATTAACTAAATCATCACTTCTTCTAGCATCCTTTAGTGATATATGCTTTAGGCTAAATGATCACTTATTCTAGCATCCTTTAGTGTTATCCACTTTAGGATAACTCATCACTTCTATAAGATTTTTGTGATATATGCTTTAGGATAAATCATCACACATTATCACACCTCATCTCTATGTCTCATATCATCACTACACATTTGTCACATCACGCTACACATAAAACATAACTCAAACAATTTTATGATGATGTAGTCTCATTTATGGTTCATTCTTGAATGTTGATGGGGAATAAATAAATAAACCTTTGCTTATAATTCCATTCACTCGGGGCATGTGGCTCCTATCATTCACACTTGTCTTCCATTCCACCATCCACAACATATTGTATTTCTTAGTCGAATTTACTTTTTCTTGCATTTACTTGTACAATTTACCTTTATTACACATGCTAGATAGATATCTTATATGCCATTATCTTAATCATAAACACATGCACGTTCACTTGCATTTCTAGTTATGATTTTAGATTCTACATATCGATTACAAGTAGCATGAATTTTTGGCATATTACCTATTACCAATCCCATAGAGGATTCTAGGGGCATCAAATTTCCTATGGTACAGGTGTTATTATTTCATATTCTTTAATAACAGATTACTTTATCAACATATACACACATTTCCATACTTTTTATCTTTCTAACATGCTAACGGGTGCTTCATGTGCATTATTTGTTATGTAGGATCATTTGTTTCCATGATTATATATTACATTGTTTTCAATTTCTTTTCCTTGTATGCCCATGTTTACGAGCTTTTCCCTTTGTCTTGTGTGCACACTTTTCTACTTACTATCATTTTCGCCTTAATTGTCTTGCAATACCATGATTGGTGTCCCATGTTTGTAACCTAATTTTTGCGGTCTATATTTTCTTCTTGTGTATTTACTTGCCTTTTATCTTACACATTGTCTTCATAGCTTACACTTTTCTTCTACATGCATGTTTTTATACTAACACTTGTTTTCTAGCCACCTTATTTACATGTGCCTTGGTTTCTACCAAGAAAATCCCTTCCCCTATAAGGCACATTTTCAGCTATCGATCTTACATTTGGCCGCATTCTACTTTTGCGAGGTCACATGCATCCCAAATGAGGGGATCATCATTTGGGTGAATCATCCATCGCATACATCATTATACAAAGCATAACACAATACCGACATAGTACCACTTGATCATCTTCTATTTTGGTTATTTTGTATGGGAAGTAGAAAGTCAAACAACTTCAACATGATACCAAAAACATGTTCATCACACAAACATCGGCATTTAGATATGCCTTTCCACCCTAGGTTCATTTTCATCACTTTTTCACTTCCTCATCCTTAGCATTCATTCTTAACTTTTTATCACTTTGTTGGTCCGAAAATCTGTCGCGTGGACAGATCTATGGATAGACGAGCCAACAGTGTTGCAGGGCTTAGCCCCTCTTTGAGACAGCAAAGTGAAACTGGTTTATTGCTACTTCTACTAGCAGGAACCTATGCAAGTCTCACAGATTCTACCTTCGGGGGTTGGGATCTCATCCCAGTAGAGTGTTCCAGGCTGCGAAGAGAAAGGAATGAAAGAGGGAGAAGAGAAAGAACAGATCCGAAGGAAGAAAAGAAATGAGTTCCAAAGCGGAAGGGTCAGAAGATCTATGCTTTGGGCTTGGTAGTAAACAGAGCCAAACCTACTTGCATAAATAAACAAAGCAATACTGATAAACAAGTGACGGAAAAGTAGATATGAATTCAACAGAATAAACACATACAGATCTAACGTAAGAAAGATCTAATGTATAACACAGCTATTGAGCACAAAGTCTGAATAATTGTATTACTGTTCTTTTCTGTTACAAGAAAGCTCAAAGTCTTTCTCTCCTCACTTCTATTTCTATCTGAAAAATGTTCACCCTTGAATACAACAAGTATTCTAGTATTTATAGAAAGTGAGGGAGAGAGAAGGCAAAATGGAGCCAACCACTTATTTACAAAGATATTTACAAAATATCCAAAAGTCATGTTGACTTTGACAACTTGGATGGATGACATCATCCCATGATGCAACATGGATGACATCATCATTTGTGTCAACACATTTTTGATATTTCGAAGAGAAAGTCGGAGAATAGAGAGAGAGAGAAGAAGAAGAAGAAGAAGAAGCTATTCATCATCATCATCCTGTGGCCTAAAAGGGGTCGCCTGTTTCTGATGCTGATCAGGAGATGAGATGTGGAACTGAGCGCGGTATTCCAAGAACTTGCTGATCATCGGCCCAAATTGATCCTGTGATGGATCCTTGTGCCGTTCACTGATTGCTTCGCAAGTTTCCCGCTCATCTATGAGCTTTTCTGGGATCTTGGAATAGTCTTTACCCGCCTCGATTAGGGACCCGATGAAGTCTCTACAGGCCAGTAGGTTGTTGATGGATTCGATGTCGAACGTGACTTCTGGCCCTGTCCCTTGAGAAGCTACCTCCTTGAAAATCCGGATAGTGTCATCAGCTGATCTCAAGGTAAGGGAAGGAGTGAGCAACCCTGGAGTCATAGATAAAACAATTTTCTCCATTTGATGCATCGCATCCAGGGCCTCTTCCTTTACCTTGTCTATCTTTTCCAGAACAAATTCTAGCTGATCTATCCGATAGTCCAGAGTGGACATAGTTTTATTGAGGGCCCTTGGGTGGCCGAAGACTCCGAACTTAACCAGATCTTCGACTGAACAGTCGAACATTTGTTGGAAGGCTTCGTGCTGGAGTCTAGCATGCTCTAATTCTTCTGATATTGGACTTGCTAATGCTTGGAGTTCCTTATTCGCCTTCTCGATGTTCAGGTATAAACTGATATACTCGGCGATCACCTTTTCACTATCTTTGAGGATCTGGCTCCTCCAAGCAGAAACAGCCATACCCTGCTCGCCGATCTTTGAATATTCATTGATCTTCTCCTGACTGAGCAGCTCAGGAGTCTCGGCGGCAGTTGTGGGAGGTGCACTTCCCATCTTCTGTAAGGCTTGAAGCAGGTATTTATTCTGCTCCTTCAGTAGCCTCTTTTCTTCCTTTGTTTCTTGAAGCTTTTCGCAGAGTGCATCAACTGCGGAAAGAGCTTCCCCCTGGAGACTTTCTGAGGATGTCCCCATTGTGACTTGGGTCACTGTGAAATCTGTTGGAGACAGATCTTCTTTTTCTTTGAGAGGGTCGGGGTACGCTATTTCCATGATTCTCTCCCCTGCAGCGCTCTTTGAGAAGCGTGTAACCGGCTTGTGCTTCTTTGCTCCTTTAGCCGGAATGACTGAAAAGTCCATCGGAGCGATGGGGACTTTCCTCTTTGGTTGGCTCAGCTGCTGAGAGATCCAAGCTGGTCCTATTGAAGAAGGACCAGAGACAGAGGGGGAGGCAGCAACGGTAGAAGAGGGGAAGAACGTGGAGACACGCGGCGGTGGCATTGAAAGAACAGCCGCGGAGATGTCCACGGGGGGAAGGGAAACCGCAGCTGCAGAAGACATGGGAAGGGAAGGGAGCCCGGAAATGAGGGAAGAAATGGAGGAAGACAAATCAGCAAGAGAGGAGAAGATGGATGAAGAGGCAGGGGAAAGGGTAGAAGAAGGGGGAGAGGACACAACCAAAGGAGTGGTTGCCGACACCTGGGGAAGGGGAGGAAGAGAAGAAGAAGGGATAGAAGGGACCTCTGAAGTTGTAGCGATGCCGACATCCTGGGTGGATGGGCGTATAGGACTATCCTCTGTCAATTCTTCTTCAAGAGTTATGACTTGTTCAGGATCTGAAGGAAGAGGACTTTCGGGGCTTCCTCCGAACGGTGCTAGGTTCACCTTCGCATCCTTGCCTTTTCACCGCTTCTTTGACCTGGAGGTGCGTTGCCCAAAGGGGAAGTCGTGAAATCTACCCCGAGGTAGATTAGTCCATTCATGCGGCACCAATGCTCCGTTCTCCGCATAGTTTCTTTTACCCTCTCCTCAATTGTCTGAGGAGCCTTGCTTCTATCAATGGCCGGGAAGGGCCAATTGTCCCCATCTGTGTCATTGTACACCTTGTCTACTTCATCTTCCGAAGTTTGGAAGCCTTTGGGGACGATGGCCACTCCATACTGAATAATTTCTGCCAATGCTAAGCGGGAGTGATCCTTTCTTCTTAGCGACACCTCATGGATGACGTCGATGTAAATGTCCTCAATTTGAGGGACATGGATCGGATCAAGCTTAGCCCTTGGCAAGCAGCCCCTTGGGTCGAATGTAGGCCTTGCTGGGAAATCATGCTTTAGGTTGAGCAATTCTAGCTCAGCAAACATCTCCTTCGCCTTGTGATAGCTGGAGCATGTGTAACGGCCTACTGTGAGGGGGAAAGGAGTTCCGCCCTTCTTTCTCTTGAGGCACTTTTCATGGTATGTGACGAGCTGTCTTGATAGTTCCAATAAAATCAGCTTTGGTCCAGCATACCTTGGCAACCTGGTTGGTTCGCCCAAAAAGTTGACCGCCCTCAGATAGGTGAACGTGGGAAACTGGGTGAACAAGGCCCCCCACTTCTCCACGGCTGTCACTGTGTTCTTGGTCGTGCGGCCATGAGCTAAGTTCGGGCGCAACATGCACATGATGTGGTAGAAGAAAACATCATTGATCTTAGCGAAGTGTTGGATGCTGTTCTCCAGCTTCAGCTCTTGATAGTATTCATATATTTTGGCCTGAGGCCAAGTTCCACTTCGGTGCAGCCCTGGATAATCTCTTTCAGCTGCGGCAGCATAGACGACGTAGGAGTTCATGTGGAATACTCCTGTCGTAGCGAACTGTTGCAGTTGCTCGGATATTGTGCTGCTTATTATCTCCCCCCAGCAGAAACGCTGATCGGGCAGATTCTTATTCATTGTTTCCAGGTACCGCAGCATCCACTTATGGAAGTAGTGAGCATCTGAAAGACCGAAGACTCTGCTTAGGAAGGTGATTGTATCACTGAGTTCCTCTGAGAAATCACTCCGGTGGATAGTTTGAGGCCACCGGGTCACTACCTTCTTATTCTTGAGGTAGACCTCATTCATCAATTGCATGCACTTGTCTTCGTCGTCCTCCCAGGCCTGGATGCATTCTTGTTGGCTAACAGCCACATAGTTCCGGTGGTGAGGGATGCCAAGCATTAACTCAAAGCGACGGGCAGTAAGGTTTATAACTACCTCGCCCTTGCTATTCTCGACACATCTCGTGTCTTTGTTGAAGGATTGTGCAACAACCATCATAAACTCGTTATTCACAGCGCTGACAGGGATTCCTCCGGCAAAGTGCAGGGCACTGCCTATTAGCTTGTCCATCCATGGACTTCTTGTCACTTTTTGAGTTCTTACCCAGAATTCTTCCATGTCAATGTGACCCAATTCAGAGTCCCTGACATCCATATTACATTCTGCCTGTGATTCGGGCATTCTGACCCTTTGGTATTTATACTTCATTTCTTCTTCTGTCAGCTTAGCCTTTCCTCTTGGTTTGGCGGGTCTCTTGCTTGACGTAGACATGTGTTCTTCAAGGCTTATCTGATGATCTGCATGTAGAAGGAGCGAAACCCAATCCAGGAAAGTTGAATTAGTCATTTGATTTTCCATTGGAACGCTAGCAGAAGAAAGAATTAGAGATTTAAAGGGCCAGGGCGCAGGGCGCATGAAAAATGCAACTGGCAGGCCAAATAGATAAGGGCGCACAGAAAGTGCATGTTACATTGAGGTTCGGTGCGCCCTTTGGCGCATGGGAAGATTGTGTAACATTAATAAATGGTGCGCCAAAGGAATATGGCGCAGCGCATGAAGGGTCTACACAACATTATGTTACTGCAATGGAGGATGCGCCCGCGCCTTATCTAGCTTTATACTTGCGCGAATAAAGTTTGCGTTACATGAAGGCTAGGTGCGCCCTTTGGCGCATGGAAACATGATGTAGCATGGAGAAAAGGCGCGCCAAAGGTTTAAAGGAGGCGCGGGTTTTGAACATGTAACAGGGCTGATAGATGCGCCGAGGGGCGCGACTGTCTTTATTGCAACATGACGCAACAGTGCGCCATGGAAAACACTTAACCATTTAAACATTTTTCAACTCTATCTTCCACTCGAAAGGATGCTTGGTATAACAAGGTTTTATAAAGAGGATCACAGACCAAGCTAATGCAAAACCACCCCCCTTTTTCCAACAAATCCGGAAAGAGGGAGGGAGAGGAGGAAGAAAACACAAACTTGACAGGATAGGGGAGAAACAAGCCCAACATATTTCATTTTTAAAACCGACTAGCCACTAAAGAAACAGACTACGCAAGCAACAATCAGACCAGACAAAGAAATAAGCTCAAAGGAGAGAAAACACAGGCCAAGAACGTGAAAGCATTCAAAAACAAACCGGGAGAACCACCTACCTCGAATATATATTGAAAATTTGTGGCGAGTGGGTCCACAGAGCAATGACAGCGACAGAGCAGAGCTGACAAATCCAGAGCGATCACGTGCTTGTCAAAATGGAATGAAAATGACATGGCGGGCACTGGTATTTATAGAAAAACTTTGTCATTAATGCGCCAACCACTTATGAAATGGCGCATGAAAACTCCTGTCGACAGAGAAAAGCGTGCGCCCTTTGGCGCATGGAAGTAATTGATGACAGGAGAATGGATGCGCCTTTGGCGCACCAAATGAGTTGTCGACACGAATCTATGTGCGCCCTTTGGCGCACCAAAACTTGGTGTAACATAGATATTACGTGCGCCCTTTGGCGCACCAAAAACTTACTCAACATCCTTTGGCGCACCGAAAGGAGTGACAACATGGAAAACCATGCGCCAAAGGCTTTTAAGGGGGCGCATCAAAAATTGATGTTGCAAAGCAAAACCATGCGCCTAGCCAAAAAAGGCTCAAAAAGACTAAGTTCAAAAACTGAATTTCCCGGGAAGGGATTTTACAATATTTCGAACGCGAAGGATCCTCAACGAGGGGTCCAAACAAAATTTTCGGTATGGTTATCGGTAAAATTGCCCTTGTCAATTTTACAGGATAACAGCTGGCTCTTTCTGGGGACTATCCTTGAGCAAACTCGGGGGTAGAGAATCCCAGATCACATGTGCCTATCCATTGGGTACGGAGTCAAAAACAAGGGGGACCGGAGGGAGAACAAAGGAAACACACAAAAACCGAAAGCAAACACACGACTAAAGCAAACACACAACTAAAATAAACTGTACAAAGAAGAGAGCAAGCTCTACTTCCTGAAGATCTTGAGATGTTGCCCGCTATAGGGAAGCGGGAGTTCAGCTCCATCCAGATATGAGAGATAGAAACTATTCTCTCCATTGAGTTGCTTGATTTTGAAGGGCCCTCTCCATAGGGAATCAAATTTTCCGTGCATACCCTTTGGCTCTCTTCGCTTGTCCCAGAGAAGGACGAGATCTCCTACTTCAAAATTCCTCTGCTTGGCCTTCTTGTCGAAAAGCTTCTTCACTTGATTCTGATGTTCAGTGATCCTGTCGACCACCCTTACTCTCTTTTCTTCAAGTTCCGCAAGGTACATGATTCTCTTTTCTAGAGAACTCTGAAAAGTTTCATCTTCAATTACTCGTGCCAGGCGTAGAGCAGGAAGTTCAGCGGAAACGGGAAGTTCGGCATCAGTGCCATATAACACTTGAAAAGGTGACATGCCGAGAGACCTCTTGGGAGTAATACGGTCCGCCCACAAAGCGTCGTACAAAGACTTGTGCCACATCCGCTGATTCTCATCTACTAATTTCCGTATGATGGTCACCAAGTTCTTATTACTGGATTCTGCCTGACCATTTCCCTGAGGATAATAATCTGAGGCATGTGCTAAAGTTATCCCATATTCATAGCAAAAACTAATAACTTCCCGGGAAGAGAAGTTAGAAGCATTATCAGCAACGATTTTATTTGGAATGCCAAACCTGACAATGATATTTTCTTTGATAAAACTGCAAACCACCTCAGAAGTGGCATGCTTGACAGGTATGGCTTCCACCCACTTGGTGAAGTAATCCGTTGCTGTAAGGACATAGCTATGTCCGGCACTCGATTGAGGATTGAGTGCACCAATAAAATCAATTCCCCATTGCCTGAATGGTTCATTGATAATGACCGGCCTTAGGGGGAGGGCAGCCAACTTGGGCTTGCCGACGAATTGTTGACAGGGTTCACACTTTGCCACCCAGGTAGCCGCATCTTGAAAGAGCGTTGGCCAATAATACCTGGCTCGGATGATTTTGTGTGCTGTCACGGAAGAAGAAAAATGGCCTCCACAGGCCGAGTTGTGAAAACTTTCCAGCAGTTTCACTTGCTGGGGTTTGTCAACACATCGCAGGAAAACACCGTCTATCCCGCGCTTGTATAAACCTTCATCCCAGATGACATATTTAGCTGCCCTGAGCTTTACAGTACGCTTCTCCTTTGTAGTCAGGTGCGCTGGGCATTCGCCGTAGGTAAGGAAGAAAGCGATGTCGGAGTACCATTCGTCACTAGTTGCCACAAATAAAACCAGAGGCAGAGAATCAGGCCCTTCTAGAGGGGTTTGCTCTTCATTGGTACAACCCTCTTTCCCTTTAGGGTTCTCTGAATCTTCATTTTCAGCCATTAGCTGACACAGGCCTTTGCCCCTCACCAGCTTGGTGGGTTTAATATCCAGGTCATATTCCTGGACCTTTGCGATCCAATTTCCCCTCAAACTTCCTAACTCTTGCTGAGTTAGAATGGATTTCACCGCGGCGTCAGGAACCAGCACCACCGTATGCGAGTTCAGAATGTAATACCTGAAATTCTTCACTGCTTTGACAACGGCAAAGGCATGCTTTTCCAATTGAGTCATCTTCAACTCGTGAGGCTTGAGGGGAGAACTCATGAATGCAATCGGGGATTCAATGTCTTCTGAATTCTTTTGCATTAAGATTGCAGACACAGTATGCTCTGATGCGTAGCTATACATGATGAAGTCTTTAGAGAAGTCGGGACATACCAGGACCGGTGCATGAGCAACAGAAGCTTTTATTTCTTCGAATGACTTTTTCCCTTCCTCATTCCATCTGAAAGTTGGTGATCCTTTCATCATGTTCAGTATGTGGCGAGTCTTTTCGGCAAAGTCAGGAACAAAACGCCTAAGAAAGTTCACCTTCCCGAAGAAAGAATGAACACCAGTCTTGCTTGTGGGCAGAGTAAGGCTCTGAATGGCCTTAACCCTTTCAATGTCTATCTTCGTCCCTTCTTTGCTAACCACATGTCCTAGCAACTTCCCTTCAGTAACCCCAAAAACAGACTTTTTGGGATTTAGGGAAATCCCATGCTCTCGGCACCTGGCCAGTACTTGCTCCAAGTGATCACAATGATCACTTCGTTGTTTAGAGAACACGGTTAAGTCATCTAGATAAACTACAATGACTTTTCCCATCATACCTTTAAATGCAAAGTCCATGGCCCGTTGAAAAGTAGCACCTGCATTAGTTAGGCCGAAAGGCATCCTGCTGTAGGCAAATGTACCCCAGGGAGTAGTGAATGTTGTTTTGAATTGATCTTCAGGCGAGACTTCAATCTGATTGTAGCTTGAAAAACCGTCAAGCATAGACAGCATTTCTGATCCAGTTACTGCTTGCAGAACTTGGTCCATTATCGGGAGAGGGTAGTTATCTTTCAGTGACGCTTGATTCAAGTTTCGGAAGTCTACGCAGATGCGTATCTCTCCGTTTTTCTTGCGCACTGGCACAATATTCGCCACCCAAGTACTGTGATGGATAGGGAAAATGATTCTCGCATCCAGCATTTTCTGAATTTCGGCTTGGATGGTGCCCGAAATCTTAGGATTATAGTGCCTTTGTTTCTGACGGAAGGCTTTGGCATCTTCTTTCAGCGGTATATCATGCTGAACGTCCTTTGGTTTAAAAGACTTTAGATCGGCATAGGACCATGCCAATACATCCATATATTTTTTTAGCAACTTGACAAATTTCCGCTTCTCTTCAGGCGTGCAACATTTGCCAATGTTTACAAATTGCGGATGTGCTTCAGAACCTATATTGACTGATTCCGTCTCTGGGGACGAATCAGGATCATTTTGCTTCTTCTTTTTTATAAAACGGTCGTGCCTGTCAAACAAGCGTTCCAGAGAAACTAGGCCTTTTGGAATCTTATTACCCTTGAGCTGACATATGCCATCGTTCTCCCCTGACTCATGGTTTTGACCGTTGATTGATTCGCGGCATGGAGAGGTGGATCCTTCAAAATACAACTCATTAAAATTTTCTGATTTTTCTAGAAAGGCAATGAGGTGATTATCATTATTGAATACCTGCCAATGCTGAGAGTTGTCTGGCACGCTCGGGCGGAAAACCACTTCAATGGTGTATTTGTTCATTTTCAAACCCGGGTGCGGGAGCATAAGAGATGCTGAAACGGCCAATGAATCGGCCATATCATTTTGAGCTCTTGGAATTGCTCCTATTGAAAAGGCATCGAATTCTTCGATGCTGTCCCACACTGCATTACGGTAGTGCCTGAGCCTCTCATTTTTTACTTGGTAAATTCTCTTGACTTGATTTACAACTAGCTCAGCATCACCTTGGACTTTCAGATTTTTTATTCCTCTTTCCTTTGCAGCTTGCATACCGAGCAATAGAGATTCATACTCAGCGGTATTATTAGTGTTGAAAAACTGCAACTTGAAAGAAAGAGGAATTACCTCCTCTTTGGGAGATATCAGTACAACTCCAGCGCCACATCCACTAGTCGCGCAACTGCCATCAAACTGCAGGGTCCAGACCTCATTAAGATCCTTTTCTTGAACAAAAACACCCTTTGTACCCGTCTCGGTAGACAAAAAGTAGTTCCCCATCCCTGATGATTCAAAAAGGATTTGGGCTTTGGGGTCTTCAGAACTAGTAACTAAGTACTTCTTTTGCGATTCTGGTTCTAAAGTTTGCATCACACCTTTGACGGGTATTCTAGCTTTAGACCAGTCCATGTGAATTTCTCCACCAACTTCGCTGCAGAAACTCCTTCCCAGCAAAATTCCATAGGCTGCTGGAATGTCAGCAACGAGGACGGTCATTTTTACCCTCTTTTCGGGAAAGGCCGCAAACGCAAATTGTGCGTCTTTGATTTGACCAATCAATGGCACTTGTTTGGTCTCCAATGAATAACATCTGCCGAAAGGTTTGGTAAGAGTGAGGCCCAAAGCATGGGCGACTTTCGCCGGCATGACGTTATCGGAAGCTCCGGAATCAATTATACAGTTGCTCAACTTATGGCCATTGATTAGGAGGGAGAGATAGAAAGGTTCTATCTTGCCTGATGCAGATGTTGAGGCAACATTTATGTGGGATTCAGGAGGAGTGGAAAGGATTCCTTTTGGGGAAACCTGTTTAGATACAACAGCTTGACTCTGGATGTATTTGGTTAATCTCACAAGCTGTTCGGGATTTGACTGAAGATACTCAGCTTCAGACATCTGGATCTTGGTCTTTTTTGCATGATCTATAATATCAAACGCGGCCAAGGGTTGCGTTGGTGAAGGAATGAGTCCTTCACTTCGCGATGGTGGAACAGAGTTACTGATCTTGATAGGAACATGAGAGGGCTGACTCGGAGGAGAGATAGGTGGAAAAGACTTCTTTGCAAAAGATTTAACAGGGAGTTGAGTGGGAAGAGGATTACCTCTTTTAACAATGGTTGGAGGCGCGTTTGACACGGCCTTCTCTTTCTGCGTATGGGCAGCAACTTCTGCTTCTTTTCCTTGCGAGCGGGTAAAAACAGCGTAGGATTGTCCGCTTGCATAGCCTTGAGTACTCTCTTCTTCATCAGATTCGTCCTCGTCAAATTCCATGTATCCAATAGTAGAGTCGCCAGTCGGTTCACCGACATCTTGATCATCTTCGCCTTGGAGCGAAGGTTCTTCATAGTACTGTTCTTCCTCTTCAATTTCGGCCAAAGCATTGACCGGAGGAGCTTCAAGCGCCAACCGTGGAGCAGTTACAGGTAGACGCGGTCTTTGTGAAACATTGTTGGGAACGAAACTCCTTCGTGGAACATCCCGATATGAGGAACTAGGAGCCTGGGCCAACTGCTTCTTTAACGCGAGCAGATCATTCGCCATCTTTTGGAATGCCGGATCAGATGAAGTGGTAGGCGAGGGATCCGAAGATTTGGACTTGGATGATTCCTTTTTCAACTCGCCGGATATTATCAAGTTGTCTTCTATCCGAATGGCAGCAGCCTGAGCGAGAGGTAGAGTAGCTAATCGCTCTTGAAGGAGCAAAAAGCTGACTTTTGAGCTCATAGCATTTACGAAGAAACATTTCTGATTCTCCGGTGTTGGAAGCATGGTAGTAGGGACGCGGTTGATCAACGCATTGAACCGGGCGACGAAATCGCGCATGGTCTCATTGGCCTCCTTCTTCAGGTGAGTGATCCGTGATAACAACGCAAATGCATCTTCTGAAGGCTTGTATCTGTCTTCAAAAGCTTCCCGCAAGGTTGCCCAACTGGTGATAGATGCGGCCGGCAAATGCTGAAACCATTCGGATGCGGGCCCTTGTAAAGTTTCCAGAAAAAGGCGAACCGACACATCTTCGTGAGTCACGTCCAAAATACTGCATGACATAATGAAAGCAGATATGTGGGAATCCGTGCTTTGATTTCCGCTCCCGTCGAATTTAGGAAAATTCTTTCGGTTTCCGTGAGGGAGCGCGTGAACTGGATGTGGCAGTGCGAGAGGGCCCATAGCATTTCCCCATGGTACCGCCATTTGGAAGGCTGGAAAAAGCACACGAGCTGGGAGGGTGGTTCCACTGAGTAGCAAGGCACTACAAAGGGATGTAGATGCTCCTTGTAACGGAATTTTTCTTCGTGGAGGTGAGACACTCCTGGATGACCGGCTAGCCGAGCTTAACGCTGAAAAACGTGCCGGTGTTACGCTGAAATTGTGCCTTTGAAGCAGATCGAAAGTAGGATCAACTTCTCCACGGGCTCTCCTGCTGCGCGTAAAGGGTTCACTTGCCAGCGTACCTTCCAGATCTGCAATGTTATAGCGCAGATTTAAACTTTATTTTTGGGTGTACTTGCTGATTTTCTGGTTTTTCTGTCAAAAACCAGCAGCATGCACTTTTCTGAATATTTAAAAACTATCCTCTTCGAAAAACCGATTGCGGTTAATGACAAATAATAACGAGGATAAGATGGCAGGGAAGAATAGTAGGCTGATTTTCTGATCTGGTCTTTACTTTTCAGAGGGTTTAAAACATTTCAGAAAATAGTTAAAAACTCAGATCTACGGAGAACTGCAAATTTTGTAAAAACTCAGCGAACTAAAGATCTGTAACTAGGCCCGATCTATGGATCCCAGAAGAAAATTTTTCAATTTTGAACACTTTTGCAAATTTTTGGATTTTAAACAAAAAGTGTAGATTTGCAAACAGGCAGTGATTTTCTCATATTTTTCTAATTTTATATTATACCACCACCATAGATCTGACAGATCTATCTGTTTCTGTTGGCGAAATCTGTTAGAAAATCCGTTCCCCAGCGGAGTCGCCAAAAACTGTTGGTCCGAAAATCTGTCGCGTGGACAGATCTATGGATAGACGAGCCAACAGTGTTGCAGGGCTTAGCCCCTCTTTGAGACAGCAAAGCGAAACTGGTTTATTGCTACTTCTACTAGCAGGAACCTATGCAAGTCTCACAGATTCTGCCTTCGGGGGTTGGGATCTCATCCCAGTAGAGTGTTCCAGGCTGCGAAGAGAAAGGAATGAAAGAGGGAGAAGAGAAAGAACAGATCCGAAGGAAGAAAAGAAATGAGTTCCAAAGCGGAAGGGTCAGAAGATCTATGCTTTGGGCTTGGTAGTAAACAGAGCCAAACCTACTTGCATAAATAAACAAAGCAATACTGATAAACAAGTGACGGAAAAGTAGATATGAATTCAATGAGAATAAACACATACAGATCTAACGTAAGAAAGATCTAACGTATAACACAACTATTGAGCACAAAGTCCGAATAATTATTAATTGTTCTTTTCTTCATACAAGAAAGCTCAAAGTCTTTCTCTCCTCACTTCTATTTCTATCTGAAAAATGTTCACCCCTGAATACAACAAGTATTCTAGTATTTATAGAAAGTGAGGAGAGAGAAGGCAAAATGGAGCCAACCACTTATTTACAAAGATATTTACAAAATATCCAAAAGTCATGTTGACTTTGACAACTTGGATGGATGACATCATCCCATGATGCAACATGGATGACGTCATCATTTGTGTCAACACATTTTTGATATTTCGAAGAGAAAGTCGGAGAATAGAGAGGAGAAGAAGAAGAAGAAGAAGAAGAAGCTATTCATCATCATCATCCTGTGGCCTAAAAGGGGTCGCCTGTTTCTGATGCTGATCAGGAGATGAGATGTGGAACTGAGCGCGGTATTCCAAGAACTTGCTGATCATCGGCCCAAATTGATCCTGTGATGGATCCTTGTGCCGTTCACTGATTGCTTCGCAAGTTTCCCGCTCATCTATGAGCTTTTCTGGGATCTTGGAATAGTCTTTACCCGCCTCGATTAGGGACCCGATGAAGTCTCTACAGGCCAGTAGGTTGTTGATGGATTCGATGTCGAACGTGACTTCGGCCCCGTCCTCGAGAAGCTATCTCCTTGAAAATCGGATAGTGTCATCACCGATCTCAAGGTAAGGGAAGGAGTGAGCAACCCTGGAGTCATAGATAAAACAATTTTCTCCATTTGATGCATCGCATCCAGGGCCTCTTCCTTTACCTTGTCTATCTTTTCCAGAACAAATTCTAGCTGATCTATCCGATAGTCCAGAGTGGACATAGTTTTATTGAGGGCCCTTGGGTGGCCGAAGACTCCGAACTTAACCAGATCTTCGACTGAACAGTCGAACATTTGTTGGAAGGCTTCGTGCTGGAGTCTAGCATGCTCTAATTCTTCTGATACTGGACTTGCTAATGCTTGGAGTTCCTTATTCGCCTTCTCGATGTTCAGGTATAAACTGATATACTCGGCGATCACCTTTTCACTATCTTTGAGGATCTGGCTCCTCCAAGCAGAAACAGCCATACCCCTGCTCACCGATCTTTGAATATTCATTGATCTCCCCGACCGAGCAGCTCGGGAGTCTCGGCTTGATTGTGGGAGGTGCACTTCCCATCTTCCGTAAGGCTTGAAGCGAGTATTTATTCTACTCCTTGAGCAGCCTCTTTTCTTCCTTTGTTTCTTGAAGCTTTTCGCAGAGTGCATCAAGCTGGAAAGAGCTTCCCCGGAGACTTTCGAGGATGTCCCCATTGTGACTTGAGTCACGTGAAATCTGTTGGAGACAGATCTTCTTTTCTTTGAGAAGGTCGGGGTACGCTATTTCCATGATTCTCTCTCCTGCGGCGCTCTTTGAGAAGCGTGTAACCGGCTTGTGCTTCTTTGCTCCTTTAGCCGGAATGACTGAAAAGTCCATCGGAGCGATGGGGACTTTCCTCTTTGGTTGGCTCAGCTGCTGAGAGATCCAAGCTGGTCCTATTGAAGAAGGACCAGAGACAGAGGGGGAGGCAGCAACGGTAGAAGAGGGGAAGAACGTGGAGACACGCGGCGGCGGCATTGAAAGAACAGCCGCGGAGATGTCCACGGGGGGAAGGGAAACCGCAGCTGCAGAAGACATGGGAAGGGAAGGGAGCCCGGAAATGAGGGAAGAAATGGAGGAAGACAAATCAGCGAGAGAGGAGAAGATGGACGAAGAGGCAGGGGAGAGAGTAGAAGAAGGGGGAGAGGACACAACCAAAGGAGTGGTTGCCGACATCTGAGGAAGGGGAGGAAGAGAAGAAGAAGGGATAGAAGGGACCTCTGAAGTTGTAGCGATGCCGACATCCTGGGTGGATGGGCGTATAGGACTATCCTCTGTCAATTCTTCTTCAAGAGTTATGAATTGTTCAGGATCTCAAGGAAGAGGACTTTCAGGGGCTTCCTCCTGAACGGTGCTAGGTTCACCTTCTGCATCCTTGCCTTTCAGCTGCTTCTTTGACCTTGGAGGTGTGTTGCCCAAAGGGGAAGTCGTGAAATCTACCCCGAGGTAGATTAGTCCGTTCATGCGGCACCAATGCTCCGTTCTCCGCATGGTTTCTTTGACCCTCTCCTCAATTGTCTGAGGAGCCTTGCTTCTATCAATGGCCGGGAAGGGCCAATTGTCCCCATCTGTGTTATTATACACCTTGTCTACTTCATCTTCCGAAGTTTGGAAGCCTTTGGGGACGATGGCCACTCCATACTGAATAATTTCTGCCAATGCTAAGCGGGAGTGATCCTTTCTTCTGAGTGCCACCTCATGGATGACGTCAATGTAAATGTCCTCAATTTGAGGGACATGGATCGGATCAAGCTTAGCCCTTGGCAAGCAGCCCCTGGGTCGAATGTAGGCCTTGCTGGGAAATCATGCTTTAGGTTGAGCAATTCTAGCTCAGCAAACATCTCCTTCGCCTTGTGATAGCTGGAGCATGTGTAACGGCCTACTGTGAGGGGGAAAGGAGTTCCGCCCTTCTTTCTCTTGAGGCACTTTTCATGGTATGTGACGAGCTGTCTTGATAGTTCCAATAAAATCAGCTTTGGTCCAGCATACCTTGGCAACCTGGTTGGTTCGCCCAAAAAGTTGACCGCCCTCAGATAGGTGAACGTGGGAAACTGGGTGAACAAGGCCCCCACTTCTCCACGGCTGTCACTGTGTTCTTGGTCGTGCGGCCATGAGCTAAGTTCGGGCGCAACATGCACATGATGTGGTAGAAGAAAACATCATTGATCTTAGCGAAGTGTTGGATCTTTATTCTCCGGCTTGAGCTCTTGATAGTATTCATATATTTTGGCACGAGGCCAAGTTCCACGCCGGTGCAGCCACGGATAATCTCTTTCACATGCGGCAAAGATGCATGAGGCGGCGTAGGAGTTCATGTGGAATACTCTGTCGTGCGAAGTGAACTATTGCTTGCTCGGATATTGTGCTTGCTTATTATCTCCCCAGCAGTAAACGCGTTGATCGGGCGATTCTTATTCATTGTTTCCAGGTACCGCAAAGATCCACTTATGGAAGTAGTGAGCATCTGAAAGACCGAAGACTCTGCTTAGGAAGGTGATTGTATCACTGAGTTCCTCTGAGAAATCACTCCGGTGGATAGTTTGAGGCCACCGGGTCACTACCTTCTTATTCTTGAGGTAGACCTCATTCATCAATTGCATGCACTTGTCTTCGTCGTCCTCCCAGGCCTGGATGCATTCTTGTTGGCTAACAGCCACATAGTTCCGGTGGTGAGGGATGCCAAGCATTAACTCAAAGCGACGGGCAGTAAGGTTTATAACTACCTCGCCCTTGCTATTCTCGACACATCTCGTGTCTTTGTTGAAGGATTGTGCAACAACCATCATAAACTCGTTATTCACAATAATGACAGGATTCCTCGGCAAAGTGCGTGGCACTTGCGCCTATTAGCTTGTCCATCCATGGACTTCTTGTCACTTTTTGAGTTCTTACCTGAATTCTTCCATGTCAATGTGACCCAACCCGAGTCCCCGACATCCATATTACATTCTTCTGTGATTCGGGCATTCTCGACCCTTTGGTATTTATACTTCATTTCTTCTTCAGTCAGCTTAGCCTTTCCTCTTGGTTTGGCGGGTCTCTTGCTTGACGTAGACATGTGTTCTTCAAGGCTTATCTGATGATCTGCATGTAGAAGGAGCGAAACCCAATCCAGGAAAGTTGAATTAGTCATTTGATTTTCCATTGGAACGCTAGAAGAAGAAAGAATTAGAGATTTAAAGGGCCGGGCGCAGGCGCATGAAAATGCAAGCAATAGAAAGCCAAATAGATAAGGCGCGAAAGTGCATGTTACATTGAGGTTCGGTGCGCCCTTTGGCGCATGGGAAGATTGTGTAACATTAATAAATGGTGCGCCAAAGGAATATGGCGCGGCGCATGAAGGGTCTACACAACATTATGTTACTGCAATGGAGGATGCGCCCGCGCCTTATCTAGCTTTATACTTGCGCGAATAAAGTTTGCGTTACATGAAGGCTAGGTGCGCCTTTGGCGCATGGAAACATGATGTAGCATGGAGAAAAGGCGCGCCAAAGGTTTAAAGGAGGCGCGGGTTTTGAACATGTAACAGGGCTGATAGATGCGCCGAGGGGCGCGACTGTCTTTATTGCAACATGACGCAACAGTGCGCCATGGAAAACACTTAACCATTTAAACATTTTTCAACTCTATCTTCCACTCGAAAGGATGCTTGGTATAACAGGGTTTTATAAAGAGGATCACAGACCAAGCTAATGCAAAACCACCCCCCTTTTTCCAACAAATTCGGAAAGAGGGAGGGAGAGGAGGAAGAAAACACAAACTTGACAGGATAGGGGAGAAACAAGCCCAACATATTTCATTTTTAAAAACGACTAGCCACTTAAAGAAACAGACTACGCAAGCAACAATCGGACCAGACAAAGAAATAAGCTCAAAGGAGAGAAAACACAGGCCAAGAACGTGAAAGCATTCAAAAAACAAACCGGGAGAACCACCTACCTCGAATATATATTGAAAATTTGTGGCGAGTGGGTCCACAGAGCAATGACAGCGACAGAGCAGAGCTGACAAATCCAGAGCGATCACGTGCTTGTCAAAATGGAATGAAAATGACATGGCGGGCACTGGTATTTATAGAAAAACTTTGTCATTAATGCGCCAACCACTTCTGAAATGGCGCATGAAAACTCCTGTCGACAGAGAAAAGCGTGCGCCCTTTGGCGCATGGAAGTAATTGATGACAGGAGAATGGATGCGCCTTTGGCGCACCAAATGAGTTGTCGACACGAATCTATGTGCGCCCTTTGGCGCACCAAAACTTGGTGTAACATAGATATTACGTGCGCCCTTTAGCGCACCAAAAACTTACTCAACATCCTTTGGCGCACCGAAAGGAGTGACAACATGGAAAACCATGCGCCAAAGGCTTTTAAGGGGCGCATCAAAAACTGATGTTGCAAAGCAAAACCATGCGCCTAGCCAAAAAAGGCTCAAAAAGACTAAGTTCAAAAACTGAATTTCCCGGGAAGGGATTTTACAATATTTCGAACGCGAAGGATCCTCAACGAGGGGTCCAAACAAAATTTTCGGTATGGTTATCGGTAAAATTGCCCTTGTCAATTTTACAGATAACACACTTCATGCTTTTTCTAGTCCCATGCAGACTTTCAACATAATTTGAAATGGTTTATCGGTTACTCGTATCTATTTAGTTTATGTTACCAATATTTACACTCACCAACATAAAGTGGGTGAAAATGTAGAAACAAAATCACACACTTTGGGTAACTATGTACTCCTAATTACATATTTATATTCATATGATTGATAAGTTAGAAAAGTTTTAATTAACCCATGTCTCGGCCATGTTTCTTTCCTTTTTGTTGACACTTTCAATCTTACGCTATTACTTGTTCATTCTATATTTTTACCCTTCACAATTTAACGTCTTGGAATCTAGTGTCGGTGCTCATGTCCCCTTTATACTTTACTCTCACCTTTTGGCTCATTTATAGTTTTTTTAGCATGTTATATTTTTGTAATCACCATTTTCATGGTTAATTAAAAATTTGAAGAAAAGGAATCATGTAAATATAAAGTTATGTAACCATAATGAGTAACCAAACACTAAGTATTAATATCACCACCTAATGTTGCATCCATCAAGATATATATAGCTCTATTTACATCCATCTCCCTACATCACAAGGGATACATGATGGTTCATTTGCATCACACTTCATAGCAGGGGATTTTATTATTTCCATGCACACATTATTTACATTCTACATCTATCTACTTTCTCTCTATTTTCAAGTGTGACATGCAAAAGAGCAACCTAGGGAACACTTCGTACACACGCACACATAACCACATTGGGTCTTAGATGTAGTGTAGTGATTAGTTATAAGTCCATCATTTTGGTAGCTGAGGAAATTTTGACCCCTTAATTTCCATCTTTTATTTTGAGGGTTTTGATGCTTTGTTTGGGTTTTTACATGTGATACATTCATTCTAGATTCATAGAGACATTCGAAAATCTTACTGAGAATCTTCGAGGTGGTTAATGGTGAACAAGAAAAAAATCTTGTGACGTTGAGATTTCTTGTTTTTGAGCATCTACTCGGACAGAGATCACCCATAAATGAGATAAGGGAACCAATGACCTCCCCCATCCCTCTCCAAGTACCCCTATCTCTTCAAATCTATTAGATCTATATTTTTCCTAGCTTGTGTGAGATAGGCTTCCATTTTTGTTCATTCGGTTCCACTCGACATAGTCCACCAACCTAAAAATCAAACAAGGCTATTCTAACCCTCTTTTCACATTAGGTTTTCATATTCTCATTGTGTAGTTGCTTAGATTTATTGTTGTACTTCACTTTTCATTTATTTATTATTTTTATAGCATCTAGATTAGTCTAGAATTTAACATTTTAGCATTATTATAATAATTTCAATTATGTAGAAAAAATGATCAATTCTAAGTGTAATCTTCCTATAAGAGGCACTCGCACCATTAAATTATCTATAGTGCTTAGAGAGAAAACATTTATGGTTGCATGGTAGTAAAAAAATTAAAATGTTTGTGGTATGTTCCAGATAACATCATTACTTCAAAGAGTTTGATAACATCTTGCAAAAAAATTTTGCATATCCCCCATTAAAATCATTTCATAAGACGGCATCTCATTGAGGCATGTTGTTTAATATTTGACATGATTTGTGTATGCTTTCACATTTTTTATTGACAAAAAAATCTTCCATTATTCTTTGATGGATATCCATTCCATGATCCAAAACTACCATATGATAGAGGTTGGTATAATTTTGACAAAGTTTACAGAGTCTTATTTTCAAATTATTAATTACATTTTCTTGAAAGTTTCTAAGTCCCTTTAAACAAACCCATTATTTTCCTATTCGATAGTCATTGCATTCCATGAGACCACATTCCTTACAACCATTTTTTCTAGAATTTCACATGAATTGTACAGGATTTCATATTTTGAATACATAAATACCATAAAACTTGGAATTAAAACATCTTACAAAGTCATTTCTCCATACTCCATTAGTGGATGTCCTTGCACTATTTTGAAGATCCTATTCTGGAGGAGGTTATATGTATGCTAACAAAATTGAAATGATTGATTGGAAACCTAGTGATTACATTTTTGAAATACTAAATGGTTTGTGAGGATACACGTCTTCTGTTAGATAAAATTTATGATATAAGGGATAGGATCTAGTAGTTGTGCACCCTAAGTTTATGGGTGTACAACAACCATAAAAACCCCATAAAATTTGAAACAAAAACCCTTTTATATATATATATATATATATATATATATATGTTTTCATTTGAGCATTTATAGTGTTTGAAAGTGGGTTTTTAGTTATTTACATCAAATAGTATTCCACAAAAACAAAGTTGCATTGGAATATTTGTAGGGCATTATGTCATGTATTTTTACACTTATGTGGCATCATTTGATTGGGTTATTATTTGATGTGATTTCATGTGACTCATTTTATTGGCTACCTTTTTCAAATTTTAACTCAAAATGGACATGTACTAGTCCTTAACTTTACGCATACCCTCACAATAATTGGTCCATGCTCCATGATTGGATCATCTCCTTATCATAAGAAGATATCATATATTACAAAACAAAAAAAAATTACAATATAATTTTTTTTTGCTTTTCATATTGTACTCTTAATCAAATTCAATCTTGTAAGATATAAAAATTGTTTGTATACCTAGATAATAGACACTTGGGTTGGGTTGTTATTTTACTTGTTTTATTGCATGTTATTTGATGTCCATGGTTAAAAATTGAAAATTCTTTTTTTATAGATATTATTTTGGTATAATCGGAAGGAATTACACTATACTAATCATGAGTGTGTGCTTGTCTAGGCTAGATGATAATTAGACATTGATTTATCAACATGAATTAAGAAACAATTATCAAGGAGGGAAAACTAACTTGAACCACATTCGGATATACTATCGAGCCAAATTTGAATCAAGAAATCATAAGTTGGTCAGTTTTGTTCTTGAAAAATACTAGTCAAAAGTGATAATTCTAAGGGCCACAATATGTCTAAAGATAACCCACTACCAGATAACAAGACAAAAGAATAAAAAAATCAAATTTGTTAGTGTTATAATGAAATGGAGGAAAAATGGTGGGTCATGAGCACCTCACAACATGAAGTAATGCATTAGTTCCTCTTCTTCTAATATCATTTCGGATTTTCCTTTTGATTTTGATATATCTAATAAATTCAAGTAACCTTTGTCAAATGTTGGAAATAGATCATTTCTCCCAACATTTTTTTCTATTATTAGGAAAAACAAAAAATGACTTGGTTTTCTATGCATAGTTTAGTGTTAAATAGATGTCCCTATTTTAGCATAAAATAAAATAAAATAAATAGCTTTGTTTGCACACACAAAAGCATGCACTATTTTTAGGTAATAATTCTATTATTAAAATTATTCTATTATTAAAATTATTCTATTTTTAGAGTTGTGTGTTCTCTTTTAAGATGAAATCCTCTATATATTAGAGGTAATTGTAATTTTTACACACAAAAATTGTATTGAGACGAAGATATAACAAAGAAGAAGATATATATACACGAAGGTGTTGATTTAAGTTTGGAATACTTTTCTTATTTGTAATATTATTTATTTTATTTTCGTGGTTTGTTTTTGTATTTTACTAAATTTTACAAATTGGTATCGAGTGTGGTTTTTCAGCACGTTTCTAACTAACTATAGGTTATGGATTCTACATACAGTTCGCAAACACTGCAATTTATAGGAAAGAATTATGAGTATTGGTCATTAACAATGAAGGCACTATTTAGATCCCACGATGTGTGGGAAATTCATACAAATTTCCCACAAATGTAAAGCAACATATAATGCACTCTCACAGACAAAGAAATACACTTTGAAGGAATTAAGAAAGAAATACGAAAGATCACTTTTCTAAATTCATCAAACCATGCATGAAACCATTCTTCCTAGATCGGCGAAGCTAGTAAAAGCATAAATAGCATGGGACACTCTCTAAGTTACGTATCAAGGTAAATAAATAGTAAAAAAATCCCAAAATAAAATTAATTTGAAGGTATTTTAAAAATATGTCAATGAAATATTCTGATTCCGTAGAATCATTCCTTAATTTTTTAGTTGGTTTAGTCAATCAAATTAAATCCATGGCAAAAATATTCATTACTGAAGGCTTCTTGAAAATATGCTTAGACTTTTTCCTATAAAATTTTATCCATTGGTAGTTGTTATTGAATAAAATAAGGATCTAATTCAATTTTCAATTGATAAGTTATATTCATCACTAATAAATAATGAACATAGTTTGAATAGATCACATGCGATTGTAGATCATGATTTTTCATCATGGGTATTAAGAATTATTGGAAGAGGAAAAGTAAGATTCGGTCCCTAAAGGTAGTGGAATAAGTTCATCTATATCAAGCAGCAATGGTCCATCCAATTTAAGTGGAATAGGAAATATTCAAGATTACAATCATAATCAATTTTCTAGTCAGAGAAGGGATAAAATGCATGTGTAGTGTCACTATTTCAAGAGATATGGGCACTATGTTATGATTCTAGGAAAAGTAAATATGATCAAACAGTAGAATGAAAATTCAGTTGGGAGATCAATTCCAAGTTCCATGTTTATTGCATGCAAAATTATTTTGAAAGGATCACCTTATTTTTCACCTATTAAATGTAATCTATTACAGTAGATTCCTTTTGATGTGTGGTATTTGGATTCTAGTTCCAATAATCACATATCAGTAACTTAGATTTATTTTCCAATTTGGATGAGTCAGTAAAGACATAAGTTACCCTTGGGAATAATAATATAGTGTCTATAAATGGGAAAGGAATAATCAAAATTCTAACTTAAAAGGGGGAGAAAAATATTATACATGAATTTTATTGAGTTTCACATTTGAAAAACAATCTTATGAGCATTGGTCAATTGGTATAAAATGGATATAGATTTAACATTGAAGACAATGAATGTGTGGTTGTAGATAAAGCTCCAAGTACTCATTTGATTGCTAAAGTGAAGATGAAAAGAAATAACACGTTTCCTTTTAATATTGGACCCGCCACATCTAGAGCTCATATTACTGAGACCATTACAAAGCTAAACAAAATGAATCGCCTTTTCGTTCGGTTGAGAAAAATGAATCATGGCTATGGAATCTCATGTTTGGTAATTTAAATTTTGGTGGTTTGAATTTATTACACAAGAAAAATATGGTAAAATGTTTTCCTTTGATTCAGAAACTAAAGAGATTTTGTGAAGGTTGTATTTTGGGGAAGCAATACAGAGATAATCCTTCCCAGTTGGAAAAACAACAAAAGTACGTGCACCAATTGAAAATTTTCACTCATATTTATGTGGACCTATGCAAATAACTTCTATTGGAGGTTTCTCATATTTTATGACATTCATTGATGACTATACAAGGAAGACATGGGTGTACTTTTTGAGACATAAATCAGATTCTTTTGATATATTTCAGCAATTCAAGGCCTTAGTGGAAAAGAAAAGTGGGTACTATATCAAAGTTCTGAGGATAGAAAAATAAGGTGAGTATGTTTCCAATGTTTTTCTAAATTTTTATAAATATCATGGTATACACAAGCAATTTACTACCATGTATACACCATAACAGAATGGTGTGGTAGAGAGAAAGAATAGAACCATCATGGAGATGGAAAGAAGTATGATGAAGGAAAAGCATATTTCAAATGAATATTGAGCAGAAGTAGTAGCACCTTCTATTTACATTTTAAATAGGTGTCCAACAAATATTGTTGGAAATATGGTTCCTTAACAAGCTTGAACTCATAGGAAACACAATGTTTCCCTTTTTATAATTTTTAGTGTTGTGGTATATGCTCATATTCTTGATGAGCTAAGGCTGAACTTAGACAACAAAGGAGAAAAGTACATATTTTTTGGATATTCAGAGAATAAAAAATATTACAAGTTGTTTAATCTAGTTTCTTAAAATTCATAATAAGAAAAGATGTACATTTGATGAAAATGAGGCATGTGATGAAATTATATAGAGAATAATCGGTAAGCAAGAACTATTCCTCATGCTGATATGGAAGATGACACTATAAAGTAGAAATCTATTGTATATTCTTCGAATATTGGACATACACCACAAGTTATATCACAAGGTATACCTCCTTCTATAGCTAGGAGGCCTTGAAGATTTCAATCATCTTCTACCATGTAAAAAACACCCCAAAGAACACCAGAAGCAACTCCTTCAGTAAAAAATAGTCCATCATTAGATAGTCCTTTGTAGTGGAGAACAAGGAGTCATAATGATATTTATGATATTGATACAACTAACTCTTTTTCAAGTTTTTGATTTTTTTTTCAAGCTACATATCAATTACACTTTGAAGAGGCTATAAAAATTGAAGTTTTGGTGCAAGCCATGGATGATGAGATAGACACCATAGAGAAGAATCATACATGGGAATTGGTAGATCTTCCAAAAGGAAAGGATGTGATAGGATTGAAGTGGGTCTACAATAACAAATATAATTTTTCGATAAAGTACGAAACATAAAGCAAGGTTGTTCGCAAGATGTTTTTCACATCAATATGGTGTTTATTACAACAAAACATTTGCACTTGTAGCAAATTTGGACATGGTAAGAATGAATTGAAACCAATTACAACTCAAAATAAATGGCCATTTTAGCAGATGGACATACATCAAAATTCTTGAATGGTTTTCTTGGAGAGGAAGTTATTTGGGAGTTTGTGATCGGGAATATGTCAAATCTAGAAATGTGCACTATGCTACATAATAATAATAATAGTTGTAAGGTTGAAATGAAGGTGGGGATTTGGAAATAGATAATTTATCCCCACATGTTTTTTATATTATTAGGAAAAGAAAAAATAACCTTTATTTTCCATGCATAGTCTAGTGTTAATTAGATGTCCCTATTTTTAGGATAAAAGTAAATAAAATAAATAGCTTTATTTTCATGCATAAAATCATGCACTATTTTCAGATGATAATTCTATTATTAAGATTGTTTTTTTTTAGATTTGTGTGTTCTATTATTAGATGAAATCCCTCTATATATTGGAGGTAATTGTAAGTGTTTTTACACACACAAATTATATTGAGCTGAAGCTCTGATAAGGAGAAGATATATATGCATATAAAACATTATCATATGATATATATGTTGTTAGTTATTTTATTTTCCTAATTTCTACATCAAACAATGGAGAAATATGTTTATTTTAATGAGATCCCATTTGGTTATAAAATAGTAAAACTTCTTGATTTTTCAGTGGAATATTTCTCTATACAAACTATGAACACACACCTCAAACAAAAGAAAATTAAATATTTAATATTATTTAGGTTTAGCATGTCGAGTAGATTTAGTATCAATAGCTCTGAAAAAACATTGCACCTTTGCTCATGAAAAAATCGACTTATAAATGAAAGCTAAAATGTAACAATGCCGAAAGTAATGTTTATGACCAGATTTATAGGTATGACTACAATAAAAACATTCAAAGGGGATTATTTCAAGTGCATAAGAATAATAAGGTTGGTAAATAAAATAATTGTTTTCAAAATTTAATATGGGTATGTATTACAATATTTGGGACAAAATTGATGCCTTTGTTATTACCACTGAGTTTTAAAGTACATTTAATAATGGAAGTTGTGTAGATTTTAGTGTCCCTAAGAAGACACTATGTAATTCAAAATAAAATATATTATATATTTTATACCATGTCTATATCAAATAATAAGGTAAATAAAATAAATTAAAAATTCACTAATTATGGTTGCATGTAAAGCTACATGAAAAGATGGCGAAAATATATTGTCAAAAAAATCTTGACTCCTTACAATGAATCTATCAATAAGAGAGGTCAACATTTGAGATTATTTTTAATGAAACTATATCTAATCTTATATATTATGATAACTTCCTGAATGTGTGTGATTTGGTTGATTATGAAAATTAATAAAAATAAAATTTAAATTTAATATAAAAATTAATCATATCATGGGTGGGACATTTATGATCTCAAACGATCAATAGGATGCCCAATCTATGTTGACTACAAATTTACATTTAAAATGTTGTTCCCTACCTACCTCAACCTTGACACTATAACCTTCAAATTTCAATGCCAACATCTAACCATTCCACCACATATTTTCTTTAAGCATGTTTTTGACGTGCATTTGAAAAGGTAACAAAAGTTTATGTTGGTATCTTTCCGATTAGTTTTAGTGGAAAAGATAACATGTTATGTGTTATTACCTATTTAGGTAACAACATAAAGTGGTGTTACCTATTTAAGCACCAACAAAATGTGTTGTTAATTTTCCCATTAAAACTAAAAATGACACTAATAGAAAATAAATTTTTATCGGGCAACCAATATTAGACATATTTGCATAATAGATATATTAAGTAAAATGGATTGAGAGTGGGGTGAATCACTCCTAAAAATTATTTTTCAATTCATTTACCATCACATAAATTTATTGATTCATTCATCCATCAATAATATGTTATCCAAATTTTCCCCTTGAGAAAAATTTTATCAAACGAGACCTTGCACAAGAGGAAATGGAGAGGTTGTTTTAGTCATGCAAACTTGTATTTCAATTTGAAAATCAGGTTCATAAAGCGGGATAGACAATGGAAGTGCAAGGTTGACAAATTAATGGTCAAGGGAACTTCAAATGAGATCAAAGATCAAGGGGAAGAAAGAAGAAAGGCTCGAGTTTTTTAGACATCACATTTTCGGCATTTCGGAGAGAAGGTAGGAAAAAATATGAAAAAATTCCAAAAGAGAAAAAGCCTGAAATTTGAAACTCTCAAAGTCCAAAATTTCAGACTTTTGGGTTTTATATTTTTAGAGATTTTGATGGGTGTGAAGGGATGAACATTAAAAAGGGTCTAAAATGGGAAAATTTCCAAAATTCCAAAAGTCTAAAATTTAAGACTTTTGGGTTTCAAAGTTTTGGAGATGTGGAATTAGAAGTTCCGGAGTCTTCGGTGACAAATCAAGAAAAGTAACCAAAAATGTCCAAAATATTGATAGTCTGAAACCCGAAAGGGTTAGGATTTCAGAAGTCAACGAATAGTTCAAGGTTAACGCAATGGAAGTTTCAGGTTTTAAAGTTTCAAAATTTCAAGTTTTGGAGTTTATGAACTCTTAATTGAGATCAAGAGATAAAAAGTGAAAATTTTCCAAAGTCAAAATTTTTGAAATTCTGAAAGTCCAAAATTTCATACTTTGATTTCAGAATTTTGGAGGTTCGTGTTTTAGTGTTTTGGAACTCTCGAGGAAAATTGGTGGATGAACAGAACCCAATCTCCAAAATTGAAATTTATGAAACTCCATTTTTTCGGGATTTTAGAGGTTGCATGCATTTTGGACTCCGAAAAAGGGAGATCAAGAACTCACATTTTGTGGAATGAAACCCACGACCTTGAGAGGGCCATTATTTTTTCTTGGGAGATCTGATTTACACAAGAAAGGACTATTTGGAAATGTTACGGTCTCTTCTACACAACTATGACTAAATGAAACTAAGTTATACAAAGCGAAGAAATACATTCTGCCATTTTAAGGGTGTCGGGCATCTCACCTACCAAAATAGTGAAGTATTGGCTTCCTTTCTTACCGAAAAAGGAATAGTACATGGAGGTATGGGTTTTTTCATGGCATCCATCACTGTTTCAAGTGAATTCAATGCATTCTAGGGTGGTTGAAGTATGATTTTGAAATTCTTCTATCTCTCTCTCTCTCTCATTCTTCCTATATATTGTAAGGAGGGGCATTTTTCATAAGGTTGGACAATTTGACTTTACACCTTCCCTTCTTATCTTGTTTGTAAGTGGATTTATAGATTTAAAACCCCCATCAATATTGTATGCAAATCTTTTGTCTTGACCACCTGTAGTGTATTGTATCCAATTTGTGGAGAAATAATACATGTGTGTGGATGATTTTTAACCCTCTCTTGTGTCCATTGTACCTCTCTGATCTCTCAATGAAATCTTGGTTATCTGTGTATGGTGGTTGTATTACATCTCAATGGTTTGGGTTTCATGTTAAAGCAAGTTTTCGAGTATTTCTTTGGTACATCACCTTTGTTAGTTTAGGTTTATTTTCTTGCATCTTCTTAACCATGTATCCTTGGCAAGTTATAGTAGGTTTTAGAGTATATCCTCTATAATTTGATGTGTGCGAATAGAGGAATAGGAACCGACCTCCATCGAAGAGATTTCCGATTGCAAAGTCCCACACTTTGGGAATGAAAGGAACGATAACCAGATCGTACCAAGCCAAGAACACAGATGCTAATCAAACACCACGATCTATAAGATGAAAACAATTCACCAGAATAATTGTACATAAAACCTTTGAAAACAAATGAGTAGTAATATCATATATTATTATGGAACTCAATGCAATACAATGAGAATGGGCCTTGCTTATATAGGCAAGGAATAACAATCTAAGAACCAGTCAAGGTCATAGATCAAGCCATAAATCATGGAAAGAACTAGTCATCAAAGAACTAGTCAAGTCCATAGATTTATGAGAGAACTAGACATCAAGGATCTAGTTAATACCATAGATCTAGGAAAGAACTAGTCAATACCATAGATCAAGGAAAGAACTATACCTAACAACTAGATAATATCTCCTAATATCTAAATAAATAAAAATAAATATCCACACACATAAGTGGGTGAGGATAAATACAATAAAGGTAAATAATGTACCTAGGTGAACATGAGCTAAGGTAAATACCTACTCTAACACCCCCCCTCAAGTGAAGCTAGGGGCCAAAATAGAAGTGGCATGTCCATAGTATGAGTCCCGACAACTAGGCCTAATGAGGTACTCATGTACAATAACTGGGAAAAAAGGGACACCAAAAGGTGCCCAAAACCAGTAACAACAAAGTAAAGAGAGTAAAAACCCGTTCCAAGGCATCCCAAGAAGCTTGGCTCAAAAAATCATACAATGCTGAAGAAGTTTGGTCTAAATCCACTGCTCGATTATAGAACTAAAAAAAAACTGACACTGGGCTTCACCAGAATAGCTCCATACAAGAGAGATCAACGGAGTGATGTCAAAAGTTCAAAAAAACACGAAACATAATTTGACCAACTGCTACAAATAGGTGTGCCACGATCCAAGAACAATAACCAAAGTAACAAGGAAAGGACATAAACTCCAGAGTGTCATGATCCAATAAAAGCCAAGGTAACAAGGCAAGGACATGAAACCCGAAGAAGCAAGATCAACACCACACCCTCCCATACTGCTGAATGGGTGGAGTGACGCTACAAATCTGTATGAGTTACCCAAAATCAACTACTCGAACACTGACAAAATAACACTGGACTTCACCAGAATAGATCCCCCACAAGAGATACTGTCAACATTCCAAAAGTTTCGAAAACATAGATACAAAATCTCTCAACAAACAAGAGAGATACACTACACCTGCTAAAGAAAAATGCTCAAAATAAGAAGCATCACAATGAAAAAGGTATATAAAGTGGAGCAAGAGGCCGAATGGAGGAGGATCCACGCCAGAGTCCTCTCAACGAATTTCTATGTCACCTCCACAAGTGATTAGATATCCACCCTAAATCAACACGGATGGATGAAGAAGATGCCTGCATATGACTTGGTGTAAAATGCACAATGGGTGCATGCAAAATAACATCAGAATGTGTGTCAGGTTGATCATGTCTGACAACTAAAATCTTAGGTTTCTCAAGCCTGAGTGAAGATGTAGAACTCATGTGTTGCTCAGGATCCTCAGAAAGAGTCGAGCAAACAAAAAAAGGAGCTCTGTCAATGTGTGATCCTAATGAAGTATCTGCTCGAAAACCAATGTCATGACAAGAATTCCACTTAACATGTGGAATAGAGGAAACAATACCCTGTGAATGTCTGCCAATGACTCGCTAGTGAGACCCATAGAATGGAGCATGTGAGAACTGAATGCAGTGGTATGCTTCTTAAAAAATCCATGCAGCTGAGAAGAAGTAGGATACACAACATGTGGTACTGTAATAGGCACAGATGTGGAAGAGCGTGCGATACCAATACTAGCAGATTTAGAAGCATCAAAAGCAAGTTTAGGCTCAAAGACTGGTAGATCAATGTCAGTGGGTACAAGAGCAACAAGCTGTAAGTGGACTAGAAGCATGGATATGGTTGTCCACAATATGATGGTGATGTTGTAGGCTAGCAAGTTTGTTCTGCAGGGAGTGTATTATTGTATCCTTATCGTGAATGAGTGATTGTATAAGAGAATTTCACTTCTTGAGCGATCTATTTTCTTCCAAAAATTTACAATATCCTCTTGAATTCCACATACTTCAGAGAAAATCATATCATTCTCAAAATCCATGATAGGTACAAACTGTAACTCCCAAAAATTTAGGACGTCGGGCTCAGCCAAAATTGCGTCCATAATTGATTACAACACTCCTCCATATTTGGCACTTTATAATTATAGTGAAAGTCTCAAAATAAATAACTCCAATGGAAAGAGCACAAAAAAACAAGCACTTTTGCAAAAACGGCACTCAAAACCGAGTTACCGATCAAAAGTTACAAGCTTTTTAATATTTTGCTCTATTATTTATTTTAGGTGCCACTAAAACAAAGTAAAATGTTGTTGCCTTCACCACACAAATAAAATTAAAGGGGGCTGAAGTTAAGCACCTACTAGTAGGAATCACAAGTTTTAAGCCCTCATATGACCATACCATATGACCAAGGGCTAAGGATTTAGATACCATGAAAGGAACGATAACCAGATCGTACCAAGCCAAGAACATAGATGCTAATAAAACACCATGATCTATAAGATGAAAGTAACTTGCCAGAATAACTTTATATAAAACCTTTGTAAAAAAATGAGTAGTAATATCATATATTATTATGGAACTCAATGCAATACAATGAGAATGGGCCTTGCTTATATAGGCAAGGAATAACAATCTAAGAACCAGTCAAGGTCGTAGATCAAGCCATAAATCATGGAAAGAACTAGTCAAGTCCATAGATTTATGAGAGAACTAGACATCAAGGATCTAGTCAATACCATAGATCTAGAAAATAACTAGTCAATACCATAGATCAAGGAAAGAACTATACCTAACAACTAGATAATATCTCCTAATATCTAAATAAATAAAAAGAAATATCCACACACATAAGTGGGTGAGGATAAATACAATGAAGGTAAATAATGTACCTAGGTGAACATGAGCTAAGGTAAATACCTACTCTAACAGGGAAAAAATCCATGTTATGAATTCAAACTAAGATTTTAAATCCATCGAGTTGCAGAAATTCAGTGGTGTTGTGATTACGCATCAACACAATCCATAACCATATGTGTGCATTAGATATGTAGAATTAATCACAAGAGCATGAAACAAAGTACACAACATAAAAACACCAAATGTAAGTGATAAAATCTCATGGGGAATAAAACCCACTAAAAATATTCTTATATTACATAAAGAAAATATATTTAATGAATATTATCTTCACAAGGAGCACCAACCCCAAAAGAAGCACGAACCCATAATTTAGTGAAGCACCCACTACATAAGGATGATACAACCCCATATGATGACCAAACACAAACTAAGTAACTTGAATATGATTGATAACTGATAATTTTGTTTCCACAACTAATAGAGATCACTTATTCAGCTCACACAATGTTTCTACAATCTTGTTTCTTATATCTTGTTCTTTCTTTGTCTTCTTGGACTTGTCTTTCCTCTAAAAACTTGCACACATTTCCTCAAACATTCTTCAACTTGTATCACATCTGATCAGCTCTAAAACTCTTCCCTCATAGCCTATATTCAATCTCCTATGGGTCACACTCTTCACTTATGCAATACTAGCTCACAAAATGAGCTCAAACTTCACTTTATATGTAATTCTTCTCTCTAATGTAAAGGAGGTGATAAGAAATGCAAATTAATATAAAAATAGTAAATAATAAAATATGGAAATTTAATTCATTTCGGATATCAAGTACAATGATAGAGGTTACATTTTTAAATGTTTAATTTCCTATAAAGGTGGAGTCAAACTTCATCTTCAATCCTCATAATTCTCTTCATGAATCTTTCATACTTATCCTTAGGATATCTCTCACACCAAAATAGCTACGTGAGTTGTTTATTCAAAAATTTCACTCACACACAACTATTAACTATATTATTAATATAAGTTTTATTAACTCATTATTAAAAATATTACAATTTATTAATAATGTCATGATATATTTGTAACATTCACTCCCCTATTGTTAACTTTATTAATTCCTAATATACATTCCCCTAATGTTGACAAGGCGGAGAAATAATCACACTTTCTTTTGAAACTTGTCTCCCATGCATGCTCATGATCCGGATTGTTTTATAGGACAACCAACAACCTCAATAAGGACAGTTTTACGTGATAACCAACAACATGAAACAAATGATGGTTTTACAGGACAACCAACAACCTAAAACAAAGGATGGTTTAACAAGACAACCAACAACCTAAATATCATGTTGTTGTTTTTCCTTTGTGATTTCATTTGTCAACTATGTCTTTCCTTCAACGAATCGTGTAGGAACCACTGCGTACTGAATACAAACTGAATAGAGTGAAAATTTAACATTGAGACCATGTTTTAGTCCCCCCCCCTCAATGTGAACATTTCACTTATTAAAACAGGAATGCTGAAATAGAATCACACAACTGAAAATACCTACAAATTTGAAATAAAATAAAACACACATATAGACACACTACCATCATAGCTTCATGTGGCCCCATTGTTGGTGATTGATGAGAGGTCTGTGATTGACCTCCATCCTCTGTTTCCTTTGTCCTGCAATGTAAATTCACTCTTTACTTAATACAAGAAGTCTTCATCACTTTGTTGAGCATTTGTTTCCTCATTATCATAGTGGGGAGACTTCATATCCCAATCACTTTCTTCATCTATTTTTTATAAATGAAGGCTTTATCCCTCAATTTACCATCAAGTAAATATTGTGCACTTTTTTACAATACATGATACTATGTCTAGGAAGATTACAATAGTGACAAAGAAATTTTTGTGGACCTTTGGAGGTTGATTTTTGTTTAAAAGAAGGTTTGAATATTCCTTTAGCATATGATTTGTTTCTAACATACATTGCAGTTTCTTCTAGATCAATCTTCTTGGTTCTATTTTATTCTTCTATCAGAGAAGAAATTAAATCCTCTGGACTCAAATTTATTTTCTCATAGTGCATACCACAATCTTGTTTCTACTTGACTATTTTTTCTTTTGAGGATGTTGAACATGTTATATATGCAGGCCCAAATCTATTACAAGAGGATTTTAAAACCTACTCTAATACCACTTATAAGAACTAAAATATAATATAAAAACACCAAATAATAAAATATGAAAATTAAATTCATTCGAAATATTAATTACAATGATAGAGGTTACATTTTACAATGTTTGATCTCCTACAAAGGTGGAGTCAAATGTCATCTTCAATCCCTCATATCACTCTCCTTGAATCTCTCAAAATTATCCCTAGGATATATCTCACACCAAAATAGCTACATGATTTTTTTATTCAACAACTTCACTCACACAACTATTAGCTATACTATTAATATGAATTGTATTAAATCATTATTAATAATATTACAATTTATTAATAATATCACAATATATGTGTAATAGGAGGCCAGTCCTCATGATAAATTTAACCCATATATATTTATTACATTAAAATAATTTCATTAAAAATCCAGATATGGCCCAAATAGGCCATCCTAGCCAAAAACCTCATTACATGTGCCAAAAATGGCTCAGAACCCCATGACCACAAAGATAAAAGTTCCCTTATATAAAATAAATACATAATCATGACCCATAATGCATTACACATGATAAAAAATATCATTTATCATTCGTAAATGGTATCACTTTATCAAAACCAAACAAATTATTTCATTTAATTGGCCCATTTCACTTTGCAAATCTCAAAATAGTTGTTTCCTAGACCTTTCAACACCCTCGAAACTTCATTTGATCAAAAAATCACTTCAAAAATATTAGAAAATTACATGAAACCACTTTATGGAATTAGAATAACATTTATAACCCTTATAATCAAGTTATATGCCTTAAATAAACCTTCTACTAAAGCCATAACTACTATTTCCTTCACTAAAACAACATGCCAAAAAGGTTGTTTCCAAAGATTAGCTCATAAAAACATTTATGCATATACTAAACACCTCAAAATGGATTATTTGGATGAAAATATAATCCCTCTTCGTATTCCATGTGATTTTAATCATCACCTAATCAATCTTGTACTTCAAACAACTCCAAACTTTCACTGAAACACATCCTCTCTTAAACTACCAAAAAATATCTTGTCCAAAGAATGACCTAGAAACCATATCAATTCACCTAATCATGAGAAAAAAACTCATATAAGTGGAAATATCTCTGAATCCACTTTCTAAGAAAACTTTAAACATCTTCAAACACCACCTTTAGCGCAAGATTTCGTCGTTTTACTAAAACCTGCTATATAAGACCACAAAATTTACCTTTGAAAAGTCAAACTTTATGGATCTCATATGACCATGTACCTATTTTTATCCAATTTTATCCCTCTCGAGAAATTGGATGAAAAATAAATCATAGAGAGAAAATGAAGGATCGATTCAGTTAGGGAGATCACATTTTGGGATTGTCTAAAGAGGTTGAAGACGGTGGAGCAATTTGCAGAGGAGTTCAGAAATGAAAAAGCTCAAGTCTGAAATTTGAAATTTGGAGTTGAAGCCATTTGGAGGTAGGCCAAGGAAATATAGGGAATCGGTGGAAAGAAGCATGAAAAATGACAACTTAGATTCTGGAACCCGAAGTCCTAAATTCGGACTTTGTTATTTAAGAGTTTCGGAGGTTTCACAAGCTCACAATGAACAATGCCAAGTGGAGGAAGGAAAATGTCTGAAAATCGAAGTCCATAATCAAACTTCAAGCTTTCATATTTTTGGAGATATGTGATGATGGGATGGATAAAACCCCAAAATCTCTCAATCCCCAAAACCTTGAAATTCCTAAATCCCGAAACCATGAATCCCGTAACCCCGAAACCCAAAGTCCCAAAACTATAAAATTTTGAAACCTAAAGTCCAAATTTCACACTTCTAGGTTTCAGCATTTCATAACTTTAAATCCCAGAGCATGAAATTCACACCTTGAAGTCCAAAACCCGAAGTCTAAATTTTAGACTTGGGGTTTCAAGTTTCGGAGGTTTTGTTAGCCCAAAAAGATGAATAGTAACCCAAAGTCTGAAATCAAAAAATCCAAAGTTCCAAATCTCAAAATTATAAAATTTCAGATGTTGGAGGTTGCGATGCAAGTTCAAAGTCCAAAAAAGGAAGATCAACCACTTGCACTTATTACAGTATGGCACCCTCATCTTCAGGTGGCCATAACTTTTGACTGGGAGCTCAAATTTGCAAAAAAATGACTTTTTAGAAAGCTCTTAGTGTCCTCTACATAAGTTGAGTGAGAATATGTTCTTAAAAATGATGAAATATAGTCCTCCATTTTAGATGTTACTTCTATATTTCTCACCTACCAAAATGATGAGGTATGGGCTTCCTTTCTTCCCAAGAAGGAAAAGTACAATGGAGTATGGGATTTTCGGTCTTTCCCATCACTCCTGCAAAGACAATGATGGATTTTTCATGAGATTGGAGTGCATTTTTGGATTTTATTCTCTCTCTATTCATTTTTCTTCTTATATAATTTGTAAGGGGTTTGAATGTGAAAGGTTTGTCATTTTCTCTCCTCCCATGCACCCCATTCTTCTTGGGGATTCAAGCCTTCCTCTCAAGATATATAATGGCTTCATGCCTCTTTCTGTTACAACAATGTATTGTGTATAATCATATGGAGTAATAAAATTATTTCTATCTTGATCTTTTTAACTCTTCATTATTTATTATCTTCATCTTATCTTTCATTTTGCTTTCCTAATCTATGCATGTCCTTGGTTATTACATGATTTTGGTGTATTGTGATTATTCAAGAATGATGTATTGGATGTAATCTAGTTTTTGGTGTAGGTCCACCCTTTCTAGGTTCATCTATTCAATTATTTTTTAGGTTGGGGGAAGTGATCACGAGTCCTTTCCTTGTGTATCACCACGTTAAGTGTAGGTTTATTTCATGCATCCTTCTTTCCTTATCCCCTTAGAAGCATTAGATTAGGGTTAGTCATTATTTTTTCTACACTTAGAATAGTTAATGGCAGGTAGGTTAGGATCAGAACTAACCTTCTCTTGAGAGCTATCCCATTTTGTAATGTTTGACACTCATGATAGCTCCATGTTATGGAATCACGTCGAACGCCTCATTCACAATCGAGACATTCGAAGGGTGATATGATTTCTTCATAGCACCTACATGAACATGTATTGAAACCTCTATGGACATGAAGATAATATCACATACATTCCATAAAATCAATTTTTTCATACCTCATTTGGACAACTCACCACAAAGTGAAACTCTTCAAAAACATGCATTTTCAGGTGGGTCCAATATATGGCCACATACTCAAACATTCCTTTCTAGAAATATCAAATATTTATTTATAATATAAAATAATAACTTTTTCAAATGGAATAAAAATAATCCGATGTACTCACTTTTCTATATATTGCTCCTAGATAGGGTTTAGCTAGGGTTTCAAACCACTTAAATAGTTTCTTAACGATCATCCAAAAAATGTGATGATAAAAACATCTCATTATTTTTGTGAAATATGAATAAATTATATAATAATATATTACTAATATCTTAGGTCCCGATTGAAATCACACAATTCACAATGAGCATCAAGAGGTCCAACTTTGATTGAAAAATACACTCAAACTTACCCGGTTTAACTAAAACTTGCAAAAATTCAAATTTATTATGCACTTTGACCTAAAACTTAGCATTAATAATAATTAAAACATCCCCTAACTATCCATAACCACCACATAGCCCGAGATATGCCTCAAGGTCTTCACCACAATGACTAACCTATGTTTACCGCCCTATTTATCACTATTTTAATTCCCAAGGACCTCATAAAAGCACCAAACCACTGAATGAAAACCTAAAAATAACCATAAATGACTTTTATACCATCCTCATATAACTACCATGCATAAAAATGAATGATGAGATCCAAATCTCATGCCTTTACCTCATTCTACATGTTCTAGGGCTAGAAAAAACCCTAAAATGGCTCGACTCAAACATGAAAACTCATGACTTCACCTTCCTAACCTTATGGAGACTAAAGAAAATATGTAACACACCTCATAGATCATATATAACCTTATGAAAATATCAAACCAACTTATAATTACTCAAACTATGATTTATGTTAGTAAATGCACAAGTATCAAGACATTAATGAACTCGTTAAACCACAAAACATTCATGCTTGACACTGAATGACATCCTAGGGAGACACATACAACACCATTACACCCTTCTCCATTAGTGGGGTTGAATTCAATGACAATAATAACCCACAATGGCCAACAATCTCTCCCTTTGTCATTGATGGCAACCATATTTAGAAACATTGATGGCAACCAACAAGACCAACACCTTCATGATCTCAACTCCATGTTTTGAGCTTCTCTCCCATTTTGCATATATGAAAAAGGATAAACTAACTCTAAAACTTTTACAATGACAAAAATGAACTAGAAATATGAACCACAATGAAAAAAATTTACTTACTTGACCAATGATTAACTAAAATTAACTAACTAGAAGTAGTAAAATATAGTTAATCTAATCTAGAAGAGCACATATAAACACAATAAATAAATACATTAAGACATTATGTAAATAAGATAAATAATAAAAATAATAAAAATAGAAACCCTAATGTGTAATAAGGAATAGGAAATAACTCAATTGATTTGAGGAAGCGGAAAGACTATGTCACAGAGGATACTTTGGAAAAATTAGGGACATGAATGACCATGCGGGAGTGATAAAAAGGATGGATATGGAGAATCTAGCTAGACCGAAGTGCCTAAAAGAGGACTAGGAACATACAGGTGTTCGGTCTATAGTTTTTGCACCTTGGTCGTACAAAAGCTCGAATCTAGTCTTCACAAGGTCAAAAGGTAGTTTAAACTTTTCACTTCTTATTACATCAATTTCGTTGTCTTGTACCATATGTCCCCATTAAGCGAAGATGCAAGAAAGACTTATAAGACACCAAAATAAGTATCAAACACTAAAAATAAAAATTCATATGAAGGTGTTGACCTAACCTCATCTTCCACAATTGTGGACTTACTAACTAAGCACTATAGTAAATCTCAAACCCAATATAGTTTTATGTGCACGTGTATGTGAACATGCCCTAGGTTTTTGTTGTGTTATTCACACATTGTGAAGTGGTGAGCAATAACTATGTGTATTAAATGTAATAGAATGTGTGCATGAAATAAAATAGAATCCCTCCCCTATGAAGTGTGATGCAGAAATATTATCTTTGTGCCTTGATGATTGAGCTATGTGGATGTAAGAGATCTATAATGGAATAGTTGGATGCAACTCTAGATGGAGTGAAAATAATAAGTGATTCTAGGTCCCTCATTGTGGTCTCATAAATTTATATTTATAGGGTTCTCTTGGTCTAATTTTTTAATTAACCCGAAAGATTGACCACAAGAAAGTATTTAGAGTAAATTTTACCTCTTCAATTTAATCTAATAAACAAGATGATAAAATTACGAAACCTCCAAAATGGCAGGGTTTAGAGGTGCTCGGGGATGTGGATGGACAACGTTTGATTTTTGTGCTCCATGTATCAAATGGATTAGTTCATGTTCTGCAAATGATGTTACACTCACAAACACTAAACTAAATGTTTATTAGTAAAAATAGCAAGAAAGTTACCTTGTAAAGGCCGAGTCCTAGGAAGCCATAGGACTTCCTTGTAAGAATGTCAACCTATTGTTTACACAATCAAGTGATTTTGCAAATAAGACATAATATAATGGATAATAGATGTTCTAAAAAATTCAGATTTTATTACAAATATGTCTAGTAGGTGATGAGAATGAAACATGTAGACTATGGCTCAAAGGTTGGAGTCCAAAGATGTGTCGAGTTTTTAGATGAAGGTGAATCTTCCTCTTTAGTAAAATCAATGTCTTCAGGATAATCTAAATTTTCATGGTCACTAAAGTCTTCCCTAAAGAATTAAGAAATATAATCAGGCTCTTCCTCCTCTATATCAGAATTGGATTCAACATCATATTGTTCGAATCGGTAAGATATTTGGATTCATCTTCAGATATTAATTCCTCTATTTAGGCTTCATACTGGTATTCGAACCATGCCAAGTCATCTCGAAGGCGTAAATCTTCAAAATAGGCCTCCCAAAACTCATCTTTGGCTTCACAAATCCTATGAGTGGATTCGAATATGTTTTTCAACTCATCTAGAGGGTATGAGAAAATTGTGCACAATTCCAAGTCATAGAGAACGTTGTATTGTTCCAAGTGTAAGGGATGGTGGATAACAAGTAATGAATGGATGCTAGTTATCTCATGCTCTTGACCGCCTAAATCCATCTAAACAATCAATTCTTGAAAAATATGTTATCATTAATGAATATATAATTGAAAATACTGAGATAAAATTGGATAAATGTTATAGATAAGTAGAATGTGTAAAAATCACGGTGATTTAATGAATCACTAGTGATTCTAGAATATATTAATAGCTTTGATAAAATTATAATGTTTAATCAAGTATAGTTCAAGACTATGAATTTTGCAATGACTAATGTGGGTTGATAATTCAAAATGAAATATTTGAATGAAGAAAAAGGATTGCAGGATAAAAATTTACCTTGAATGAGTGTGGACAAAAGAGCTTCAAGTTGGTGGGCATTTGTCGACTTCCCACTAAACTCTAAAATGATTCTCGACTTTCCGGTGAATGTGATATTTGGTACTTGGTTGATATCATGTCATTGTTTATGTAGCATAATGATAACATAATATGATAAATTACAAAGGTTCAAGACTCGGGAGAAGATGATATCGTAAAGAGGCTGTAATTTGGGCTTAAATAATCACTAATGATTTCAGCCATTTGGAGTTTGTTTTGTAAATTGTTGAAATAGTTTGCTAGTTTGAGTTTTCTTGTTCAGTTTTAGGAGGGATTGGATATAATATGGTTTTTGAAAATTTCATGTTGTCTTGTGAGATTTCAAAGAAGGGATTATATTAGTTGGATATGTTCTAATTTAGCCTAATTTTATTTAGCATAAGTATTAGGTTGTTTGATTAAGATATATCAAATGTACAAATATATGAATATTTGTGATAGTATAATATTTTGATAATATAATGGGCTATTTATAAATTTACCCATGATCAATGTGTTAGGGAAAGAAACTAGGGGTGAATTGAACTAATATTTATAAAACTTACATAGATGAATTTGGCATATAATATTTTATTTGATCATATTGACATAATTAATCTAATGTGGTGGTATATCGCAAATGGGGTAATTAAATGAGGATAGGTGAATGTAAATTTTTAGTGTCTACATTTTCCCCTTTTTGTTTCAAGGATCTACTGCAGCACCATACAAAAATGATGAAACATTGTATGGGTGATCTAGAGGGAACACTGGTGTTTATGTGTCGTGTGTTTCATAAAAATCTACCCCAGTCCTAGGGGTTATCAAAACAAGATATGCTACCGACAAGTCAAATGATAGGCGAACAAAATGGTTTAACACCTATAGACATATGATCTACAAAATTAGTCTAAAGAACATGAAAGCCAAATGATGGGGACCAAAGGGTAGACGTCCCATAGATGAATGGTGGATCCCGATGTAAATTTCATTTTTTTCAATGTTTCAAGGACTAGGGTCCATTGAAAATTAGAAACTCTTGTGGAAAAGTTATATAGCCATGTTTTAGGGAAAAAATTGTCACACGTGCAATAAGGTATGATTTGCAAGTAATCAGAGGCAAATTACCAGCGATTGAGGTAATCACCGGTGATTCCTTCAATGTAAAAAAATGGGCTATAAAAAGCCAATTCATGGGATCATTTCACCATATGGTGAAAGTGATTTGACATAGTGATTTGGATGAGGAAAACATGTTTTTAGGGTAAAACAATGAGTTTTGGAAGGAATGGCGACTTGAGCGGGAAGTAGAATCCCACGATGGTCGAGGTGAGTGATCTTTCCCTATTTTTGTCATTTTTTGTACATTTTCATGGTTTTCCATATTTTCAAGTTATTTTTACCATTTTGGGGGCCGTAAAGATTCCCTAGCAAAAATTTGTAGTGATTTCGGTTGGCGATTCACCTACTTTGTGAACAATCTTACTTTTGTAGTTATTGTCATGATTTTTTAAGAAATATTTTGGTCCTTTACATGGTGTTTGTAATTCCAATATTGATATTAGTGTTGAATGTAACTAATATTGACCAAATTTATGTTTCTCAACAACATTTTTTTATATCTAAGCAATTTTACGTAACTTATTTTTACTTTTGAATATAGGATTTTTTCTAGATAGTGATGTATCATTTAATTTTAATGTTTTAGATGTTGTTGGTGTTTTTTTATTTCATGACATTGATGTTGATGTGGATGCATTTGTATATGTTTTGTATGATTTTTATCATTTCATTTTTAATAATGATACTAATGTTAACTTGTTTTTTATTTTGCGAGGTTGATGCAAAGTTGATGATCCATGATCATATGCCAGCGATAAGAGATGATCGTATACTAGTGTGAATGAGAAAAAATGTTGATAAGAATACTTGATTTATTTCATCAAAGGCCTTGACAATAAAAATACCAATGAAAATTTATATCCTTACGAGAGGAGGTGATGAAAGAGATGAAAAATATCGAGAGAGTTGTTATTTGAAACGTTATATGGACTGCGATTTTCCACGAAGGCTACATAGTTGTGTAAGATTATATGGTGGAGTAATTTCAATGATGGCCTTAACCTTGGCTGGATCAAATAAAATACCTCAGATAGATATGATAAATCCTAAAATTTAACAGTGAGGACACTAAAAATGCATTTTATATGGTTGAAACAAAGACAATATTTGATGAGACGATTGAATATTTACTCAAGGATGGTGAGATGATATTTATATTTTTTAGACTTTCCTAAAAGGTCGTCAACATAATATTCGATGATTTTAGAAAGGGCTCATGAAAAATGTAATTCATGGATGGATAATAGGTAACTCCCACATTTTTGAGGCGGATGGCATGACATGGTGATAAAATGTTCCCGAGGGGTGATGAAAGAGGTTTTGTGTTGGTCATCAAAAACGATAAGAATTTGATTACATCTGAAAAATGATCACTAAGGGAATAATTTCATGACTCGTTGTTAGGTAAACGAGTTGGTATATGTTTAGAAGAGGAAGTCATCTTTTGGAGAAGTGATATTTTGATCCCTAAACTTTGTGTAGATACGTAACTTACCTGATGATTTACTTACATGAATAATATTAGAAACCTATTTTAGATAATCAATAAGTATGATGAATTTAGAGATAAATTATGTTGCAAATATTCCTTAGTAAGAATAGCTATGTGGAGATGGGTTTTACGGAGTTTTTGTTTGACATGATTGGCATTTAGATATGTGAAAATATTGTGTACTACAATATTGGGATCAATTCTAGGCATATCACTATATGACCAAGTGAAGGCTTGATAATATTTTGATAAAAATGAGGTGAAGTCATCTAGTTCTTATGGACTCAATGACTGGCCAAATTTAACTATACGAGGATCTTGAGAGGTTCCTAAGTTAACATCAATGGTGGATTTGTTGAGGAGAGTTGGTGTTTTAGTTGGTAGGGCATTCTTAAGGAAGTGGTCCTCGCTCCCATATGCAAAAATATGTCCACGATCATCCTAACATTGAAGGATATTTACTATAGGTAAATCTTCCTCAACCATTTCTGGCCAAATAAGAGGAATATGTTTAGTGTTTTGGTTAGATTGATAAGTGAGCGGTCCTAAGGATATGGTATTGACTAAAAAAATTAGGTGGGATGGGTATAACATTTTCTGCATTCATAGGGTCTTCGGGGATGTTGGTGATAACAAGTCTAGCATAGTAATGAGTATGGATGTGGCGGAGGTTCGGATGTAGGAGCCTCAAATGTTTGAAAACTAGGTTTATTATAACCTAGACCATATTTTTCATAAGTTTTAAGAGAACATTAGACAACCACATCATGTATCACCTATTCATAATGCCCAAGGATAAAACCTCTTCATCCACAATGGTGAAGATACATATGGGCAAAAGTTAGATTATCTAAAGAATTGAAATCTAATGTGAAAGACATGGTGTAGTTTTGATCAATAGTATGAGATGAAGGATGATCAAATCCCCCATAGAAAAGATTTTTTGGAGGTAAATTGGACCATAAAAGTAACATCTCCCTCATTAAAATCGTATACGGATTATTTTTCAAGGAGACCGTAAATTCTTGGTAAAGGGATTTGATTAAGTATGAGGAGACGATATCCTCCTAATGTGAGGTATTGTATGGCATCACCAAGGGAAGAATTATCTTGTAATTTAAAAGAGGGAATAGATGTGCCAGTGGAAACTTCATTGCATGATTTGGAAGTAGATCTAGGAACAAGTACATCATTTATATGATACATCATGTAGCAATCAATGAAAGGATTCATATTTGTGGGATAGTGAATGTTGAACCCTGATGTTCATACTTGATACATTGATGAAGATTTGATGGAATGAAATGCACAATGTGTATCCATGGGCCTCCTAATAATATATTATATTAAAACTATCCTTCTATGATGTACAAGTTCTCTAGGATAGTTTTTACATCAGCTTTTAGTGGTAAAAGCGATTATGCGTAATGTGGGTGTGATAGTGTTGTTGAAGGATCATAATAAGACTAGTGTTTGGGTGTCAATGGTATTGGGTAGTTTAAGTTGATCAAAAGAAAGGGGGATATAACATTAGTAGGGGAACTCCTATCAATCATTACCCTTTTGATATACACATCATTAATTTGAGCTATGATGAAAAATGGTATGTAATGATCTTCCATTTTGAGGAAGGTATTTCAGATGGATCAAATGATATAGTAGAATATTCTTTCAGAGCTCTTATAAATTTTGTAAAATATAATGAATCATCTAAAGGTATTGTTATTATTGATTGGAGGGATTCCATCAATTTTTTAATGGAGTGGTGATGTTTGTATTAGCTCATATAATGACATTTTGACAGGATCTTGATGTAATTGTTTAATGACAACCTTTTGTATTGTAGTGGATGTTGAAGGTGGTGTAGCAAGGATAGAAACCTTGGTCTTAGGTGACATTGTTGGGTGAATGTTTTGGGAGCCACTAGGATGGATAATTTGGGTTTATCCAAAGGAGGGGTTATTTCTGGCGGTGGAGGTATAACTACGTAAGTTTTATCTTTCTTAGGTTGAGATGAGTCTGTGTCATAGTTCTATGAACAAGTAGTGATATGTACAACATTGACCTGATGGGAAGGAATTTTTGACATGGGTTCCTTGGATTTTGATAAATATGATGACGATACTGATGTTAATGTCACATTTGGTTTGGAAAAAAGGAAGCTATTGATATTGTATGTGATTTAACAGAAAGGAAGAAAAATTTTCCATTTTATATGCAATCAGGTTGAAGGCTTTGCAATCCTCAATAGAATGACCTCGCATTTTGTGATAGTCACAAGAGACATTTAATTCATACCAAATGGGTTTCCATCCTTGTGTGTCCAATGATTTGAGAGGTAGTAATGTTATCAATGATTTTTAAGGAGGTCTTACAAATAGTTGCATAACACCCTTTTGGTTCATATGAAAATGATGATGGGGTTTCAGATATCTTATCTTTTGATGGATGTAAGATCTTGGTCAGGGATTTTCATTTTATTAGCTATAAAGGGATTTTGGTGTTATGATGGATGAGGATGAGACCTACTTGTGGAAGCTTAATAAAAGGATTTGGTCTTAAAACAATGGGGTGATTCCTAGGTTTAAGGGATTGAGGACCACATAGGGGATTATAATCTGTGGGGACATAATAAGGGATTTAAAATTTTTGAAAGGTATATTGTTTATGAGGTCCCATTGTGGAAGCTGGGTATGTAGTTCTTGGCCTTGGTGTGACAAGAGGCTCAGTAAGAGTTGAAATGATCTTTTTAGGAGGAGGTGGAATAAAAGGAGGAGGGCCAAGGAAACGATATGTTTCATTATAATGAATCCTAAATACATGTACCATACCTTGTTTGTTGGGTCCTTTTGAGGTTTTAGACGTACTAGGTGAGTTTATTGAAGTTGATGGTAATAGAGGAAGAGGAGTTTGAATAATACGGTTAATGTAATATAAATGGTTTGTAGGTTTTGTCGATTTTAGATTGTTCATTTTTGTAGGAGGAAAATATAGCCTAAAGTTTGATTAGGCAGATTTGGTTGTGCTAAGAATGTTTCAAGAGGTATCATAGTTATATTTTTGAATGAGGGTGTAGTTATATGGTTATCTACACTAGAGGGTGGGATTGGTAAGGATATACGTTTGGTAATAACTTGTGATGGCAATGGCAAGATATCAGACAAAGAATCGGTAGATATAGGTTTAGGTTGAATGGGTATCATCGATGATTGTGTTGATGTAGATGTTTCTTCAATATATTTTTTTATTGAATAGAGGTGGATGTTGATTTAATAGGTATTATTTCTGGTTCAATAGATGTGAATGTTGATTTGGTTGGTATCGGTGCTGATTTAGTAGATGTAGGTATTAATTTGGTTTCAAGAACAAGTGTTATTTTAGTAATAGTATGAATGGTTTGATGTACATGAACAACACATATTTATGGTTGATCAGTGGATGGAGGATGATTCGGAAAGGGTTGTTTGAATATATCAAGGTTTTGGTTTAGTGTTGCATTGGGGTTATCTAAATTAAGTTCACCCTTTTCAATCAAGTCTTGAAGAACATTGCAAAATGTACAACACCTTTAAATATCATGTCATTTGACCCTATGGTATTTACAATATTTATTGTCCTGATGCCACGGGGGCTTAGATATGGATGTCTTGATAGGTTGAATAGGAGGGAAAGTTATAATATTTGCAGCTAGTAGCTTGTCAAAGACTGTCTTATAAGTATCTCCAATTGGTGTGTAATTATGTTGTGGATGGGAATGTTCAGTGGTAGGATTTTATTTAGGTTGAGGCTTGACTACTATGGCATTAACAACTGATTTATATTTCCAAGACTAAAGGATGAATTAAATGGAAATTCAGTTCATGTTTTCCTAGGTCAAAGCTTAATACAACCATCTTCTAGAGTGTGCGGTTCAAATTTACAAGCCATAGTAAAGGCTTCATCAAAGGTTAGGAAAGACTGAATTTATAATGTTGATGAAATATGTTTTGCACATGATTCACCAAAAAATTCAATTAACTTAGTTTTTGGTAATGAATAGTATAATTGATTGATTATACCCCTCCAACAGGTAAATAATCAACAAAGGACTCATCCTCAAATTTTTGATATTTGTAAAGGTTGTTAATGTTGAGTTTACATGATATGTTTATAGAGAAGTGTTATAAAAACAATTGTGTGAGTTGAGTGAAGGAGAAAATTCAATATTGTGGAATGCTATTATACTAATCCAGAGTAAGGAAGGTGAGATACATAGTAAATATTCTTAGCATGAGGTCTTGATCATGATCTATTAAATAACCGACATTACCTAAGGTGAAGCTGGACAAACATTACCTCACGCATAGAAAATAAAAGGATGCATTCGACCATGATGTCTCACATTTTAGGCTCAATCCAAGCATTTTTAAATGGTGAGGTGTTGGAATCAACATAGTGCACATTTGAAGAGAAACTTTGGAGTTTGAAGAGTTTGAACTTCAAATGTTGAAGCATTCAAACCTTGTGGCTCAAATTCTTAATCGGCGAGCTCTAAAGGTCCATAGGACATCAAATTCCAAAGTTTGAAGTCCAAAATTAGGACTTCTTACATTCAGGAGTTTGGGTTTGTCATCCAAGTCTAGATATGAATAGTGCTATGTAAGGAGTGGTAAAATCCCGAAACTTGAACTCCGAAATTTGGATTTCAAAATTTCAGGATTTTGGATTCCTACTCTCTCCCTTTCTCTCATTCTTCCTATATATTGTCAGTATGGACTCATTTCAAATGGTTGGACATCTTGTATATTCTCCTCCCTTCTTTCTTATATGTAAGAGATTTGGTGAGAATTCAAACCTCCCTACTGGACATTGTAATGTAAAATATGTTCCTTTGAGCTTGAGTGTGGTGTATTGTATCAATTTCGGGAGCAATATAAATAGATTGTGGATGTTCTAAACACCCTTTTTTGTTTTGTTGCATCTCTTCTGGTCTTTCATTTCATACAAATTATTATGCACTATTGTGTTTTCATTGTAAGATTCTAGTTTTGTTGTTTTTATTGTGTAAGTTGTTCATCACTTTGCTTCTTAGTGCATCACCTTCCCTTAGAGTATTTTTTAATTTTCATGCATTTTCTCTATCTCTATCTCCTTGGAAATATTATATTAGGGTTATATTTTCATCTCTCTCGCACTTTAGAGTAGTTGGCAGTAGGTTAGGATAAGAATCGGCCTTTCCCGAAGAGTTATCCCGATTTCAAATTCCCACACTTTGGGATAACACCATGTGTGAAAAATCACATTGACTTCCTCAACCATTCACTTGCAAGAAATCATGGGTTATGTGATTTTGACATAATAGTTTTGGCATTCTGGTGGGACATCACAAGAGTTAGATTTGAATCTTTAAAATTTGTCTCATTATTAAACAACAAATCATTAGTAATGTGTGACCACACATAATAGTTTTGGCATGTCCTGGTGGGACTGGAAGTCTTTCCCCAATATTTTAAGGTATTTTCAATAAATTTGGAGTGAGAAAAGTGTAAGTTTTTCAATTTTGGACCTTTCATCTCTTAGGAAGAGTTCCAAAATCAGTTTTTAGGGGTTTTGTGACCAAAATAAATCCAAATTGCACCGAGTAGATATATCGGGGATAATCTTCAAAATAATGTCTTTAAATTTTCAATACTTTTATTTTTGGAGTTTTAGAGTTTTTAACACTTCAGATTTTGGGATTCAAGATTTCAGACCTATCGGAGTTTCGGATGTTTGTAATTTCAAGAGCCTCTACTTTTTGGTATTTTGGGACTATCGCTAGGGTTCAAAACAAAATTTCGACCTCCAAAAGATAAAACATCTAGGTCCTTCAAATTTTCATTCTCATTCTATCATGTTTGGTGTGTGACTTGGTAAAATCTATCTTTTAGGGGCTCGTTTCCCAACACATCCGATGACTCCAAAGGATATAAATCAGTTATGTAGAAGTAGATGATTCCTATGTACACAAAAATAATTCAAACTAGGTCTAATACTAGAGAAGAGGGACTATATTTTTACCTACAAATATCTCCAAGTAGAGGGAGTAGAGTAAGAAGACCACAAAGATCACCATCTTCGCCTAACATTACTTTTTCTACACCTCTACATGGTAAACCCTTTCTTCACTCAACTAAGGTCCTAAGGCCAATAATAATGGCACATCAGTAACCACCTCAAGGACAAACAAATCCCTTTGTAAACTTCATGGGTATTATTCCAATTTCCCTAAATGCTCTAAATCCAATCAGTTGGAGCACTAAAAACATCCCTTACTTCAAGGGAAAATCACACAACACCTATGGACCACATCTAGGATATCACAAATGTCTGTGAAATTCATGAAATTAATGAAATGGATGTTGTGGTGAAGTTGCTAGCTTCATCTATCAAGGGTAAGGCCTTGTAATGGTTGAGATCTTAGTAGAAGGATCTTTTCGAGTGGGATCAATTGTGTTCATCTCTTAATAACTAGTTTTGAAAGAGGGAGATAATTTGTCTTTATTGGAACAATTAACAACGATCAAAAGGGCTCCTAATTATCAAATGGCAGATTTTAACTTTCGATTCTAGTGGACGTGGGACTAAATTCTAATTTTCATAAGGCCATTTACGAGAGGGAGAATTATTCTACTTATTGAAGGCTCTAAATTACGAGGTTTTTATGATGATATAATCAATGGGACAAACAACACTATCGGGGCATATGAATCTAATATTAGTGTGGAAAATTGTTTGATTAAATAAGGTAAGTTAGCACCTATGCCACATATGCATCTATATCCGGAAATGGAAACTCCTAAAATAAGTTAAACACATAGAATATACCATGTCCCGATCACTAGGAATTAGATAAATAATGAGGCTTCTACCTCTTCTAGTAACTCCAAGGAACTAAAAGAGGTTATGAAATAAATATGAAACCTAGGAAATGATCTAGTGACTATCAAGAGACATCAAGGTCAAATTTCTAAACCATATCAGCCTCAAACTTAGTATCAATCGAGGCACCCATATCAGCAAAACAAACCACCATCTTAGGCTACAAATCAAAACCTATACCATGGAAAACTTCAAGATACCAGGCCATTCTGACCCTATGATCCAAATGTAGTTTCAACAACATGAGCCTTGGTTCTAACTCAAAACAACATGTCATAGAAGTACGCAGTGGTGTTACCACCGTAATCTATCTCATAATAAATCAACATGTTTCAATGGTGCCTTTGGATCAATCTCTAATGGTGTAGACCATTGGTGTGTCCCAAGAACCAACTGAGGAGGGAAATCAATAGAAAAAAACCTAATAAGAGGCACCTCCAAGAGAAACCACATTGTTCAATTAGAAAACAAAAGACTGATGCATATTCAATCAACCTTTTTTCCATGGTGTGGTTGTCAATACATGATGAAATAAGAGGAACATAGATGAGGAGAAACCATCTAAACCAGTTGTTTCTTATCCCATTCCTACACAAGGAGTTAGTAGAAAAATTCAGCTCAAAAATGTATCAAATCAACCTAAGGCACCTATTGCAGCAGCACATGTGTGTATTCAGGATACATAAAAGTTAGTTCCAAGTAAGGGGCAACAAAAGGATAATCCATCCCCTTTCAACATCATAATTAAGATGAAGAAAATGGACATGATAATTTATACGTGGGAGTCACTTTGAAACATCCCGAACAAAAATATTTGTTGCAAGTTTGTAATGGCTAATTGGTCTACCATAAATGGATCGAAACAAAGATAGGAGAAAGTTATCATCAATATAGTGAAACAATATGGGGGTTGACTAAGAAATAATTTGAATTCTCAACTATTCTATGTTTCATTTATTATTGGGAACCACTTGGTACAAAATTACATGATCGATTCGGGGGTAAGTAGTTAAGTAATGCAAGAGTAATTAGCGAGATCAAATGGGTCTAAAGTATGAGCCAATGTGGAAATGAGGGTAAAAATAGATGGAATAGTAGTTTGAATGGTTGAGATCATCAAAGGTTTAAGTCTTACATTGCATGCTTTCCCAAATTTCATGGTTCTATAATATGTGTTTGTAATTGACTTACAACAAATTTTCACATTATTTTTATTAAGAGACTTCACCACCAAAATCGATGAATACCTATCCACATATTGGTCACACATGATTTTTAGGATGAGGTATGGAGGAAAAGTAAAAATCATGTCACAACTAATTGAAACTTTCACATTGAGTCCCATGTGCGAACTCCCATCAATACAAATTACTCATCCTTTGATCAAGAAGAGTGTTCAAATGAACTAGAAGCGGTACTAAGGTTGAGGTTATTCTGGATTTGATTATGAATGAATGGGAAAATAAAAGGAATGTATTTGATCCATATAAGGAAATGGAAGAACTACAATTGGGTGTATACTATGTACATGAATAAAATTCAACCGTTCCTAACATCATCAAGCAGAAAATAAGTATGAAAACAAAGTTTGAAAACATTTTTTTATGGTTCGAGAAGTAGACAAGGTGTTGGAGGAGGTTCAATGTTGGTGTCACCACAAAACGTCAAGTACTATTCATCTTTTATTTTCTAATTTGCATGTTCAAACAACACGGCCAAATACGAAGCTTTGATTCATGGGTTGCATTGGGTAAGGAAAAGGGGTATTAAGAATTTCTACATATTCGAGACAATGAATTAGTTATAAACCAAGTCAAGGGAAAACATGCTGCGCAAAGAATGACCTACTTAAGAGATACAAGAACTAGATGTGGGACCTCATCGGGGATTTTGAAGCTTTCAATATAAAGTCCATACCAAGAAATAAAAATTAAATTACACATAGACTTGGAGCAATTGGGGAAATATTTGATGTAGTTGACAATATCAAAAGAGATAAAACTCAGCCCCATATCAAGGTAATTGTAAGGCCAGCAGTTCTAGACAATAATACAAGTTAGGAGGTGTTTGAGTGTGAATAACAGATCATCAATTTCTTACAAGAAGAGGTAGACTTCATGACTACAAATCAAGATAAATTGGAGTAGAGTACATGGATCAAGTAGTGCAGCTACATAAAAACAATATTCCCAAAGGAATACCGACATTAAAGTCAATATTTAATCTGAACAATCAATTCTAAAAGGAGAAAGTCAACATAAATTTAAAATGATATTATTTCAGAACCAATTTCAATTAGGGAAGGAAAAACACTCCTAATCGGAAAGGTGGCCACTAAACAAGAGAGATATGAGTTCATACAACTTTGCGAAGGGATTTTGGATGTCTTTGCTTGGAGCTAAGAAGACTTGAGAGGTTTTAATCCTAATTTGGAATTGTAAGATGGGAAAATGCACTACGACAAGGAAGTAAAATACTAATAATCATACCTCCTCCTTCGCATTCCGTAGAAAACCTCGAGAATGGGCTAGGAAACTTGGATTGAGCCTTGAGTGTGTGATATGTAGGTTATTTTCTTCAAGACAGAGCAAGACCTTCTGTAACAATTATCCTCTTACTTTGCAACAGATGAAAAAAGGATTATTAAGTTATCTCGTGCATTAGGACGAAGGCGAAGGATGTTTTTTTTTCAAAGGATGCAAGAACTTAGATAGGGTATTCAATATTATTCTCTATGTCTTTATAGGGGAGGAGTAAGGTTGTATTTATAGCACTGGGGAGTGATTAACTTAGAGTAATTTAAGTAATCATGGTATTAAAATATGGGCAAGATTAGGTGAGTGGGGACCATGAAGAATGGTGAAGATTTGATTTTGAATTTTTAATTCATAAGTGGAGGATTTTAGGTGAGTGGGGACCGTGAAGAGTGGGTGAGGATTTGAATCTGAATTTTTAATTCAATAGTAGAAAAACATGGAGAATAATGATATGTGGTGAGGATTGGGTTATATTTTAGATTTTGAAATGGATAATTAATCAAATTATATTTGATTAATTCAAAAGTATTTTTTTGGGAAATGAGGAATGGGGATTAATTGATTTAGGACGGAGATGTGAAAATTAGGGTGTCTACATTTCCCCTCTTTGGAAGGGTACTATAAAAGTCGTGTCCTTTCAAAGAAAGTAGATGGGATGGGGGAATAATTCAATCTACTTTTCTTAAGAAAAGGTAGAGTGAATGTTTGTTTAGGAGAATAGAAAGTGGTGAGTGACGGATGTCATAGTATCCTCAAGACAAAAATGTCATGAGAAGATGTGATTATGGATAGATGTGCTAATGCCCCCTCAAGAGAGTTGACGAGAATAGAATATACGACAGAACTCTCGAAAAGAAGAGAAATGAATTCCATGGAGAAGGGGATGATAATGGAGTGGAAGAGATTGGAATGACCATAGGACGCAAGTGGAGAAAGGATTCAATCGGCCTTGAATGCTAGGTGTGATGGTGTGTGGGAAATAAAGAAGGTAGTGTATAGGATTGGGGTTGATTATGAGAAGAGTAAGGGAGATAGGGGAGGAGAAAAAAGGAATGAAAGAGGTAAAAATAAGAGAGAGGGATGATAGGGGAAGAAGGGAATGATGAAGGAAAAACAAGGTGAAAATAGGAAAATGACAAAGTAGAGGGTGAAGAGATGAAATAGAGAGATGTGCCAAATGAAGGAAGAAATAGAGATAATAAAGAGGGATGCATGAAAGTGAAAGAAATGTGAGTTGAGAAAATCAAGAAATGGGAAAGGATAAATAAGAAGGAGAAAACGAGGTGGGAGTAGGGGTGAAATGGAAGAAAATGGAAAGAGGACAAAGAAGAAGAAGTAGAACGAGGAAAAAAAAATACTATGAGGGGCGAGGAAAGTGTGAAAAGAGTAGAGAAAATAAGAGAAAAAGATACAAAATGAACGACAAGGTAGGGGTGGTAGAGAAAATGAGAAGTGGTCGGAAGAAACGTGAAAATTAGGGAGAGGAAAGGAAGATAGAGCAAATACGGGAGAATATTGAAGGAATCATGTCATTAAGGAATACCAAGGAAAATAATATGGTGTAGACCTATGGAGATGCATGTGGAGGGTGGTATGATATAAAAGATAGGACAATGCTGAAGAGCCAGGTTATTGATGGGGAAGTAAGGAGGAAACATGATGGAAAAAAGGAAATAAGACGAGGGGTGAGAGAGAGAAGAGGATAACAAAAAAAATGATGTAGAAGTAAGGGGATACAAAAAGGGGATAATAATTGGAAAGGAACATTATAAGGAATGTAAAGTGAAGAAAGAGGGGAGGAATGACATTGATTGGAAAAGATGAAGAGATGTGTGAAATGAGGATATTAGGACTAAGAGAAAATATACAAATGATGTACGATGAAGATAGTAAAGATATTGAAGAGGTCGAAGGGAAGATGGAGAGATGGGTAAGAAGTGACAAGAAAGGTGGGTTTGAGGGAAAAGAATAGGAGAGAAAAGAGAATGGGGGATAGAAGAAGCAACACCAATGAGGGGACATTAGGAAATCCCCCTTACAATGAGTGGTGGGGAAGGGTGAGAGAAAAAATGAAGAAACAAAGAAAGGTAACAAGGATTAGAAAGGGTAACGCCAATACACGGATGTTAGGAAAGCCCCCTTATAATGAGTGGTGGGTTAAGAAGAGGGAGGAATGAAGGAAACTCTAGAAGTTCCAAGGGAGTGAATGAGTTCATGTGGAATGAGGATTGATGATATTTAGGAAATCCCACTCGTAATTATTAGTGTAGGAATAGAAGATGATGATGAAAGAATGATAGAGGAATGTTAACAATAATGGTGAACATGTGTGTGGGTAGAAATGTGGGGGGATTTGAGAAGATGAAGTGGAAAGAGTAAATAAAATGGGAGGGATGAGTTGGGACTAGCTGAAAGTGAGGAGAGGATGTGGGTGATGATGATGAACGAGGTGAGGATGAAGAAACAAGACATGAAAAGAATGGGAAGAAATGGTATGAAGGATGATGGATCAAGAAGGGGAAAATGGGGGAAAAGAACATGATTGTAGGTGGAAGAGATTAGACGTATGTTATAAGAGGATATGTGGAGAAAGGATAATGGTAAGAGGAAAAAGTGGGTAGTAGGAGAGAGCAGGTGGAAGAAGTGATCAAAAAAGTGAACGAAGAATGAGGCGAGGGAGAAATTCAAGATGACGAGTTAAGCGTAGGGTGGACCACGACATAAGATTGTCATGTGAAGGAATTGGTGAAGTAAGATTTCCAAGCAAGCGGCGGAGATGACAAGTGGGAAAGCCGAAGTGGTGTTTGTAAGAATGGAAAAGGAGGTGAAAGGATGTGATAATGGGAAATGCTGAGAAAAAGTGAAGAGTGAAAGGAAAGGAGACAGATCATCCTTAAGAGGAATCTTAAGTGAGATCTCCATCTTTGGTGAGTGGTTAAGTAAGATTGCCAACAAGAGGAGGGTGATAGTGGTGATAAAAGATGCGATGATGGGAAATGAAGAAAAAATGTGTATGGTGAGATTGTAGAGTGATGGGCGAGTGTAATATGACATGTCATGCTTAAGAGAATCTCGAAGTAAGATCGTCATGCTCTCTTGGAGAGGTTTCATAAGATCACTTAACCAACAGAATGATATGCAAGGAGAAAGACAAAATGATATTTGGGATAGGGTTGGAATGGTAGGTTGAAGAAGATAATCATGACGAGAGGCAAGAGAAATAAGATGGGGAAATATGATGGGATGGGGGAAGGTGTAGGGAAAATCAATCTTAAGAGGAAGTATTAAGAAAGATTGCCATGTGGCGGAATTGTTAAGTAAGATTTCCAAGCTGAACAAGAAGAAGGATGATGGTAGGTTTGGTGGGAATAGGGTATGAAAGAATGGGTGAGGGGAACCCTCAACTGAATTTTCCATACTATGAGAGCATGTTAGTAGGATGACCGGGCATAAGATGGATTTGGGGAAGGATAAGAAATTAGTGAGTGAGGTATGCTTAAGTGAAATAGGATACGAGATGAGGTGATAACAAGAAAGAAAGGAAAATAATAAGTGTAACATGAATGGATGAAGAAATATATGTATTGAAGGGCGGAGAGTGTGAGGGGAGTCCTTAATTGAGATGCATGTGTGGTGAGAGTAATGATGTAAGAATGAGAAGCATAAGAGGTGGAATGGGAAGATGTGTGTGGTGGTGAGTGTTGTTTGATGAGAGGAGGTGGTGAAGAAAGTTCTACAGTAGGAAGATCTTAGGGAGAGAGTAAACTTCCACCGAGGATGCCATATAGAAGTGGTTATTAAGTAAGATTGTCAAGCGGGAAGCGAGAAGAGTGAAAGGAAAGAATACAAATGGGTGAGAGGGAAAAAATTGTGAGAATGGTAATATGGAGATAAGTGGTAGAGGAGTAAAAATGAGGAGCGAGGATGAATGGATAAAATACATTGTGATCATGGTGGGGGAGGAGGAGTTAGATAGCGAATGCTACTTGAGAAATAACTTTAAGTAGAATTCGTAAACCAACAAGTGATCAAGTAGGATTCCCGAACTAGGGAATGTATTATTATGGGTGAATGGATGGGATGCAAATTAATATGTTGATCATGCAGAATATACTCACGTGACTAAAAACATCTTAATTTTAATATAGCACATAACGGGAGGCATCGTGATATAAAAAATTAGAATGACTAGACTTGTAATATGTGTGATAGCATAGATGGGGGCCATAAAAAGGTTTGATGCCCTAGTAAGATATGTAAATGGAAGAAATCATAGGCGAGGCCATCAAGAAATTATGATGCCCAAGATCGACATGTAATCTAATAACATAATAATATTAGAGAACACACCAGGATACATAAAATCAAGATATAAGAAAGTAATTAATAATTTATAACTAATAATGCAACACAAAAACCAATAAACATGTCCCTAACGTGTTCCACGGTGAGGATTGATCGGGTGTGACCTGAAGCGGGGGTAAGAGGACATAGTAAAGTATTGGGTCATTGTCCTCAAACAAGGAAACAATGAGAGCCAGATTTTCCCCAAGCGAGGATTCATGCGAGGAGAAGTGTTTTGAATTTGGTAGTCATAAAGTGATTGGATCATCCATTGGGGATAATAGTTCAAAGGTTGAATTGTGTTGGTATTTTTAGAGTTTTTGTGATTTTACAACATTTTTATTTTTGTTTATAATATATATATATATATATTTTCTAATGTTTTTTGGATTTTTGATAATTGTTTCTAACAATAATTTGTTTATTTTTTTTTTTTAACAATTTTCAAATGTGTTCAGATTTTTTACGAATCTTTCTAATATTTTTAGATTTTTGATGTGTGTTTACGATGTTTTTGTATTTTTGATGAGTTCTAATGTTTTATTAATTTTTTTGGATTTTGGACGATTGTTTCTAATGTTTTTGGGTTTTTAACGATTTTCAAATGTTTTTGGATTTTTGGATTTTTACACTGTTTTTGGATTTTTGACGATGTCTAATTTTTTTTATTTTTTTTGGATTTTGGACAATTGTTTCTAATGTTTTTGGGTTTTTGACGATTTTCAAATGTTTTTGGATTTTTGGATTTTTACACTGTTTTTGGATTTTTGATGATTTTCACACTGTTTGTGGATTTTTACATTGTTATTGGCAATTTATGGACTAGAGTGCAGACTTATTTTTGAGAGATGATAAACCAGGATATTATTCATATATACCGTGTTCCATGTGGTAACTTATGCTCAGAATAACACAAATTCTCTTTACATTGGCAGGATATGGTGGTGATGATATGATGAAAAGAAGTCCAACTCCATTCTTGACTCCACACAACTAGTAAGATGCGTGGGCTCATCACTGAGAATCAATAAGGACGTAGGAGGTAGATAATGAATATAGAGACAAATGCTAACAACAATCCCTTTGGGAAATTGTGACTCCATTCTTCATAACGGTAATGAACCAATTTCAAAAATGGATTTCACTTTATGAGTCACGTGCTTAGACTTAGTCAATTTTTTGGCCTATTGATTAGTAAGATATGAGGTGAAGGGATAGTTCTCTCTTCACTTAGGCATCTAAATTACTTATTTGGGGATTCTATAAGTTGCAAGCACTGTAATGTTTTGTATTTTTGAAATGACTCCCTATGTCTTGCCCCATGCTACTAGTGAGAAGCAAGGGCTCATCACCGAAGGAAAAACATAGGCGAGTGAATTCCCTTTTTGTCTTTTTTTTGTTTTTGTTTTGTTTTTCTTTTTCTTTTTGAATGTTTTACAATATTTTTAGTTTTTATGAGAATGACCCTCTACGCTTTACTCCATGCCACTTATAAGAGGCAAGGGTTTATCATCGAAAACAAACCGTCGACGAGTAAGGGCACCTTACTCCATCCCTAGTCTCACACTACCAGGAAGAAGTGTGGCCTCAACACCAAATCTTTGTGAAGGACGAAAGATGTGAAGATGAATTATTCATAAGTTATTGAATTGATGGATTTTACAATAGTGCTTTGTATTTGGCAAGGAATGTCTCGACCCCAATCTTAGCCCCACACGAGTAGTTAGACATGAGGTTTCAACACCGAAGACCTGAGATGGACGACCAAATGTCTTGGGTAAAGAATTTTCGAGCTTTGTTATGAAAGAGAGAATGTCTTTGAAGGAATAAATGACCATCAAGTAAGCTTCTAGGTATTACCATAGGTGAAAGCGACTGAAAATGGGAGATATTATAAGAAGTATGATACTCACAAACTTAATAGGATCTATATTAGCACATGTCTCATGATGATAAATATGAAGATGTGATTTTGATAGTAAAAATATCTGCCAATGGAAATGAATAAATTTAATTTATTATGAGATAAGCAAGACAAAAGGAACAATGTACACATTATTTCCTAGAATAGTGAACATCTCAAGGATAAAATTTCTTTAAATGAACTGCATTCATTGGTTCATCAAGATCTTGACCATCTTCGAGAGCCAATTTACGAGGCTCCGAGTTAAATTTAGCTATAATTACATAGGGTCCTAACCAATTAGGCTCAAATTTTCCTTGTTTTTCTCGTTCTTTAGTGGTATTATTTTGATTTTATTTTAAAATGAGGTCACCAATTTTTAATTTTTGGGTCTTAACCTTTTATGATAATTGTGTCATGATCGGTTTTGATATACTTAAAGATGATTGAGAGCATTAAGTCATTTTTCATTGAGAATCTCAAGCTCTTGAAGCCATGGTTGTCGGTATTCATCCTCATTAATTAAATCTTTAAGGGAGATCCTCAAGGATGATATTTCTATATCAATAGGTAAAATGGCTTCACAACCATAAACAAGGGAAAATTAGGTAGCTCCGGTAGGCATGCGGTAAGGCGTACGGTAAGCCCAAAGAGCGGAGTAAATTTGAGTATGCCAATTATGTCCATGGGTATTGACAATCTTTTCCATGATGGATTTTAAGGTCTTATATGTTGCTTCCACTTGACCATTACCCCGTGGGTAGTATGGAGTGGACCATTTATGTTTGATGCGAAAACATTTGGCTAGGTCTGTTACATCCTGGTTTTTTAACGATTTACCATTATCTCTGCAACTAAAGTGGATGGAATACCAAATCGACGGATGAGATTATTAAAAATAATTTTGATATTTGGCTTGGTAACATAAGCGAGAGGCATAGCTTCAACCCATTTAGTGAAGTAATCAGTAGTGGTAATGATGAAATTATGTCCATTAGATGATGTTGGTCTGATTTTACCAATGAGATCAAGTCCCCATTGAGAGAAAGGCCATGGTGTGGTTATGGATTGTAATGCTTGGGAAGGTGTGTGGATAATATTTCCATGATTTTGACATGCTTGATAATGTTTGAAAAAATTACATGCGTCACTTTCCATGGTGGGCCAATAATATCAACTCGTAGGATTTTATTGGCTAAGGTGATACCATTCATGTGTCCTCCACGAGATACCAAAATGGACTTCAAGCTAAGACACTCGAGACCTATTCCCGATTAAGACATCGGAGAAGGGTGCCATCATATCCTCATTTATAAATAGTTTGTACTAAAATGGTGTAAAGAGAAGCACGTTGTGCTAAAGCACGTTATGCATTGGTTTCATGTTGGTAGGAAATGTTTTATCATGAATGAAGGTATAAATATCATGGTACCAAGGGTTATTCGGACCCACGATCTCACATACCATAGTATTTTCAAGAAGATAATAGGTAGGCATTAAGACATGTTCGAAAAGAAAATGTGCCTAGGGTTGACTAGATGTTATTTCTAATAGGTATCCGATGGTTGCCATAGCATTGGAAAATTTATTATGAATTCTAGGGATTTGATCAAAGATGATTAATCGAAAATAGCTTTGAATACTATCCACCATGCATTTTTATGCGATAATTTTTTCATCGTTGACCTGGTATTCATTCGTAACTTGCTTGATGATAAGTAAAGAATCACCAAATATAATTAATTCTATAAGATTCCAAGATATAGCTAGTTTCAATCCTGCAATGAGAGCTTAATATTTTGTGATATAGTTGGCAGATGGGAATGTTAAGCAAAATGATTTGGGGATAACATGTTCGCTGGGTGTGATAATTAAAATACCAGCCCTTGAGCCATGGAGATTACAAGATCCATCAAAAAATAGAGTCCAAGCTGGCGTGATGTCTATGTGTAGAATATCTTCATCAAGAAAAGAGAACTGAAGTGGTTCTGTGCTAGGAAGGGGTGCCTTGACAAGTTGGTCTGCAAGGGATTGTCCTTTAATTTCTTTCTACGGAAAAAATTTAACATCGAATTCACTAAGTAATATGACCCAACTAGACATTCTTCCCATGAGAATGGGTCTGGAAAACAAATACTTGAGAGGATCAATTTTGGCAATCAACTTAGTTGTGTGATTGAGCAAGTAATGACGTAACTTATGGAATGTAAAGGTGACCGCTAAGCATACTTTTTTGATTTGGGAATAACATACTTCATGCTCAATAAGTGTTCGAATAAGGTAATACACAACCTTATCTTTCCCTTTATCGTTATGTTGTGCTAGTAGAGCTCTTATGGCATGTTCAGTGGTAGATGTATAAAGAAACATTGGTTTATCGGCAACTGGTGACATAAGAATAGGTGGACTAGAGAGTTATTCTTTTAACTTAGAAAAAGAGTCTAGGCAATTATGGTTCTAGTTAAATTGTGCATCTTTCTTGAGTAATTGATTATAGTGATGCCCTTGTCAGCCAACTATGATATGAAATGCCAAATAGATTGTATCTTTCCCTGAAGACTGCGTAGTTGTTTTAGGTTTTGAGGAGGCATTTCCATTATGGCTTTGAATTTGGCGGGATCCACTTCTATGCCTCTTTGTGAGACAATAAACACTAATAATTTACCAAAGATTAATTTAAACACACATTTCTTTGGGTTAAGATGAATCTCACACTCACATAATCTATCAAAAATGTGTCTTAACACACTTGGATTCCCTATTCGTGTTTTATATTTTGCTAATATATCATCAACATAATCATCCATGATATCATGTAACATGTCATGGAAGATGACAGTCATTTCTCATTGATAGGTGGCATCAGCGTTTTTAAAGCTGAAAGGCATGAACTTATAACAAAAGTTACCCCATGGTGTAGTAAATGTCATTTTATGTTGATCCACTTCAGAAATATGTATTTGATTGTAACCAGAGAATCCATCCATTAAGGAGATCATTTCATGGCTTGCCGTAGAATCAACAATCATGTCTATATTTGGCAAGGGATAGTCATCTTTGGGACAAGCCTTGTTGATGTTGTGAAAGTTTGTTCATATTCTAATGCCAAGAGTTTTCTTGGTGACGGGAACTATGTTAGATATCCATGTTGAATAATCAATAGGTTTGATAAAGTCATCTTCCAAGAGTTTCTCGAGTTCAGCTTTGACAATCAATGTAACTTGGGGATGCATTTTGTGTATTTTTTGCTTTACAGGTTTTACATCTGGATGTACCACAAGATGATGTACTACAAGAGATGGGTCCAAGCCTGGCATGTCCTTATATTTCTATGCAAATATATCTTGGAATTCAATAAGGAGTGTTGTGAATTCCATGCATTTTTGGTCAGACAGACTAATGCCAAGTTGTAAAAAGTTTGGCTGTTCGGTGGTGCCAATGTTTATTTCTTTTGTTTCTTCTACAAGCATTTTAGATGTATCCTTTTTGGATAATGATGATAATGTTTGATGTAGGTCATCAGTGTTGGGTGTTTTAGGTGAGTTAGTACAATAATTTGGTGTGTAATATTGGGACTTTTTGTTGACATGTTTGTTGGATAGTGTGGCGGTGAGATTTTGACTATGGGAAATCCTCTGTTTGCACTTCTGATCCAAATTTTTGAGGGTGAAGGATATGAATATTTTATATCTTCACCAAAATATGCCAATTCATTTAGATTTATTTCAAATCCTTTTACGTGGTCAGAAGTAGGGATTTGGTCACAAGTTCCAAGGAATTATTCGATGGCTTCATCATTTTGGAACATGTCCATGGCCGTATGATGTCATTGGCCATGGTCTATGAGATTCAGATGTGTAGACTCAAAATTGATGACATTAATAGATAAATGTTCAAAGTAAAGATGTGTTTCAGTGAGGTCCTAAAAAATACTACATGGAGACCTGATGTCATTACCAAAACTAGTTTCATCATTCTTACTTGAAATTATTATGGGAGTAACATCAAACACCTTGAAACCTAGACCATATTTACCATGATGTTGTGTGCACTTTATAAACTCTAAATGACCTTGGTAATTTAGACTGAGTCCTTACCCTTCCATCACATGTTTTTCATTATTTGGTGAGCTTTGGTAAATTGAGGGGACTCATAACATGGAGCAAATTCGTCATTATATAACCAAGATTCTAAATAACTTGGAATATGTTCGATGTCAAGATAACCAAACTTTTTCCAAATTGACTATCCCATTTGGTAAGTGGGATGGATTCTCAAATGTGGAGCATTAGGTTTTCCCTAGCTATGTGGGTATTTGGTGATATAAAAGAAGTTTTCCATATTTTGAAATTGATATTCACCACATCATGTGTAAATGATTTTAAATGTCCGAGATGTGGGACCAATTGGTACCTCATGTGGTGGGAAAGTCAGTTTGGTAGTTTTAAAAGATGAAGAGAATGGGTTATAAGAAGAAGGGGGTGGATTGAAGGATGAAGTTTGGTTATTCACAGGAGGAGGTATCTTAATGGAAGAGGTGTGGTTGAATGAAGAAGGTGGGCTAGGTGAGGAAGAAGATGGTGTGGTGGAAGAATAATTGTTGTTGGAAGAAGAAGCTTAATTAGTGGAAGAAGATAATTGATAAGTGGGAGGAGGACTGGTGGAAGATGGTTGACTAGTAGAAGATAATGGATTGGAAAATGTGTTTTGGTTAGGAGATGATGCTTTCAGATCATTGTTAGGGAGTGTATCAGGATCAATGCGTGCTTTGTAAGGGATTATGAGAGGTGGAGCATATTTATCTGTTGATGGATAATAATGATCATGTCGATACCGTATTTCAGGGAATCTACAATACTCAAAAGGTTTGGGATCTGCACGTAATGTAAATTCCTTGTCCAAATGAAGAAAAATTAATACATTGGTTGAATGTTGGTGGGATGGCTTTCATGGCATGAATCCAAGGTCGGTCGACAAGAATGTTATATGAAACTTCTACATCCACCACATGACAAACCATTTCTAAGGTGATGGGTCCAATTTGGAGAGGCAATGTGATTATGCCTTCAAAATTTCTTTTGCTATTATAATACCCACAAATGGTTATGATATTTTTTTGTAAATCATTTTCAGTGTAACCTAGGCAACGTAAAAGTTTCATGGAACAAATATTCAATGCTGATCCATTGTCGATTAATACTCATTTCATCTTATGATGAGTTACATAACCCTCAATGTACAAAGAATGATTATTAGCGATGTTGGGATTAAGCAGGTCACCGAGACCAAAAGATAAAATAGGATTGGGGACTGTAAGATGTGTGATTAAAGCCTAGAATTGTTGTGAATTGATGTCCTCAAGGACATGAGCATTATTCAATGTTTGCATAAGGATGCGTTGTAGTGCGTGAGAAGAATTAAGTAGTTCCATGATGGAAATTTGTGCTACAATCTTATCTAATTGTTTAACAATATTAAATGATGGCGTAGGTTGTAGAGAGGAATTGGTGGACGAATTAGATGGTGGATTAGGAGGTGATGCCAGGATTAAGTGGTAAAAATTTGTTGAATTTGTTGAAGGGACCCACATTTTTTTACGTCTAGTGGTGATCACATAGTCAATTCGATCTTTATATTTTCTATTAAGTCTTGGTCATAATCTATGGTTAAGATGATCGAGTCATACTCTACATTACTTGATGATTGATCCTTATATTTTGAATTTTTATCGTGGTTAGGGAAGGGATTTTGGAACATGTGAAATTTTTCATTAGGTTTTTGTCTCGAGAAGTATTTTCAACTTCTATATCTCCATGTTGAATCGGGTCTTGAACGTAATGGCGGAGTTGCATGCATCGATCTTTGGAGTGCGCTTTTATGTAATGGTAATCACAATATTCATTTTCCTTATACCATTTTGGTTTGGGTTTTCCTTTCATCAAAGGGTTTGATGATGGGATATGTAATCATATTGGCATTTTCCAAATGACGAAAGACATTAGATAGACTTTCTGCGAGAGGAGTGAACTATCTTCATTGATCCAGAAGGAACTTCATTTCTAGGGATGATGATTGGTTGTTGGGATTTTAATGTATTGATAGGATGGTTTTGAAATTTTTTTGATATGGTGGCAATTAGTAACACCATCGTTGATGATATTTTGATTCTGGTTAAATAATTTAGATTTGTCTGGTTTTGAGGAATGTCTCGATAAGGTTGGTCCCTAAAAGGTGCTTTAAGTAAGCCCTTAGAAATGAGGGATTTTTCAATTTGTGTGCCCTTTTCAATGACTTCTTTAAAACTATTCAGACAATACATTTGCATGTGGAATGATAATTCAGCATTGAGATTAGGAGTAAAAATGCTAACTAGTTTCCTCTCATCGAGCGGGAAAATCAACTTGCAATTCCTCACCATCGTTGTAAAAAGGAAGCAAATTTTTTTGTTGGCCTTGTCCTAGTTTTGTAGAGATCAAGCATGGTTATTTTTGAGTCTAAGTTATAGGAAATGTTTTTGAAAAATTTCTCCGATAAGTCTGCAAATGTCATGACCGACCCTTTGGGTAGATGGAAAAACTAGTCTAAATCCTGTCCTCCTAATCTTTAGGGGAATAATCATAAAAGGTATATGTCTCAATAGGTAACTTCTTTACATTGCATGTAAAATTCCTTGGCATGTTCATGGGGTCAACTTTTCTTTTATATTTATCAAACTTTGGGATTTTAAAGGATGACGAAATGGTAAGTGTGATATCTCTGTTCAAAATGGATAAGGACACAATTCTTCATGAATGGTTTTGATTGTTTTTGTAGTCTTTGAATGGTGTCTTTCATAAGTTTACATTCTTGTGTGAATGGAGAAGTGGGGAATAGTTTATCAAACATGTCGTGAATATTGGAATCTAGATTGAGGTCTTTTAATCTTTCATCTCTAGTCGTTGCTTCCTCAAGTTTCTTTATTAAGTCTTGGATTTTAGTGAATAACTCTTTGGCGAAGAAGCATCCGGATTGTTTGGTATTTTGTTGTGATAACTTGATTCTTTGTTGTTGATGAGTTTTTTTAAATTTTTTGTCCCAAATTTAAGGGGTCATTTTTCCCCATGGCTAGGATACGTAATGAGATATTCATTTTTATTTTGTTCTATCACCCAATTGACTTTTTCTTGTTTTTTGTTGGTGATTTTTGGTTGTCTGAATTCTTCATCGTAATTTTCATGATTGTGACTGCAAGTGAATACCATGATGAAATGTGTCCGATTAAGCTGAAAAAGTGGGTAGCAATTTTGAGCAGGTGTGAGGAAATGAGAACTTGATTACTATGGATTTAGCTTGAATAAGCTCGTGATGTGATGATGATGATGTAACTCGATATGATGATGATGTAACTCGATCACGAGTTAGACAATTTGTTGCATGTTGTGTAGATTTGGTTTAAAAATATTTAGACTATTGACGGGAGAGTAACCTGAACAGGTTAATCGTGATATGGTTGTGATATAACTCAAAATGAGTTATGAAAGGATTTGTGTTGGCTGTGATTTGGATAAACGTGATGGTGGAAAGAATAATGAGTGAACTCAAAAAGACATCAATATTAGTTTGATATAGCTAGAAACAAGCTATGAAGGATGTTTTGACAATTGATGATATGGGGAGTGAATGTTAGTCACTCAATATCAATTGGATATAGCCGAAGACAAGCTATGACAAATGTATTGTTGGATGAAACAAGCTAATGAAATTGGTGCAATGTTTTGGTCTATGTTGTTGGATTGTTTGGATGTTTTTGCTTGGTATTGAATTGGTCGAGAATTGATTTTTTTGTGGAACACAACTAGGGTTTGAACTTTTACAATGAACACATTGATAGTAGAAAAGTTTTATGATAAAACAATGCTAAACTATTTTGTTTTCAAACAGTAAGCAATCATGTGGATCGAATTGTTTTGGCTTAGGAGGTAAATTATTCATGAATGATCATTGTTTCATGTAATCATACAAGTATTTATAGGTTATTCTTTGTGTCTTTAGAGGGGAGGGGTAAGGTTGTATTTCTAGCCTGGGGAGTGATTAACTTAGAGTAAGTTAAGTAATCATGGTTTTAAAATGTGGGAAAGATTAGGTGAGTGGGGACAACGAAGAAGGGGTGAGGATTTGATTTTGGATTTTTAATTCATAAGTGGAGGATTTTAGGTGAGTGGGGACCACGAAGAGTGGGTGAAGATTTGAATTTAATTTTTGATTCAATAGTAGAAAAACATGGAGAATAATGACATGTGGTGAGGATTGGGTTATTTTTGGATTTTTAAATGGACAATTAATCAAATTATATTTGATTAATTTGAAGTGTATTTTGTGGGAAATGAGGAAGGGGAATTAATTGATTTAGGACAGATGTGAAATTAGGGTGTCTACAGGAATAACATACAATAGAACTGAATCTAGATGCTAATCTCATCAAGAAAAATCAAAGACCAATCAATGCACACATTTAGCCTCTTATGAAGAAAGAGATAAACACGATGATAAAGAAAAACACTATATTTCCAATCAAGCACTCATGCTAGGCTAGAAGATTGGTGCCACTTAAGAAAAATAAAGGAGAAATTAGGTTGTGCATGGAATTTCAATACCTAAAGAGGGAATCTCTTAAAGACCACTACCCACTCCGTTTAATGGAGAAAATCTTACAAGTGGTGGCTAGTTCAGAAAGATTCTCCCTCCTAGATGAATACTCGAAGCTCAATCAGATCATGGTAAAGAAAGAGGATTAGTTTAAGATGTCTTTTACCACTAAGCTGCGGCATCTATGCCTACAATAAAATTCCATTTGGTCTATCAAATGTTAGAGTTACATTCCAAAGGGCCATGGATATTGAATTTAATGGGTTGATAAACAAGATAGTTCTTGTGTATTTAGATGACATCACTATATTTTCTAATGATGCGGAAAGTCACCACTTCTATATCAAGAAGGTATTTCAAAGGTGCAGAAGATTTGGAGTGTCCCTAAACCTTAAAAAGTGTGTTTTCTTGGCCCATGAGGGAAAGCTTCTAGGACACATTGTATCGAAGGAAGGATTGATAATTAACCGAGAGAGGGTTGAAGCAATTTGATAATTACCATTTCTAAGCCATAAGAAATATCTCCAAAGATAATTAAGAAGGATCAAATTTATTCACGAGGTTTGTGCCAAATTTTGATACTCTTGTGAAGCTAATAATGTTGATGTTGAAAAATAACACAAAATTTAAGTCGACTACGAAGGAAAAGAATGTTTTAAAGATATGAAGGAATCCAAGTCACAAGCTCCAACTCTCACCAATCTATACTTTTCTAAGGACTTATTTTTGTATGCCTTCGGTGGTTTGGACACAATCTCCACAATCCTAGTGTAGTAAAACAAACAGGGATCTAAGAAACCAATTTTATTTTTCAGTCAAGGTTTGGAGGACTATAAGGTTAGCTACTCCTTCATTGAGAAACATGTCCTCGCGGTCATCGAGTCTGATGAAATTCAAGCATTTATTCTCAAAAAATAGAATCTAGCTACTTATATGCAATACGGAAGTCAAGGACTTCCTGTTGAACAATTATTTGAATTAGAAATGTGTAGGATGGATCACTCATGTCATGGAGTACAACATTGAAATCTAAGTCACTAATTTTTCTGTGGAAAATGATTATGTGAACAGATTATTCTCAAGTCAACATGTTGAAGTAGGTGATGGAAAATAAAATACCCTTGTAGTACAAGATGATCAAGAGCAAGCATATGATAATGTAAACACTCCTTGTTGGACTCGGGACATCATACACTTCCTCTAAATAGGACTATTTCCTCTAGAAATGATAAAAATAAAGAGGAGATACTTCATATTACATGTCATTCCATATGTGCTTGTTGATGGTGTTTTTTTCAAGGAAGACATCAATTCCATTCTATTAAGATGAATTGGAACAGTTAAATTGAGAATTTGTTACAATATTTTCATGATGGAGAGGTGGGATGAAACTTTCCCCCGTAGGTAACGGATCTCAAAATAATGAAGGAAATATACTATTAGCTCACTATTTTCAGTGACTTCTACACCTAGATCAAAAAGTTTTTAAAATGTGTGTTCTTCATGGGGAAAGGAAAGACTAGCATCACTTCCATTACATCTAATTCGAATTGACCAACCATTCATGCAATGGGGATTGGACTTCATTGGGATTATCAATCAAAATTTTATTGAGTGGTCACAAATGGATTACGATAGCAATGCAGACTATTTCACCAAGTGGGCGGACGCGGTAGCAATCAAGGAAGAAAACAAGTCTAGTATCTTTGGACTTCTACGAAGAGATAGTGACTAGGTTCAAGTGTACCCTCCACCATCATTTCAGATAATGCATTATCGTTTATAGGTTCCAAAATCAAAACGGAATTTTAGGAATGGGATATATCTCAGTACCTCTTTAAACTATTACAAAGAGGGTATGAGATAAGCATAATCCATAAAAATTTTTTTGCTAAGAATCATCAAGAGAACTCTAGATGAAAATGAAATAACATGGCATACCAAACTAAATTCAGCCTTATGAGCTGACAGAATCACACCAAGGGTGTCGGAAAAAAATTCCCCTTACAAGCTAGTCTACGGGAAAGAGGCAGTGTTTCCTATATCACTCGAGTTGCTAGTATTAGAACTCATGAAACAACTATAATTGTTTGATTTTGAGCCTATGGAAGCTAAATATGTGGAATTGATGGAATTTGAATATATAAGAGGACATAACATGAAAACCATAGAAAAATATCAGGTTATGATTAAGAGGACATTTGACGGGAAGGATAGGGAAAGAAATTTTTAGGAAGGGGACCTAGTTCGAAATGGGATGTAGATCGAGAAAAATAGGAAGGCATTCCAAGTTTGATGCCATTTGGAGTATTCCCTACAAGGTCACAAGATGTAAGAATAAAAATACCTTCTAAATGTCTTCCTTTGAGGGAGATGAACTTCCGATTCAGTTGAGGATCTACCTTAAACATTACTACTGAAAAAGAAATTTCTCACCCTTGTACATATTAGATTAGGGTTTTAATTCCTCTAAGTGTGTATGCACATTGTCTTGTTGTAGGTTAGGTTTCAATTTCCCTAAGTTCCTTTGGCACATGTTTTATTACTCCTAGTTATATCATTGTGCAATTCAATGTGCCTCCCAAGATAAGAGTTGTAACAACAAGATTCCATTTTAGGAACAAGTGATAATTCTAGGTCAAGAAAATTCTCCGAGTCTCACAAAATCTAAAATTAAATATTTCCTTATAGAAATTGAGAGTATGGGAAATAGAGTAGGTTCAAGGTTAATAGTTTTCAAGCGATCGGGAGCAACTTTCAAGTACAAGATTAATATCAAGCTATCATTTATGACTCCATGCCCAATGGATACTTTAAGGCAATTGATCTTTCACCTAGAAAGAAGGTGACCTGCCCGTTGCCAAATTGTTATCCAATTTTACCCCTTAGGAAAAATTGGACAAACATGACCTCACAGAGAGAAAATAGAAGGATTGATTCAACCATGAAACCTAAAATTTTGGGCTCCATCTAAGAAAGTTGAAATGGCAAGGCATTAGGAGCCGACAAGATGCATGTTTGAAGAGACACTTTAGATTTGGAAGAGTTCGGACTTGGAGACGTGGAAGCATTCACACTTGGTTGGTAAAATTTAGAATTGGCGAGTGTAAAGGTTCATAGGACATCAAATTATGAAGTCCGAAAATCAAAAATCGGACATTCGATAGTTCGGGGTTATCGGTAAGTCGAGTGATGAATAGTGCCATGCAGGGAGGGGAAAAGGCCTTAAACCTGATGTTCAAAATTTGGAATTTGATATTTTACAATGCTCGAGATGAATGGAAAAAACCTAAAATTCAAAAACTTGAACCCCCAAACTTATAAAAGCCGAACCCCAAAATCTCGTAACCCAAACCCTTGAAACCCAAACCCCCAAAATCCTGAAATCGAACTCATGCAAACTTTGGACACTCTATAATGTTTTCCAGATTTTTGAATTATGAAGTTTCTGAAAATTTTAACTCCAATGCATGAAAATAATTAATTGAGTTCTGATTACCCAAAGCTTTGAATCGCAAAATTCTTAAATTTCATATTTCAGAGGGTATGATACAGAGTCAAAGCTTTGAAAGGGCGAATCAACCGATCACATTTATTGTAGTATGGAACCCTCATCTTCAGATGATAGAAAATTTTGATTGGGAGCTTGGATTCATACAAAATAAGGTTTAGTATTTTCATATTGGAATTGCTGATCGTCCATTTAGAGGAATAGTTGTACGTGATTCAACCACCAAAAATGATGAAGTATGGCCCTCTTATCTTTTCCAATAAGGAAGGTACATGGAGGTATGGTTTTTATGTGGTACTAATCATTATTGCAGGTGATTTTAATGCATTTTAGGGTGGTTGAAGTGAGATTTGAATGCCTCTTCTCTCCCTTTCTCTCATTCTTCCTATATATTGTAAGCGAGGCTCATTTCAAAAGGTTGGAAACTTTGTATATGCTCCTCCTTTCTCTATTCTCTATAAGAGATTTGTAGAGATTTAAAACCTCCTTATTGGACATTGTAATGCAAGATATGTTCCTTTGAGCTTGAGTGTGGTGTATTCTATAAATTTTGGGAGAAATATACACATATTTATGGATTTTCCAAACAACCGTTTGTGTTTTTTTGCAACTATTTTGGTCTTTCGGTGCATGTAACATTATTGTGCATTGTTGTGTTTTCATTACAATATTCTAGTTGTTTTGTGTTTATTATACAGGTTGTTTAACACTCCTTGGTGCATCACCTTCCCTTAGAGTAGGTTTTACTATTCATGTGTTTCCTATATCTTTATCTCCTTGTAAATATTACATTAGTGTTAGATATATAACTCTCTACACTTTGGAGTAGTTGGCACTAGGTTAGGATAAGAAGTTTGCCTTTCTCTAGAGGGTTATCCCGATTTTAAAGTCCCACACTTTGGGATAACTTCATGTTTGAAAAATCACACTGACTACCTCAACCATTCACTTACAAGCAATAAAGGGTTCTTAGATATTTCCATAATAAGAAATTAATAAGTTTTGGAAGTTCCCGGTGAGGAGGGTATGATTTGTATGTGATTGATGGGTGAAGCGGGTTCATTAAATGTTTGATTTTAAGAGACAATTTTTTGGGTATGGATGAGGCAACTTCTAGACTTGATATATGATTTATAAGGGCTTGAAGAGGGTCAATATGTGTTGATTGTTGTGAAGATGGACCAAGTTGGAATGCAAACTGGTCAGGTTGTGAGTATATTTGGTATTGCTTAAGGAAGTTTTTTTGTGGAATGTTGTATTGTGGAACATTTTGTTGTGGAATTTTTTGTTGAGGAATATTGTATTGTTGTGGAATGTTTTATTGGGGAATATACTGCTGATAAGGAATGTTTTGTTGGGGTATATTCTGTTGTGGGATATTTTGTTGAGGAATATATTGTTGGGAAGGAATACTTTTTGTTGTGGAATGTATTGTTGAGAAGGGATATTTTGTTGTAAAGGAGTATTTTGTTGTGGAATGTATTGTTGAGAAGGGATGTTTTGTTGTAAAGGAGTAGTTTGTCATAGAACTTATTTTTGATATGTCAAGGGTTACGAAGATTTTATGTACTACCAAGAAATTGATTGTGAATATGGAGGTGGTTGTTGAAAAAATCATAGCAAAGGCTGTATAGGATTGTGCCTGTTGTGGAATATATTGATGTTGGCAATAAATTTTGTCGGGGAAAATTTTTGGTTATCTTTCCAAGACTCTAGGGCTCTAGGTCCCTCTCCTTAATCAGTGCACCTTCTGTATTTGCATGCATGAGTAAAAATGATCTTTATCGTAATGGCCTTTCAACCGGGGATCTAACAAGGGCACTCCACTGATCCTGCGAGAAAATATTGTAAATATTTGTAAGGGAAGAATTTTCTAGGAGAGTGGGAAAGAGAGTGATAAAGTTAGAAAAGATAAACTAATGTTGCAAGTAGAAAATTAGAGACTTGCATACACTAGCCAAAAATTTATTACATGCACTTGAATTCAGAAGAAAACAAATCTGCGTACCAACAACAAGACCAAATAGCTTTTAATGAGCACAAAGTACCACTAAATTCCTCAGTCAAAAAAGGCTAAAATTACTTCTTCCTTTATTAAAGATCAAGCATAAATTGTACATATCATAGAAATGTAAGACATTTTTTAACAGGGAAAATGGAAGAAATTTGGTATATTTTTTCTCTCTTCACAAGGATATCTCTCCCATGAATTCACAAACAACAGCTCCAATATATAAGAAGATTAAATGAGGAGCCTATTACAATTTATAGAAGAGAATGCAACTCTTCATCTTCTGGTGATTTTTCAAATAATTTAATTTGACTTTAGACTATTCATATTCCACTTAAATATTTAAGTCCCTTTTAAAAATCAAGGAAAATTAAAGTTTACATTATGTTTCTAAATTCACTTAAATTTATATATAAAAGTGCAAACTTCAACGCAAAAATATGACATTGATGAGAGAGATTGTTTGGTGAGAAGAGAAGAGAGATAAAGAAGATGAAGAAGAAGAAAGAAGAATAATCATGCCGAAGGATAAGATGTTGTAGTGGGTTTGATCTCGATCCTTGACTAGTTTACACTTCATATTGCTAATAAGGCCTATGTTCTTCCATGCTCTTTACTAAAACAAGTAGCTGTAGGTTCCTCTTCTCGACATGAGGAATGTGAAAGCAACTCAAGTTATTTGTCCATCTATTGGCCACATTGTTGATGTTTTTACACTTCTCGAAACATGATGCATGTTTCTCTGTGATAAGTGTAATAGAGATCCAAATATCTAAGAGGAAGTCAAGGGTATCCTTAGTGAAGGAAGATGGGTTGTCTACCTCTTTCTTGACATATTTTTCAAATGGACCACTCAACCCATCAGTAGTTGTATCTTCACCCATTGCAGGTACTCCAAAATTTTGATTTTTCTTATTTATACTATGCTACCTTATAACTCTTTTTCCTCTAGCTCTCGATGGGATGATTGATTACCTTAAACCTTATTTATAATTCCCTCACCCATAAACATGACAAGTATTCTAAGGGAGTTTCAAAAATCTTCTTGTCGATCAACTCTTGGTGATGAGTGCTACTCATTTCATCTACTACTGGGCCCAAAGGTTCCCAATAGTTCATTTCTTTCACCAATTCCTCATTGAGTGCCCATGTCCTATTTGTTGTTGCACACATATAGGAAATGAGTTTGACCACTTCTTAGAGCACTGAATTCCTTTTTTAATAAATTGAGTTGATCCAGTCATTATTCACTCACCGTTGTATTATGAACTCATTTATTTTCCTAATGGACTCGGATTGAAGCTCTTTGGTGGGTACAACCTCCTTAGTGTGAATTGTCTTGGCATTAGGATCGACTAGATGTTGAACATAGAATGAAAGAGTTTGCACTTGTTATTTCAGTTACGTGATCAAGTCTTCCTCTTACAGTGATGCAAATGATTCTTCTTCTACTCTGGATTTATTTGGTGTCCTATTTTGAGGAGAAGATTCTAGTTTTGTGGCCATCCTATTCAAATTTACTCCAGTGTCTAGAACTTGAACCCACCTCTATGACTTTTGAAGAAGACTTATGTGAGGCTTACTTCGACTCGGAGGAATTCCTCATGACATGATGTTCATGGTTCTCTTCTTCTAAAAAAAAATCTTGTTCTCCTCATCACCTTCTCACTTCACTCTTGTATATCCCTTGCTTCATGAACATTCAAATTGATTAGAGGTAAAGGGGACATCTTGATTTCCACATGCTTAGGATTATACATCATTGTCCCATCATCGTGCAAAATATTTTCATACCAAGAGAACTTGAATTTTTTCATCTCATTGATTATCATCCTCATATGGTCCTTTTCATGCTCTTCAAATTCATCAACACAATTGGCCTAGTAGTCCTTGACTTGTGGCTCATCTTGAAATTTGGGGATGAAGAGAGAGACATGATCTTCTCAGATGTCAAAATTAGGCATGACAATGTATAATGAGAAGTTAGATGAGTGAAAGTGACTTCCAAATGAGATGAGTCATTTGAGCTCTTACACATGAATACCCTGAGAGATATAGGGAATGAAATTGAATTCTTCCTCTTACTCCTAAGCTTGTGATTCACTTGAATGACTTATGTCGAAGATCTTGAACAATAAATTTTTTTCAATAAGGTACTTGGGTAGCCTTAGTGGTGCTTGATACAAGCCAAGATTAACTTGCAGATAGGAGAATTTTGCGATTTTTATGAAATAGGAGCCATACTTCACGATGAAATATGCCGCTTATGAAAACATCCTAGCTTCAAGATCTCCCTCTAATATCTAGAATACGTACATTTTGAATGCATCATACATGCGAGAAAAATTACTATGGTTTTCCTCCATCAGTAGATATTGAAGTTTCTCGAACATAGGCACCTTGGAAGCAATGTTTTTGTGAGAGCAGATCCTTTGAATGATATTAAGCTAGTGAGGAGAAAGTAAGAGGTCATATGGAACTTCTTCATCATGGGAACTTTGAGTAGTTGCAAATGGATATTATCACGAGATGATCTACCATCACTCAATCCTCTACTTTGATTTTGTCAACGTCAAGATGAAAAGGCCCATCAAGTCTTGAAAGTATCTTGTGTTCGCTTCACCTATAACCCTAGTGAGGAGAGTGATGAAAGCTAAGTATCCTTCTCAAAATTCACTCCTTAGAAGGTTCTTGGGAATTATTGAGGGTTTCCTCCCCATTTTAAACCATGAACCAAGTGAAACCCCTTGGATTTAAGCATCCATTTTTTCCAGGCATGCATGACATGACCTGTCCTTTGAGATGATGATCATGCTAGGTGATGTTGGTATTTGCAGTGAAAGTTAAATGGTTCTAGGGCTGATGACCACCATCGTTATACCATTTTCAGCTTGGATGGTTCATGTTTCAGGCTCATAGTGGTGAGAGTGGCTATGAAAATATTAGGACTTTGCATAGAGACTAGGTGTCCCGATAGTGAACAAGCCACTTGTGAATATCTAATATTCAATCTTGTTTCGGTCCTTGGCTGTCATGTAAGTTCTAAGATAATTTAGGTCCATGTAGAATACATCATTATCTTCTATCTCATACTTACAGGTGAATGGTTGTGCCAACTTCTTTCCTGTCGATTTTTGCTTCATGTTTTCCTTAGAAATAAAAACTTACTATTTTTAGTAAGTATAAAAAAGCAACTCCCTCGAAACTCCATTAAATGTAGTGACTCGATTTCATCTTCTTTGCACATTACTCTCCTCTACTAGATAAACTATATATTTTTAGCGGTGCTCGTAGCACAACGTACAATTTTGGTAAATGCAAAAATAGGAGCAAATTTATATGTTCTGATGATTTCTCAACTGTTGTGCATCTTTAATGTCTCTGTCTCCTTTGCAGGTTCTTCTATTGATGGCTTTCCTAAAATAGAATTTTATTATGCAGGAGACCTTATATTTTTAGAAATTAGGCTTCGGAGCTCATATTAACGTGGAAATTTTTTTTATGATATGGTTTTTTCCCAATATCACCCCTCTGAAATTTTAGCTCTACCCACTCAATAGTCTAGGAGATTTTAAACTTTCAATTTTTGACCTAGCAGTGCTTTTGGACACGACAACCATTAATGGACCTCAAAAATTACAGGTATGGTTTTCTCCTCCATTTTTGATAGAAATTATATTTATTATGTATTTTTTCTTCTAGTTCTTCATAGGAAATTTTGCTTGATTCGACAACTAGTTTGACGGTATTGTTGAGCCGGAAAGGAGATTTCTTCATTGTGAATGATCTATTACATGAGAGGAGAGTTTGAAGGTATGTTTTTGATACTATTAGATAGAAAAAGAAACAAAAAAATGGTTCATTTTTTCATTCACTAGTTTGTAATATTTGTACGAATCTCTGTTTTGAGATATTGAGATTTTCATTATTTTCTTCTCTTCGTTCTTCGCTTCTTCTTCCTTGTTTGCTCAAACTTCCTTCTAAGACCTGTATGTTTTCATGGATTAGAGGATAAGGTTTATTTTATATATTTTTGAGGCTCAGAAATTTTGGATTCATGGTGGTAAGTTACACGAAGTTTGGAGGAATAAGCGTGCTTGCGGGAGAGTTAGATATAAGAAGTGAGAAGAAAGCGGTAGATGGAGGTTTTAAAAAAATTCAAAAAAATACATAGAGAGGGATGGGTGCATTCTCTTGTCACTTAATTCCCTTACCTAAATGGGATGTGAGAGTCATAAATTTCCATGGTGAGCAAGAAGTTCACATGTGGCGGCGATCCGACGGCGAGGGAGTGATATCTAGAAAATCGGCTTTAAAGCACTTAGGAGGTGGAAGCGAGTCACATGGGTGGCCAGAAGTATCTCCTAGGAGAAACGGTTAATTTTTCAAATTTTTATGTCCTTAAAATGTTAGGGACATGAGGGAAATCAAATTCCACAGTTTTTTCTGAGGTGACATGTGGACAAGATCGAAGGGCAAGAAATTGAGCTCAAATTGCACCGGGAGCCGGGCGACAATCCTAAAGGTTGCGTGGGATTCCGAGAGGTCACATGGGGGATGGTCACATTTTCCAAGGTTTATTTTTCTTAACTAGTGAGACATTGGGGACATAAAATCCTACCAAGCTTCTAGAGCGGACATGTGTCCCCCAAAAATTTGGCTAACTCCCGAATTTGCTCCAAGAGGACAACATGAGACGATGATATCTTGAGCTCGCGATGGTCATTTTTGATGAAAATGTATATGATCCTTACTAGAAATTACCTTTTTAATCCAATTTTATGGGCCTAATTTAATTATTATTTCATTTTATCCCTTAAAATGTGGATTTGCGATGTGTTACTCCACCGTGCATGAGAAAACCTTCTTGCAGACCTAATGAGACAAAGTGTTGTGAAAAAATTAATTTCACCATCTTTTAGGGATTGGAATTATATTTTTGGAGATGATTTTTTTTTCTCCTAAATCCATCCAGAGCTCTAGGAATCACCTTCGAAGTTTAGTAATGTTTTTGGCATGTGGATTGAGTAGGCTTATGAACCCTAACATTTGTGAAACTTCCCCAACTTCTTGAACCCTTCCAGAATCTTCTTGAATCAATTCTATGATTTCCCAAATCCTATGAATCACCTCCACATCCATTTTTTATTTTCTTCTCTACTCCATATATTCACTTCGGTCCTAGGAAGGCCAGTGATAACCTTTCCCACAACTTCCTGAACCTTGTATCTTTTAATGAACTCCTAAAATCACCTAGGGGGGATGAATGGACTTTCCTAAATCACCTATGGGGATGAGATAACATTAATTTGGAGGTCACTTTGACTTACTAAACTGACCCAAGGTATCTTGAAATGATAGGACTTGAAAAAATTAACACAAGAGTATAGTTGTCATGCTCGAAAGTGTTAATTCCCTTGTTAGACATTTACATGAAAAGAGATAGCTCTAGCTTGGGGACATGAAATGGGAATCTAGAATCTCAATCTTAGAATAAATTATTCGTTGACCATTTCCTTATCCATTGGGTCCTATAGAGTCATGTACAATTTATAAGAAAGAAAGATAATGAAGAAGGAAAACACACACAGAAAATGACGGAAAGGAAAAACACGACACACAACAAGAAGGAAACACACCTATCAACATAAAGGGAAATACACATAACAATCAGCTATGGTACAAGGCAGGGGACAAACCACTTTCCATGATGATACAATTTTAGGTATTTCCCACTCCAAATATGAGAGTATAAAAACATTATTTCCCCAAGATTCAATAACCTAGAATGGGTCAAGCCATAATGCATCAAACATTCCAGTGTTGCCTTTTGGTTCCCTTCTCTAGTCCCATAGCAAGACAAAGTCTCCAGCTTTGAATTCCCTTGTTTTTTCTTTCTTGTCAAAAATCTTATTTACTTTCAACTGGTGCTCCTTAATACGGTCCACCAAGCAGAGTCTATTTTCCTCTAGCTTCTCAAGAAAGAGGATCCTCTTGTTAAAGGAATCCTTGTACTTTCCATCTTCTACTCCCTATAGGAACTTGAGAGCCAACATCTCAATCATGATGGTAATTTTTTCTTTGAATCCATACAGCAAGTGGTATGGTGACATACATATTGAATTTTTTTGATTGATCTTTTCCTTCCACAATGCATCATATAAATTTTTGTGCAAATTCCTTTGGTTTTCATCTACGAGCTTTGGTATGATAGTTAAAATGTTCTTGTTTCTTTATTTAGCCTATCCATTTCCCTATGGATAATAGTCATATGAATGAGATAAAGAGATTCCTTAGCCATAGAAAAACTCATTCAACTCCATTGAATTGAAATAGGTATCATTATATGCTCTGATCTTCTTCGGTACTCGAAACATACTATGATATTTTCCTTTATGAAGTTGCACACTATTTTGGTGTTTTCTTGTTTGTCCGAGAATGGCTTCCACCCACTTTTTGAATTATTATATGGTTTTTATCACATAGGTTTGCCCCAAATTTGAGTCAGGATTTAGAACACCAATGAAGACTACCCCCCACTGCTAAAATGATTCTTCAATAACAACCGGCCTGATTTGTAATGCAACAAGTTGTTATCTCCCATTCAATTGTTTGCATGCTTCGCATTTGGAAACCCAATCTTGACTTTCTGCAAAGACGGTGGGCCAATAATACCTTCCTTTAAGGATCATGTGTGCAGTGACCATCGATGGGAAATTTCCACCACATGTTTGGTTATGGTATGCTTTAAGCAATTTTTCTTATTGCTCTTTGTCTACACATCTGAGGAAGCATCCATCTAGACCTCTCTTATAAAGTGCGTGATTTGAGAACACAATCTTTTTGCCTTCATCTTGAGTGTTCTCCTTTTATTTTAATCAAGATGAAAATGGCATTCTCCATAATTTAGGTAATAGGAAATATCAGTATACCAATCCTTAATAGTGGTTACAAAGAGAACATATGGAATTTTTTTAAACAAGTAGAGAAAGCACAATCATATTCACTAGGTTAATATTTGAGTATTTCATCTTGAGTAATCAGCCTACACAAGTCATTTCCCCTTACTAGATTGGAGGGTTAAATTTCCAAGTCATATTCTTGAGTATTTGCAATCCAATTTCCTCCTTTAGCTCTGGGATCTTCTACGTGTCAAAATGGACTTGATTGCTTTGCTTGGGACCATCACCCTTTGTATGAGATTTGAGGATATAAAATCTGAAATTTTTAACATCCTTGACCACTTTGCATAGGAATAATTTTATAATTGGGTGTATTTTAGTTTGTTATTTTTCAATGGGAAACTCATGAAAGTAATAGGTGCTTCACGCCTTCATCATTCTTTGGAAAAAGAATGGAAGAGAGGAATGTTCGATGCATAACAATACATGATTAATTCTTTGTTAAAATATGGAGACACAAGAGTCAAAGCCTTGGAAATGGATTTTTGATCTCTTCAAATGTTGAGTTCCGTTCATTTTTCCATTTGAAGTTTTCACGTGTTTTCATCATGGTGGTGATATGCTTTTTTAATTCAACAAACTCATGAACAAAGTGATGAAGAAATTTCACATTTCCGAAGAAGGAATGAATTCCTTTCTTTCTTGTGGGTAGAGATAGTGATTTAATGGCTCATACTCTCTTTTTTCAATGTGTTCTCCATGTTTGTTCATGATGTGCCACTATAAATTGCCTTCGATAACATAAAAATGCATTTTTTGGGTTTATCGATATGTCATGTTTTCTACACCTTGTAAGTACTTGTTCTAAATGAAGGATATGATGTTAGCTCTTCTTTGAAAATATGGTTAGATCATCAAGATATATGATGATGCAGTGTTTTAAATATTATAATTCCAAATCCATTACCCTTGAAATGTATCTCTTGTATTAATTAGGCCAAAAGGCATTCTATTTTATGCAAAAGTTCCCCAAGGTGTTGTGAGCGTTGTCTTGGTGTGATCCTTCTTTGCCACTTTGATTTGAATTTATCCCAAGAATGCATCAAATAATTAAATCATTTCAGATCCATTTAATTCTTGAAAAATATGGTCCATGATAGGAGAAGATAATTTTCCTTTAGTGATGCCTAGTTCAAGTTTTTAGAAATCTACACATATTCTTATTTAACAGTTCTTTATCTACACTTTGGCACAATGTTAGCCACCAATGTTGAATGATGGATGGGAAAGATGATTCTTGAATTAAACATATTAATTACCTCCTCTTTGATGGTATCAACAATATTTTGGTTATATGGCCTTTTTTTTTTTCCTGAATGGTTTGGAATCGACTTTAAGGGAATCAAGTGATCCATTTTGTTTAGTTATAAGGATTTGAATTCATCATAAGAGTAGGCCTAAACATATTTATATTTTTTGAGCAATGCAATCAATCTTCTCTTCTCCTCGGGTGAACAATATTTTCTCATATTGATCGTCCTTAGCTCCCTCTGGGGTGTCAAATTTTTCCTTATCAAAATCTACTAGAACCGAGAAGATTGCTTTGCTTTCTCTTGAATGAATCTTTCATTTTTGCCAAAGAGGTCTTCCAGAGAAACTAAGCCTTTGGGAATCTTGTTTCCTTTCAATTTGATCACTCCATCAATTCCATCAATTCATTCTTTCTCTTCTTCAGCCATGGCTTCTCGGTGTGGATTCTCACTTCCTTCAAAGAAGAGATTATTGGAATTATCTTTTATTCCATGAATGCTAGAATCTAGTTATCATCATTAAAGACCTGCCAATGATTTGCATTATCTAGTACACTAGACTTGAACACCATTTTAATGGTAACCTTGTCTTTACCAAAATAAGGATGAGGTGTAATTAGGGAAGCCGATATCACAAGAGAATTGGCCTTTTCATTTTTTCCTTATGGGATAGCTTGATAGAAAATGCATCAAAAGATTTATTGTAGTCTCATACTCTATTTCTATAATTCCGAGTCTTGGATTTTGTACACGATATTGTTGATGGAATTGTTATACGATCACCTCTGCATCACCCTATCATTTCATCTTATTGATTCACATGTGTTCCACCACACTCATGCCTAAGAGCGAAGATTCATACTTGTTGGTTGGATATTTTGTCAAGCCAAAATATGATGTTCAACCACAGTACATGGGATTAAATCCTTCCTCAAATAAAGGTGAAATTTGCTGTTTATTACTAATCTAAAACACAACAGAAATAATACATACAATATTCACACTATTCTAACCATTGGGGTTGGGATAGAATCCCAAAATCCATATCCACACTAGGTGAAGATGTTGTTGTTTTTCAAAATGGAATGGATCAGAAAGGAAATTATTATTATGGAAGAAACACAATGGAAAGGAAATGAGGGGAACATATTTTCTTTCGAGAAAACATAGATCATGAAATAATCATACGAGTTCTAGATAACAAATGTAATGTTTGAAACAATTAAAATAATCAAGAATGCTAAACAAAGAATAGCTTAAGATTCTGAACATAAGAACAATATCTTAAGAGAGATGAATCTCACAACACAAAGTTTGCAAAATAACATCAGTTTCTATTCCTCAAATGATTAAAAGAAAACACAAAGTTTTTCTTCTTCACAATAGTTCTCAATATTCCAAAAATCTCAACCCTTTGGAATGCATAAGTATCCCTTATTTATAATAAAAAGAGTTGAGAGAAAATAGGATAAATCCTAGGAAATAGTCTATTAATGAGAGACCTATTTTGCTTGACTCTCACGCAGGAGACCAAGTCAAAATTTGTTTCCTATATGATGAAACGAAAATGAAAAAGACATTTCAATTTAAGGATTAAAATGACATGAAACATTATGCCTATTCTGTTTCATCATCTTTGTCTTCCTCCAGCAAAGCCTGCTTGTCCCGAAATTATTGGAACTTTCAGATTATGCCCTACATCTCATCTTCATCAAGTGCGGTGGAATGGTCATTCAGGACTTCACACGTTTCCATAGTATCACTCATGTTACCAGGAAGTTTCTACAATCTCTTGTTGAGTTTCTTCAGTGTTTCCAAAGAATGTTCAATCTTCACGAACCTATCAATGATTTCCAGGCTAAATCCATCAGTTGGTTCATGCTGAATTGATTCTTGGATCTACTTGTAAAGATCATCAGCGGGAAAAATACTCAAGATTTCATTCAACACTTTAACCTAGATCTTGATTAGCTCTTCTTCTATGTCATTTGTGCCATCAACCAATTGATCTCTTGATTCCCTCAATTTTCTACAAGCTTCATTGAGAATATTTATTAGGAATCTAATGCCTTTGGTCGATTGAAAATGCTTTTCCCCATGTGGAATGATGCCTTCTTTTACCCAGATGTGGGACGGAACCTATTTCAGTGTATTGAGAGCTTCAAAAGTTAACTCTAGGTTCACGATTTCTCTGAAAACTCATCATCCATTTTCACACCATCCTTATTTATATCCTCAAGGATTTATATACTTCCATGATGTCATCAATGACCACTTTTCCTTGTAGGAGTAGCCTCTGGATCCATTCATCAACCATTCTCCCCTTATCATTAATATTTTCAATCATGGGTATTGATGTGAAATCGAACATGATAGGAGTAGAGGATGACGATGTTAACTTGAGAGGCTTTGAGAGCTTGAGTAGTACTTACATCGGCCTACTCAACTTTCTCTCTTTCGCTCAACTTTTCTTGACTTTGTTTCCTTCATCTTCTAGCACAACACATTCATGACATCTTGTGCATCCTGTTATGCTCCCTCCATTGTTACTTTTCCTAGATCAACCCTTGTGATTTGATAATCGGTGATCATTATATCATCCTTGGTTTTGTCAACCATGGGAGTGGCAATTTTTGCAAACTTATGCCCTGAGGCATCCACTGAAACCCTTGAAACTATTTTGGGTTTCTTGGAAGACTTGGTAGGAGTGACCTTGAGGGAACTGAAATCAAAGGCTTGTAGGGGAACTACCACCTTCCTCTTCCTTGGGGTCTGATCTATTAACCATTGAGGCATACTGGAAGAAGTTTCTCCCATCGTAGGTGTTACGGTCACATCTTCAGGTGGAGGAAGGTTTGCTTGTGGAGTGGTGATCACTACGAGTGTAGTGTCCATGGAAATGGACTCAGGGAATGAAGGTATAGAAGGAGGAGGCATATCCATGGTTAACTTGGGTCCAGTGGGGAGAGGTGAGAGGCTAGAGAAGATGTTGGCCATGGCTGAGGAACTTGGTGAAGAAATCTGAGGCAAGGAAGGCTGAATGGGAGGAGGTAATGATTTTGAAATTAAAGCTTGAGAGGTAAGAGGAAGACTTACCTCTGATGAGCTGCCAACCAAAAGGGGAATGAGAGGTTGACCAACCTCTTCTCTTGAAGGAAGATTTCCTTGTTCTAGTGGTGGAGGTGAATCAAGTATCTCAACCATTTGTGGGATAGTGGCCAATGATGTGGTCACTTTCTCTTCTCCCTTTCCGACAAAATTAACCTTTATTGGCCTTTTGGAAGAGTCCCTATCCTTTTCCTTTTTTTCCCTTAGAGGGTCCGCTTCCCAAAGTAGCTAACTTTGAAAAACTCTTTTCTTTATAACTCATTCCCAAGAAATGAGCCATGCCTTAGTACGGGTAATAATTTGAGCAACTCTTCCCGCAATAGAAGCTTTCTCAGCAATGGACCAATCAATGGTTGGGAATACATCACGGTCTTCATTCAACCCATCATACGAGGCCTCAAGGACACTTTCATAGTCCGTGGTGCTTTCGGGATGTCGAAAGATCTAAAATCTGAATCTCTTCAAGTGTTAACCTATTATTGTCCTTTCTTTGGATGGCAACTTCATCCCAAAGATCAACCCAAATGTCTTCTACCTGGGTACATGTAGATATATAGTCCCATATGGCTTAAGGAATCCTCATAAATCAAACCCATCTTTGTGCTTCACGTGCTTTTCAACTTATCTTACAGCTCGTGCACCACATTCTTGGCTTTAACCACTATTGACCACGTGTACCTTCCAATGAAAATAGGGAAGGAGATGGCAACCTTGTGCTTACTCTATTGGAATTTGTGAAAATGCAAAAATTGTCTAGCCAACTCCATCAGAATCATCTTATAACCCGAGAACACAGGAAAATGGAAAGGATAACCCGGATACATGACCACGTAAAGTTATGAAAAATTCTTGAATTGTAAGAAGATACAACCCCATTTCGATACTTTGGCTCATGCCTCGTTAGAGACTCTTCTCTTCCTTAAATCAGGGTTCAACATGTAGATGTTTTCATAAAGAAGGAATCGTTCACTCTTCTAAATTTATCCTCAGACCGCTTCATTGTCAGCTGAGGGAAATACTAATAAATATGTTTGTTTTCCCTATTTCACTTTGCATCCAACCCTGGATAAATTCTAATGTGAGCTGTTGCATAGGTGACGTATGATGACATATAGAACTTGCCAGTAGTTAAGACTGTTTTCATCTAGGAGTCTATCTCATCACTTATAAGACTGCTCCAATTGATTCCTTGGTCGTTCTTCTTTATGATGACCATGAATTGATACATCCACCCTTGGAAGTCTCTCAACTTGGGGAGTCCAAATACTCAACTTAGCAGGGTAATGATATCACTTATTTCAAGGATGAAATCACTCTTAGGGAAAAACTTGGGAAACCTAGAGATAGCTAGCTTGTCCTTGATTAAGAACTTTTTGTTTACATGCCTGATGCAATCTTCTTGATCATTGTCCCATGCACTGATTGAAGGTTTAAATCAACATATTTTGAAAATTTGGGAAATCTTAAGAGGTCATCAAAGTAACCTTCGTCCAACTTCACTATGGTTTCTCTTGATTGATTTCTCACTGAGTGGGAAGCTGAGTCATAATTGGAAGCACAGGCCAGAATGAACTCAGGGCATTGAGTAGACATTGGGAGTCATCTTTGTGAGAAGGGGGCCACTTCTTTGGATATTGACTTCATCCAGGGACTTTGAGAAGAATCCTTGATTCTATTCCAAAAGTCTTCCATGTCTATATTACCAAGCTCCGTGTCTTAGATGTCATAATTACAATCTATGTAGGAAGGGGATTCCATCTTCTGGTACTTGTACTTCATCTTTCCTAACCTGTCTAACTTATCCTTAGATTGTCCAGGATCCAACATGAGAAGTTTTGAAGAAAGAATGCCTAGATGACTTCTGGTTGAACAATCGGGCTTGAAATCTTGTTGAGCAACCCTACAGACCCACCACACTAACCGGACTTTGGGACCTGCAAAGCACTTCCTGAAACCTAACACACTACAATGTATATTGAAAATTTGGTCGTGTCAAACACCTTGTGAAACCCGACCCAAAGGTGGAACTCAGGGGATGTTAAGCAGCTTGCGAAACCTGATACACAGTAGAGATAGGATGATGTTGAGGACTTTATAAAATCGGATAGACTTTGGAAGTTAGGGGATGTTAAGTAGCTTGCAAAAATTGATACAAGAAGTTAGGGGATGTTATGCACTCTGTAAAACTTGAAACAAATTCATCGGGTTTCTGAGATGTTAGAACAAATAAAATTCCCGCCAAGTTCACAAATTAGGATTTTAGATTCATCTCAAAAACCAAATAGAGTATATCCCATGGGAAAAATAAGAAAACACCCAAAGGGTGAATTCCAAACAAGATGTTTCACAGGAATACAATAGGAAATGAAGAAAACAACCCAAAACCCTAAACCTAGAGGGAAGAAGAAAAATGCCAAAAGAATATCTCAAAAACAACCCCAAAGACCTCAAAGTGGAGAGAAGAGAAAAATACCTTTAATAAATTTGAAAAATGGTCAAAGATGGATCACAAAATCAATCAAGAGGTTCAGTCGGGTTTGGAGGTCGAAGGAACATGCATGAAAAATCCATGTAGCGAAAAATGTACCAGGTAAAAATGACATGTAAATTCAAACTATTTATAAAGCCCTAGCATTAATTACACCTCATCTAACACATGTGCCAACTACCCGACAACTCAACATTAATGCCATGTCATCATGCTCGGAGTGTCCGAAAACCTGATACAAAGGTTTTACTATCAAATCAGGTTTCGGGAAACAACTGACATGAAACATGAGGTGTTTGGATGTTATCAAGTTCCAAAAACGACACAAAGGATCATTCGGGTTTCAGGTTTTGGGAACCAAGCGACATGGAGCATGCATTTTGCAAGGTATGTTACGATGCTTACGAGTTAAAAAACGATACAGCGGCTTGTCGAGGTTTGAGGTTTCGAGGAAACAATTGACAAGAAACATGAAAGGATATGTTTCCATGTGATGGAAACCTAAAAACTTGAAAATCTCCTTCAAAGGGAATTTTGTCAAAAAAATTATATGGTTATCTCAATTTTAGCTGAAATCACTAAAAATGAGATAACAACTGGCTCCAGTTGGGGACTTTATTTGAGACATCAAAGGAAGATAACTCATGTATCAAAAATATTTATCCATTGGGCTACGAGTCTGAAGAAGAAAAATAGAAAACAAAGAAAGAAAGAAAAGCAGACAATGAGAAAATAAATTATGATATAGTGCAAGAGAGTGTCTTGCATTACTGATGGAACAACTTCAAATGTTGACAACTAAAAGGTAGACGGAATGAATCTCCATCCAGATATGATAGACAGAAGCTATTTTCATCATTCAATTGATGTATTTTGAAAGGACCTTTCCATAAGGAGTGAAACTTGCAATGTATCCCTTTCTGCTCCCTTATCTTGTCCCGGAGAAGTACTAGATGTCGATCTAGAAATCACAATGCTTTGATTATTTATCAAATATCCTTTTGAATTTTCTCTTATGATCTATAATGCGATCCACCACCTTGCTCTATTCTTCTTCTAACCTGGCTAGGTACATTATCCTTTCCTCAATGGAACTTTGAAAATTTTCATCCTCAATTGATTTAGCCAACCATAAGGCTAGTAATTCTACAGAGATAGGAATCTCAGTATCAATCCCATACAATACTTGGAATGGGGACATTCTAATAGCACACTTAGGAGTAATCCAATCTACCCATAATGCATCATATAATGCTTTGTGCCATGTCTTCTGATTCTCATCGACCAACTTTCTGATTATGGTCACCAGGTTCTTGTTGCTTGATTTAGCCTGACCATTGCCTTGGGGGTAATAATCAGATGAATGAGCCAATGTGATCCCAAAGCCATAAAAAATTCTATCAACTCATGGGATGATAAATTGGAAGCATTTTCAGCAATGATCTTGTGAGGCACACCAAATCTAACAATTATATTCTCCTTGAGGAAGTTTGCACACAGCTTCGGAGGTAGCTGTTTGATTGGAGCAACTTCCACCCACTTGGTGAAATAGTCTGTGGCGGTGAGCACATAATGATGACCGATACTAGAGTCGGGATTTAGCACTCGGATGAAATCAATCCCCATTGGCAAAAAGGTTCTTCAATCACCACAAGTTTTAAGGGAAGAGCTTCCAGCTTAGGACGACCAACGAAATGTTGACAAGCTTCACACTTGGCTACCCATTCAAGCTGAATCTCGAAAGAGAGTAGGCCAATAGTACCTGGCTCGTAAGATCTTGTAAGTTGTTATGGAGGAATATAAATGTCCTCTGCATGCTAGATTGTGGAAGGACTCTAGTAACCTTACATGTTGAGACTTATCAACACAGCGCAGGAATACACCATCAATACCTTTCTTGTATATACCATTATCCCACAGAATGTATCTTGCAGACCTTAACCTAACTATCCTCTTTTCTTTTTGGCTTAAATGCGAAGGGAATTCACCATAAGTTAAAAATAAAGTAATATCCATGTACCACTCATCAGTTATGCTTACAAAAAGAACCATGGGAAATTATGAAGAAGTACCTTCAGTTTCTTCACATTTTGTCTCGGCATTGTTTTCCATGATCATTTGGCACATGCCTCTTCCCTGTACCAACTTGGTAGGTTTGATGTCTAGGTCATACTCCTGGAATTTGGCTATCTAGTTACCCCATTGACTACCCAGCTCTGTTGGGTCAAGATGGACTTAAGCGTGGTATCGGGAACAAGAACGAGAGTGTGAGAACCCAACACATAATACGAAATGCTTCACTACTCTTACCACTTTGCATAAGCATGTTGTTCAATTTTGAAATCTTCAATTCATGTTACTTTAATGGGTATCTCATGAAATTGATGGGATATTTGATTCTTTATTCATTCCCATGCATCATCAGATGGGCGATCTTGTATGTGCGAAGCATAGTTATACATGATGAAATCTTTTCTCAAATCTGGGCACACCAGGATGGGAGCATGAGAAATCACTCTTTTTACTTATTCAAACACAAGCTTCCCTTCATTGCTCCATCGAAATGGATTTTTACCTTTCATCATCCCAAGGATATCCTTGGTTTTATCAGCAAAGTCAAGTAGAAATATTCTTAGGAAATTGACCTTCTGAAAAGGAGTGCACCCCAGAGCTTTTTCTTGTGGGAAAGGTAAGGCTTTGGATGGCCTTCACCCTTTTTGGGTCGATTTTGGTTCCTTCTGTAGTCACAATATGACCCAGTAATTTTCATTTTGTTACTTGAACATGGATTTTTTAGGATTTAATGAAATCCCATGATGCCTGCACCTTAAGAGTACCTGTTCCAGATGATCATAATGATCACTTCACTTTTTTGAGAAGACCGTTAAGTCATCCAAATACACAACTATGACCTTGCCCATCAAATATCTAAAAGCTAAATCCATAGCCCTTTGAAATGTGGCTCGGCATTAATCAAACCAAAATGCATCCTCTTGTAAGCAAAGGTTCCCCATGGGGTGGTGAATGTTGTTTTATGTTGATCTTCATCTGCTATGTCAACTTGATTATTCCCAAAAATACGTCAAGCATGGATAACATTTCTGATCCAGTGATGGTCTATAATACTTGGTCCATGATGGGAAATGGATAATTTTCTTTCAATGAATATTGATTGAGGTTTCAAAAATCAACACAAATCTAGATTTCACCATTCTTCTTTCTGACGGGAAAAATATTAGCAACCCAGGTGGAATGATGGATTGGAAAGATAATCCTTGCATCTAACATCTTCTAAATTTCAGCAAGGATAGTCCTTGAGATCTTTGGGTTGTAATACCTTTGCTTTTGCCTATAGGTTTTAACATCAGGCTTTAAAGGAATTCTATGTTGCACATCCTTGGGCTTGAAAGACTTTAGATCCACATATGACCATGTTAGGACATCCATATATCTCTTCAGGAGTAAAGATAATATTTATTTTTCCTCCAGAGAATATAATTTACTGATCTTTACCATCTGCAGTTGATCAGTGGAGCCCATGTTAACTTGATCTACCTCTGATGAGGAAGCACCTTCAGCTTGCCTTTTATCCTAAATGAAATGGTCATGCTTATCAAACAGACCTTCCAGAGAAACTAATCCCTTTGGAATCTTATTGCCTTTAATTTCGATGAATTAACCATCAATTTCTTGATATGAATTGAATACGGACTCATGAAAATCTGATTCTGATCCTTCAAAATAAAGCTCACTGAAATTATCAGCTTTCTCAAGAAAATACAATACCTGTTGATCATCATTAAATACTTGCCAATGTGCTAAATTATCTGGAACACTTAGAGGATATACGATCTCAATAGTATATGTGTCTTGTTTAAACTTTGGGTGAGGAAGGAGAAGAGATGTAGATACGGCTAAAGAATTAGCTTTATCATTGTAATCTCTTAAGACTACCTTAATGGAAAAATCATCAAAGCATTCTATGATATCCTAAACTTTGTTCCTGTAATGTCTTAGGTGATCATTTTTTACCTAATAGGTCCCTCTTACTTGATTCACAATCAACTCAGCATCTCCCTAAACTTTAAGATTTCAGACTCCTTTTTGTCTTGCCATTTCTAATCCTAATAAAAAATCTTCGTATTTGGCTGTGTTATTAGTATTATCAAACTACAACTTGAAAGAAAAGGGAAAAATATCAAAATCTAGAGATATAAGAACCACGCTAGCACCTGAACCTAGTAGTTGAATAGCTCCCATCAAACTCAAGGGTCCAAACAACATTAGGATCTTCTTCTTTGACTTCTATGGAGGGAACCTTAGATGTCATGAAATAATTACCCAAGCCTGCATCTTCAAAGAGAATTTGAGCCTTAGGATCATCTGATTTAGTGACCAGGTACTTTGCTTGTGCTTCGAGGTGAAGGACACGAGGAACTCCATTTACTATAATTTTATCTTTGGTCCAATCCATGTTGATTTCTCCTCCAACATATTTGCAAAAACCTCTTCCCAAGAGAATGCCATAAGTGGCTAGGATATCAGTAACTAGGATAGTCATTTTCACTCTCTTTTTAGGGAAGGCAACAAATGCAAATTGTGCATCCTTGATTTGGCCAATCAAGGGGACTGTTTGGTTTCCATGGAATAACACCACCCATAAGATTTAGTCAAGGTGAGTCCAAGGGCATGAGCTACTTTTGCGGGCATTACATTATCAGAGGCTCCTGAGTCAATTATGTAGTTGTTGAGTTTAAAATTGTTTATAAGTAAGGACAAATAAAATTGTTCGATATTTCCTGAAGAAGCAGCCAAGGTCATATTACTTTGAGGTAAATGCTGAGTGGGGCTAGGTAAAATACCTTTTGAAGATGAAGGAATAGCAGCCTTTCTTTTAATGAATTTGGCAAGTTTCTCAAATTTCTTAGAGTTGGACTACAGTTATTCGGCTTCCAACATTTGGATTTTGGTTTTATTTATATGATCAATTATGTTGAAAGTAGTATATGAAGGAATAATGTAGGGCTCAATTCTTGTTACACTAGTCTAAGTGAGGTACTAGCTTTGAGGAAGGAGAAAAAGAGTTATAAGATGAATTTGCTTTTTAGTTGTCTCCTTTTCAGTTTGTGCTGAGATAGGAGATCCTCTTTTAGCCATAACCATAGGAGCTTCTTTACTTTTCTCCTTAGAGCCTTCAACTAGATTTCTAGGATTCTAAGATTGGGATCGAGTGAAGACTATGAATGATTATCCATCATGCTCACCTTCATCTTCCTCATACTCCAAATACCCAATGCTAGAGTCGCCAGCTGAATCATCAAAAGACTCATCAACATATCCTGAAGCTTCAAAAGCTTCATGAGAATCTTGATCATCTGGTTCTTCACCCTCCTCAACTATTTCAACTACTACATTGACAGGAGGAGCTTTAATGGCTAGCCTAGTGGGAGAAGCAATCAACCAATTCCTGTCTCTTGCGGGAGCACCATTGGTATTGTTGAAATTCCATCTAGGAATATCCCGATAAGGAACGTTGGTCACTTGTTGGGACATTTTATTCTTTAAAGTGATCAATTCATTGGCCATCTTTTGAATCATAGGATCAATGGTACTCTGAGAGGAACTCTGATTTTTAGGCTTAGATGATTCTCTTCTAATTTTTCCAGCCAGAATAAGATCATCTTCTATTTCAGTGGTTGTAGCTTGAGTGTGGCCAAATCGGGGATAACAGACCTTCTCAACAATAATCTTACATCAGGGGGTTGAGCATTGATAAAGAAACACTTTTGATTTTCAAGAGTGGGAATAGCTAGTTCTAGAATCTTACGGATCAACTTGTTAAATTTGGATATGAAGTCCCGCATGGGTTCATAAGATTCCTTCTTCATGTGTGTAAGTTATGCTAACAAGGCATGAGAATCTTTGGATGGTTTGAACCTTGCTTAAAATATGGATCTCATGGTAGCCCATTTGGTAATGCATGCATTCAAAAGATGGTATAACTATTCTGCTGCTAAACCATGTAATGTCTCAACGAAGAGTTGAATAGAGACATCTTCATGAGAAACTCCAAGAATGCCACATGTGAAAATTAATGAAGTGATGTGTTCATCAGGGTGCTGCTTCCCATCACCGTTGAACTTAGGAATATTCTTAGGTGATCCATGAGGTAGATCATGCAACGGTGGAGTTAGGGAAAGTGGACCAATAGTTGCACTCCAAGACAAAGGTTGTGCTGCCATTCTTCTAAATGAAGTGTGTACAGGAATCTGAGTGTTAAATAAGAATAATGGATGGTAGGTTGCAGAAACTTTGTGTGTTTGAGGAATCTAAGTTCTTCGGATGGGCGAAGAACTTCTTGCTCGACTAGATGCAACATTGTTGGGTGAAACTCGAAATTATGGTGCTAAAGCAAATGAAAGAATGGATCAGTTTCACCCCTGGCTCAGCTTGACCGAGTGAAGATCTTTCTAGCCAGTTTGAACTGGAAATTATATCTTTTTGAAAATAAGGCAAATATGGAGTCGCCAGATAAAAATAGGATAAGCTTAGTCTTATCAATCGTATTCCCAACAGAGTCGCCAAAAACTATTCGTTGGATATTTTTCAATCCAAAATATGATGTTCAACAATAGTACATGGGATTAAATCCTCCTCAAAGACATGCAACGATGCTTCCTATTTATTACTAATCTAAAACACGAGAAAAATAATACATATAATATTCACACTATTCCAACCATTGGGGTTGGGATAAAATCCCGAAATCTATATCCACACTAGGTGAAGATGTTGTTGTTTTCGAAATGGAATGGATCAGAAAGGAAATTATTATTATAGAATAAACACAATGGAAAGGAAATGAGTGGAATGTATTTTCTTTCGAGCATACATAGATCACGAAATAATCATACAATTTCTAGATAACAAATGTAATGTTTGAAAGAATTAAAATAATCGAGAATGCTAAACAAAGAATAGCTTAAGATTCTGAACATAAGAAAAATATCTTAAGAGAGATGAATCTCACAACACAAAGTTTGCAAAATAACATCGTAAGATTCTATTCCTCAAATGATTAAAATAAAACAAAAAAAAATTCTTCTTCACAATAGTTCTCAATATTCCAAAAATCTCAACCCTTTGGAATGCATAAGTATCCCTTATTTAAAATAAAAGAGTCAAGAGAAAATTAGATAAATCCTAGGAAATTATCTATTAATGAGAGACCTATTTTGGTTGACTCTCACGCAGAGACCAAGTCAAAATTTTCTTCCTATATAAAGAAACAAAAATGAAAAAGACATGTCAATTTCAGGATTGAAATGACATGAAACATTATGCCTATTCTGTTTCATCATCTTTGTATTCCTCTAGCAAAGCCTGCTTGTCCCGAAATTATTAGAACTTTTTGATTATGCCTTACATCTCATCTTCATCAGGCATGGTGGAATGGTCAATCAGGACTTCACACGTTTCCTGAGTATCGCTCGCGTTACCGGGAAGTTTCTTTAGTCTCTTGTTGATTTTCCTTAGTGTTTCCAAAGAATGTTCAATCTTCACAAACCTATCAATGATTTCAAGGATAAAGCCATCAGCTGGTTCGTGTTGAATTGATTCTTGGATCTACTTGTAAATATCATTAGCGGGAAAAATACTCGAGCTTTCATTCAATACTTTAGCACAAATCTTGATTAGCTCTTCTTCTTTGTCATTTGTGCCATTAACCAATTGATCTCTTGATTGCCTCAATTTTCCGCAAGCTTCATTGAGAATCTTTATTCTAAATCTAATGGATTTCGTCAATTGAAAATGCTTGTCCACATGTGGAATGATGCCTTCTTTGACCAAGATGTGGGACGAAACCTTTTCAACATATTGAGAGCCTCAAAAGTTTACTCTAGGTTCCCAAATTCTTCTGAAAACTCACCATCCATTTTCTTGCCATCCTTCTTTATAATCTCTAAGGATTTGTAGACTTTCACGGTGTCATCAATGACCTCTTTTCCTTATAGGGGTAGCCTTTGGATCCATTCATCGACCGTTCTCAACTTCTTATTAATCTTTTCAATAATGGGTGCGATGAGAAATAAAACCTGATAGGAGTAGAGGGTGATGGTGTTGACTTGGGAGGATTTGAGAGGTTGAGTAGTACTTCTGTTAGCTGCTCTACTTTCTCTTTTAGCTAATCTCTCCTTTAATTTATTTCCTCGAGCTTCTGGCACAACACATTCATGGCATCTTGTGCATCCTGTTGTGCTCCCTCCATTTTTACTTTCCCTAGATCAACCCTTGTGATTTGATAATTGGTGACCATTATATTATCCTTGGTTTTTTCAACTACGAGAGTGGAAATTTCCACAAAATTATACCTAAAGGAATCCACTGAAACCCTTGAAACTATTTCGGGTTTCTTGGAAAACTTAGTAGGAGTGACCTTGAGGGAACTTAAATCAAAGGATGGTAGGGGAACTACCACGTTCCTCTTTTTTGGGGTCTAATCTATTAACCATTGAGGCATAATCAAATAATTTTCTCCCATCGTAGGTGTTACGGTCACATCTTTAGGTGGATGAAGGTTTTTTTGTGGGGTGGTGATCATTGCGAGTGTAGTGTCTGTGGAAATGGACTCAGGTAATGAAGGTATAGAAGGAGGAGGCATATGCATGGTTAACTTGGGTTTAGTGGGGAGAGGTAGCAGTCGAGAAGATGCTGGCCATGGATGAGGAACTTGGTGAAGAAATCGAGGCAAGGAAAGATGAATGGAAGAAGGCAATGATTCTGAAATTAAAGCTTGAGAAGTAAGAGGAAGACTTACCTCTGATGACCTGCCAACCAAAAGGGGAATGAGAGGTTGACCAACCTCTTCTCCTGAAGGAAGATTTCCTTGTTTTGGTGGTGGAGGTGAATCAAGTATCTCAACTATTTGTGGGATAGTGGCCAATGATGTGGTCACTTTCTCTTCTCCCTTTCTGAAAAACTTAACCTTTATTGGCATTTTAGAAGAGTCCTTATCCTTTTCATTTTTTCCTTGGAGGGTCCCACTTCCAAAGTAGCTAGCTTTGAAAAAATATTTTCTTTATAACTCATTCCCCAAGAAGTGAGCCACGCCTTAGTATGGGAAAGAATTTGAGTAGCTCTTCCTACAATAGAATATTCTCAGCAATGGACTAATCAATGGCTGGGAATACATATTGGTCTTCATTCAACCAATCATATGAGGCATCAAGGACACTTTTCTTGACCATGGTGCCTTCTAGGATGTCAGAAAAATCTAACATCTGAATCTCTTCAAGTGTTAACCTGCTATTTTCCTTTCTTTGGATTGCAAGTTCATCCCAAAGATCAACCCAAATGTCTTCTACACTAGGCACATGTAGCTATAAGGTCCCATATGAATTAAGGACTCCTTAGAATTCAAATCCATCTATATGCTTCATGTGCTTTTTCAATTTATCCTGCAGCTCATGCACCACATTCTTGGCTTTAACCACTATTGAGCACGTGTACCTTCGATGGAAATAGGGAAGGAGATGGTGGCCTTGTGCTTACTCTGTTGGAATTTGTGAAAATACAACAATTGTCTAACCAACTCCATCAGAATCATCTTATCACCCGAGAACCTATGCAAATGGAAAGGATCACCTGGATACATGACCACTCGAAGGTATGTGAACTTCTTGAATTATAAGAAGATACAACCCCATTTCGATACTTCATCCCATGCCTCGTCAGAGACTCTTCTCTTCCTTAAATAAGGGTTCAAAGCATGCAGATGTTTTCATAAAAGAAGGCATCGTTCACTCTTCTGAATTGATCCTCGGACCCCTTCATTTTCAGCTGAGGGAAATAATGATATATATGTTTTCTTTTCCTATTACCCTTTGCATCCAACCCTAGATAATTTCTCATGTCAGCTGCTGCATAGGTGACATATGATGACATATAGAACTTGCCAGTAGTCAAGACTATTTTCATTTGGGAGTCTATCTCATCACTTATAAGACTTCTCTAATTGATTCCTTGGTCATTCATCATTATGATGACCATGAATTGGTAGATCCACCCTTGGAAATATCTTGACTCGGGAGTCCAAATACTTGACTTAGCAGGTATGATACCATTGATTTCAAGGATGAAATCAATACTAGGGACAAACTTGGCAAACCTAGAGATGGCTGGCTTGGCCTTGATTAAGAATTTTTTTTTACATGCCTGATGTAATCTTCTTGATCATTGGCCCATGCCTTATGCACTGATTGAAGGTATAAATCAACATATTCTGCAAAGTTGGGAAATCTTAAGAGGTCATCAAAGTAACCCCCATCGAACTTCACTATGGTTTCTCCTGATTGATTTCTCACTGAGTGGGAATATGAGTCATAATTGGAAGCATAGGACAAAATGAACTTAGTTCATTGAACATACATTGCGAATCTTGCTGCGAGAGGGAGGCCACTGTCGGCTATTGACTTCATCCAGGGACTCTGAGAAGAATCCTTTATTTTTCCAAAAGTCTTCCATGTCTATATTACCAAGCTCCGTGTCTCAAATGTCGTAATTACAATCTATGTAGGAAGGGGATTCCATCTTCCAGTACTTGTACTTCATCTTTCTTGACCTATCTGACTTATCCTTAGATTGTCCAGGATCCGACATGAGAATTTTTGAAGAAAGAATGCCTAGATGACCTCTGGTTGAACAATTGGGCTTGAAAGCTTGTTGAGAAACCCTACAGACCCACCACACTAACCAAACTTTGGGACCTATAAAGAACTTCCTAAAACCCAACACACTGCAATGTATATTGGAAATTTGGTCATGTCAAACACCTTGTGAAACCCGACCCAAAGGCGGAACTTAGGGGATGTTAAGCAGCTTGTGAAACCCGATACAAGTGGAACAAGGATGATGTTGAGCACTTTATAAAACCCGATAGATCTGCAGAAGTCAGGGGATGTTAAGAAGCTTGCGAAACATAGTACAAGTGGAATTCAGGGGATGTTAAGCACTCTATAAAACCTGAAACGAAGGCGTCGGGTTTCTGAGATGTTAGAATAAATGAAATTCTCACCAAGTTTGCAAATTAGGATTTTAGATTCATCTCAAAAACCAAATAGAGTATATACCATGGGAAAAATAATAAAACACCCAAAGCGTGAATTCAAAACAATATATTTCATAGGAATACAATAGGAAATGAAGAAAACAACCCAAAACCCTAAACCTAAAGGGAAGAAAAAAAGAAGAAAAATGCCAAAATAATATCTCAAAAAAAACTGCAAAGACCTCAAAGCGGAAAGAAGACAAAAATACCTTTAATAAATCTAAAGAATGGTCGAAGGTGGATCATGAAATTGATCAAGAGGTTCAGTCAGGTTTGGAGGTCGAAGGAACATTCACAAAAAATCCACGAAGTGAAAATGTACCATGTAAAAATGATGTGTAAATTCCAACTATTTATAAAGCCCTAGCATTAATTACACCTTTTCTGACACGTGTGCCAACTACCCAAAAAATCGATATCAATGTCATGTCATCATGTTTAGAGTGTCTGAAAATGTGATATAAAGGTTTTACTATCAAATCGGGTTTCAGGAAACAACTAACATGAAACATGAGGTGTTTGGATGTTATCAAGTTCTGAAAACCTAACACAAAGGATCATTCAGGTCTTGGTATTTGAGAACCAAGTGACATGGAGCATGTATTTTGCAAGGTATGTTCCGATGCTTATGAGTTCCAAAAACCTGATACACTGGCTTGTAATCAAGTTTGGGTTTCGGGAAACAATTGACAAGAAACATGAAAGGATATGTTTCCATGTGATGGAAACTCGAAAAATCCTTCAAAGGGAATTTTTAGGGGATTTTGTCAAAAAAATTCTATGGTTATCTCAATTTTAGCTGAAATCACTAAAAACAAGATAACAATACTCCACCATGTTATTTGTATTATAAAATTGCAACATGTAGGAAAATAGGTACAATTCACCAGAAGGAGAGTAAAACACCACACTTTCTCTCAAACATGCACTAGAATGACTACCATAATATTCCATTGTCCAAACTTGATCTTCTTCTTCTTCCATAAGAAGTGGAAAATTCTCTCTCTCTTTTAATGTGAGGAAATAGTTTCCTAGTCCATTGTCCTGAAATAGAATTTTAGCCTTTGGATCATCGACTTTCTTACTTGTGTACTTCATGTTTCTTACTAGAAGAAATTTCTTCATTTCACTTTTCACTAGAATAGTTACTGAGATAACCAATCCATTTTTTATTTCTCCACCCAAGTCTCTGTAGTATCTTTGGCTCAAGAGTAGCATGCCAAAGGATGCTAGGATGTCTGCCATGAGGATGGTTAGAAGTACCTTCATATCTAGAAAATTAGCTAATGCTTCCTATAAATCTTTGATTCTTTCTACCAATGGCACTTGTTGCGATTCCATTAAATAACAAGTGTCATTTTCCTGAGTCAAGTTGATACCTAGAGAATTTGCAACTTTGACGCTCATTACATTATCTGAGACTCTAGAATCTATGATGTAATTATTTAGTTGGCAATCTTTGATGAGGAGTGATAGGTAGAAAGGTTCAACCTTGTTTGTTTCGGAGGTAATGAGGGATAACATGTGTTGGGAAGGTGTTGTGGATGGTGTGGATAGTAATCCTTTATAATTTGAGCTTGATTATATAATATTACTACCACAGATTACAAGAATGAACTTATTGAATTAGGTAGGATGCATTTTTAGGTATGCTATTTTTTTGAGTTGGAATTTAGTCTCGCTTGCATTTTCCACAAATTCAAATGGGGTTATGGTTTTCAATGTAGAGATTCTAGGAATGACATAATTTTTCATCATGGAATGTTTACTATTTTTCAATCGAAGTTTCCTTCGCAGTGCAATATTTGGTTTGGAATGAGATGTGGATGCATTTTTGATGAAACATTTGATGTTTTTACAGGAACAACATTTGAAGGAGAATTATTCTTAGTAACTTTTGAGTTGGGAGAAGGATTAGATGAATTAATTGGTATGGTAGTATGATCCTTGCTAACTAGTGTATCTGGTTTTTATTTAGCTTACTCCATAGAAGGTGGTAGTAGTGATCTTCTACTATGATTTTATTTTTTGAAACCTCTAGAGAAGAATATTCTTTCTTCTTCTTTTCCTTCACTACATTCACTGAGGATGAGGCACCTTTCTTAGACTATGTGCGAGTGAAATCTGTAGATGAGAAGCTTGGCGCTTCTTCTTCATCATCATCATCATCATTAACATAATTGATTAGGCCATTTTTCATATCACTAAAAACTTCCTCGACCTCAAGATAGCTTTCATCATTGTCCCCATCTTCTTCTTCAGGTTCTTCTATTTCTACTTCCTCCTCTAGTTTTTTGGTGTCACAAGTGACATTGACTGGTGGTGCTTCAAGAGTGAGATGACGAGGAGGTGGAGCAATCCTTGGTCTATTAGGAAGATTTGGATTCCTTGGAGTGTTATGCATTGTTATTTGGGAAAGTTTTTTCTTCAATGCAATCAAATCATTTTCCATTTTTGGGAACATTGGGTCTGTGGTGACTAAGCCTAAATTTTGGCCCATTTTCTTTCCATTTGGGCCTTTCACTTTACTAGAAAAGATAAGATCATCATCATTTTCTATCACATATTCCTAACCATCCCTTAATGCTCTTGGTTGTGTGCTTATAAGGAAGAAACTTACTTCTGATGGAAAGGAACTGATGAAGAACCTCTTCAAATTATCTTCAGGAAGCACAAAATCTTCAGGATTATTCTTATCACTCTGCTATATCTTCTTATGAAGTCTCTCATTGATTCAAAATTTTCCTTCGTCATTTGTACCAATTTGACCAAGAGATCTTAAAAATCTTCATGGTATTAAACCCGTGTTCGAATATATTTCTTATATCTTCACACAAGTGTGTGCACCTTGGGGGCAGCACGTATAACCATTTAGTGGCCATTTCTTGAAGTGAATCAAAATTATCTAGATGGAAACATCTTCATGTTCAACTCCTAGCACACCGCAAGTAGTGATAAATGTTGTTACATGTTCTTTGGGAAGTTGAGAACCATCCCCTCTGAACTTTGGAAAAAATTTTCTTGAGCCTTTTGGTAGCTCATGGAGAGGTTGAGCAAGGGAAAGTGGACCAATGTTTCCACCCCATGGTACATTTGTCCTACATTATTTAGGATCATAATAATAATCCCCCATTTTATTTCTATTTCTTGCTTCCAACCTTTCTAAGGATGTGGCTTCTACTACTGCTAGTTCTTCTAGCTCATCTTGAAGTCTTTTAAATTATTTAATCTAATATCTTCTTTGGTCTTTACATCGTGAAATATTCAAGGTTTTCGTTGATGCATGGAAATTCAATGTCTAATGGATTAGCAACACTCGGGATCCCAACGTGACCGTTTGCTTGATGAAAGGGAGAATTTTTGAATTCTTAGCATCTCTTGTCTTCTTTGAAGCTCTTAAAAAATGGGTTCGCTTTTTTGTTCTTATCTCTATTTCCGGGTGTATATTCTATCCACCATCTTAGAAATCTATGCTCTTATTTGTATTGTGGGAATTTGTCTTTTCTTTTCCAACTCAAGAACGCGTTCTCTTCAAAGTTATGAATTCTCTTGCAATGCAATAGTGGTTACACTTTGCATTTTATGCCGAGATAACTTCTCTCAAATCAAGCAATATCCTCGTGAATGTGGAAGAGAAATTTAGGTCTTCCAATAGGAGGATTTCTTGGAATAGACATAATTTGCAGACATGAGGCACATATAGCTACTCAAATTATAGAAATTTTCTTCTTCTTCTTTTTCTTGAATTTTCAGAATTTTTTTGTATTTTTCTAACCTTCAGTTGTATTCGAGTTCGAGATGTTGCTAAATCTTCCCCACATTGGACACCAAAACTATTGGCAAGAACATTTTTAGGTACAAATTAGTGGTTATCTTGTTAATGCTCTCGGGAGTCTAGGTCTCTCTGGTTAACTAAGATAACTGTCACATGTGCATGCACATGTAAAAAGGAAATTTTTCTTGGTGGCCTTTCAACCGAGGATCCAATAGGGGAAATCCATTGACCCTAGAAAAATCTTATAGATATCTCTGCAAGGGAATACTTTTAGGAGATCGGGAAAGGGGAGTGAGAAAGTTAGAAATGAGAAAATTATGTTGCAAGTAGAAAATCGAGACTTAGATACACCAAAAGAAATTTTATTACATGCACTCGAATTTAGAAGAAAAAAATATGCATAATAACAATAAGACCAAATACCATTTAACGAGAACAAAGTACCACTAATCTCCTCAATCCAAAAAGGCTAAAATTCCTTCTTACTTTATTGAAGCTCAAGTAGAAATTGTACATATCATAGAAATGGAAGATGTTTTTGAATAGGGAAAATGGAATAAATTTTATATCTATTTTCTCTTTTCACAAGTATATCTCTCTCATGGATTCACAAAAATGAGCTCCAATATCTAAGAAGTTTAAGAATTTTTCTGCAAAGAAGATCAAATGAGGAACCTATTAAAATTTATAGAAGAGAATGCAAATCTTCATCTTCTCGGTGACTTTTCAAATACTTTAATTTGACTTTAGACTATTCATATTACACTTAAATATTTAAGTTCCTTTTTTAAAATCAATATGACTTAAATTTTACATTATGTTTCTAAAGTCACATAAAGTTTTGTTTAAAAGTGTAAAATTCAAAAAAAAAAAAGATTAATGAGAGAGAGCATTGGGTGAGAAAAGAAGAGAGAGAAAGAAGAGGAATAAGAAGAAAGAAAAATAATCACGTAGAAGAATGAGATGTTGCAGTGGATTTTATCTCACTCCCGACTAGTTTCAAATTCACGCTCCCGGGAAGGTCTCTGTTCTTCCAAGCTCTTTTCTGAAATGAGAATCTCCACGTTCTACCTTATCGACATGAGGAAGACGAATGCAGCTCAAGGTATCTGTCCATCCATTAGCCACACTATTAATGTCTTTGCGCTTCCTAAACCATGATGCATGTTTCTTTGCGATGAGTGTAATAGAGGCCTGAATCTCTAAGAGGAAGTTGAGGGTATCCTTAGTGAAGGATGATGGGTTTTCTACCTCTTTCTTGATGTACTCTTCAAATGGACCAATCAACTCATTGGTATTTCTATCTTCACCCATTGCAAGTACTCCAACCTTCTGAGTTTCCCAATTTATACTATCCTACAATTTTTATGCTTGTTCCTCTTTCTCCTCCAGCTCTGTGATGGCCCAATTGATTGCCTCAAACCTGATTACCAGGGTCCTCATCCATACATGTGAAAATTATTCAGATGGATTTTCAAAAATATTTCTCTTGATCAACGCGTGACAATGAGTGATGCTCATTTGATCTCTGCTAGACCCAAAGGCTCCCAATAGTCACTTTATTTCACCAAGTCCTCCTTGAGTGCCCATGTCCTATTTGTTGTTGCAAACATGTAAGTAAAGAGTTTGAATTATTCTTGGAGCATTCACTTCCCTTTTTTAGAAATTGAGTTGATCCATTCATTATTCACTTGCTCTGTGTATTGTGAACTTGTGTGTCTTCCGATGGACTCGGATTGAAGCTACTAATGGGTGAAAATTCCTTAATGGGAATTGTCATGGCACTAGGATCAAGTAGATGTTTCACATATAATAAAATAGTATGCACCTGCTCTTTAAGTTCTTGAATATTCTTCTTATAATACTTATTCCTTGCCACAATGCGAGTAGAATATTGCTGATACATGTGCAAATCCCCATCATGATTTTTCATTCACGGTTGAATTTTACTTGTTTCATAGTTAGCTGACATCATCTCATCCACTTTCTTGATTACTAAGGGTCAAGCTACTTTGATTTATTAATCCTTGTTTCCCCTCCGTAGAACCGTGAGGCTATATGTGGGATGTTACTTGATATTTTTTTCTTTGCCCAATGAGACAATCGCTGATAAATCAGGGGCCTCCACTTACCGCATAGTGTAGGTGTCGGGATAATTGTTTCATGTATCCAAGGAAACATATCATCGAGACTTATGCTCAGTCATAGGTGCACCAATCAGTCCTTGTTTTGGAGGAGGATGAAAATCTTGAATGAGAGACATATGGCTATCAACATGAGGTTATACCTCCTATGATGAATTGAAAACTAGGTCTCAAACCATGTGTTCTTCATCCACTTGAGCTTTGGATACTATATTTTCTTCCTGCATTTCTGTGATCAAGTATTCCTCTGACAATGATGTAAATGAGTCTTCTTCTACTCTATATTTCTTTGGTGTCCTCTCATGAGGAGAAGCTTCTAGGTCAGGGGCCTTCCTTTTCGAACTTACTCTGGAGTGTTTAGAACTAGAACCCACATCTATGAATTTTGAAAAAGACTAATGTGAGGCTTGCTTCTAACTCGGAGGAATTCCTCGTGATTGGATGGTCATGGTTCTTTTCTTCTAAAATCAATTTCTCATTCTCCTCACCACCTTCTCGAGCCTGCTCCAATATATCTCTGATTGATGAACATACTAGGTGATTGGAGGTAAAGGGGACATCTTGATTTCTGCATACTCAACATCATACATATTTATCCCATCATCATGCAAAATATCTTCATACCAAGAGAACTTGAATTTCTTCATCTCCTTGATTATCATCATCATATGGTCCTTTTCATGTACTTCAAATTCATCAAAGCACAATTGGCCCAAAGTAGTCCTCAACTTGTGGCTCATGTTGCAATTTAGGGATGAAGAAAGAGCCAAGATCTTCTCGGTGTCAAAATTAGGTCTAACAATGTATGAATGCAAAGTTAAATGAGTGAAAGTGACCTTCAAATAAGATGCGTCATTTGAGCTCTTGCACATGAATACCCTAAGAGATATAGGGAATGAAATCAACTTCTTCTTCCTCCTAATTTTAATCCTATGTTTCACTTGAATGACTCTGTATGCTTGAGCTTGAGCAATATAGTTTAGTCACTAAGGTACGTTAGAATCCTAATTGGTTCTTGGTCGAAGCCATCAATTCCAGATAGGAGAATGTCGGGATTGGTATGAAATAAGAGCCATACGTCTTGATAAAGGATGTCACTTGTGATGAAATCCTAGCTTCCAAATCTCCTTCTAAGCTTTGGAATAAGTACATTACGAACATAATTCACACGAGTGTAATGTACGTGGTTTTCCTCCATCACCAACTATGGAAGTTTTTGAATGCAAGTAGCTTGGCAAGTAAAATTTTGTGTGAGAGTCAATCGTTTGAATGATCTTGAGCTAGTGATGAGATAGACCAAGTAAGAAGTCACATGGAACTTCTTCATCATTGGTACTTGGAGTATTTGTAATTGGAGATTATCAATGATGATCTTCCCCCTTAAATCCTCTGCTTTCCTTCTATCACCATCAATATGAAAACACTCATTTAGTCTTGAAAGTCTCTTGTGTTCACTTCACCCATAACCCTGCTGAGGAGAGTGATGGCATCTGAGTATCCTTCTCAAAATTCACACCTTGGAAGGTTCTTGGGAATTCTTGAGGGTTTCCTCCCCATTTTCAACCACGAACCAATTGTAGCTCCTTACATGTATGAATCCATTATTTCTCGGGCATACAAGTCCTTTTCCTTTGAGATGAAGACCAAGTTAGGTGATGTTGGTATCTATAATGAAAGAAAAATGGTTCTAGGGCTGATGACTACCATCAATGTACCATAGTATGCTTAGATGGTTCTTGTTTTAGGATCATAGTGGTGAGAGTATGCTATGACTAACTAAGGAATTTACAGTAAAGCTGGGTGTCCACAAAAGTAGTGAACAGGCCACTTGTGAATATCGATCTTCATTCTTCTTTCGGTCCTTAGTTGTCATGTGAGTTCTAAGATCATTCAAGTCCACATATAAGGAATCATTGTCTTCTATCTCATATGTGTAGGTGAATGGTTTTGCCAACTTTTGTCCCATCCATTTCTGCTTCATGTTTCCCTTGGAAATAATAACCTACTATTTTTAGTAAGTATGAAAAATCCACTACCTCAAACCTCCACGAACTTTCTATTTTTGGTAGGTGCTCGTGGGACCACTCACTATTTTTAGTAATTGTCAAAATTGGACCAAATGCCCATTCTAATAATTTCTCATCTATTGTGCATCTTCAATGTCTCTATCTCCTTCGCAAGTTCTTTTGTTGATGGCTTTCCCAAAAAAATAGTTTCCTATGCAAAAGACACGCTAATTTTAGAAACTAAGCTTCGGAGGTCAGATTGACATGGAAAGAAGTTTCTTGATATGGGTTTTTTCCCAATATCACCCCTCTAAATTTTTAGTTGTACTGCTCATTAGTCTACTAGATTTTAAACTTTCAATTTCTAGACCTGGTAGTGCTTTTGGACACGGCAACCATTTATGGACCTCAAAATTTTTAGGTCTGGTTTTCTCCTCCATTTGTGAAAATAATTATATTTCTGATATTTATTTTTCTTCTCGTGCTTCATGCAAAAATTTTCTTCTATTCGACCATTGTTTTGAGGAGAAATTTAATTTTTTCTTCGTTGAGCTAGAAAGGAGATTTCTTCACTGTGAATGATTTCTTTCACGAGAGGAGATTTTGAAGGTATATTTTTTTATGTTCTTAGACAATGCAATTGTATTTTCGTGCAATGGTTTGCAATATTTCTATGAATCTTCATTTCTTTGCTATGGAGATTTTCACCGTTTTCTTCTCTTCATTCTTCACTTCTTCTTCCTTGTTTGCTCAAAATTCCTTCTGAGACCTGTATGTTTTCATGGATTGGAGGATAATATTTTTTTGATATACCTGGTTCAAGGTTCAGCAATGGTGGAGTGATGGTGGGAAGTTGCAGAGGAGTTTGGAGGAAGAACTGTGCACGGGAGAGTTAGATATAAGAAGCGGGAAGAAAGCGGCAGGTGAGGATTTTAAAAAAATTAAAAAAATCATACAGAGAGGGCTGGTAAAATTTTACTATCACATACATCCCTCACCTAAAATTGATGTGAGGGACATCAGTTTCCATGGTGAAAAGAAGGAAACATGTGGCAGCGATCCAATGGCGGTGAGTGAGAGCTAGAAAATTAGCTTTAAAGCATTGAGGGCATGGAAGTAGGTCACATGGGTGACCAGAAGTATCTCCTAGGGGGTTGGGAAAAAATTTCAAGGTTTTATGTCCCTGACATGTGGGTGATTAAAGGGACATAAAATTCCATAGTGGTCCTAGAGCTAACATGTGGCGAAGATCTGACGATAGGGAAATTGAGCTCCAAATTGCACCCGAGGACTCAACTGATAATCTTGAAGGTCACATGGGGTTATAGAGGTCACTTGAGGGAAGGGTACATTTTTACAAGGTTTATTTCCCTAAACATAAGGGATTTTTGGGACATAAAATCCCACCATGATCCTTGAGCTGACATGTGTGCTCCCAAAATGTGGCCAACTCCCGAACTCGCTCCAAGAGCACAACTTGAGACAATGATATCTTGAGCTCCCAATGGTATTTTTGATGAAATTTAATATGGTACTTACTTGAAATGACATCTTTAATCCAGTGGTAGGTGTATCATTTATTTATTGTTTCATTTTTTCCTTGAAAAATTGTATTCTTGATGTGGTACTCCACCTACGCACGAGCAAAAAAGCGCTTGCAAACCTAATTATCCAAAGTGTTGTGAAAAACAAATTTTCACCATCTTGTAGGGATTGGAATTAAATTTTTGGTGATGTATTGTTTCTCTCTGAATCCATCCGGAGCTCGTGAAATCACCTTTGCAATTTTAGTAGTTTTTTTGGCCTATGCACCGACTAGGCATGTGAATCCTAAGTTTGGTGAAACTACCCCAACTTCTCACGAACCCTTCTAGAATGTTTCCAAATCAATTATTTGATGTATCAAATCCCTTGAATCACACTGCATTTCCTTTTAGGATTTTTCTCTGCTCCATGTAGTCGCTTCCAGTCCTAGGAAGGCCAATGATCTAGCCTTTCCCACAACTATTTAAACCTTGTATCTTTTAATGAACTCCTAAAATCACATAGGGCGATGAATGGAATTTCCTAAATCACCTAGGGGATGGGATAGCATTAATCAGGAGGTCACCGCAATTGATTTGGATAGACCCGTGGTGTCTTGGAATGATAGGACTTAAAAACATTAACAGGGGTATAGTTGTCATGCTCGGAAAATGTTTATTTCCTTGTTGCACATTTGCATGACAACTATTGAGTAGGGGAAGATTGTGGTATAGATATTAATGGTAATGATTGTGGTGGAATTTATTTTAAAACAAGGTGAGTGGTAGCAATTATAGTAGTATTGATTAAAGGACTTGATGCCGGAATAGACATGGTAATATTATTAATCCTACTAGTTGGCTGAGATATAACAATAGAAACAAAAATGGAGCTCATTGGAGGTGTTTAAGTGAACAAGGGTACTAGAGGGGTAGATAATGAAGCACTACTGTTACTTTTTAGAGGTGTTGAGCTTGTATAAATATTAAGTTTTGATGTATGTTGTTGGGTGGTTGTGTCTAGAGAAGAAACCATATGAAAACTAAGAATAGGAATGGAAGATGCATTTGTTGACATTTCAAACTGACTCGAGAGGTGGATATGAATGTACTTGTTGGATGATAGGTTCCTAATTTGAAACAAGTCTTGCAATGGTAAAGGAAGGATCGTATGAAGATGGTGGGTTAGGTATAAATTATTGGTTTGAATCAATAGGTTGTGTAGATCCAGAAAACTTGAAGATGTTTGATTCAAGAATTTTTAAGTTGTCTCTAGTGTGAATGGATGGAATTGAACACCCCTAGGTACTAGATAGAAATTAATGGAAATGGGGTTTGAATCTAACATTTCTTTGAAAACAAGGTCTCCTCTTTCAAAGAAAGTGGTCTTGAAGATCCTAATTGTGGTGAGGAGTATGGGTTTTCAATATCTTCTTGTTCGATGTATTGAATTCTTGATTTTGAAATTCACGTGTAGGATTTAAAATACGTTGTCTCATTTATTATTTTTATTTTCCCTCTATTTCATTCCAAGCTCATTAAGCATCGAGTTGGAAGAGTTATTGTAATTGGTTGATGGAATGGGATTTTTGGTTACAATGGTTTGTTAAAAGGTGGTGAAGATATAGTAGTAAATAAAGGTGAAATCAATTGTGTAGATAACGTAGTAGATAAAGGGATTTGTTGTTGCAAGGGTGTGAACATTGGTTGAGACATATTTTTAGCAATTTGGTTATGAGATTGTTGCCTTATTTGTTCCATTGTAAACAACCACACACACACACACACATACACACAATTATATATATATATATATATATATATATATATATATATATATATATATATATATATATATATATATATAAACTAAAATGTGTTAATTACATGCAAAAATCAAAATCAAGCAACATCGATTTTAAAAAATTGTGTATTTAGTTATAAGGTGAAATGTGTAAACTAGTTAATGAGGGTCCTAAGAAATGGAAAACTAGGGCTGTTTTGAGACATGTTTAAAGGAGGATTCTTTGATATACCTAAAGGTACATGAGGCCCAACCATGTACTTTAGTCGATATGTGTGTGGTATTGGATCCTACCCCATCACTTTACTGAGTCTCACAATGATACGCATGTAAAGTTCTTAGCCAATATATATTGATAGATATATGATTATACTCGGATCGAGAAACCGAGTCGGATTCTCCTCTTAGTGATCAAATCCAAGTAGGTATTAGCCTAGGTAGAAATTTTTAAATGCGTTTTGATGTTTAAGTGGTTTGGTTGTGTGTGAGGGAAATAAAAGTTAATGCAATAAATTATCCTCCTAGTTAATTTTATCGGGTTAGGAAGGACGAAAGGTTTTTTTAAAACTACATTAGTAATTGTATTTTTATGAAGATAATCAAACAAAATGCAATGCTGAAAACAAAATGAAAGTTTTAGGACTTCTTGTTAAATGCTCTCTTTTTTTAAAAATATTTCTTTTAAATAAGCAATCCAACAAATAATCTTTCCATAAACAATACCTGTTGACAAAGTTATGAACAATAGAAAGCATGAAGAAGTAAAGAGGAAGGAAAAAGATATTTGTTAGGATTTGAAAAACAACTAGAAAACTTGGTGATTTTCCCAATCACAAACAATTTTTACTCGAGAGATTGAAAAAATAAAAAAATATATTTTATTGACACAATAAAACAAAAAGACAAGGGAAAATTTCCCACAAGAGCATGCCAAGATGTTTACTGATAAATTTTACCTCTTCAATTTAATCGATAAACAAGATGATAAAACTTACCGGACTTGAAATGGCAGGGTTTAGAGGTACCACAGATGTGGATGGATAAGTTTTGATTGTTGTGCTCCATGTATCAAATGGATTAGTTCATGTTCCAAAAATTACATTTTACTCAAAAACACTACAAGAAATGTTTATTAGTAAAAATAACAAGTAGGTTACTCGGCGAAGGCCGATCCCAGAAGCCATAAGGCTTCCTCGTAAGGATGTCGACCCACTATATACAAAATAAAGTGGTTTTAGAAATAATACTAATGGATGTTCAGTAAGTTCAAATTTTATGAAAAATATATATAGTAGATGATGAAAATATGTAATATGTAAAGTATGGCTCAAAGGTCAGAGTCCAAAGATGTGTTAGATTTTTCAAATGAAGGTGAATATTCCTCTTCAGTAAAATTAATGTCTTCTTTACAATCTAAATTCTCGTGGTCACTGAATTCTTCCCTAAAGAAGTCATAAATATAATCAGGCTCTTCCTCCTCTATATCGGAATCAAATTTTGGATCAGATTTTTCTAAATTAGGCAAACATTTGGATTTGGCTTCATATCTTAATTCTTCTATTTAGGATTCAAATGAGTAATCAAACCATGCCAAGTCATCTCGAAGGCATAAAAATTCAAAATAGGCCTCCCAAAACTCATCTATGGCCTCATGAATCCTCTGAGTGGATTCAAATATGTTTTGTAGCTAGTCTAGAGGGGTTGAGTGAATTACACACAATTCCAAGTCATGGAGAACATCATACTATTCCTAGTGTAAGGGATGATGGATAACAGGTAGTGAATGAATGTTAGTTATCTCATGCCCTTGACCACCTAAATCCATCTAAACAATCCATGCTTGACAAAGATGTTAGCAGTAATAAAAATATAATAGAAAAGATAGATAAAATTGGATAAATGTTATAGGTAAGAAGAATGTGCAAGAATCGCAAGCGATTCACTAAATCACTGGCGATTCTAGAAGATATTAACAACCTGATAAAATTATAATGTTTGATCACTATGATTTGAGACTATGAATTTTCAAAAGACTAATGTGAGTTAATAAATCAAAATGAAATATTTGAATGAAGAAACAAGATTGCAAGATAAAATTTGACCTTGAATGAGTATGGAGGATTGAGCTTAAAGATGGTGGGGATCATCGACTTTTGACTAAACTCTAAAATGATTCTCGAGACTTTCCTAGTATTCGGGAATACTAGTTCCTAGATGATATCATGTTTTCATTGGTGTAACATAATAATAACATACTTTGATAAGAGACTAAGGTTAGAGATGGAGATGATGATCTCGTAAAGAATCCATAATTTGCGTTTAAATAATCATTGGCGATTTCTACAATTCGGAGTTTGTTTAGTAAAATTTTGAAAAAAATTCTAATTAAAATTTTCTTGTTCATGTTTTGGGGGATAGGATATAATATGGTTTTTGAAAATTTCAAGTTGTCTAGTGAGGTGTAAGGAAGGGATTTTATTACTTGGGTATGTTCTAATTTATCCTATCTTTGTTTAGGATATGTATTAGGTTGTTTGATTAAGACATATCAAATGTACAAATATATGATTATTTGTGATAATATAAGATTTTGATAAGATAATGGGGGATTTATAAAAATACCCATGATTGATGTGTCGAGATGAGGAATTAGGGGTGATTTTAAATAATATTTAGAAAATTTAATTAAGTTAATATGGAATACAATATTTAATTTGATTGTATTGACAAAATTAATCTAATGTGATGATATATCACAAATGGGGTAGTAAAATGAGGATAGGTGAATGTGAATTTTTAGTATATACAGAAAGATAAAGATGTCAAATGGCTGGAAAGATCCCAAAAGGTGGTGGGAAAACTTTAGAAGGATCGAGGTGCGACAAAGGTTCCCACGGGTGCCCTAGTACTAATGGGTTCCCAAGTCAAGGATAAAAGGACATGGGATGATGGAGTCTGATTGGGCATATGGGTGGAAGATGTTCATAATGAAAAATAAAATAAAATAAATTGGTCAAAAGATAGGGGTTAATTAGTAGTTTATTTCCTCAAGATCCCTCTAAATAGTAGTATGAGGTGGGATAAAATAAATGTCTACGATGCATTATTTTATGACTACATTATTCCTCCACTTTATGTTGGTAAGAGGAAAGCTTGATAGCATAAAGTAGATTAAAATGCATACCGATGCCGATGTAGAATGATAAAGAAGCCATGCAAACGCCTAGACAAGGTGTGGATTGATAAAATGATGGAGGATCGTGGAAACTAAAGATGAAAAAAATGAATAAAGAAAAAGTGATCGAGTGACCCTAGGGCGGAACATCTGTGTAGTTGTTGTGGTGTGTAGTGTTCCTGCATGATTAGTAAAGCATGTGTGTGATGTTGTATAGTGTTGTTGTCATTTTATTGTTGTTTCCCCCACTTGAGTGTTTGTTTCTCAAACAGTTGGACCTACAAGGAGAAAATTATTAAGTAGTCAAATATGTATGTATGTAAGTGTATGGACATATATGTAAATGTAAATGTAAAATATGAAAATTTGAAATATAAAATGTAAATGTAAATGTAAATGGAACATGTGCGCCTCATTCATGTCAAGAGAGATTGTGTAGAAGGATATCATTTAGTGTGAGGATTTGGGACAATTTCACACCATAGGTTGAAGAAGTGTAGTGAAGAAATGTTTTGTATCCTCTAATCTCTAACTACTTCCCTAAATGTGTGTAGAGATCAGTGTACGTCTTGGTTTTTTGGGCAATCCAATGCCATTGGCCAAAGTAGTGTAGAGAGGCACACCCACTTTGTAACTTGTAATCCTATAAATGTTTCCTAGAATGATAACGACATCATGTCCTATAAAATCCACTTTGTATGGGGTTCATATACTGTTCTAAACCAACATGTTGTATATAATCCACAATGTCAAGGGCGGGAAGTGCACCGAACCAAACCAGTGTAAAGATGATGTGTTATTTTATAAAACCACCAAATGATGCCCCCTTCTTTTGGGGTGCATGTGGAATCTTTGATAAGAGAATGCCACCTCAAAAGAAGACCAACAACATGCACGTTGTAACCCTAAAAATTGGTTGGTAGAAACAAAGGCACACACAAAAAGAAGGCTATCCAAAGACAAGTGTAAACACGCATGCATGTAGAAAATAATGTGTTGGCTATGCAAATAATGAAGTAATGTAAACACACATGAAGATAATTAAGCTACACAAAGTGAACTAAAAACATGGGACATCACTCACAATGTCATTATACATGCAAGGCCATCATGGTTGCAAAAAAACAAACAACTGTACACATAAAACATAGGGAAAAGCCCATGAGACAATAGCAAACAATATAACAAACAAGTATGAAAACAAATATCCCTACTTAATAAATGTTGCACATGAAGCACCCATTAGCATGTTAGAAAGATAGATAGTACGTAAAAATCATGTATAACTAAGTGATGTAAAGTGCTAAGTGCAAAATGAAGCAATAGCACCTGGAAGAAACAAATGGGAATTCCCTCAGTGATAATTTTAGCAAGGGTACAAGGCGAGCATTTGTGTCACATGTATAAAACCTATATCTATGATCACAACTAGAAAAAGGTGTGAACATGCATGTGTGTAGGATATAGATAAAGGAAATATAAGTAAGCTAACTAGCATGTGTAATAAACAGATCATAATCAACCAAAGTAAGAAAGAGTATACGAAACCATAATATGCAACATGTTGTTGATGGAGGGAATGGAATGCAAAATGGAGTGATAGGATCCACATGACCTCGAGTGCATGGAAATGTATACAATGAGGTTCATTTTTTTCCCCTTGGAATTCAACAATAAACCATAAATAAGAGTGTGTCATCGAGAAATTGTTGCATAGTGTGTGTTGTGTCTAATGAACCGTGAATGAATGTGTAGGTGTGGTGAGAATATTTGACCTAGCGATGATGTATGTGAACCTTATAGGTGAAGCGTATATCATGAGAAAATGAATGTTAAAGTGATGATTTAGCATAAGCATATATCACTACAAAATGTAAGGAGGGTGTGGTGATATAACCTAAGGTTGAAGCCACTAGAAAATGATAAAATAGGTGACAATTTCTCCTAAAGCATATGTCATGGTAAGGTGAGTAATAAGGAGTGGTGATGTAACCTAAGGTGTATACCACTAGGAAATGATATAATAGGTTATGATTTAGCTTAAAGTGTATGTCATGGAAAAATGAGTAATAAGGGAGTGGTGATGTAACCTAAGGTGTATACCACTACAAAATAATAATATAGGTGACGATTTAGCCTAAAGCATGTGTCACTAGCATAGGAATGCCGCATGGTGAAAGGTTGATAGTTGAGTATGGATCGACGAACTGAAGTGCGACATTGGGTAATGAGTGCAAAACATAGAAGACAATGCAATAGGTGCAATAAGGAACATCCATATAATGGGTATTGTTGGTATCAAATTTATTCTCCTTACAAGATGAGCAACATCACAAATCTAAAAAGAATCCTAGAGATAGATAAATCATCATGTATGTCATTTTTAGCCAAGGAGGTGATTGGTGGCTCTTTGTCGATCGAGATGTTGGAGAAATGGATAACACCTTCAAAAGGATTTGATCTATCGTCACTACTTTAGGTTGTGCCTTTCAACTAAGGTGAGAGGACCCATTTTTTAACCTTTGTTGGTGAATGATAATGAATATATCCTTCTTTACACAAATTTGAAAGGAAACCTTGAGAAATTTTGATCAATGCACCACAATTTAACTCTCATGAGTTGTCACTTGAAAAGAATGGTGATATTTTCTAAACAATGTTAAGGTTAATAAAGACAATATGGAATCTGATTTATTCGCATATTTTGGTAGTAGAATTTATTCATTTGTGGACATATAGGAAAACAAGGGTAGTTCAGGTAGGATTCATTGTTTTTGAATAATGTTTGGTGGGAGATTAAGTAGGATAAACTTGATTTTTCCATATCTTTGAGAACCTTCACAACAATTGGAAAACTAAATGACATAATGCTTCAGAATAGCTAAAATATTCCTTCAACTAGAAGGTGTGCATCAATGGAGGCCCATATTTGCGGTTTCACACAATCTCTAATAATTTAACATGAAGGATCAAGCTAAAGACTCAATTAAATATTAAATACCCCTGGTTCCTCATGCCTAAGATACACTCAAAGGCTTACAGACAATCTTTATCAACAAAATGATAGTAAAGTGATTTTAAATTGTTTATCTCATTATAGGATGAAGGATCTTCTCGTAATGAAATTGCAAATGCCACTAAACTATCATAGGGATGAGATCTTGTGTGATTCAGAGGGATTTTAACACAAGATTGCAACAGAAACATCAAAACCATTTGAAAACATTATGAAATAAAGAAAACACAAATTTTCCCAAGATTAACAGATTAATTTGAAGTTGATTAGATTCATCAGCAGGGGAAGGTTTCTTGAACAATATTAGAGCTTTTCAATGGTTGTACACTTGTAACCAACTTGACATGATCAAATCTAAAACATAAGAGATTAATAGGTTTCTCAGATGGTCTCTCAAGAAGACATGATTTCTCAAATTTTCTCGTAAGAATTCAACCCCCGAACTTTTGCATGACTAAAGCATGATTTTTATAACACTCAATTTACATCCAAGATTTCCCCCAAGAAAATAATATTCGAGGAACCTTTTTTTGTTATATGTTTGATCATGATTTCCAGAAAGTGATGTTTAACAGATTTACAATAAAAAGTTGCCAGGCATTCAAAAGGTGAATCATTTCATATATTTCCATCATTATTTTAACTGGGGCATCCAGTCATCTCCTCTAGCAACATGTTTTTCATCCTTTGCGCCTATAGCTTCCTTCTCCTCATTCTTTCCTCTGCAACTTTGCTCTACATCCAGCTTCTCTAGTAATTCACATTTTTACAAGTGCCCGAAAAATTCCAACTTCAAAATATCAACCTTTACATTCCTTGGACTCACAAATTAAGCTCTAAATCCATTCAATTGCACTTTGTAGACAAAAAGACAAGGAATTTCATCAAAAATGATGAAAAACAATGCGTATTCACATCTCTAGATAGTCTTAGAATAAAAATGGTAGCAAAATAAGATGCATTGCACACCAACCATTGATTCTTCCCTTTCTCAACTTTAGATTAGAATCATCCACATGGAAAAATATGATTCAAAGCGGTCTGGGGTTGCCTTTTGCATTTTATGACTTTTGGAGAAAATGTGTAATTTAAAAATTTTTCCCCCCCTCTAGCTTTTAAATACAGGATCAACACGTGGCTTAATTTGGGCATTTGATGGAGTCGCGACTCATTTTTGCAATTTTACCCTTTTAACAAAAATTTAAAATTTCTAATTTTCCTCACTTGACCCACCTTCTTGCTTGTAACTTTGGATGTGGGCCCCAGTGGAGTAGCGGGTTATTTCATAAATTTTCTCCTTTTTCAAAAAAAGGAAAAAAAATTCAAAATGTTCCATCGACCTGCTTCCCCTCTTGTAACTTGAAAAACTACCATGTGTCCTTCTTGGGGTCAAAGTAAGACTTTTTCCCCAGTGCTTCATATTTGTTGAATAACCAATTATATGTTATCGGGGCCGTGGGGAAAATTTGATATTTTTATAAATGTGACAAAAGTGGAAAATTTCACCAAAAAGACCTGCCGGGCCACATCCAATTAAAAATGAACACGTATACACCTTCGGGGAAAAAAAAGAAATTCGCTCCACCTTTATAAATTTGACTGGCCAATCAGAACTCAATGGGGCCACGAGGGCCAAATTGATATTTTTGCAAACATAGCAAAAATTTACAAGTTATAAAATAGACCTAACATGCCTCATCCAATCAAAAGAGACCATGTAGCTGAAGATGTTGAGATATAATTTGACAAGGAAACACACCCGTCGAATAGTAAGATGCAGGGGAACTTCACCATTTGCACCTGAATTGAATCTTTCTTTAAGGACAAAGAATTTCACAAATGTTGAAGTTCCCTTCCATTTCACCTTTTTCCATCGGTCAAGGTGCATTTAATGCACATTTATGATCTTCTCTCTCCTAAATGGATATTTAAAGGGACCACTATCTATGCACTTGTCACATTTCTTGCTCATTATCTCTTGCCCGCATTCTTGCAATTGAGTCATTTGTTCATCTTTCGGTATCCCTTTGCATTTTTGTCATGGATATGTTCTTTGAAGGTTTATTCTCTATGTACTATCAAAATTTAGATCAAGTTTCAAGGGTATGACCATCTATCCCCTTTGGAAACTTCTATACCCAATATCGAGACAACGAAGTTCGACATTTGGATTTTGATGACTTCTAGGCGGAGACTAGAATGCGACAATCCTGCTCCCATGACCCAAATGATAAATGATAGTGGATTCTCATACGCCATTGGTTTCCCTCTCTATGTAGTGTGTCGACACCGTGCTTTCTTGCGGGGCTCATTTTAATTTGGATACTAAGGAGGTTGTTAATTGATTAAAAATTGGATGCTTCGCTATCGTTCTTTGCCTGTGCATCCCCAAAGCAGAAGACTTCATAGTTCTCACACTCACTCAAGCTCAGGCTCTGTTCAATCAAGACAACGAGAAATACAAGTCTCGGGTAGTAAATTCATGGCTAAAGTGTCCTAAGAAGGAGCTTCCTAAATCTCGAAGGCTTTGTTTAGGGTTAATTTAAACAAAGAAGCTGTCATATTTCATCACTTTTCTTGCCGGATTATGGGAATGCCCTCTACTAATGATTTCCATTTTTGGATGTTCCCTTTCATAAATATCATTTGTGAGGGAAAGAAAAATATAAATTGGGCCAAGATCATTTGTGGGAACTGACTTAGCAATTTTCAAATGTTTAGTAAACTAAGAAATTCTACATGAATTTCTATCTCATGTACACCTTGGTAGCATCTCAAGATTGGTTCAGCTTCAATTTTTTGAAGGCAAGAAGGATGAGCCGATCTACAAAAATTTCCCTTAGGTTAATATCAAGGTCAGTAATCATAATTTCATAAGGGTAAATGATGCTTTCACCATGTACATTATGAGACTCTTGGAGGGTGAAACTGCTAGAAGGTTCTCTTATGAGGTAACAACTTTGATAACTAAGTATGGGGCTTTCTTCATCCAGTTCCGAAAGTTTTCATAGATCAGGCTAGCTTGTTTTAAAATCACACCTCTCAAGATTCCCATGTTCTACAACGATAAAGTGGCTTTGGTTGAGGTGTGCAGGAAATTGGATAAACTTCATAGAACCTATAAAGATAAGAAGATTACCGGTCTTCATTTCCCTATCACCCTGGGGAATTATACATGCAGGACACCTCTAGATGCCGATAATATAGAAAGGCCTATTACTCCTCTTATTTTTGATTTCTTTAGGCCTAGGACTTGCTTTGATCTAAAGAAATTCATTGATCAAAATCTTAGAATAACTTATCATCATCATCCTGACACCAAAGATTATTGGGCTGATTGTGTTGATGACTACACATTTTGGTAGATTTTTCTCTCACAACAGATCATAGATCTTAACCTCTACCAGTGCGAGAAGGGCTAAAGGATGATGATGAATATTTACAATCCTTTGAGTATAAAATATCTATCAAGAACACTCCTCTGGAGACCCTAGATTGGTATGTGAAGGAAAGAGATGATTTGAATGAGATAATCACCCTTGTCATCATCAGAACCAAGGTTTGGTTTGATAGGAAAGTTCATGAATTCAAGAGGAACCAAGGTAGATCCTCTTCAAGATAGCCTTCCACACCTAGGAAGGAAGTGCATACGCTAGAACGAGAGGTAATTGAGAAAAATCATTCCTCTTCGTGATGAAATAAGCTGGAGTTATCTACTCCTTCCTCTTCTAATAGAGTATATCAAAATAAGTTCAAAGAAGTCAAGCAAGAACCGATCAAGGAAGAGACTCTTTTGGAGTAGTTAGAAATACCTATTTGGATAGAGAACATTATTGTTCTAGGTGAGAATGATGATGATGAGATGAAAGAACCAAAAGAAACTAGTGAAACCACTGCTGAGGTGGAGAAGGAAGGATCAAGATCTGAACCTCCAAGTTTAACAGACTCCTCTGTAAGGGAAATTCTTGAGATTCCTTTCATTTACCCACTTTGGAGACAACAATGGTTCATTCTTTGAGTACCATGAGTTCACTTGCACTCAGGTCCCTTTATTCTTTTGTTTCTTCTTATTCCTTTTCTGGGTGCAGCCCTAGTTAATAGCAGAAAAATGAGATCTTCCTCCTGATTAACAAGGCCTGATTTAGATGTTGTGGTAGCTCTTCTTGGAACTACTCCTCCTCCTCTAGTAAATAAATCAAAGACTAATTTGAGGTTGGTAGCTGATGCTCAAGGCCAACAATTCCTAGAGGTTGCTGAAACCCAAAGTGGACAGCGAGGAGAAAGATCTTTTGATCTCTAACTTAGAGCTTTCCAAGATTCCAATGGGAGAATCCACACACGAGAATGAATTTCATAACCTTGAGAAACTATCACTAAGGTTATTGAGCGGGTTGAGAAATTCAAACAAACCATGGAACGGTTGGAAGAAGCAGAATGAAGTTATTTCCAACTTTATCAAATCATTTTTGGAAAAGGATAAATTTTTCGATCCACCCCATTGACTACTCTCCCACCTCCCGTAGTTCTCGGTCAAGATGAGGTCCAAAACATCAAAGAAATACTTAATTATTCTACTTATGGGAATGTTGTTGAGGCCATGGTGGATGATATGACTATATCACATTTAACATTCATTGAGGAATCCTTCAAAACCAATGAGAAGGTGATCAAGCTACAAAAGAAACTCACTTCCTCGATCAAATCTATGGACAAAGAACTAAAATTCTAGAGTGGATGTATTGCAGATCTTTGTCTAATGGGTCAAACCAATGAAAGGATCCTATTGGCCAACAATGTGTTTTATGATGTCAAGAATAACTTGTCAAGGATGTGGATCTTTAGCATCGAGTGGAAGATAAAGGTTCTGGAAGAAGAACCAGGAGAGTTAAGGAATGGATGGAAAAAATGGGAGACTTTTAAAACTTGTGTTTTATACGCCTTCATGGATATCCACTTTGCCATCTTGAGAATGAAACTAAAGGTGTACCTTCTCTCTCCAAGAAATCAAGGCTCGAGTTAAAAGCCTTTGTCAAGGATGATTTGTTCAAGTAATAATTAATCACCAAAGAGAAAATGAAGGGACGTTTGTTCTCTCCGTTCAGCTATTCATGAAGCTAATAAGGAATATCTAGAGCATCTTGAGTTTGAAAAAGACATGTAGAAATTCCTAGGCACATGGAATCATACTACGTCCAACACAATGATTATAGGGGGCATGGAAATAGAAAAATCATTGAAGATATTCGGGCATCATATCTTCAAAAGCGTGGGCCCTCTTTAACCACAATCGATGCATCTACTTCTAGCTCTTGAATCTCTTCTTTCTATTGTTAGTTCGAGTCTCCTTGTAAATTAATTAAGGACTTTATATTGTATATTTCCTTAATTAATCTTTTGGTTAAAATAAATGGTTACCAAGTGTAACCACTTTGTAAGCTATATATTGGGCTCTCCACGCCATTCCAAAGGGCTGGAACTTTGATAATTTTGAAAGTGTAAAAGAACTTAAATCTATCAATACGAGAAGATTTCCTTCTTGTTTCTATCCACATCGATTTATTCTTTCTTTCTTATCTAAATTTTGTGAATCATTAATTTATTCCAATAAGAAGCTTTGTATTCTTATGGATGTCATTTCGGAACTTTGTGTCTATGAAATAATATACGGTGTTTTAATATGAATAATTTTGTTCTATATATTACCTTTGCTCATCATTTATAAGGAACTATTTTTCTATCTATATTTCTTGGGAATTCTATTATGTTCTACCTTTTCCTTCCCTTAATTGTTTTGTTGTTCTATATTAATCATCTATCTTGGCATTAAAACACTTTCATGATATAATATTTCCTCATCCAAGTTGAAAGTTATAAATTTGTAAATAATTTTTCCGCTTTCTTTCAATAAAGGAACCTCTCCCATTAAAGAGGAGGGACTTTCTATCCTCTGACTGTTGCTTTCATTAAATTCCTTATTTGACAACCAATAGTCTTTGGTGACTCCATTGGGGATTCGTTTGATGAATTCTAGTTTTTAAAAGAACAATTTATTGATCATTTCTTATCTAGTAACTCTAAAATTTACCCGTGGAAGAAGGGCTCTTGGGATTGAAGATTCTCATTTTCAAATCCTTGAGCAGCAAGGATTTCCCCTTACTTCAACAAGGAGAAATAGATGATATCATTCTACAAGCATACCTCATGTTGAAAACAAATATTTTGGAGTAGTATTCCTCAAGAATAGCTCAGCCCTAATCTTCGCGCTTTAATTCTTGCTGGTGTTTCAATTCCACTTCAAGTAGTTTTTCCATGGATGGCAGTTCCATTACCTTGGGGTCAATGAGTTTGGCCTCTTTCCCTACCTCAACCTTTACATGAGTTACCCAGGGGTAACTAGAAAAAAATTTCCCAATTTCAAAGGTGATGGAAAGGTTCATCCTGATGAACACATTGCAGCCTCCATAGTTGCATGTGGAGTCCTTGGAGTTGAACATGAGGATGTCTCTATGAGGATTTTGTAGAGACTTTGCGAGGAACAATGTGGCATATTGGTTTTACCATCTCCCCACTAGTGCCATCACCAATTGGAACACCATGATGACCCATTTTTAACATCGTTTCAAACCTATTGAAGATGTGCATGCTTTGCTATTCTAGATTTCTTAAATCAAGAAAGAACCACAAGATCCCATTAGAGAATTTGTGGCCAAGTTTAATATGTTGATTAACAAGATCCCACAAAACACTTAGCCTGTGGATCAAATTAAAAAAGTTTCTTCCTAAATGTGTAGTTACGAAGTAAGTTATACCGCTGCGAAGAGCCAATCTTGCAACTTTGGATGCTGATCAAAGATTGTCCATCGGTGTTGAAGATGATATGATCATGTGCAGTAAATTAAAAATAGACTCTTGAAATACAAAACCTTGTTTCCCTCTTCCTCTACTCTTTGAACTAGTGGAAATCAATTAGTACAAAATATTTTTAATGAACTCATTACCATCAAGAAATAATTGGCTCAAGCATGCTCCTTATCAAGACATTTTGAGGAAGAACTTTCAGCCTAGAAACCGTTTGCCTTCTTATCGGACAAGGTTTTCAGGCGAGGGACCACCCATCAAGGTCCCCTGTGTAATGCAACTTTTGATGTTGAGAAACACGATGACATGGAGGTTAATGAAGAATTTGAAGAACTGGTGAAGAAGGCGAGGAAGAACTAGAAGAACTTGATGAATCTCGAATTAATTTTCTTACTACTGAGGGCATTGATGAAGATGATTATGATGAAGTAGTGGTATAAATGAATAGTCATTCATACACTATTATGACTCGGGAGAGAGACAAACAAGAAATAAAAAGTGATTCAGCCCGCTAAAAAATTTGAGTATCCCACGACTATTCTAGTGGTGGAAAGAAGAGGATCTCCAATTCCCACTACGTCCACACAAAAGGTGAGTTCTGATAATCCTTCTTCTTCTACTCCTACTTCTAAAATTTCCTATTCTTCAGCTTCAAAACCTGATAGGCATAGGATTTTGAGTGATAATACCCCATCCTCATCTGGATCTTTTGATATCATTGACTACCTCGAGAAGACAAAAATCTAGATTTAGAGGTGAGTTTTATCGAGACCCATCTAAAATCCTTTGCCAAAATGGTTCACTTTTTCAATTCCCTATCAAAAACTTCATCCAACAATTCTAAAGGTATTTTACCCACTCCCTCTTCCACATCCCAACTAAATCTTGTGGCTGTAGTCACCTCACCTAATGAGAAAATCAAACCATTCTATGTGACCCTCCTCATAGCTGGCCATAGACTTAGCAACTATGTCATAGACTCGGGAGCATCGGATAATGTGATGCCTGCTAAAGTGGATCATGATTTGGGTTTTACCCTCACACGCACTTTTGGTTCTTGCTATTCCATGGAGAGTAGGGAGGTGCCTTTGCTCATAAGAATTAAGGATGCACAAGTGGATTTTCTTTGCTTTGCCATAGAAAAAGGTCTTAGCTACTATTTTGGTAGTTGATATTCCTCCTTCATTTGGCATGTTGTTGAGTAGGAATTTCTGTAAGGATGTAGGAGGATAAATTCAAATGGATTGGTCACATGCCCTTATACCAGTCAATGGAAAGATGAAGAAGCTTACGCTGAGAAGCAAACCGAATATATTGTACAAAAGACAGATGATCCTAAGGCACAAATAATTTATGAAGATATTGGGCATGGAAACTATATGATCATGTCTAAGGATGAGGAAGAACATCCCAAAAAGTGATGCGTGATCTTAATAGTGTTTGGAATTTGGAATTTGATGGAAGTTGCTCCTCGGCTAGTGATGGGGCTAGTATGATATTGATATCCCCGGAAGGAAAGATTCATCCTTTCTCCTTCAAGATATAGTTTGAAAATACAAATAACACACCATAATATGAAGCTCTCATCCTTAGATTGAAAATGGAAAAGGAAAAAGGTGTGAGGAATCTCTGGCTCGTGGAGATGTAGAAATAGTTATAAAACAAGTCAAATATATTTTCCAAGTAAAGAATAAAAGGTTGAAGAACTATAGGAATTTGGTGTGATTCTATTGAATTCTTTGATGTCTTCTCCATCGAAGCGAGTGCAAGGAAAAGAACACTAGGGGTGACTCCTAGTTGTTTTGGTCTTTGTTGATACCTCTTCTTGATTTTCTTAGGAAAAATTCACCATTGAAATGATCCATAGACCAAGCGTAGCGGATAATCCAAACAACTAGCAAGTTTTCAATGATGATCAGAATTTTCTCTCTTTCCTGGAACTCAAGGATAACTTTGATCAATTATATTCTGAGGGAAGTGACAATCTTCCTCGAGAGAGTGTATTTTCTAATGAGGAAGGTGTCGAGGAGATGGATCAAGATGGATACATCAAACTTAAAGGTAACAAGATCCCTAAAGGGTTGGTGAATGGGGAAGCTGTTTGACAAGAATGATAGATATGTCAAGTCAAGACTTCCAAAAGATCTCAACGATCTGCTTTGAATATAAAAAGATTAACATTGGGAGCCCTATAGAACTCAAAATGGTGAATGTTGGAAAGTGTTGTACTAAAGAGGAGAGGAAGAAGGTGATAAACCTTTTGAATAAGTATGTTAATGTCCTTTCTTTTTCTTATGATGATCTAAAATCTTTCCGGCCAAAAGAAATGGAACATTTCATTCCTCTCAAACACAGGATTAAGCCTTTCAAGTGAAGCAATGGAAGTATAATCCAAAGATTGCTGACACCATTTTTAAGAGATACGAAGTTTTGAAAGCCAAGATCATCTTCCCCATTCATCATTCAACATGGATTGCTAATATTGTACTGTCGGGGAAAAAATGGTGAGATTCGGATCTATGTTGATTTCGGGAATCTAAATCGGGATTATTTGAAAGACAACTATCCCTTACCTATAATGGACCAAGTGTTGCAAGTTGTCACAGGTGCATAAATGTTGTCCATTCTTGATGGTTTCTCATGATATAACCAAGTGGAAGTCAATACTACAGATCAGCACAAGACTACCTTTACCACTCCTTGGGGTACATTGGCCTATAACAGGATGCCCTTTGGTCTCATTAATGTTGGTGCCACCTTTCAAAGATAAATGGATTTGGCCTTTGGAGGTTTGAAAGGAAAATTTATTGTTTTGTATCTAGATGATTTAACCATATTTTCAACATCTAGAAAGCAGTCCTCTTGAAATACGAGAGAACATGGAGTCTCTCTTAATCCAAAAAAATATGTCTTTTGTGTCATTAAGGGCAATCTATTGGGACATGTTTTCTCTAAAGAAGGAATCAAGATTGATCATGAACGAGTTCAAGCCATCCAGAAGATTCCTCTTCCCACAAGTAAAAAGGGAGTGCACTCTTTCTTTGGTAAGTTCAACTTCCTGAGAAGATTCATCCCCGATTTTGTACGGCTGAATTTGAATATTTTCCAAATGATGAAAGAAAAGAAGACATTTGGTTAGTCCTCTAAGGGAAAGGAAGCATTTGAGGACATTAAGAAATCCATTGCTAAGACTCCTATCTTAGCATGTCCATATTTTAGCAAAGATTTTATTATCTATTGATATGCCACTGAGAGTACTTGGCTGCTATGTTGACTTAGAAAGATCCTAAAGATCATGAGATTCCAACTTCATTCATGAGTTATATTCTGAAAATTCATGAGTTAAAGTACACTATGATGGAGAAACATGCTTTTGTAGTAGTTAAAGTTGTTAAGCAGTTTTGATTTTACATTCTTAACTCTCACTTTGTTGTGCTTGTGCTCGATACGACTATTAAGTCTATTCTTACAAAGTAGGATTTTGGAACCAAGAGATGGAATTGGGTAGAAAAGGTTCATGAGTATGATCTAGACATTAGACCAATGAAACTAGTTCGGAGTAAAGACCTGTGTTAACTCATTTCCGAAGGAGCTGGTCATGAGTTTCCTAAGGATGAAGTTGATGTCTCTACTATTTTGTTCCTCGGTTTAACAGACAAATGGTACATTGACATTACTCACTTCCTCACCTATGGTGAGTGTTCATCTCACTTAACTACCAAGGATAAGAGAGCTATCAAGTTAAGGTCGACAAATTACGCATTGTGGGAGAATTCTTTGTTCAAACAAGGAGTGGATGAAATATTCTGAAGTGTGTTAACAAAGCAAAAATAAGAAGTTGTTCTCATCCTTTCATGATCAAGCCTGTAGGGTTCATTTCTCATCTACTTTCACTTCTCAAAAAATTCTTCATGCTAGGTACTATTGGCCTACTTTGTTTAAGGATGCATCAAAGTGGGTCGACAAGTGTGAAGCGTTTCAAACCTTTGGGCAAATACCTAAGTTGGCTGCTTTACCACTTAAGTGAGAAGTGATTGAAGAAACCTTTCAGCAATGGGGTTTGGATTTTATTGGAACACTCAACCCATCTTCAAGTGTATGGCATACTCATGTGTTGACTTCCATAGATTATTTCACCAAGTGGGTAGAAGCCATTCAGTTAAAAGTACTACTTCTAAGGTAGTATGTAATTTCATCAAAGAAAACCTCTTGATAAGGTTTGGAGTACAAAACAAGATCCTGACCGATAATGCTTCCAATTTTTATTTTGCTGAGATGATGGATTTCTGTTATGGGTATGGGATTTCCCTTGCTCATTATTCAGATTACTATCCTCAAGGGAATGGACAGGAAGAAACAAAAAACAAGAATTCGGTGACCATTGGAAGGAAACTTGTCAATGAATCTCATATAAATTGGCATAAGAATCTTTATGATGCTCTTTGGGTAGATAGGATTACACCCAAAAGAGAAATCGGGATGTCCCCTTTTCAAGTGGTGTATGGTGTGGAAGCTCAACTACCAGTGACAGTGGAACTACCAGCTTTGCATTTGATGAAAGCTATTGAGGACCCCAGTTTTAGGGATTCTTTAGATAAGAGGATCATGTATCTCCATAAGCTAGATGAAGACAAGCTGCAGGTTTTTGATAGGATCTCTACCCATCAGCAGAAGGTGAAATATTTATTTGACAAGAAAACCAGATCTAGAGATTTCAAAGTTGGAGACATTGTTTTGTTATGGGACAAAAGGCATGAACCTCAAGGAAGCCATGGTAAGTTTGACTCTCTTTGGCTTGGTCCTTTCAGAATTAGGCACTTTGCTGGTGAAAATTCTTTCTATCTTGATTACATGGATGGATCTTCTCTCCCACTTCCTTATAGTGGGCAGTACTTGAAATTGTTCAAATCCTAGGTGAATAGGAAGTCCTTTGTATATTATGTACAGTGTGTGTTTGCCTTTCCTTGCCTTTGTTTTGTTGTTTTTCTATGTGTTTCCTTCTATATTGTTTTTCCTTTGACTCTATTTCCCAATGGATAAGGCACTTGGTCTTCTTCCCTATAGTTTTTCTTGAATTATTGTCTTTCCTTGTTCATATGATCTCTTGAGCCAGCTATTGTCCGATGGGTCATTGTTTTCTTCAATCATTTAACTAATGTAATCCTTCAAAGTGTCATTCTAAAACAGAGTGTGTCGGGGCAATATGCAATAGAGTCTAGAAGAACCAGTTATACGTTGAGTTTGTTGGGGGGTTGCCTAGCTTGGTGGCTATTCTATGGAAGTGCAGCTTAAATATATGGAAATTAAATACAAGTCTATAGAATTCAACTATTTGCAATGAAATGGATTTCAACAACTAATCTTCTACTGTAAAGTAAAATACGCACACACTTATTCTTAACAATTTAAACCATAACTGAATAACTGGAATTCAACAGAAAGCAAGACTGTTTATGAGCTAAATTTGCATGGCAAAAGCATCTACTTAAAAGTGAAAGCAATAATGGAGAAAACAAAGATAGTTAATCAAAGCATGCATGTAGAACTCATCAAATGACAACTGTAGTAAAACTAATCGAAGGACTGTATGCATGTAAAACACAAAGTAACCTCGTATCTCCTCGGTTGAGTGGGCCCTTGCTCTTCCTCGGGATAGAGTGATCAACAACTTCTGATTCTCAAAATGCCATAGATTTTATTAACTTCCAAATGAGTTCATAACATATCAAAAAAAAAAATCCAGAACATAACAAGTGTGCAGATAATTTTCTTTGATGAATCCCAAAAGTGGTACTCTCATTCTGAAGACAAAGTCTTCATATAGATAATGTTTGTTACAAGATCCACCACATCAGGCGGCATTAAACACTGCTTCATCAAATATCAATTGAAACTCTTAGATTCCTATGGGCCGTTAGAGTCAAGCCCAAACTAATAGGTCAATTGAAACAGTCTTCAGCCGCATGCATCGAACTCGGGCAACTTATCCACCAGTAACCTCCATCATTCCTGCACACATCATCATATTTGATCTCATAAAAATAGTTAGTAGGAGGTCATGTGATAAATGGATTTTATAAATAATAGCAAGGAAAAATGCATCAATCTACTAAGACATGACTATACAAAACATCCCCATATACAAATAAGTCATATCATGAAGAGCATTTCCAGTCTGAAGAAGTGATATTAATGAGCCAATCTATGCACTCATCATTCCTCCTAACTTTACCTATTGCATGTCCCAATGCAACTCATCTGCACCCAGCTTGCCTTCCAAGTTGTTCAGCCATGTCATACTCCTGAAACTGATTAGCGTATTGCTACATGGTATTCTTGTAGCCCTAAGTATTGGAGGTAATTTCCACCAGCGGTGAAGCTGTCATGGGGATCTTTGCATTGTTCTGCCATGTTGTGAGAGGGCTCAAGAGGAGTGGAGGCCATACTGGAGGCCTGCCCATTCATCAGTGTATTGCTGGCTGGTATTCTCTACAGTTTGTTTGATAATGGCGATGAGGGCATCACCTCTTCGCATGCTCCAGCTCAAATTCTAAGGAGAGAGGACCTCCCTATGTTTTAAAGGTAGGCTTAAAGTATCCCATCTCCTATCGCAAGCTTGCCAAGCAGCTCCAAAATTCTCCTGACTATAATTTTCAAAATCAATAATACACTGAAGAAAAATATGAGAAGTATGCACCCCCACCCCTGCCTGGTAATATAATGATCTAAAGTTCTTCCGCAGGGTGACATCTATGTGATGGGTTGGGTGAATGTAAAATCTGATTGACTGAGCAGTGTTATTAAAACTGTCTATTTGTTGTCTCCAAGTTATCTGATTCCTTAATACAGACTGAAATGCTTTAATTTGAAAATCCCCCACAAACTAGGTTGATCAAGAAATCAGGGACATTGGTTACTACCATGTTATGTAACTAAAATTCACAAAGTAAATTTTGAATTTTTGGGGTGTTGTTCTTGTAGACTGATAAAAAACTAGGTCCATCAGGAATTTCATGAGGGGATTTAGAATACAACTAAAATAATTGCAAAGAATAAAATTGTTCTTAGACATACATGCAGTAGACTGAGGAGGGTTTCCTACAAGACAGTAGTTTGATGGCTATAGGAAAAATAAAGTCTAAGATAGATGTTAAATTTTGTTTCTCCTCTTCCAAAGATTCTTTTTCCTTTTTTAATCTTTGATTTTCTTGCTGCAATTCCCTTTTCTAAAGGATTGACTATTGGAAATTATCCAAGAGGGTAAGACTTGTATCACGTTGTCGCTTTAGAAAACTCACCTCATGCTGCAGGGCAGAAATCTCTCAAATTTTTCTACTGTCTTTTGTGTAAATTCAGCTTGTAATAAAAGGGTGGATTCTTCCATACCTTGTAACTGAGATTTTAGTAGTGTTATCTCCTCTAGATAGTTACAAGAAGGCACCATTTTAGTGTCAAGAATTTCTGGGGTTACAATGTGAATTTCTGTAGATGACGGAACAATAGATGATGGAGTAGCCAGGACATCCTCCATATGCAGTTCCTCCCGAATGTGGGCGGTGTCATTAGGTAAGGACTCGATTGGAAACCGCCTGTCTACAAACATGAGCCAAGCCGCCGAGACCATAGTTGTATGGAGGAAGAGGGGCCATGTGACACTTTCCTTTTGAATTATAAATGGATGGGGGTGGTCCCTCAGGATCGTCAGTTGCCTCTGCTTGACTATGTGAAGGGACCAATGCAAGGGTAGACTGAGGTGCAGAAGAGATAGCAGATTTTAGTTGCTTAGGCCTAGACCCTTCACCACCAATATGTTCCTTGAGTCTCCGCTTTGGGCGAAAGAAAACTTGGTGTGAACACAACAGATGAATCAACCCTGGGTGCTAAGCATGGACTTTCCCCCACTGGACCGGTGTTTCTGGCATACCTTAATGATAGAATCTATGAGGTACTCAAGAAAATTGACTCGAAGGGCATATTGACATGTCCCTTTTTAAGGTGAATGAGCATTTTGAGTGCATCACCACCCAGAATAGAATCTTGTCTATTGCATATTAAATACATGTTGACCCATTTAACAATCTCACCCCTGATTCAGGAAATTTTTCTTTTTAACACCCTTATGGACACCCAATCGAGTCAGGATGACCTCCGGGAGTGCCTCTCCTTCAACGTGGAACTGAGCAATCAAACTTTGCAAGGGGACATTCATCATAACCTTTAGATCAAAATTTGGAAGGCCAGACAGGTCAGAAATGACCTGACTGGTAATTTCAACTCTTCATCCACCAACTTGTGAGCATGTGGACTCAAAATTGTTCAAGAACTCTTCCACAATGCTCTCATCAAAACCTTCAAATTTCTGAATGAAATCTAACCATCCGAAATCATGAAATACCTATGAAAGGGTGGCATTCCGGAGCAAGGCATCAGGTGAAGTAGGTTCTGATGTCTTTCGTGGTCCCATGCTGAGCCAAAAAGTGAGAAATACATGGCAGCGAGGAAAAACCAGAGCTGAGCATCCCTTCCACTTCCTGTCTAGTGTCCAATAAAACTAGTCGTGACTGATGGGCATACCACAATGGAAAGAAGTGGTTGTAGAGCATTAAATTTCAAATGACACCAAATTCCTTGGGTATCGCCATCATCAAGAAAGGGTGATAGCGGAAAAATAATGATGAGACCGACCATCTGTGTGAGATTGAGATTTTTGCGGCAGCACATATCCCATGGTTAAGGAGCATGCGCCATCTATCCTGATGTTGGAGAGTGTGACACATCAAAGCATGTGGATATTTATGAGGCATTACTCCTATTATGCCGTCATTCATAAAGCCAGATTTGGAAGGAGATCCAAGATGACCATAGTAATCATTTGATGATGGCGTCATGATGACAAATGGATACATGGGGAAATGTTCACATAGAAATATCATTAGTAGGTTAAGATGCACTTATCCCTACCAAATTTTATAAGCCGATATCCGTAGATTCCCACACCATACAATTTGGGATGAAACATGATTAGTAGTAGTAGAAACAATGAAAATTCCTGCATTTATTGGAAATTACAATAGAAACCACTAACTAAGGGAAGAAGATCGAAGGAAGGATCATCTTCCTTTATTGAATTTGTAAAATATTAATTACTCCATGCATGAGAGGCAAAGAGCCTCCTCAACATGCATATCCATTGTTAACAGAATGTCGTTGGTGAAGGTCTGCTTATCCAGTGGTTGGTGATAAACTCGGAGCCTATGCCCATTCACCAGAAGAGTTCGTTTGTCTCCATCAATTGGTATTAATCGAATAGAGCCATTATCAAATACTTGATGCACTTGATAGGGACCTAACCAACACATACACAAATTTCCTTTAAACTACTGATAGTGGGAATTAAAGAGTAAAACCCATTGTCTTTCATAAAATATCCTTTTTACGATATGAGCATCATGCCGGAGTTTTCCGTTGATCTTTGTAGAATTTTAGTTTTCTATTGTGCCTCCATCCGCATTTAATCTAGTTCATTCAACTGCAACACTCATTCACATTGTGCTTCATCTAAATTGATCCCAACCTCCAACGCTATTTTCCAGGTGTGCAACTCGAATTCAACAGGTAATAGTGGCTTCTTCCCAAAGACCAGCTCATAGGGAGAGAAATCAGTAGATGTTTTCCAGGTGATGTTGTAGGTCCAGATGGCCTTAGGAAGCTTTGGTACCCAATTCTTTCTATCAGCATTAACCACCTTAGTTAGAATATTCTCAATATCTCGATTGGTTACCTCCACTTGCCCATTGGATTGGGGGTGATATGGTGATGATTTCTGGTGCCTGATTCTGTAGATTCCTAAGAAAGCTTCAATCATATTTGAAACAAATTAAGGACCTTGATCAGATACAATGGCCCTACTGCTCCAAATCACAACAATATCCGGTTGTAGAGAAAATCAGCAACAACATCTTCATTGGCAGATGCCAATGCTTGAACTTCAGCCCATTTGGTGACATAGTCCGTGCATACCAAGAGATATTCCTTCCCGGAAGATGGAGGATCAAATGGTCCAACAAAATCAATACCCCATTTCTCAAATGGTCCTAGAACCAACTGAGGGTTAAGAGGCATTTACATAGAAAGTGTAGGCTTTCCCATTTGTTGGCATTCATCACATTGCCACACATACTTCTTGACAATCTTATGGAGGGAAGGCCAATAGTACCACTGGTCCAAGGATCTTATGAATTGTTTGTTTCTTTGAATAATGCCCACCACCTGGCTCATCATGACATGCTCGCGGTATTTCATATACCTCATCCTCTCGAACACACTTGCAAAGAACCATGTCGGGACAGCATTTAAATAAGAATCCGCTACACCATTTATATGTTGCCTTGTTTCTAACCAATCTCCTTATTTCTTTATGAGTAAAAGAAGCAGGAAACTTCCCTATTGCTAAATAATTTTCTAGATAAGTGAACCAAGGAGTCTTTGTGGAGAAAGAAAACAATTTTCATTAGGAAATTGATCTTGGACTGCTTCATCACCACCGAAACATTTATTACGGAAAGAAAGTAATCAACAACGTTAGATTTCCTAGGCTTATCTATGACAAGTGAGATTGAATTCTTGGAACAAGAGCAACCAATGAATGAGCCTTCCGCCAACCACTGGTTTCTTCATCAAATATCGAATGGCAGAGTGTTCAGTGTAAATAAAACTTTTATATCCAGTGATGTAATGACGAAATTTATTCAAATCATATACCAGAGCCAAAAACTCTTTTTATGTAGTAGTGTAATCCTTTTCCATAGGAGTTGATTTTGTTGATGAAATAAATTGCATACATATGATCTTGAGTCTTATTGTCAAGGACAGTGCCCATGGCTGTATTAGAAGAATCAGTGTGGATATGGAAAGGTTGTCCCCAATCAGGGCCACGTAAGATGGGGCTGTTGTCAACTTATCTTTGAGAGAATAAAATGCTGGTTGACACTGAGAAGACCATTCAAAACACAATCTTTGGTTAGCAATGAAAACATTCGGGCGGCAATTTTGCTAAAAAAATTACAAATCGGTGGTAATAACCTACATGGCCAAGGAAAATTTTGATGTCAGTTTGATTAGCTGGTGTAGGTAATTGGGTGATGACTGATATCTTTTTGGGATCCACCTTTATACCTTGGGCTGAAACATGGTGACCTAAGACAATTCCTTGATCAACCATCATCGAGCATTTTCATGACTCAGAGATAGTTGGTGTTGTTCACATCGACTGAGTATTTTCTCAAGATTATTCAAATATTCTTCAAAAGTGGATCCATGGATAGTGAAATCATCCATGTAAACCTCAACACATTTGTTAGCAAGATCTGCAAAAATGGCCAAGACCGCGCTGAAATGTGGTAGGGGCATTACAAATCCCAAAAGGTAAGACTCTGTAAGTGAATGTACCCCAAGGGCACGTAAAATTAGTCTTATCCTGATCAGTATAAGCAATACTAATTTGATTATACCCACTAAACCCATCCAAGAAAGAGAAATATTTCTTACTAGCCAAATTGTCTAGGACTTGGTCAATAAAAGGCCGGGGAAAATAATCTTTCTTAGTGGCTTTGTTAAGTTCCCTGTAATCAACACATATTCACCATTTACCATTATTTTTAGGAACAATAAATAATGGGGAGACCCACTGACTATAGGATATAGGATAAATGAAACCTACCTTTAGAAGCTTTTCAATCTCAGTTTTGACTATATCTCTCAATGTTGGATTGATTCTTCGTTGTGGTTGCCTTATAGGTTTGATGTCATCGGTGTAAATACAATGTGTACAGATGCTAGGATGAATTCCTTTCATATCAGTGTAATCCCAAGAAAAATCATGAGAATGTTTCTTCAGAACCTCAAGCACCCTAACCTCTTGATTGACCTCCAAGTCGCTTCCTATAGTTAGCTCTTTACCCAAACTGATAAGCACCTGCTTAGTATCATCCATAAGAGCAAGCTCTGTACTAGTGATAAAAGAATTCAATGGGCAAACATGGGGATGGAGCATGTGTAGGATGGATACGTTATCAAAAGATAGAACCTTAGTTAAAGGAAAATAGAAATCAGAAACTAGATGTTCGAATTATAAGCATAGAGTTTCCTACCAGACTCAGTAGAGGTAATGTCTTCTATCGATATTCTGAATTCCATAGAAGTAGTACTGATTTCCGTAGTTGCAGAGTCCTTAGAATCAGTCAGCATATAAGACTCTGCAGCCTCCGTCATATGATTGTGTACCACAATAGTGGCTAGAAAAGAAGAATTCAAAAAGTTAGTATCCAAAGAATCCACCCATACTTGGTCACAATTGTTCGTATAAGGATGAGCAGGAGGATATAATGAAATGTGTTTGAATTTCTACCCATTTAGAATTGTCATGTTTCCTGACCTACAGTCAATGTAAGTAGCAACCGTAGCTAGCCAAGGTCTTCCCAAGATGACTGGATATCCCAAATTCTGATCTTTAGGCTGCAAAAATATGAAATCAACTGGGTACTCCCATGATTCAATAGTGACCATTATATCTTCAACCACACCATCAGGTACAATAATGGATTGATTTGCTAATTGTAGAATAGTGTTGGTTGGTTGAAGTCCTATCAAGGATAGTTGGTTAAACATTTATGTTGTGATGACATTAATAGAAGCACCAAGATCCACCAAAACATTAGAGATTGACTGGTTGTTTATACAAATAGTAATGACAGGACTCCTAGGATCCCCATATTTTGGTGAAATGAGGGTGCCAACAACTAAATTAGAAAAATTTCCTTCGACTCGATGGTATTTGGGTATTTCTTTTTTCTTCTCACGGCATATTTATACATTTTCTTCTAATGGTTTGGTTTAGTTCAGGGATGTCCCTTATTGCACATAGCAGTGGAACCTCAATATGTACTTTTTTTAATTCCTGAACTAATTCTGTTTCATCTAGAATCCGAGTGTCCTGTAATCACTCAGGGAAAGGGGCTGTAGTTGGTTTGGGTATTTGAGCATTCTGCTCATCTGGTATTGGTGAAGAATCATTGTTGCCTTCAATTTTTTCTTCCTTATTGGGATCATCAGGTAGTTCTATGATAACAACAGGAGGGTTCAATATTTTTCCAGATCATAATCGTAAATTACCAATAGTGTTAACCTGCATGGTATTACCCGCATCTGTGTCATCAATTGAAGTTGTTTGTTGATTTTTTGGATTGGCTACTGGCTGAGCTAGAAGTTTTGTTTGTGTTACTTGTCCTTGATTTTGATAGGTTGGAGGCATTAAAGCTTGTTGTGGCTGCTGGAACCTATGTTGTTGATTATTGTTTTGTGGTGGTGCCCAGGACTGATTTTGGCTAAAATTTTGTTGAGGACCCCACTGCTGATTTTTCCAAGGATTGGCTGCGGGTGGTGGAGCCCAACCCAGCTAAGTGTAGGGATTTTTCCAAGGTGGTGGATATGGATAAGTCATCCAGTTTGAGTTTTCCCACTCAGGTTGTCCCCAAGAAGATTGAGAGGCCTGATTTGGCCATGGCATTCTCCAAGGATTCTGAGTTGGTCTAGATGGGAATCCACCCTGATTGTTTGGTCTTTGGACAAAATTTAATTCAGCACTTGTTTGAGAGATTGCATTCAAACCTCCCTTCAATTGTGGTAAAAGTGTGAAATGTTTAGTGTCATGGTCAGTTACTTCACTGATTAAGCACATATCTGTGACATCCAAAGGACATTCTCTCAAGGGGTGTCTCTTCCAACATTTAGGGCAATACATGTCCAATGGTTCTTTAGCAGGGGTTGTGTTTGCCATGATTCCATCTATTATGGATGTTAGTTGTAGCAGAATGTTTGTTTTCATGTTGGCCATTTCTTCTAGAAGTTCAGAGGTACCCAAAGACTTGGATGTTGGTTTCCTTCTTATTCCTCCACATGTTCTAGAATATCTTCTACATAGCTCAGTAATTTGTTCCATGGTAAGCTTATGCACGTCTCCACCTCCCATGAGGTGGAGAGAATCCTTGGTTTCCTCATCCAGTCCTTTTAGAAAGATTGTTTTAGTGATGTCTGCATGTAACTCATACCCACTGCGTTTATGGAGAAAGAGGAATCTATCCAGATAATCTTCTAGATTCTCATCTTCTTTTTCCGTATTTGAAAGAACTCCTCCCTCCTATCCCTTCCTCTACAATAGTCTTGGTATTTATCCAGGAAGGTTGTTTCCATGGCTTCCTAGGAATTAATGGAGTTAGATGGTAACCCCATAAACCATCTCATAGTGGAATCCTTTAGAGTGGAGGGAAATAATTTGAGTTTTTGATTGTCAATTCGGTAATCATATGTCTAGCATAGGATTTTAAATTCAAACAGAAATTGATCAGGGTCTTCTTTGGTCATTCCTCGAAAGAGGGGGAGGATGGATGGTGAGATTTTTTTCATGGGTGCATCCTCATCTGCATCGAGGACAATGGGGTATGTAAATGTTCATCCCAAAGGTTGTTCTTCAGCATTCCCAAGATCCCCCATTGCAGAATGATGTGAAGAGGATACAAAATGCTCAGAAAAGGTTCTAGGCATGGAATTGGAATCTTTATCACTCTCAGTGTTTCTCCCTTGTGAAGTGTCTAAAGAGATTTGTTGAATATTGCATGCTATAAATCTCCTTGGTTATCTCGTGACCTATGCATCCAGGTTGGTTGGTTTAAATCAAGGTCCGGGAGAACTACTAGTTTCCTATATGAACTCTATTAACACCCATAACATATGGAATAAAATAATGGAGCTTATGGTTATGTGTGGTTCCTTGGAAACGATGCCAAAAATGATGGGTTGTTGTTTTCTTCTAATCATTTAACTGACGTAATCTTTATCAGTGTCATTCTAAACCAGGGTTGTGTCCAAGGCAATATGCAATAGAGTCTACAAGAACCAGTTATATGTTGAGTTTGTTGGGGCGTTGCCTAGCTTGGTGGCTATTCTATGGAAGTGTAGCTTAAATCTATGGAAATTAAATACAATTCTATGAAATTCAACTGTTTTGCAACGAAATGGATTTCAACACCTAATCTTCTACTGTAAAGTAAAATACGCACACACTTATTCTTAACAATTTAAACCATAATTGAATAACTGGAATTCAACTGAAAGAAACACTATTTATGAGCTAAATTTTCATGGAAAAAGCATCTACTTAAAAGTGAAAGCAATAATGGAGAAAACAAAGATAGTTAATCAAAGCATGCATGTAGAACTCATCAAATGGCAATTGTAGTAAATCTAATCGAAGGATTGTATGCATGTAAAACACAAAGTAACCTCGTATTTCCTCGGTTGAGTGGGCCCTTTCTCTTCCTTGGGATAGATTGATCAAAGAATTCCGATTCTCAAAATGCCTTAGATTTTATTAACTTCTAAATGAGTTCATAACATATCAGAAAAAAAAATCCAGAACATAATAGTGTGCAGATAATTTTTCTTCGATGAATCCCAAAAGTGGTACTTGATTACGAAGACAAAATCTTCATATAGATAATGTTTATTACAAAATCTGCCACATCAGGCGGCATTAAACACTGCTTCATCAAATATCAATTAAAACTCTTAGATTCCTACGGGCCATTAGATTCAAGCCCAAACTAATAGGTCAATTCGAAGCAGATCTTGACCACATGCATCGAACTCGGGCAACTTATCCACCAGTAACCTCCATCATTTCTACACACATCATCATATTTGATCTCATAAAAATAGTTAGTAGGAGGTCATGTGATAAACGTATTTTATAAATAATAGCAAGGAAAAATGCATCAATCTACTAAGACATGACTATACAAAACATCCCCATATACAAATAAGTCATATCACAAAGAGCATTTCCAGTCTGAAGAAGTGATATTAATGAGCCAATCTATGCACTCATCATTTTCCCCTAAAAATTACCGTCTTTTGAAAGTAAAAAAGTTGGAAATTTTGAGTGGGCACCTATAGAAGTGTCTTAGTAAAGTAAGAGATTTGGAGAGATGGTGAAAATTAGGTTTCTTGGGATCATTTTAGTAACTTGCGCGTCTATCAAATATTTTTGTCCCTCATGTCCCAAGTACCAACAGGCCTCTTATTCACCAATCGGCCAATTTTGCTGCAAGTTCTTGTCTGTCGCTTTTTCAGAATTTTTCATCCCATCTGTCCCAAGTGCGCACAAACCACTTGTTCACCGATTCCCCGTATCACCGCATCGGCTAAATCAGCTCTTCACTTCCTTCATGTTTCTGTGTCCTTGGACCGCCCGTGCTCTTTTGGCCCACATTCCCCACATTACCCGAATCAGCTCTTCACGTCCCTCATGTTCTAATGTCCCTTAGACCGTCCGAGCTAGTTTTTTCTACGTTTCCCGTATTTCACCTTTTTAGTCACTACAAGATGTATTTAATGCACATTTATGATCTTCTCTCTCCTGAATAACTATTTAAAGGGACCACCATCTATGCACTTATCACATTGCTTTCTCATTATCTCTTTCCCGCATTCTTGCAATTGAGTCATTTGTTCATCTTTGGTATCCCTTTGCATTTTTTTGTAGATCTGTTCTTTGAAGGTTGTTCTATGTGTACTATCAAAATGAAGATCACGTTTTAAGGGAATGAGCATCTGTCCCCTTTGGAAAATTCTATAGCCAATATCAGAGACAACTAAGTTTGACATTCATATTTCAATGACTTTTGGGCGGAGACTAGCATGCGACAATCCTACTCCCATGGCCAAAATGATAAATGATAGTGGAATCACATACACGCCACTTGTTTTCCTCTCTTTATGTAGTGTTCGACACCATGCTCAACTATGGGGCTCATTTTAATCTAGATACCAAGGAGGTTGTTAATGTGCATGGTGAATTAATTTCAAAATTGGACGTTGCCGCTATCACCACTACCTGTGCATCCTTGAAATATAAGACTACATTTTCTCACACTCACTCAAGCTTAGGCTCTGTGTGATCAAGACAATGAGAAATAAAAATCTTGGGTAGCAAATTCATGGCTAAAGTTCCTAAGAAGGAGCGTCTCGACTCTTTAAGGCTTTGTTCGGGATTGATTTCAATGAAAAACTATCAGATTTCATCACTTTGCTCTCCCAGATTATGGGAATTCCCTCTACCAATGATTTCCATTTTTGGATGTGCCCTTTCATAAATATCAATTGTGAGGGTAAGAAAAACATAAATTGGGCCGAGATCATCTGTGGGAACCTGACTAAGAAATTGTCAAATGTTCAACAAAATAAGTAATTCTACATGACTTCCTATCTCATGTACACCTTGGAAGCATCTCGGGAGTGGTTTGGCTTCACTTTCGTTGAAGGCAAGAAGGATGAACCCATCTACACATATTGCCCTCAGTTTACTCTCAAGGTAATTAATCACAATTTCAGAAGGGTAAATGATGCTTTCACCATGTACATTGTGAGACTCTTGAAGGGTGACACTGCCAGAAGGTTCTTTGATGAGGCTATGGATTTTATAACTAAGTATGGGGATTTCTTTATCCGATTTCAAAGTTTTCATACATGGCTGACTTATTTTGAAAGCACACCTCTTAAGCTTCCCATGTTCTGCAATGATAAAATGGCTTTGGTTGAGGTATGCGAGCAATCTGGATAAAATTCATATAACCTATAGAGATAAGAAGATTATTGGTCTTCATTTCCCTATCACCTTGGGGAATTATACATGCGGGATAGATCTAGATGCCCGAGTAATGAAGAAAGGGCTATTGCTCCTCCTCTTGTTCATTTCTTCAAGCCTACGACTTTCTTTGATCTAAAGAAATTCATTGATCAAAATCTTAGAATAACTTATCATCATCATCCTAACACCAAAGATTCTTGGGCTGATTGTGCTAATGACTTTGAAGCGAAGAGGAGGAATTTTGGCAGATTTTTGTACAAAAAATCATAGATCTTAACCTCTACCAGGTTCCGAGAAGGGCTTAAGGATGATGATGAAGATTTGTAATCATTTGATTATGAAATATCCATCAAGAACACTCCTTTGGAGACCTTGGATTGGTATTTGAAGGAAATATATTATTTGAATGAGATAATCACCCTGTCATTATCGTAACCAAGGTTTGGTTTGACAAAAAAATTCATGATTCAGGAGGAACCAAGGCAGATCCTCTTCAAGAGAGACTTCCACACCTAGGAAGGAAGTCCATATGCCTAGCACTGAGAGGTACCATAGAAAAATCATTTCTCTTCTACAATGAAAGAACTAGAGTTATCTACTCCTTCCTCTTCCACTAGAGTATATCAGAAGAAGTTAAAAGAATTCAAGAAGGAACCGATCGAGGAAGAGACTCTTTTGGAGTAGTCGAATTACCTATTGGGTTAGAGAACATTATTGTTCTAAATGATGATGATGATGATGAGATGAAAGAACCAGAAGAAACCACTAAAACCACTGCTGAGGTGGAGAAGGAAGGATCAAGAACTGAACCTCCAAGTTTAACAGACTCCTTTACAAAAGAAATTCTTGAGGTTCCATTCATTTCCCCACTTTGGAGACAACAATATTTCATACTTTGAGTGAAATAAGTTCACTTGCACGCAGTCCCTTGATTCTTCTATTTCTTCTTCTTCCTTTTCCTGGGTGCAGCTCCTAGTTGATAGTCGGAAAAGAAGATCTTCATCTTGATTAACAAGGCCTAAGTTTGATGTTGGGGTAGCTCTTATTGTGACCACTCCTCCTCCTCTAGCAAAGAAAGAAAAGACTACTTCAAGGTTCATAACTTATGCTCAAGGCCAACAGTTCCTGGAGGTTGCAAAACCCAAAGTGGACAAAGAGGAGAAAGATATTTTGATCTATGACTTAGAGCTTTCCAGGATTCCAATGCGAGAATCCACACCTGAGAGTGAAGTTCATAACCTTCGGGAAACCATCACTAAGGTTATTGAACGGGTTGAGAAAGGAAAACAAACAATGGAGCAGTTGGAAGAACAGAACCAAGTTATTTCCAACTTTATTAGATCATTTTTGGCAAAGGATAAAGTTTTGGATCCATCCCCATTGACTACTCTCCCATCTCCCCATAGTTATCATCCAAGATGAGCTTCAAAGAATCAAATAAATACATAAGTATTCTATGTATGGGAAGGTTTTCGAGGCTGTGGTGGATGATATGACTATAGAAGGTTTAAAATTCATTGAGGAATCCTTCAAAAACAATGACAAGGTAATCAAGCTACAATAGAAACTCAATTCCTCAATCAAAGCTTTAGACAAAGATCTGAAATTCTGCGGTGGATGTATTGCAGATCTCCATCTACCGAGTCAAACCAATGAAAGGATCCTGTTGGCCAACAAATTTTTGATGATGTCAAGAATAACTTGTCAAGGACATGGATCTTTAGAAGAAAGTGGAATATAAAGGTTGGAAGAAGCACTAGGAGAGTTGAGGAATGTATGGCAAAAGGGGAGTTTTTTAAAACTTGTGTTTTATCTACCTTCAAGAATATCCACTAACATCTTGTAATGAAACTACAGTGTACCCTTCTCTCTCCGGAAATCAAGGCTCAGTTTAAAGCCTTTGTCAAGGATGATCTGTTCAAGGAAGAATTAATCACCAAAGATAAAATGAAGAACGTTTTTTCTCTCCATTCAACTATTGCTGAAGCTAATAAGGAATATTTGGAGCATACTGAGTTTGACAAAGACATGGAGAAATTCCTAGTCCCATGGACTCATGCTAGTTCCAACACAATGATTCTAAGGGGCATGGAAATAGTGGAAGCATTGAAGAGATTTAGGCATCGGATCCTCAAAATAGTGGGCCCTCTTCAAACCCAACCGGATGCCTCTACTTCTATCTCTTGACTCTCTTCTTTCTATTGTTAGTTTGGGTCTCCTTGTAAATTAATTAAGGACTTTAGATTGTATATTTTCTTAATTAATATTTTGGTTAAAAGAAATGGTTACCAAGTGTAACCACTTTATAAGCTATATATTGGGCTCTCCACGCCATTCCAAAGGGCTGGAACTCTGATAATTTTTGAAAGTGTAAAATAACTTAAAGCTATCAATACAGAATATTTCCCTTCCTATTTCTATCCACATCAATTTATTCTCTCTTGCTTTTCTAAAGTTTGTGAATCATTAAAGTATTGCAATAAGAAGCTTTGTATTCATATGGATGTCATTTGGAAATTTTTGTCTCGAAATAATATTTGGTGGTTTAATAAGAATGATTAAATTCTATATATTACCTTTGTTCAACATTTATAAGGAACTATTTTGTTATCTATATTTCCTAGGAATGTTGTTATGTTCTACATTTTCCTTACCTAAATTCTTCCGTTCTCTTGTATTAATCATCTATCTTGGCATTAAAACACTTTCATGATATCATATTTCTTCATTCAAGTTGAAATTTGTACATTTGTAAATAATTTTGCCACTTTCTTTGAATAAGGGAACCTCTCCAATTAAAGAGGAGGGAATTTATGTCCCCTGACTATTGCTTTCATTAAAGTCCTTATTTGACAACCAACGGGAGGAACACAATTTTTATTTGGGGTGAAAAATCCTTTTCTAGATGCAACTTTATTAGGAGATTCTTTAGGGATACTTTTCAGAACCGGAGTTTTTGGTTTGGCCTAAGGCCCTACCCCTTTGACAACTTTTCTCCAGGCTTTATACTCTTTTTCGTGGCCAATTATTGTATTCATTAACAATTATATGTCCTCTTCTGAAGGAATTCCTCCATCATACTTCTTAATCATTAATGTCCTTAAGTACTCAAAATCATTATTAGGCAACTCAAAAGCTTGTACCATATCAATATCAAAAGCATTAATGGGAGGAAGAGGCAATACTCGGTGAATGCAATCCTAGAATTTTTCAATAGTTCTGGCACTCATCATCTTAGTTGAGATTTCTCCCTGCTGTGAGTTTGTAGAGAAATCCATCATGCATAAATCATCATATGTCTCATCCTCATCAGCTTCTTCCTCAACTCCCTTTTCAACAACACATGGAGAATGTGGCAAGAAACAACTATCACACCACTCAATTTCATGAGCTTCTTCAACAACAACAACTCTAGTAGCTAAAGGATCAGGAACCAATTTGTTTTCCCTGGGTTGGGGCTATCTATTTCCTGATCCCATGGGCCTTTACCCTTGTCATCTGATCTATGATCACCTATGGGATGATTTGAAAATCTTTCTTGACCTTGTGGCTTGTGCTGACCTTGGGAACCTTGTCTAATTCCTTTCTCTTCTCTAGCTAACTTGTAAGATATTTCTTTAACAACTCCAGCCAGAGTTTTTACAACCTCTTCTAGATCCACAGACTTACTTGACTAAGGCTTCTCTAAATTGATCAGATTGATACCTTCCCTCTTAGGAGGCTTACCAAATACTTTGATATTGTTTTCAATTTGTAAAGCCATGGTGAAGGCCTGCCTTAATGTTCCTGGGTTCTTATCCCTCAAATAATAGGCAGCCTTCTTATCAAAAGCATCAGAATATTTTATCAGACAGGAAACATTGTTTGGCCTTAGGATTATAGGTAGCCTATTCAGGGTCTTATTAAACCGAGTATTGAAGTCATGAACAGATTCATTAGGATTCTTCTTAATATTCTCAAATTCTGACAAAAGAAACCTGGGATCTGTCTTATCCCCATACTGCAATCTAAAAGCATTTTTCATTTTTGTCCATGAGTCTATTGAGTTGTCTGGTAAATATTTATACCAGTCACGTGCATCCTCCTATTAGAGTATGAATAAACAATTTTATGTACACATACTCAAATTTGATCTCAAAGTCTTCCATCATATTGAAAAAAATATTTAAGTGCTTGATCACCAGTAATAACATTATTTCCTTGAAATTTAGGCAGTCTATTTCTAACATCTTGGGGCACAACATTTGGATATCCATCCATACCTCTAAAATTTATAGGACCGAAGGTATTAACAACAAATGGAGGTCTGGGTGGGGGCTGGGCCATGTTGTTTTGAGGCGGTGAATTTTTAGGAGATACAAAATGATGAGGAGTGAGGGGTCTGTGGGGCACATGAATGCAATTCTCAAAATGAATGTTCTCTAAAAAATATGTTTCTTGGAAGATCCTATCAGCTTTGGAAAACACAGGGATAGAATGAGATGCAAACTTTTCAAATACAAATGAATTCCCCTCTCCAGATGGAGAATTCTAATCTACAAAAATACTACCTAATTTAGAATCACTTGAGGAAGTATGGTAATATTCAATGATAGGCTAATCGGTTTCCACAATTGCTAACTATTTTCTTGATTTTGATCTCTAATAACTTTCAGATTCTTCTACCTTAATTTGTCTTTCCCAGTTCTAGAAACAACCTAACTCTCATGAGTTGTCACTTCTAAAGAATGGTGATATTTTCTGAAAAAGGTTAAGGTTCCTAAAAACATTATGAAATCATGTACTTCTACATATTTTGGCAAAGTAGAATTTATTCATTTGTTGACATAAAGGGCAAAAAGGATAGTTCGGGTAGGATTCATTATTTTAGACTAATTTTTGGTGGGAGATTAAGAAGGATAAACTTGATTTTTCTAGATCTTTGAGAACCTTCACAACAATTGGAAAACTAAATTATAGAATGCTTTAGAATATCTAAAATATTCCTTCAACTAGAAGGTGTGCATCAATGGAGGCCAAGATTTACACGGTTTCACACAATATCTAATAATTTAACATGAAGGCTTGAGCTAAAGACTCAATTAAACATTAAAGAACCCTGGTTCCTCATGCCTAAGATACACTCAAAGTCTTACAGATAGTATTTATCAACAAAATGATAGTAAAGTGATTTTAAATTGTTTATCTCATTCTTGGATGGAGGCTCTTCTCGTAATGAAATTGAAAAACCCACTAAACTATCACAGGGATGAGATCTTATGTGATTCAGAGGAATTTTAACACAAGATTGAAATAGAAACATCAAAACCATTTGAAATCATTCTAAAATAAAGCAAGACACAATTTTTCCCAAGATTAACACAGATTAATTCGAATTTGATTAGATTCATCAAGCGGTGGAAGGTTTCTCGAACAATCTAAGAGATTGCAATGGTTGTACACTTGCAACCAACTTGACATGATCAAATCTAAAACATAAGAGATTAATAGGTTTCTCTAGATGGTCTCTCAGGAAGATGGGATTTCTCAAATTTTCTCATAATAATTCAACCCCGACCTTTTGTATGACTAAAGAATGCTTTTTATAACACTCAATTTACATCAAATCTTTCCCCAAGAAAAGAATATTCGAGGAACCTTTGTTTGTTACATGTTTGATCATGATTTCCAGAAAGTGATGTTTAATAGATTTACAAAAAAGTTGTCAGGTGTTCAAAAGGTGAATCATTTCAAATATTTCCATCATTGTTTTAATTGGGGCATCCAGTCATCTCCTATGGCAACACGTTTTTCATCCTTTGTGCCTATAGCTTCCTTCTCCTCATTCTTTCCTTTGCAACTTTTCTCTGCATCCAACTTCTCTGGTAATTCACATTTTTGCAAGTGCTTGAGCAATTCCAACTTCAAAATATCAACCTTTACATTCCTTGGACTCACAAATTAAGCTCTAAATCCATTCAATTGCACTTTGTAGACAAAAACGATAAGGAATTTCATCAAAAAAATGATGAAAAACAATGTGTATTCACATCTCCAGGAGTCTTAGAGAAAAAATGGTGGAAAAATTAGATGCAATGCACAACAACCGTTGATTCGCCTTTCTCAACTTTAGATTAGAGTCGTCCACGTGGAAAAATCTGATTCGAAGTGGGCTTGGGGTTTCCTTTTGCATTTTATGAATTTTGGAGAAAATGCGCAATTTTCACATTTTTCACCCCTCCGCCTTTGAAATATAGGCTCGACACATGGCTTAATCTAGGCCTTTGATGGAGTCGCGGATAATTTCGTAATTTTACCCTTTTTAACAAAAAGGCATTTTTCCAATTTTCCTCCACCGACCCGCCTTCCCACTTGTAACTTTTGATGTGGGCCCTAGTGGAGTTGCGGGTTATTTCATAACTTTGCTCCTTTTTCACAAAAAGGCAAAAAACTTCAAAATGTTCCGCCAACCCGCTTCCCACTTGTAACTTGAAAAACTACCACGTGTCCTTCGGGGTCAAAGTAAGACTTTTCCCTAGTGCTTCATATCTGTTGAATAACCAATTAGATGCTATCGGGGCCATGGGGAAAATTTGATATTTTTTACAAATGTGAAAAAAGTGGAAAATTTCACCAAAAAGACCCGTTGGGCCGCATCCAATCAAAAATGAACACGTATACACCTTAGGGGCAAAAATAAAAATTTTCTCCGCCTTTATAAATTTGACTAGCCAATCAAAACTCAACGGGGCCGCGGGGAAAAATTGATCTATTTGCAAACATAGCAATAAATTAAAAGTTATAAAATAGACCCTACGTGCCTCATCCAATCAAAAGAGACCACATAGCTGAAGATGTTGAGATATAATTTGATGGGGAAAACACATGCGTCAAATAATAAGATGCAGGGGAGCTTCACCATTTACACCCTGAATTGAATATTTCTTAAAGGACAAAGAATTTTTATTTAATTCATGGCTCGATAGAAATCCACGACCATAGAGAAGGATTTACAATAACACCCTGGTAAAGATAAAAAATTTACGCATCTATTTAGGGAGATAGAAAATATGACAAACCAGGCAGATTGGGAAATTTTTAGAACAAACGGGGTGAGATCAAATTGAGCACCAACATTGGCTCCGACTCGGGGATGGGCACTCCCTATGAGTGCTACAAGAACAATAGAGAAGACCATGTGCCAAAAACCATTGGGCAATGGAGTCAAGAGCCAACCCTCATGGAAAAAACTAAGAAACCAACAAAACCTAGTCACTAGGAACTAGGAAAACCAAAATAGAAAAACACGAAAGTAGAATGAAACAAAAAGACTATACACTATACAATGGTGTGCACCCTGATTCAGAGAAAACAATCAAGGAAAATTTTTAAGTTCCTTTGATTCATGGATATGACCATTGTAAGTAGTTCTGATACGTCTTTAACAACTGGTCATATGATTGTTTCTCTTTTCGATCCAAGTTGCTATCCGACCACATTTTTTCAGGATTATTCTTTGTGCATATTTCAAGTTTTTCAACATCTCTCGATGTTGCATAAAACATCAAAGTCTCAATAAAATGAACCTGCTCAAGATAACTGCATTGATCAATTTCATACTCCTTGAAAAGAACATAGCTCATAGCATTATCAACATCATTTTCTAGGTGCAATACTTCATAAGAAGCATTTTTGGGGTCCTCAAGGAGATATAACATTTTATTTTCACCAGGTAACTTCACAAGGCTTCTTTTAACTAGTATGGTGGCATAAGACGTCCATTTGCATGCTTCCACCCACACTAGCTGCCCACTTTCTAGATAATAACATTCCCACTTAGCAGACAATCCACAATTACTACATTCAAGGCTAAGTACTTTCCCGGATACTACGCCAATTGCACTACTAATCCTTTGACACATTCAACTACTCGAACGTCTCTTGAATCCATGGTAGTACATTTCCCATAAGTTGTTACTTTGAGATCCAACTCATTCATGACCTCAAGAGGCCTTATATTATATAAGGCTCTGAATTAAACATACAATTATGTAACACTTATCCTTAATAATAAAAGTAGTGAAAAATGGATCCACCTTTAGGTTTGAGACAAGAAACATCAAATGCTTTAAGGTGTTCTGTGGGTCATCATGCCCATTGAAAATGGAAAGCTAAGGTGAGATAAAGTTAGGAGGAAGTGGATAAGTAGAGATGGTAGGTTTAAAAGGAGTATGTAATAAAAAAGTATAATCTAAATATGGTGATACATGTAAGGTGGCTTGTTGTATATTATGAATTTTGGATTTAATATCATGATAAGGAGAAGTTAGGTCTTGATTTCCCACAGATGAGACTTGTCATACATGAGAAACTAAGGGTGGTGTAAAGTGATTAGTAGGAGTAGGAACATAAATGGGAATAGTGGAAATAGGAGGAAGAGTATAAGAGAGTGATTTAGTGACAACAAAAGTGGGTAAGGTAGTAGAAGTAGTGAGTTTTTCCAAGTTAATAGCTTCCTCACGAGAAACATGCAAAATTAAATCTAGATCTTGGGGATTCTCAGCAAGGTGATCGTTGATGGATTTAAGGTGAGCTTCAGTAAATTCCTCATGAGAATGAGCCATGGTGAAGAAAAATAAACCCTATAATGGTGAGGGAATAAGGAATAACCTAGAAGCATGTATGATCGAGTAAGGTTCACCAAAATCATTAACTAAAATTATCTAACTAGATGTAGTAAAATATAGTTAATCTAATCTATGAGGACATATAAAAACTTTAAATAAATCAAATTAGATACTATATAAATATGATAAATAATAAAACTAATAAAAATAGAAACCCTAATGTGTAAGAAGGAAGTGAAAATAACTCAGCTGATTCGATGAAGTGGCAGGACTATGTCGCATTGAGACTGGAAAAATTAGGACCACGAACGAATATTTAGGAGTGATGAAAAGGATCGATCTTGAACATCTAGCTACGCTGGAGTGCGTAGAAGAGGAATTATGTGCCTAAGGGAACTCGGTATAAAGTATGGGAACCCCGGTCCGCATAAAAGCTCGAATCTAGTCTTCACAGAGTCGAAAGGTAATCTTAAATATTCACTTTCTATCACATCAATTTCATTATATTATACCGGATTTCATCAATACCTCAAGATGGATGAAATACCTACACAACCCCAAAACAAACATCAAAACCTAAAAATTAAAATACATATGAAGGGAATTGATCGACCTCATCTTTTATAAAGGTGGAATTACTAATCGATTATTGCACTACATCTTAGTAATGATGTAGTTCTATGTGCAAGTGTGTGTGAACATTCCCTAGGTTTCTCTTGCTCAATTCACACTTTGTGAAGTAGCAAGCAATAAGCGCATGTAGAAAATGTAATAGAATGTGTGCATGGAATAGAATAGAATAACTCCCCTTAAGAAGTATTGTGCAGATTTCCTATCTTGTGGCTTGATGATGGAGCTATGTTAATGTAAGTGGTCTCCAATGCAATAGATGAATGCAACTCTAGACAAAGTGCTATAAGAAAGCGATGTTAGCTCCTCAATATGGTATCATAAATTTATATTTATAGGTTTCTCTTGGTATAATTTTGTAATTAACCCCAAAAATTCGACCACAAGAAAGATAAAGATGTAACATGGCTAGAAAGATCAATAAAGGTGGTCAAAATCTCTAGAAGGATCGGGGCATCCATGGTGGGACCAATGCACTCATGGGTACCTAGTACTAATCTCAAGTACCTCGGGCATGGATAAAATGATCCAGGATGATGGAATCTAATTAGGAATATGGGTGGAAGAGGTTCATAATGAAAAATAAAATACAATAAAGTGGATAAAATATGGGTGTTAATTTGTACATTTTTCCCTCCATAGCCCTTTAAATTATAGTGTGAGACCAGGATAAATAAATTTCTAAATTGCATGAACTTTTTAATACAACAAACAAGATCCCCATGGGACTGATTTGTCTTCACTTTGAATCCTTCAAGTAGCATAATGTGATCCTCTTGACCTAAAAAAATCTCCCCTAAGCTAATACACGTCATTTTTATCTTTCAATCATACTTTACATCACTTTCTAGGTCTAGATAGTGCATAAGAACACCTAATTTTCCTTCAAGCATGTCATTCTACACTTTAGGACCATGTTTCCTCAACTACAACCTTGATGCATTTTAAAACAACATATAGAGGCTCTAACAACTCAGTAACAACATAAAATACTTCCTAATTTCTCCCCATTGGCTAAAACAACCCCTTTCTAGTTAAAATAATGGATTTTTAGCTCTTACATTGCTTTGGAAACCTTGTGGGTAGATCATTCACTTAGGCTCGATCTACTTGCTCAATCATAGTTGTCTTATTATGATCGTGAAACACTTATAGGAAGTTATACAAGATCCCTTTGCCTTGATAATCATTCTCATACCTTCATCATTCTGTCATGTAGTTGTCATATCATAGAACCTAGTTCACCTTGTAGAAGTCACATATTGACTCCCCCGCCTTATTACTCTTTTTGCACTTGGGAGGAAACTCATTTACTAACCTATGTCTTTAGAAACTTGTGGGTAACTTGAGCAGATGATGAAATCCTCATAAAATCCATTGAGGATCATCATTCTTATACCAGAACTTGAAGGTAATCTGCCACCTTGTTTGGTTCTTGATAAACATTTTCCCATGCTTTTCTTCTATTTTACTCCTTCAATCCTTATTCATACTTCATGACCTTGACAAATATTTGTACCTTTCTAAAACTTTTAACCATATTTATGTTTTGTATCCTTGATCAACCATTAGCTCACAGTTTAAATACTCCAAGAAGTTTACTTATTTTTTCAAAGGATTTGTAGCATGAATTATTTTTCCTAAGATAGCATGTACCTAATCATTGTACAATTTGAGAAGCCATCACCTTGTTTCAAGTACTTCAATCTCATGACTATGATTCTAGAAAATCCTTTGACTCTAAGACCATACACTAACCTTTGTACTTTTCCCCGAAGCTCCATTTTCATAGTATAGTAACTTTGTAACATCCTTGGATTCGTCAAACTATAGGATGCTTTTTGAGAACACTTTATTATCCTACTCGGGGATTATTAGCACTGAAAATAGAGATAAATAAAATATTAAAACTTTATAAATTCACAATTTCTTCCTCATATATCTCTCGTGACTAATTCAAAACCATATAATACCAAGATCTTACGCAAATCTCAAGTAATGAGATCATCATCAAAACCTAAGAACATACTTTTTATTTCAAATACCCTTCATTGAAGCTTGGATTAGCTTTGCATCTTCTACAATCACTATTATATTTATCTTCACAATACTATAACTGATATACAAATTCATCTTAATCTATATTACATTTTCACCTATAGTCCGATGAAGAATACTTACCTTCGCCGCCCGGTCAACCTCTTACACAATCCATTGATACAATCAACCATCTTTAACAACTTTTGTGTACTTGGCCAACCTCTAGCTTCTCATTAGACATCACAACCCTTATTTTCATTTGCTTCCTTTCTTGAATTTTTCATTATTAACTTTAGATAAACCCTTCATATCTAAGAGCCAACATACATGCACATGTAACATTTCATGACCTATACTGTATTTATCACAATGAATCACCATTTTTTTCTTAGAACTTCTTTCTTCAAATCTTTACCATGGATTCTACATTCAAGTGGATAGTTTTTATAGGATTGAGAACTTAACTTTCAGCAACTTAGAGTACTTACTTGATTAAAACATTTCTTTAAGGAGAAAAAATACTTTCTAACACTTCAGGAAGTATATAATACACCTTCTTGTAATAGTCTATGATGCATGAGATGACATCATGATTTTTGAGGGCCATATATACCTTATACATGAATTATCATCTTCTTTATGACCTTAAATGCTCTTATTAACTCTTATAGGCCCTAAAGATACCTATCCTAAGTATGCACACCTGAACCTTGTCACTCAAAAAAATCTTCTTTGTACTTGAATTTATACGAGATAGATAGACATACCTCTTAGCAATCATGTTTTGAGACTTTTCACATTGAGATTCTTCCATATGAGCAACACAAATCCCAAAGTTTGTATTTTCAATTATAAAACCATCTTAAGAGAAGGAACATATTCATATCAAACCAAAAGCTCCATAAATCCGATAGATAGAGATTAACTTTATGACAATACACCTACATTCATTTTAACATATACACAACTTACTTGATGAGGAAATTTTCTACATACCCCCACTATTTATACATGTAGATATCATTCCAAAACTTCATGCTCTGCAAGATAGTGTCATATTAACTCTAATTTCCCCTGAATTCTTTGTATCCTAATGAATTTTTATTTGATTCAATGTATTGATTTGATCTTATTCATCTTATTCAATTAGAACTTGACTTACCTTAAGAATAGTAGGGTATCAGTGCTCAAACCCTTGACAACCTTCCAAAATTGACAGATATCTTATAGCTTACCTTTTTCAACTTTAATGTCCTTGACTTTTATTTGTGACTCTTCCTAGTCACATGGTATTCCTCTTGATGCTTTGAGCACCTGAAATATTCAACAAACATGAATCCTTTTACATATTCATAACCTCCATAGCTATTCATTCCATATTTTCTATGCCTCTTTTTAATCTAGTTATACTCTTCCTAAATAAATTAGGAGGATACTCTTGAATCTAACAATGCACTGACATTCTTTACATATGCGTCATAATGTATAAGACACATATAGGTCCACAATATTTCATAGATTTCCTCACATACCTATAGAGTGTAATTTACTCACCTGTTATACATTCAAATTACACGTCATATGTCATACAAACCTTTCTATAGTCTCCAAATACTATAAAGCATCATCTCATAAACCTTATAATGCACTCTTAAACCATGATACCTCTAAATCCACTAACTTGTACTAAGAGGGTTGTTAATATTCCTTTGACATATGATCTCTTATGAACCTTCATATCCAAGCACAAAACTGAACTATTAGAGTAGCTTCCCATTTACATTCTAACTATAGATATTCTAGATTCTAAGACTTGTAATTTGGTTTATATATACACACTTGAGCACCACAAGACCACCATGAGAACATCAAGAAAAAAATGTGACACCTCACATATCCATTTTATATGAATTTTTCATAATAGGGCAGAGGATAAGAAGACAAAAACTTTAACACATGTATAATTTATGGCATTGTTAGGAACCAATATCTCATCAACTTTTATATAAGACTTTTGACATGACTTTTTCATTTGATGACCAAAAACAAACCTAATAATCTTAAAGAACTTTGACACTACTTGAGAAGAGAGTGTGACAATAACCTTTGGGAGACAATATTTATGACAAAATTTAGATCTTTCATGTCAACCCTTTGAAACATTCAGACCTTCAATGTATATATTTACTTCAAGGCACACTACCATGAACTCGACACATAATGATGTCGAGACTCACACATCACACTTAATTTCATGAATTAAGATAAAACATTATAGTCCTATAGACCTTGAGACGCATTTTCAAGACCTTATATGCATAAACTGAAAGGTTGACATCTAATGAGAATCATGAAAACTATACCTATGAAATACAAGATACATACTAGGATTATTTATCCACCTATCTTAATATATATTCCTCCACTCCTTGTAGAATACATGATAGGTACTTGAACTACACTATATACATAGGGTGATACTTTTTTCTTCTATGATAGCTTCAAGAAAACCTCCAATGAGAATGAAATCTTTCATCCACTCATAATCACTGCTACAAGAACACTTCTTAGGGATATAGTCTTTGTTGTCTAACTTTCTCATTTCAACCACACTAGTCAACACTATTCCATGAATATCTTTGACCCCATCATAGATAAATTTTATGATTAGGTATTCTTGAAATGATAAATCTATTAATATAGGTTCAAACACATCTGGAACATTATCAAGCTCTTCTTGTAGGACATCATGAACATCACCATCCTCATCTTTTAGTCCTGGATATAATAGAATAATCTCTTAGGTCAAATTCTTCATCATCTCCATTAGGAGAACTTGCTTCAAAATCACTATATAGGGCTACCTTGACACCATCTGTCACCTCATGAGTTAGATTGGAGAAAGGAGTGTAAACACCAAGAACATCTTATCAAATATCAAACCTTAAGGGATTTAAGCATGTTTTCAACATAACCAATTGATTCTCTTCAACTTGAATCAAATAATCTTCTATGCCTATGCTTCATTAGGATATCCTTAAAGTGGTGAAACTTTCTTCTCAACAACCTACTATAATACCAATTGTTAGAAGCACAATGGACTGAGAGGGTGGTGGATCTATCCTAAAAATTAGTTTTCAATTCATTTACCATCACATGTATTCATTGATTCATTCAAAAATTAATCATCCATAACCATATGTGTGCATTATATATGTTGCATCAATCACAAGAGATTTAAGCAAATTACACAACACAAATACACCATATGTAAGTGGTAAACCCTTATAGAGAAGAAAACCCACTAAAAATCTGCTTATATTACAAAAATTAAAGATGTTTACTGAAGCAACAACTTCAAAAGGATCACAAACCCATAATTTAGTTAGGCACTAACCCCACAATGAGCACCTAACCTCGATTTTAGTAGAGCACCAACTCTACAAAGAGCACCAACCCCTAATTTAGTGAAGCACCCACTCCACAAGGAGGAAATAACCCCCTAGGATGAAAAAGCACCAACTCATCCACATGAAGATGATTTATCACTAATAATACTACTGCAACAACTTATAGAGATCACTTATTTAGCTCACACATCTTTTCTCAAACCCTAGATCTTCAATCTTGTTCTTTATTTGTCTTCTTGGACTCGTATTTCATATTAACGCTTACAAACATGTCTTAAAACATTATTAAATCTGTATAACATACAATAATCTATAAAAATCCTCCCTCATAACTTCTATTCACTCATTTATGGGTTACACTCTTCACCCTAAAGCAAGACTAGCTCACAAAATGAGCTCAAAGTTCACTTTTATATGTAATTATTCACTCTAACCAAACGGAGACTAGTCCTTCATGATATATTTGATCGATAAATATTTAATACATTCATTACCACAGAAAAATATCACCTAAATATGTCATCCTAGCCAAAAACCTCATTACATGTGTCAAAAATGGCTCAAAACCCCATGACCACAAAGATAAAAATGCCCTTACATAAAATACATACATAGTCATGACCCATAAATCATTAAATATGAGTAAAATACAATTTATCATTCATACACATTGTAATTCATCTAAACCAATAAAAATATTTAATTTAATGGGACCAGTTCACTTTGTAAATATAAAAAAAAATGTTTCCTATACCCTTCCACACCCTAGAAACTTCAATTGATCCTCAAATCACTTCAACAAGAGAAAACCATACCATGTACCAACTTTATGGAAATTTAACAACCATTATAACATTTCTAAGAAATTTATAATCCTTAATTCAACCTCCTCCTCAAACCACAACTATGTTTTCTTTCACCAAAACAACTCGTAAAAATGGATGTTTCCAAATGTTAACACATAAAAACATTTCTACATACTTTAAAGTCCTGGAAAAAAATTCATTACATACAAATTTCATCCATTTTCACATTCCAGGTGATATCAAGCATCACCCAATCGATCTCCTACTTCAAAAAGCTCCAATATTAAAGCAAAACACATCCTCTCTTAAAATGCCAATAAATTCTTGTAAAAAGAATGACCTAGAAACCCTATCAAATAAAATCAACATGAGAAAAAAATTATATAATTTTAAATATATTTGAATCCTCTTTCCAATAAAACTTTAATCATCTTCGTACTCCACAATATATGGACTTTTTATCTTGAACCATGTCATTTGAGACCCCAAAGCGCCCTTTGACCACCAACCTATATGGACCTCAAATGACCATGTACCGAATGAACATGTCCTAAAAATATATATGGAAATAAATATAATCTCACATAAATTATATAAAATCAATTTAGTTCATACCTCATTTGGACAACTTTTACACAAATTGAAACTCTTCATAAACTTGCATTTTTCTTGTGGGGCCCACATATGGCCACATGCACAAACAAAACTTTCTGGAAATATGGAATATTCATATAAAACATACAATAATAAAATTTTCAAAATGAATCAAAATAATCCTAATATACTCACTTTTCTCTGGAAGGCTCGCTCCTAGCTAGGGTTTAGCTAGGGTTTCAAACCACTTTAGCTTCTTAACGATCATTCATAAAATGTGACTATAAAACCACCTAATTAATATTTTTAACCTGAATAATTTACCTAATTATTTATTCGTAACATGTCAGGTCCCCATGCAAAGCAAATAATTCACAACGAGCATCAAAAGGTCCAATTTTTCTTTAAAAACACACTCAAACTTACCCGGTTTCACTAAAACTTTCATACCTTCAAATTTATTCCACACCTTGACATAAAAATTTGTGTGAACGACCATAAAAAAATCCTTTAACATTCCATAACCACCAAATATCTAATATATACATCAATATCTCCAGCCACACCAATTTATCTATGCTTAGTTGCATGTTTCTAAGTGTTTGCTTCCCAAGGACTTCATAGAAGCACCAAACCATTGAATATAGACCTAAAACTCACAATAAAATCCTTTTATACCATCACCATGTAGCTAAAATTCATTAAATAGAATGATCAGCTCCAAATCTCAGGCCTCTACCTCATTACATGTTCCATGGCTATAAACAAGCCAAGAATGACTTGACTCAACCATGAAAACTCATGAATTGACCTTGATGACATCATGTAGACCCATGGACATCTATAACACAATTAATAGACTATATATGACCTTATGAAAACATTAAACCAACTTATAATGACTCAAACCATGATTCTGCATACTAATCCAAATACCAAGACACTACTGAAGTCACCAAACCACACAACATTCATGCTTAACACCCAAAAAACGTCATAGGGAGACACATACATCACCATTACACCATTTTACATCAATGGTGTTGACATAAATTACAACACTAACCCATAATTGCCAAAAATATAGGCTCGTCCAAAAATATATACCCATTGGCCAAAGAGAGAATTATTGATTGGGATTTTATTATGGAAAAAGAAACAATAGAAAATAGAGACAGGTGTCTTTCCAACCATTGGATATACTCTATAATAAATTAATTTTCTAACCATGATGGAACACCCATAACATCACCACAATATCTATGCATGTAGCATGTATACCCATCATCGAGTGAAAGGCTCTCGAATGATTACTCGATGTCAATAACAATACGTCACATAAAACATCATAAATCTTGGAATGTATGTCCATATTCACTAGCACTATGGGGCATTATTTTTTATCATTATTTGAAACCTTTTAAACCCAAAATAGCCATGTTTTGGCCCATTCCTCTTTGTGAACATTTTGTTGTTGTGAGAGTTTCTAAAGATCTCATGAAGCGAGAAAAGCTATCAAACAAGTTTGGAAATTCATTTTTTTATGGAGGAGGGAGAAACAACTCACTCCATCACAAAAGGTAGGGATTTGGTTATAACATTTTATTTCTAATAAATATTAACTATTTTTCATTATGTGATTTTTTACATTGAAAAAATAGATCCCTACTCATGTAGTTTTTACAATATTTGTGGAAATTTTTGTAAACATTCACATGGCATCCCAAATTGGATTCATGTTTCTATCTTGGCCTTTTCAAGTAAATGGAAAACATTCACCATCAACATTTTTGGGTAAACAGAGTAACCGGTAAACAAAGACTTTGTAAGTGGATAGTTTCACGAAATCTCTTAAACTAATTCATAGGAAAAAATCCTTGAATAACAACTTAGAATCATGTAGCTTGAAAAATTGTTGGAAATAAGTAAAAACCATCTCTGTAATTTAGAATAAAAAGTTTCCTTCTGAGGGAATGTTTCATGTGATCATTTTTTTATGCATATCCCCAAAGTGTTTACTTGTAAGGGCTTTGTTGACTTTTCGAGCCTATGTTTCTTCAACCTAAAACATTATTTGTATGAAAAATGTTTTCCCTATACTTGTATGGGTAGATATGACCTACATTTTTCATTCCCCTTTATGTTATTCTCTGTTATAATTGATATCAGTGATTAAGTATTTAATGGATTGTTTGAACAAAATCACAAGAAACACACCCTCGACACAATCCTTTTACACAGGCATTGTGACCAATTTGAGTAGTGGTTTTGAATTGAAAATGGGCAGGAAATGAATACATGTTGTGGATTCTAACCACATTTAGGTTAATGTCATTAAATATTATGTATCAATGACATAAGCACATTATTATTTTATTGTTATATGATGGGAATAAAGTAAATGTGAAATGACATATGTAGGTCATCTCGGCCCTACAAGTATAGGGAATATGTTTTTATCAAATATAGAAGTAAATAGCTTTTATTAAAGCCGCTAGACATAATCAAAAATAAATATTCCCTAAGTTTGATGTTTAAATATAATGAAGGTGAGTAGATTTGAGTACTAATTAACAACAAAATGTAGTAATGCGGATAACTTTAAAATGTGTTTAGGTTACTATTTAAATCACACCATGTTTTGTAACAATAACATTACTACATTATTTATGTTTATTGTATCATAATCTATCATCGATTAATTGGGTTTGGGATGGGCATACATGTGTTATAAATGTTTTTTTATGGGGATATGCTCATTTTGTATAGAGATAGATGTGTCCCATTTTTTTGTATTCGAGAATCCTTCTTAAGGTATGTGTCTTGTGATTTTTTTCAATTTCTCAAGGTCTACTCATATTTAACAATATTATGTATATATATATATATATATATATATATCTCCTAGATTGATCATGAAAGATGCTTTGTCACAATTTAATTCGAGGGAGTATAATTGTATTTTATATCTAGTATTTCTACAAAAAAATATGCAAACCATAAACTTATTATGTTTACCATATATATGAATTGTCCAACATATATGGGAGTTGAGTTGGTGAATGAATCAAATATTACCTCGATTAAAATGAACCACATTTTTGTGTTTGTTATTCTCATAATCATGTTAGTATGATATTATGATTAGATACATATGGTTTTGACATGCATTTGCAACATTTTTTGGATGGGGATAGGGAATTTTTCTGTAGATATTAACCATCATTGAGCACAAATATTTGTTTACAAAAAAAGGTAAAACTACATGTATTTTGGGTCAAAAAGGTTTCAAATCATATTTGTATGGAGTGCCCCATATTGTCATCAAATATGGACATATGTGTCATAATTTATGGGCTACATGTGACATTTTTTTGTCGATGTTGATTCATCATGTTGGATCCTTTTTCCATGATGATGGGTATGCATGTTCCATGATTAATATTATGGCAATGTTATGGGGGTTCCATCATGCTTAGATGATGCATTTTGTATAGAGTATATTTGTTTCCAAGTTTAAATAAAAGCAATGTGAGTGGATATGAATACAAAATTATAAGTGGAGGAATATATATACCTAGTTTAAAACTATGTTTAGGTTACTATTGAAAAATACATTGTGTTTTTCAACAATAACATAACCACATTTTATTTTTGTATTTGAATCCAATTAGTAGTCCATGTGGGTGAAACACAAAAGTACAATGAATGTGAATGTTATTGAATACATAATACCAAGAAAGTGTATATATGTAGTTAGCTTTAAAATGTGCTTAGGTTATTGTTGAAAAACATAACATGTTTTTCAAAAATAACTTAACCACATAGTTTATATGAATTTATTGAAATCCGTGAACATATCAAAAGACCCAAAGAGCTTCCTCTTAGCCTCAAATGGCTTATAATCAGTCTTTAGCTTGGAAAATTTTAAGATATTTGACCCTCCTTAACCTTAGCCTTAGAAAACTCAGAAGAAACCCTAGAAACCTTTTTTCTCCATCATTTATAATCAAACAGAACTCCACACTTCCATCCATGGGAAAAATAGGATTTGGTATTGTAATCTTATAAGGATTCATTTTTATTTTTGGAATGATGTTCATGGTTATGATATGTACAAAAGAAACTCATCATGTTCTAGAAGTTTACATTTATAATACTTGGGAGGCACTAATATTTCACCCATTTCATTAGAATAAATATTACTTTTTCTATTATTTGTGTTTTCACATGAGTTGTGGATTTAGGCTTGTTTTAATTATGATTTCTTATATTATTTTCGATTCTAATATATACGGTGAATGAAATAAAATAAACTAGAACAAAATATAACCAATTATTACCTAAGAAGGTCCTCTATGTTTTTGGCCTTCGAATTCTTTGTATATCATTAGTGAGTGCATGAGAAAAAACAATTAGAGAGTTTTATAAACACTAAACCCCGGTAGGGGTTTTAATTTGTTACGAGACATTAGTTTTTTTCTAAATTGAAAATGCTTCTATTAATAATTAAAAAATACTTAAGTCAAAACATTAATCAAGAACAACCATGAGGATCTAGCAAGGGACTAGTTAATAAAATAAAAATTATACTAAAAACTAATAAAAGGGAGAGGAAACTAAGAATTATTGCATTTGATAGTCAAACTTGACTGTTGTGGTGATTATTATCTATAAAACATGCCTTGAACTCCATCTAAAATACATTCCAAGAATATTTAAGCCCATCTCGAAACCCATTAAACTCCAATTGGATAGAAAATGATATTGAATGCATTAGTTAGGAATTGGTATTTCACATCTTTTTAAAAAGTAGCATAACCACATTTTGTTATTTATATTCAAATCCATTTACTTGGTTATATTTATATTAGGTAACTAGACATAGGGATTTTGTTAAGTAAATTTTTGATGAAATTTGAGTGCCTCCACAATGTATTATGTGTCCTTTTCCGACTAGTCAAATTTCAATGGGTTTGGGATGGGCATAAATGTTTTTCTAATTTATTTTGGATGGGAATTTTTGCATTCTCAGTATGGAGATAATTTATCTTCCAATATTATGTACTAAGAATATTTATTAGTGCATATTTATTATGATTTTGTTCTATTATTATAGTTGTAACATGATCTTTGTCATCTTGGCTTGTGCAAATATCATGAACATAGAAATCCATGATAGTTATATGATAAAGTATGATCCAATATGTGTGTGTGTGCATGATGATGGGTATGCATATATAGTATGATGTTTTATAATTATTACACGATGCATCATGTATGGAGTACAACTGGTATAACTATATTCTATAAAAATGCCTTGATCCATATCTAAATTACATATAAAACACATGCATTATCATTGAAAAGGAAACAAAATATAGTATTTGTAAAAGCATTCGACATGATTCGATGGTGAACGAACAACTTGGATTGTTGACATTGGCCCATGATGTACATTTTTAATAAAGTATATCCAATACATATTTTTGTTTTATTTTCTAGATCTCCTCACCATTTTTATCCCGAATGATGAAAAGTCACATTCGATATGTAGCATTTAATACACTAACTTCCTCAACTATACCTATAACACTTTGGAAGCAAGGAAAATTAATTTAGTGAATATGGATTTGCGGGTAAAAAATTAACGTAAAAAATAGAGAAATGTGAAATGAAACATTTATTGAAGAATGTGTGGATTGAAAATAGATACATTACATAACTTTAATCCAGGAGATAAAAACATTTTTTTCGCTATAATACTGATTGTTTTGTCGGTTGGGCAAGCAACCATTAGGAAAGAAAATAGGATTTTAAAAAAATTGAACCTATTAAATGCATCACAACTTATCCCATCAATCCAATAGATTTAACACAATAAATTTATTAAATTACATCATGTTTTTAAGATAATAAAATGGTAGTGAGTCAAAGAAGATATGTAAAAATGCACCAAGTATGAAATCGAACATTTTCGTAGGAATCCTAGATAGAAAATAGATTTTTGTTCCCTCCAATTCCATAAGTATTATATTTGTTGATAAATACGGGATATTAAACACAATCAATGTTGTAAATTACAATGTTTTTATGAATTTAAGCAGATGCCATTGAACCAAAGAGGATATTGAAAAACACACCAAGTCTAAGACAAAATGTTCATCGAAGAAAGGTTGAATAGAAAATAGAGTTGCATTGATTCCAATTACATATGGAGAAACTTTATCCATCAATGTTACAATAGATTTTTAAAATGAATGTTGGAAATTATTGTGTTTATGATGTTGAGAAAATGTCGGTGAACCCAAGAGGAGATTGAAAACCACACCAACTCGAATAAAACATTCGCTAAAGAAAGGTTAGATAGAAAACATAGTTTTATTCACTCCAATCATTTATGTCGTAGCTTTCTCCATCGGTGCAAGATATCAAATACAATGATCATATTCCCATAAATTTAGGAGATTAAACAAATTTTTGTTTTCAACATTAAGATTTGTGTTATTTTCAACAATTTAATTTGCCTAAAAAGTACATGTTCTACCATTTTTTTCCCATGGTTATTAAAATTTAAATAGTGAATTTTTGTCTTATAGTCAATATGAGATCTCCACCCCATTTTGAGGCTTCCAATGTAAGTATAAGTGTAGGTACGGTAAAAAATTGTGACCATTGAGGTATCCCTTAAAAGAAAATCATTGTAAGAGGACTAGAAAGGTGAAAATTCAAAATAAAAAGAGTGGTAGTGCCCCATCTAAAATTCATTGTAATAATGGTGATGAGAATTTAGTGAAAACTAGTGTTACCACCCCCAATGATGAACAAAATGAAATAACGAATTAATATCCCATAGATCTTATATCTAATGAGGAAGGAAATGGAATATTTATTAAAGAATTAAATCTTGATGTAAAGAACCATTCATTGTTCATATGACTCGTGGTTGGAACAGGGAAATTTTTAGGAAGATATATGAGCGATTACACTTCCCCATCATGGTACGATAAAAATGGAAGTAGTGAAAGTAGTTGGGGTGATCCTTTGGATTCATGATCTAGCCATCATAGTTGTGAAACCTTCACCCATGGATCTACCTGAATGATTGATGTTGGGTCCATTATTTAAGTGTATGAATAATGTTCATGGTTTTATATAGTGTTGATTTAATTTAATTTATATTTTTACTTAAATCTATAGGTATTACAAAGTCACATATGATATTAAATGCTAAAGTACATATTTTACACAAGTAATCTAAGATGTAATATTTGACACCATAAGTAAATAAGAATGAGGAGGACTTAGTTAATTTGTTCTTGATTCGGGACTGGTCTAGACTAGGAAAACTATTGAATAGGAAGTGAAAAATGTATTCAATTCTCGGGTTAATTTCTGAAATCCATGTACATGGCCAGACATGGGCACCCATAGAATGAAAAGGGTACTAGGCATGGAGATTACTACTAGGTGCTTGTGACTACACTACTAGTCAAAATCTGATTTTTGTAGTGTAATAAAAGTTGCAAATAGTTATTGATAATTTATTATATGTTTCTATTTGATCACCAATGGTACATGTAACGTGCAAAATAGATATTAATTATAAAATCACATAAAGCACATCAAATCCAAAAATAAAGATGTATAATGGGATTCAAACTAACCCTAGTGATCACGCGATAGAGTTAACTTACAACCAAGCATTCCACTACATCTCAAACTCCATGTAGTTCTTGTGAGTGTGTAGAAATTATTCCTAGGATGTCCTTGTTCCAATGCAATTAATAGCGCGATGTAGATAAATGTAGTAATGTAGTAGAATGTGTGAATGGAATAATGAACTTCCACATCCTATGATGTTTATGTAAAAATTTAATCCCTTTCCCCTTGAATGGATGTTATATGTATGCTTTATAATACTTTAGGTTTCGTTTGGATGTAATCTTAGGTGATGATAGTAATGCTTAGATCTTGGTCCTTTAATTTCATCAAATAAATATGTATTTATATTATTCCTTTATTTTAATTTCATAATTTGATAACTGGAAGGTTGACCCATAAGTAAATAATATTCCTAAAATATAAAAGAGACCTAAAAGAAGCGAGTAAGGTAGAAAAGTGTTGCGGCGCCCGAGGGAACAAGGCACATGGGAGTTCATGTCCTAGTTGGGTGCTAGTGTTTGGAGCCATAAAAGATAAATAAGTAAAATACTTATTTGGTTGTAGGGTGTGTAATAAAAAAGAGGAAACAATAAATAGAGAAAATATGTCAAAGAAAATCATCAATCACTAGTTTTCTTTCTTATGAATCATATAAATGCTAGTATGTGTTTTGGACCTAGAAATGTACCCAAGTGTGTTATTTTATGTCTGCATTTTTCCTACTTTATGTTGTTGAGTGAATACTTGATAACATAAAGTATATAAGAGATGACCAGTCCTAATAACCATGTAGAGCCTGTGGTAAAATTCATTACGAGTGGAAAAGTGAAGCATGGAATGATGCAAAGTGAAGCGTGGAAAATAGGAAAGGAAAGTGACCGTAGGGGTGAAGTGTATCCATTGTACCGTGTTGTACCTATTGTTTTGCTTGTTGTTATAGCTTGTTATTGTTACTTCTTGTAAAGGTAGACCTATAAAAATAAGAGAAATAATGTATTCAAATTTTCTATATGATAGATCATAGAAAAGTGTGAATAAGTATGTAAAAGTGTGTAAAAGGAAAGTGTGCACATGATGTAAAAGAGTGTAAAAGGACATAAAAAGTGTCATGAAAATGTTGTGTAGAACCATTTTTTTGGTGATCTCATACCGATATATTTTTGTAGGCGATCGCCCACCAAGTGAAATTTTTCATGCAATCTCATGCCAAAGAACAAGTTTTTGGGAGAGATGTCTAATGTTACTCTCCATGCATGAATCTATTTGTTAAAAAACATTGCAGATGGTGTTGTTCTTGTTGTCCCTATTTTTTTTAATGTACCAAGTAAAATTTAAGTAGGAGATAAATTGTATTTTTTTTATGGAGGACTATGCCTAATACTATGAAAACTACTCGATAAACTACGGTCAACTATGTTGACATGAGAAACTCATTGTAGCTACCCTAGGACATTAGAACCAAGGAGAGGACAAAAGAATCCACACACATGCCTGTCTAAGCCTAGGCATTGGTTTTTTTTACGATGGTGAGAACCCAAGCCAAATTTTGGGTGATTCTTTAAATGTGTTCCTACTCTAATTTTATGTTGTGTTATACTTTGTTGTACCTATGAGCTTATGTGTGGGGTGATTTGTTCACCTAATGTATGCCCCCTCATTTGGGGTAAATGTGACATCGATAGGAGTGTGTGGACCAAAAGAAAGGTCTTGAAATTGATTCAAACAAAGATCCCTAAAGGGGAAGTAATGTGCATGGTAGAAACCAAATAACATGAAAATAAAGTGGCTAAATACATGTGTTAGTAGAAAAGATAAGAAGCATACATTAGAACACAAAGTGTAGGAAGTAAGTGTGTGGACAATTTACACCATGAAAATCAGGTTTCATACATGGGACATTACTTACAATGTCACAATAAAATATATGCTAAAGAATTCAAATGCATACAAGCAATGGAAAATCAAGACATAGGGTAGAGCCCATAAACAATAGCATACAAGTATAAATTTGTGACAAGGAAAGTGTAAGAGATAACCATAGTGGAAAATTGTCTCGTATGAAAATGTTACACATGAAGCACCCATTAGCATGTTAGAAAGATAAAAAGTATGTCAAGACGTGTATGTATCAATGTAAAGTGATGTGCTAGTAATAATAGGAAGTAGTATATAATGGAACAATATCACATGTGATGTGTGGAAGTAGTAAAGGTATATGGCCCCGGGAGCCTGGGTGGGATAGGAAACATATATAATTTCTAGCATCATTGTAGTGTGTAATAACCTATAAAAGTATTCATTCATAACTAAAGACCAAGTGAATATGCATGTGTATAGGGTATATATAATGACATAATAAGTATCAATGTAGTATAGTAAGAAAATTGCATCATGTAACAAGTATAAGAAATCAAGAATAAGTGCAACCAATATATGCAAATACAGTGTATAAGTGTGATGAGGTGGTATGCAATATGAATGTGATAGGAACAAAATGCCCCTAAATGGGTGTGTATGAGTATGAGATGAGGTTAATTTATAAAAGACCCTTCAAAAATCAAGAATGAACTATAGAGTAAGAGTGTGTCATCAGGAAATGGTTTGAAAATGTGTGCTAGAAAGATAGATCTTGAAGGATAGAATGTGAAAAGTGAATTCACAGTGAGGTTCATTTCAGTTTACACCCATGTAGTCATGTATGAAGCATGGATCTAGAGTGTGTCATAGGGTAATAAAGATAAAAGTTGTGTATCAATGTGAGTAAAAGAGATTAGAAAGACTATATGTGAAGCACAAAGGGTAATGTGTGTACGTAGATATTGTTGAAATATTTTGCACTTGTGAAAAAATAGGCAACTTGAAACTTCATTACGATGGATGGTATTGATGAAGTGGACCTAACTAGGGAATGCATTACAGTTTTATCATGTTTTCAGTTGCAGCAATTGATTAGTTACATGTAATTTGCAGCTATGTGTGTTACAAAATGGAACACCTCACATAGCTTGTTATTTTATGTTCATCCTCGAAAGGAAACACAAAAGCCCCAAAGGACTAATGCATTGCCTTGATGAAGGTGGGAATCACAGTTTAGGTGAAATGTTAAATTTGGGAACAACAAATAGAGTTGCAGTTTACAAGAAAGAGAGTTCATTATTAAGTTATAGGTATTTCAAAACTCTTTATTTCTGCATGTAAATACATTTAATTATGTGTTTGAGTTGTTTATTCCATTATAAAATCAATATACATGTCATAAATTTGAAAGCATAAAGAATTATACAACTCAAGTACAAAAATTAAATGTTATTTATTCATGAAGAAGTACAAATATTTCCCACACAAGCCATGGGATGTAACTCATAACTACTGAAGAAATAAGTACATATGCATGAAGTTAAAAGTAAAGAGTATAGAAGAAACCCATCATTTCCTTGGGTTCTCTTCTATTCTTCTTCACTTCAGCTTTAGCTCCATCTTTTACCCAAAGCTCTCTAAGCAGATCACAATGTACCTGAAAAATGAAAAAGAAATGCATCAAATTTGAGCTCAAGGTTTAATTTGTACCCTTGTACTATCTAACTACATGCAGATGGATTTCTAAAAAGAAGAAGTATAAGGTACATCATATACAAATACACAATTGATAAGAGAAATATTCTACACCAACACATATGATTCCTAGAATCATTTTAGAAAAGAAAGAGAAAAGAAAACTATGGAACATAAGAGAGGCCAAAAATCCTAAATATTTTCTAACTATTTCTTTAAGTGTGTAGGTATAGGTAGCAGATTATAAATCATAAATATTTTGCAAAATGATTACTATATAGAAAGGAAATACTTGTTGAAGGAATCTACATGGTGCGAATTTATGAGCTATTCTAGAAAAAGGAAAATACAGATAGAAGAAGTAAAAAAATAAAGGCATTGGGACACTATAATAGAAGAGAGGAAGAAAGATACAAATAACATTTCTTTTAGATGAAAGTTTTCATTAAAACACAGAAAATAAGCAAGGGTATCTTCCATATTTTGTTAGCAAACCTCTATAAGAACCCATGAAGATGATAGTTACAAGAGATACCACAAATGAAAATTCTAATGGTATGAATAAGAGATATAAGTTGAAAAGAACAATTAAAAATTTATCCAAATAAATGCAAAAATAAAATATATATTATTCAATTACAAATTCATGAGAACAAAATCTATTATGAAGGGACATGATGGCATTTCCATATTAGACTCAAAGCTAAAAGGTCAAAGTACACCTGCAAATAAAGCTTTGAAATCTTTTTTTAGAGTTCATGAAACAAGGAAAGTACATTCTTCAAAAGTTACAAGTGTAGGTATAGAATCTTAAGTTATTAAAGATAAGTGCACATAAAAATCTAGTTTCAACATGTATATCAGAAGAATCATGGAGATAGAGCTACAAGGAATCCCAAATATCCTATTACATGTTGTAATCAAAGAAGAATAAAGAAAATCCTCATCAATCAACTACAAGTGTTTTAAGATTGGATGTCAGTAATTTTAAATTCTAGAAGGAATATAAAGGCAAGATCCTTCATGAAAATGTGTAATTTTCATGATCGTAAGAATGAAGAGTTTGCTAAGAACACCACAAATTTGAGATATAATGGTACAACTAGTTCCAAGAATAATTTGAAATCACCAATAACATATGCATAGAGAAATATATGGAGTTTGAATCAAGAAGAAAGCATGGTTAAAGTTACAAGTGCTATTTTCAAGATCCAACAATCCATCAAGTCTTCACCTAAGAAATTTCAAAGAAAAATGCACTAGGAATGAAGCCTTGTGTTTTGGCAATAGAGATATTTCACTAATAAGATGATACTAAAAATTCTTAGTATAACAAACTTATAGAAAATAGAACCTATAACAACAATCTCATAAAGCATCAACAAAGGAATTCATAGTTACACTTTTAAGTAATCTATATAAAAAAGTGCATATTTGTTTTCAAATCTAGAAAAACAAATCACGGGTTCAAGCTCAAATAATTTCAAGTAGAATTTTAAACACCATGAACTAGAAAAATTACGTGTTACTCGAAATTAAAAGTAATAACTCCAAGAAACTATCAACACATTTTTGAAGCATCGTTCAATGTAAATCGAGAACAAGCCCATCTTGCAAAGTTACAACAAAAGTGCAAATTTTTAGAATAGAGATCTTCATATTAAAGTACATTTTTCAATTTTTAGAGTGCATATTTTAAAGAACACGTACATAATTTATTATGTATTCATTCCAATTTCAAGACTTCATTTAAGGTTCAGAGGAATACAAGTGCATAGTTAGAAGCTCCAATCTTTCGGGAATGAAAGACAAAATATAAACTTGAGACAATTATACTTCAAATAAATAAAATTTCATAGAGGCACTTCTAGCCTTCGGTCATAAATACGATGCATTTTTACAAAATGGGGTATGATTATATAACCAAGCAACATTCATGAGATTGCAAATGCTCACAGCAATGAAGAAGCTCCATTATCTCATAAGATAGCTAAAAAAGTAGAGTTTTGTTATTTAAATCAATCACATACATGAATACAAATGAAAACGATGCCTTATATCATTATAAGAAATTAAGCGAGTTGTACCATTTTCAATGCTAGAAAATAGACTGCAAGAATAAGAAGATACATATGCATAGTACCAACATGGAGCTCTTGGCCATCCACCAAGGGCCATTCTAACAGACAAGAGCTTGTGCAAAGGAAAGCATTGAAATAATACACACAACTCATTCTAAGAAAATTAGAGAAAATGTAAAACAGAACTCACAAGGAGTAAAAATGGTAGAGCATCTATTTTTCAATCATGATACAATAAGCACTCAAGTCTCTGAAACTTAATTTGGTTACAAACCCAAATTTGGGTTGAATCAAGAATGCACAAAGAAGCACATATTTTAGATGCACAAGAAGAACAGATTTGTAGAACATTCTTCATCAAAGTACACATAAAAGCCAAATCTAAGTTCACAAGAGGTTCATAACGGGAATGCATAGGTATAACTTGTTGGTGCTTGATTTAGTATCACCTGTTGGATATAATTTTGCCTTGTTTGTTAAAAACTTCTCAATCCACCGGTTTGAAGTATTTTATCTTGCCGTATATAGATGCATGAAAAATTTCTCCCTCATTTGGTTTCCATTGTCAGTCCTTTCCTTGGATCATGAATCACATTGGGTCTTGGTATTATTTATAGTCTTCTCTCTATGGGAAAAAAAATTGTTATTGGCTGTCTTCAACGATTGTGCTTCCTTTGTAAACCCTATCCCAACATCTATGGAAATGTGGTCTTTTCTAAGCTGGATACTGATGTGGTAGGTCTATTTGAATGCGGTATGATGAAGGGTGTGAAAGTATAAGGTAAATTCATTAGACCCATAAGATGACACATGGAGGGCCTGCACTTACTTAAGGATCAGCCTGCGGGTCCCGCCTTTTGAGTTACACTAGGGAGACACGTGGATGTTTCAGCGGTTCCTCTTTATACTTAGAATTTTCAAGTGTTCGGTGCAACTTTGTCAAACCCAGGACACATGGAAGGCCTGCGCTTGTTTGGGAGTCCTTATTTTGAGCCTCATACCAAAAGAGTGCCAAAGGGACACATGGAAGTTTCAACTCAATCTGTCCATACTTAGAATTTTCGGTGGCGAGATGCATTTACGCCGATTTTCGGACATGTGGAGGGCATGCACTTACTTGAGGATCCATCTCAGGTCCTACCTTTGGAGTTGCATGAAGGAGACACGTGGAGGCTTCTGCTGGCTCCTCTTTATACTTAGAATTTTCAAGCAACTTTCTTAAGCTCGGTACACATGGAGGGCTGCATCTATTTGGGGACACCTTTCGAATTTAAATTTTGAAAGAGCACCGAAGAAACACGTGGAAGATTCCACTAGCCCTGCCCATACTTAGACTTTTCAACAGACAAGGAAACTTTCTCGGACCCTAGGCACGTGGCACCTTCTGTTGGTCCTTAAACTCTTTCAATAACTTTTTCAAGTGAGATATGTGTTGAGGCCGTGCTTGTTTAGGGCCTCCACTTTTTCGCACCATATCAAAAATGCCTTTGGAGAGACAAGTGGGTGATTCCATGGCTTCTCTTTATAGTGAGAATTTTTGAAGGCTAAAGCAAACTTTCTTGGGCCCAAGGCACATGGAGATCTTGCACTCATTTTAGGTCATGCATATAGACTTCATCTTTGAAGTTACACCAAATAGACACGTGGAAGCTTTTGCTAGACCTTCCCATAATCTGAATTTTTAGCAATCAGTGCAACTCTCTAGGGTTCTAAAACATGTGGAGGGCCCGCGCTTGTTTGGGAACCTGCAGTTGGACTTCACCTTTGCAGTTGGGCCATGGAAACACATGGAGGTTTCCACTGACTCCTCTTTGCACTTGACCGAATCAGACTCGTAGTGCACGAGTGTAGGTATCCATGCAAGGGCATTCATTTCTCAAGGTGTATTCTCTAGGATGAAAAGTATTACTTGTCGGATCCAAACCATATGGAGCCACCTCAAAAATGATAAAAAGGGGATTTATTGCACAATAGAATAAAAGAATGATTAAGAAGACTATAAAAATTATGATATGGCATCCCATTCATAGTTGAGGGTCTGAGAAATGTGATCAGTTCATGATTTATCCACCTGGCAGCTTTGGGTGTAAATTTTTTAAACATCACTTTCTGGAACAAACTTGTAGCAAACAAAGGATTCCTCGAATATTCTTCTTTTGGAGGGGAAAATTGGGGATGAGTGAGAAAGTGCAATGTATAAGTATAATGAGAACACTCTTTCATAGGGGGTTAAATTTTCTGAGAAATTTTGAGAGAAAACCATTTTTCCGAGAGGTCGTCTAAGAGACCAATTCATTTTCCTATGACTTTGGATTCAATCACGTTAAGGTGGTTGCAAGTGTACAGCTATTGACAGGCTCTAAGATTGTTGAGGAAAATTTCTCTGTTGATGAATCTGATGAACCTTGAATGACTCTGTGTTGATCATGTGCATTATTGTGTCTGCTTTTCTTTCAGAATGTTTTCAAATAGTTTTTCTTGTTCTTATTGCAATCTTATGTTAACCTTATAGTTGAAGGAATATCTTGGTTGTTCTTAAGCATTTTGTCTGTGATTTTTCAAGTTTTTGTTAAAGATCTCAAATATTTGGTATAATCAACTTTATCCTTCTTAACATTCCCACCAAAAATATTCTCAAACAATGAATCCTACACGAACTACCCCTGTTTGTATTGTGTATCCACAAATGAACAAATTCCAGTGCTAAAGGATGCAGGGAAAATTAGGATTCAATTATCGCATTTAGTAACCTGAAACTTTATCCAGGAAACATCTCCACTCTCTAGTCGACAACTCATGAGAGTTATATTTTATTTCATTGATCATATTTACTCAAGGTTCTCACTAAAATTATGCATAGAAGGATCTCTTAATGTCCTTCACCAACATGGGTTATAGAATGGATCATCCTGCCCTAGTTGAAGGCACAACTTAAAGTAGTGAGGTGATATCCACTTCTCCAATGCTTGAGTGAAAAAGGGTCATTGAATCCCCTCCTCAACTATAAAATGACTCATATCATGGTTCGTCTGTCTCTAAGCATCCTGCCGGTTTGTGATGATGCTTGACCCTCGCAGGAGAATCAATTTGGATACCAACACTAAAGTGGTACCATTTTTGGGGACTATTTGAACAAATGCATACACATACCGACCCAGGTAATGATTCTTGCATGATTTAAGTACAAATTCATTGTTTAAATGTCATCCTTTGTTAAAGATTTGTAAGATATTTGAAAGATTACAAGTTGATTATGCAGTATTTCATGTTTATAGGGGTTATTGCACTAAATTTACATCAATAGTGATAAATATGGGTAAAGGACGGTCAGATCTGTTAAGATTTTTAGAAATTAAGCATTGATAGACAATTGGCAAGCTACTTATAGTGCATCTACACAACTAAGGTGAAAATCCTTAGTGGTGACTCCACATTGAATTGAAATTTTCATGATTACCAGTGTCTTACCTTGTGTCAAGTGAAACTTTTCATTAATATGTGCGAATTTGGAGGGAAGAAGATCTTTCTTCATTAAGGACCCTACTAGAAAGTTATTCCCATAAGCGGGAAAGACAAATTCAGAAGGAAAACGAGTCCGAGAAAGTTATTGGAGATCAAGAATCAAAAAAGGAGATATCATTCATGAAGGGTGATCGATCTGTAGTTGAAGATTACCATACGTCCTTAGGTGATTCTAAACCAATTAATCTTTATATAAATTTGAGTTCTCCAACCGGAGAGGGGCCATCATTTATGTCCGAAAATCCTTCCTCTCGCTTTCCCCTATTTCTTCCAAGGTTGATAGGGTTTTATAAGAAGTTCGAGTCATTAGAGGATATCTATTTTGAAATCTATACTCTTGTGCTCTAAATACCCTTTATTGCCTATCATTATGTTTCTCTGTAAGATCTTGCCTCAAGGAAATATGCCCCATCCTCCACCTAGAACTCCTTTTGTTGTCAACACTTTTGGACCTATAGATTCCATAGGTATGGATGGATATCCTAATATGGTGGCACAAGATGTCAGAAATAGGTTGCCAAAATTTCAAGGGAATAATGCCATCACTGGTGACCAACATTTAAAACTCTTTGTTAATATGAGGTAATATTTTGAAATTTAGTTTGAATATGTGTATATAAAACTATTTATTCATACTCTTGAGGAGGATGCACGTGGTAGTAGAAGGATTTACTAGATATTTCAATAGATTCATGGACCAAAATGAAAAGTTCATTTATATTGCAATATGGGGAAAAGATAGATCCAAGGTTCCTTTTATCTGAATTTGAAAATATAAAGAAAAATCCAAATGAATCTGTCCATGATTTCAATACTCGGTATAATAAGACCTTGAATAGGCTACCTGTAATCCTAAGGCCAAGTGATGTGTCCTATTTGATAAAACTTTCGGACGCTTTTGATAAGAAGGCTTCTCATCACCGAAAGATAAAAACACGGGAACATTAAGACAGGATTTCACCATGGCCTTACAAGTAGAGAATAACATCAAGGCAGTTGGAAATCCTCCTAAGAGAGAAGGTGTTAAGTTGATCAATCCTGAAAAGCCTCAGTCAAGAAAAATTGTGGATCTTGAAGAGGTTGTAAAATATTTGGCTGGAGAAGTTAAAGAGATATCATATAAGTTAGCTAGAGAAGAAAAGGGAATAGGACAAAGTTCCTAGGGTCAGCACAAGCCACATGGTCAGGAGAGATTTGGAGATCACCCCAAAGGTGATCATAGACCAGATGTCCGAGGAAAAGGGGATGTGGCGTCAGAAATAGATAGCCTCTTAACCCCAGGAGAATAGATTTGTTCCTGACCCTTTGACTGCCAAGGTTGCTTCTGTGGACGAGGCCAATATCATCTAATGGTGTGATATGTGCTTCTTACCACACTCCCCATGTGATGTAGATCAAGGGGTTGAGGAAGAAAATGATGATGTGTGCATGATGGAATGCCCTACAAACTCACGGTAAGGGGCAACCTCAACTCAATTTATAAGTGCAAAAACTATTGAAGACTTATGGGATTTTGTCCACCGGTATTGCCTCTTCCTCCCATTAATTCTTTTGATGTTGATATGCTAGAAGAATTTGATTTTCCCAATCATGATTTTGAATACTTAAGGGATTTGATGATTAAAAATTATCTTTGGAGGGATCCTCCAAATAGGACAGAAAGCTGTTGACGATTGCAATAGTTGCTCGGGAGAAAGAATATAACACCGAAGTAAGGTTATCAAAGGGGACAGACACAAACCAAGCCAAAAGTTCCACTTCTTACAAGTATCCCAAAAGAAACCCCTAAGAAAGATACATCGGAAAAGGCCAAACTACCCCAAGTGAAACCTATGCTCCCCGCCAATGCGCAGATTCTAAAGACTCCCATATTATTAGATGAAGTTGTCAATCTCCTTGTAACACTACCCTACCCAAATATTTTCCTTGTGACATATCCCAAATCTTGAGTTGAATAAAGGTTATTGTTCCTATTGTTTAATTTTTTAGAATCCACGAGAAAAGGAAAAGGGCATTCGAATATTTGGGATTTAAGGAAGAAAAGATTACTCAAGGAAAAAGTGTTAATAATATAGAGGTTCCTCCTATTATTGCAGAATTAGAAATACCACAAGCATTGGAGGAACTGGGTGAATCATTTGAGGTATATTTGGGAAATTCTATGGTTGAATATCAACTTAATGTGGATCCATTTTTTACCACTTTGATTATTAAAGATAGGTTGGTACATAACTGCATGTTTGATTCAGAGCCTCATGTAATGTAATGCCTCTTGAGGTCATGAATGAGTTAAATATCAAGGTAACAACAGATTTTAGGAAATTTACTGCCATGGATTCAAGATAAGTGCCAGTAATTGGATATGTCAAAGGATTAGTAGTGCAACTGGCATCTTTTCTAGGAAAGTGCTTAACCATGAATGTGGTTATTGTTGATTTTCCTACCAAATGGGGGATGCTATTATACAGAAAGTAGGTAGCTAGTGTGGGTGGAAGTGTGAAAATGGACATGTCTTATGCAACCATACCAATTGAGGGCAGCCTTGTGAAGTTATATGGTGAGAAGAAGATGTTACATCTCATTGAGGACCCTAACAATGCTTCTTATGAAGTATTGTACATAGATGTCGATGTTGGTAATTTTGTGGGCTATGCTGATTGTAAGGAGCATAAAATTGATGAGTGTGAATATCCTGAGTAGGTTGGTTCTCCTTGGACCTTGATGTTTGATGGGGCTTGTTCTAGATCTAGTAATGGCGTTGGTGTTGTCTTGATATCTCCAAGCCAAGAGGAGTTTAACTTTTCTTTTAAACTCAATTTTGAGTGCACAAACAATATTGCTGAGTATGAAGCACTATTGTTGGGTTTAAGGATTTCTTGGAAATATGGTGTCAAGGATATTATTGTTAAAGGGGATTTGGAGCTGATAGTCAAACAAGTTAGAAATTTGTATGCTACAAAGAGTCAAATAATGAAGCAATACAAGCATGTAGTTTGGGACTTCATTGAAATGTTTGACTCTTTTAATATAACACACCATGATAGGAAGTACAATACTATAGCAGACAAGTTGGAAGTGTTAGGATCAAGGTTTGAGAACTGTACAGTATCCCCTATTGTGAATATGATATTGAAATATTGACTAGGCCATCTGTCCCTGATAATATCAAGCATTGGCAAGTTTTTGAAGATGATGCTCAGGTCCAAAGGTTTCTATAGAATAAAGGGAATTTTCCAATCAAAGTATGGATTGGGAACCAATGGTTTGTGTAAATGACAGAAAAGAGACCTGTTTGGTAAAAAAATATCCAATTGAAAACCAATACTATTCCCAGAGGTTTGGTTGCACTAGAATCAAATTTTGATAATGTTGATTACATTATTAATAGACACATGTCATCCTCGAGGGATGTTGAAGAATATAACATGGGCATAGAGGATAAACCTAGGAGAATTTGGCTAGGAAGCAACTTGAATAGAGAAGAAAAGTAGTCATATGTCCAATTGCTAAAAAATTACCATGACTGCTTGGCTTGGTCGTATTCAGAATTGAAGGCATATAGGGAGGATCTCTTTTAGCATGAAATACCCCTAGAAGCCAATGCCAATCTGTTTAGGAAGAAACAAAGACCAATTAATCCCCTCCTTTCCTCAAAAATGCAAGAAGAGTTGAAAAATTTAAGGGATGGAGGAATTATATAGCCTACAAGATACTCCTCATGGGTAGAAAACCCGGTACATGTTCGAAAGAAAAATGGGGATATAAGATTGTGTGTTGACTTCAGAAACTTAAATAAGGCATCAATTAAAGACAACTATCCCTGCCAAATATGGATAACATGTTGCAATTGGTTACAGGTTCAGATTTGTTATCCACTTTGGATGGTTTTTCTGGGTATAACCAAGTGGTTGTGAAGTAATCGAAAGAATCAAAACCACTTTTACCACCCCATGGGGAACCTATGTGTATGTCATAATGTCATTTGGCCTGATGAATGTTGGAGCCACATTTCAAAGAGAAATGGATGTAGCATTCTCAGGATATATAAATGACTTCATTGCTGTGTATTAGGATGATGTGACAGTCTTTTCAAGAAAAAGGAGTGATCACCTGCAACATTTACAAAAGATGTTATTAAGATGGAGGGAGTATGGTATATCACTGAATTCCAAGAAGTGTCATTTTTGGGTTCAAAAGGAAAATCTACTTGGACATATAGTTTAAAAATAAGTGGTCATGATCGATCCTGAGAGAGTGGAAGCCATTAACAAAGTTCCTATTCTAAGAAACAAAAATGGAATTCAGTGCTTTTTCGGGAAAATAAAATTTATTAGGAGATTTATCTCTAAATTTTTGAATTGACTATCCCAATCACTACTATGTTGAAGAAGGATCAGAGTATCAGATAGGAGGAAGAAACTATTCAAGCCTTTTCTGGGATCAAAGAAGTATTGTAGAATGCCCCTGTTTTAACAACTCCTGATTACAAAAAGGCCTTCCAAATGTTTTCTTTTTCTTCAGAGAATACTATTGCATCTGTGTTGTTACAAAAGGATGATGAAGGAGCTGAAAGGCCAATTGCTTTCTTTAGTAAAGCATTACAAGGGGCAGATCTGAAGTATACTATCATGGTCGTATATTTTAAGTTCTAAAGTTATAGCCTATGTTCCCCATACCATGGTTAAAGATATCCTGTCAGAAATGGACACTTCAAGTAGGAGATGCCGATGGGAAAACAAATTGCAAGAATATGACATGGACATCCAAACTAAAAAATTGGTTAGAGGTTTGGGCCTAGAAAAGATAATGACAGAAAGTAACCTACAAACAGTTGAGATAAATGAGGTTGAAGAAGAAATATTGAATATTCTTGAGAAATTGAAAAATTCTGAATGGTACAAGGATATTATTTTTTATCTCAAACATCTACAGTGCCTTGAGTATTTAAGAAAGAATCAAAAGAGAGCACTTAAGTTAGCCTCCCAGAAGTACATCATCACTAATTATGGGTTAGCTTGGAAGAACCCTGAGGGAGTTCTTTTGAGATGTATCACTAAGGATGAAGCCCCGAAATTAATTTATGATTTCCATGGAGGAGTTTTTGGGGGATTTTGTTGGAAGAGTCACAACCCATAAGATCTTAAGGGCTGGTTACTAGTGGCCAACTCTTTTTAAAGATATAACTCTGCGTTGGTAAGAAAGTGTGAGAGTTCTCAACGCGTTTTCAGAAGACCGAAAGCTATGGGCTCCCTCCCTTTGTAGCATGTATCAACTGAAGCCCCCTTTAAGTAATGGGGAATGAACTTCATTGGTGATATTTCAGATAGTTCAAGTGTAGGACACAAGTGGATATTAGTGGAAACTTATTACTTCACCAAGTGGGTGGAGGACATCCCTACCAAGAAAGCTACCCACCAAAATGTTATAGACTTCATTCTAAATCATATAATTTACATGTTTAGAGTGCCTACTAAGATAGTTGGTGACAATGCTATGAGTTTTCAAGCCAAACCTTTGGTAGCCATGTGTCATGAGTATGGGATCAATTTAGCATATGATTCAAATTATAATCCCCAAGGTAATGGACAAGCATAATCAAGAAACAAGAATTTGTTGAAGATAATCAGAAGGACCTTGGAATTAAACAAACAAAAGTAGGGCGAAAGCAGTTGAAGTTTGTTGTTTGGGCTGATAGAATCACTGTAAAAAGAGCTACTAGAAAGATCCCGTTTAAATTGGTGTATGGAACTCAAGCTCTACTTCCCCTTCATATGCAATTTTCTTCTTACTAATTTATCCAACAATTGGAGGACTAGGAGGTAAGTCCTTATGATGCTCGTATTAATCAAACTATTGAATTAGATGAAGAGAGAAGAGTGATGAGTGCATTGTTTGGCTCATTTATATCATTTCTTTAGACTGGAAATACTCTTCGTGATATGACTTATTAGTATATGGGGATGTTTTGTGTAGTCATGTCTTAGTAGGTTGATGCATTTTTCCTTGCTATTATTTATGAAAACCATTTATCCCATGAAATTCCTACTAACTGCCTTTATGAGATCAAATGTGATGATGTGTGCAAGGACTAATGAAAGTTACTAGTGGATAAGAAGCCCGAGTTCAAAGCATGCAGCTGAAGACTGCTTCCATCAAATTGACCTTTTAAGCTTGGTCTTGACTCTAACAGCCCATAGGAATCTATGAGTTTTTAATTGATATTTGATGGACAGTGTTTTATGCCGACTGATATGGAAGATCTTGTAACCAAAATTATCTATATGAAGACTCTGTCTTGTAACTTGAGACCACTTTTTGATTATCGAAGAAGATTATCTGCATACTGTTCTGGATTTGTTTTTGATATGTTATGAAATCATTTCAAAGTTAATGAAAGCTATGGAATTTTGAGAATCAAAATTTGTTGATCACTCTATCCCGAGGAAGAGCAAGGGCCCAATGGACCAAGGAGATACGAGGTTACTTTGAGTTTTACATGCATACAGTCCTTCGATTAGTTTTACTGCAATTATCATTTGATGAGTTTCTGCATGCATGCTTTGATTATTTTTCCCTGTTTTCTCCATTACCACTTTCACTTAGAGTAGATGTTTTTGTTATGCAAATTTAGTTCATGAACAATCTTGCTTTCTGCTAAAAATTCTAGTTTTTCAGTTGTGATTTAATTTGATAAGAATAAGTGTGTGCGTATTTTACTGTACAATAGAAGATTAGTTTTTGAAATCCATTTCGTTGCAAATAGTTGAATTCCATAGATTTTAATGCACTTCCGTAGAATATTCATTAAAACTAAGCAACCCCCAACAAACTCAATGTATAATTGGTTCTCCTAGACTCCATTGCATATTTCCTTAGACACATTACGGCTTAGAATGAAATTGACAAAGATTATGTCGATTAAATGATTGGAAGAATACAATGACCCATTATTTTATGCACTGTTTCCAAGGAATAACATAACCATACACTCCATTATTTTATTCCATATGCTATGGGTGTTAATGGAGTTCATATAGGAAACCATTAGTTCTCTTGGAATTTGATTTAAACCAACCAACCTAGATGCATAGGTCACAAGATAACCAAGGGAGATTTATAGCATGTAATATTCAACAAATCTCTTTAGACACTTCACAAGAGAGAAACACTGAGAGTGATACAGATTCCAATTCCACACCTAGAACCTTTTCTGAGCATTCGTATCCTCTTCACATCATTCTGCAATGGGGGATCTTGGGAATGCTGAAGAACAACCTTTAGGATGAACATTTACATACCCCATTTTCCTCGATGTAGATGAGGATGCACCCATGAAAAAAATCTCACCATCCATCCTCCCCCTCTTTCAAGGAATGACCAAAGAAGACCCTGATCAGTTTCTGTTTGAATTTAAAATCCTGTGCCAGACATATGATTACTAAACTGACAATCAAAAACTCAAATTATTTCCCTCCACTCTCAAAGATTCTGCTATGAGATGGTTTATGGGGTTACCATCTAACTCCATTAATTCCTAGGAAGCCATGGAAACAACCTTCCTGGATAAATACCAAGATTATTATAGAGGAAGGGATAAGAAGGAGGAGTTCTTCCAAATACGACAAAAGGAAGATGAGAATCTAGAAGATTATCTGGATAGATTCCTCTTTCTCCATAAATGCAGTGGGTATGAGTTACATGTAGACATCACTAAAATAATCTTTCTGAAAGGAATGGATGAGGAAACCAAGGATTCTCTCCATCTCATGGGAGGTGGAGACATGCATAAGCTTACCATGGAACAAATTACTGAGCTATATAGAAGATATTGTAGAACACGTGGAGGAAGAAGAAGGAAACAAACATCCAAGTATTTGGGTACCTCTGAACTTCTAGAAGAAATGACCAACATGAAAATAGACATTCTACTGCAATTAACATCCACCATAGATGGAATCAAGGAAAAATACACCCTTGCTAAAGAACCATTGGAAATTCATTACCCTAAATGTTGAAAGAGACACCCCTTGAGAGAATGTCCTTTGGATGTCATAGATATGTGCTTAATCTGCGAAGTGATTGACCATGACACTAAACATTGCAAACTTTTACCACAATTTAAGGGAGGTTTGAATGCCATCTCTCAAACAAGTGCTGAATTAAAATTTGCCCAAAGCCCAAACAATCAAGGTGGATTCCCATCTAGACCAACTCAAAATCCCTGGAGAATGCCATGGCCAAATCAGATCTCTCAGTCTTCTTGGGGACAACCTGAGTGGGTAAACTCAAACTGGATGACTTATCCATATCCACCACCTTGGAAAAATCCCTACAGTCATTCGGGTTGGGCTCCACCACCCATAGCCAATCCTTGGCACAATCAACAGTGGGGTCCTCAACAAAATTTTAGCCAAAATCAGTCCTGGGCACCACCACAAAACAATAATCAACAACGCAGGTTCTAGCAGCCACAACAAGCTTTAATGCCTCCACCTCAAGCCTACCAAAATCAAGGACAAGCAACACAAACACAACTTCCGGCTCAGCCAGCTAGCCAATCCTAAAAATCAACAGATAAATTTGATTGATGACACAGATGTAGGTAACACCATGCAGGTTAACACTATTGGTAATTTACGATTACGATCTGGAAAAATATTCAACCCTCCTGTTATTATCACAGAACTTCCTGATGATGCCAATAAGGAAGAAAAACATGAGGGTAACATTGGTTCTTCACCAATTCCAAATAAACAAGATGAACAAATACCCACACCGACTATAGCCCCTTTTCCTGAGCGATTACAGGACACTCGGATTGCAAATGAAACAAAACTAGTTCAGGAATTGAAAAAAGTGCATATTGAGGTTCCACTACTACCGCAATAAGGGACATCCCTAAACTAAACCAAACCATTAGAAACGAATGTATAAAGACTCCAGTAAGAAAAAATAAATACCCAAAGAATGTCAGAGTCAAAGGGAATTTGGCTAATTTAGTTGCTGGAACCCTCATCTCACCAAAATATGGGGATCCTGGGAGCCCTGTCATTACTATTTGTATAAACAACCAGTCAATATCTAATGTTTTGGTGGATCTTGGTGCTGCTATTAATGTTATCACAATAGAAATGTTTAACCTACTATCCTTGATAGGACTTCAACCAACCAACATTGTTCTGCAGTTAGCAGATCAATCCATTGTTGTACCTGATGGTGTGGTTGAAGATATAATGGTCACTATTGAATCATGGGAGTACCCAGTTGATTTCATGGTTTTGTAGCCTAAAGCTTAGAAGTTGGGATATCCAGTCATCTTGGGAAGACCTTGGTTGGCTACGGTTGCTACTTACATTGACTATAGGTCAGGCAACATGACAATTCTAAATGGGCGAAATCCAAACACATTTCATTATATCCTCCTGCCCAGCCTTATACGAACAATTGTGACCAGGTATGGGTGGATTCTTTGGATGCTAACTCTTTGAATTCTTCTTTTCTGGCCACTATTGCAGTACACAATCATATGATGGAAGCTACAGAGTCATATGCGTTGACTGATTCCAAGGACTCTACAACTACGGAAATCAGCACTACTTCTACAGAATTTAGAATATTGGCAGTAGACATTACCTCTGCTGAGTCTGGTAGGAAACTCTATGCTTATAATTCCGAACATTTAGTTCCTGATTTCTATTGTCCTTTAACTAAGGTTCTATCTTTTGATAACATATCCATCCTACACATGCTTCAGCCCCATGTTTTCCCATTGAATTCTTTTATCACTAGTACAGAGCTTGCTCTTATGAATGATACTAAGCAGGTGCTTGTCAGTATGGGTAGAGAGCTGACTATAGGAAGCGACTTGGAGGTCAATCAAGAAGCTAGGGTGCTTGAGGTTCTAAAGAAACATTCTCATGCTTTTTCTTGGGATTACATTGATATGAAAGGAATTCATCCTAGCATCTATACACATCATATTTACACCGATGACATCAAACCTATAAGGCAGCCGCAACAAAGAATCAATCCAACATTGAGAGATAGTCAAAAATGAGATCGAAAATATCCTAAAGGTAGGTTTCATCTATCCTATATCTGATAGTCAGTGGGTTTCCCCATTATTTATTGTTCCCAAGAAGAATGGTAAGTGGTGAATATGTGTTGATTACAGGGAACTTAACAAAGCCACTAAGAAAGATTATTTTCCCCTACCTTTCATTGACCAAGTCCTGGACAATTTGGCTGGTAAGAAATATTTCTCTTTCTTGGATGGGTTTAGTGGGTATAATAAAATTAGTATTGCCCTTGCTAATCAGGATAAGACTACTTTTACATGCCCTTGGGGTACATTCGCTTACAGAGTCTTACCTTTTGGGATTTGTAATGCCCCTACCACATTTCAGTGGGTAGTCTTGGCCATTTTTACAGATCTTGCTAACGACTGTGTTGAGGTTTACATGGATGATTTCACTATCCATGGATCCACTTTTGAAGAATATTTGAATAATCTTGAGAAATTACTCAGTCGATGTGAAAAACACCAAGTATCTCTGAGTCATGAAAAATGTCTGATGATGGTTGATCAAGGAATTGTCTTAGGTCACCATGTTTCAGCCCAAGGTATAAAGGTGGATCCCAAAAAGATATCAGTCATCACCCAATTACCTATACCAGCTAATCAGACTGACATCAAAATTTTCCTTGGCCATGCAGGTTATTACCACCGATTCATAAAATATTTTAGCAAAATTGCCCAATGTTTTCATTGCTAACCAAAGATTGTGTTTTGAATGGTCTTCGAGTGTCAACGAGGCATTTGATTCTATCAAAGAAAAGATGACAAAAACCCATGCCTTACATGCCCCGATCGGGACAAACTTTCCATATCCACACTAATTCTTATAATACAGCCCATGGGCGCCTTGGACAGTAAAGACTCGTAAGATCATATGTATGTAATTTATTTTATCAAGAAAATTTGACTCCTACGGAAAAGAATTACACTACTACAGAAAAAGAGTTTTTGGTTGTGGTATATGCTTTGAATAAATTTCATCATTACATCACTGGATATAAAAATTTTGTTTACACTAACCACTCTACCATTCGATAGTCGATGAACAAACCAGTGGTTAGTGGAAGGCTCATTCGCTAGTTACGGTTGTTGCAAGAATTCAATCTCACTATTATAGATAAGCCTAGGAAATCTAATGTTGTTGCTGACTTTCTTTCCAGAATAAATGTTTCAGGTGATGACGAAGCAGTCCAAGATCAATTTCCCGATGAACACTTGTTTGCTATCTCCACTAAGACTCCCTGGTTCGCTGATCTCACAAATTATTTAACAACAGGGAAGTTTCCTACTTATTTTACTCATAAGGAAAGAAGGTGATTGGTTAGAAATAGTGCAACATATAAATGGTGTAACGGATTCTTATTTAAATGTTTTCCTAACATGGTTCTTCGCAGGTGTGTTCGAGAGGATGAGGTACATGACATACTACGAGCATGTCATGATGAGCAAGGAGGTGGACATTATTTAGTAAAATGAACAATTCACAAGATCCTCAAGGTGGTACTATTGGCCTTCCCTTCAGAAGACTGTCAAAAAGTATGTGTGGCAGTGTGATGCATGCCAATGAATGTGAAAACCTACAATTTCTACAGAAATGCCTCTGAACCCTTAGTTGGTTCTAGGACCATTTGAGAAATGGGGTATTGATTTTGTTGGACCATTTGATCCTCCATCTTTCAGGAAGGAGTATCTCTTGGTATACACGGACTATGTCACCAAATGGGATAAAATTCAAGCATTGGCATCCGCAATGAAGATGTTGTTGCTGATTTTCTCTGACAACCAGATATTGCTACGATTTGGAGCACCAAGGGCCCATCAGATCGATCAAGGTCCTCAATTTTTTTCAAATATGATTGAAGCTTTCTTAGGAATCTACGAAACTGGTACCAAAATCATCACCATATCACCCTCAATCCAATGGGCAAGTGGATGTAACCAATCGAGAGCTTGAGAATATTATAACTAAGGTGGTCAATGCCAACAAAAAGAATTGGGTACCAAAGATTCCTGAGGCCGTCTAGGCCTACAACACAACCTATAAAAAAACTACTGGTTTCTCTTCCTATGAGCTGGTCCTTGGGAAGAAACCACTGTTACCTGTGGAGTTCAAGTTGTGCACCTAGCGAACAGCGTTTGAAGTTGGGATCGATTTGGATGAAGCACAGTGTGAATGAGTGTTGCAGTTGAATGAATTAGATGAAATGCGGATGGAGGCACAACAACAGACCCAAATTCTACAGCATCAGTGGAAAACATGGCATGATTCTCACATAAAAAAATGGATATTTCATGAAGGATCATGAGGTTTTACTTTCTGATTCCCATTATCAGTAGTTTAAAGGCAAGTTGCGTACGCATTGGTTAGGTCCCTATCAGGTAAATCAAGTGTTTGATAATGGCTCTGTTTGATTGATACCAATTGATGGAGATAAACAGACTCTTCTGGTAAATGGGCACAGGCTCTAAGTTTATCTCCCACCACCGGATAAGAATACTTTCACCGACGACATTTTTTACTTAACAAACATGCATGCTGAGGAGGCTCTTTTCCTCTCACGCATGGAGTAATTAATCTTTTGCAAATTCAATAAAAGAAGATGATCCTTCATTCAATCTTCTTCCCTTAGTTAGCATTTCTTATTGTAATTTCCAATAAATGCAAGAATTTTCATTATTTCTACTGCAGCTAATCATGTTTCATCCCAACTTACAGGGCGTAGGAATCTACGGATATCGGCTGACTAAATGTGGCATGGGTAAGTGCATTTAATTTGCTAATGATATTTCTATGCGAAACATTTCCCCATGTAGTCATTTGTCATTATGATGCCATCATGAAATGATTGCTATGATCATTCTGGATCTCTTCCAAATCCGCTATAAGAATGATGGCATAAAAGGAGTAATGGCTCATAAATCTCCACATGCTTTGATGTGTCACACTCTCCAACGTTAGGATAGATGGTGCTTGCTCCTCAACCATGGGATATGTGCTGCCACAAAAATCTTAATCTCACACGGGTGGTCGGTCTCATCACTATTTTTTCACCATCACCTTCGCTTGATGTTGTGCTACCCAAGGAATATGGTGTCATTTGAAATTTAATGCTCTGCAACCACTTCTTCCCATTGTGGTATGCACATCAATCATGACTGGTTTTATCAAACACTCGACGGGAAGTGGAAGAAACACTCTGCTCTGGTTTTTCCGCTACTGTGTATTTATTTTTTTTTTTGGCTCAACATGGAATCGTGAAAGACATCAGAACCTACTTCACCTGATGCCTTGCTCTAGAATGCTACCCTTTCGCAAGTATTTCATGATTTCAGATGGTTAGATTTCATTCGGCAATTTGAAGGTTTTGATGAGAGCATTGTGGAAGAGTTCTTGAACAATTTTGAGTCCACATGCTCGCAAGTTGGTGGACGAAGAGTTGAAATTACCAGTCAGGTCATTTCTGACCTATCTGGCCTGCCAAACTTTAGTTTAAAGGTTATGAAAAATGCCCCTTTGCAAAGTCTGATTGCTCAGTTCCACGACGAAGGAGAGGCACTCCCGGAGGTCATCCTAACTCCATTGGGTGTCCAGAAGGGTGTTAAGCGGAAATTTTTCTGGAATCTGGGGTGAGATTGCTAAATGGGTCAGCAAGTATTTTATATGTGATGGCCATGCATCTATTCTGGGTGGTGATGTGCTCAAAATGCTCATTCACCTTAAAAAGGGACATGTCAACCAGGCCCTTCGGGTAAATTTTCCACAAGACTCACATATTCTATCATTAAGGTATGCCAAAAACACTGGTCCAAAGTGGGGGTGAGTCTATGCTTAAGCACCTGGGGTTGATTCATCTGTTGTGTTCACACCAAGTTTTCTTTTGCCCAAAGTGAAAGCTCGAGGGACGTGTTGGTGGTGAAGGGTCTAGGCCTAAGCAATTAAAATCTGGTCTCTCTTCTGCACCTCAGTCTACCCTTGCATCGGGCCCTTCACATAGTCAAGTAGAGGCAGCTGATGTTCCTGAGCACACAGACACGGTTGGTACTCCTAAGGGACCATCCCCATCCATTTCTAATTCAAAAGGAAAGTGTCCCATGGCCCCATCTTCCTCCATGCAACTACGATCTCGGTGTATTAGCTCATTTCTACAAAGGCGGTTTCAATCAGAGTCCTTGCCTGATGACACCACCCACATTCGGGAGGAACTACATATGGAGGATGTCCGGCCGCTCCATCATCTGTTGTTCCGTCATCTACGGAAATTCACACTGTAACTCCAGAAATTCTTGACACTCAAGTGGCACCTTCTTACAACTATCTGGAGGAGATAGCACTGCTAAAATCTCAGTTACAAGGTATGGAAGAATCCACCCTTTTATTACAAGCTGAATTTACACAAAAGACAGTAGAAAAAGTTCGGGAGATTGCTGCCTGCAGCATGAAGTGAGTTGTCTAAAGTGAAAACGTGATAAGGGTCTTACCCTCTTGAATAATTTCCAATAGTTTTCCCTTCAAGAAAGGGAATTGTGGAAAGAAAATCAAAAATTAAAAAAGGAAAAAGAATCTCTGGAAGAGGAAAAACAAAAATTAACATCTATCTTAGACTCTATTTGTCCTTTAGCCATCAAACTACCGTCCTGTAGGAAACCCTCCTTAGTCTACAACATGTATGTCCAAGAACAATTTTATTCTTGGTAGTTATTTCAATTGTGTTCTCAAGCCCCTCACAAAATTCCCAATGGACCTAGTTTTTTATCAGTCTACAAGAACAACACTCAGAAATTCAAAATTTTCTCTATGAATTTTATCTACATAACATGATAGTGACCAATGTCCCTAATTTCTTGATCAACCTATTTGTGGGGGATTTTCAAATTAAAGCATTTCAGTCTGTATTGCGGAATCAGATAATTTGGAGGTATTAAAAATGAACAATGAGTACACAAAGTATTTTATCTTAATCTTTCCAAATGTCTCATACCAAAGGAGTTAAAATTTAAAGGATGCATTACTTGGCATGTGCACATGTGGTCCCCATAGGTGGAGATAGAGCTATTTTACTAAGTATTTGGGATTAAAGGCATTACTTTCATTTGCATAGGAGTAAATTTTACATGTGACCACAAGAAGATAGAGGAGATGTCAACATCAAAACTTGCAAATAAATAATTATTTTTGCTCACACAGAGACGCTATTATTTTTTTCATGTGCATCCAAGGGAAAACTAAATAGTGCTAAATTTATCATTGCAAGTGGATCAAATTGTAAATGTCACATCAAGCACTAGAAGATAGATATTGCATGCACATTAGAGGATACTTATACAACAAGAAAGGGCTATTATTAGCCAAAATATTCATCTTATTTTTTTAAAACTAAATCAATCAACCAAAGTTTGACTGAATGTATTTTTTGTAATCAGGGCTATTAATGTCTCATTGTATTGACATGTCTATATTTATTCCTTTATTTATTCATGATAAAGGATAAAAATAGGATGCATGGGCGAGTAGAAATTTTAGCCTATTTTTAGGATGGGATGGTGAATAATCTTGCTATATATTGTGTGTAATTGTAAGGCATGAGGAGAAATTTTTGGACATAGGAGTGCTGAAGCAAATTTTACCAGTTTTTCCTCTTGAATGAGAACTGATTTCTGCCTTTCCAATTATTTGTAGTGGTGTATATATCTCATTAATTCTTGTGAATGTCAAATTCTGATTAATCATCTTACCTTGCTGCAAATTTAGTAATTTCTCTATAATATTAGTTTTCATGTTATCTTATTGTATTGTTGTTACTTATTCCCTCAATACAACAATTGTTTTGCCTTAATATTTTGATGAAAACTATTGATTTGTGTATCCAAAATCCATTCTAAAATTAATTGTGTATGTACTCAATCAAATCCCTCAACAAGTTTGGTGTATCACCATAGTTTTCAATTTAGTTACTAGTCATATTTTTACCCTCAAAACCCCTAAAAATTAGTTTAGGATACATAAAAAGGAACCGGCCTTGATACCGAGACTCACCTCAACAATAGGTAAACCCACAAACCTGAGGTGTTTCCATTGTATCTATGAAAGTGAAAGATCTAGATCTAGCTTATAACACCTGTATTCATCTCTCAAAAAAGTGCACTTTTGATAGATAATAGTCTTTGGCATGCCTAGTAGGAAAATTACAACAATTTACTGGTGATTTACGGCGAAAGAAAGTCAGTTTTAGAGCAACAAGCTATAACAATTTATTCTAAAGATCAAAATAATTATTTGGTGACTCGTGAGACTGATTTCGAGACAAGCTTTACAGCATATTCCATGCCTAAAGTGACTACAAGATCATCGGTAAGATGAATTCCTTCGATTTTTTTACCTTTGAATTCTGCAAGAAGAAGAAGACTTGGTAATACCTTACCTTATATTAGGCCTAGTTTTGGAAACCATCCTCCTAATCTTACTTCACCACATATTAATCTCTTTTTCAAATCCCATTTATTCCAATGGCTATTCAACCACCTAGGAATTTTGTGACCTTTACTAATGGAAGCCCTTTAGTAATTCCAATTTATCATGATATTCCCAATGCTGCCATGAAAATTTTACCTTCATTCATTGGTGAAAATCATATTACTCTACATAGCACATCAAATATGTTGCAGCCCTTTGTGTTGTCCATAATATAACTCATGAAGATGTAGCCTTAAGACTTCTAGCTGCATCTTTTAAAGGGAAATCCTTGCAATGGTATAGAACCTTAGAAATTGGGAGCATAAGAACTTGGGATGAGTTGGGAGAAAAATTACTTAAGAAATTTCAAGATCATTCTGATCATTTATCCCTCATAGAGAAACTATCTACAATTAAAAGATTCCCTCATGAATTTATGGCTAGTTTTAATATCCATTTTTCTAGAACTTGGGAAAGAATTCTAGCCAATGTTAAGCCTTAAGTTGACCATGCTTTCCTATACTACCTCGTAGAGACTTGAACGATGATATTTCAACTATGATTCAGTCTATGGGAGGAGATACTCTCCCAAAGAGCTTATGATATTGCAATTAGGGATGAAAATAGCCTTATTCAAGCTGGGAAATTGGAACCAAGGCCTTAAATGCCTCTTATAGCATATTTTTACCTATTCCACAACCTATTACCATTATAGAACCTACTATTTTAGCTCCATCAAATGATGTATTCAAGGCTCTGCAAACTATGGGTAATAAATTGACATCAATTGAAAATAAATTATCTCATCCTAACAGGCCTTATCAAGCTCCTTATCAGCAAAATCAACAAAATCAACATAATAGGAAACCTTATTAGAAAAATAAGAATTATAGACAGCCATATCAACCAAGGTAGTTTGACCCAAAATCCCCTCATACATCTAGCACTCTTGTTCCAAGAAATATGGTTTAAGAAGAATGGTGTCAACCTTGTAATCAACCTCATTCAGCTGCAAATTGTCTAAATGCATTCTTGAATATAAACCTTGTTACACAATCTCAACATGAAGCATTATTCATGATTCAAATGGATAGTGGGCAGAAAGAAGCTCATAGTCAGAAATCACTTGAGCAGATTCTAGTCATCTTTGGAAAGGAATATTTTATTACAGTCATATCTAGGTCCCAAGAAAAGGCTTAAGAGAGAGAAAAACAATGAAACAGACCTATTCTTCCCAGAGTCACTGATAAAACAACTACAAGTCAAAAAATAGCTAACAATTCTATTTTTCCTCAAAAACAACTAGCAGTTCATCTCAGAAGGACCAATAAAAAAATTTACTGCCTAATCCTAGAAGACTCTTCGTACCTCAGATATCAAAAGCTACTGAAGCAAAGTCAATTTTTGCTAAATCCTATGCTAAAATAGTTTAAGTTGTTTCAAAAATAGTGTTTCTTTTTAACATTGTCAATGTAATGAAGAAGCATAATATTAATATTTCACTATGGGATGCTCTAAGTATTCTAGGGTAGCAAGATTTACTTTCTCATGAACTTGCTAAGCTACAAATTTCATCAAAAACAATAGACAAGGAATCCCATAAAGTAGACATGGTCCTTGGAACAATGGAGTAAGACCACATTGAAGAGGTTAAATAGATGATTCAAAATGTCTTCAATGCTCACGATATCAAGAAGCCGAAACCATTTTATGTATCTCTGATTATTGGAGATCATTTAGTTCATAATTACATGGTTGATTGGTGGTGTAATAACAGTTATGGAAAAAGAAATTGCAGAAAAATTATGCTTACAATTTGATCCTCAAGAGAAAAGCGTGTTGCAGCTAGATGTAATAACAATCAACACAGTTGGCATTATCATAAATCTGGAGATAACCTTACATGTTTTCCCCAATGTTACTATTTTACAATATTTTACTATTGTAGATTTACCTTTCTATTTTAACTTATGTTTGTCATGAGATTTTATAACAAAAATAGGAGGTTATCTCTCTTTAGATTGTTCATTTTTGTTCTTTACTATGAGGTATGGAACTAAAGTTATCGTAAATTTAGAGCCTTTAGCTATATTTCATATTGAGCCTCATGTTTCAAATGTTGCAAAAAATTATACAGCTTTAGATCAATCTATTTTTGATGTTACAACACACATTTCCACACTAGACAGTGTTTCTAATTTGTTCATGTATTAAAATACTCAAGAAGAACATTCTTATTACCCTTTCAAATAAGAAGAAGAAGATTTGTTTGGTGTTTATTGATTGCATGAAGAAAATTCACCAATTCCCTTGCTATCCAAAATAGAAAAAACAACAGAATGGTTATGGAAGCTTCAATTCGATGGAGCTAAAAATAAGAGAGGACAATGTGCAGATTTAATGCTTACATCCCCTTCAAATGAAAGGTACTTCTCAGCTTTAAGTCTGCAGTTTTCTTGTACTTGTAATGTAGCTTAATATGAAACGTTAATTCATGGCTTGGAATGGGTTAGAAAAAGAGGAATCAGTACTTTACAAGTTTTTGGTGATTTGGAGTTAGTTATTAATCAAGTGAAAAACTTTAATGTGTGTAAGAATTCATTGTTGAAATATTACAAACATAGAGTTTCAAACTTATTGGATGATTTTGATGTTATTAACATTCAATATGTCCCAAGAGCTAAAAAACATGCAGATAGACTTGCAGCAATTGGTGCTAGCTTTGATGTATTAGAAAAAATCAAAAATAAGAAATTACAACCACATATAAAGCTAATTATCAGACCTTTAGTACATGATAACAAAGAAAATTGGCATATTTTTGAAGATGACAAACAGATTTGTAGATTTTTACAGCAAGAAGCTGAATTCTCTGCAGATAAATTATGAAACACTATAACACTTCTATGGTGACCTAATTGTTTAGTTGAAGAAAAAAATTCCTCAAGGATTGGTCACACTAAAAGACATTTTTATTTCTGATGATCAATTAAGAAAATATAAAGGTAAGATTTTAACCCACATAGATAACTATGAAGAAATTTTGGTAGATAATGAAAAAAACTATTTATTGGAAATGTATGTTCCTCGGCTGAAAAATAGTCATTTATCAAATTATGTAAAGAATTTAGAGATGTTTTTTCTTGGAAATACCAAGATATCAGAGGATTCGATCCAATTTTAGCTCAACATACAATAGATTTACAACCAAACTCCAAGCTAGTTAGGTAAAATCAAAGGCTAGTAAATATGAAGATTGAGCCACTAATGAGAAAAGAGTTATCTAAGTTGATCGAATCAGGTAGTATCTTTCCAGTTAAGCATTCAAGTTGGGTAGCTAATCTTGTTCTGTTTAGAAAAAGAATGGAGAAACTAGGTTGTGTGTGGATTTTAGAGACCTCAATAAAGCTTCATTAAAAGATCATTATCCATTGCCCAATATGAATCATATTTGGAGAAAAATTTCTAGTTCAAACAGATTATCTATTTTGGATGGTTACAGTGGATATAATCAGATCCTCGTGAGTGAAGAAGATAGATACAAAAAAACATTCACCACGAAGTGAGTTATGCTCATAAAAGAATTCCTTTTATCCTTTCAAATGTCGGTGCAAGGTTTCAACTTACGGTGGACATGGATTTTCACAACTTATTAAATAAATGCATATTGGTTTATCTAGACGATGGCACCATATTTTCAAAATATTATTGTGAAAATTGAATGCATTTAAGGAATATTTTTATCTTTGTAGACACTTTCCAATATCTCGAATCCCAAAAAGTCCATTTTTTTAGTACGTCAAGGTAAATTGATTGGTCATATTGTTTCTAAACAAGGTTTAGCCATTGATCCTTTCATAATCAAAGCTATTTCACATCTATCCTTGCCTCATCATAAGAAATCACTGTATATTTTTCTTGGAAAAATCAACTTTGTTAGAAGATTTGTTCCATATTTTTCAACATTTTTCAAGCCTTTAACAACTATGTTAAAGAAAGATAAGACTTTCTCTTAGACCAGTGAAGGGAGAAAAGGATTTGAAGCCATTAAGTCAGCCATTTCACAAGCTCCTACTCTTGTAAATCCAAATTTTGATAAATATTTTACAATGTATGCACTTGCAGGAGCTGAGACTATTTCAGCTATTTTAACTCAAGTTAATGATGAAAACATTGAGTAGCCAATTGCTTTCTTTGGACAAATTTTGCATGACTATGAGACAAGGTACACCTTTCTTGAGAAATAGGTACTTTTAGTAGTTAGAGGATTGAAAAACTTTAAGTACATGCTTTCCAATAACAAGATACATGTTTTAGTCTCTCATCCAAGTGTTAAAGTGTTCTTGTTGAATAAAGAGATGAATGAGAAGAGAGCAGGATGGATTACGAAGGTTATGGAATACGATGTTGACATCCATGTTGTGAAAATAATTCAAGGAAAAGGTTTTTGTGAGCATATAATTGTTGATATGGAAAAATAACAAGTGGAAAAATCATAAGATCCATAACAACATGCTAAAGTTACGTATCATGAATGATATTGGGGTACAACCAGAAAATCAGCAACCCGAACTTAGTCAAGAAGTTCAAGAATCAAGATGGATGACTAATTTAGTTAACTACCTACAACACGGTACTTATCCAAAAGGTATGGACAAGAAAAAATGAATATATTTCAGGTTACAAGTTGTACCTTATGTTTTCATTGATGGTGTGTTATTTAAAAGAGATATAAATGGAATTTTGCTAAGATTTTTTTATTATGATAGAATTCAGCAACTATTATCCAAATTTCTTGAAGGACTTGTGGGAGGTCACTTTTGAGCACATACTACAGCCTTAAAAATGATGAAATCTATTTCTATTGGCCCAAAATATTCAAGGAATTCTTCGAATGGATTAGAAAGTGTAAGAAATGTGCTTTCTTTGTTGGAAAAGAATGTTTAGCTTTGCTTACCCCTGCAGCCTATTCAATGGATTATCCATTTATGCAGTGGAGTCTTGACTTTATTGGCATGATAAATCCACCTTCGTCACAAGGACACAAGTGGATCTTGACTACTACGGATTAATTTACATGTTGGACTAAAGCAATAGCCTTAAAAGAAGCTAACAAAACTTTAATACTATCCTTTTATGAAGGTATAGTTTATAGATTTGGTGTTCCCACAACTATCATTTCAGATAATGCCTTAGCATTTATTGGTGCAAAAGTAATAGATTGGGATATTAAGCATTGTTGTCACCCTCAAAATCCCCCTCATTTTTGAGGTCAAGTTTTGAAAATTTTGAGTTGGTGCCTTTAAGAGATATGTTTGGGTAGATTGAGAAGACTGGAGAGATAAAAAAATTCATGCTTTGAAGAATTTGGTGCTCATTTGCAATCTCACCTGTTAATTTAAAATCTTGCATTCGCATGGTTTGATAAAATTTTTGTCTTCCCGTCTGGATGCTTGAAAATTATTTCTTTCATTCAAATGAAATTGTCAATCCTTCTCTTTTGGATGTGGATCATGTCGAGCCTTGTATTGTTTGCAGTTTCTCTTTCCATGGAGAAACAATTTGAAATTTGGGCATAAATGGTGGAGTTTCCCCTCCTCTGTATTTTTCTATAATTGTGAATGTTAAATCATCCGCCAAATCGACTAAGTATAGAAAGACCACAAAATGATCCATGTGTCTCTTGGTGCACTTTTCGTATGGTGCACAAACGCGGAGACCCCAAACATGCGCAGATCCCTCCACATGGTTAGAGTCCAAAAAGACAAATCCAGATGTCAAATCAAATTAGTATAAAGATTCTATTGAAGCTCCCATCTCAATGGCACAACTTTAAAGGAGGAATCAAGAGCAGAGGTCCCAAATGTGTGCCTGCCCTCCACATGGTTAGAGCCTCAAAAGGTTAAATCAGGCATTGAAAGGTCTAAGGCCAGTGGAAAGAACCACGTGTCAACTCGGCACAACTTTAAAGGTGAAATATGAGTGGGTTCCCAAATGAGGGTGGCCTTGCCACGTGGTCGAGTAAAAAGGGGACAAAGTCAGCCATGGAATCGAATAAGTATAGAAGGTCCGGATGAGGGTGCCATGTGTCTCATCAAAGCACATCTCCAAAGGTCAAGCCCAAAAGGCGATCCCCAACAAGTGCCATCCTGCCACATAGTCATGATCTAAAAGGGGGTCTCTTCGGTGATTGAAAATTCACGGACACTGTGGAGAGTGCCACATGTCACCTCATTGCAGATTCAAAACGAGACCAAAGAGACAATCCCTGAAGGAGCGTATGATTTCCATGTGTCCTAGGTCCGAGAAAAGGGATAGAGCTAGTTGTCAAATATACTAAGTATAAGAGGTTTTGTGGAAGCCTCCATATGTCTCATCGGTGCACCTTCAAGGGTCTAAGCCAAAGACGGTTCCTCAAACAAGCACCGATTTTCCATGTGTCCATAGTCCGGAAAAGGGAAAAAGTTGGTCATTTAATCAACTAAGTATAAGAGGGTCAGGGAAAGCCTCCACGTGTGTCATTGGCACACCTTTAAGGGTCTAAGCCAAAGGCGGTTCGCCAAACAAGCGATAGCTCTCCATGTGTCTAGGGTCCAACAGAAGTCAAAAGCGGTAGAACCAGCCATTGAATTGGATAAGGAAAGAAGAACCAATGGAAAGCCCCATGTGTCCCTTTAGTGCTTGTTCAAGGGTGAATCCAGTAGATCCCAAATGTTTTCCATCTCTCTACATGTCCTGGTCACACATAAAGCCTTCTCTAAAAAGAGGGACTTAGTCAAAGCAAAAATACATAACATGACATGCAAAGGGACATGTGGCCATGTTTCAAGTCAAGGCGGGAAGGTGGATCATCGGAGCACTTTGAATATTTTGGCTTTGTGTCCAAAAGGGAAAAAGTCAAATGTTAAGCCCACATCAAAATTCAAAGCGAGAAGAGAGGTCGTGGAAAATGTTTAGATTTTGAGCATTATTTCCAAAAGAAGTAAAATTATAAAGTGAGTCGTGACTCCATTACCACTCAAGTAAAGCCACGTGTCAGACCTATATCTAAAGTGAAGTTACGGGCCTGTGGGGCTTGAGGGATAATTTTACACTTTTCAGCTTTTGCACTAAAGGCACAATTTTGATTTCGGGCCCGCGAATCCATTTTACGAAAATTGTATTTTCGCCATTTTTGTATGGATTCAATTCAAATATTCAAATGAGCATAACTTTCACTCCAGTGCTTGAAATTCGACAAATTTTATACTGTTGGAAAGATCTTGGTCTCCTATACGCCATGCAAGCATAAAATATTGTCTTTAGCAAGATTTGGTGGTTAGAAATCTAGAAAATGTCTTTCACGTCACTAAGATGTGATTTGATTGCTTCAACTACCCATATCCGATCGATTTTCCATCTTTCCTTCTCTAACATGCCAAATCGACATGGAGAACTAATTGGATATCTTGATTTGGGTTAAAACTTGGAAAACATCTTTCGTGCCATTAATATGTGATCAGACTGCTTCAACTATATCAAATTTGATCTGATCTTCCATCCTTCCTTCTTCAAAGACACCAAAGAAATGCGAGAACCAGATTTGACATGATTGTAGGTGGATTTGTAGCGGCATTGATGGTTGGTGGTTGAGATTATAAATCACATTTATTTTCTTCTCTTCTTCTCCTCTCTTCGCTTCATCTATAAATGTAAGAGCTTGGCTCCTTGCAAATGTTGGACTTTGGTACTTTTGAAGTGTAATTAGAATCGAAAGCAATCAATACAGAAGAATCTCCCCTTTCTCTCTATCTTCATCTATTGTCTCTTCTTTCTTACCTAAAATATGTGGATCATTTATCTTCTGTCATAAGAAACTTTGTGTTCTTATTGATATGATTTCTAGAACTTTGTGTCTATGGAATGATATCTTATGCGTTGTGAATGTGAATGATTCTATTTTGTATCACCTTTTCTCAATACGTATAAGGTTATACTCTACTATCTATATTTCCTAAAATTACTATTATATTCTCGTTCTTTCCTTTCTTGATTCTTCCATTCATTTGTATTGATATCTATTTTGGTAAAAATCATTTCAAGATGTTAGATGTCTAGCCATAAGATGAAAGTTGTACATTTGTATATAAGCTTTATTGTTTTCTTTCAATAAAAAAACCTCTCCCATAAAGAGGATGGACTTGTTGTCCCATGACTATGGTTTTGTTAAAGTACCATTTTAGAACCCAACAAGCATAAAATTTATTTAAGTAAATCATCTAGTTATTACCTGAAGGTAAGGGATTAGTTGAAAGTACTAAAATAAATCTTTTGAGGATAATCGAGAAGAATGTTCAAAGAAAACTAAAGAGATTAGCATTTAATGTTTAATTCAGCACTTTGGGATGACATAGTGACTCCTAAAAGATCAGTTGGAAATTCACTATACAATAATTTTTATGGAAGAGAGGCAAGAATGCCCATCTCAATTGAGCTCCCTACATTGCATTTGTTAGGATTAAAAAAATTATTATCCTAATTAATTATGCATTCCATAATTAATAAGTTTATTAATTATTGTTTTTTGGTTATATTTAATTATAACCATCCTTTAGTTTTATATTTGAATATTTCATGAGCTGTTATATTGTTTTAACAATATATTTATTTTTATTCAATTTTTTCTTCCCAGATGTTGTTGGAAGCTAATGTAATTGGGAATATAGTTGCACCTGTGCAACTTAGTCTCCTGTTTGTATTTGGTTGTACAATATCTATAAATATTACAGCCCATTCTCTGTAAGTTTGGTTGATCAAGATTAATACAATTTAATCAAGCTTTCGCCCCTATTGCTGAATCAACATTTGGTACCGAGTGAATTTAAGCTCCTAGCAAGGTTGGAGAAGGTTGCAAAAGAAGGATAATTCATGGAGAAGAAATCTGCATCATCGGAGAGCCGCTACCTCCTGTAGCTTCCTAGACCTCCTTGCAATCTCACAACCTCCTGTGCATTCTCCAGGTAAACAAAAATCATTTTTTTCCTTGGTGCTATCTGCACCAAGAAAATTTGTTTCTGGAGCTTATACATATACAAAATTTCTTAAAAAAATCATCATCAATCTCCAGTATTAGCTTCAGCCAATACTACTAGGCTATTATAATTGGAGGATTCTTTGCTATATTTGGAGAAATTTGCATTTGTGCATCTAGACCGGGCTCTTCACAAGAGCTTTTCATCTACGTTTAGTGGTCAAACTTTGTTTAGAGGCTGTGTTTGCTTGCTCCCAATGTACCTTCCCAACATTCAACAGTTTTAGAAAAGTGTGGATCCACATACCAAGTATAGCCCTGCACTCAGCCATATCAATTTGGAGAAGGTGGAAAATCTATTCTGAGTGATCAATCCAACCGAGGAAAACAAATACATGGCATCCAATCATTGGAAAATTTTGAATTCAAACCAGGTGGAGACTCAGACCTCCCTCCTCTCTCTCTGCACAAATGACCTCTCCACGTTCTGACTTGCACAAAAAAAAAGAAAAAGGGGGAAGCGACTATTTTATGTCCAACATTCCCTCTCCCTCTACCACCGATCCCGCAAAAAACAAAAAAATGGCTGTGATTAATCACAAACAGCGCAGTGTGAATGAAAAGAACAACAAAATAATATGGGGTGAAAACAAATCAAAAAAGGCGAGAATAAATTAAAAAAAGCAAGCAAAGGATATACACGGTGGTTGCATATAAAATGAAGGAAAGAAAACACGTTCAAATCCTTCTTTCACACTTGGATTAACCCTAAAATTCATCCTCCAACATGCAGGCCATGTGGGACCTTTGCCACGTCATTTTTTAATGAGGTAAGTTATTTCTACCCTTGTTTAAATATGATTTCCTTAATTTCATATTACAAGTGCTCATAAGAGCCAAGGTGGATAGACTAAACGCCTTAGAATTGGGAGGTGAATGGTTCAAATCCCACCCCCAACTTGTCATTTTGAATTTGGCAAAAAAATTTAGCGGGATGCTAACTTTAGCGAACATTTTGAATTTAGTTATAACTAACTAAATTAAGAGGAGAAATCCCTATTTTAGGGTAAAAAAATTTCTCCCATTTGGCCTGGTAGTTCATTTTGGACATTTTTTTTCAAAAGGAGTCCTATCTAAAAATTGTAGTTTTAGCTAGTTTTTTGCAATTCTTTGCATTTTGGGTCATATTGGGCTCAGGGGGGCACCAGGGCCCACCAATTTTATTTTTTTCATGTTATTTAATTTTTCTAGATTGTTGAATGTAATTTGTATACTTCATAATATTGTACTAATTTTCAAGTTGCCATAGTCAACTGAAAACTTTGTAATTGCTCAGAAACTAGCAGAATTGTAATAAAAAACAATAAAAAATTGGTTCTGTAACACTCATGAGATCCTATATCTCATTCGCAGTGTTCGGTATATATGGTGCCTCCGGGAAGTTCTTACAGTAAATCCATCGTGACCACTACTACACTTAACTCCTAATATAGTTGCAACAACGTTGTCGGGAATCGACCCTTTAAATCGATAGGGAGTAATAAGGTCACAGTACACACACTATGAACCATCCCATCCATTTGTGAACGATTACACGACATAAACTGGGTGAGAAATTATCCAAGTATATAGTGAAGTTATGCGTGTGTATGAGGATATTTCTTTGAGCCGATGTCGGTGATCTCTGCAAAATGGGCACCAATGCCCCCAAATTTTTCTTCGGATTCACAATTTCTCGGAGGAAGCAACTATGTTGCATGAAAGACAAAAATAAAGACACAACTTGAGTTTGAAGAGATTTGGTGCATTGTGAATGGTACTCTAACTAGATCAGCCAACGATACAACACAACAACGGCGAGTTTGATAAAGAAAATCGGAAGGCCAAACTCGTCTTCTTCTTTGGAGTGTCCAATGATGTGTAACCCCACATTCGAGATGCCAAAACAACAAAAGAAGTGTGAGATAAATTGAGCACAGTATACGAGGCCAAGAACAAGAATGTCATACTGAATTTGCAAAAGCTATATACATCAAGTTCAAACAGAATGAGAAAATTGAAGCTTTCTTAAGAAGAGTTGCATAATTGAGGGCTTCACTTTTAGCCCTGGGGAACCGATCACTGACGATGCTCTCATTCCTATTATTCTCGAGAACACTCCCTCTTCTTACCACACATTGTTGTCACAACACTAAACGTGATGAGATATGACAGTTGGTTTTGACAAACCTGGTAAACCTATTGCAATAAGAGGAAGTAATGCACAATAAGGATGATGAAGAGGAGTAGGTTCTATCTTCACATAAAAATGGACAGGAAAAGGTAAAGGAAAACCTAATTCCTATAAGAAGTCCCAACATCAGAATTAATTTCACAGAGGACAATAAACGAAGAAGAAGCAATGTCCTATCTACAAAAGATGACATGACTTAAAATATTGTTGGTATAACACTTACAAGAAAGGTTCATCCAAAGAACTCTAGACCACAACAACAAAAATATTACAAGGGACATTCTAACAACAATTACGAGTAGAAAAAGGGGAAAAGAATACCCTACTAGCAAGGTAATATTGCTAAGCAACAAGACCAGTCAGACAATGAAGACTTCTCGTTCACTGCTCACTCAAGTGAACCATCCACGTCATCTAGTGATGTCTGGTATGTTGATTCGGGAGCCACTCGACACATGACCAGCAATAGAGATTGGTTTATTTCAATGAGGGACAAGCCATCAAAAAATCATGTTTCATTGGGAGATGATTCTTCATATACTGATTCAGGGGATTGGAAACATTTCTCTACCCCTTGGTTCACGCAAATGTAGACTATCAGATGTCCTATATGTCCTTGGGTTGATAAAGAATCTTCTTTCCGTTTGTTAACTCGTAGATCACAACCTGAAAATTGACTTTGATAGTCAATCTAGCAAGAAAATGTGTTTGATTCGAGATAAATCAAGAGGCTTGAAAAAAATTACAAAAGCCTCCAATGTGGGACGCATGTTTCAACTTGATTTCATTCACAGAGATGATCAAGCACTTGTGGCTAAAAAATCCACCTCAAAGACACGATTGTGGCATCGAGAGATTTGGTCATGTAATTTTCAAATATCTCAAAACATTTTTCCGGTATAATATGGCACATGGGCTACCATCTCTTCATAAGGATACAGACAAGTGTCCTCACTGCCTAGCAAGAAAACAACACAGAGTTTCATTCCAGAGGACTACATTTCGAGCTCATGGTAAACTTGACCTGGTTCATACCGATCTTTACGGTCCACTTTAGCCAAGTCATTCTGGGTTCCAATACTTCATGCTTTGTGTTGAAAACTATTCACAGAAAATGTGGATTTTATGTCTTCGCAAGAAAACCGAAGTGTTTGAAACCTTCAAAAAGTTCAAAGTAGCTTGAGAAAGAAAGCGGTCATCACATCGAAATCTCTTCTCGAGATCGGGGGTGAATTCACCAGTGATAACTTCAGAGACTACCTACAAACTCACGAGATTCATTGACAAATGCCTCCTCCACACACACCACAGCAAAATGGTGTTGTTGAGAGAAGAAATCATACTATCATGGAAATGGTGCAATGCATGATCGATGATTCCGGACTTACAAATACATTTTGGGTAGAAGCGTGCAAAGACAATAGTGTATATGTTGAACAGAGTGCCCACAATGCTCTTGATTGAATAACACCACAAGAAGCATGGTCAAAAAGGAAACCATCCATTACACACCTCTGAGTATTCGGGTGCAAATAAAGCATGCACATACCCAAACAGAACATAAATAAATTGGACATGAAGTCACAAAAACTCGTCTTCATTGGGTACAATGAAGAGACTCTTGGGTATAGATTGATGGATCCTAAGACCAGAAAAGTCTACACCAGAAAAGATGTTGAGTTTTTCGAAAAGAAGGAAGCAGAGACTCCTCCTCCGGACTCACAAGATGTAGATTTTTCACCTATTGTAAAAATTGAAGCTAATGTTCCCTTAGAAGATGAAAGTGATGATGGGGATGATGGTGTTGATCAAATAGAACCACAACCCATGGGAACAGTTTAACATATGCCTAAATGGTGTACAAGTACATTACGAGATGCAAGATTGGATGCTCCACCGGATACATCCACCCTTGGATCACGAACTCACAGTAAAGCAAGAGAAGAAGTTAACTTTTCTTTGATGAGTAGAGTTATTGAATCAGATGAGACCTCTATAGTCCAGGAAGTCCTACAGTCAAAAGCTTGGAAAGATGCCATGGATTTTTAATATCAATCAGTGATGAAGAATAACACTGGCAAAGCTTGTCGATCTTCCACTAGGGAAGAAACCCATTGGATGTAGATGGATATTCAAAATGAAGTACAAAGCACATGGGACGGTGGACAAGTACAAAGCAATACTTTTAAGAAAGGGGTACGCATAAAAAAAAAAGGCATTGACTATGAAGAGACATTTACTCCCACAGGTAAGATCAAAATGATTAGGATGATCTTTGCTCTCAATTGCTCGGTTTGGATGGCAAGTTCACCAAATGGATGTAAAAAGTGCCTCCCTAAACGGAGATTTACAAGAATAAGTCTACATGACTCAACCTAAGGGATATGTAGTACCTGGTCAAGAAGCAAAGGTATGCAGACTCGGGAAATATCGTATGGGCTCAAACAGGCACCCTGGGCATGGTAAATTAAGATTGATGAGCATCTCATACAACATGGATTTGTTAGAAATCCATACGATCCCAATCTCTACCTCAAAAAGCAAGGGAGGAAGATGATGATTTTTTTTGTCTATGTCAACGATCTAGTCATCACTAGCAGTTTAGTGAGGATGATCGATGCAACAAAGAAAGATCTTAATCGATCGTTCAACATGATCTCGTGGATGATGATCTCGAGAAGTCGATAGATAGAGAATCATATTTTTGTTTCTCAAATGAAATATACCAAGACTATGCTCGCGAATTTTAGGATGATGGATTGCACACCAATTGCTACACCTATGGAGAATAGATTGCATTTATCTCGTTCAGATCCATCTCCTAGGGTAAGTGCCACTCTCTATCGGAAGTTGATCAGGAGTCTCATTTACTTGACCTATACTAGACCAAATATCAGCTTTGTAGTAAGTTATCTATCCAGGTTCATGCAAGAACCCAAAGCGTGTCATTAGAAAGAAACAAGGCACATTTTGAGATATCTTACAGGATCGGTGGATCTTGGTCTCAGAATACAAGAAGAATGATAACTTCTTCTTGTCTAGATATTCGGATTCGATCATGCAGAAATATTGATGATAGAAAATCCACTTCTGGATTTTTATTCTTTATGGGATCTGGACCAATATAATGGTGAAGTAAGAAACAACACTTTGTTTCTCACTCTTCCATAGAAGCCGAGTATCGTTCTGCAGGAGAAGTTGTTTGTGAAGCGATTTGGCTACATCGCATACTGGAAAGACTTGGAATACCACAGGACAAACCTACTAGCATGTATGTTGACAATGAAGGTGTTCTCAAACTTGTTCACAATCCAGGTTTTCACGAGAGAACAAAGCACATTGAGGTTCAGGTTCATTTCATATGCGAACATGTGTTAAAGCACAACATCTAGCTTCAATTTTTTCCAACTGCTAAACAACGAGCAAATATTTTCACAAAGTCACTTGCACGTGACAAGTTCGAGTCGTTCAAAAAGTTCCTCTCCTCATCTCTTGTGATAATGCACAATTAAGGGGGATGTTAGGATAAAAATATTATTATCCTAATTGAATATGCATTCCATAATTAATAAGTTTATTAATTATTGTTTTTTGGTTATATTTATTTATAACCATCCTTTAGTTTTATATTTGAATATTTCAGGAGCTGTTATATTATTTTAACAAAGATATTTATTTTTATTCAATTGTTGCTTTCCGGATGTTATTAGAAGCTAATGTAATTGGGAATATAGTTACACATGCAACTTAGTCTCTGTTTGTATTTGGCTGTGCAATATCTATAAATATTGCAGCCCATTCTCTGTAATTTTGGTTGATCAAGATTAATACAATTTTATCAGGCTTCCGCCCATGTTGTTGAATCAACAGGATTTGCTCCATCAAATGGAATTACTTGAGAATGAACCATTACAGGTTCGTTATGCAGAGTTAATGGAGTTGTAGGAGCTAAGAGATCAAGCTCATCTAAACATGGAAAAGAATAAAAAATAGATGAAAAATATTGATAAGAAGGATAAGTTCAGAGTCTTCAATGAAGGAGACATTGTGTTAAAATGGGATGTTGATCGTGCAAAGCCAGGAAACCACACAAAGTTTGATACAATCTAGAGTGGTCCTTACATGATTTCAGCTTGCAAATAACACAATGCATTTCAACTTTCAAGGCTAAATGGAGAGGAACTTCCCATTCCTGTGAATGGTATGTTTCTTAAACATTGTTATTGAAAATCCTACAGTGTCTAGTTAGAGTAGGATTTCCCTTTCAATAAGTGATTTCATGCACATTGGAATGTTTTCAGATTCAATAATTACTTTTGTGCATGTGATATGGTTTCTAGATCATTTCCTAGCTTTAGTTTATTATTTAGAAAGGCAATTTTGGTTATATTCTTTAACTCCATGCCCAATGGACAAGAGCAAGGCACTGGTCTATAAGCTAGCAGTTAATTTTCCTCGCACGATTGCAAGAAATGTTGATAAATTTTACACTTGTGAAAAAATGGGCAAATCTAAAATTCGTTATAATGGATGATATTGATAAAGTGGACCTAACTAGGGGAATGCATTACAATTTTATCATGTTTTCAGTTACAAAAATTGATTAGTTACATGTAATCTACAGCTATGTGTGCTATTACAAAATGTAACACCTCACATAGCCTACCATTCCATGTTTGTCTTTAGTAAGGAAACACAAAATCCCCAAAGGACTAATGCATTGCCTTGATGAAGGTGGGAATCACATTTTAGGTGAAATTCTAAATTTGGGAATAACAAACAGAGTTGCAGTTTACAAGAAAGAGAGTTCATTATTAAGTTACATTTATTTCAAAACTCTTTATTTATGCATGTAAATACAATTAATTATGTGTTTGAGTTGTTTATTCCATTATACAATCAATATAATGTGATAAAGATGAAAGCAGAAAGAAGTATACAACTCAAATACAGAAATTATATGTTATTTATTCATGAAGAAGTACAAACATTTCCTAGAAAAGCCATGGGATGTAACTCATAACTACTGAAGAAAGAAGTACATATGCATGAAGTTAAAAGTAAAAGAGTATATAAGAAACCCATCATTTCCTTGGGTTATCTTCTATTCTTCTTCACTTCAGCTTCAACTCCATCTTTCACCCAACTCTCCTAGCAGTCACGATGTACCTTAAAGATGAAAAGGAAAGACTTAAAATTTGAGCTCGAGTTTAATATGTACCATTGTGTTATCTAACTACATGCAAATGGATTTCTAAAAAAATAGAAGCATAAGGTACATCATATATAGATACACAACTGATAAGAGCAATATACTACACAATATATATGATTCCCAGAATCATTTCAAAAAAGAAAGAGAAAATAAAACTATAGAAACTAAGAAAGGCCAAAAAAACTTAAATTTTTCTAATTATTTCTTTAAGTGTGCAAGTATAGGTAGAAGATTAGATAGCATAAATCATTTGCAAAATAATTCTTTTACGACAGAAAGGAAATACTTGTTGAAGGAATCTACATGGTACAAATTTATGAGTTGTTCCAAAAAAAAAAGAAAATACAGATACAAGATGTAAAATAATAAAGGCATTGGGACACTATAATGGAAAGGAGGAAGTAAGATACAAATAAAAGTTATTTTAGAGATAATTTTTCGTCAAAACACATAAAATAAGCAAGGTATCTTCCATCTTTTGGTAACAAATATATACAAGAACCCGTGAAGAGGATAGTTACTCTAAGGGTATGAATGAGAGATATAAGCTCAAAAGAACAGTTAAAAAGTGATCAAGATAAGTGCAAGAAAATAAAAGATATATCAGTCAATTACAAATTCATGAGAACGAAATCTATTATGAAGGGACATGATGGCATTTCTGACTTAGAATCGGAACTAAATGGTCAAAGTACAAGCGTAAAGAAACCTTGAAGGCCTATTTTAGAGTTCATACAACAAGGATAGTACACTCTTAAGAATTTACAAGTGCAGGTACAAAATATTTAGTTATTAAAGATGAGTGCACATAAAAATACTATTTCAACAACTATATCAAAAGAATCACAAACATACAACTATAAGGAAGCCCAAATATCTGTTACAGGTCGGTCAAATAGGAACCAAGAAAATCCTCATCAATCAACTACAAGTGTTTTAAGATAGGTTGTGAGTACTTTTAAATTATAGAAGGAATATAAAGCCAAGAGCCTTCATGACAATGTGCAGTTTCCATTCTCAATAAAGAAGATTTTACTAAGAACACCACATATTTGAGACAAGATGGTATAACTAGTTCTATGAACAATTTGAAATCACCAATAATAGTTCCATAGAGCAAGCTATGGTGTTTGAATCAAGAGGAAAGCATGGTTAAAGCTACAAGTGCTATTTTCAATATCCAAAGAATCCATCAAGTCTTCACCTAAGAACAATCAAAGTAAAATGCACTAGGAATGAAGCCTTGTGTTTTTTACAATTGAGATATTTCATTGTTAAGATGAGACTAAAAATTCTCACTATAAAAACTTTCAAAAAATAGAACCTATGAAACAATCTCATGAAGCATCAACAAAGGAAGTCATAGCTATGCTTTTAAGTAATGTATATAGAAAACAAGTGCAGATTTCTATTCAAATCTAGAAACAAAAATCACAAAGTTAAATCTCAAATAATGTCAAGTAGAAGTTTGAATGCCACGAATTAGCAAAAGTACGGGTTGCTTTCGAAATTCAAATTAATAACTCCAAGAAACTATCAACACATTTTTCAAAGCATTGTTCAATGTAAATCAGAACAAGCCCATCTTGCAAAGTTACAACAAAAGTGCAAAGTTTTAGAATACATATCTTCAAATTAAAAGTACATTTTTCAAGTTTCAGAGTGCATATTTTAAAGAATAGGTACATAATTTATTATGTATTCATACCAATTTCAAGACTTCATTCAAGGATCAGATGAATACAAGTGCATAATTAGAAGCTCCAAGCTTTCTAGGAATGAAAGAACAAAATATAAACCTGAGGAAATCATACTTAAAATAAATAAAAATTTCACAAAGGCACTTCTATCCTTTAGTCATAAATACAATGCATTTTTACAGAATGGGATATGATGATATAACTAAGCAACATTCACTAGATTGCAAATGCTCACAGAATGAAGAAGCTCCATTATCTCATAAGATGAATAACAAAGTAGCATTTTGTTATTTAAATCGATCACATACATGAATAAAAATGAAAACTAATGCCTTATATTATTATAAGAAATTAAGCGATTTGTACTATTTTCAATGCTAGAAAATAGACGCATAAGTAGAAGAAGATACATATGCAAGACCAACATAGAGCTCTTGGCCATCCACCAAGCGATTCTAATAGACAAGATATTGTGCAAATGAAAGCATTGAAATAATACACATAGCTCGTTCCAGGAAAATTAGAGAAAATTTAAAACATAACTCACAAGGAGTAAGAATGGTAGAGAATCTATTTTTCAATCATGATAAAATAAGCACTCAAGTCCTGAAACTTAATTATTAGGTTAATTTATGCATTAGATAATCAATTATTAATTATAATAATTAATTATATGGTTATGTAGAACCATATTTGTCATTTAATCACATATGATTAATTGTTTGGTAGTTTAAACTATTTATTTGTCTCTACTTGTACATGGGTACATTTTTTGTTGCACTAATATTTGTAATCATTCAAATATTTACAAAATTATTATTTACCTTCTTTGTAACAATATTTGTACCTACATTGTTGTATAATTCCTATAAGAATTGAAGCATTATATTGTACAAGTTAATGATTTTATATTAATAAATTATATCAAGCTTCTCCTCCTCTTGCTCAAATTACATTTGTACTGGAGTAATAATTTGGACTTGTGAAGCGAGAGAAGGTTGGAGAGAGGAAGTAAAAATTTTTGGAGAAGATTTTGCACTCTAGGAGATGTTGTGTGCATCTAGAAACTTCCCAAAACACCTTGCATCCCCATAGCCTCCTGTCATTCTCGGGTGTTTGTAAGGAACTTTTTTCCTTTGTGCCCCCGCACTAAGAAAACTTTGCTCCTTCGAGGTTAAATGAATTTTTTTTTTTCCTAAATAGGGTTTTACCTCTAATATTAGAAGAGCATTTAGTTACTACTAAATTTAGTAGTATTCTATATTTGGAGGAAGTAAGTTTCGTGTGCAGTGCAGAGTCATTTGCCCCTGACTGAGCCAAGTCAAGTTCATTGTGCATTGGGGAGAACAAAAATTAATCAAGCAGACCGAGTTGTTGGGATGGGTTACACCATTTGAAAGACGAGCTAATATTTGTTTGAAAGCTGAAATGTTTTTTTATTTGGCCAATCCCAAACCAAGGGCATCAATCAACGAAGTGGCCGAGTCGCACTTGTTTGATATCTCTCTATGTTTTAAGTTCAAATGAAGATCCACATCCAAGCCGAGCGTTCTCCTTCTACTTGCAAACCTACACAATATTGAAATAGAAAACAAAAGGGGATCAATAAAACAATAAACAATACAAAAAAGTCTCACGAGCTGTGTCCAACCTACAAGAAGATATCCACACTAATCGCCACTCCTCCACATGACCTACATCTACATACAAACAATCACGAACCCCTACAAACAAAAGAACATGCAACCACAATAAAAAATAGTGAAGATTATAAACTTGCAGATGTCTAAAATTTGAAGGAAAATAATACAAAAAGTGAGGATAAACAAAGGTGAAATAAGGAGATTCATATCTATTTTTCAAGCGGAAACCCTAACTCCTCCTCCATGCAAGCTCCATAGAACTTCATTCAACTCAGCCAAGTCTCTTGTCAAAGGTTGTTTTTCTCAAGAGGTTAGTCGATTTTCATCTTCATTAAATCGTATACTTCATTTTATATGCAAATAACTTAAGGCACCAAGGTGGATAGTGAAAAGGCTTTAGATGGAATAGTTCTAAGGTTCGACTCCCACCTCATTTCATTACTTTTTATAAACAATTGAGTTTAGTGGCCAAATTGGTGAAACCGCCAACTTTGGCAATACATTTAATGGAAAAACCTCAACTAAACAACTTAGTTACAACTAAAAAGGATTCTAAACTTTTAGGGAGGAAAACCCTAATATAAGGCAAAAAACAATCTCTAGACCTCTTATTTTTTCATTCTGAGTAACTTTTGCTAAAGGAGGTGTACCCAATAATTGCATTTTCAGCTATTTCTTTGCAATTTTTGGCATAGAGGGTCGTTTTGGGCTCTAGAGGCCACCAAGGCCCATGAAACAAAATAGATTTTCCTTCCATTCAATTTTTTTACTTTTTTTTAATGTAATTGTATACTTCAGTATATTATACTAATTTATAGGTTGCCATAATGAACAAAAACTTTGTAACTACTCGTAAGCTGTCGAATATTGTACTCAAAAACAATAAAATTTGGTTCAAAAACACTCACGATATCTTAGATCTCATTCGTAGTGTTCGGTATATACACTTCCTTTGGGAAGTGCTTATAGGTAAAGTCATCACAACTACCACTACACTTAACACCTAATATAGTTGTAACAACGTCATTTAGGCATCAACCCTTTAAATCGATGGGGAGTAATAAGGTCACAGTGCACACACTATGAGCCATCTCATCCGTCTGTGAACGATTGCATGACATAAATCTAGACTGAGAAATTATCCAAGTATATAGCAAAGTTATGTGTACGTATGATGATATTTCCTTGAGCCGGTGTCAATAATCATATAGACCCCTTTCAGTATTGTCTTGGTACCATGTATCGAATTCGTTCACATACATTAACACCTCTTTCATGTATCATTAGGTATATCGAAAGGGTGAGCTTCTTCTATGTACCAACGGGTATATTGGAAGGGTGCGTATATATAAAGTTTTGGTATATTGACTGACGATAAATAGATTGGGAGACCTTATTCCTAGAGTGATAACACTTAACCATGTTAGCGATTTTCGTAAAATGGCCACCAATGCCCCAAAATGTTTTCTTCCGATTCACAACTACTCGGAGGAAACAACTATGCTACATGGAATACTAAAATAAAGACACATCTTGAGTTTGAAGAGATCTATCCTATTGTGATTGGTACTTTAACCGGATCAACTACGATACAACACAATAACGAGAGTTTGATAAATAAGATCGAAGGAAAAAATCATCATCTTATTTGTAGTGTCCGATGATGTGCAACCCCATTCGAGATATCAAAGTAGCCAAATAAGCATGAGATAAGTTGAGCACGGTATACAAGGCCAAAAACAAGAACATTATACCGAATTTGTAGAGTCGGTTACACATACCGAAGTTCAAGCAGAATGAGAAAATCGAAGGTTTCTTGAGAAGAGTTACTGAATTGAGGGATTCACTTCTAGCCCCAGGAGAAGCATTCACAGATGAAGTTCTCATTCCCATTGTTCTCGAGAGCTCTCCTTCTTCTTACCACATTTTTGTAACAACACTAAACTTGTCAGATACAACAATTAGTTTTGATAAACTAGTAAACCTACTGCAGCAAGAGGAAGCTATGCATAATAAGGATGATGAAGAGGAGTAGGCACTATCTTCTCATCAAAAGTGGAAAGGAAAAGATAAAGGAAAACAAAATTCCTATCAAAATTTGCAAAATCAGCATCAGCATCAAGGGGACAATCAACAAAACAAGAAATGTCCAATTTGTAAAAGAGGACATGACTTAAAAGATTGTTTGTATAATACTTATAAGAAAGGTTCATCAAACGACTCTGGACCTCCACAACAACAATCTCACAAGGGAAATTCTAGCTACAATCGAGGGAACAAAAAGGGTAACTTGAAAAGAAAATCCTATCAATAAGGAAATATTGCTAAGTAACAAGAACAGTCAGATAATGAAGACTACTTGTACACTGCTCAATCAAGTGAACCTTTCATGTCATCTAGTGATGTCTGGTATGTTGATTCAGGAGCCACTCGACACATGATCGCCACAAAGACTGGTTTACTTCAATGAAGGATACGCCTTTGAAAAACCATGTTTCATTGAGTGATGATTCTTCTTATTCGATTAGGGGATGGGAAACATTTATCTACCCCTTGGTTCACACAACCGTAAACTATCGATGTCTTATATGTCCCTGGGTTGACTAAAAATATGCTATCAGTCAGTCAACTCCTAGATCACAACTTAAAAATTGACTTTGATAGTCATTCCAGCAAGAAAACATGTTTAATTCGAGACAAATCATGAGGCTCAAAAATAGTTACAAAATCCTCCAATGTGAGACACATGTTCCAGCTTGATTTTTTCCATATAGATGATTAGAAACTTGTGGCTAAGAACTCTACCTCAGAATTATATAAACTAATTTCTAATTTAGATGCATAATTCCTTTGGAAATCCACCCATTGCTAATTAATGTTGAGTGGAGAGCCTCTAAACATTTCAAACTATACAAGGAGAAGTAATTGGCATGAATTATATTAAATAGTTTACTTTCTTGAGATAGTTCCTCTCAATTGCAATTCCTATGAGTGAATTAGGAGGTTGGGAGGTAATTATAATAATTTCTCATGTTGAGAAATATTAACAAGCATGAAAATAGAAAAGGGAAGGAATGTGATCATTTCTTCACCCTTTGTCATCTCTTCTTCCATTCGTGTAATCATTGGCCTCTATTGAATGACTTAATTACAATAAAAAAACGTCTTCTAACTTTGTGGACATGGATGTTATAAGTCCATATTTTTGCATATGGTTCATTTTTATTTCTCGTAAAGAATTCATGAATTCTCGAGAGAATTGTTATGTAGTGATAAAAAGGTAAGGAAAATTATAGTTTTTAAAACTAGATTTTATTAAATAAATCTAATTACAGTGGTATTTGTTTCAACATTGGGATGTGTAATATCTTGGATTGTGGCTTTTAATATACAATATTTATGTGAAATTCCACAAGAATTATATGTGCAATTTTGAGGCTCCATCGTATTTCATGAGGAAATTCTATTTTGAGTTCATCCTCAACAAAATATGAAACTATTTTTATATTTGAGAGTTCCAAGGTAGAGGTATATAAGTTGTGAATTTGTGTGAATGTGAATTTTTCAACAAAAAGGATCTACTTTTCTTTTCATCTTATTTAGGTTTCATTTTATTCTTATTCAGGTATTCACACTTTTTTCCCTTATAGGCATATCCATTATGTTTTAGGTACAATTTCTAGTTTGTATCTTGAGAAATGAAAAGGTATCGAATATTATGTTGAACGCATTTTTATGGTACTAGTATTTGTGGCAAAGTGTCAAGATTTTCTAATAAGAATTTTCCAACATAGTTCCTTGTAGCTTTGAAGGATGTCAAATGCTTATAGTCATTTTTTAACTTTTCATTTTACCATATGTTATGGTAGTATATATTTTATTATGGAAGTTGAATGTTATTGTTGTATTATATAAACTAATTACAAACTTAAACACATAATTCCTCTAAAAATCCACCCGTTGTTTCTTTAGCTGAGTGAAGATGCTCTAAATATGTCAATATATTAAAGTATAAGTAATTGGCATGAATTATATAAAATAGTTTACTCCCCGAGAAATTGTCTTTCCAATTACACTTTCAATGATAGAATAAGGAGGTAATTATAATACTTTCTCCTAGGTGAGAAATATTGAAAAGAAAAAAATAAGGGAAAGAAAGTGAGGGTTTTCGTTGACAATTTTGCACTCATGTAAAAAGGGAAAGCGAAAAACTTTGTTACGATGGATGACATTGGTGAAGTGAACCTAAGCTAGGGGATATTATTTCAGTTTAATATTTGTTCCGTTGGATTAATTAATGACTACATGTAATTTGTAGCTATGTGTGTTGTTACAAAATGTAACAAATCACATAGTCTGCATTTTCATGTTTGTCTTCAACAAAAGAACACAAAGGCCCTGAAGGACAGATGTGTTATCTTGATAAAGACAAAAATACAGAATAGATGAAGTGTTAAGTTTTGGAACAACAATCAGAGTTGTAGATTATAGCAGTATCAAAGTTCATTACTAAGGTTACAAGTATTTTAAAGTTCTTTCCTTCATGATTAAATACATTCAATTATGTTATTGAGTTGTTTAATTCATTATACAATCCATATACAAATTTGAAATGTAGAAGGAAGTACACAACTTAGTTTCAAAATTCAATTTTTTATTCATAAGGAATTTCAAATGTTTCCCACACAAGCCGTGGGATGTGACTCAAGTAAACATCATAACTATTGAAATAGAAGGTGCATGTGCATGAAAATAAAAGTAAAATAATATGAAGGAATCCATCATTGCCTTATTTATTTTTTTCTTGTTGCTCCACCTTAGCTCCAGTTGTTGCTCCATCTTGGTCCTTGCTATTCAACAATGCACTATACTGAAAGATAAACAGAGAGAGAGACTGTCGATCACGAGCTCAAGATTAAATCATGTTCTTGTACTATCTATCTTCATGTAAATTAATCTCTTGATATCGGGAGGTATTCTTACAAAAAAATAAATGTATAGGAGACAAGCAATAGTATTCTACATTAGTACATATGATTCTTACAACCATTTCGAGAGAAAAGATAAGGAGAAAAAATATGGAACAGAAGAGAGGCCAAAAATCCTAATGTTTTCTATCTAGTTTATCTAAATGTGTAGATACAAGTAAGAAGAAGGAAATAAACACTAACTCTCGCGTTTACATATCATAAAAGTACATTTATTTCACTACATACTAAATGCTGAATATACAAAAATATACTTGTACTAATCCATAAAAGAAATGCAGGTTTAGAGTTACATATTCTAACAAAGTGAATGAGATAAAATTGTAGATGAAACAAAATAGAAAGGAAATCTAAGAAAATTTTGTGGGGTTCACCATGTAAAATGGATATTTTACATCTTTTCCATCATGTTATTTCACAACTAATACATGCTTGAAACATGTGACAAAAGATAAACTACTTTGTCTCGATCAAATAATAATCGAACAATGAGAAGTACTGCAGAAATTCAACTCAGATTGAACAAATAATAATGTAGCGTGTCCATATATTATAGGATCGAAAGGAAAGTTACAACTTCTTTCAATTTTTAGAACTTATTAAGTAATGCCACATAATAAATACTGAATATTTAGGTTTCACTCTTCATTACAGGAACTTCCTTTCCATTTCAGGCCAAATTAAGGAAATATGCCTAATTCAGATTCAAGAAGAAATAAATAAATCTAATGCATCAAGGCTACTTTTAGAAACACAATGTTTGAGTACAAATTTTCAGAGTAGTGAATCTTCAAAGAAACAAGTTACATCTTTGCAAAGCTTCATGGAACATTCATGCACGAGAAAATATCTAGTTTGAGCTTCAAGAGTACTGCATTGAATTATACATTGGAATACTTGGACAAGAAGGAATAAATTACATTACAATAGTATCAAACCATAATGATAAAATTGAATGTTTGTAGTTGCATTAAAAAAACAATAAAGTCTTCATTTCAATATGATGACTCTAAACCAATTTGCAAAGTAAAATTTTCAAAGGTACGAGTTTTTAAAGTTTTCTAAAGTATAAATTTACAAATACATCTTACAGATATATTTAGAATAGTATTGAGCTTAGAAGAGAGAAATGAAGAAATGACAACATAATATAGATATATTCTCAAAATGACACAATACCAATGGTTCTGAAGTTCAAATAGACCATCTCTCATAACATAATTTTTAAGAAAATATTGCTCAAAATTATTGCTCAAATGAAATGACACAGTGGTGATTTTGCTAAAAATACCAGAGTTCAAAATGCTCAGTAACGTTGGCCACCAATAAATAATCTTGTGCAGAACTCAAAAAGGATGGAAATGGAAAAAAATATGCAAGTATTCTAGCCCACAGAGCTTCATAGAATGACAAAATTCATGTTTAGTTCCTCCAAACAGCAAGAGATCGTGCTTAGAAAGATGAATCAGAAATCTTGAAAGAAGTTCAATGGCGGCCACTTTAGAAAGATCACAGAGAACTCAAAACATCGACAATGGCCGAATCTAATCACATGCAGGCATGACATCTTCATAAGACCAATTTGTAGAGTTCCTTTTCACAAATAAATCGAGCTCGAAGGCTATAGAAATGGTGGCTAATATGATTAAATATCACTCAAAACCTCTAAACAGAAAAAATAATGAAAATGGAGATAGTTAGAACCTCAGAATACTGATTTGTAGAGGAACCGAGCTCAAGAAAGATCAACAATGGTGATCTACTAAAAATTGAATAGGACTTCACCACTCAAAATGAGAAAATGAGAATGATAAGGTGATAATCTCGATGATATTTTAAACAAACCAAACTCATCTAAAATTATCATCAATGACTAAGATCAAACCGTGCAACAATAAATGATCGAAATCCTAAACCACTGCCAACTACCTCACTTACCATGAGTTGAAAGATCAACCTCTTAATTTTACAAGGGTACAAAGATCAATGGCCATAATTCAATCACCAAAATCAAAGAAAAACTTAAGTTACCATAGTCATCTCCTCTCCTACCCTGGTTAGCATCAATGGTAGAGTTGAAGTAATTACCAAAGTCAACGGATAGCAGCTGATTTATCTTATCAATGCAAACCTAGAGTTACATTCAACTCAACTGGATTTAAAAAGGAAGCCACCGACTAAGTATGCAAAGGGTTGAGTCATCGTAGGAGGGGGTGAACCCTAATGATTTAATAATTATTATTTTCTTTGACCTTCTAATATCTAAACTATGATGCTACTGAAATATCTCAAACATGTCGACAACATTATGTTATTGTAATGATAATCCAAAAGGGGTCGGTATCAAATCAAGAGGATATTTTTTTAAAGCATGTGTTTTTTTATCAAAGTATATTCCAATCAAATCAAATCATGACCACTTTCCCTTATACTTTCCAAAGCATCCTTAATTTCTCCAAAAGGAGGTCAAAACTAGAGTGAAGACAAAGTGTGCACCTCACAGGTTGTCCCCACAGTGGGAGGTTTAGAAAGAAAACAATAGCATTATGTGCACAAGGTTTAATTTTACATGTTATCACAAGAGACAAAGAGAATTATTCATGGAGATGTCAAAATCATATCTTGTAGGTGGTCCCCACACTTTGGGTGAATTTTTACAGTGTTAAATCAAAAATTATCTTGTTCACACAAAGAGATATTATTTTGCATGTGCATCCAAGGGGGCAGAACTAAAGAATGTCAAATTTATCATTGCAAGTGGATCAAGTTGCAGATGTCACATCATTAGCTAGAAGATAGAGATTGCATGCATTGGAGAAGACTTGCTTATCAAGAAAAGCACATTTATTAGTCAAATTATTTATCCGATTTATTAAAAATAGAAAAGTCAACTATAGTTTGACTGAGTTGTATTTTTGTAAACAAGGATATTAATGCCTCATTGTATTAGCATGCTTATTTTTATTCCTTTATTTATTCATGATAAAGGATAAAAATAGGATACATGGGCGAGTACAATTTTTAGTCTATTTTTAGGAAGGATGGGATGAATAATTTTACTATATATTGTGTGAATTGGCAAAGCACATGGGAGGAATTTTTGGTATAGGAGTTTTGAAGTAGTTTCGGTAGTTTTTCCCTTTGAATGAAAATTGATTTTTACCTTTCTAATTATTTGCAGATTTGTGTATACTTTATTATTTCTTTTGAAAGTCAAAATTCCCTGATTGGTCATCTTACCTTGCCATAAATTTAGTAATTTCAGCATAATATTAGTGTGCATGATTATCTTAACAGTATTGTTGTGAGTCATTTGCTCAATACCATTCAACGGAAACTAAAGCTGTATGCATTATATGCACAGCGATTAACCGTCCAGGATCATTCAATACGACAGTATGGACACGATACCAAGGCAAACCCATGAAAATACCCCTTTTTATCAGAAAAAGTAGACACTATGTAACTTTCTCACATTAAATAAGATTATGCTAGCGAGTTATACCTTTATCTCAAAGATGAACATTCAAAAAAATTAAATTAATGGAACAGTTAAAATAAAAGGTATTTATGTTCAATATAGCAACGAGAGAAGAGGAGAGGAGAGGCCACTAGAGTGTAGAACCGACCATATGGAGAGGGGAGAGAGGGAAGGGGCCTCTCCTCTATATATCGTTGGGATCAAGTGTTTTTCCTTAATATTCTACTGAAAACTATTTTTTTGTGAACCCAAAATCCATTCTCAAATATTTGTGCATGTACTCAGTCAAATCCCTCAATAAGTTTGGTGTATCACCCTAGTTTTCAATTCATTTATAGTCATCTTTTAATCCTCAAAACCCCCAAAAAAATTAGTTTAAGATACATCAAGAAGGAACCGGCCTTGATACTGGAGAATCACCTCAACAATAGGTATACCCAAAGACCTGAGGTGTTTCCATTGTATCTACGAAAGAGAGAGATCCAGAGAAATATTATAACCCCTGCAGACATCTCTCTACAGGGTGCAATTTTGAGAGATAACTTGATTTTGTCACATACTTTGATGGGACCATGAATCAGATATGTGAGCAAATTACAACAGATTCACAAGAAAGAAAAGTTACTTTTGGAGCAACAAAATGCAGTAACTTATTCTAAAGATTAAAGGATTTATTTGGTGACTCGTGAGGCTGATCTCAAACCGCTTTGCAACATGTTCCATGCCTAAAGAAACTACGAGATCATCGGTAAGAGGATTTCCTTCGAGTTTATTTCTTTACATTTGAATTCTCGCAAGAATAAGAAGAGTTGGTAACACCCTACCTTATAATAGGCCTAGTTTTAAGAACCCTCCTCCAAATCCTCCTTCACCGCATATCAATTTCTTTGTTCAGATCCCAATTTTTCCAATGGTTATTTAACCACCTAGGAATTTTGTGACCTGTACTAATGACAACCCATTAGTAATCCCAGTTTATCATGATATTCCTAATGCTTCCATGAAAAATTTTCCTTCATTCACTAGTGAAAATTAGGTTACACCTACAGAGCACATCAAACATGTTGCAACCCTATGTGTAGTCCATAATATACCACATGAAGATGTGGCCTTGCAACTTTTAGTTTCATCCTTTAAAGGGAAAGTCTTGTGATGGTATAGAAACTTAAAGATTGGAAGCATAAGAACTTGGGATGAGTTAGGTGAGAAATTGCTGAAACAATTTCAAGACCATTCTGATCATTTATCCCTCATAGAACAATTGTCTATAATTAAAAGATCCCCTCATGAATTTATGGCCAGTTTCAATATTCATTTTGCTAGAAATTGGGAAAGAATTCTAGCTAGTGTCAAGCCTCAAGCTGACCATGCTTTTATTTATTATCTTAGAGCCTTAAACAATGATATTTCAACTATGATTTAGTCTATGGGAGGTGACACTCCCGGTAGCTTATGATATTGCTATAAAGGTTGAAAATAGTCTTATTCAAGCCGTAAAATTAGCACTAAGGCCTTCAATGCCTTTTTTAGCAGATTTGGCACCTATCCCACAACCTATGAACATTTTGGAACATTTTATTGTAGCACCATCGGATGATGTGTTTAAAGCTTTACATACTATGGGAAACAAGGTAACTTCAATTGAAAATAGACTTGCATTACCTAACATGCCTTATTAAGCTCCTTATCAACAAAACCAGCAAAATAGGAAGCTTTATCAACACAATCAGAATTATAGACATCCATATCAGCAAAGGTAGTTTGACCCAAAAGCTCCTAGTTCATCTAATGTTTTATTCTCAGTTAATATGGCTACATAAGAATGGTGTCAACCTTGTAAAAAAAATCATTTAGATGTAAATTTTCCAAATGCATTCCTAAATATAAGCCTTGGTGCACAACCTCAACCTGATACATTGTTCATGCCTCAAATGGAGGGTGGGCAAAAAGAAACTCATGTTCAAAAATCACCTAAACAAAACTTGGTCATTTTTAATGAAGATGATTTTATTGCAGTTACTACTAGGGCCCAAGAAAAGGCCTAACAAACTCAAAAGTTTCAAAAACAGGCCCTGTTTCTACCCATAGTCACAGATAAAACAATAACTACAGGCCAAAAATTAGCTAATGCTTCTTTTCCTCAAAAATAGCAGGTGTTTCAGCTGGTAAAGAACAACAAAAATAGTCACAACCTGATCCAAGAAGATTGTTTATACCTCAAATATCAAAAGCAAACTAAAATAGACTAAGTTTTTACTGAGCCTATGCTAAGACAATAGAATCTATTTCCAAAACTATTGCTTATTTTACTATTGTTGATGTAATGAAAAATCATAATATTAATATCTCAATGTGGGATTCTCTAATTATTCTAGGACAGCAGGAGCGTTTCGCTTCTCATGATCTTGCTAAGTAGTAAATTTCTTCAAAAATAGCAGTAAAAGGAATTTCAAGATGTGAGTGTTGTAGATTCTCCTTATTTTGCTTTATGTTTATCACGAGATTTTGTAGCAAAAATAAGAGGTTATCTTTCTTTAGATTGGTAATTGTTTTTCTTTACTAAACGATATGGAACTAAGGTTACCATAAATTCAGAGCCTCTTGCTACATTTCATATTGAGCATCATGCTTAAAATGTTGAAAGCAAATTAATCAATTCTAGATCAATCTGATTTTGATGTTACAACTCATATTTCCACACTGATGGTGTTTCAAATCTGTTCATGGATGAGAATAGTCAAGAGGAACATGCCTATGACCCTTTTAAGAAAGTGGAAGAAGATTTTTCAGAGTGTTTATTGCTTTGCATGAAGAAAATGCACCAATTCCCTTATTGTCCAAAAAAAAGAAGAAGCACTGTAAGGGCTATGGAAGCTTCACTTCAATGGAGCCAAAAATAAGAAAAGACAAGGTGTCATTTTGATGCTTAATTCCCCTTCAAATGAAAGGTACTTTCCAGGTTTAAGTTTGCAGTTTTCTTGTACTTGTAATGTAGTTGTATACAATGTGTTAATTCATGGATTGAAATGGGCTAGAAAGAGAGGTATCAACACTTTAAAAGTTTTCAGAGATTCATAATTAGTTATTAATCAATTAAAAAAATTTAATGTGTGTAATAATTCATTGTTGAAGTCTTACAAACATAGAGTTTCAAACTTAATGGATGATTTTGATGCTATTAACATTCAATCTGTCCCAAGAGCTAAAAATAAACATGCAAATAGGATTACAAGAGTTCATGCTAGCTTTGGGAGACTAGAACAGATCGAAGACATCAAGGTACAACCACATATTAAATTAATTATCAAACCTTCAGTGTCTAAAAATGAAGAGAATTGGTAGGTTTTCGAAGATGATAAACAGATTTGTAGATTTCGGCAAAAGAAGAGGTTGAATTTTCTACAATAAATCAGAAAATCGTACTTCTATGGTGATCAAATTTTTCAGTTAAAAATAAACAAGTTACCTCAAGGATTTTCCACTCTAGAAGACATTTTTCAGTTTTGATGAGCAGTTAAGAAAAGAAAAAGTCAATATTTCAGCTCACGTAGATAACTATGAAGAAGTCTTGGTGGATGATGACAAGAAGCTACGTATTGGAAAGCTATGTTCTTTAGCTGAAAAACAATCATTTATCAAATTATGTAAATAATTCAAATATTTCTTTTCCTTGAATTATCAAGATTTGAGAGAATTTGATCCAATTTTAGCTCATCATACAATAGAATTATTGTAGTGCCCACTTCCCTCCAACACCTTTTTGTTGATTATGATATTGTCAACTATACTTATGGACATTACTGTAGCCTTTGAGTTGGTATGATGTTAGACATTAAAAATCATGGACTGTGGTTGATTTGGATTCATATATGATGCATGTGGATTATTAGAGACATTTTATATTGATGTTGATACACTTCTTGGCATGGTTAGATGTGTGTGTGTGTGTGTGTGTGTGTGTGTGTGTGTGTGTGTGTGTTTCGTACATGTGATATTTTTTCATATCGAGTAAACCTAGAAAATGGAACTAATCTTGTGATCATATGATTATGGATGGAATTGTAAAAGAGATTGTTGCTTGCTTGGATGATGTTTTGATTCATATATATAGATGATTTGGAAGTTATATTTTATTTTATTTTTTGGATGATTTGATGTGGCCACAAGGCCTAAGGAGGTATTTGTGTTTTGTAGGTTAAAATGTCACACCAAACATCGGGGGATTGGAAACCAACCACATTGGAATTCTAGATGAATTCAACAAGGGTCACCATGGCAACATGTATTTGTTATTTGTGTATGTTTGTATTGTTATTAGGGGTTCCCATGAGGAGGATCACCTTAGAATGTGACCAAGGGGTTGTGTGTATTCTTTTATTTAGTATTTTTGTTTAAATTTTAGTATGTGGATTTTAGTGATGTATTTTACCCTTTATTATATATTTTATTTGTGTTTAGATTAGTGAGTAATGATGTTGTTACATAAATTAAAATGGTTCAAAAGAATGTATTTATTAGAGTTGATGGCTCTTGGATTATGTTTTATAGTAATGTGTAAGTAACTTTGAGTGTGAAACACTCCACCTTCCTTTTGAAATTCAGATCTGTTCATAGGGGCTGATTTGGGATACTTGTGGGACAAGTTAAACTTGTCCCACCCCTCTTAAATTGTTACACAAACCCTACCTATGCATTGGGAGTAAAAACTAGGCATTGTTATGTATTTTTGGGAAGGTAAGTTGTAAGTTTTTATTACATGTTCTTACCTAAAATTAATTTTGGTCCTTGGGGTGTGGACTTGGTTTGTGTGTGTAAGTAAAATGTCATTTATTCACCCACCTTTTTAATTGTGCTTTGGATTTTGAAGTTGACTTGTGAGGTGGAGTTGAGGATGTGTGATGTTGCATCCTACATGGACCCACCTCATCCTCCTCTCTCCCTTTTCTATTTATTTGAATTCCTTGGCTTGTTTTGGGGTTACTTCATTTTGGTGATTTCATTTTGGTTACTTCTTTTGGTTTTGAGATCTTGTAATTTTGAGGAGAGTTAGAGATTTTTGTTGAATGCTTGTGGATTGCCAGATATTTTGGATTGTTTGGATTGGAAAAAGCTTGTTGTAGAACTTTTGGAGAAAACTCTACCATGGAGAGGTAGGAGCTTGGCTCTTTAAAATGTTCTTCTTTTATTTATGCATATGTAAATGCTTTGAATATTGTTGGTATGTTGTTAGTTGGTTGGGTAGATTTCCTAGGTATGATGTAGGATAAGACTATGGGGATCTCTTGTGGGGAGGTATAAATGTTATTGTGGAGGGTTTTGGGATTGGGTTCCACCTTGTAAAAGAAATAGATTACATTTATTTACACGTTATGGGGTGAAATAAGAGTGTGGATAGGCATAAGAGAATGGAAGGTATAAAAGGTACTTTGGGGAGGCATTAGTGCATGTAGGGGTTTTGAAATGATATATATATATATATATATATATATATATATATATATATATATATATATATTGGTGGTTTATATTAAGTTGGACACCTATTTCCCGTTGGGAGGTATAACCGGATTTCCCCATAGGTTTTACTCCTTTGGCTTGTGCATGATGAAGCCTAAGTATTGTTTTTTGTTCTTCGTGTGGTTGCAAACTCCCAAGTATTTATTTGGACGGTGTTCTATTTGTGAAAATTGTTTTTGTGTTGTGGAAGCATGTTTGTTGTCACGATTTGAAATATGTTTCTTATTGCTTTGTGTTTGGGGCTCAATGACCAATGAGGAGGAAGGCTTATCCTCTTCATTAGAATTCTTGGTTGGGTGGAGAGCATTGTCTCTCCTCCTTTTTTGTTGTGATCGAAAGATATACGGTGGATATTCTTGTTGCTTTTATGGAGCTAAGGTTAAAGACATATTTCACAGTCCACTTAGGATTTCCTTGTTATAAAAATTTCCACTTTATGTGGATGGCATTGTAATATTAATTTGGTGGAAATTTTCTCTGTTTTGGAAATGGAATCAACATTCGAATATGAAAGATATATTTTGTAAGTTGTATTTAATGAATGAAAAAGGAAGTAAAAGAATTATTGGAGTCCAATAGAAATTGTTTTAGTTACCACAAATGGTATGGTTTTCATCTGAAATATGTGTTTGAAATATATTGTGAAATATCTCGTTGAAAAAATTGAAAAAGAAATGTGTATGAAGAAATATTACATTTCTTTGTTTCATTGAAATGCATGATTTGAAAGTAGAACTTCATTTTTGGTCTTCACGCATTGATTGAAGTAAAGTTAATTTTTTATAAATTAGATTTGAATGAATTTAAATTTTTAGAGGATGATAATGAAAAGTAGATCCATTCAAGTTTAAGCATGATTTCTATTTTTGATTCACTGTAAAACTGCAAATATTTATCAGAAAAATTTACAAAGTACTCTACAACTTGAAAGACAAAATGAAACTTTAAAATGAACTAAGGATGAACAAATCACATCATGAAACAATTACATTTCCCTAGTAATTTATTCAAAACTCCAGAATCGGACAAGCGGCATAATAATGCAATTTCATCGAAAAGAAAAGAAATTTGTATTGTAATCTCAACTAATAATCAATTAATCCTTGCAATCCTTTTAAATCTTTCAAGTGTGTTTCTCCACACCTGTTGGGTAAGTTGAAGAAGAAAGAATAGTGGATTAGACCAAATTATGGCAGTTTAAGAGTTCAATTCACGTTTTAATGGCAGGAGAGACGTTTTTTTCAAATTCACCCATTTAATTTGTAAAAAATAGATTTTTATGATTCCTATGCAAAGAGAAATTCCATCCCTTTCCAAAAATTCCTCATTTTCCCAAATCTGAGCTTCTAATCAAAAGTTATGGCCTTCTAAATTTTTACTACACTTACCTTTTTTCTAAAGGAAAAAAATTGTAAATCCGACACACGGGCCCGAAAACTACTTAGGGAAATTTTTTCCAAAAAAAGAAAAAAGTCAAAAATTCCTCCATGGCCCCGCAGCCCCGCCAATTCACTTTTAGGAAAATGCCTCGTGGGTTCGCAGGCCCGCACTTTCAAACTTTACCTTTTTTAAAAAGGGTGAAAAATCTTAAGTCTCCCACTGGTCCACTTCCCCCTTTGTCCTTTTGGGTATGACACGTGCCTTCTTTAGGCATCAGTAGAGGTGCAGACTATTTTAGACCTTACCGCTTTTCGAAAAGATGGGCAAAAATTCCTAAGATTCCCTACCGCCCGCCTTCCCGTAGGTCATTGTTGGACTGACACGTGGCTTCGCTTGCATCGATGGAGGTGTGGGTTGTTTTTAACTTTCATGATTTTTAACACAAAATCCAATATTTATAAGTTTTCACCAAAGTTTCGCTTCTCCGCTTGAAATTTTGGGTAGGACACGTGGCGTCCCTGGGCGTCGGTGGAGGTACGAGGGTTTTGAACCTTTTTGTCCTTTCAAACAAAAAGAGTTAGAATCCAAATTACCTCCAGAAACCCACCTTCCCATGTGGGCTTAACAACATGCCACACATCCCTTCGCCCTTAGGAAAATTTTCTTCCTGTGCCTCGCAGCTCGCCCGGAAAATTTTCTTTCCCAAGCCCGCAGCTCGCCTTTGGGAAAATTTCCTCCCCAAACCCGTTGGTCTCAGAACTTAAGAAATATGAGGAATTACGAGGACTTATTTATATCTTTGTAAATGAGAATAAATTTTCTATCTAATGGAAATTTTGTAAGGAAACCTTAAGTGCATTAAATATGTGAAAAATTGGGTTGAATTGCGAAGATGAGCACGAGAGTGGGTAAATGGGAAATTACCCCTTTTAACTTAAATGTTTAATTCTAAAGGATGGGTTGACATTTTTAGGAGACATGTTAGGGGATAAGGGAATGTTTCTCTATCCCATTCAAATAAGATCTTTGTTTATTTTTTAGACTGGTGGATTTAAATACCTAAGGTATTTAATTCCTTTGGCCCCTTTGACCCTCTAAAATTAATTAAGGAATATTTAACTATAGTGTTAATTTAATTATTTATTAAGTTAACACCTAAGAGAAATTTAACTATATTTGGATTAATTATACTCATTAATTTTGTAATGTGGATCTAATGTTTGTTACAATGGGAAAATTTCATTTATTAAATTATAATTGACTTTGAATCTTTGTTGTGACAATTGTTGCTTGAAGCCTAGTAGTGGTCATGCTTTTCAAAAAAAAATTATTCCATAATTTTTCTATCTAAACCTAGGTTGTTCTTGGGTCTCGAGTGGTCATTTTAGTGGGTGTTACACTTGGTATCAGAGTCATGGGTTCAAATCTTGGACCCTTGGGCACACTAGAAAACTTGAGACATGAACACTAAACCTAGAGCAATATTAAACATAACACACTTTTAAATCTAGAAAATAATTCTGTTTGGAAATTACATATTTTAGTAAACATGGAAACTGAATAAAATCTAGAATAATGAACTAACTCTTGCCTTGGTCTATGTAGGAGGTGCAAACAAGATGAGGGGTCCTTTCACATAGATCTAGACTTACCACCACCAGATCATGTTGTAGTAGCCATCCTACCTTAGATTTTATAGACGCTTTAGGATGTTAATGTTGCTTTACGTGGAGGGTCCGTAGGAGGATGGTTAGCCAGACATGATAGGGAGCCATCCATTGAGGCTCATGCATCTCCTTGACACAATGAGGAGCATAGAGGAGAGAACTTTGTCGTGGAGTCAGGTAGAGTAGAGTCACTGCAAAGGGGTAGGGAGACCAGATTTCTAGACACAGGGATAGGTCTCGGAGCCATAGGCTTAGAGATGAGCATGCAAAGAGGCCTAAGGGTTTCCAGACTATAGTTGTAGACCATATTAGGGAGATCCTGAAGCTACAACCATCTCATTATTCTAGTGACATAGGTGGATTTTAGGCAGAGGCCTGGTTGGTGAGCTTGAGTGGGTGCTTCAATCTCTTCCCTTGTTCTAGCAACACAAAAGTTCATGTTGCGATCCATCTTTTCAGGGATGGAGAAAGTTTCTAGTGGAGGATCGAGGAGGAAAAGCTCCACATTGTTTCAGATATGGTAACCTGGGAGGTCTTTGAGGAACGGTTCAAGAGCAAGTACTTATCATAGAGTTTCATTCAACAGAGGATAGACGAGTTTCATGACTTCCAACAGACATCTTCGATAATATCTCGAGTATGAGAGTCAATTTTTGGATCTACTCCAATATGTCGACTATATGTAGGATGAGCAGGTATGGATCCATAGGTTCATCTAGGGCCTGAATGTAGATTTGGGTGGTGCGGTGTGTATCCATTGTCTGCGCAGGCTATTGAGAAGGCCTATATAGCAAAGGAGACTCAGAGAAAGACACAACAAGCCAGAGACAAAGTGCAGAGCCACATCTAGCATATGTAGGATAATAGGATGAGGGGTTAGCTCCTCCTCCTTGTGGTGGATAGGGTTCATCACAGTCATCTTTTAGACCACAAAGCAGCAGTAGTAGATTCTCGCCAAAGATATGAGACCTCCATAAAGATTTGATGCACAAAGGGGGCGGAGTATAGGGCCTCCTCCTAGGGGTCCCATTAGGACACTGGGTATACCGAGAGCTTAGTCGGTCAGCAGGAGCTCATTAGCAGAGACCTCGGTAGTCCACATCTAGATGATTAGGATCCATAACACGTAACCTCCCGAGTACCGACTGGACTCAAGTTACTCATAGGAGAGGATCAAGCGGTTGTTTTGGTTATGGTGTTGTTGTACATTTTTGAGAGATCGCCACGTAACCCTAGAAACAAGGGTAAGGTTCATATCTCGAGCCTACTATTGGTGACATGGGGTGCGGTCATCGGATCTATGCAGTGGTTGTGAACTGCCAAGCTGAGTACTCGAGCACCGTGATTGAGATGACAAGTAACATTGGTGGTGTTCCTACCTCCATTCTATTTGATTCTGGTTCTTCTAATTATTTTATTACACCATCTTTGGTAGAGTAATGCAAGCTAGTGGCAGTTAGGTAGGGTCTTATTTGGGACGTTGAGATGGCTTCTAGAGCCAAAATCTCTGTAGACTCCTTAGTTAAGGAGTGTGTAGTGGATTTGGGACCCTTCACCACTACCTCGGATCTTCATATCCTTCCATTGGGTTCATATGGAGTCATCTTGGGCATGGACTAGTTGTTTACACACAAAGCTAGAGTGGATTGTTACCATAATATTTTGTCATGTACAGAAAATCTAGGAGTTGAGTTAGTGATAGTAGGGATTAGGAGACCCATTTCCATTTGCACCATCTCCGCCATGTAGCTTAAGTGGTGTGTGTGTCGAGGTTGTCGATTTATATCTTTGTCACGATTAGTTACCGATCGGAAGATGAGTCTAGTGGAGCATCACTTTATGACCATCCCATCTTGAGAGAGTTTTTGATATCTTTCTAGGGGAGCTACCAGGGTTACCACCCCTACGTGAGATACATTTTCACATAGATCTGGTTCCGGGAACATAGGCTATCTCATGAGCACCTTATCGAATGACCACCCTTAGCTCTGTGAGCTCAAGTTACAGCTAGAGGACCTTTTATAGAAAGGCCTAATCCATCCTAGTGTATCCCCTTGGGGTGCACCGGTGATATTTGTAAAGAAGAAGGATGGATTTGTGTGGTTGTGTATTGATTACCACCATCTGAACAAAGTAACGATCAAGAATCATTACCCCCTTCCATGCATTGATGATTTATTTGATCAGATGAAGGGGACCACAGTTTTCTCTAAGATAGACCTTAAGTCAGGTTATCATCAGCTAAGGATTATGGATGCAGACATTCATAAGATCACCTTTTGTATGAGATATGGCCACTACGAGTTCAACGTGGTGCCTTTTGGTTTTTTGAATGCCCCCGCAATGTTCATGTGCTTGATGAATGGAGTGTTCAGGACACTCTTCGACCACTTCATGCTCATCTTCCTTAATGAAATTTTGATTTACTCATGTACACTTGAGGAGAACAAGGGGAGATTTCGCGAGTTCTTCAATGCCTTCGTGAGAAGCAGATTTTACAGAACCACGGAGAAGTGTGCGTTCTTTTAGACAGAGGTACAATATTTGGGCCACATCATTTCTAGGGAAGGTATCACAGTCGATCCTTCCAAGATTCGAGCTATTATGGATTGGCCAACCCACTAGTGTGATAGAGGTGCGCAGTTTCATGGGCTTGGCAGGATATTACAGGAGATTTGTTAAGAACTTCTCTTGGGTTACGAACCCCATCACTTCCCTTTAGTGGAAAGGGAATAAGTTTGTTTGGTCAGACAGATGTAAGTAGGCCTTTAAGACACTGAAGTAATGCCCCATGAAAACTCTATTTCTTGTAGTGCCATATCCGCAGGGTGAGTTTTTCGTATGCACGGATGCTTCGTTAGTAGGATTTGGAGGTGTGTTGATGCAGGATGGAAAAGTGGTTACTTTTGAGTCTCGTAAACTCAAGGATTATGAGCTTAATTATCCAACTCATGATCTTGAGCTTGCAGCAGTTGTGCATGCCTTGGTTCAATGGAGATGCTTCCTTCTTGGCTGAATATTCACACTCAGGACTGATCACTTGAGTCTTCGCCACCTCTTCACGCAACCGAATCTCAATGATCATTAGCGGATTTGGATAGAGTTGCTTTATGAGTATGACATGGAGATAGAGCATGTGAAGGGGAAGTAGAATGAGGTTACAGATGCTCTCAGCAGGAGGAGACATGTGTTCATGGACACCTTAGTGAGCATAGATTTGTGGAGCAAGATTCTACAACAACTTCCTCACGATATTTTCTACATTGAATCTAGAGTGGAGATCGAGTCTCAGAGACCCCTTAAGGGGAATTTCGATGAGTTTTCATTAGAGCTAGATGGCATTCTCAGCACAAAGACCAGATTTATTTTCCCAGAGACGTAGGCTTGAGGTAATACATCTTGACAGAGGCACATCCCGCACCCTATTTCGACAATGTTGGGGTGAAGAAGATGCACGCCACCTTGAGAAAGTTATATCAATAGAGGGGACTTCCTATAGAAGTGGCTCAATTTATGTGACACTTTTTAGAGTGTTAGAAATTGAAGGCCAAGCATCAACATCTAGTTGGCCTTCTCTTTCCACATGCTATACTGGAATGGAAATGGGACACCATTTCTATGGACTTCATTATTAGGCTATCGATGTCAAGATACCACCACGACACCATCATGGTCATGGTGGATAAATTGATGAAAGTGGCTCATTTTTCTCTCGGTGAAGACCACCTATATAGCTAGTGCAAAGTGGCATGGGTATATCTAGATGAGATTGTTAGATTGCATGGGATTCCATGGAAGATCATTTGTGACCATGATCCTCTGTATACTTCCCACTTTTGGACTACCATGCAGCATGCCCTCGGGATGAAGATCAATTTCAGCATGACGTATCACCCTGAGATAGATGGACAGACTAAGCGGGTGAATTAGATCTTAGAGGACATGCTTAGGATGTATGTTATGGATCACCAGTTGAGATGGGAGGAGTATTTGTACTTGGTAGAGTTTGCCTACAATAATAGTTTTCAGAGTTTGATAGGCATGGCTCCTTTCTAGGCATTATATGGTAGAGAGTGCAGGACACCTCTTAGTTGGGACATGTTAGAGGACAAGGTTTCTCTTGGGCCATCTTTATTAGCATACCTAGAGAAATAGGTAGATATGATTAGACAAAGACTGCAAGAGGCACATGACAAGCGAAAAGAAGTATGCGAGATCATCTTAGGATGACCGTATCTTCGATGTGGGAATGAAGTTTTTCCTTCATGTCAGCCACATAAGATCCCCATCTATTACGGAAAATGTTCTAAGTTAGCTCCTAAATTCATAGGCCCCTTTGAGATCTTGGAGTGTATCGGTCCTTTGGCCTACTGTCTAGCGCTACCACCTAGCTTGTCTCGCATTAATGATGTGTTTCATGTTTTAGTACTTAAGATATATGTTTCAAACCCTTCTCATGTGCTAGATTGGACCTCATTACTCATGTGCGGGATCAAGGTCGGTGATAGTGGAGCCCACCCGTATTTTAGGGTGCATAAACCTGGACCTTCGAGGTAGAGATATTGACTAGGTTCGAGTTTAGTGGGACTGATATGATGAGATTGCGGCTAGATGGGAGGATGCTATTTTGCTATGAGTTCAATTCCCACACCTATTTAAGTGACTTCCCGGAAGGAAGTCGAGTCTAAGGGGAGGCGGATGTAGAGCCCACTTCCCTCCAACAATTTTTTGTTGTTTATTATGATATTGTCGACTATACTTATGGACAAGATAATAGGCTTTGAGTTGGTATGATGTTAGACATTAGAAATCATGAACTGTGGTTGATTTGGATTCATATATGATGCATGTGGATTATTAGAGACATTTTATATTGATGTTGATACACTACTTGGCATGGTTAGATATATATATGTTTTTTTGTACATGTGATATTTTTTCATATCGAGTAAACTTAGAAAATGGAACTAATCTTGTGATCATATGATTATGGATGGAATTGTAAAGGAGATTTTTCTTGCTTGGATGATGTTTTGATTCATATATATAGATGATTTGGAAGATATATTTTATTTTTATTTTGGATGATTTTATGTGGCCATAAGGCCGAAGGAGGTATTTTTTTTTTACACGTAAACATGTCACAACAAACATCGGGGATTGGAGACCAACCACATTGAAATTCTAGATGAATTCAACAAGGGTCACCATGGAAACATGTATTTGATATTTTTTATGTTTGTATTGTTTTAGGGGTTCCCGTGGGGGATCACCTTCGAATGTGACCAAGGGGTTGTGTGTATTCTTTTATTTAGTTTCTTTTGTTTAAATTTTAGTATGTAGATTTTACCGATGTATTTTACCCTTTATTATTTATTTTATTTGTGTCTACATTTGTGAGTGATCATGTTGTTACATAAATTAAAATAGGTCAAAAGAATGTATTTATCGAGTTGATGGCTCTTGGATTATGTGTTGTAGTAATGTGTAGGTAACTTTGTGTGTGAAACACTCCACCTTCCTTTTGAAATTTGGATTTGTCCTTAGGGGCTAATTTTGGAGGCTTGTGGGACAAGTTAAACTTGTCCCACACCTCTTAAATTGTTACACCAACCCTACCTATGAGTTGGGGAGTCAAAATTAGGGATTGTTATGTAATTTTGGGAAAGTAAGTTCTAATTTTTATTGCACCTTATTACATAAAATTAATTTTGGTCCATAGGGTGTGGACTTGGTTTGTATGTGTAAGTAAAATGTCATTTATTCACCTACCTTTCTTATTTTTCTTTGGATTTTAAAGTTGATTTATGAGGTGGATTTGAGGATATGTGATGTGGCATCATATATGGACCCATCTCATCCGCCTCTCTCTCTTTTCTATTTATTCGAATTCCTTGGCTTGTATTGGGGTTACTTAATTTTGGTGATTTCTTTTTGGTTACTTCTTTTGGTTTTGAGCTCTTGTAATTTTCAAGAGAGTTAGATATTTTTGTTGAATGCTTATGGATTACTGGAGATTTTGGACTATTTGGATTGTAAAAATCTTGTTGTAGAACTTTTGGAGAAAACTCTACCATGGAGAGGTAGGAGCTTGTCTCTTTAAAATGTTCTTCTTTTATTTATGCATATGTGAATGCTTTCAATATTTTTGGTATGTTGTTGGCTAGTAGGGAAGATTGCCTAGGTATGGTGTAAGAGAAGACAATGGGGATCTCTTGTGGGGAGGCATAAGATTTTGGGGAGGTATAAGTGTTACTTGTGGAGGGAGTTTGGAATTTGGATCCACCTTATAAAATAAATAGCTTGCATTTTTTTACTCATTATGGGGTTCCATAAGAGTGTGGGGAGGCATAAGAGAATGGGAGGTATAAGGGGTACTTGGGGAGGCATAACGGCCTATAGGGGTTTTGAAATTATATATATATATATATATATTGGTGCGTTTATTTTAAGGTGGACACCCATTTCCCCATTGGGAGGTATAAGCAGCTTCCCCCATAGGTCTTGCTCCTTTGGCTTGTGCATGATGAAGCCTGAGTATTGTTTGTTGTTCTTCCTATGGTTGCAAACTGCAGTATGTATTTGGACCAGGTGTTCTATTTGTGAAAAAAATTTGTGTGTTGTGGAAGCCTTTTTGTTGTCATGATTTTAAATACATTTCTTATTGCTTTGTGGTTAGGGCTCATGGGCCAATGAGGAGGAAGCATTCTCCTCTTCATTGGAATTTTTTGTTGGGTGGAGAGCGTTCCCGCTCCTTCTTTTCTTGTTGTGATCGAAGATATATGGTGGATCTTCTTATTGTTGTTATTGAGTTGAGGATGAAGAAAATTTTGCAATCCCCTTGGGGTTTCCTTTTTGTAAAAATTCTCACTTCAAGTGGATGGAATTGTAATATTAATTATGGTGGAAAGTTACTCTGGTTTGGAAATGGAATCTACATTCGAATGTGAAAGATGTATATTCTGTAAGTTGTATTTGATGAATGAAAAAGGAAGTTGTAAAAGAATTATTGGAGTTCAATAGAAGTTGTTTTAATTACCACAAATGGTATGGTTTTCATTTGAAATCTGTGTTTGAAATATATTTTGAAATCTTTGTTTGAAAATTGAAAAAGAAATACGTATGAAGAAATATTACATTTCTTTGTTTCATTCGAAATGCATGATTTGAAAGTAGAACTACATTTTGGGTCTTCACGCATTGATTGAAGTAAAGTTAAATTTTGTAAATTAGATTTGAATGAATTTAAATATTTAGAGGATGATAACGAAAAGTAGATCCATTTGAGTTTAAGCATGATTTCTATTTTTGATTCATTGTAAAACTACAAATATTTATCGAAAAATTAATAGAGTACTCTATAACTTGAAAGACAAAATGAAACTTTAAAATGAACTAAGGATGAACAAAGCACATCATGAAACAATTGCATTGCCCTAGTAATTTATTCAGAACTCCAGTAATCGGGCAAGAGGCATAATAATGCAATTTCACCGAAAAGAAAAGAAATTCGTATTGTAATCTCAACCGTTAATCAATTAATCCTTGAAATCCTTTGAAATATTACAAGTGTGTTTCTCCATGCCTATTTGGTGTGTTGAAGAAGAAAGAATAGTGGATTAGACCAAATACTGGCAATTGAATAGTTCAATTCATGTTTTAATGGCATGAGAGACATTTTTATCAAATTCATCCACTTAATTTGTCAAAAATGAATTTTGATGGTTCCTATGCAAAGAGGAGTTTGATCCCTTTCCAAAAATTCCTCATTTTCCCAAATCCAAGCTTCCAGTCGAAATTTATGGCCTTCTAAAGTTTTATCACGCTTAGTTTTTTTTTTTTTTAAACGAAAAATTTTGTAAATCGAATCCGCGGGCCCGAAAATTACTTAGGGAACTTGTTGGAAAAAAACAAAAAATTCACAAATTCCTCTCGCAGCCAGTAGCCCCGACAATTCACTTTTGGGAAAATGCCTCCATGGGTTTCAGGCCCACACTTTCAAACTTTACCTTTTTGAAAAAGGGTGAAAAATCTTAAGTCTCCCCACTGGTCCGCTTCCCCGCCTATCACTATGGGTTTGACACGTGGCTTCTTTAGGCGTCGGCAGAGGAGTGAACTATTTTAGACCTTACCAATTTTGGGAAAAGATTGGAAAAAAATCCTAAGTTTCCCCGTCGGCCTGCCTTCCCGCAGGTCACTGTTGGACTGACACGTGGCTTTGCTTGGCATCAATGGAGGCACGGGTTATTTTTAACCTTCGCACTTTTAACACAAAAGCCAATATTTATAAGTTTTCCCGATGGTCTACTTCCCCATTTGAAATTTTTGGTAGGAAATGTGGCGTCCCTAGGTGTCGGCGGAGGCGTGGGGTTTTTTTAACCTTTTTCCCTTTCAAACAAAAAGAGTTAAAATCCAAATTACCTCCGACGACCCACCTTCCCGCGTGGGCTTAACAACATGCCATGTGTCCCTTCTTCCCTTAGGGAAAATTTTCTTCCCTGGGCCCTGCAGGCCCGCCTTTGGGAAAAATTTCTTCCCTAGGCCCATAGGCCCACCTTTGGGAAAATTTTCTTCCCCAGCCCATAGGCCCGCCTTTGGGAAAATTTTCTTCCCAAACCCGCAGCCCTCCTTTGGGAAAATTTCTTCCCTGTGCCAATTCTACTGTAACTTAAGAAATATGAGAAGTTATGAGGACTTATTTATATCTTTGTGATGGTGAAGAAAATTCCTATCTAATGGAAAAAATTTCAGGAAACCTTAAGTGTGTTAAATATGTGAAAAATCAGATTGAAGTGCAAAGATGAGCCTGAGAGTGGGTAAATGGGAAATTACCCCTTTTAACTTAAATGTTTAATTCTAAAGCATGGCTTAACCTTTAGGGGATAAGGGAATGCTTTTCTATCCCATGGAAATAAGAACCTTTTTTATTATTTAGACTGGTGGAGTTAAATACCCAAGGTATTTAATTCCTTTGGCCCCTTTCACCCTCTAAATTTATTAAGGAATACTTAACTATATTGTTAATTTAATTACTTATTAAGTTAACTCCTAAGAGAAATTTAACTTTAATTGGATTAATTATACTTTTTAATTTTGTCATGGGGATCTAATGTCTATTACAATAGGAAAATACATTTATTAAATTATAATTGACTTTGAATATTTGTTGCAACAACTATTTCTTGAAGCTTGGTAGTGGTCACTCTTTTCAAACAAAAATTATTCCATAATTTTTCTATCTAAACCTCGCTTCCTCCCGGGTCTCGAGTGGTCGTTTTAGTGGGTGTTACAATTATAGCCAAATTTCAAGCTAGTTAGCCAAAAGAAAAGGCCTCAGTAAATCCAAAAATTGAGCCATTGATGACAAAATAGTTATTTAAGTTAATTAAATTAGGTATTATTTTTCCATTCAAGCATTCAAGTTCGGTAGCCAACCTTGTTCTGTTCGGAAAAATATTTTAGAGATCTTAACAAGGATTCATTGAAAGAACACTATCCACTACCTAACAGGATCATATTTTGAAAATAGTTTCTTGTTTTGATATACTATCTTTTTGGACGGTTATAGTGGATACAATCAAATTCTAGTCCGAGAAAAGATAGATACAAAATATATTTTGCCACTAAGTGGGGTACTTATGCTTACAAAAGAATGTCTTTTGGTCTTTTAAATGTTGGTGCAATGTTTCAACATACAATGGACATGGCTTTTCATAGCTTACTAAATAAATGCATATTGGTTTATTTAGATGATGGTTCCGTATTTTCAAAAAAATCCGATGAACATCTAATACATTTAAGGTAGAATTTTTTAGCTATGCAAACAATTTGGAATATCATTAAATCCCATAAAGTCTATATTTTTAGTACACCAAGGTAAATTACTTGGTCATATTGTTTATAAAAAAGGTATAGCAATTGACCCTTTCAAAATTGAAGCCATATCACAGCTATCATTGCCTCATCACAAGAAGGCATTACAAATCTTTCTGGGAAAAATCAATTTTGCTAAAATATTTGTTCCAGATTTTGCAACATTGGTTCAACCATTGAAAACTATGTTAAAGAAAGAGAAGAATTTTCTTGGACCAAAAAGGAGAAAATGATTCGAATAAATTAAAACAGCCATTTCATAGGCTCCTACTCTTACAAATCCAAATTTTTACAAAGATTTTACAATTTATGCACTTACAGGAGTGAAACAATTTTAGGCATATTAACTCGGGTTAATGATGAAAATATTGAGCAACCAAATACTTTCTTTGGAAAAAATTTGCATGACTACAAAAAAGGTACACTTTTCTTGTAAAACAAGTACTTTTAGTAATAAGAGGACTAAAGAATTTTAAATACATGCTTTCAAACATTAAGATACATGTTCTTCTTTCTCACCCAAGTGTGAAAGCTTTCTTGTTAAATAAAGAACTGAATGAGAAGAGAGAAGGTTGGATAATGAAGGTTATGTCATATGATGTTGATATCCATGTTGTGAAAAAAATATGAGGAAAAGGTTTATGTGAACATCTGATCGATGATATGGAAAACCAACAAACTACTGAACTAAATAGTTCATAACATCATGCTGAATTTTCGTATCAGTAACCACATTTTCTTCAGGAATTAGGAAATCGATATCGAAGTCATTCAAGAAGTTCAAGAATCAAGATGGATGACTAATTTAGTTAACTATCTACAACATGGCACTTATCCAGAAGGTATGGACAACAATAAATGAAGATATTTCAGGTTACGAGTTGTACGCTATGTTTTCATTGATGGTGTGTTATTCAAAAGAGATATAAATGAAATCTTGTTGTGATGTGTTGATTATGATAGAATTTAGCAATTATTATCTGAATTCCATGAAGGACCTACAGGAGGTCACTTTTCAAAGACGTACTATAGCCTTAAAATTATGAAATCCAGTTACTATTTCCCAACATATTCAAAGACTATTTCGAATGGATCAAGAAGTGTAAGATATGTGCTTTCTTTGTTAGAAAATAATGTTTAGCTTTACTCGCCCCTACAACCTATTTCAATGGATCATCCATTCATGCAAAGTGGGGGTCTGGATTTTATTGGCATGATAAATCCACCTTCGTCACAAGGATATAAGTGGATCTTGAGTATTGCAGATTATTTTACATGTTGGACTAAAGCAATAGATTTGAAAAAGGCTAATGAGACTTTGATACTATCCTTTTATGAAGGTATATTTTATATATTTTATATTCCAACAACTATCATTTCGAGATAATGCCTTAGTGTTTCTTGGTGCAGAGGTAATGATTGGTCTATTAAGTGTGGAATTTATTTAAGTACGTCATATAATTATTACCCATAAGGTAATGGGTTAGCTGAAATTAATAAAAAGAATCTTTTAAGGATCATCAGAAGAACACTCAAAGATAACCAGAGAGCTTGGCATCTAATGTTAAATTCAGCACTTTAGGATGACAAAGTAACTCCTAAAAGATCAGTTGGCAATTCACCCTACAAGCTTGTTTATGGAAGAGAGGTAAGAATGCTCATCTCAATTGAGTTTCCTAAATTATATTTGTTCCATTAGATGGATCTATTTCGAGAATGAACCATTACAGTTCATTATGCGAATTGATGGAATTACAAAAGTTGAGAGATCAAGCTCATTTAAACATGGAAAAGAATCAAAAATAGATGAAGAAATTTTTTGATAAGAAATATAAGTTTAGAATCTTTAATGAAGGATACATTGTGTTGAAATGGGATGTTGATCATGCAAAGCCAAAAATCACACAAAGTTTGACACACTTTGGAGTGGTCCCTATATGATTTCATCTTATAATGTTTCAAGGCTGAATGGAGAGGAACTTCCCATCCTCGTGAATGGTATATTTCTCAAACATTGTTATTGAAAATCCTACATTGTTTGTTTGGATTAGGATTTCACTTTTAATAAGTGCGGTTTCGCACATTGCAATGTTTTTCAAATTCAATAAGTGCATCTCGTGCACGTGATCTAGTTTACTGAGATCCTTTCCTAGTTTTAGTTCATTTTGGAAGAGTTGGACCTTTAGAGAGTTAGATTTTTATTCCATTCTTTGGACTCCATTCCTAACGGACAAGATCAAGGCACTAGTCTATAAGCTAGCAGGTGACTTTCCCCGCAGGTGTTGGTGCTCAGATTTGTCTCTCCCCATTTGCCATTATTTTTCCTCTGTCTACGTGTTCTCAAACATTTTATATCTCGATGTGGATGTTCGAAATATTTTACCTCCATTTGAATGCATTGAGTTGTTTGTAGAATCCATTATCATGTTCCCCCTTGAAGAAGTCTCTAAGTTTGCCCTGATTTTTCCCTAAATTATTCAAAATCCACGGGCTTTGTTGTTTTTCCTATTTTTCCTTGACCATGGAAGCTTGAGAATGGTTAATTTATATTTTTATGCCTTTGAAAATCCAAATCCATGGTTGAAAAGATGTTGTGAATCATGATTCACTTGTTTCAGAAAATTTTCATCCTTAGCGAAAAATCAGGTTTTGGGTGTGAATGGTGATTTTTGTATTTTTGATGGTCTTACGGGTGTCTTTTTCCTGTCAAAGTTATTCCTTAGAATTCGGTGGCCACGTGGATTCTTATTTTTGGTCAAAGGACAGTGGTAAAATGCTTTAACTTATCACTTTTTCTTTTTTAGAAAAAAGGCAAATTTGGTCCCATAGCTCCGCTCAAGTCTGATTGGTTCTTTTGGTGCTTACGTGGATTCTTCTAATTAGATGGGGTGCAATGGGTTATTTTTATAAAACTTGATATGTTTGGCTAATTTGGCAAAAAAATTGAACCCACCTCATGACCCTATCATGGATTTGATTAAAAAAAAAATTAAGTGGCAGGGAAAAGGTCTTGCCTTGACCCCACAAGAGGACACGTGGCAAAGACTAATGGTGGAGATGTGGGCCTTCAGAGGTGAGTTGGATGTTTTTCCCTTTTGGAAAAATGGAGTAAAATTCTATAGTGGAAGCATGCCCATGCCAAATCATTTTGAATCCTTGTAAGGTTCTTAAAGTTGTGCCATAGCGACATGTGGAGGTTTTCGCCATATTTTCTTTCCTTAGTTTTTCCAAGAACTTCCTAAAAGGCCTGGGACACATGGCGAGCCCACACTCATTCAAGGTCTCAATTTTTGGGGACCATCTCAAGATGTTCCATAGTGACACATGGAAGTTTGAAAATTCAAAGGGGCGGGGAAGTGCACCATCAGAGGCAACTTGGATTTTTGCCTCTTGTCATCAAAATGATTAAAATCTCAAAATGGCCCGCAATCCTCGACAAGAAGGCAGTCAAAGTTGGTATTAAAAATGTCAAAATGCAGGGAGGTGGGCCATCGGGGCAACTTGGATTTTTGCCCTTGATATTCAAATGAATAAAATCATGAAAATGACCCGCGAGCCCAATAAAGAAAAGTCAAAAAATTTCTCCAGTAATGGCGAAGGTGCGGATCTTCAGAGGAAAATTGGAAAAATTTCCTTTTGTAGAAAAGGAGTTAAAAGTGAAAAGGGAAGCGTGGTTCCAATGGGACCCACCTTAGGAAATGTATCAAGCTCATTTCTCAAGGGCGGAGGTGTGGAGAAGAATGTGAAAATTTTATAGTTTTCCAAAAGTTGTAAAACGAAAAATGATATAAATAGGGATGATTTTTCAGTTAAATGGGTTGGGAGTTTGTGAATGTAGAAGTATTAGGATTCAGAAATTGATTTCCTAAGAGAAAAGCTTGATAGAGCCCGTCTTTCTAAGAAACTATCTGAAGAATCTGTTTATCTCCTTTGTGTTACATTTGATCATGTCAAGGTGGTTGTGAGTGTACATCCATTGAAAAGATTTAAGATTGTTCAAGAAACTTTCCCCTATGATAAATTTAACCAAACTTGAGTTAATCTATGTTATTCTTGGGAAAAATTTATGTTTTCTTCATTCTGAATGTCTGTAAGTAGTTTTTCTTGTTCCTGTTGCATTCTTACATTGAAATCTGTGTGAATCACACAAGATCTTATCCTTCGATAGTTTGGTGGCATTTACAATGTCATTTATCATAAGAGCCTTCATTTGAGAGTGAAATAAATAAATTTAAAATCATTATAACTCCTAGCATGACTATAAGATTGTTTGTTAGCCTTTGAGGGTATCTTAGGCGTGATGAAACAAAGATTGATAATTTTTAGTTGAGTTTTTCCAAATTGAGCTTTCATTTTGGATCCTTGAAGTTTATTTGTAAAGTGTTGATCTCGGGATTCCATTGAAGCACATATTCAGTTAAAGGAACACCCTAGCTACTCGAAAGCATTTTGTTGTTCAAGCTTTCTGTTTTTGTAAAAATTCTCAAACATTTTTTATAATCAACTTTATCTTTCTTCACTTCCCGTGAAAATTCATTCAAAAATAATTAATCACACCCACACTACCCCTATTTTTCATGTATGTATAAAAATGCATAATTTTTACTACCAAAACATGCAGAAACAATCAGGTTTTCATTGTCTTTAGTGGCCTAAACCTTGCCTAGAAAATATCTCCATTATCTAGAGTGACAACTCATGAGAGTTAGGTTTTGTTGCATTGATCATATTTTCTTCAAGGTCTTCTTAATACTTCACAAGGAAGGACATCTCCATCTCCTCCATAAACAACAGGCTACAAAAGGGTCCTCTCACCCTAGTTGAAAGGAACAACCATAAAGTAGTGAGGATAGGTCAAATCCTCTTGAGGGTGCTACCAATTTCTCCACATCTGAGTGATAAAGAGAAATTTGCATTACATTCCCGGCTATAAAACAACACACTACATGTTCTCGCTTTCCTCTAACCAGCTTGGACACTCGTGATCTTTGCTCGCTTTTGAGGGAGAATCAATTTGGGTACCAACACTTTATTGGCATTAATTTGTGGATCTAACTTAAGTTGTTGAGACAAATTTGTTGATCTGTTGCTCATTTGTATCTATTTGGCCCATCAACAAAACCTTCATGGCGGCGTTGTTGGGGATCTAATTTGATTTGTTGAGACAAATTTTTTCATTTGTTTCCCATTTGTATCTATTTGGCTCGTCGACCATACTTTATCGGCACCACTTCCTGGGATCTAATTTGAGTTGTTGAGATAAATTTGCTGATTTTTTCCCCATTCGTATCTATTTGGCCCATCAACAACACCTTACTTACACCATTTCTAGGGACATAGTGGTTACAGTTGTATATTCAAACCCTAGTAAAACACTTCTTGTATGCTCAAAGTGCTAATACATTTTTCAAACATCATCTTGTGTTCAGTCTCAGTAAGAAGTATTCAAAGTTGTAGGTACTTTCATTAATAAATCTAGGTTAAGAAAAGTTAGTTCTTTCTACTTCTAGTTTATGGTGTTGACAAACCTTTGATGGATCATATTTTAGTACATTTGCACAAATAAGGTGGAAATCCTTATTGGCGACTCCCTTTTGATATGATTCTTTGAAGAGTACCAGCTTTCTTAACCTCTATCAAGTGAGTTTTGTTACTAGCCTTTGCAAAGTTGGAAGGAAGAAGGTCTTTCTTTGCTAGGGATCCTACTGTAGACACCTATTTTTGGTATAGCACCCCTTCGTCATCTCACATTCATCCAATTTTCTATTCTCACATCTCTTTTTATCAAATTAAATAAAATATTATTTATTTTCTCACATTATTTGATTGATTATCAATGGGCTCCATATGGACCCATTTGATAATTCAATTTTTGGCATCATCCCCCATCTCTCACAAATTATTTAATTCATAATGCATATCTCCAAAAACTTCTTTTTAAAATGAAATCTTTATCTCACCCCCATTCAAATCATGTCCCCCACTTTGCCTAGTAAGTCAACATATGGTCCCCACATGATCACATCATATCCCTAACTCAGGTTACTTTACTACACCCTGGGTATCATCTAACCTACAGTTTAGTCTCATATCTAAGCTATAAATATGGGGTTTTCCCCATATTTTAAAAGAGGGATATATTTATAATAATACTGGAGAAGAGAAGGAAGAGCTTAACTAAGTTTTGCCAATTTGAAGGAGAAATATCTGCCATGGTTCATTATCTTGCCATCTTGATGCTCAGTTCATTTCCATAGCAAGACATAAGCTAAGTACTCTTTTTATTTCAGTTTCTTGTCATTTTTTAATATTGTTCATGATCTATTATTATCTTGTCTGACACGGGGTTGACATCCTCCAAGGGAGTTGAAATCCTCTTTGGAACCGGCACCGCTCTGAAACCACCACATATTGTGTTCTAATCTTATCTGGTTTAGTTTTGCAGATCTAGCTTCTTGATATCATGCATCTGTTTTCTTTGCACCCGTATCATCCATCACCATCTCCAAGGTACTAAGCCCTTGTATACTCAAATTTGTTTCATGTTTCTTGACTACTCATACACTCACCTGGATAGGAAGCTGGAAATGCATATCAACATTTGGCATGCCCGATTGGACAAGATCCAAGATCTAGTCATATTTGTTTGTTTTGTCATTTTATTCACCTCGCATGTTTGGTGTTATCTTTGTCTATAGTAAAGGTTTGTGTCACCTTCAAGATAATTAATCTTCTAGTGGCTAGTGGTTAATCATCCTGGTACTAAGATTGCATGGGAAATGAATATGGAAACTAATCTTATTGTCTTGATTTTATTGGTGATCTTAGCTGTATAATAGATATAAATATTTTACTTTCAATGTTCTTTGCTTTGACCTAATAAAATATGTCGATATATTCATATAGATCTTAATTTCTAATTATGATCTCACATTTCAAATTATACTAATATATAGTTATTTGTTAAAAACATAACAATCTATAGTTATTTATATTAAAACCTAATAGACAATATTTATTTATTTAAATAAATAAATAAATAAATAAAACTCTCTCCACTCGTGCCCATGATTCTCCCACCTTTCTCTCCAACCCTGTCATCTTCCTCTCAACCCCACCTTCATCCCGCACTACTCTCCATTCCCGTTCCCCATCTCCTCTACCTCAGCCAAGCCACGATCCTACACCCATCATTCTTCCTTCCTTCCCAACTCCTACAAGCGCCCATCTCCAAATATCTACCCATATCCTTCCTACCACATAGACTCGATCTCCATACTCCCTCTTCCCGAGCTCCATCCTCACCGCCACCGGACTCCTCTTCCCACTTCCCTTCTCCCCATCTCCCACTCGGCCACAACACTGCTCGTCTTCCCACGTCCCTTCTCTCCACTTCGCCACCTCGGCCCTCACAATCCTCCCACCTCCTCTACCTCGGCCTGCGTTCTTCAGCTTCCATCTCCACCGACCTCCTTCACCTTCTCCACTACCCCGAGCTACCTTCCTCCTTCCCTCAACGCTGCCTCACTGTCTCCTTCTTCACATGACTTCCTCACTGAGTTCCTACCAACATCCCATCTCAACTCCTTGCTCCATGTTGCTCTTCCATCTCCTCTCCCTCATGATCTCCCTTTCTCCTCAAAATTCCACATCCACACCGAAGCTCTCTCCCATGTAGACCCTCCAACACTCGACCATCCGACCCATTTCTCTTTAACACCGACCTATGCACCCCGCCTACCATGTCCACGCTGACTCACATGATTCCAACTCTATTTCAAATTCACGCAAGTGGATTTTGTCTGTTTGACTAATAACAGTCTACAACTCAGTTTCAAATTCACGTAGGATTTATGGATAGTGACTACCCCTATCCAGATAGTGATGCTTGATTCTTCCCACGGTTTCTATCTTATCCTCAAATTCACGCAATCTTTGTATGCATCGATGCCACGTCCCTCTACCTCGTTTTCTCCATCTCACTTATAATTTCACAAAAGCTCCATCGATAGTGATTTTGCAATCTCTTTAATGCGAATGATTTCCAATTCTTTAGAACGCATTTAGTAATATAGGTTGTTGATCAGACAGTGATTTATAGAAATTATTTAGCAATCATTTATAGTTTGTTTTATAAGATTCTGATATAATTTGGCAAAATGTTTACAATTCTCTACAATACAATAAATAGTGCGTGTAGCAAGTGGCTAATTAGATATTTCTTTATTTTTATTATATCATTCATCAATGAAGAGCCATGTTTATGTACAACACATGACTAATCGGTTTCGATCTACCCGCCCTAGATCCAACTCTTGACTCGTTGTTCCTAAAAACACACATTAGATTTGATTTTCTCTTCTATCAAATGATCCATCATCTTTATAAATTGATCTGCCTTTTGGAAACACTCTTCCCCATGTAGAATGACCCTTGGTGTTTACGGTAGTGGGAAGTCAATTCGTTGGTCCGCACATGTGGGTGAGTAAAGTTAAGACACTTTTTTGCATGACTGACTGAAAATAGTCTAACTGTATCATAGACACCATCAACAATCTATTAAATTCCCGTGTTTTGTATATGGACTATTCCACTTGAAGCACTAGATGCATTCCTCATCTTGAATCAACTTCCAATTGATTTATCTACTCCAAGTTATTTTCATTAGATCCATTTCATAGTTTCTTGCATAGATTATTATTATTATTATTATTATTATTGTTATAACGGATAGTTTATAATATATCTTAGCATTTAATCATTTATTTTGCCATTTTTTTATATTTTTATTCATAGTTTCTTTAATCATTTATTTTAATAAGAAAACCAATCTTTAGTTTATAGTCTATTAATAAACTATAGTTTTATAGTTTATAGCATTTAGTCGTTTATACTCTATTAATAACTTTCGTAGCTTATTTCCTTTTATTTTTATATGAATATCATTCTATAACATTTTTTTAATTAGTTTCATTATTATTATCTTGCTTCCTTTTGGTGAAGTAAATTTTTGATAACATTTATATCTTCTTTCTTAACTATATCAAATATTTATATTTATCTTATTTTCCAAGTGAAATCAAAAAATTCATGATCATCCAACAATGTTGTCAAATATCACTTGCTTTGAAAAACAAAAAAAGAAACTTATTATCATCCTCCATAACTCTAAATGGTGTCATTTACGGTACTTGGGTGTTCAAGCCACCGACTCGTACTTCTAAAAACACCATCATCAAGTACAATCACATAACACCAACTAGCGTTTCTCAAGGTATTTCTCATTTTTCCTCTATCTTCCCTTTTTTGTATCAAACTTTCCCTTTCCTGAGTGTTTGTATAAATCGAATGTCACATTTCATTTTGGTTTAAAATGAACCTTCTACATCATGCCTGATAACATAGCTTGAGTAAAAGAAATTAACTCTTTGCATTCACTTATCACACACCGCCCGAAATCGCACAAACATAATTAACACATCAAAACATTCTCTCACCGGTTAATCGATTAGGACTTAAACACTCAAGTCAACCTTCTCAAACATCTCCCAATCCATAACTGCATGAAACCAACCTTAGACTCCTTTAGGCACCTTCATTACCTACTTTTATTTTCTATTCACATCCTCTAAATTAATCATGATGTTAAAAATATTCTCGCTTGATTTTTTTTTCAACAACATACATAAACAAATGTTTCTCTATTTCACACCTATTGTCGCTCTCTCCCAAATCAAGACAAAACAACAATCTACTTTATCCCATGATGTTAGTTTTTCGATGATCTCACTCGACGAGATACTAAACTCAAAACAATGCCTTCACCACTCAATCTCCGGCCTCCCAGTCTCACCTCATGATAACCATGTCATAAAAATTCTCCCCACCTTAAAACCAACCCTCATATCCCTCAAAGCAAGCTAGTCTTCCTAAATCGATTGCGCCACCATCTCCTCGCTCCTCTAGATACACTCAAATCTCCTCCTAACCCCATATATGACTTATTATACCAAAAATCTCCTATAATCTCTCAATTATCCCAATCTCCAAAATTGGTGGATCGCATTCCACCCACATCCCATTTTGACAATTTCATTAATAGAATTTTCCAACCATCTCCAATTCTTAACACACATATCCCCACTCCTTGTCGTGCACCTATTGCTCAACGCTAGCCTATTCAGCAATCCCAATCAGTGACACATGTTAGTCTTTGCTAAGCAACTCCTCCAACATCTACATATCCACAAATTAATAAAATGTCTTATTAAACCATTCTACAAACATCCTATCCCTAAACTTATCAACCACCTTATCGACACTTCATCAAACACCCACACACCCACAAACACATTATTCACCTTATCAAACTACTTTTCAAACCACGGCCGATCCATTCTAAACCTTACAACACCTAGAGTGATTCATTTCACACCTTATTGAATCGGTTAACCAGTTTAGAAACCCTTACCGTACCTCCCAAAAACACTTTATCCTATGAACACGTCTATAATGAATTGATTCATCCTTCGGTTCCAATTAAATCTTACCCTCCTCATTGGAATCTTCCTATATTTAATAAGTTCAAAAATAAAGAAGATCCCCAGAACATCTCCTCACATTTAAACACGCATGTTGTCTTATTGCGCATGATCATGATTTACTTCTTCACACTTTCCCCATCTCTTTCCCGCTCCCGTGATGGACCAAGTACCACATTATCCAATGAAATTCCTTATTCTCTTTCACTCAGCTTTGCACAACTTTTCTTAGAACACTTTTCTATCAATATCATAGGAAAGACCACTATCGCTGATCTATATACCATTCGACAGTATGAAAACAATCCCATCACCGACTTCGTCACACGATGGAATGATGTTATAAACTAACTATCATTCACTATCCCACAAATTGAGCTCAATGAATTATTCTCACGTTTGTGTGCCAAACATATATCCTCCACTTTGCAGATCCAATCATTCTGAACCTTTGATGAAGCTTTCAAAATGGCTCACAAGCTTGAAACCCGTGCCATTGAGCAAGTTCATCTTAAATTAAGTTCAATTAAATCAAAATTGAATCCACTAAACCATTCACACATAAAGTGGCTAACACTGTGGTCATTGAATCCTCATCCCCATCTACATCAATCACATGGTCTCAACAATGATATCCTCAATCAATAGCCAACTACACTCCTTTAGGAGAATCATATAGTTTTGAATTTGATAAGTTGATGAGCATAAATTCTATCCAACTACCTCCCATACGACCCATAGAAAACTCGCAAGAAAATCCTATTTGGTATCACAAGGCCCACTTTTGTAAATATCATTTAGTCAAAGGTCATGACGTTGAGAGATGTTGTTCCTTTAAAGTGCCCTATCGATCTAGATATGGGAATCATCCATCTATTCTATACGTGATACTAATGATGATAGATACATGACCGGATGGGTTATAATTCCTATTGTAGGTGTATAATTCCCTTATTGTTTTTGACATGTCCAACAACTTTTAAATCAAGGAGATATCCAAATTAATACCTCCACTGCGCAAACTAATCAACCACCAACAAATCACGTCACCCCCTTTACATCTCAACTATCAAATGCTTGTATGGTTGACACTGTCAATCAAGATCTTATCTTATCACCAATTCCACATGTTCCCACAGTAGACATTATTCCCACCTCTTATTTAGAACCTATCACACCTACATCAACTTTCACTACCTATCTTGAACCTATACCTTCTCCTATCCTTGCCACATCCACATCAAATTCAACTATATCATCCATTTCCACCACTTCAAACATACCTCAATCTACCACATTAGATTCATCTTCAGCACCTATTTCGGCTCCACTCGTATCCACACATATCCCTACGTCTCTCACACCTATTCATTCACCGACATCTTCATCAAATGCACTGTTACTACACCTACATTACTCACAACCATCCCAACTAAACTTAGTTCTACAACATGCACCCTTGTAACCCCATCTTCAACATCAACCCCATTAGCTAACATATCATTCTTACCCCTCGAAACATTTATGAAACAACTAGTCTCTTCTACTTCGTCCTGAAAATGCTCCTACATTTGTTACATTACCCATACCTATAAGGTCTACTCCATCGGTTATCACATCACTCACATCTCCACATATTCTAAAAATGCCTAAATCTTTGTCTATGTCAACGAACTCCCTATACCTATCATATCAACAAATCCAGCTACCTCTACCTTGACAACCTTTCTCATGGCCACATCACCTAGTATATCCTAATACTCATTACCTAATCCTTATATCACACCAACCAAATCCTCTCGATCTGTAACCCTATCAAATATACCCCTTGAATCACCTATTGTACCAACACCTCTACCTAAATCAAATAAATTTGTTTTACCTTCTCCTCTACAAAATCATCTCTTTCCATGCCCATTTATCAAAATAATCCATGTCTCACATATATATCATTAATCACATCATGAAAACACATATCTCTTCATTAACATATTCATCTTGTTTTAGAATGATTTCTCCATTGATAACCACACCACCACTATTAGATCCTCTAGTTGAAATTATTGTCATCCTTGCTAGAGGTAAATCTTCTCGGTTGAAGTCTAAGGCTCAAGGAAAACATCCCTAACATTCCCCTGCGCCTCCTCGAAACATTTAGGTTTTCCCTCTTCTCAATAATCTAATGCCACAACATCCATGTCAGGATCAATTTTTCCATCTATGACATCTTGCAATAATCAATCCACATCCAAACAATACCATCCTTCAACCAAATTTTATTTATCCTCCAAAACATGAAATTCACCCATCTAATCTACATCGAATTTTTCTCCTAACTCCAAGATGAGACATACTATCAAAACCCACAAGAGATACCTTCCCCATGACACTTCAATGGGGTCATACACAGATATCTTTCAAATTTAACTTAAACATCTACCATCAAACTTCCTCTTATTAAATACTTCAATCCCTACGGTCCTAAGCCATCATGGTTCGATCATAATTGCATTTGTGCTTATCATTGTACCCCAAGTCATGACATCGAAAATTTTAAGACCTTTCGGTCAATTGTCCACAACCTTATTGAGAAAGATGATTTCTTCATTCTGGGGAAAGTTCTCTCTCCATCCGCCTTGAATCCAATCCATATCCCACTGTCGATCCCCATAATCTCTCCATCCACATCATCCCTTAATATCCATCCAACCCATGTCATTTCTCCTAAGGAATTCCCTCCCTTGTTCATCAATGTCACTTATCTTACTAAGCACACTTGTGCTCTGGATCATTTACCCCATCCAAATCTAAAACAATCTCATCTAAGCTCTTTCAACATCCTTTACCTCCTTTGCATTTAACTTGTTGGGGGAATAATCTTCCTCTCCCTTGAACATATCATTCGACAACCCCTTTATTACTAGGGGAATTTTCTCTTTGACATTGTTTTGTTTACTTTATTCACATCCATCTAATCTAAATTAATTATATCTAGATCCTCATCTCATTCTAAGTCCTCCTTTGAGGCCATATTTGTTCTTTTATGTTTGTGCTCCTTTTGGGAGTATCATCTTTTTCATTGAAGCCCTCCTTTGAGGCCATGTTTGTCTCTCCATTGAGGGGCATTTTTCTCAAAGTCCACCATTGTGGCCATATTTTTGTCTCTTCTCGGGGCACCATCTATTTTTAAGTCCACCGTTGTGGTTGTATGTGTGTCTCTTTTGGGACACCATTTATTTCATCAAGCCCTCCTTTGAGGCCATGACTGTCCTTCTATGTTTATGTCTCTCGGCATCATTATTTATTTTCATATAAATTTACCATTGTGGTCATATGTTATTTTGGTTTCTTTCTTGGCTATCATTTCATCTTATTGCAACTTCACTATCTTCCTCTCATGGTGGTAAACCAAAGACATATTCTCTTAATGCATTGCACTTGTGACTAGATCCATCGTTAATATATATACCTTGATGAGAACTTAGTTACATCCTTAGATTGTTCGCCATCTTTAGCCCCTTCCATTTATCATTATAATAATATGACTTATGTTTTCCACCTTCACTACTTTGATGTGATCCCATAACCATTACATCCATTACCTTCGTCGCTCTCCTATTACAACCATGCGACGGGTCCAGGATGTCTCCTATACATTTCTTATCCCCTCTTAAGTGGTTTACTTAGCTATTCCTATCTCTCTCCCCATGTGAAGCTCAACTTCACATATGCAAAAGGTAAAATCAAAGTTATAAAAAAACAGACCGATCCTCGAAGGATAGTTGTTCACACAAATACAAAAAAAAAAAAGAAAAGAAAAGTACACTAATCAAAATTCAAACAAAATCAAAATAAATAGACCGATCCTTGAACGACGGATATCATATTATTCTTGTCATCTATATTATGTATAAAGTATACCATACCCAAAAAGGATGGATACTATGTTATTATGGCATCTGGAAGGTTTTCGCATTGATCAACCTTCTTTTATCAACATTTTCCAAAAACTTCCCGCATTGATCAGCTTTCTACTATTTTTCTTTCCCTTTTCCAAAGTGTGGAATACACTTAAGGAACACCACCATTGGAGATCCCCTTCCCACGCATACAAGTCACATCTTTGATCCATTTGTCATGTCAACATTATAATTACAAGTGTCTTTCATCCATATCTCCCTCGTGATCTTTTGATATAACTAACTATCATTGGTTATGTGTTAACACCTGTTATTGGCTACTAGTGAAATGCCTTGAGTGGTACCCTTTCTTATTTGTGTCCGATTCAAAGCATAGTTTCCTATACACCCTTGCTACAACTATGTTCCAGTCATCTCATCTAAATCATTTTTATGAAAATCACATCCAATTTCACACTATGAATTTTATATCTATCCATCATCTCTGTGAATGCATTTGCAAATACAATCTTGATTTGTGAATTCTACTTGATCGTTGTTGCAGTTTGTGAATCCTACTTAAGGATCCTTCTCAAGCCAATCTTGTTATCCTAAAGATCCTTATCTCTCAACATGTTCAACACCATCTTTGATCCATTGCTCCTCGCTCTCCATGTCCATTCATCACCATTTTTCTCCACATCATCCTTCTCATATTTTTGTCCCCTTACACGATGCTAGATATCTTATTTGTCTTTCCTCTTAAGTTTCTCTTTTATTCTTCCACTTTCAGTTTGAAATTGTTTAACCATCCATATAGCTGAGAGAACCTTAGTTAAGGTCTATCTTCTTCCTTGGATCCTCCCACTATAGAATTTTCTGTTGGCATGTGTGTCTAGCGCTCCTTGTGAGTTTTGTGACATGGACTAACCTCCTCTCATAGATCCTAACTCTGGTGATTGTAGCAAATACTAAAACCTATGGGTTTTGGTCTAATGACAATCATGGTCCAATAAATGGTATTAGAGCGACAGGTATCAAGTTCGAAACTGACTCGGGTAACGCTGAGGGGGAGATTGTTGGCATGTGTGTCCATTACTCCTCATGAGTTTCATGACATGGACTAACCACCTCTCATATATCATAACTATGGCAATTGTAGCATAGACTAACACCTATGGGTTTTGGTCTAATGGAAATCGTGGTCCAACATCTTCTCCACCATTTCCTCTTTCAATGATTACAATCACCACCACTAACATCTTTCCACTTTTCCTTTTCCGCTTAACACTCTTGCATTATCACTACCACCACGTGGGAATCCCGATTAAGGATTGTCCTTACACTCTTGATCTACACCGCATATGTTCCTCCATCCATTCATGTCACACTCCTTTGTTTCCTTTTTATCACTTTAATATCACCTCCTTTCATCTTTTGTTCCATTTTGGTATACTTCACTTAGTATTTTCATCATTCTTCCTCTTCTTCAGGTTGGTGATCCTACTTAACCATCTCCATCGCAGGGAAATCTTACTTAAGAGTTTCTCTTAAGAATTGTTGGTCATCTAATCCTTCCATCTCCCATCATCCCTTCCTCATCTTCTGTCTCCCACCTCTCATCATACTCATCCATTCCAACCAACCCTTCAACACCTACATCCAATGTAATGTTGTCTTTCTCCTTCCATATCGTCACTCCCATTTTGGTGATCTTACTTAAATCCTCCTACGGCATGGCGATCTTACTTAAGATTCCCTCTTAAGCATTATTTGTCATCCCGCACTCCCCACTACCACACATTCTCTCCACCTACATTTTCTCATAATTCCCCATCATCACATCCTCTCACCTCCTCTCGCCATTCACGAAAACACCACTTCCTACTGGTCCCTTTTTCGTCTCCATCATCTGTCACTGGGTAATCTTATTTAACCGTTGCTTCTTTGATCATTTCATGTCTTGTTTCTTCATTTATCTCTCATTCATTCTCATCCAATGCATCCTCTCCTTGTCTTCATCTTCCTACACATCATTATCCCTCCTTTCTTTACTCTTTTCACTCCATCTCCTAGAGTTCTCCCACATATCTACCCCCATGTTTACCCATCATTCTCATTAATCTTCGAATTCTTTCATCTTCCTCTCTGCTTTCTGCACTAAGAATTATCGGTGGACTTCTCCTAAAAATCACTCATCCCCATTCCACATAGCATGAATCCTTTTCTTTGACCTCCTCCATTCTATCTTAATTCCTTCCTTCCTCTCGTGTCCTCTCGATCATTATTAGAGGACTTCTCCCGATGTCCCTTAATTGGCATTCCCCCTCACGTTCTTTGTTTACTTTCTCCCTTGTATTATCTTTTGTTTCATCTTTTCCTAATGATCATTATCAGTGGATTTATCCTAACATCTATTCATTGGAATTACCTTTCCTATCCCTTCCTTTATTTTTCCTTGCCACCTCTCTATCTTCCATTCTTCCTTGACAATTTCTTCACTGTCTTCATCATACACCTTCTCTTTATTGTCTCATCATCAACATATCCCCATCTCATGCATCTCCATTTCTTTTCCAATTGATGGCATACCCTCCCTTAAGTTTCTCTTTACATTCCTTATGCTTCTCACTCTTTACCAAATATCTTAATTCTCGGTTCCCTTCCGTATGCATAATTTTTCTATTTTCGTCTCCTCCTTTCTTATCCTCGTATTATTTCACTTCCTCTTTATTTTCCTCCTCCTTGTTTTACCTCGCACCTCCTCCTTACTTCCCCATAAAAACCTAAATCTTCAGCATTATCCCATTTCCTTTATCATCTCATCATCCACATGCATTTCCATGTGGTCGGTTCCATATTCTTTTCCTTGGATTTCCTCACTATGATTTGTTTCCTTCAATTTAATTTTCTCTATCATCTCTTTCGCTTTCCATTACCTCTTTAATTTCCTCTACTCCATCCTTCATCACATCTTTCATCTTGAATAACTCTCTCCCTTTTTCATAATTTCATCCTCTTCAATTTTCTTTTTTGTCTTCTCTTTGTTTTTCCTTCTTCATTTCCCCTTTCTCTATAATCCTTCTTTGCTATCTTATTCCTCCCCTTTCACTCTTTATTTTCTCCTCCCCATCTCCATTCCTCTATTCCATACCCATGTCACCTTCATATTCAATCTTTCTTGTTCTTCTCATAATCAACCAATCCTTCTATCTATTCACTTTTCTCTTTCTCAACATCCCTTACATTTGGCATTCACAATCAATGTCGATGTTTATCCGTTTATGTATCACCATCTATCCCTTTTATTACCATTCTTGTTCTTCTCTTTGTAACATTTTCCTCTTCTCTTTTTGAGAACCTTGTCACATATTTTATCTTCGGCAGTCCTCTCATAGGGACATCATCATATCCATTTCTAAGAATCTCTTCCCATCTTTTTTTGACATTTTTGTCTTGGAAGATACCATAACGGTCATCACTTATTTAATCTTGTTCTCTTCCTTGAATATTTGCTCTACTTTTGTTTTGTCGCAAAAGTATCTCTATCACACTTAACAAAGAAATAAGACTTCTTTGTATTCTTCACCTTCTAATTTTCTAACACTTATGCATCTTTTCTATGAAACATGATTGTCATCATATTTATTACCCATTTAGGCGTTTTATCTCACCTTTCTATCCTGCGTTTTCTCATCTTGTCCACATTTTATTCTATTTATGTTTTATGTTGGGATACCTTTCCATCTTTGTACTTTTCAATGCATATAAATCACCTTGTATCCTTCTCGTGCCCTATGTCTTTGGGGCATCATTACCTTCATCCACGTCCCTTTTATGGACGCATGATTTTTTTGCACACTTCCTCGTAGACAAAGGATTACACACATCATCTGTTACATTCGATTACACATGTTTTGATGTTTTCCTATGACCCATTGGTCATCTTGGTTTACATCCATAATGCAGTGGTCTTCACCCACTCACTATTTCTATAAAATGTGTCGTATGTCTCTATTGAGACCGCAATTGTCGTCTACCGATGTGTTGTTCAAGTCACTACCATACTTTTATTTATTGTTATTGCGGTCCTTTTTTTTTTCCTAGGGCATCTTGCCTTTGGTCATATCTTCATCCATATTTAGACACATATTTCATCTAACCCTTTTTATTTTTGTCTCATGGCTTGCTATCGCAAACCACTCAACAAAAAGGGGAAAATGTAGACACCTATTTTTGGTATAGCTCCCCTTTGTCATCTCACATTCATCCAATTTTCTATTCTCGCATCTCTTTCTCGTAAATTAAATAAAATATTATTTATTTTCTCACATTATTTGATTAATTATCAATGGACCCATTTGATAATTCAATTTTTGGCATCATCCTCCATCTCTCACAAATTATTTAATTCATAATGCCTATCTCTCGACACCTTTTTTTAAAATGAAATATTTATCTCACCCCCATTCAAATCATGCCCTACACTTTGCCTAATAAGTGAAAATATGGTCCCCACATGATCACATCATATCCCTAACTCATGTTACTTTACTACACCCTGGGTATCTAACCTGCAGTTTAGTCTCATATCTAAGCTATAAATATGGGATTTTCCCCCATATTTTAAAAAGAGGGATATATTTTTAAGAAGACCTGGAGAGACCTAGGCATGGAGAAGAGAAGGAAGAGCTTAACTAAGTTTTTCCAGTTTGAAGGAGAAATCTCTGCCATGGTTCATTATCTTTCCATCTTGATGCCTAGTTCATTTCCATAGCAGGACATAAGCTAAGTACTCTTGTTATTTCAGTTGCTTGTCATTTTTACTATTGTTCACGATCTATTATTATCTTGTCTGACATAGGGGTTGACATCCTCTAAGGGATTTGAAATCCTCTTAGAACCATCATTTTCCGGGTAACCCCTACATATTGTGTTCTAATCTTATATGTTTTAGTTTTGTAGATCTAGCTTCTTGATATCATGCATATGTTTTCTTTACACTCGTATCATCCATCACCATATCTAAGGTACTAATCCCTTATATACTTGACATTGTCTCATGTTTCTTGATTACTCATACATTCACCGGGATAGGAAGTTGGAAATGCAGATCAACACCTACTAGGACACTATTTCTAGAGCTAGGAAAAGAAAATTCGAAGGATGAAAAACTTGGAGAGTTGTTAGAGATCAGCAGATGAGAAAATGGATCCCCATTGATGAAATTGATCAACCTATTATTGAAGAATATAATTCAATTGCTTCTGAATTAGGTAGCCTCTTTGTGGAATTTAATTTCTAACTCGGAGAGGGGCCTTCATTTTATTTTAAAAAGTTTGCTTCTCATTCTGCCCCTATCTTTTCATAATTTGATAGGGATTTCCAAGAAACAAGGCCTTTAGGGGATATCCATTTTGAAATTTATACCCCTATGTTTCAAAGGCCCTCTACTCCTTATCAATTTTTCACTCCTCCAAGGCCACCTCCTCAAAACAACATGGCCTTGCCCCACCTAGGCCCCCATTTGTTGTAAACACCTTTGGTCCTATAAACTTTACAGGGATGGTTGGTTACCCAAATGCAGTTCCCTAGGATGTGAGAAATAGATTGCCAAAGTTCCAAGGAAATAATGTCATAACTAGTGATCAAAATTTAAAGCTTTTTATCAATATGATGGAAGAATTTGAGATTGAACATGAAGATGTATATAAAAAATTGTTTATCCATACTTTGGAGGAAGATGCAAGGGAATGGTACAAATCTTTGACAAATAATTCCATAGATTCCTAGACCAAGATGAATAATGAATTTAGATTGCAGTATGGTGATAGAAATGACCCTAGATTTCTTCTCGCTTAATTTGAAAATATCAAGAAGAATCCTAATGAGTTAGTATATGATTTCAACATAAGGTTTAATAAGACCTTGGGTAGATTTTTTGTTAGGATAAGGCCATGTGATGAATCATGTTTGATCAACTATTCAGATGCATTTGATAAAAAGGTTGCTTACTACTTATGGGAAAAAAACCCTACTAGTTTGAGGAATGAATTCACCATGGCCCTAAAAATCAAGAATAACATCAAGGAAATTGGAAAGCCTCCAAAAATAGAGGGTGTAAAACTAATTAACCTAAAAAGCCTCAAACAAGTAAGGCTGCTAATTTGGAGGAAGTTGTGAAAACTTTGGCAGGGGCTGTCAAAGAAATATCATACAAATTAGCCCGAGGCAGAAAAAGGGAATTGGGTAGAGTTCACAAGGTCAACACAAGCAACAAGGCCAAGAAAGGTTTACAAATCACCAAAGATCTGATGATAGAGGCAAGGGACCTATTGGATTTGGAAATAGGTAGTCCCAGGGCAGGGAAAATAGAATGGTACCTGATCCTTTGGCTGCCAGAGTTGTTATTGTGGAGGAGATAGATGTCATTGATTGGTGTGATAGATGTTTCATGCCCCATGCTCCATGTGAGGAAGATCAGTAGGAAGAATAATAAGCAGATGATGATAATGATGATGATGTTTACATGATGGGTTGCTCCACAAGTTCACAACAAGGGGAAACTTCAACTGAGGTGATAAGTGCTAGAAATGTTGCTAATTTTTGGGATTGCATTCACCGGGTACCTATTCTTCCTCGCTCTCATACTTTAGAAGCAGATACTATGTAAGATTTTGAATTGCCTAGTAATCATTTTGAATATTTGAGGGCCTTAATGATAAAGAACTATGATGGAGGCATCCCTCCGAGGAGGATAGGCAAGTTGTTGATGAAAGTTGTTATAGCCCAAGAGATGGAGTATAACACAAGAAGTAGGGTTGTCATTAAAGGGATAGGGCCTCGTGCCAAGAAAAAAACTCCATTTCTTTCAAATGTTCCTAAAGAGGTTCCTAAGAAAGATGCATCTTCCAAGGGCCCCGCTATCCCAAAAAAAAATCATACCCCTATTCATGCCCAAGCTGTCAACAATCATGTGCCAACCAATGAGTGTGTCAACATTCCTTCCAATGTTGCCTTGCCAAAATCTGTCCCTTATGATAGTGCCCAATTCTTGAGTCACATCAATATCTTAGTTCCAATTGTTGAACCGCTTAGGATTTCTGAGCACAAAAAGAGAGCCCTTGAGTGTTTGGGGTTAAAAGAGGAGAAGACTGCCACAAGCAGTAAATGTAAATATTGTGGATACCCCTCCAAACATTGAAGAACTAGAAACACCACTAGCATCAAGAGCTAGATGAACCACCGAGATTTATCTCGGGGACATCCTTGGTAGATTCTCATCTGAATATGGATCCATTATTCACTCTTATCATTAAACACAGATTGTTACACAATTATATGTTTGACTCGGGGGCATCATGTAATGTCATGCCCCTAGAGGTCATGAATGAGCTGAACATAAAAGTAACAACAACATATGGGAATTTTACTACCATGAAATCTAGAGAGGTGCCATTGGTGGGATGTGTGAAGGGTGTGGTGGTATAACTTGTAGCCTATCCAAGCAGGAATTTGAAGTTGGATGTAGTTATTGTTGACTACCCATCCAAATGGGGTATGTTGTTATCTAGAAATGGGCTGCAAGAGTTGGTGGGAGTGTTCAAATGGATATGTCCTATGCCACCATCCCAATTGAGGGCATCCTTGTCAAGTTGTATGGGGAAAATAAGATGTTGCACTTTATTGAGGATCCTAACAATGCATCTTATGAAGTTCTCGTACATGAGTGTTGATTCTAATAACTTTGTAGGATTTACTTATGGAAACGAGAACAAGATCAAAGAATGCAAGTGTCTTGAGCAGGTTGGCTCTCCTTGGACCGTATTATTTGATGGAGCTTGCTCTAAGTTTGGAAATGGTGTTGTTGTTGTTCTAATCTCCCCAAGCCAGGAAGAGTTTGTCTTTTCTTTCAAACTCAACTTTGAATGCACTAATAACATTGTTGAATATGAGGCATTGTTGTTAGGTCTAAGGATTGCTTGGAAATATGGTGTTAAAGACATCATTGTCAAGGGATATTTGGAATTGATTGTAAAGAAAGTCAGAAAAGTGTATGCCACAAAGAATCAGCAAATGAAACAATACAAGCATGTAGTTTGGGATTTCATTGAGATTTTTGTTTCATTCAACATTGTGCATCATGATAGGAAGTTCAATGATTTGGCAGACAAACTTGCAGTACTAGGATCTTGGTTTGATAATTGTGCAGTGTCCCCATATTGTGAATATGATGTTGAGGTGTTAACAAGGCCATCTGTACCTAACAATATTAATCATTTTCAATATTTTGATGATGATGCTTAGGTCAAAATATTTCTACAGAATAAAGGAGAGGTTGCTAATCAAAATATTGATTGGGAGCTAATGGTGTGCGTAGCAGAGGGTAAAGAAACCTTGTTTCGCAAAAACATCATTTAACTAAAGACTAATACCATTCCTACGGTGGTTGGTTTCTCTAGAGTTTAATTTTGATAATGTTGATCGCATTGTTAACAGATCCATGGAAGTCTCAAGGGATATTGAGGAACATGACCTTGGAACAAAGGAGAAACCAAGGAAAATTTGGTTAGGCAGCAATTTCAGCAAGGAGGAGAAGCAGTCCTACATCCAATTACTAAAAATTTATCAAGATTACATGGCTTGGGCTTATTCTGAGCTGAAGGAATACAGAGAGGATATGTTTCAACATGATATTCCGTTAGAATCTAATGCAAAACCATTCAGGAAGAAACAAAGGCCAATCAATCCACTCATGTATCTTAAGATTCAAGAGGAATCAAGAAACCGAGGGATGGAGGAATTATTCAGCCTACTGTATTCTTCTTGGGTTACAAACCTAGTACCAATCAGAAAGAAGAATGGTGACATCAGGTTGTGTGTGGATTTTAGAAATCTGAATAGAGCATCAATGAAGGATAATTATCCTTTACCAAACATGGAAAACATGCTACAGACTAATGACTAGTTCTGAGCTACTTTCTACCCTAGATGGCTTCTCTGGTTATAACCAAGTTGTGATGAAGGAATCAAAAAGAATTAAAACAGCCTTTACCACTCCTTGGGGGACTTATGTATATGTCAGGATGCCCTTTGGTCTGATGAATGCTGGAGAAACTTTTTAGAGAGCAATGGATGTTTCTTTTGCTAGTTACATCAATGATTTTATTGTTTTCTACCAAGATGATGTAACTGTGTTCTCCAGAAAGAGAAGTGATCACTTGCTACACTTGGAAAAGATGCTAATAAGATGTAGAGAATATGGAATTTCACTCAATCCAAAGAAGTGCCATCTTGGATTTGAGAAGGCAAAATTAATTGGTCATATTGTGTCATAAGAGGGGATGATGATTGATCCAGAAATGGTAGAGGCCATCAGAAAGGTTCCAATCCTAAGAACCAAGAAAGGAATTCAGTCCTTCTTTAGGCGATAAACTTCATCACAAGATTTATATCAAACTATGTTGAGTTGACCATTCCAATCACCTCCATGTTAAAGAAGGACCAAGTCATCAAGTGGGAGGAGGATTTCATTCAAGATTTCAGTGGGATTGATGCACTAAAGCATACACTGTTCTATTAGCTCCATATTATAAGAATCCTTTCAACCTGTTTCTCTTTGCTTCAGAGAACACTATTGCATCTGTCCTATTGCAGAAAGATGATGAAGGGGCTGAATGGCCAATTTCCTTTTCAAAGTAAGGCATTGTAGGGGGATGAGCTAAAAGATACTATTATGGAGAAACAAGCACTTACCCTGGTAAAAGAAACAAAGATTTTCGTGCCTTAAATTTTGAGTTCTAAGATTACCGCTTATGTTCCCCACACCATGGTGAAAGACATCTTATAATATATGGAAGTCTCAATAAAAATATGTAGATGGGTGAACAATTTACAAGAATATGACATGGATATCCAAACCACAAAGTTGGTGAGAGGTTTGGGCTTGGCTAAGCTTATGGATAAGAGAAACTTGAAAAATATTGAGGTAAATTAGGTAGGAGAAGAAAGGTTAGATGTCTTTGGGAAATTAAAGAGTTCGAGTGGTACAAGGATGTGATTTTTATCTAAGACATTTATACTACCCCTGAGTATTTGAGTAAGAACCAAAAAGGGCCCTTAAGTTGGCTTCCCAGAAATATGTCATTACTAATTATCGGTTAGCTTGGAAGAACCCTTAGGGAGTCCTCTTAAGGTGCATTAATGAAGATGAAGCCCCAAGATAATTGTTGATCTCCATGGAGGAGTTTTTGGGGGGAATTTTGCTGGAAGGGTCACAACACACAAGATCTTGAGGTTGGTTATTGGTGTTCAACTCTCTTCAAGGATGTAACTCTTTTGGTTAAAAGATGTGAGAGTTTTCAGCACTTCTCTAGCAGACTGAAAGCTTCAGGCTCCCTTCCTTTGCAGCCTATATCAATTGAATCCCCATTCAAGAAATGGGGAATGGATTTCATTGGTGAGATTTTAGACCCTTCAAGTGTTGGTCAAAAGTGGATTCTTGTAGCCACTAATTTCTTCACCAAATGGGTGGAGGAAATCCCCACCAAAAGAGAAACACACCAAATTGTCATGGATTTTATGTTAAACCATATCATCTATAGGTTTGGGGTGCCAGCCAAGATTGTTTGCTGAAAATGCCATGAGCTTTAGAGATAAACCTCTAGTGGCAATGTGTGAAGAATATGGGATCAACTTGACATATGCATCTAATTACAATCCCATAGGAAATGGAAAGGATGAGTCTAGTAATAAATATTTTTGAAGATTATCATAAGAACCTTGGAGTGAACAAAGAAAATGCGGTGAGCATTTAAAGTTTGTTGTCTGTGTAGTTTGCATTACTATTAAAAGAGCCACTAGAAGGAGTCCATTTGAGTTGGTGTATGGAACTCAGGCCCTGTTGACCTTGCATATGCAATTATCCTCATATCAGTTCGTGTAACAATTAGAAGATCAAGAGGTAAGTCCATATGATGCCTGCATTAACCAGATTGTTGAACTTGGTGAAGAAATGAGGGTATCCACCAGAGGCATGTAAAGTTCGAGAGAGAAGTCAAGAAGTTATTTGACAAGAAGGTCACCCTAAGAGCTTTCAATGTTGGATATCTTGTGCTATTATGGGATAGCAGGCGTGAAGATAAGGGAAAGCATGGTAAATTTGATGCACTGTGGATGGGCCCTTACTCCATAGATATTTGGATTGGTGAGCATACCTTCTTCCTGAAGGAAATGGATGGGGAATTGCTCGAATTTCCTATTAATGGCAGGAATTTGAAACATTTCTTGGATTGATTCCCCAAAACCAAGGTGAACATCATCTGTATAGTGTATAGTTTGCTGGTTTGTTTTTAGTCTCTCATGTTATTGTTTGTTCTCGCTCCCATTGGCCTATTTTTGTTGGTTTCTCTGTTCATTTTTTAGGATGGTCTTGGTTTTTACTCGAAAGCTGAATCCTTTTCCCAATGGATATTTTGGCATTGGTCTACCTTTTTCTTGTGTAACTCATGGAGTGCCCTTCCTTGAGTCGATCCGATGTTGGTGCTCATATTTGTCTTGCCCCATTTTCCATTATTTTTCCTCTATTTGTGTGCTCTCAAACATTTTATATCTCGATGTGGATGTTATGAAAGATTTTACCTCCATTTGAATGCCTCGAGTTGTTTGCAAAATCCATTTTCATGTCCCTCCTTAAAGAAGTCTCCGAGGTTTGCCCTTTTTGCCCTAATTTCTTCAAAATCCATGGGCTTTTCCATTTTCCTATTTTTCCCGACCATGGAAGCTCGAGAATGGTTAATCTATATTTGTATGCCTTTGAAAATCCAAATCCATGGTTGAAAAGATGCTCGGAATCATGATTCACTTGTTTCAAAAAAAATTCATCCTTAGCGAAAAATCGAGTTTCGGGCGTGAATGGTGATTTTTGTATTTTTGAATGATGTATGACAAGTGTCTTTTTCCTATCAAAGTTATTCCTCAACGTTTGGTAGCCACGTGGCTTCTTCTAGTTGGTCAGGGGACGGTGGGAAAATTCTTTAACTTATCGCTTTTTTCTTTTTGGCAAAAAAGCAAATTTGGTCGCATAGCTCCGCTCAAGTCTGATTGGTTCTTTCGGTGCTTATGTGGCTTCTTCTAATTGGATGGGCATGGCGGGTTGTTTTACTCAAATGTTATCTTTTTGGATACTTTGGAAATAAAATTTAACCCACCCCATGGCCTTGCCATGGATTTGATTAAAGCAATTTTTAAGTGGCAGGGAAAAGGTCTTACCTTGACCCCACAGGAGGACATGTGGCAAAGACTAATGGCGGAGATGTGGGCCTTCGGAGGTAAGTTGGATGTTTTTCCCTTTTGGAAAAATGGAGTAAAATTATAAGGAAGAAGCTTGCCCCCACCAAATCATTTTGAATCCTTATAAGGTTCTTGAAGTTGCGCCATAGCGACACATGGAGGTTTCCGCCATATTTTCTTTCCTTATTTTTTTAGTAACTTCCTAAAAGGCCTGGGACACGTGGCGAGCCCGCACTCATTCAAGGTCTCAATTTTTGGGGACCATCTCAAGATGCGTCATAGTGATACATGGTAGTTTGAAAAGTCAAAGGGGCGGGAAGTAGACCATCGGAGGTAACTTGGATTTTTTTCTCTTATCATCAAAAGGATTAAAATCTCAAAATGGCCCACAAGCCCGACAAGAAGGAGGTCAAATTTGGCGTTGAAAATGTCAAAAGGTGGGGAGGCGGGCCATTGGGGGCAACTTGGATTTTTTCCCCTTGATATTCAAATGACTAAAATCATCAAAATGACTGCGGGCCCAATAGAGAAAAGTCAAAACTTTCTCTAGTCAACGGCAGAGGTGCGGACTTTTAGAGGAAAATTGGAAAAATTTCCTTTTGTGGAAAAGGAGTTAAAATTGAAAATGGAAGTGTGGTTCTGATGGGAACCACCTTAGGACATGCGTTAGGCTCATTCCTCAAGGGCAGAGGTGTGGAGTAGAATGTAAAAATTTTACATTCTTCCAAAATTTGTAAAAGGAAAAAGGGAACCCGCAGAGCCCACTCTAAATTGGATCTCTCATGTGGACGGTCCAAATTAAAATAGAAATCAACGGAAAATCTGTGCCTCAGATATCGATTTTTCCACCATTTTCAATCTAGAGCTCCTCGAGATGTGTATTCTTTTGATTTTTTATCATTTATTGGAATCTCCTGCATGCCAAATAAAGAGGAACATTAATCTAGAGGCCTATTTTGGTGAGGAAGGTCTATAAATGTCTCTTACCATTAATATGCAATTTGAATGTTAGATTTGGCCTGATTTTTCTTTCCTTGGCACACAAAGGACCTGTTGATATCATGGTTTGGTGAGAAAATCTATGGACGTCTTCTACCATTAAAGTGATATCTAACACTTGGGCTCGATCTGATCTTCCATTTTTTCTTCTCGGGCACACAAAGAACCAAATTGGAAAAAATAGAGGCGGAAGTAGTTGGCGAGTAAAGGGAAAATTGATCTACCAGAGGAATAAGTTGAATGTGGGAGATGTTCGAAGAGATCGCCCCCGAGCACCTAAAAACTTTTATAAGTCTGATTTTGGGAATCATGATCGAGATTATGGTGAGCACTAATACAGATCAATATCTCTCTTTTTGGGGGGAAAAGGCCCTATTGTAAAATGATATAAATAGGCATGATTTTTCCATGAAAAGGGTTGGGAGTTTGTGAACGTAGAAGTATTAGGAGTCAGAAATTGATTTCCTAAGAGAAAATCTTGATAGAGCCCGTCTTTCTGAGAAACTATCTAAAGAAGCATGTTTATCTCCTTTGTGTTACATTTGATCATGTCAAGGTGGTTGTGAGTGTACAGCCATTGACAAGCTCTGATATTGTTTGAGAAACTTTCCCTTGTTGATAAATTTAACCAAAATTGAGTTAATTTGTGTTATTCTTGGGCAAAATTTGTGTTTTCTTCATTCCTGAATGTCTGTAAGTAGTTTTTCTTATTCTTGTTGCATTCTTACATTGAAATCTATGTGAATCACACAAGATCTTATCCTTGTGATAGTTTGGTGGCATTTGTAATTTCATTTATCAAAAGAGCCTTCATTTGATAGTGAAATAAACAAATTTAAAATCACTATGACTCCTAGCATGACTATAAGATTGTTTGTTAGCCTTTGAGGGTATCTTAGGTGTGATGAAATAGAGATTGATAATGTTCAGTTGATTTTTCCAATTTGAGCCTTCATTTTGGATCCTTGAAGTTTGTGTGAAAAGTGCTGATCTGGGCCTCCATTGGAGCACATATTCTGGTTAAAGGAACACCCTAGCTACTCTGAAAGCATTTTGTTGTTCAAGATTTCCATTTTTGTAAAATTTCTCAAAGATTTGGTATAATCAACTTTATCCTACTTCACCTCCCACCAAAATTCATTCAAAAACAATTAATCATACCCATACTACCCCTATTTGTCATGTATGTATACAAATGCATAATTTTTACTACCAAAACATGCAGAAATAATCAAGTTTTCATTGTCTTTAGTGGCCTAAACCTTGCCTAGAAAATATCTCCATTATCTAGAGTGACAACTCGTGAGAGTTAGGTTTTGTTGCATTGATCATATTTTCTTCAAGGTCTTCTTAATACTTCACAAGGAAGGAAATATCCATCTCCTCCATAAATAACAAGCTACAAAAGGGTCCTCTCACCCTAGTTGAAAGGCACAACCATAAAGTAGTGAGGATAGGTCAAATCCTCTTGAGGGTGCTACCCATTCTTCAACATCCGAATGACAAAGAGCAACTGCATTTCATCCCCGGATACAAAATGAAACACTACATGCTCGCTTGCCTCTAAGCTTCTTGCTGGACCTATGATGCTTTGCTCGGTTTATGAGGGAGAATCAATTTGGTTACCAACATCAGATCACCAGAAATTTTAAAATTTTTTGTTCTCATGCAAAAATGGGCATCTCAAAACTTTGTTACGATGGATGGCATTGGTAAAGTGAACCTAATCTAGGGGAGATTCTTGTAGTTTAATATTTATTCCATTGGATTAATTAATGACTACATGTAATTTGCAGCTATGTGTGTTGTTACAAAACATAACAAATCACGTAGTCTGCATTTTCATGTTTGTCTTTAGCAAAAGAACACAAAGGCCCTGAAGGACAAATATGTTATCTTGATAAAGAAAGAAAATACATAATAGATGAAGTGTAAAGTTTTGGAACAACAATCAGAGTTACAGATTACAGCAGATCAACGTTCATTACTAAGGTTACATGTATTTTAAAGTTCTTTCTTTCATGATTAAATACATTCAATTATGTTATTGAGTTGTTTAATTCATTATACAATCCATATACAAAGCTGAAATGTAGAAGGAATTACACAACTCAGTTTCAGAATTCAATGTTTTATTCATAAGGAATTTCAAATATTTCCCACACAATTTATGGGATGTGACTCAAGTAAACATCATAACTACAGAAATAAAAGGTGCATGTGCATGAAAATAGAAGTAAAATAATATGATGGAATCCATCATGTGCATGAAAATTATTTTTTGGCGGGTCTATGCTAACTAGCCTATTTGCATTGCTTCTATTTGGAAATTTTTCCATTATGTTATTCTCTTCTAGCTTTGGAACTCTAGGAATAATGCTTTAGTTTTATACTATTAAATCATTGTGGACATATCTATTGATGAAAAGGTGGCAAGTTTGTCTTTTGTGTATATACGAGATCTGAGAACCAATCTCACAAAGTTATGTTGGAATTTTCTCATCTCCAACAGTAACTACTCAACCACCAGAGCAAGACATTATGAACCATGATCCAGTCCTCTTGATGATGATCAACATCCTCCACCTCTTGCTCCACCTCCTAGACACCGCAGTCATTCACGCAGCCCACTCTCGCAGCCACTCTAGGAGTGATCGGCCTTCTCCTCCAACAGTCGCCTTGGCCCTTTTTCTTTTAGGCCTTGTTAGAGCCCTCCTATGCGAGGTAATTTGTTTCCATTTCTTCAAACTCGGGGTCCTCTACGGGGATCTTGTAAGTTTGGCAAGTCACCTCTATTTAGTTGGGGGATCAAGTTTCCACTCACCGTTTAGTTAGTTGTCATATCATGATGGATGGATGATCACCCCCTGTTGATGATCCTCACACACTTGGCTTATTTCTACCAACATATGATCCACCTCCACCTCCTAACAATGTTCCTCCGTGTTCTTAATAGTGTTTCTTGGTTGGTTTTGTTCTCCTTGTGGTTGCTTCTTGTTACCTTCGCGGAATTTTTTTGGTTTCGAGTGGTGTGTGATGTAATTCCCTTTTTTGGGTTGTGTCCACTACCGGTCATCCTCTTACTATGTAACACTTTGATTTATTTTGTTTATAATACAAAGGTGGTTCTTAGAGTAAAATATTTAAAATAAAAAAATATAATGGCTGCAACATATTGGAATAAATACATGATTAATATACTTTTAATATATTCATTTAAATAATAAAATCCAATATATTTAACTTATTTATCTGGTTTAATTGATTTTTTTGTTTTTTAATTATCTAATTTAATATATTTTTAATTTTATATTACCCAATTTAAAATATTTAAGGTCATGTTAGCGATTAAAAGTCAACACACTCATGTCATTACATCTTTCTATCAACCCCTAGGATGTTATTGTGGAAACACATCTTGGCTTAAAAACTATATAAGTTGTGAGTTTGTGAAAATTTGAATTTTGCAACAAAAAAATATTTAGCTATACTTTTCTATGCATCTTCTTTAGGTTTCTTTTTATACTTATTCAACTATTCATTTGGTTCCCTATTAACATATCCATTATGATTTAGTTATAATCGTTACTTTCATATCTTGAGCAGTGGAAAGCTATCAAATGTCACGTTGGAGGCATTTTTATGGTAATAGTATTTTTGGGAAAGTTTCAGGTATTTCTGGTAAGAATTTTCCAACATCTTTCTATGTAGATTTAAAGGTAGTCAAATGCTCATAGTCCTTTTTTAGTTGTTAATTTACCTTATTTTATGATAATAGATATTTTATTGTGGTTGTTGTTTGTTAATATTATACTTATATAAACTAATTTCCTTTGGAAATCCACCCATCGCTAATTAATGTTGAGTGGAGAGGCTCTAAATATTTCAAACTATACAAGGAGAAGTAATTGGCATGAATTCTATTAAATAGTTTACTTTCTTGAGAAAGTTCCCCGCCGATTGCAATTCCTATGAGAGAATTAGGAGGTTGTGAGGTAATTATAATACTTTCTCCTATTGAGCAATATTAACAAGCATGAAAATAGATAAGGGAAGGAATGTGAGGATTTCTTCACCCTTCGTCATCTCTTCTTCCATTCACGTAATCATTGCCCCTATTGAATGACCTAATTACAATCAACAAAAACGTCTTCTAACTTTTTGGAAATGGATTTATAAGTCCATATTTTTGTATATGGTTCATTTTTAAGTTCTCGTAAAGAATTCATGAATTCTTGGAGAATTGTTATGTAGTATGATAAAAAGAAAGGAAAATTATAGTTTTTTAAACTAGATTTTATTATATAAATTTAATTACAGGGTATTTGTTCCCAACATTGTGATGTGTAATATCTTGGATTGTGGCCTTTAAACGTATGTAGAATTCCACAAGAATTATAAGTACAATTTTGAGGCTCCATCATATTTCATGAGGAAATTCTATCATGAGTTCATCCTCAACAAAATACGAAACTATTTTGATATTTGAGAGTTTCAAGGTAGAGGTTTATAAGTTGTGAATTTGTGTGAATGTGAAGTTTTCAACAAAAAAGGATCTACTTTTATTTTCATCTTATTTAGGTTTCATTTTATTCTTATTCAAGTATTCACACTATGTTCCCTTATAGGCATATCCATTATGTTTTAGGTAGAATTGCTAGTTTGTATCTTGAGAAATGAAAAGGTATCAAATATTATATTGAACGCATTTTTATGGTAGTAGTATTTGTGGAAAAGTGTCAAGATTTTCTAATAAGAATTTTCCAACATAGTTCCTTGTAGCTTTGAAGGATGTCAAATGCTTATAATCATTTTTAACTTTTCATTTTACCATATGTTATGGTAGTATATATTTTATTATGGCCGTTGAATGTTATTGTTGTATTATATAAAATAATTGCAAAGTTAAACACATAATTCCTCTAAAAAATCCACCGTTTCTTGAGCCGGAGTGAAGATGCCCTAATTGTGTCAAACTATGAAAGAATAAGTAATTGGCATGCATTCTATTAAATAGTTTACTCTCTTGAGAAATTGTCTTTCCAATTACACTTTCTATGATAGAATGAGGAGGTATTTATAATACTTTCTCATAGGTGAGAAATATCGAAAATCAAAAAAACAAAAGAGGGAAAGAAAGTGAGGGCTTCTATTGACAATTTTTGCACTCGTGCTAAAATGGGCAGCTCAAAACATCATTACGATGGATTTCATTCGTGAAGTGAACCTAAGCTAGGAGATATTCTTTCAGTTTAATACTTATTCCATTGGATTAATTAATGACTACATGTAATTTGCAGCTATGTGTGTTGTTACAAAACATAACAAATCACATAGTCTACAATTTCATGTTTGTCTTCAGCAAAAGAACACAAAGGCCCTGAAGGACAGATGTGTTATCTTGATAAAGACAAAAATATAGAATAGATGAAGTGTTAATTTTGGAACAACAATCAGAGTTACAGATTACATCAGTATCAAAGTTCATTACTAAGGTTACATGTATTTTAAAGTTCTTTCCTTCATGATTAAATACATTCAATTATGTTATTGAGTTGTTTAATTCATTATACAATCCATATACAAAGATGAAATGCAGAAGGAAGTACACAACTCAGTTTCAAAATTCAATGTTTTATTCATAAGGAATTTCAAATGTTTCCCACACAAGTCGTGGGATGTGACTCAAGTAAACATCATAACTACTGAAATAGAAGGTGCATGTGCATGAAAATAAAAGCAAAAGAATATGAAGGAATCCATCATTTCCTTATTTATTTTGTCCTGTTGCTCCATCTTCGCTCCAACTTTTGCTCCATCTTCATCCTTGCTATTCAACACTTTGTATTGTACGAAAGACAAACAGAGAGGAGACTCACAATCACGATCTCAGATTAAATCATGTTATTATACTATCTATCTTCGCACAAATGAATCTCCTTATATCAAGAGGTATGATTACGAAATATAAATGCATAGCGAACAAGCAATAGATTCACAGTACATATGATTCTTACAATCATTTCAAAGAGAAAATATAAAGAGTAAAACTATGGAATGGAACAGAGTCCAAAAATCCTAATGTTTTCTAACTAGTTTATCTAAATGTGCAAATATAGGTAAGAAGAAGGAAATAAACACTAACTGTTGTGTTTACATATCAAAAAGTACATTTATTTCAAGAGTCACGGATGAAAGGCTGAATATACAAAGATATACCTGTACTAATCCATAAAATAAATACAAGTTTAGTGTTGTAAATTCTAACAAATAGAATGAGATAAAATTGTAGTTGAAAGAGAATGGAAAAATAAATCGAGAAAATTTTCATAGGGATTTGCCATGTAAAATGGACATTTTACATCTTTTCCATCATGTTATTTCACAACTAATACATGCTTGAAAACTGTGACAAAAGATAAACTACTGTATTCATCAAATAGTAATTTGAATAAGGAGAAATACTATAGAAATTTAACTCATTTTGAACAAAGGATAATGTAGCATGTCCATATATTATAGGAGAAGGATGGAGAGTTGCAACTACTTTCAATTTGCATAACTTATTAAGTAATGCTACATAAGAGTTACAAAATATTCAGGTTTCACTCTTCATTATAGGAACTTATTGTCCATTTCAGGCAAAATTAAGGAAATATGCCTGATTCAGATTCAAGAAGAAATAAAAAAATATAATGCATCAAGGCTACTTTCAGAAACACGATGTTTGAGTACATATTTTTAGAGTAGTGAATCTTCAAAGAAACAAGTTACAACTTTGCAAAGCTTCATGGAACATTCATGCACAAAAAATATCCAGTTTCAGAGCTTCAAGAGTACTAGACTGAATTATACATTGGAATACTTGGACAAGAAAAAAGAGATTACATTACAATAGTATCAAACCTTAATGAGAAAGTTGAATGTTTGCAGTTGCAGAATAGAAACAACAATAAAGTCTTCATTTCAATATGACAACACTAAACTAGTTTGCAGAGTAAAGTTTTCAAAGGTACATTTTTAAATTTTCTAAAGTACAGATTTATAGATACATCTTGCACAAAGGAAATAAACTACAACATTTAAGGAACCTATCATTCAGGTAACATGTTCTTGTTCATAAAGCAAAAATTTTGAGCTGCTACAGGATGTATGAGGAGTACGGAAACAAATCAAGGATGCTACAATAAAAGACCCAGGTCATTGAAAGAAGACAAATGCAAATATAAGGTTACAGCTCAGCTCAAGAACCACACTCCTCAACAAAGAAAGGAAAATTTTAGATATCATCAAAGAAAGGATCAAAGTACAAGACTGAAATATTCAAAGTAGCAGAAGCAGATCACAAATTACAAACACATTTTTCATTGTTTTCAATATTGTCTAAGTTCTAAACCTTACAAAGTTTTCTATAGGAGGAACAATTTTGAATACTCATGATTGCATTTTACAGAATGGAGCTCGAACCATACAAATACAAACAATTAAGAAAATGTGTAGAGAATACAAGCCCTTGATCAGAAGGTACGATAGAGGAAAATAAATTACTTCGAGTATGCAAGGAGCAAGCCCAGTTTCACTTAAAGTCCCTTAATACAGAATACAACTGATTATCAAGGAACAAAATATCAAGATTTCAGAAATACAAGGATGGCTTCAAAGCTCGATAATGAATTAAAAATGGAAACCACAACTTCAAATGAGCACGAGATAGAGTAGAAATGATGACGATGTTCAGAGTAAGAGTAAAATTAGAAAAGTCTTGTACTAGTAACCAGTGGAATCCCAGATTCAATGGTTTTCCAGATAAAATCAAACCCAACAACAGAGGTTCTAATCAAACAGAGAGCTCACAGAAAGAAAAATGGTGTTAGATCCGAATGCAGGGAAAACTGAAACAATGCACAACAATAAAGCTCGAGAGAAGATAAAAATGGCAAGGTATAGTAAGTAAATTTTTTTAATATAGCTATACAAAACACAAGTACTTAGACAAGCTATAGCTTCAGAAATATAAGCTTGAACAAGTTTTTATCAAACCTTCGAATCGAGCTTACGAAATAATAGAATCAACCCAACAAAGCTCAAATGGAGAATAGAAAAGACCGATTTTGAATCAAAAAGAAGAAAATATAAGGGGATTTCATGATTACCCATATAAAATAGATCTAAGATTATGAATAGAGCTCGAGAATATAAGTACATATTAATAAAAATGGCTCAATTTACAAGGCCATTCAAAGACAATCATATTTTACAGGAAGGAAGAGCATAAAAATTACTTGTTTTATCCGAATACACCAAAACCTTGGAGATTCGATGAAGGAGCAAGGAAATCTCAGATACCCATAAATGACTTTACTCTAAAAATTCTCTCAGAAAGTTCACAGGCTCAAGAATCACTCAACAATCACAGAAGTTCAAAACATTCTTTAGAATATTGTCAAGTAGAAGGGAGAAATGAAGAAATGATGACAAAATACAGATATATTCTCAAAATGACACAATAAAAATGGTTCTAAAGTTCAAATAGACCATCTCTCAGAACATACTTTTAAGAAAATATTGCTTAGAATTATTGCTTGAATGAAATGACACAGCCATACCTCCAAAACCCTCAAACTGGTGATTTTGATAAAAATACTAAAGATCGAAATACTCATGAACGATAACCACCACTAAAGAATCTTGTGCAGAACTTAGAAAGAATAGAAATGGAAAAAATATGCAAGTATTCGAGCCCACAGAGCTTCATAGAATGACAAAATGCATGTATAGTGCCTCCGAACAGCCAGAGATCATGCTCAAAAAGATGAAGCAGAGATAGCTTGAAATAAGTTCAAATGGCAGCCACTTTAGAAAGATCAAAGAGAACTCAAAACATTGACAATGGCCGAATCCAAGGACATGCATGCACGAGGGCTTCATAAGAATGATTTGCAAAGTTCTTCATGAAGAAACCGAGCTTGAAGGCTACACCAATGGAGTCCAATACGATCAAATCTCACTCAAAAGCTACAAATAGAGAAAAAAATAACGAAAAATGCAGATATTCGTAACCTTAGAAGACTAATTTGTAGAAGAACCGAGAGCTCAAGAAAGATCAAAATTTGTGGTATGCTAAAAATTTGACAGGGTTTCGCCGCTTAGAATGAACAAATGAGAATGAGAAAGTGATAAGCTCAATGATATTTTAAACAAACCTAACTCATCTGGAGTTATCATCAAAGACTAAGATCAAAACGTCGCAATAATCAATGATGAAAACCCAAACCATTACCAACTACCTCTCTCACCATGAGTTGAAAGATCAACATCTCAGTTTTACAAGGGTACAAAGATCAATGGCCACAATTCAATCACCAAAATCAAATAAAAACTCAAGTTACCACATTTAGCTCCTCACCTACCCTAGTTAGCATCCACGGAAAAGTTGGAGTAAGTACTTAATCAACAACCAACATTTGATTTATCTTATCAATGCAAACCTAGAGTTACAAATCAACTCAACCATAGTTAAAACGGAAGCCCATTGACCAAGTATGCGAAGGGTTGAGTCATTGTAGGTGGGGGAAACTCTAATGATTTAATAATTATTATTTTCTTTGACCTTCTAAGTTCTAAACTATGATGCCACAGAAATATCTCAAAACTTCCGACAACACTATGTTATTTGTAATGATAATCCAAAAGGGGTCGATATTGTAGTATGGCCATGATCAAATCAAGAGGGGCCTTTTAATGTATGTGATTTTTGATCAAAGTATATTCCAACCAAATCAAACCATGACCACTTTACCTTATACTTTCCAAAACATCCTTAATTTCTCCAAAAGGAGGTCAAAACTAGAGTGAAGACAAAGTGTCCACCTCATAGGTGGTCCCCACAATGGGAGGTTTAGAAAGAAAACAATAGCATTATGTACACAAGGTTTAATTTTACATGTTATCAAAAGAGACAAAGAAAATTATGCATGGAGATGTCAACATCAGAGCCTATAGGTGGTCCCCACACTTTGGGTGAATTTTGTAAAGTGTTAAATCAAAAGAATTATCTTGCTCACACACAGAGATATTATTTTGCATGTGCATCCAAGGGGGTAGAACTAAAGAATGTAAAATTTATCATTGCAAGTGGATCAAGTTGCAGATGTCACATCATCAGCTAGAAGACAGAGATTGCATGCATTGGAGAAGACTTAATCATCAAGCAAAGCTTATTATTAGTCAAATTATTCATCAAGCTTTATTAGAAATAGAATAGTTAACTCGCAGTTTGAATGAGTTTTATTTTTTTAAACAAGGCTATTAATGTCTCATTGTATTAGCATGCTTATTTTTATTCCTTTATTTATTCATGATAAAGGATAAAAATAGGATGCATGGGTGAGTACAATTTATAGTTTATTTTTAGGAAGGGTGGGATGAATAATTTTGCTATATATTGTGTGCATTGGCAAAGCACATTGGAGGAATTTTTGATACGAAGTGTTAAGCGGTTTGTGCCGCTTTTCCCTTTGAAATTGATTTCTTCTTTTCCAATTATTTTCAGCTTTGTGTATACTTTATTATTTCTTTTGAATGTCAAAATTCCTGATTGATCATCTTACCTTGCTGCAAATTTAGTAGTTTCTACATAATATTAGTGTGCATGCTTATCTTAACAATATTGTTGTGAACCATTCCCTCAATACATCAATTGTTTTGCCATAATATTCTACTAAAAACTATTGGTTTGTGTGCCCAGAATGCATTCTAAAATATTTGTGCATGTACTCAATCAAATCCCTCAATAAGTTTGGTGTATCACCCCAGTTTTCAATTCATTTACAGTCATCTTTTTACCCTCAAAACCCCGAAAAAAATTAGTTTAAGATACATCAAGAAGGAACCGACATGATACGGAGACTCACCTCAACAATAAGTATACCCACAGACATGAGGTATTTCCATTTTATCTACGAAAGAGAGAGACCTAGAGAAAGCTTAGAACACCTGTAGTCATCTCTCTACATGGTGCACTTTCCTAAAACTAAATTTCACCGGGAGGTGGTCCAAAACCTCGTTATGTGTCACATTAGATTCTCTTCCCTTTATCAAATGTCATGAATAATCAAATATGATAAAAATACCCACAAAGAGACTAAATGGAGTATAAAAATCATAAAAAGAAAATGCAAATGAATTGGTTGGATTGACCTTAGCTGCCACAATAGTGGTCTTACAAACTAAGCGCTACATCGCATTTCGTAACCAAATGTATTTCTTGTGGGTGTGTGTATTGTGTGACCTAGATGCTTTTTTTTCATTTGTAATTTGTGGAGTAGCAAACAATAACTAAATTTAGAAAATGTAATAGCATGTGTGCATGGAATATAATAGAATCCCTCTCCCTATGAAGTGTGATGCAGATGAAACATCCTTGTTGTATCCGATGGAGCTAATGTATGTAAATGATCTCCAAATGGGTGTAAATCTAGATGGATGATAGTAATTACTAGTTCTTAGTCCCTCATTATGGTCTCATAACTTTATATTTATAGGGTTATCTTGATCTAATTTCATAATTAACCCTAAAATGGCCCGCCACCAAAAAGGTAAGAAGCTAAAATGGCTAGAAAGATCCCAAAAGTGGCAGGGAAATTTCAAGAAGGATCGGGGTTCCCATGGTGGGAGTAGGGTGCCTATAGGAACCCCAATACTAATCTGAAAATCTTAGTTGAGGCTAAAATAATGAGAAGTGATGAAAGCTAACTAGGCATGAGGAGGCAAGAGCTTAGGAATGACGAAGTAAAATAAAACAAGATGGCCAAAAGATGGGGGTTAATTAGTACTTTCTTGAATAAAAACCTTCGAATAGTAGTATAATATCGGGATTAAACATTATCTATGGTGCATGATTTTATGAGTTTAAGGAATATATGTAGGGCTTGGGTTCATGGGGAGGACACATGGCAACAAACCATAGGTGAAGATTTTTGAGGCAACACGTGTGGATACTTGTCAAGTTGAGAACAAATGAGTAGGTAAGATACAACCACCCTTTTCTATCAGTCGAGTTTGATGGACGACTTAGATAAGAAGATTTTCTTCTAATAGAGAAGATATGCTTACCCATACTAGGAGATAGAAAGACATCTATCATGATCCATCTAATAGGGAAAGATAGATGTCCAACTTGAACTATTCAATAGGGAAAAGATGGTCATTCAACTCAACCTATCCAATAGAGTAGATACCACCATCCAATAGGGAAGAGACAACCATTTATCTTGACATGTCCAATAGAGTAGAGACAACTGTCTAATAGGGAAGAGACAGTCGTCTAATAGAGAAAAAATGGCATGCCACCTTGACCCGTCTAATAGAGAATAGAGAGATGTCTAATGGAGAAGATATGATAGTCTATCCATATCCATATAATAATAGATAGATGGTCGTCCAATATCCATCTAACCCTATGAAATCATGAAAATTGAAATCTACCAAATTGCCTTCACCATGAAATGATTTCTTGGATATTCTCTATTGTTTTGAAAGACCATTTCGGAGATTCATGACCTATTCTATAATATTTTTTGGAGGTTAATCTTAAAATGAAACTTGACTTCCATTGTGAAGGAGACCATGGAGGTTGAGACACTCTAGTATGCTAGTTCCTTGACAAATTCTTTGTTTCACCGTGGTGCCCATCTCTTCTAGGATGATGAGGCTATCCCTTTGAGACATTAGACATCGTATATGTAGCATAGTTTTTAAACCTTGTAGGATTTTAGGCACATATGTGGTTGATGAGTTTACTCCATATCCTAATCGGGATACTCTAGAGGCCGACTAGAGCTCGATCAAAGGATACATGTCATAATTTTTTGTTGGACAATATCATCATCATAGATTTTCTACTAGAATAAATATTTCGTATTGACCAACAAATAATTTTAGATAAAGTTAAACAAATTTAGTATATATTTTCTCAAAACAATTATAATTAATAATATTAATTCATTATAAATTAAAATTAATGAATAATATGTAATTTTAATAAAAATGTGTCAAAAAATACACCCTATATCACATTCCACTTTCTCACATTTCTTTCGGGAGGATATCCCCCTCTATGGTCGCTAAATCACACACTTCGAGTCATTATTTAGTCTTGGTCCCATACTACATGTGGTTCTTAAGTGATAAGAGTAATAAGTAACCCATATCTCTTTTTTACTTTGCTTTCTCTGTCACTTTTAATCCTCCACACACACTTTCCCGGTTTGTATTGTCATTTTACATATTTCCTATTTTATTGGGGTGCCCCTAGTTCCCTAGTCTCCTCTGGGAAACCCCGGTCCTCTTTCCACTTCACTCTCACCTTTTGGGAACTTTATAGCCATTTGATATTTCTATCTTTTTGGTGATCACCGATTTCAAGGTTAATTGCAAAATTAAAGCAAGATAACCCTATAAATATAAAATTATGAGACCATAACAAGGGACCAAGCACTAAGAATCTACTATCACCATCTAGAGTTACATCCCTCAAAGGCACCTAAACCTACATTTTCATCCTTCTAGCTCTATCACAAGGTACACAAGGTTGGTTCATCTCCATCACACTTCATAGGAGGGGATTGTATAGTTTCCATGTACACATTTACTACATTTTACATCTAGTTACTTGCTCACTACTTCACAAAGTGCAACTAGCACAAGAGCAACCTAGGGAATGATTTTTACACACACACCTAGAACTACATTGGGTCTAAGATGTAGTGCAACACTCGATTAAGTAAGTCTACCATTGTGGCAACTAAAGATAGTCCAACCCCTTTGTATGCATCTTTCCTTTTTTAAGGTTTTTTTGCTTTATCGGGGTCTTGTAGGTGATTTCTTCATCTCTAATTTGCGGTGACATCTAGCACAGCTTCAGGTGACATTCACACAACAAGAAATGAAGGGAGGAAGTCACTTAGCGACACCTTAGAGTAGGGTTTCAGGTCATTTTTCATAGACTAAGGCACCTAGATTTCTGAATAGGGTGCCCACGGGCACCCTATCCCTTTTCAAGCACCCTAACCCATTCGGAGAGATCAGATATTTACTATCTTGGGATTTTTTGGGGTCTTTTCCTCCTCTTTTTCACCTTGTTTACACTATGACATAGTGTAGTATTGTCATCAAATCAGCTAATGACTACTTAACCCTATTTTACACACTAGGGTTTCACATTTCTATTTACTTACTTGCTTGAGTCATTTCCTCTATTTATTTAGATGTTATTTACCACTTTGCATAACATCAAATTAGGCAAGGATACCCTATTTTAGTTTAATAATTTTGGTGAATCCGGTTGCTTTCACACTTAGGATGCTCATTCTTCCTCTATCATGGGTCATTAAATTCTTCAATTTTCTTTTTCTGATTTATTTAAGATGCATCCCAATTTCTAGTTGTTTTTGTTAAAATCCCTAGACACCATGTGTGTTCCTAAATCTATGCTTCCATAGGAAATAAGTCATATCTCCGATCGTCTCTTTGATGACCTAGTCCTTTTGATCCTCCATCTACTCAACCCATGTTGGAGTAAAAATTTGTATTATTTATTTCAAGACAAATTTAAGGCTATGGAATCCATGATTACGTCTCTCAAATATGAAATGAAATATCTTAAAGATTCTTCTATAAATCATGATTTTTCAATATCTTCAATCTATGTCCACTACATGTACTCATATCGGTGAGCCTAAAATCATACAATTAACATAACCTCTCATACTAAGAAACATGACATTCTTATTGAGCTCATAGGTCGTCAAATGATCAGTTACAACCTACTCAAGACTATCCTCCTTATTGGATTTAAAAATATTAAGGTCATCCATATTAATATTATCATCGAATAAATGGACATAATAAAAATGATTGATATGATTTACAATGAAGAATTAAAATCTTGAGCATCGGGGATTTATCTCATTCAAGTACACAACATTTTTTTGCATGTCGATCCACAAATGCTAAATCTCAATGGGTTCCTAAATCTGATCCATCAATATCTACTGAGCATCATATCACTTATACGGTGCCTTCTTTTTCCACTCAAGTGCTTCCTATTCGGTGCATTCCGCCTTCTCTTATGAAAATTACGATTCCTCCACTTAAGTTATTTGTGACATTACCAAGTCAATCTAAGCAACCTCCTCTAAAGATTAGTTCAACCTAGCCTCCACTCAAGTCATTTGTGGTCAACAAACAACCACTTGTTGACCCTATCTAGTCCTCACCTCAGCGTCTAATAACTTTTTTCAAAGAAACTAATACTTACATTGATCCACTTAGTTTATTTATACTAAATATCCATCACTTACATACTTAGGGGGAATGATGCTTATCATCCCCTTCCTTCTTCTAAATAAAAACCATGTGTATTACATATTCATCACATAATAAGTCAACATCCGCTTATTACACTCATACTTTGACATACACGTGTATCGTCATTACGAAGACACACTCTTGTGCTTTGGTTCACAGTTGACTGTTGAGGGAACTTTATACACATGAACCTCACACACTGCATATTAAACACTACACATCGTGTATCTTCACACATCTTACATACATACAATCTACATCCTACATCTCACATCTTACATTTACTATACATCTGCGCATCTTATTTCACCTACGCGTTTGGCATTACATATTGTACATCCTACATTACTCACTATAAATTACACATCACATGATGAGTTCTCATCACCACATCTACCACACATATTACACATCCCACTCATCTACTTACATGTGTTGCGCTCATTACCCAATGATGCACTCTAGTCACACAGTCCATACTAGACTATTGAGGGTATATAAATTAAATGGACCTCACCAAACTCACACATTCAACCATTTAACCTTTTTTCATACAATGACACTCCTAGATTAGTGATATATGTTATCGGATACATCATCACTTCTTGTAGCATATGTTAGTGATATATGCTTTAGGCTAAATCACCACTCATTTCTATTAATCTTATCGTGATATACGCTGAGGATACAACGTCACGCACAAATCATCTATGTTGCATATCATCACTACACACTCGTCACAATGCGCTACACACAACACATAGTTCACCAATTTCTCAATGACGTACTCTCGTTTACGCTTCATTCTTGACTCGATGAGGGTGCATACCAAATGAACCTCACTACATACAATTCCATTCACTCGGGGGCATGTGGTCCCTATCATCCATACTATCGTTCATTCCATCCATCCATAACATATTGCATTTTATGGTTGCATTTACTCTTTCTTGCACTTTTCTTTACATGTTCACTTTACTACACATGTTAGATAGATCTCTTGTATGTCATTATCTTTACCATACACACATGCACATTCACATCCTTTTATTTTGTGATCGCAAATACAGAGCTTCTATATACAACACCAATGCTTCACACACTACCTACTAGGCACATCCACATTCGTACACTACAAATGTTATTATTGCATTTTTTACTTAGCACTTTCCTTTATCGGGTTATATATGCTTTCACATACTTGTTATTTTTCTAACATACTAATGTGTGCTCCATGTGCATCATTTGTTATGTAGGGATATTTGATTCCATACTTGTTTATTATTTGTTATTTCTTTTTATTATTTATGGCCTTGCCCTTTGTTGTGTGTACACACTTGTTTTTTTGCAGCCATGACAACCTTGAGTTTCTTGTGACATCATGAGTGCTGTCCCATGTTTGCAAGCCACTTTCATGATCTATGATTGTTTTCTTAGGTGTTTACATTGTCTGTTTATGTTCTAGCATACACATTTTTTTATCTATATTCATGCTTGTTCGTACTAACAATTATTTTCTAGCCACTTATTCTTTTGTGCCTTTTCCTTTACAAGCACATTCCCTTTCCCCTTGTAGGGAAATGTTTGATTAAATGGTCAGTCCTCTTTTAGGGCTGCATTCTCCTATTCCCGACATCGCATGCACCGTTAAAGAGGGGGGTGTCATTTGGGGTTTATACATGGTACTGATATAGTTTGACCTATAGTTTAGTCTAGAGTTGATCTACGATTCGAGTCTACAATTTGCAAGTGGGTTCAAACTAGTCTATGAACCCCATACACAACAGATTTTACAGGGAAGATTATCCTTAGCATTATGGGGAACAATTATAGGTTAGAGGATACAGTGGACTTTCCTCCCTCCATAAAAGGCACCTAAAGCTACATTTTCATCCATCCCAAAGCACAAAAGGATGATTCATCTGCATCACACTTCATAGGAGTGGATTTTATTGTTTCCATGCACACATTTACTATATTCTACATCTAGTTGCTTACTCGCTACTTCACAAAGTGTGACTATCGGAAGAGAAACCTAGGTCACAATTTTGCGCACACACACCTAGTACTACATAGGGGCTGAGATGTAGTACAACACTCAATTAATAAGTACACTATTGTGGCAACTAAGGATAGTATGACCCCTTCATATGCCATATTTCTCTTTTTTAGGTTTTTGATGTTGTCGGGGTCTTGTAATTGCTTTCTTAATATCTAATTTTTAGCGATATCTAGTGCAATTCAATGACATTCACTCGATAGGTAGTGAAGGCAGGAAGTCACTTAAAGACACCTCGAAGGAGAGTTTCAAGCTAGTTTTGCACACTAGTGCACCCGGATCTCGACTAGGGCACCCACGAGCGCCCCTATCCCTTTTCACGTCCCCAATCTAATCAAAGAGCTTTGATCTGTACTTTCTCATGATTATGTGTTTTCGGTTCCTCTAATTCACTTGGTTTGCACTGCGACACAGCCCAACACCTTCGTCGAATCAAAAAGGACTTCTTAACCCTCTTTTACACACTAGGGTTTAAAATTTATATTTACTTAATTGCTTGAGTCATTTTTTAAATTTATTTAGTTGTTATTTATTGCTTTAAATAGCATGAGATTAGGCTAGGATATTACATTTTAGAATAATTACCTTCAAGTCTAATTTTTAATAGTGAAATATGAAACTACATCTGCAATAAATATGTCCTCCTACTAAAAGTAAAAAAAAATAAAAATTATCATACTAGGTAGTTATTATTGTGCGAAGGTAGGTATATAGTCTCTACTCAAACAAATATCAATTTTGATTAGTTCCAACTAAATGGTGTCATGTGTATTTATATGGTATTAGGATAAAGTTTCACTTTACAATTTTTTTGGCTTCATTCTATTGTTCTTCCCCTTTATTTCACACTAAAGATGGAAAAAACATTGTCCTAACTTACTTCAATGAAAGTCATTGTGTATGACTCAAAAGTGTGGTTGCAGGGCTTGAAGTTCCACTGCAAAACCTTTGTTGTCCTCAGCTTAATTGACGAAAAACTTCCCGTCCTCAGTTCCTTGCAGATGGAAATGAAAATCGTCATGACCCCGCCTCTGTCTCTGCCAAAATAGATAATATTCAAATGCACAGCCCCATGGTCAGAAGCAACCAAGATTCAGAAATATTATGTCCAGAGTAGTAGCAATTCAATCCGACTCTGGCAACAGGGAATGTGTGTAAGTATCTCTTACTTCCATTGAAAATTACTTAACAGGATATGTTTCAATTTACAATGAATTTGGTCATGCAGTGAAAGGGATCGGAAGACAATTAGCATAGAAAGAGAGCCCAACTATGCATTCAAAACTAGATTTGATTCCGACGAGTTGGAGGACAACTAGAAAAGGCACAAATATGGCAATAAAAGTATTAAAAGCAACCTTCATCCAAGGTGTGTGCGCACCGTGCATGTTTGTTTTTTATTTTTAGTTTTTTATATATTTGCACTTGTATTTGATGAGTGGTTAAATTGTGCAAGAGCTGCTACAGATTCGCCGACAGAAATCGTGGGGTAAAAAAGAGTGTAGAAAGGGATCCCACAGACGGAGGAGTGCTTATTACGACATATGATGGCAAACATAATCACGTATCCCTTCCATCATTTATTTCTGTATCAAAAACCCTCCCTCATTTATATATTATGCCTTCCAAACCTACCCTTATGTTGCTGTTATATTCTTAGATTAGATATAATCTACATCACCACTATTCAACTTGTACATAGGTACCTAAGTAAGTATGAGTTTAAATTAATTGGAAGATTTCTTCCACTGTCACTCCCTAATTGAATATAATATATATTGTATTTATGTTATAAATATGTTTGAGTTTTTGTAACATGTAATTAATTATATCCATGAAAATCCAACTTATAATTCCTAATTCCCGACACCACCCGAATAGAGATTTCTCTGCCGGTCCCTTAAGAGGAACTGTTTACAATGACCAGAAGAAATGCGGCCAAAAGCTCTGGCCAATTGTTGTAGTGGCTATGACTACATTGAAAAATACACTAAATCTTGATATTGTATCTAAAATTGAGTGCAAGAAGGTTGTTTACGACAGTTTCCTAAAGAATTTGACACAGTTATACCCTGAGAGCTAGCTTTCTCAAAGGTTTATCAAGAAGCACTTTGATTCGATGCCTCTCAAGTGTGATTTTATAGTCATTGTTTCCCATTAAAATATTACTGTTTCATTTAAATTTTGATGCAAAATTGAAACTTTCCGGGGTCTCTGTTTGGATTTTAAATAATTCAGCTTACTCGATGGTATATGTGAAATTGGTATATGCATCAGCCTCTGCAATATTTTTTAAGTTGTTTTTCAATATTTATTTTGGGCTTGTATGATCATCTTTCAATATTTGAGTCGTCTGTAAGTTTATGTTGGGTTTTGGGCAGGATTTAAACTTGGCTCAAAATTTGTTTTTTTCCATGAAATCTATGGACCTTGTGAACACTGACTCTCAGAATGTTTCCACTCTTTGTATTTGTGTATTTGGCCATTATTGTTGCTGCCAATGGCTAATATGTACATGTCAATGCCCACCCACATTCTAAAAAAGCACAGACATACTATTGCCTATTCGCGTGACCTGTCGAGCGGGAAGCTAGAGGTCGTCAAATCGTCGACCATTAACATGAGATTGATCCCGTAGACCTTCTTGCAGCACATTATGCCACTAATCTAGCCAAAGAAAATGTTTCCCACAAATAATGCACAGACAACAACAATTCTATGTAAACGTAGATGGTTTTATTTTGTTTGGTGCTACTTGCTTAAAATTAAAAAACGAAAACAAAAATTGATCTATTGAGGATTGCACCACTGCGGGGACTAGTTTTCTAGACTGGGCATATTACCAATGTGGTTGTTTTCATGAGGTGTTGATGGCTCATATTCCATTGTGGAGAAGAAACTCAGCGCCCTCATATTTTTGGACTGTGAAAATGTGACTGAGTGTTGACTGCCTTGTCCATTCAAGCTAAATCCTCTCCTCTCAAATGTGTGTTTATCCCCCAACGTGAATGTTGTGGACCAAGATCTATTTTTTATAGCGCATCCATTTGGTTATAGTGTGTAGTGAAGTTTGGTAGTCCTATTGGGGTGGAAGGTATGAACAGGAGAGAATGCACTGAGAATTTTGATCATGGGGAACTGTGGAACCAGAGAGGAATTTGTTGTTGTCACCAATGTTGTTATTTCTTCAATTAAACCTAGTAAGCACACCCACCAATCATATCAATCTTTCCACAATCACAGAAGCCTTTATGGGAGGCATATCTGCACCACGGCTGATTTCAAAATAGGATTTTTAGTGGAAGCTCTCGCCTCGTTTCTTCTCAGGAATAGAGCTATATAGATTCAGATTTACACATACATTGCTGGAACTGGCTAGATTCTAGTGCAATTTGATCCTCTGCATGGTCATTTTCTTTTATTTTTATGTGGGTAGTTTCTTGCATGCTCGAACGTGTTAAGGGGTATCCTATATCAGCAACGAGTGTCTTTAGTGAATCTTCCTTTTGGGTCTCTGTGCTTGGCTGGCTTGCATATATTCTGAGTTCTGTATGGAAAGATTTGGGCACATTTATTGCTTTCTTGGAAAGTAATTTAGCTACATGGACTGTGACTATTTTTAGGGGTATCGGTAGTTTATTAAAGGCTTGTGTATGTTGAGGGTTAATCACTCTGGCCATTGTGGAACCACGAGGTTAGTAAGTGTTTATTATAAGATTGACTTCCTTATTATTTTGATTTTCATTTTTTCACATTTATTTTCATGTCTAAATTAGTTTAGTTTAGTTTATTTATGTATGTTTGAATTTACAAGAATATCTAAGGCTTTATAATGTGTAGTCTATCCACATTGAGGTATTGGATGTGTGTCTTTGGTTCTAAACTTAAATTTTATTTGGCTATTATTTTCTTTCCATCATATTTTGGTCATGATTGAGCTCCTAAATTTCACCATTTCTTATTCGAATATGTATTTGTTTATGTGAATCTTATCAATACCATGAATTTAGTGCAAGCACTTAATCTATTAACATCATTACTTTCATTTCGTCCTTACCATTATTTGTTGGAAGTTCAAGATAACAAAACAATATCTTGTGTGATTTAGATGTTGCCATCTACAATTCAAAAATTTGAAACTACTTCTCAATAGCTAATCAGGTTGGGTTGAGTTGAATAAATAGACACATTTCTACATAGCCAATTTGTAACACCTAAATGTTTATTTGACTTACCACTAGATGATAATACTAAATTTGTAGACAATTTATTTGCAATTAACACATGCTAACTGCTACACTTTTACAAATGCATTGCTTCATCTTTATGCTTTTGAGGGATGTTCATGTTTATTTTAAGATGATGTAATAAAATCCATCTCAACAACAATTCAATTCTTTGACTACAACACAATTGACTATAAACAATACAAACTTGAAAATAAAACCTATGTTGTAGGTGCATGCAAGAAATACACAAAGAAAGCAAATAGTTATGCAATTGCTTCTTTTTTCTCAAATGAATCCACGATCTGCTTTTGCATGAAAACTCATACTTATTGACACCCAACTCATGTCTACAACAACTATGATGAAACATCAAACTCCCATCCACTTCTTCCCAACCATCTTCAAGCCTTATAAAAGTACAATGAATTATGTATAATTTTAATACCTTTTACATGTTTATTTGTTTATGCATTGCCGCTTTCGTCTTCTTTCACATAAAGGGCAGCAAAGAATACAAATATATAACAGAAAGCATAGAAAATATCTCAGCAAATTCTTTTTGTTTGGGCTTTACAATAAAAATAACAATTCAATCACAAACACGAGGAAAGGCCACTCGAATTACAAACAAATTTTTGTTCCCATCCCACTATGCATTTTATAAAATCATAAATAACACTACACTTCAACAATATTCTATTTGTTCCTCCCCCATACCACAAAACTTCATCTTCGACTTGCCATATCATAGCCTTATTTTTTTAAAACCAAGAAAATAATCATTCTAACACACTCTTTCTACTCTTTCTATCGTCACTTCTCTCTAAATGAGGAATATAACACTGTATGACAAACAATTGCATGGCACGTAATAATTTACAATTGCATACTTAGTAGACCTTCCAAGAGAGAATATTAACTAGAATTAATGGCAGGTTGGGAGCGAATTTTCAATAATAAGTAACAGGATGGGGCGGGTTGTCCATACAGTTACTCTAGTCTATGATGTCATACCTCTTCCACTCGAAGATGATTCTTCACCGACTGGCAGAATTGGTGCTTGCGGACGCTCGTCGAATGGAATGGGAGGATCGGTGACATTATCACCATTTCCTTCCAGCATTTGAACCACTCTGTTCATCGACGGTCGATCCATTGATTTGTATTGAATACACCACAGTCCCACTTTCGTCATTCTCCTCGCCTTTTCCTCATATTCCAATTCCATTTCTGTGTTTCCAGGTCTTGCTCTCAACATCGTTTCTATCTGCCCCTTCTCCAACAGTTTGAATGCCCATTCTGGAAAATACAATTGGCTCGAACGGCTCACCAGCTCGATGTTTTCCTTCCTCCAACCATTTCCAATAACATCATTCCAAAACTGTAAACATCTGATTTGTCCGTCACAGGCCCCAAATTTCTAGACCAAACCTCGGGAGCAGCATATCCAGGCGTCCCTCTGGCTGCTGTCACTGATACTTGATCGTCTCGCCTTCCACACAGTTTGGCCAGACCAAAATCGGCGACTTTGGCTGTAAACTCCTCGTCCAATAATATATTATGCGGTTTGATGTCGAAGTGAATGATCCGGCTCTGACACTCATCATGTAGATACACAATTCCACGAGCCGCCCCCAAAGCAATTGAATACAATTGATCCCAACTAAGCATCCGTTTTTTGTCTGTTTGTCTTTTTGCAAATATAAAACTGTCCAGAGATCCATTCGCCATGTACTCATACACGAGTGCGCTTGTAAACTGTTCAAAACAAAACCCCAACAAACGAACCAAATGAATGTGGTGAATTCTTCCGATTGTTGCCACTTCATTCATGAACTGTGTCTCGCTTTGCCTCGACTGATCCAGCACTTTAACGGCCACAACATTACCGCTCTGAAGCTTTCCCTTATAAACGACACCGAAACCTCCTTCCCCCAGCTTATGCGCGAAGTTGTCGGTGATGTTCTTTAGCTGAGAATACGATTATCTGGCCGGCATTTCATGGATATAATTGTGTAGGAATATCTCTACTCTGTCATGCTCCTTCCTGATCACATCCTGCTGCTGGAAGAATATTAGACTCTTTCCATAAGCGATTACCTTGAACACTGCACTTATCAGCAATGCGCTGCCGACAATGCTAACAACAGATTTCAAGGTTTAGATGGAAAGATTCATATTATACCAGTGACACATTAAAACAGCAACTATCAATACCTGATTTCAAGGATTAAATGGAATGATTCATATTGACATCACTGAGATATATTTGTTGGAAATATGCATGTGATGCATATTTAATTCCAACTATAGCTTTTTAGGAAAGCTAATTTTAGCTTTAGTCTTGCTTTAGTTTGCTTTAGTTAAGTTAGCTTTATCTTATTTTTATCATTAGATTTAAATCAAATAAATCTGTTTTAAATCATGCATAGCATGCAACTGTTTTAAAGCATGAGTTTAAATTTAGAATGCTCAGTTGAAGAGCTGTTAGTGGGTGAGTTATTCTATTTAAATAACAGCAATTGTAATTGCTTTGTATGCACACACAAAGGTGTGAAATCTGCATAAGCAAGGAAGGATGTGCATTGAAAGCACACAGCTGCACGCACAATTGTAAAGAGCTGAAGCTCTGAGTATGATGAAGCTTTTATTAATGGAGATTATGCACAGCAGTGCTGGTTTGAATATTCATATGTTTATGCAAGCTATTTAAGTATTCTGTTTATTTCTTTTATGTTGTTTGTTGTATAAGACTGCAGATTTTCTACAAATTGGTATCAGAGCAAGGTTATTCCAGCAGCTTATTAAATTGGTAGCAAGCTATGGCTTCTACATCCGGTATGCAGACACCGCAATTTAATGGAAAGAATTACGAATACTGGTCGTTGACCATGAAGGCGCTATTCAGATCTCAAGACGTGTGGGAGATCGTTGAAGATGGGTACACAGAGCCCGCAAATGCAGCAGCGTATATTGCACTTTCTCAAGCAGAGAAAGATACTTTGAAGGAGTTACGAAAGAAGGATGGCAAAGCTCTTTTCTATATTCATCAGGCAATGCATGAAAGCATTCTTCCAAGAGTGGCAGCAGCCAGTCAAGCAAAGACTGCATGGGATACTTTACAAGTTGCATATCAAGGTAAGGAGAAAGTAAAAACCGCCAAGCTACAGTTACTTCGTAGAGATTTTGAGAATTTAGCAATGAAAGATTCAGATTCTGTAGAATCATTTTTTACTTATGTAGTTGGCTTAGTCAATCAAATCAAATCTCATGGTGAGACTCTTGAGGACAGAAGGATTATTGAAAAATTGCTTAGAAGTTTGCCTACGAAATTTGATCCTTTAGTTGTTGCTATTGAAGAAACTAAGGATCTGAGTCAGTTTTCTATTGATGAGTTGCATGCATCACTAATCAATCATGAACAGAGGATGAATAGATCACATGCAAGTGTAGATCAGGCTTTTGCATCTCGTGCAGACAGTAGTCGTGGCAAAAGAAGAGGAAGTTTCAACCCAAGAGGCAGAGGAAGAAGTCCATGCAGAGGACGTGGCAGCAGTTCATCATACTCAAGTGGAAGAGGACATAATCAAGAACAGAGTTATGGTCAGAGACAAGATAAGTCTCATGTTCAGTGTCATTATTGCAAGAAGTATGGGCACTATGCTTATGATTGCAAGAAAAAGCAATATGATCAAGAGAGACAAAATCAAAATCAGGTTGGAAGTTCTATTTCTAAACCTATGTTTATTGCATGCACAAGGATTGCTGAAGCAATACCTTCTTTATCCCCTATTGAATGTAATTTGTCAAAAGAGAGTCCATGTGATGTATGGTATTTAGATTCAGGTTGCAGTAATCACATGACAGGTAATCTAGATTTGTTTTCTAGTTTGGATGATTCAGTTAAGAGTGATGTAACTCTTGGAAATAACAATATTGTGTCTGTGAAAGGAAAAGGCACGGTTAGTATTCTAACAAGACAGGGGGAGCAAACAAGTATGCAAGATGTTTACTATGTCGCAGGTTTGAAACATAACCTTATGAGTATTGGACAACTGGTACAGAAAGGATACCGAGTCTATATGGAAGACAATGAGTGCGTGATTGTGGACAAAGCTCCTAGCACTCAGTTGATTGCAAAAGTGAAGATGAGCAGCAATAGGATGTTTCCATTGATTTTGAAACCTGGAAAGAAGAAGAAATCAGATCTGTTTGCAGCAAAGTCATGCGTTAAGCCAAATCCGTCTTTTGTTGAGTCATGCACTCAAACAGATGAGTCCTGCGCTAATGAAAATCAAGTCTGCGCTGAAGGAACACAATCAACTTTTCATTCAGTTATGAAGGATGAAACATGGCTTTGGCATCTAAGGTATGGACATTTGAATTTTGGAGGTTTGAATTTATTATATAGAAAAAATATGGTTAAAGGTTTGCCATTGATTCATAAACCTGAAAGGGTATGTGAAGGTTGTATTTTGGGAAAGCAACACAGAGATTCATTCCCAGTTGGCAAAACAGCAAGAGCAAGTGCACCACTTGAGATTGTACATTCAGATTTATGTGGACCTATGCAGACAACTTCTATTGGAGGTTGTATTTATTTTATGACATTCATTGATGATTACACAAGGAAGACATGGGTTTATTTTCTGAGAAATAAATCAAATGCCTTTGATACATTTCAGCAGTTCAAGGCATTAGTGGAGAAGCAAAGTGGATACTACATCAAAGTTCTCAGAACGGACAGAGGAGGTGAGTATGTTTCTAATGAGTTTATGAATTTTTGCAGATATCATGGTATACACAAGCAGTTTACTACCAGGTATACACCTGTGAAACGGTGTGGTGGAGAGAGGAAAAATAGAACCATCATGGAGATGGCGAGAAGCATGTTGAAGGCAAAACATCTTCCAAATGAGTATTGGGCAGAAAGTAGCAACTTCTGTTTATATTTTGAACAGGTGTCCAACGAAACTTGTTAGGAACATGGTTCCTCAACAAGCATGGACTAATAGGAAACACAGTGTTTCACATTTTAGAGTTTTTGGTTGTGTAGCATATGCACATGTACCTGATGAGCTAAGGAAGAAGTTAGACAACAAAGGAGAAAAATGTATTTTTGTTGGGTATTCAGAGAATACAAAAGCATACAAGTTGTACAATCCAGTCACTGGAAAGGTTGTGATCAGCAGGGATGTACAGTTTATTGAGAATGAAGCATGGGATGGAAGTATAGAGAAAACAGTGAGTATAGCAACATCTATTCCACATGATGATATGACAGATGAAACTTTAGAGCAACAAGCTACTGTATCTACAAATCTTGGACATGCACCACAAGTTGTAGCACAAGCTACACCTCCATCTACAGTCAGGAGGTCACCAAGATTTCAGCCATCTTCAGCCATGCAAGAGACACCACAGGGAACACCAGAAGCTACTCCATCACCAGAAAGTAGTCCTGCATGAATACTCCTGTGCAGCGGAAAACAAGAAGTCTAAGTGAGATTTATAATGTTGATACAACTAATTCATTTTCAATTTTTGCATTATTTTCTCAAGCTGCAGATCCAGTATATTACGAAGAGGCTATAAAGAATGAAGTTTGGGAAAAAGCCATGGATGATGAGATTGATGCTATAGAGAAGAATCAAACATGGGAGCTAATGGATCTTCCAAAAGGAAAGGACGTGATAGGAGTCAAGTGGGTCTACAAGACAAAATACAATGCTGATGGAAAAGTACAGAAGCACAAAGCAAGGCTGGTTGCAAGAGGTTTTACGCAGCAATATGGAGTTGACTACAATGAAACATTTGCACCAGTAGCACGTTTGGATACGGTAAGAATGGTTTTAGCAATTGCAGCTCAAAACAAATGGCCTATTTATCAGATGGATGTTAAATCAGCATTCTTAAATGGATTCCTTGAAGAGGAAGTTTATGTAAATCAGCCAGAAGGTTATGAGATTGAAGGTCATGAAGGAAAAGTATATGATTGAAGAAAGCACTCTATGGTCTCAAGCAAGCACCTAGAGCTTGGTACAGCATAATAGATTCTTATTTGATTGAGAATGGTTTCAGTAGGAGCAGCAGTGAGCCTACCTTATACACCAAGATAAATGAGCAAGGTAAAATTTTAATTGTTTGTTTATATGTAGATGATTTGATCATTCTTGGAAATCTATCTACAGAGTCATTCAAATCAGCCATGAAGAAGGAGTTTGAGATGACAGATCTTGGTCTTATGCATTACTTTTTGGGTATTGAAGTTCAACAATCAGAAGGTGAAGTTTTTATCTCACAAGCAAAGTATGCAAGTGACGTTTTGAAAAGGTTTAACATGTTGAATTGTAAGCCAGCACCAACACCAGTTGCAGTAGGTTTGAAGTTGAGCAAAGAGGATGAAGGATCATTTGTGGATCCAACATTGTTTAAAAAGTTGGTTGGAAGTCTTATGTATTTGACGGCCACAAGGCCTGATATCATGTATGGTGTAAGCCTCATATCAAGGTTCATGGAATCTCCAAAAGATTCACATTGGCAAGCTGGAAAAAGAATTTTGAGGTATGTACGTGGAACAAGAAATTATGGAATTCTTTATTCAAGTTCAGATGAGTTCAAACTCATTGGTTTTACAGATAGTGACAATGCTGGAAGTATAGATGATCGGAAAAGTACATCCGGCTATACTTTTCACTTTGGAACAGGAGTGGTTTCATGGGCATCAAAGAAGCAGCCCATTGTCACGTTATCTTCAGCAGAAGCAGAGTATGTAGCAGCAACAGGAGCAGCATGTCAAGTTGTTTGGATGAGAAGAGTGTTGACAGATTTACAACAGAAACAAGTGGAAGCTACACAGATTTTTTGTGACAACAACTCAGCCATAGCGTTGTCCAAAAATCATGTTTTTCATAAGAGGAGCAAGCATATTGATACGAGGTATCATTTCATCAGGGAGCTGGTAAACAACAAGGAAATTCATCTTGAATTTTGTAGATCGAAGATCAGTTTGCAGACATTTTTACAAAAGCTTTAGCAAAAGAAGTTTTTGAATATTTGAGAGATTGTTTGGGAGTATGTGATCCTGCACATGGCAGATCTGAAAAAGCAAACACAACTCTAGAAGAGTGAAAGCTACAGTTTGAAATTAAGGGGGAGTGTTGGAAATATGCATGTGATGCATATTTAATTCCAACTATAGCTTTTTAGGAAAGCTAATTTTAGCTTTAGTCTTGCTTTAGTTTGCTTTAGTTAAGTTAGCTTTATCTTATTTTTATCATTAGATTTAATTCAAATAAATCTGTTTTAAATCATGCATAGCATGCAACTGTTTTAAAGCATGAGTTTAAATTTAGAATGCTCAGTTGAAGAGCTGTTAGTGGGTGAGTTATTCTATTTAAATAACAGCAATTGTAATTGCTTTGTATGCACACACAAAGGTGTGAAATCTGCATAAGCAAGGAAGGATGTGCATTGAAAGCACACAGCTGCATGCACAGCTTGATTGTAAAGAGCTGAAGCTCTGAGTATGATGAAGATTTTATTAATGGAGATTATGCACAGCAGTGCTGGTTTGAATATTCATATGTTTATGCAAGCTATTTAAGTATTCTGTTTATTTCTTTTATGTTGTTTGTTGTATAAGACTGCAGATTTTCTACATGGCACTCTTACCATGGCCAACGGATTCCCGACACAAAATGGCTGCGTGGAAATATTATTGTGGGGAGTAAAATGGAACCTCGACCTCCTCCAAACAACTCCTGCCACCCACCAATGCGCTACAGCTAAATTTAGTATGTTGAAGTCAAAACTTTAATTATTGACTGCAAACGTGCGTGATCTTTAGGTAATCGTACTGTTCCTTGACCCGCAAGACTCACAATCTTTGCTCAAACTCCATTTTATTTCGAACCCGCCCTTCAGAATTTTAGCCACATTCGTCGTTCGAGGTAATTTGTAGTCTCTCTGGAATGGTAAGTGAATTTTTGATTTACAGTGTTCCTTGCTCCAACTCAAGCTTGAATTTAGATTAGGGTAATACCAAGCATCGGTACAGTCTAATTTTGACGCGTTCTTGGACAGGTAGTCTGCGTTTTTCTCTGACCCGCAGAGTCCAAAAAGAGTTATGTTGCTGTATCCATCTGCAATATGAAATTGACGGCCAGACCAGAATTGCGCCGTGCCATTAGATGAAGATTGATCGCATATATCTATCCACATATTCTTGTCAATTACTGACATAATATGACTGGAATTCCCTTCCAAGTAGATTTGGGGTTGCAGAATATAATACTGGTATTGGCTAATACTGAGTAGAGGCATACCATAGAAGTCATCACAATCGAGCTGAAAACGCAGGATCACCGCAGCCGCTATTCTTGCTGCCAAATGGATAACCCAAAGAATAAAACCCACATGTGAAAGCTGAACATGCGCCATGACCGTAACAGGGAAGCCATGATATTAGTGTGATAAAGAGGATGTGCAGGCGGCGTACAGCGATGAGATTGGGATGCAGAAAACAGGAAAGATGAAGACGCAGAGCTTCCATTCTCAAAAGCTCAGGATGAGAGAAAACCAAAAATAAAATCGGTAGAGAATGAAAGGGAGCCTAACCTACTGGCAGGGGATATATGCGGAAGAAATAGCAGAGCCTAAATAAATAAATAAAGATCCAGGGGTCGATACGACCGTTCGACTGTTTTAGCTTTCCTGAGAGAAAATATGTAATCAATCGCATTCGAACTTTTTTTAATTGTTGTGTTTCCAGGCTGTTTCGTCGCCCTTTGCGGAATGGAATTGGGGTCACTTCACGTGCAGTGGAAGCTTTGGGGTAGTACAATTCGACTCACTTTCTTGACATTTGAGGGTCTGGTTACAGAATCACTTTCTTCCAAATTTAAAAAGGTCACTCATCGGTGTTAATTTTGGGGCAGTACAATTTGACTCCTTTTCTTGATATTTAAGGGTTTGGTTAGATCATCACTTTCTTCATTTATATTGTCCACAATTATTAGGTCAAATAAATACATGGACAATTTGTATTATGAGTGAATTCGTTTACGATTATTGTTATTTTCTTAATAAAATGTGTTATAAAGATTTTTAGACTAATAGAAGCAATTCCAAAAGGTAAATTTGATTTGGATAGTAAAGCATGGATTTGAAGGTAAAGGGTGGGAGAGGAAGGTTGAGCAAGCAAACATAGTCATCCCTCAACCAATCAATCATTACGTTAGTAGGAGTACCACTTTTGTCACAATGTCACCCATATTGGCCTAAGGATTATGATATATTGGAGTTTATACATTACTGCGAACCAATCTTGCAACAAACCAATGTAGGTTTATTTTTTTGATTGAATGAAGATCTTCAAATTCATAGAAGCAATTCCAATATGCACTGAAGAGGCATATCTTGTAAGGATTAGTAAGGTCCATGTACTTAAAGATAATTATACATTATCTATTTTTAGAATTTTTGAAGCCACAAATGAGGAGAGGGGAGGGTCGAGCTAGCAAATAAAGCTATCCCACAACCAATCAACCATTACATTAGTTAGATGATCATATGCATTGTGACGTCGCCCTCTATTAGCATAAGGATCATGATACATTAGGGTTTATACATTACCACGGACCAAGCCAACTAACCAATGTGGGATTAGTTTTTTTATTGAATGAGGATTTTTAGACTCAAAAGCAATTCCAAGCTATAGTGAAGAGGCATACCCAACGTGAGTAGTAAAGCATGCATTTAGGGACAATCATAAAGGGTTTTTTTAGGATTCTTGAAGCCGTGGAGGAAGAGAGGGAAAGGTCGAGCAAACAAACATACCCATCTTATAACATTTTACCATGTACTTAATAATTGAGCACCTAGTGTCTCTTTTTCTTACGAAAGTATGTTATGGATAAATGGATTGTAGGTGAGATGATATAATTAATATAATCGTTTTAACTAAACAATAATCTAGATATAGGGTACATGTATAAAGTGGTCGGAAATATAGTGCTAGTTGTCAAAATTTAATTATAAAAATGTGTGCTTAAACATGAGAGAGACTTCACAAGTAAATGCAACTGTAATTGAGAATAAATAAGTAAAGTGGTGTTTTTGTTTCGACATGTATGTAAAGTGTTCCGCATAACCTTGACAAATAATAAACAACTTAAAATGGATTTGATGATTATGTTTGTCTAGTCCTAATCAAATTGTGACACTTATAACTCACAAGAAAGACTTTTCTTCCTCTTATCATAAATATGAAACATTATTTAAAACTTAAGGCAAATTATTTATATTTAGTGATCTCTATAGTTGTTAGTTGGCATTTTGAGCATTGTCTAAGTAATAAGTCCTTCTAAAATAAGAATAATATATTGAAAATGATCATTTTAATAATTGAAAACAATTCATTCATGTACCAAATCTTAAAGGCGTGTAATTTTCTATTTTCTTTTCAATAATCACTCTAACATAAATTTATGTGCCACAATAACATGATAAGTCATTAAATCATTTTCGATTTCTTTAAAATACATAAAAGTGATAACAATAATCAATATACTCTAATAAACTATAATAATATAAATTTATAAACATTAAATTCAAATTAAAAATCTATTAAAATGTAAATTGCTATCTACATGGAAAAAATAAAAGAAAACCACCTAAAAGCAAGTACACGACCCAATAATGGATACAAGACTATTGTGACTTATGGGAGTACTCGAGACGTTATACCCAAAATATGAAACAAAAGGAAAAAGAAAATTAAATTAAAACCATGTACTTTAGCAGTTAGTAAATGTTAGGCCAACCGATTTGTACAAAAACCACAAAATTCTAAGATGAAGTATTATGCTCCACTAAAATATTCTTTTGATTGAAATTTATCAAATTATTATCCTACGAAGGCAAGGATATTGGCTTCACCACATCTATTAGTCATTTGCATTATTTCCAATTACATTGTGCCATGTGTATTTAAAAATGGTTGAACTAAAGTTTCATGCTCTAATTTTTTATGTTGGCAACATTTTATTGGTGAACCCTTTTATTTGCAACTGTTGCTAGAAAAGGGATGTCCTTCCATGCATTTAATGGATTTCTTGTTTATGATGTGCATTTGGTCCATTTTGTGTGGCTCGAGGCAGGGTAAATCAGTGAAATTGAAAACATAGAGAGTAATAACATTTCGACCACGTCAACACCTTCATCCTCAGTTAAGCACGCCCGAGAGACTGATTTGAAAGAAGCCACGAAACCATTTTCCAAGAAAATCAAGGCCAAAAAAATAGCAGAAGCAAAACTTGAAAAAGGATCAAACAGAAAGTAAAAGTAGCGGAGAAAGGAGAGGAAAGGAGAAGCTAGTAGAAGGAGAAAAGTCTGTGAAAAAGAGTGGCACGATTTGGAACCCCAAGGATGAACTTGCGTATCTAAAGGGTCTTGCGGCGTTCTGCGCAAAGGGTAATGATTTGTCAAAAAAAAGCCTTGCCATTTTTATGATAGTATCAGGGGTGAGTTGGATGGCGAGTATAGTAATGATCAGTTGTATAGTAAGAATAGAGGGCTGAAGAGCAAGTTTGTTGGGCTTAGGGATAAGGTCAAGGCTAAAGATTTCAGTTTTAAGGATGGGCGTGAAGAGACTTTGTATAAGATGTGCTGCCAGGTGTGGGGAAATGGAGAAGAGAAGGAGTTGGCCATTGAGGATGAGAAAGCAGTAAAAATTTGTGGTGGTGTGTCCAGTAAAAGCAGGAGGGTAGCAACTGCAGATCAGCATCACATTGACGGAAATTCAACAGGGCGTGATTCTGATGGCATGGAAAATGGAAGCGGTAGCTCTGATTTACGAGAGCTGAATGATCGTTTGCACGAAGTGAACAATAAAATGTTGAATGACTTCAAGCACCAGATGCTTGAAGAAAACCGGGAAATCATGGATGATTTTGAGTATCAAACGAAGAAGTTAGTGAGGGCAGTAGTTCAAGGTTACTTAAACACCAGGACAGATGGTAACCTTGAGTTCCCCTCTTCATGTGAGTGGTCTTCCGGGAGCGACTCCCAAGGGTTTTAGAATGCTTACAAATAATCATGTTTTGGATTTAAGCGTTGGTTATTTCCTAGTAGCTCTTTTTTTGCTCTTCTGTGCTGTTTTTTGTGGGCAGGTTTTTGTTTTCTCTCTCCGCTTAGTTTTGTTTATCAGGGCTCACATTTGACTTCTTAGAAAGCCTCTTATTATGTTCACAGTAATATGACAATAGCTTTGTCATGGGACATATTTCTGAAACTAGCTACAATAAATATATTATAGCAGATCTTCTATTCCATTTTATTTATAAAGTTAAAGGTTTATAAATGGTGATGTGCCACAGATTTTGGAATTTTCTGCTTTATTATAGGGAATTCCATGGTTGTTTTGGGGTTTTATGCACTGTAAGTATAAAATATAGGCAGATAAGTGTAGCAAATTCAGAAATGTCTGCTAATAGAGTTTTTGATGGCTTTTAATAACATAGATATTTATCTTTGAAGCATTGCCGGCATCAGTTTTGGTGTCTAAATATTTTTTAATGTCTTGGTTATGTTTTACATGAAAAGCCTACTTTTTAATTGTTTTTTTACAATGAATGTAGTTAACGCCACTTTTAGCTTACCAGTGGATTCTAATTCATCTAGTATCAAATATTTCCCTGGGATCTGTTGTAGTGTCCTAAGTGAAAAATACCATTCAATCTTTGACTATCACTCATTCCACCATTAGCCTATCAACCTCTCCAATGAACTAAGGACCATGTGATAGTATTTTAAATTTCTAAAAAAATTAAACTTATGATTTATAATTTCAAATTCATGAGGAGGTGAAGTGCGAGGAAAATGATTTTCCATGCAAAAATAGATTTCGATCTTTGTCCAAATAGAATCACTCTTTAATATTTAGTTCCCATCCCAAAATAAAAATTCTAGAGAGTCCTAAATTAATAAAGGATTATTTTGTTCCCATCCCAAAATGGGAGGTAGGATCCATTTAACTCATTAGACTTCCATTTTCATTACTACTCATCCATATCCAACAGTAACTTATAGTGTTCTAGAGGGTAACAATAATCCAACAGTAATTCGGTGACAAATTTCCAGCGACCTCTTTTCCAACGACTTCTTCTCCCGCAAATTTTTACAGGGTATTCAATAGTTACAAGTACAATGTTATGTTTTTTCCTTGAATGCGGTCTTTCCTACGTATTATTAGTGAAGACTTTCCTATGTATGAATATATTATCTCAATTATTGCAACACTATTCTTTGTACTTTTGTGACAGTGTTTTGTGGAAAACAATAAATAGCATTAAATTGAGAAATAAATGCAACCTATCTCTCCAAACGTTAGACTGCTCTGAAAAACCATAAAATGCTTATATATCATGCTTGTGACAGAGAAGAGAATACCCAAGAGGATATTGGTTTCAACATGCATATTAATTTTTTCTTCTTGCCAATTGTTATGTGCCACATGGAAAATTTTATCTACAATTTCAATGTTTTGTAATATTTTCAAGGGAATATTCTTCTCCCTTTATTCAAGCATATTCAGTTATTTATTGTTAGTCATTTCTGCAGTTTGAGGAAAAGATATTGTCCTTCTTGGCATTTAATAAGGTCACTGTGTGTGACAGTCTTTATTGGTGTTGGGGGGGGGCTCGAGAATGTACTTGTCTATTGTTTGGTTTGACAAAAAAGGCAGATTTACTTTACCATTTATCATGTGGGCAGGAAAGAAAAACAAAACTCTCTATATTGACTCTGCAGAAAACTTGTGTAGGTTTTCACACACATGTATCATATTTTACTTCTCTGCTTGTCTCCAAATTTGTAGTTTTTCCCACTGTCCCCAACTAATCACGGTTGCTTTTCTAAATTTTAAGCAAGTTCCCAACCCAAGCTTGCACTAAAATGTAGTTATCATTCCTTTGTGTGCATGCGAATCTATAGTTGCATTCAAATTTTCATATGCACAAATGTGTTTGATAACATTTAACTCTCTAATCTTCATTTTTCTGTATAGTTACTTGTTTGGGATTATCTAGTTTTATCTATTAGTAAGTCCAGATTTTGCAAAGAGGCTAAATGTGAACATTAGTCAAACTGCAGTGATCTCAACCTCCCCCTCTACATCAGAAACTACACATTCAAAGATTCTCTATATATCTTTGTATCAAAGAGGACCGCATATTCACTGCCTTTCTCTCTACCTATCTAGTTCTACGAACTGTAGCTACCTCTTTCTATTGTACGACATCTCGTCAATGCACACTATCTATACCTTCAAGCAAAGTCAGCTACCTGCCTACCTTTTTTCTTGGCCAGAGAAATGTTCTCTAGTAGGGGCATTTGTTTTGAGATAGATTTTATTCTAGATTTTGAATGTATCTTTCTTTGTTTGGGTAGTTTTCCAAACCTGGATTCCGACCAATACAGGATATCCTAGCCTTTTTGAGTCACATATTGATTTTATTCTGCTAAATTAATGATGTTTATGTAGGATTCATCCTGTTACCAACATCTGAGAGGGTCTTCCACAAATTCAAGTCTAATCTTCAATTATGTAAAAGCTTATAAATTTGAGACGTTGAAGCAGGATTGCTCCGCATACCTGTATCCAAGAGTGTCTCCCAGGTTTTAATGGGAATTTGACCTTCCTCAGCCTCTTCCCAATAATTCTATGCCTTCTTGCTTGAGGAAAATCAAAGGATTGTAATACAGAGGTTAGCCAAATATTACATGTCTTACTATTCAACTGTTTCACTTTTGGCAATTACAAATTATATAAAAAAATATACGTCTAGCTTGGTTATGTTGATTTCTTGGCCTACTGCTACATGTTAAATTACTACATATCACCATATATGGTCTCTTTCACTTCCAAGTACAGAGTTATTGGTGATGTTGCAAAGAACCATTTCACTTTCAATCCACATACCACAATATTTATTTGTTTTCAGAGATTCAAATACAATGCAGGCACAAACAGAGCACTTTTTTCATTGAAAGTTATTCGAATACATACAAGAAACAAAACTTACCTTACCTTGACTAAAATGTGTTCTTAATGGCACACTTGGTGCACCATTGATGCCTCCAACTTAATGCACAATGCTTCCAAGAGACGTTCTACTTGTTTTGCATTTCACGGCAGTCACAATGGTGAACTCTGTGTGGATTATGAGTTCAACAATGTCTTCCAAAATAAATGAATTTTCAATGCAGACCATTGCATGCCACATGTTATTTTAGACAATTGACACTCTGCACAGACTATGACACGTTGCCATGCATTTCTAAAGTGCACTTGTATTACACTTTCAATAAACTCTTCATTAGCCTCATATGAATATTCACCACAACTCAATCAAAATAGTCTATTTGGCATTTTCAAAAAAATTATGTTTCCTCTTGCCATTTTTAGAATGTAATATTTCAAATGTGCTAAACAAAGTTTATCAATTTATAGAAATTTGTCAACATATTCACAATATGTTTCATTTAAAAATAAAAAAATTCAGCTACCACGATCTAACTCTAATGCCTTTCAATCATACAAAGTCAAATTGGATGTTGATAGTTCTCTCAACCTCCATAGTGGATTCATGTAGCACCTCAAACAACTGGAATGGTGCATCGAAGTTCAAATGTAAATCTACAAGCAATAAAAATTCAACAAACATGCTACTTGTCCATTGCATCGAATCAAACAATGCTTTCCACACTTATAGACATCATGCTACATTACGAAGCGACTTCAACACCATACGTCAATTGAGTACAAAAACTATCTTGTAAGGAAGTAAGACAACATCACAATCAAAGGAACAACAAATCCTATGCTAAAGAAACACTCGCAAATAGAGTACCACTTCTTTGATTACAGTGTTTTCCACAATAATCATCTCAAATAGTGTTGACGCTACTTGTCCATTGCATTGACTCAGACAACACTTTCCACACTTACAGACAACATGTTACATTGCAAATCGACTTCAACATCACACCTTCAATTGAGTACAAAAAACAAGCACGTACAGAAGTAAGACAACATCGCAATCAAAGAAACGACAACTATTGTGCTACAAATATACTCACAAATAGAGTACCACTTCTTCGATTACAATAGTTTATTAGACCTTCTTGAATATCCTCTTCTTTTACATAATATGACTTTATTGCATTGCAAAACCAATGCCCACACACAGTTCTATCCATGCAAAGTTAAATTGAACGCTTCCAACAAGTCCTCTCTTGCAATTCAAATCATCCATCCCCTTTCCAACAAACAAATTGCACCCCAAAAACATAGACCCAATGCATCCAACACAACAAAAAGAAAGCATTACTTTCGCAGGATTTGCCATATCATGGCCTTGTTATTATTAGCCTTCATCACTAGGGACTAGAAGTCGGCAAATTCAAGGTTATTACCATCCTTTCCACATCGTTCCACCGAACTTATGCCGCACGTCTCTAGACAAATAAATAAAGGACGGTTAGACATATGGTACCTCACAAACATTATAATATGAAAATGTTACGGCAAAGCCTTACAAGTAAAATACACCCATCGACACGTGACACTACACTCGCAGAGACGTGTCCTATCTTGCATGCACGAAGATAATACTTTATGAATAAAAAGAATAGACCGTGAGAAAGGTATAAGATGCGCTAAGTATTCGTGAGTGCCCACTTCGGAAAAACCATCTTCATCTAGGAATGTACATATTTATTAAGGATTTGAAATTTGGTGCACTTTGATGTTATTTGTATTTCACATGCTTCGGTACTTATTAACACTAAACTGCCTTTTATCTTAATAAGCATTTGGTAATCAAGTACCTACTCTCATTGAAACTCGCCGGTTTGAGTAACTCTCAAATATGTTTGAACTTTGATTAGCCCATCGACCTATAGCTTTCTAGGTCAAAAGATTATTAGAATTGTGAATGTGAACTCACCGAGCTCAAAATATTATTAGGAGTGATTATAGAAAGCAAACATATTGATTACAATGATAGGTGTGCTTTTAACTAGGTGGAGGGTCTATGGCTTCGACAAGAAATACAAGAGTGGTGATCGCTCTTTCACGAGTCTCTCCGGTAAGCAACACATTACCATAGTTATGAAAATTTATGTAGAGGAAAAACACGTTTCAACAACATAGCAAATATGATCATAATAACGTCTATGTATTATTCTTGGTCACAAATAATTACAATTCTAGATCTCATACACAAATTTTGAAAAATACAAGAGGGAGTGCTTCTTTATTTGTTAAAATTAAATCGAACGTAAGGATCTTGGTGATCGGATGAATAAAAGTAACATACAAGATCTAGCTAATAGAAGTGCAAGAAAGAGTGATAGATATGGTTTAGAGAATGACACAACTTGTATCGTGGAGGTCCAGAACCGATTCTAGACTAGAGATTGATTTGAAAGGGGAGATTCTGGGTTGTCAAAGCTATGTGTCTAGAATTGTAATCTGGAAACTAACCGAACAAAATTGTTTGGAATGGGACAAGGTCACCTAGGTGCTAATGTCCGATCGGGGCCGGTGTTTGTAGAGTGCCTTAAGATCTGATTTTTTTGTGTTGCTCCTTGTTTGTTATACGAGTTGCATCATATATATTGTGTCACACATGTACCTACAAACTAAAATGCTATCTACATGCACAATACTCAAGCGCACATCAAATGAATAAAAATATGCATATGCTTGAGTCACACTGACCTCAACGGTCACCCCAATGTGATTGTCACCAAGTGTTGCACTACATTTCAAACTCAATATATTTGTGTGTGTGTGTGTGTGTGTGTGTGTGTGTGTGTGTGTGTGTGTGTGTGTGTGTGTGTGTGTGTGTGTGTGATTGGAATAGTGTCCCTTGAGCTAGGATGCCCTAGTTTCACTCACACAAAGAGATATAAAGCTACAACTACTTTTGTCCCAAATGTAAATGTGTGGTACGAAATTCGAGAATAAGCCCTCCTTTATAGTGAAGTAGGCAATCCCAAAATGTAGTCCTTGGTGTAGTAGATAGAAAATATTAGCTCCTTATAGTAGTATGTGCCTCTTGAATGTTTTCCCCCCTTAATGAGGTTAAATAAGACATGTATATATCGACTCCTTTATTTAAGTTTCATCATTAACAAGTGAAAGGATGACCAAGGGTGATAAAGAAGACAAGAAAAAGTAGCATTCGAAAGATAATAAAAAGAGACAAAGAGGACATAGGTGCCTAGAGGGGATAGTAGCACCCAAGCACTCTTGTTCCTAATTTGTGGTCTTGTAAAAGGTGCTCAAAAGGTTAGACAGTGAAATCAAAGCTAAGTAAGATGTTAGCTAGTATGTAAAACTATAAGTTGTTAATAAAAAACAACAAGCAATAAAGATTAAAAGGATAAAAGAACTGTCAAAGCAAAGTAAAAGGGTTTTAATGAGTAATTTTCTTACTTAGGAATAATGCATATAAATGGAGTATTTAGAGGGTAGATGTACATAGTAAGTGCATGATTTAGTGACTACATTTTCCCCCACTCTATGTTGATGAATAAGAATTTTGTAGCATAAAGAAGAAAAGAAAAGAGTACCTTGGAAAGTCGAATGAAGATTGTACCCAATAGTGTGTCGAATGAGTGTAGCGTCTTTGAATGGAATAGTACAAGATGTGTCTGTGAAATTCTATAGAGAGGGAAGGATAAGGATCCTAAGGGTGACCTTTATGTGCGAGGAATGATAATCATGTGTGTTGTAGTTCCTTGGAATGTAGTCTTTGCTGGAGCGTGCTTGAGATTTGCTTCATGGTTGCTCTTTTATTTGCCTTCCTTGGGATAGGATAAGACCTGCAAAAGAAAAAAGTTTAGTCAATGCTCTAGGTACATGCAATTGAACTTTAACTTGGAAAATATGTAAAAATGGAAATGTGTATTGGAAAAGCTAAACCAAGGGATTAGAGCATACATAGAGTGTTGAAAAAGAAAGGGATAGAATTTTTTTCCGCTTATAGACCGACGCCTAGGAGTTAATTGGAATAACACAAAGGATTTGGGTGTCATGTCACCAAACTAGGGATTTGAGCATACCAATTCTAAACTTTAGATTTAGGCATCTTGTCACTGCTTAAAGGAAAGTGTATTGGGAGAGCAGTCTATTTTATCCTCCAACCGTTAATGCTTCCCCACAGATAAGTGCAACTGCAAATGATCACAAAATTGATTCAGAACTAGCCTCAGGTGACACAAAGGTTCTAGGAATATCATTGTCCTACATATGCCTTAGGTTTTATTCCTTTATTTGGTTCCTTCTTTAGTTCCTGAGTTAGTTTTTAGTTCATGTTAGTAACTGATTATAATATGAGATTGGCTGTGTAATCACTGAAACCTTAGAAAATTGTGGATCAAAGTAAAGCTGTTGAAACTATTTTGTAACTATTCTTTCCCCAGGAAAGGAGCACTTGTGTGGGACACCAGCGCCCAAGCATTCCTATTTGTTCTATGTGATATTCTATAGGGTGTGAATTTTGGTCCTGTTAGAGTAGGTATTTACCTTAGCTCATGTTCACCTAGGTACTTTATTCACGTTTATTGTATTTATCCTCACCCACTTATGTGTGTGGATATTTATTTTATCTTATTTAGATATTAGGAGATATTATCTAGTTGTTAGGTATAGTTATTTCCTTGATCTATGATATTGACTAGATCCTTAATGTCTAGTTCTCTCCTAAATTTATGGTCTTGACTAGTTCTTTGATGACTAGTTATTTCCTTGATTTATGGCTTGATTTATGACCTGACCGGTTCTTAGATTGTTATTCCTTTTCCTATATAAGCAAGGTCCATTCTCATTGTATTTCATCTAGTTCCATAATAATATATGATATTGTTGTTCATTTGTTTACAAATGTTTATGTAAAGTTATTTTGGTGAATTAATTTCATCTTATTGATCATGGTGTTTGATTAGCATCTATGTTCTTGGCTTGATACAATTTGGTTATCATTTCTTTTATGGTATCAGAAGCAGAGATTGCTATTGACATTCGTCTTTAAGTTTTATTTTGCAAATAAATTCTTTGTATATTCATATATTTGGGATTTGCTCGTATTTTGTTGCTGCATGTGGTTTTATGTAAAACAGAGGCTTCCATTGGATCTCGGAAGGTGGAAAAACCATAAGATTGATTGTAAACTTGACCTTTTCTGGAGGTAGTCATTTTTTTGTTTTTTTATGTTGTGAGAGAAACACACTCGTTCCACATCATTCCACCGAACTTATGCCGCACGTCTCTAGACAAATAAATAAAGGACGGTTAGACATATGGTACCTCACAAACATTATAATATTCAAATGTTACAGCAAAGCCTTAAAAGTAAAATACACCCATCGACACATGACACTACACTCGCAGAGACGTGTCCTATCTTGCATGCATGAAGATAGATTTTATGACTAAAAAGAATATACCGTGAGAAAGATATAAGATGCGCTAAGTATTCGTGAAATCCCGCATCAGAAAAACCATCTTCATCTTGGTATGTACATATTTATTAAGGATTTGTAATTTGGTGCACTTTGATGTTATTTGTACTTCACATGCTTCGGAACTTATTAACACTAAACTACCTTTTATCTTTATAAGAATTTGGTAATCAAGTACTCTCATTGAAACTCACCGGTTTAAGTAACTTTCAAATATGTTTGAACTTTGATTAGCCCGTTGATCTATAGCTTTCTAGGTCAAAAGATTATTAGAATTGTGAATGTGAACTCACCAAGCTCAAAATATTATTAGGAGTGATTATAGAAAGAAAACATATTGATTACAATGATAGGTGTGCTTTTAACTAGGTGGAGGGTCTATGGCTTCGACAAGAAATAAAAGATTGGTGATCGCTCTTTCACTAGAGTCTCTCTCGCAAACAACACATTTCCATAGCTATGAAAAATTATGTAGAGCAAAAGAACGTTTCAACAACATAGTAAATATGATCATAATAATGTCTCCATATTATTTTTGCTCACAAATAATTACAATACTAGATCTCATACACACATTTTGAAAAATACAAGAGGGAGTACCTCTTGATTTATTAAAATTAAATCTAAAGTAAGAACATTGGTGATCAGATGAATAAAAGTAACATACGAATCTAGCTAATACAAGTGCGAGAAAGAGTTATAGATATGGTTTAGAGAATGACACAACTTGTATTTGTAGGTCCGAACCGATTCTGGACTAGAGATTGATCGAAAGGGAGATTGTAGGTTTTCAAAACTCTATGTCTAGAATTGTTATCTAGAAACTAATCGGACAAAACCATCTAGAATAGGACAAGGCCGCCTGTGCGCTAATGTCCGATTTTGCACCGGTGTTTGTAGAGTGCCTTAAGATTTGATATTTTTTTGTGTTGCTCCTTGTTCATTGTACAAGTTGCATCATATATATTGTGTCACACATGTACTTGCAAACTAAAATGTTATCTACGTGCACAATACTCAAGCACACATCAAATGAATAAAAATATGCATATGTTTGAGTCACACGACCTCAACAAACCACCCAAATGTGCTTTTCACCAAGTGTGGCACTACATTTCAAACTCAATATAGTTTTTGTGTGTGTGTGTGTGTGTGTGTGTGTGTGTGTGTGTGTGATTGGAATAGTGTCCCTTGAGCTAGGATGCCCTAGATTTAGTCACACAAAGAGATAATAGCTACAATTACTTTTGCCACAAATGTAAATGTGTGGTATGAAATTCAGAATAAGCCCTCCTTTATAGTGAAGTAGCAATCCCAAAATGTGGTCATTGGTGTAGTATGTTGGTACCCAAATTTATTCTCCCTTAGAAGCTGAGCAACATCACAGGTTTGGCAGGAAGCTTAGAGGCAAGTAGAGGATGTAGTGTGTTGTTTTGTAGCCGAGGACGAAATGTAGCTTGCTCTTTGTCACTCAAATGCCGAGAAATGGGTAGCACCATCAAGAGGATTTGACCTATCCTAACTACTTTATGGTTGTGCCTTTTAACCAGGGTGAGAGGACCCTTTTGTAGCCTATTGTTTATGGAGGAGATGGAGATGTCCTTCCTTGTGAAGTATTAAGAAGACCTTGAAGAAAATATGATCAATGCAACAAAACCTAACTCTCACGAGTTGTCACTCTAGATAATGGAGATATTTTCTAGGCAAGGTTCAAGCCACTAAAGACAATGAAAACTTGATTGTTTCTGCATGTTTTGGTAGTAAAAATGTGCATTTGTATACATACATGAAAAACAGGGGTAGTATGGGTATGATTAATTATTTTTGAATGAATTTTGGTGGGAGGTGAAGCAGGATAAAGTTGATTATACCAAATCTTTGAGAACTTTTACAAAAATGGAAAGCTCAAACAATAGAATGCTTTCAGAGTAGCTAGGGTGTTCCTTTAACTAGAATATGTGCTCCAATGGAGGCCCAGATCAACACTTTTCACACAAACTTCAAGGATCCAAAATGAAGGCTCAAATTGGAAAACTTAATTGAACATTATCAATCTCTATTTCATCATGCCTAAGATACCCTCAAAGGCTAACAAACAATATTATAGTCATGTTAGGAGTCACGGTGATTTTAAACTTGTTTATTTCATTATCAAATGAAAGCTCTTTTGATAAATGAAATTGAAAATTCCACCAAACTATCACAAGGACAAGATCTTGTGTGATTCACACAGATTTCAATGTAAGAATGCAACAGAACAAGAAAAACTACTTGCAGACATTCAAAAAAATGAAGCAAAAAAATTCTCAAGAATAACATAGATTAACTCAAGTTTGGTTAAATTTATTAGCAGGGGAAAGTTTCTTGAACAATCTTAGAGCTTTTCAATGGTTGTACACTCGCAACCACCTTGACATGATCAAATTTAACACAAAGGAGATAAATAGGCTTCTTCAGATAGTTTCTCAGAAAGATGGGCTCTATCAAAATTTTCTCTTAGGAAATCAGTTTCTGACTCCTAACACTTCTACCTTCACAAACTCCCAACCCTTTTCACGGAAAAATCATGCCTATTTATATAATTTTACAACAGAGCCTTTCCCCCAAAACTAGAGACATTGAGTGTACTAGTGCTTGCCATGATCTTGATCGCGATTCCCAAAATCATATTTGTAAAAAAATTTCTTGTGCTCGGGGGTAGATCTCTTCAAACATCTCCCGCATTCAACTCCTTCCTCTGGTAGATCACTTTTCCCTTTACTCGCCAACCACTTCCGCCCCTATTATGTCCAATTTGGTTCTTTATGTTACCAAGAAGAAGAAATGGAAGATCAGATCAAGCCCAAAGGTCAGGTCTCATCTTAATGGTAAAAGACATCCCCATATTTTTCTCACCAAACCCATATATACATAGGTATTTCATGTGCCAAGGAAAGAAAAATCAGGCCAAATCTGATAGTCAGATTGCATATTAATGGTGAGAGACATTTACAGACCTTCCCACCAAACTAGGATACCAGATTAATGTTCCTCTTCATTTGGTGTGCAGGAGACTCCAAGAAATGATAAAAATCATAAGAATATGCATCCCCAGGAGCTTTGGAGTGAAATGGCAGAAAAATCGATACAGATTCACAACTATCGTTGATTTCTTCTTTGATTTTGGACCATCCAATTGGGAGATCCAATTTAGAGCGGGATCGGGTTCCTTTTTTCCTTTTACAACTTTTGGAAAAATGTAAATTTTTCACATTTTTCTCCGCACCTCCACCCTTGAGAAATGAGCTTGACACGTGTCCTAAGGTGGGTCCCAAAGGAACTGCAGCCAAATTCTGCCATTTCACCTCTTTTTTGGAAAAGGGAAAATTTTCCAAATTTTCCCCGCAGCTCCGCCCTTCTACTTCTAGTCTCTGATGTGGGTCCCAGCAGAACCACGCTTCCTTTTTACTTTTAACTCCCTTCTCCACAAAAGGAAATTTTTCCAAATTTCCCCGAAGTCCACACCTCCACCGTTGACCGGGGAAAATTTTTGACTATTCTCTATCGGGTCTGCGGGCCATTTTGATGTTTTAATCCTTTTGGTAACAAGAGGCAAAAATCCAAGTTACCCCGATGGTCCACTTCCCCGACTTTGACTTTTCAAACTACCACGTGTCACAATGGCACATCTTGAGATGGTCCCAAAAGTTGAAACCTTGCATGAGCGTAGGCGCAACACATGTCCTAGCCACGGAAAAATTTATTTGAAGGCTCAAAGCTTAGCAAAAGGCACCATGTGTCAGGGTCCGAGGCAATCTCCTTTGGCCGTTGAAAAGTCCAAGAAAAATGCAAAGTGAGTGGAGGCCTCCAAGTGTCCTCCTGGTGCTTCTTTAAAATGAAATTCAAGGGCTAGTCCTCAAACATGCGTGGTCCCTCCACGTGTCCTAGGCCTCTCAAAACCTTTGAAAAATACTAAGTATGGGAAGCCCTGGCAGGAAGCCTCCACGTGTCTTCATGGCGCAATTTCAACATAGAGACCCAAAGAAGAGATCCTGAATGAGCGCGGGCTCACCACGTGTCCCCTGTTCCATCAAAATGTAATAGCTACATAAACATTTTTCTAAGTCCGGGAAAAGTAGCAAAAACCTCCACGTGTCCTCCCGGCGCAACTCCAAGGCCAAACCAAAAGAAAATCTTCAAATGAGCGTCATTCCTCCACGTGGACCAGTTTTGGGTCAAGGCAATCCATAGAATTTTTAGAGTGCCCCACTGAGCCGCGTCCAACCAAAAGAGGCCACGTTTCTTGTTGATGCAAAGATGTAAATTTGACCATGAGAAATGCCCGTCAAATCGTAAAATGTGGAAAAACAACCATTTGAGCCCGAAGATGAAATTTTCTCCAAGGAAGGAGAACTTAGAAATGTTACAAGGCTCAAATACATTCCTCTCGAGCTACATCCATTCATTTTTCCTCAAGTATTTAGAGAAAAATGACAAGGACAACAAATCCTAACTGTGGAAAATAGAAAGAATGGGAGAGCCCGAGTTTTTAGATAAATAGAGAATGGGGGACCCATGCATGATGCTTGGCCTAGGAAGGATTGGTTATGGAAACAAAAGGAAGGAAAATACTTCTCAGGCACAACCTGGGGGGAAAAAATATGGTAGAGGTTGTAAATTGATAGATTTAATGGCAAAATAGGGTGAGACAATTTTGAGCACCAACATCAGCTCGACTCGGGGATGGGCACTCCCTGTGAGTGCCACAAGAAAAAAGGTAGACCAAGTGTCAAAAATATCCATTGGGAAAAGGAGTCAGCTTACAAAACACTAAACCAAAACCATCCCCCAAAAAAAATGAACCAAGAAACTAGCAAAAACAAGCCACCAGGGGCCAGAACGAACAAGAACATGCAAAACATAAAACAAACCAACAAACTATACACTGTACAGATGATGCTCACCTACCTTGATTCAAAAAAATCAAGGGAAATTTCCAAATGTCTTTTATGTTGGATATGACCATGCCAAGAGGTTTTGATATGTTTTCATCAACTGGAAATATACCTCTTTTTCTTCTTTGTTCAATTTGTAAACCATCCATTTTCTCTGAAGCTCCTCCATTGTGTTTAGGTCAAATTCTTTATCATCTTTCAAGGCTGAATCATAGACCAAATCCCCAAATTAACTACATACTTAGGAGCTCTATTTTAAACACTTTCATACTCCCTGAAATCCACAAAGCTCACAAATTTGTTAAGATTAACATCTGCTTGCAAAACTTCATAAGATGCATTGCTTAGGTCTTCAATCAAGTACAACATCTTCTTCTCTCCATATAATTTCACCAAGTTTCCTTTAATGGGGATAGTGGCATAAGACATGTCCATTTGTACACTACCACCAACACCTGCTACCCATTTTCTTGACAACAACATCCCCCACTTGGCAGGGTAGTCAACAATCACTACATCAAGTTTTAAGTTCCTTCCAGGATAAGATGCAAGTTACACAACTAGATATTTGACACATCCCACCACTGGCACCTCTCTAGAGTCCATGGCAGTGCACTTCCCATATGTTTTTGTTACTTTGATACCTAATTCATTCATGACCTCAAGAGGCATGACATTACATGAAGCTCTAGAATCAAACATACAGTTATATAATATTTTGTCTTTGATAACTGTGGTAGTGAAGAATGGATCCACATTCAGCTGGGATCTAACCAAAGAAGTTCTTAAATAAACCTCTGATGGTTACCCCATCTCTTCCAACACTTGTGGCTTTTCCAACTCTGCAACAGTAAGGGGAATCTCAACCTTGTTTACATCTCTGCCTTGTATGATCTCTTCCTCTTTGAATCCTAAATATTCAAAAGCCCTCTTCTTGTGCTCAGGGATCCTAAGCAGCTAAACAATTAGGAAAGGAATTTTTATTTGAATCAAAACTTGGGCAACGTCATATGGAACATATTTGGGTAAAGCAGAACTAGGAGAAAGATTGGTAAATTCATCAGATGGAATGGGATTCTTTTTAGTTTGGGCATGGGGAGGAACACAAGTTTTTCTTGGGGAAACAAGCTCTCTGCCAGATGCATTTTTCTTTGGGGTTTATTTGGTAAGCAATGGAAATTTTGACTTGGCTTGTGGGCCTTGAAAATTTACTTCTGTATTATGCTCCTTTTCTTGGGCAAATACAACATTCATTAATAGCTACCTATCTTCTTTTGAAGGAACTCCTCCATCATACTTTTCAATCATTAGTGGGAAATTAAAAATCTTCTATAGTGTCTACTTCTAAAGTATGAGAGGGAGGAAGAAGAGGTACCCGGTGAATGCAATCCCAAAAATTAGTAGTAGTTTGAATAGCTTATTACCTTAGTTGAAGTTGCTTCCCTTGGTGAGCTTGCGCAGAATCTCCATCATGCGGGCATCATCATCAATTTCATTATTTGTTTCTTCTTCAACTTCTTTCTAATCTTCCTCACATAGAGCATGGGGCATGAAACATCTATCACACCAATCCATTACATTTGTCTCCTCCACTATAGTAACTCTGGCAGCCAAAGGATCGGTACCATTTTGTTTTCCCCGGCCTCGGGACTATTTATTTCCAAGTCCAACAAGTCCCTTGCCTCTCTGTCATTAGACCTTTGATCATTCCTATGATGGTTTATGAACTGTCTTGGCCTTGTTACTTGTGTTGAGCTTGTGAAATTTTCCCAATTCCCTTTTCTTCCTGGCTAATTTGTATGATATTTCTTTGATAGCCCCTACCAAAGTTTTCACAACTTCCTCCAAACAACAAACTTACTTATTTGATGCTTTTCGGGTTAATTAGTTTTACACCCTCCCTTTTGGAGGCTTTCTAATTGCATTGATGTTGTTCTCTATTTGTAGAGCCATGGTGAAGGCCTACCTCAAATTAGTAGGGTTTTGTCCCTCACGTAGTAAGCAATTTTTTATCAAATGCATCTAAATATTTGATCAAACATGATTCATCACATGGCCTTAAGCTAACATACAATCTCCTCAAGGTCTTGTTAAACCTTGTGTTGAAATAATGTACTTCGACTCATTAAGATTCTTATTGATGTTTTCAAATTCTGACAGAAGAAATCCAGGATCAGTTCTGTCACCATACTACAATCTAAATGCATTATTCATCTCGATCTAGGAATCTATGGAATTATCTAGAAAATCTTTGTACCAGTCCCTGACATCTTCCTCCAAAGTATGGATAAACAATTTGATATATACATCTTCATGTTCAATCTCAAAGTCTTCCATCATATTTATAAAAATCTTTAAATATTGATCACCAGTTATAGTGTTGTTTCCTTGGAACTTTGGTAATCTATTTCTCACATCTTGGGGATTGCATTTGGATAACCAGCCATCCCTGTAAAATTTATAGGACCAAAGGTATTTACAACAAAGGTGGGTCCTGGGTGGGAGCAAGGCCATGTTATTTTGAGGAGGTGACCCCGGAGGGGTGAAAATTGATAAGGGGTAGAGGGTCTTTGTAACACATGAGTAACTTTCAAAATGGATATCCCCTAAAGGCCTTATTTCTTGAAAAACCCTATCAAATGAACTTAAAATATAGGGGAAAAATGAGAAGTAAAATTTTCAAAATCAAATGAAGGATCCTCTCCAGTTGGAGAATTCAATTCCACAAAGAGGCTACCCGATTGAGAGAAGAACTTGAATGGCAATCTTCAATGATAGGCGAGATCACTTTAATCAAAGGAGATCCCTTTTCTTGTCTACATGATCTCCAACAAACCTCCAAGATTTTCATCCTTCTAACTTTGTTTTTTCGAGCTCTTGAAATAATTAGTAGGATCCCTAGCAAAGAAATATCTTCTTCCTTCCAGCCTTCGTAAAGATTAGTAACAAATCTCATTTGACAGAGGTTAAGAGACTGGTACTCATCAAGAATCAAATCAACAGGGATTTGCCACTAAGGATTTCCACCTTAGTTGTGCAAATGCACTAAAATATGATCTGTCAACACTAGAAACTGGAAATGGAAAGATCTGACTTTTCTTCACTCAGATTCATCAATGAAAGCTAGTGCACTAGGTGTAGGAACTGAAAGAATTACATATAGCACATAGAACATATAAAAAGTGTTTACCAGGGTCTCAATATGAATTACAATCTCTTGTTTCTTGGAAACAGTGCCAGTAAGGGGTTGACGGGCCAAATAGATACGAAAGGGCAACAGATCAACAAATTTGTCTTAAGAACTCTCATTAGTTCCCAAAAATGGAAATCAAGTCCCGTAAACAACGCTAGTAAGGTGTTGACGAGAAAAATAGATATGAACAGGAAACAGATCAAAAAATATGTCTCTGAAACTCAAATTAGTTCCTAGCAATGGAAATCAGGTCCCTGACAACGGCACCAGTAAAGTGTTAGTACCCAAATTGATTCTCCCTCTGCAGCTTAAGCAACAACATAGGTTTGGCAGGAAGCTTAGAGGTAAGCAAAGCATGTAGTGTGTCATTTTGTAGCCGGGGATGAAATACAACTTTCTCTTTGTCACTCAGATGTGGAGAAATGGGTAGCACCCTTAAGAGGATTTGACCTATCCTCACTACTTTATGGTTGTACCTTTCAACCATGGTGAGAGGACCCTTTTATACCCTGTTGTTTATGGAGGAGATGGATATTTCCTTCCTTGTGAAGTATTAAGAGGACCTTGAAGAAAATATGATCAATGCAACAAAACCTAACTCTAATGAGTTTTCACTCTAGATAATGGAGATATTTTCTAGGTAAGGTATAGGCCACTAAAGACAATGAAAACCTGATTTTTTCTGCATGTTTTGGTAGTAAAAACTGTGCATTTGTATACATACATGAAAAACATGGGTAGTATGGGTATGATCAATTGTTTCGAATGAATTTTGTGGGAGGTGAAGCAAGATAAAGTTGATTATACCAAATCTATGAGAATTTTAACAAAAATGGAAATCTCGAACAACAAAATTCTTTTGAGTAGCTAGAGTGTTCCTTTAACTGAATATGTGCTCCAATGGAGGCACATGATAAAAATTTTCACACAAACTTCAAGGATCCAAAATGAAGGCTCAAATTGGAAAAGTTAATTGAACATTATCAATCTTTGTTTCTTCATGCCTAAGATACACCCTCAAATGCTACCAAACAATATTATAGGCATGCTAGAGTCATAGAGATTTTAAACTTGTTTATTTCATTATCAAATGAAAGCTCTTCTAAAAATGAAGTTGCAAATGGCACCAAACTATCACAAGGACAAGATCTTGTGTGATTCACACAAATTTCAATGTAAGAATGCAACGGGAACAAGAAAAACTACTTGCAGACATTCAGAAACGAAGAAAACACAAATTTTACTCAAGAATAACACAGATTAACTCAAGTTTGGTTAAATTTATCAAAGAACGGAAAGTTTCTCAAACAATATCAGAGCTTTTCAATGGTGTACACTCACAACCACCTTGACATGATCAAATTCAACACAAAGAAGATAAAAAGGCTTCTTTAGATATTTTCTCAGAAAGACGAGCTCTATCAAACTTTTCTCTTAGGAAATCAGTTTCGACTCCTAACACTTCTACCTTCACAAAATCCCAACCCTTTTCATGGTAAAATCATGCCTATTTATATCATTTTACAACAGAGCCTTTTCCCCTTAAAACTAGAGACATTGAGTGTACCAGTGCTCGCCATGATCTTGATCGTGATTCCTAGAATCAGATCTTTAAAAAGTTGTCAGGTGCTCAGGGGGCAGATCTCTTCAAACATCTCCTACATTCAACTCCTTCCTCTGGTAGATCACTTTTCCCTTTACTCACCAACCACTTCCGCCCCTATTCTGTCCAATCTAGTTCTTTGCGTGCCCGGGAAGAAGAAATGGAAGATCAGATCGAGCCCAAAGGTCAGGTCTCATCTTAATGGTAAAAGATGTCCCCATATTTTTCTCACCAAACCCAGATATCAACAAGTCTTTCACGTGCCAAAGAAATAAAAATCGGGCCAAATCTGATAGCCAGATTACATATTAATGGTGAGAGATGTTTAAATACCTTCCCCACCAAACCAAGATACTAGATTAATGTTCCTCTTCATTTGGCATGCAAGAGACTCTAAGAAATGATAAAAATCATAAGAATACACATCCGCAGTATATCTGGAGTGAAAATGGAAGAAAAACAAGATACAGATGTAAAATTGCCATTGATTTCTTCCTTGAATTTGGACCATCCATGTGGGAGATCCAATTTAGAGTGGGCTGTGGGTTTCTTTTTTCCTTTTACAACTTTTGGAAAAATGTAAAATTTTCACATTTTTCTCCGCACCTCCGCCCTTGAGAAATGAGCTTGACACGTGTCCTAAGGTGGGTCCCAAAGGAACCATGGCCAAATTCTACCATTTCACCTCTTTTTTGGAAAAGGAAAATTTTCCAAATTTTCCCCCAGACTCCGCCCTTCCACTTCTAGTATCTTATGTGGGTCCCAGTGGAACCATGCTTTCTTTTACTTTTAACTCCCTTATCCACAAAACAATTTTTTTCCAAATTTCCCCTCGAAGTCCACACCTCCATTTGTTGATCAGGGAAAAAATTTGACTATTCTCTTTCGTGTCCATGGGCCATTTTGATGTTTTAATCCTTTTGGTAACAAAAGGTAACAAATCCAAGTTTCCTCTAATGGTGCGCTTCCCCACCTTTTGACTTTTCAAACTGCCATGCGTCATAATGGCACATCTTGAGATGGTCCCCAAAAGTTGAAAGCTTGAATGAGCACGGGCTCAACATGTGTCATAGCCCAAAAATGTTTTTTTAAATGCTCAAATCTCGGTGGAAGGTGTCATGTGTCAGAGTCCGAGGCAATCTCCTTTGGCCGTTGAAAATTCCAAGCAAAATGCAAAGTGAGCGGAGGCCTCCAAGTGTCCTCCTGACACTTCTTTAAAATGAAATTCAAGGGCCAGTCCTCAAACATGCGCGGTCCCTCCATGTGTCCTAGGCCTCTCAAAACATTTTGAAAAAATACTAAGTATGGGAAGCCCTGACGGCAGAAGCCTCCACGTGTCTTCATGGTACAATTTCAACATAGAGACCCAAAGCAGAGATCTTGAACGAGCACGGGCTCACCACGTGTCCTTGTTCTACCAAACTGTACCAGCTGCATAAAAATTTGTCTAAGTCCAGGAAAAGTAGCAGAAACCTCCACATGTCCTCTGGCGCAACTCCAAGGCCAAACCAAAAAGCAAATCTTCAAATGAGCGTCGTTCCTCCACGTGGACCAATTTTGGGTCAAGGTGATCCATAGAATTTTTAGAGTGCCCTGTTGAGCCGTGTCCAACCAAAAGAGGCCACATTTCCTATTGATGCAAAGATGTAAATTTGACAGGAGAAACACTCGTCAAACCATAAAATGTGGAAAAACAACCATTTGATCCTAGAGATGAAATTTTCTCAAAGGATGGAGAACCTAGAAATGTTACAAGGCTCAAATACATTCCTCTGAGCTACATCCATTCATTTCCTCAAGTATTTATAGAAAAACAACAAGGAAAACAAATCTTGAATGTGGAAAATGAAAATAACAGGAGAGCCCAAGTTTTTAGATAAACAGAGAACATGGGACCTATTAGCTCTCGAAAGTGCACCCTGTAGAGAGATGGCTGTAGGTTTTCTAATTTTGCACAAATGATCTCTCTCTTTTGTAGACACAATGGAAACACATTAGGTCTGTGGGTATACCTATTTTGAGGTGAGTCTTTGGTATCAAGGCCGGATCCTTATTGGTGTATCCTAAACTGATTTCTGGGAGTTTGAGAGTAAAAGATTACTGTAAAATGATTAAAACTAAGGTGATGCACCAAATTTGTATGAGGGTTTTGAATGAGTATATGCATAACATATTTGGGAGGGATTATTGATGCACAAACCAATAGTTTTTCTGTAGAATGTCTAAGGGAAATACACTTGATTGTACTAAGGGAGAATCATAATAGTATAATAAGTTAACATGCACATCAAAATTAAGCAGAAAAGACTGAATTTGCAGCGTGGTAAAGTGATTGATCGTGGAATTTACATTCACAAGATTAATATTAAAATACACAAGACTACAAAATAACTTGAAAATTCATGGAATACTTCACACTCGAGGGAAAAACTTGAAAAATTTGCTTCAAGACTCATATATCCAAAATTCCTCTAGTATTTCCCTTTGTGCTTTTAAAGGCACACAATATCTAGAAAAATAAAGTTCACTCTCTTCCTAAAAATAACCTAAGTCTTGTAGTCGCCCATGCATCTTATTTTTATCCTTTATTTAATAATAGATAAAGGAATAAAAATAGAGAATACAATTACAAATAGGCATTATTACCCTTTCTTATATTATAGTCAAACTGAAGTTGATTGTTCTATTTTAAGAAAAGAAGGATGAATAATTTGCTAAAAATAAGATTTCTTGCAAGGCAAGACTTTCTCCATGAACATGCAACTCTATCTTCTTCTCTATTTTGTCCTATTGTGAAGGCATGCAAAATACAACTCCCTGTATGTGAGAAAAATAATTACAATACTTAGCAATATTTGTAAAAATAATTCCTCCTATGGGGACCACCTGTTATGTGCACATGTTTTGATATTGACATCTCCTTTGAAAAATGGTCACATGAGTGACACTCTACAAATCACCCTAGCTCTTTGAAGTGGGGACCACCTGTGGTTGAATTTTTGTCTTCATTGGGCTTGGTCACTTTTGTGGACTTAGCATATACTATGTTTTAAAAATCATGAGGGGAAACACCCCACCATGCTCGACCATCTTTGTTTATGTTGGCCTTGGCATATTATAATATTCACCTTTTCGGTGATCATGACATATGATTTAGTCGCCCCTTTAAAATTATTTGAAACATGCACTTGGGTTTAGACTTTGAAAATCATTTGCAATGAGTAATTTAATGGACACGTGGGCTGTCCCCTTCCACATGGTGACTCACCCCTTGGTGACTTGGTCGGTGGCATTAACTCGTCAGGTTAACTATAACCCTGGTGGTTTATTTTGAAATTTTGTACCTTGTTCTTTTCATTGATCTTTATACCCGTATGATCGGGCAGATCGTCGATTTATGACCGTGATTAGGGTTTTGGCTAGGATTTAATGTGGGCAAAGTGGCATCCGGAACATGGTTAGCATTATTTGTTGTGATGATTTGAGGACATTGATCTTGTTTCCTTGGTCTTTTGATGCCGTCGATATCTGACTGTGGTTGAGTTAAAGTTAACCCGCTTCTTGGTTCCGGGCGGTAAAGGAAGCTCGACCCTAAAGCGCATTCATTTTAAATTTTTGATAGTATGGGAAAATCCCTAGCAAAATTTTCTCTCAGCACCATTATTCTATTATGTCGAGCTCGGCTTTCACTGTACCTTGGAGCTCCTCGCAAAAGACTCTCTGTCATATCGGGTTTCATGGTTTCTGTGTAGTGGTTGTGCTTTGGTCATTTTCGAGCTTTTCTTGTAAATCCATTTTTCTTTCCACCATGGCTACTACTTTGAGCTAGGTCTATTATGTTCTTTGAGATCTCCTCAGTCTATTGGCCACCACAATCGTTTATAGGTGAGAGATTCTTTCTTCCATACATACATACACTTTTGTTTTCTTTTCTTCTTCAAATGTATCACTGAACTCTTGGAAATATTTGTGGGTTATGTGATTTGTTTCTCCTGATTGACTCTGAGTTTGAAACTTCACGTGGGCCTGTGGACCTCTCACTTCATCATCCAGGTTGCTCAAAATTTCTGACCATATTATTACCTACGGTGAGTTTGTTCTTGGGCCCAATCTGCATCATGAATTATAGATCTGTATTTTCTGAGTTCTGGGTATCTGTCATGTTTGGCCATTGCTAAAATGAATTTCAAAAAGACTCTGTGATTATGTGTTTGCTATTATGAAACTCTGATTTACTTTTTCCTTCCTTTGTTTTACTACGGTGAACATAGAGTATTTTATTCTTTCTGGATATTCATACTTCAGCCTCTTCTCTGTATGAGTTCTTTGTGCTAGGACAACTGTTATCTCATCATTTGTTGAGAATATTGTAGAAGATGGTTATGAATTTATGCAAATACAGGTTCTGTACATTATTTCAGGTCCATTATGAAATCCTTGGCTCATTTTTGTATTCTAGAGAATCCATTTGTTACAACTCATTTGTTTCAGGATCAACTTGATTCTCTGAAATTCTGTAGCACCTTTTGAGAATACTTGCTTTAATCCTTTTCAAATTGAGATCACTTGATCATTGAATTTCTCCATGAGATGAGTGTTTGAAATTCAATTGTTTTTTGAAAATAACATCTATTGAATGCTTGACTGTAAAATATTCTTAACATTATGAAAATAATGTACTATTTTCTCGAAACTATGCATAACGTATTATTTCTGAAACTCTATTTATAACTCATGTACGTTTGGAAAATTCAAGTTTTGTCAAAATGTAGTTCTATTTTATTTTGTGTTTTAATGTTGTACTTGAGATTCACCTGTAGCAACTAGCTTTAATTTTATTTTCCCAAAGAACTAAAAATTTATTTTCCCGTAGAATCGAAGATTTATTTGTTCATAGTAATTGAAGATTTATTAGCCCCTAGAACTAAAAATTCATTTTTTTCAGAAAGCTATCTTCATTCCTTTCAATTGTGACCCTCTCTTTTAGCCAAACATCAGCTTTCAAATTTTTCTTTTCTTTCTATTGCACATGCTTCTATTGCTAGTATCTCTTCTAAATCAGAACTTCATATATTTTAGAACAGTTATTGGAACTTCGAGTTACATTCATCCTTCTATTTCATGCACTTGTGACTTGTCTATTTTCTCTTTGGCTGCAACCTATACCTGCACACTTAGAAAGTAGTTTAGAAAATAATTAGGCTTTTTGGCTTCTCTTATGTGTATGTTTTTTCTTCTTTTTCAGGCACAATGGCTTTTACAATGAAGATGAAGGAGAAATGAAAAGTGGAGATGAAGATGCTTCAATCGAAGAATAGAAACCCCAAGGCAATGATGGGTTCACTCATACTCCTTTGCTTTCTCTTTCATGCATGTGTACCTTTATTTTCAGTAGTTGTACTTTACTTTTCAGTTACATCCCACGGCTTGTGTGGGAAACATTTGACTCTCCTTGTGAATAAAACATTGAAATCTAAAAATGAGTTGTATATTTCCTTGTGCATTTTAGATTTTCTGTATGGATTGTATAATGAACTAAACAACTTAGTAACATAATTGAATGTCTTAATCATGAAGGAAAGAACATTGATAGGAATTTGTAACATTTGGTAATGAACTCTGATTTTCTGTAATCATCATTTCTGTTTGTTACTTCAAAACTCAGCACTTCACCTAATTTGTAATTTGTCATCTTCATCAAGACAACACGCTTGTCCTTGTGGCTTTGTGTTCTTTTCTTTGAGGATGACATGAAATGTAGACTATGTGATATGTCTGTTTTGAAACAACACACATAATTGTAGATTTCATTTATTCTTGTAACTACTTCAACAAAGAATAAATAACATAAAAACTTCCTTACCTTAGGTAAAATTCACCCAAGACTTTTCATCGTAACGATGAAGTTTGAGTTGCCCATTTTTACACAAGTGCAAAAATTGTCAAAATTTCTTGTGATCCTACAGGAAATCTACCTGCTAGCTTATAGATCAGGTCCTTGCTTTTATCCATTGGGCATGGAGTTCGAAGCATGTAACCAAAATCTTCCTCCTTTTGAAAGGTCCAACCCTTCCAAAATGGAACTAAAGTTGGGAACGGATCTGGTAAACCAGATCATGTGCACGAATGCACTTATTTAATTGAAAAACATTGCAATGTGCAAGAACTGCACGCATTCGAAAGGGAAATCCTAATCCAAACTACTCTAACCAGCCCAAACTGAGGCTAAACAAAACCTGAAACAGGCAGTGAAAAATAGCTCCCTTTTCTCCAAAACTAAGGCCATGAATTCATCTCTAGAAACCAACAAAGTGACCTAGATAAGAATGAGACATGTACCTTTATTTTTCTCATCATATTAGTCCATGAAGTGGGAAGCACCTTTATTTGATCTGTAATCTGTTCTGGCATGATTTGAGGCTTTATATTGAGAACAAATAACTCACTTTTGTGCTCCAAGGCAAGTATGAAATCTGGAAATACCGTAGCTGGGTGAGAATTAGACAAATACTAGATACGACAAGGCCTCTTCATAGAAAAATTGTTGACAGCAACAATGAGTTCTTTCTGAAGCTGTCCTGGAGGTTGTTTTGTGTCTTCCAACTGCTGTAAGTCATCTTAAAACTTTCTTGAGACCTGCTTTTGTTCTGCAAGTTGTTCGATGACTGTTGTAAGTAACCTTTTAACACTTATATCAAATATGTTGCATTGATTAGATCGTCCACGTAGTCTAAAAACTCAAGTTCCTTCTCTTCTTCTTCATAGGCACTGTCCAGATACATGGTACGATAAAAAAACTAAAGATCGTATTCTTCATTTTCATAAGTACTTATATGAAGTTGTTGTTCTGAATCAGCCTGTTGGACATTCTGAAACTGATTTGAACATACTTCAACTCCTTCAAACTATTGTACCACAACTGATCTTTTGTCTTGATCATTCTGGTTTGACAAATAATCTACAAGATCAAAATTTTCTATTTTTCCTGCACAAAAGCTGATTTCAGCAGCATGTTGTTCTGAGACATTATTTTCCCAAAATGGTTCTTCTAGGAGGGGAAAATAAAGATCTCGTAATCAATGCATCTCTTCCTCTTTTTTGAGTACAAGAGGAACCTTATCCACCAGAGGTTCTTTGAATTCTGAAACTATAAATTCAGTTAGTTCTATAGGTTTTTCTTCACTTATGTAGTTTTCCAAATCTGACAAGAATTCAGCCTCTTCAAGCTGTAAACTTAAAACAGAATTTCCTCGAATTTCAACCTCCTTTTCATTCAAAATTGGTCTATCTTCTTTAGATGTGGCTGTAAGTTACGTGAGTATGGTGCCTTCATGCACACTACACTCAGAATATGCAGATTATAGATCATCTCCCAAACACTCTTGATCTATTGGAAAAATAGGTTGCACTTCTTGTATGGTTTCTTTTTCCAATTCTGGAATAAAATCAAACTGAAACTTTGATGTCCATCCATGCAAGTTCTGCAAGAATTCTAGCCTATCTTTGTCTTCTGATAGTTTCCCCTCCTGCTTGATCTTTTGATTCTCTATTTCCTTAACTGGAAGTATGGGTAAAGGAGTGAGTTTAGTTTCGGTTTCAACTGGAAAATTTTGGACAAGAGGTTGGGGAATAAGATTTGTATTTGGAACAAGCATCTGAATGCCAACTTGGACACTTAATTTTGACTTCAGTATGTGATTTTGGGGTAGAAAAAGTAGGAATTGCAGCAACTTGATAGTTAGGAAACTGAGGAATAGGCTGTATTGGCTGGCAAGGAGAATTTATAGGCACTGAATTTTGATAGGGAAGGTAAGCAGGAACATCCCATTGACAGAGTTCCCTTTCCTGACACCCATTATTCTTCATTGTTTTTGATTTCTCAATTTGTTCCTTGATAGCTCAATATTCATGCTTCAAACTATTAAACTCAATTCTAAGATTTCTTTGCCTTTCATACTCAGCATAACCCTCTGTATAAATTTTACCTTGAACAACATAACCCTCATATTGATAATCATTTTGGTACACAGGGTTTGGGTTATAAGGGTATTCATTTTGATAAGGGTTATAAAGATGATCTAAAGGAGAAGGTGGATAAAAGGAATGCTGATTTAGCTAATAATATTGTTGAAAGTGAGGATTCATGGTTGTAGGACCTCATGAAATAATGAACTTTTAAAATAGGTCTGCTATTCACAAAACAACTTGTAACAACAAAATAATATATATGATTTTCTTGAAAAATACCTGAAGACCGCAGTTGAAAATTTTAATACTCGTTGAAAAGTGCTATACTAATTTGGAATATGATTTACGAAGTCGTCAGATGAGTTCTGCTTCAGATCTTGAATCTTCAAAATGCATCAATAATAGTTTTTTCAAAATCGCTGGCATGCATGGTGTCCGATATACTTGAATGATGAAACACCTCTAAAAGTGAAACTTTTAGCTGTGGGAGTGTCCCATCGGGCGTGCCAAAAACTGTTATCTCTCAAAAGTGAACCCTATAGAGAGACGACTACATGTTTTCTAAGCTTGCATAAATGATCTCTCTCTTTCATAGATACAATGGAAACACCTCAGGTCTGTGGGTATACCTATTTTGAGGTGAGTCTCTAGTATTAAGGCTGGTTCCTTATTGGTGTATCCTAAACTGATTTCTAGGAGTTTGAGAGTAAAAGATGACTGTAAAATTATTAAAACTGAGGTGAGACACCAAATTTGTATGAGGGATTTGACTTAGTATATGCACAACTGATTTGGGAAGGATTCTTGATGCACAAACCAATAGTTTTTCTACAGAATGTCTGAGGGAAAACACTTGATTGTACTAAGGGAGAATCACAAAGATAATAAGTTAACATGCACATCAAAATTAAATAGAAAAGATGTAATTTGTAGTGGGTAAAGTGATTGATCAGGGAATTTGCATTGACAAGATTAATATTAAAATACACAAGACTGTAAACTAACTTGGAAAGTCATGGAATACTTCACACTCAGAGGATAAAACTAGAAAAATTTGCTTCAGTACTCATATATCTAAAATTCCTCCAGTAGTTCCCTTTGTGCTTTGCAAAGGCACATAATATATAGCAAAAATAAAGTTCACCTTCTTCCTAAAAATAGCCTAAGGCTTGTACTCACCCATGCATCTTATTTTTATCCTTTATTTAATAATAGATAAAGGAATAAAAATAAAGAATGCAATTACAAATAGGCATTCTTACCCTTATATAAAGTCAAAATGAAGTTGGCTGTTCTATTTTAAGAAAAGAAGGATGAATAATTTGCCAAAAATAAGATTGCTTGCAAGGAAAACTTTCTCCCCGAACATGTAACTCTGTCTTCTTCTCTATTCTGTCATGTTGTGAAGGCATGCAAAATAAAAGTCCATGTATGTGAGGAAAATAATAACAATACTTAGCAATATTTGTAAAAATAATTCCTTATATGGGGACCACTGTTATGTGCACATGTTCTGATATTGACATCTCCTTTTAAAAATGGTCACATGAGTGACACTCTACAAATTACCCTAGCTCTTTCAAGTAAGGACCACTATACGATGCAAAAGTGACATGCAAGCATAGGAATCTACAAGTAACTCTTCCTCGCACCCGACCTCCTGAGGTCATGCCGAGACATTGGTGTGGATGGAATACATGTGAGGTAAAAATAAGCTAGTTAGGTAATCTTATGTCTTCAACATGCAATAATGGGATCTACAAATCTAAGGCAAAGAAGTCCCTCCTAACCTAAACCGGTGTGATAGATCGTTCGGCGAGGATAGCTACTCGAAGGCTCCAATCAATATCGAGCTCTACCATGATCTGATCTATGGGTTGTGGGATACATGGAAGATAACTGTGGGTGCTTTGTATATGTCTCCCGACAAGGTCATGAAAATGGATGGCTAAATGTGTAGTGGATCTTTTGGTGTTTTATGGACAATTCTCTGGTCTAGTCCAGAAATCTTTAGCTTGATTAGCTATTATGTTTAATAATGATAGTTGTGTGATAATGTCTGGTGGGAGTGGAGAGGATCTAAACACTAATGTTCACAAACCAACGTCAACATTAGACTGATTTGTAGGCCCGTTGGGTTCAGGACCTTTGGATCACAACCATATGTTTGTGGTTTTTGTGGACCTTCTATGGTCATGTGAAGAATCAATCCCTAATTATGAGTATCCAATAATCGTATGCCTTCTCGTCCCCTCTACGTTTCTCATAGTACCTAACAGTGTTCTGCAACTTGGATACGTAAACTAGTGTCTATATCAACGATGAGGTCTCTGCATCCTGGGCCGTGGGACTAGTGGATCACAACCGAATGTTTGATCTCTTTTGGGTCCTTCTACAGTCATACAAATGTCTATCAAGGTAGTCTATAATTTGTTGACTTGACCAGAACGTGTGTGCTCTGTCATCTTCTATGTTTAATCCCCTTAATCTGTGAGCTTATTTCTTGTAGGTCTATTATTGTTCAGAAGACCTGAATTCTAAGATTTTGGTCTATATCAGTTATTGCTGCAACAAGATTGGGTTGTGGCATGATTGGCTCGAAAATGTATTCTCTGGGCTCCCTAGGTCCCGTGATTCTCATACAAGATAAAACTAATTATGCAAGATATATCTACAACATATATATATATATATATATAATATATATATATATATTCCTCTGTTTTTGTATTTTTTTAATAGAATTTTAAATGGAATTGAAAGAACAACTAATGTAATATATTAAAATGAAAACTAATCTAATAAAAAAATTAAAAAAACAAGGTAGCCCGGTGTAGTTACTTGCTTGTGCGCTTGTGAGTTTATCCTAAATAACTAGACAGTTGATTAAATTAATTGGAAGATTCTTGATCCTACCTCGAAGTGAGGAATGAATCATATATTCTCGAAACTATCAATCCCCACATCTTCCTTGGAAATATCAAACATTAATTTTAATTGAAATGAAATATTTCACTACTCTATTTGATATATTTTAACTAGAACTTTCGATGATAAAACCGGAATTCTGTAATAGTGGCAAATCTAGTAGTGTATGACTTTGTCCCCTCATAATGGTCTCCTCATTCCTTCATGTTCATGTGAATCCGTAAGAGCGTGTATATGCTAGCATCAATAGAAGAATATTTTCAAATAATGGCAGCTTTTAGATATAGACCGAATATAATGCGAGTAGGAGAGGGACAACACAACAGACAAAGCTTGGCATATGCAATTCCTAGTCGGATTTATGTGGGAATATAATACAAGTGTAATGAAAGATTCTAAATCCACCTTCTATGAAGAACACAACCTACAACTCTAATGGATGTAATCTATAACTAACACTACTTTTCTCTAAACTAATTTATATGGACAACTATGAACAATACTAAAGCAAGAAGATTGAATGGCTTCTGAAAGGAAAGGAAAAACTAACATGGATGCAAACATGAAACAAAATGAGCTCTAACAAGAAATTGATAGACTAAACAATGGAAAATGAGAAGTTCAAAGGCAGTTTTGAGAGGCCATTTGCTTGAAAACAAGTTGGCTATTTATAGATTTCACATTCACCCAAAGGTAACTTGAATCAGAACTCTTTTACCATTAAACAATGGAGAAACACTATTCCAAGGGACATAAACCATTAATACAAGCTAAGGCGGTGGAGAAAATCTAGTAAAAGTTGAAAATTACGCCAATCATGATCGAAAGAATGTGCTGGAAAATGCGTGAAGGATCGCCTGCTGAGCAGGTGGCGAAAGTTATAGGACCGCTGCCCTGCCAGGGTGGCGGGTTTCATCACTAAAGGGAAAACGCTAAGAAATGAAGGGCATAGGAATAAAACAAAGCACAAGGAACATGGAAAAAGTGTTTGGGATGCTAACATGTACTTCGCGAGCTTTTATAGATTCAAACACCTTGCAAGGTGACCTGTATCATCATTGGGGCATGTGTAACATTGTTCTAGCGGTACAATACCCTTCAATTTTGGGTACGTACATATTTCCCCCTCGGAGAAGTGTTTTAGCCATGAAGAGGCGTAAAATGGTGGGTCTGAGTATGGCGGTCCCAAAACGGGAAGCTAGAAATTATACCTGACATGCCCGTGTGTCAAAATGTCGCCATCCGAGTTCCCACTACCTGCAAAATGGAAAGAAGACTCAAGTGTAGATAGATAAAATAAATTGAAAATTTAGAACTAAATAAGTATGCAATAAGGAATTACCATTAGCACGGGGATGAGAAATTACCTCCGTTGGCACTCTAAACCTGCAAAAGGGGCACTCAAAAATGCGTCAAAACACTATATATATAAAATGGGACTGCAAAAGGGGCACTAAAAATGCGTCAAAACACTATATATATAAAATGGGACCATTTTCCTATTCATTTACACGTGTTGATTTGATAGTTTTTGAGCTCTGGGACCCACGGTGATGGTTTTCAACGAGAGTATAGTCAAAACGTTCATATCGAGATAGCGATCATGCCTCGCATGAGTAGATCCTCGACCCATGAGATCTCAAGTTAGTTCTTCTCGATTTAATGTTTTTGCACCCAATATGTAAAAATGATGAAAACTTTGTCATGGGGGTTATTTTTAGAAATTTTAGTTTTAAATGTATCTCTTGGGGGCGCCTAATGGGTAGGCTTTTGTTTTAATTGAAATGGTTGTTTTTGCATTTTCGAGAATTTTAGGGCACGTGACCTATTTTTAAACGTGGGACAGGACCATCGCCTTGAGCAGGAAGTGATTATAGGACTTTCACCCTTTAAGGCAGAAGTTACGGAACTGTCGCCTTGTTTAGGGCGGCAGTTCTTTTAGAATGTTAAAACAACATTAATTTGAGTTTATTTTTGCATTTCTAGCATTCTTACTTGCTTTAATGATTTTTCTAATGCAATCTTGATACTAACTTGCTCCTTTTTGCATGTTTTTATGTGTTTTACAGAAGAAGGAAGAGTACATTAGATGGAGCCTAGAGAGAGAGAGAGTGATTGGCTTCCAGCAGTGCTAGATGCACTCTCTCAGGATGAGTAGGATACCCTCCAGAGGGTAGGCATATTGAGGATCGCACGGGTCCCCCACGTTACACCTGTTAGTCACATACTATGTGACTTATTTTCTTACTGGGATGTAGATCGGAACACTTTTCGATTTCCAGGTGTCAGGGGTGAGTGGACTATCACCTTAGAGGATGTCTACCGCATTTTGGGAGTCCCAATTATTAGGAGGAGACTTTCATTTGATACAACAGTATCTAGAGCTCAGGTGACACAGTGGGCCACTTATATGGGAGACGCAGTTGTCTCCACTGGTTCGAAGAAGGGGGTGAAGGTCCATTCTATTCTTGGCTTGCCCATCCCTTTGATCCATCAAGCCATTATGGGCATCCTTGCTTCGAGATTGATCAGAGACAAGGGAGGGGATACTTTACTCTACTGCTGGGCCCCCATCATCACACAGATTGAGGCACATGGTCGGATTTATGCCTAGGGAGCCGATATACTTGGGACCACCTATCACGACTTGTACAGGGTGGTTCACTTACAGGGATAGTCTTTGAGCCATCCAACCTTGGTTATGAGCTGGGTCTATGAGTGTATCATCCCTTATGGGAGAGGCATAGAGGTGGTGGATCCCGGGCTAGGGTTGGACAGTTGTTACTCCCTGGAATCCCTATTGCAGCCTGGGAGGGTGGTATGCGCCTGAGTGAGAGTCAAGTGCTCCTCAAGCACCTTTACTGGATTACCACCAACCCCACCCACAAAGCTGATGACCCTATTGATATAGACTCCGAGTCTGAGGAGTTCACAAGAGGAGAGATGGAGGAGGAGACCGAGGACATGGAGGCCGTGATTCGGGTGAGAGAGAGGATAGCGATCCCGAGTGGCATGACACTTAGGATATTTTACTGTGCCGAGAGGGAAAAGCAGAGCGCGAAGAGGGTGAATCTAGTCTCAGAGGAGTTACCTTCTCAGGACCTGGGTGGAGAGGACAATTTCGTGGTAGGATGCTATGTTGCCCCGGACATAGGAGGAGGACATCGGTCGGCTGGTGGCATCCGTGGTAGGCGCTAATCCTAGAGATCCCTCTTGGAGCATGGAGATCCAAGTGAATTGTCACTCTTCTTTTAATATTTTTTTAGCTAGGATTACCTTAGTTGCTATTTCTCCTTTTGTTCATCCTTGGTTTCATCTTTTGATTATTTTCTAACTTATTTTCTCCTTTTCTTGCAGAGACTACTTGATGAGTGGCGAGACTTGATTCGCTGGGTATGTATTGATACCCTGATGCTCCCCATGGAGAAGACTCGTGCCAAGCTATCCATGGATGTAGGGAGCCTTCAAGGCCTGGTAGGCATAGAGATGTCTTTTCCCCGTCTCGGCATGTGGCCAGGATGATGACTTCCCTCTATACCGAGTTAGTCGGGTATAGGACTGCAAAGCACCTGATGAGGATCCGCTCTCATAGCGAGGCTACAGCTACTGTTCGGGACGTGAGCCCTTAGTACACTCGAGCGCCGGGCAGAGCCGAAGTCTAATACATGGTTGTGTGCCTTCTGAGGGATCCCATAGGGGTTGAGAGGCCACTTGACTCTTTTTGTAGTGACTCTTGCTAGATTGTTTATACGATCATTTTGTATTTTCCAGGTTATTGAGCATTTTGACCATGCCTAGTGCATGATGGCATTGTACATGAAACTTGATTATATATATATTCATCTCTTTTTGGATCTAGATCTCTTTGTACCTAGAGTTTTGTGATTCATTTTCACATGTATACTAGATGTTTATAAAATTTTGTTTTTATATGCTTTTCAGAATGTATGCAATGGAGAACAAATATCACAAATGCTTTCTTTTTGTATTTCGTGATGCTGATGTATGATGACACAGATGAGCTTTGTGATCTTGAACTTTAGTTTTCATAAGCAATTTTCTGGTACTTCATATTGTTTTGACAAAATGTGATGATGAATTGGTATGATGAGCAAATGTACTTGCCCCACTCCTAACTCCACGCAACTAGTAAGATGTGAGGGCTCACCACCGAGAGCTAGAAAGGGCACAAGCTATGAGGTGTGTTGAAATGGTAATGATGGGAGATAGAAAAAGAGTTGGTGGAACCAAATTAGGACACTACAAACCTACCCTACTCATGTGACTCCATAGTTTAGAATGCGACTTGCCTTGTAGTTTATCCAGACTTAGATCCGTAGATGGCCACTTGGTTGACAAAATCTGGTTTTCAGGGTTTTGAACTCTCTTGGAATTTTGGACATCTGATTCATTTTTTTTTACTCAAGATTTCAAAGGTTTATTTGAACTATTTGCTTATGACCTTTAATGTTTACTATCAAGAGAACCCCCTACACCTTGCCCCATGCTACTAGTAGGAAGCATGGTCTTATCACCATGGACAAGGAATAGGCGAGTAAGGGTATTCCCATCCTTTCCCGACCCTACATCACTAGTAAGAGACGCAAGCTCAACACCGAAGGTTGGTAGGGAAAGGAAATGTGTAAAAGTAAAATTTTCTATTTGATCTATATTTGACTTACCCGCTTGAGAAAAATGTCATCCGTTCTTATTTCCAAAGAGATATATACGTGGGATAGATGTGACACCATGAAGTTTCTAGAACAAACCATAGGAAAGACACCTACCCTAGGAAGAAACCAAAAGTGAGAACAAGCATGCGGGCATTGGTATGGATACCATTAAGACTTTGTCATATCTAGCTTTAATTGATGAAATGATTATGAATCGCTTAATGATGTATGATTTGAATGCTCCTATCAATACCATCGAAGTTTGTGATGAATTTCTTAAGAATAAGTCCCATGATCACCAAGTTTTATGAAGTGAGTGAACAAAATGAAACTAACTAAATGAATATGTAATGTAGATATAATTATACAAATAGTGCTTGATGCTTCATGCGTAAAATCATTTAAGGTGTAAGGAATTGACAGTTTCACCAAATTCCTCACCTTCTAGTGTGCACAAGAGATACGCACCATTTCCATAGTCCTTCATGACTTGATATGGGCCCAACCACTTGGGCCAGAATTTTCTTCCTTCACCAATTTTCTTATCGATCCAGTTGTCTAGTCTTAGAACTAGATCTCCTTCATATATTTCTCGCTCATAGACCTTTTTTTTATATTGTCGGCACATCGGTTAGCATAGACTCTATGCCACTGTTCAACATTTAACCTGGCCTCGTCTAGGCTTTCTAGTTAGGAGAGGTGTGCCTCTCTATAAGCTTCCTCATCTAGAATCCCTTGTAGTGAGATGCGGAGACTGGGTATTTCAACCTCAAGCGGGAGAACTACTTCTGCCCCGAATACCAGTGAGAAAGGAGTTGCTCCTGTTGGTGTTCTTATTGAGGTTTGGTGGGCCCACAAGGCCAGATATAATTTTAAATGCCAATCTTGTTTGTTTTCTTTTACCATTTTGAGGAGAATAGCTTTCAACGTTTTGTTTGTTGCTTCAGCCTACCCGTTGGCTTGAGGATAGTAAAGAGAGGTTGTGTGATGGTTTATATTGAACTTGCTACATAGCCCACAAACCTCGTAATTTTAAAGGACATTCCATTATCTAAGATAATGACTTGTGGGACACCATAACTATAGATAATTTGGTGCAAAATGAATTTGGCGATCACTAAACTCCGGCATAAAGTGGTGAGAGGCATGGCCTCTACCCATTTGGTGAAATATTCTGTGGCTATGATTATAAAATTATGGCCATTGGTTGATGAGGGAGAGAATTTCCCTATCAAGTCCAGACCCCAAGTGGAGAAAGGCCACGGAGTTGCTATTGGTTGCAGGGATTGTGCTGGCATGTGAATCTCGTGAGAAAATTCTTGACATTTGTGGCACTTACGTATGAATTCCATTGCATCATGCTTGAGAGTGGGCCAAAAATAGCCTATTCGACGTATTTTGTGAGTGGTGGCATGACCACCAAAGTGGCCTCCACATATCCCACTATGGGATCCATGAAGAATCTTCTTGGATTATTCGTGTCGACACATCTTAGAAGCATGTTGTTGAAGGCTTTACAATAGAGAACTTCATCTAAAACAACATATTTAGTGACAATAATGTGTAACCACCTTCTTTGTTGTGACGTGACACTTTCCGGGTATTTATGGTTCATGATAAAATTGATGATATCAGTATACCAAGGAGATGTAGAAATGGGGGGTCTAGTTTCGACAAAGTATACACATTCATCGAGAAAGTCTAGATCTACCAGACAGATTGCCTCCATCTAGTGGATTGTCACCTAACCAGCTTTGTAATGATTTGTCCTTTAAATGATTTTTGGTTTACAAATGTTAACTCGAATTCTCCCATTAGGGTTATGAAATGGCCAACTTTTTTAGATAAAGATCCTTGTGTGAGAAATGTTTGTAAATGGTCTATCTTTACAATGACCCTTGTTTCTTGGTTTAACATGTCATGTCTCAAATGTTTTGTTGCAAAAATTATGGCAAGGAATTCTCTCTCTCGCTTGTGTGTAATGTTTTTCATAATCGAGTAACGCTCGCTAATGAAATAGATCGCGCGTTCTTGTTTATTGTTGTCGTCTTGAGCCAACATGCAGGCCAGTGAAACATGAGTAGCTCGAGAGTATAGAATCAAAGGGTGGTTTGTTTAGGAGGCATTAGCGTAGGTAGTGATAATAAGAAGTGCTTAACTGATTCAAAGGCCTCATTGCAATCTTTAGTCCAATCAACGCTATAATCTTTCTTGAGTAGATTATTGATTGGATGAATGGCAAAGCTTAAATATGGGATGAACCTTTGGATTGCACCGAGTTTCCCAAGAAATGACCTGATTTCAGACTCATCCGAAGGTGGGATCATTTCGAGAACAACCCATATTTTGGCCGGATCAACCTCAATCCCTCATGAAGATATAATGTATCCTAAAAGTTTGCCTCATGTTACACCGAAAACGCACTTCTCTAGGTTTAATGTGACACCATACTTAATTAGTCATGAGAGGATAATACGGATCACCTTCAAGTGATCACGGAACTTCTTGGCCTTAGCCAACAAGTCATCCACATATGATTCTACAATTTTATGGATAAGATCATGGAATATATAGTCATTGCCTCACCGATACGTAGCGTACCGGGCGTTTTTAAGACCAAATGGCATAACAACATAGCAATAAGTTCCCCAAGGAGTTATAAACATGGTTTTGGCTTGATCTTGTTTAGATATTTTGATTTGATTATATCCCGAGAACCCATCCATGAGAGAAAAAATCTCAAATCTAGTTGTTGCATCAACAATGACGTCAATGGATGGTAATGGGAAATCATCCTTGGGACAAGCTTTGTTAATATGCTGAAAATCTATGCAGATGTGTATCTTTCCATTCTTTTTGAGAACTGGAATGATATTAGACACCCATTGTGAATAGTAAATGGGTTTGATGAATCCTACTTGGAGGAGTTTTATTACTTCCTCTTTTACCATGAGAGCCACTTTTGGCTTCATTGGTCTTGACTTCTGTTTAATTGGCTTTGCATCTGGTTTAGTGACAAGATTATGTACCACAACTTGTGATGCGATACCTATCATTTCTTTATAATTAAATGAAAATCCTTTTGACATTATTTGAGGATTTGGGTGTGTGTTTCTATTTCTTCTAGAGTTAGCGAGGATCCTAACTTCAAAGTTCTTGGTTCTTCCTCCATTCCAATGTTTATGTCAATGGTTTCTTCTATTAAAGAAGCGTTACCTTCTTCAAATTCAGGTGGGGCTGGAGGTAGTTCCAAGCTTTCTCCATTTTCTATCTCGTAGATATCGAGATCCTTTTGTGGAGGAGACTCTACCATGGGATTTCCAAAGTAGGAAGAGGAATGTGGTATTAAGGAAAGATCAAATATACTGTGAGCAAGGTGTAGCTCCGCATAGGTGTTTAGATTTTTGAGGGTGACTTTATCACTATTAACATGATGTAAGATAGAAGATTCATTCTTAGCTATATGTATTAGCAAAGGGTTTGTTGACATTTTCTCACCAATGGTTCAACACAAAGTGATACTTTGAAACTTGTATATTCCAACTAATTACTTGGGGTAAAACGTGAAGCTAAGGTTGTTATTGAATCTATGAGGAGGTTCTGTTCTCGTGGGATTGCCTCAATGGATATGAAGTTGAATCTTTTGCTTAGATCTAATACCATTATTTTATAGAGCTGTAAGCACTCAGCTCTAGTTTCATATACTTCAGAGACCTAGTTTGCAACTAACTACGAGTCTCCTAACACTTAGATGTCATTAACACCAATCCTTTTGGCTATGATGAGGCCAAGGAGGAGGGCTTCATACTTAGAGCCATTTTTTATACATTCAAAGTTCAACTTACAAGAAAAAGGTAGGATCTTTCCCTCAGGAGAAGTAAAGATTATGACTTCCCCACTCCATAGTAACATCTAGCTCCATTGAAATGGAGAGTCCAATATTTATTAGGAAAGATGGATGCTGGGACATTCTTCATGTATGTTTCTTCTTGCGTTTCAGTTATTTCTATCATGCAAAGTTCCTCTCTGGAAGAGAACCAACTCCTAGGGTGTATCCCATACGTGGGGTGTCAAAAGGTAGGAAAATTAGTAGATCTTGTTCTAGTAATTTGATAATTTTTGTAGTAGTTCCTAATGACACTATTTTTACAACGTTAGCTCCATCCTTGAGGGTGGGATGCTCTTGACTAGGTTCATAATTTCTAGTTCTGTTGTAGGTATTAATTTCTCTTCGGTTTCAATTCAATTGGTTTGTTAAGTTGGTTTGTTGGGAGTTTAAACTCGAGTGAATGCCTGGTCTTTTCTTCAGGTCTGCTAGGTGTATGTCGAATGGTTTTGGGTCACCTTTTTCTATGAATATATTTCCTAGGTGTAAGAATATTATTTCTTGGAATAACATAGAAGGGATCACTTTCATGCGATGTATCCACAGTCTTCCGAGGATCATATTATAGTTGGTTTCCAGATCTATGATATAAAAATCGGTGAGGATTGTCTTAGGTCCTAAGGTGACTAGTAATATTATAGTCCCAATTGAAGTATTTTTAAGCCTATCATAACCTCTTAGCGTATTTCTTGTTGTGGAACAGTTTGTTTCTCCATATCCTAGCTTTTGAAGGAAAGAGAATGGGACAATGTTAACTGCTGCCCCATTGTCCACCATTGTGTGTTTAACATAATTATTGTAAACCTACACCTATAAATGCAAGGACAGATCACCTCTATGCATAATTTCAGCATCTGTTGGCATTTTGTTTATGTCGAATATAAACTCGATATCCCTATCTGGCTACCCTGGAGGGTGGATATCGAAGTCTATATGGTTTACTTGTGTTTCGGGAGGTGGAGTGATGTTAATTAAATGACCTAGACCTAGTGCTTCTAATAGAGCAGCCCTATGGGCAGGAGAGTTTTTCAACAAATCCAAAAAGAAGATGTGAGAGAAGGTTTTTGTTAAGTCATTAATTAAATCATAAGCACCCAGGGGTCTTACTAATGTTTTTTGAATGTTATCTAGTTCTAGTGGATAGATTGGATTTGGTTGAGAAGAATATTTTCATGTTCTTGTTATGGCTTCTATGTGCAACTCAGTATCTAACTCCACTAGACCAACTATCTTGGTTCACGACTGATTTCCTAATTGTGGTGCGACAAGTGGATTTAGTGAAGTTGAGGCTTCGTGATCATTATTTCCTGTCATTACACCTTTGTTTGTTCCATTTAGATTTAATTTATTATTGTTATTGTGATTTGTAAGTGGATCATCAAGATCTTAAGAGGTGCATTTTGAGGGAGACTACCCCGTGAAGGTATTTGGCATAGGTATCATCGAATCTATTAAGAACATATCTATGAAGAGTTGTCTTTGTTCTTTTGGAAAACTTTACATGAACTTATTGTAATTGTGACAAGTCCTAGTGTCATGGCCTCAAATTTTGTGGAAACCACAGTACGAGTTGGGATTATAACTCCTAGGTTGTTGGTTTGGCACGTGTTGTGGTCAAAAATTCTAATTGAACCATTGACTATTAGGATTAAATTTTTGCGTTTGTTGCCTTTGGTTTTGATATCCAATGAGTTCTAACTTGAACTTGATGTCCTGGATTTGTTGTCATTGTTGTTGTTGTTGTTGTGGAGGATTAAAATCCACCACATTGATTGTTGGGGTAAATTTGTTGTTTCATTGATTATTAACTGGTGGAACATTTACAATGTTTGCTTTCTTAGCTTGGTCAGTCACTCCATCTTTTGTCACCCCGTGGTTTTTGTTAAGGATTTTAGGTCCTTGATTGGTGTTTGTGGTAGTACGATAAGTTGTAGAGTGTTTTGGTTGGGGATGATTAACCTCCCATTTGTTCCATATGTCTTGCGACCGCTATCTATCACAGCTTGATCTATTCAGAGAGCACTCTTGAGCACTTCATCATAAGTTCTTAGTGGGAACTTCTTGACTTCTTCCTTTATCTCTACTCGAGAGAATGAAGGAATAAATTGCATAGTTCCATCTGATCCATGTTTGGAGTGCTTCTTTGAAGAATAAAGGATCGTACACCATCTTTGGATGAAATGAGCAATGATTCATTGTGTTCTTTCTTAATATGTAAGAATACCCCGATTCCTATTCTCAACAATTTTTTTATATCAAACGCCTTGATGAACTCTGAAACGAGTTGTTTAAATGAATGTATTGAGGCTTTAGGTATTCTGTAATACCAATCGAGGGAAATACCCTCTAACATTTTGGGGAATATTTTAGCAACAACTCCATCCCAAGGGAGTAGTTCTCGAATGGCCGTGGCATAGGCCTTAATATGTGCATTTGGGTCTCCCTCTCCTTTGTACTTGGGTAGATCAGGGAGAGGTCTTGGAAGCATGACACTTCGTATAGTGAAGTCTAAAGGTTCTTTCAAATATTCTAAATAAGTCCCTATCGCATAGGTTTCGACCATTGATGGTGCTTACTGAGGGGGAGGTGGAATGGGTTGTTGATGTGGCGTAGCATGTGTATTTGCAAGGGCATAAGGAAATCCCTGTGGTTGAGTGAACATGCTGGGAGAAGAGAACATATCTCCATGGGGTGACTTGGAATACATGTTTAAGTATGGAGGAGCATTGCTCAGGAATGGGTTGTTTTGTACTAAGCCAGGAGGTATCATATTTTCCACTGGAACGACATTAGAAAATGTGGTTCTAGTTGGCGTTTGTTGTGAATACTGAGGAGGCATGGCCAATGTGCCTATTCTTGTGAGGAGGTCTACTTGGCTAGGATAATGTGGAGGATTGGAATTTTCTACCGCATGAATTACAAATTTTGACTTTCCTAAGCAAGTTCCAACCCTCTAACCTTTTTGACTAAGGTGAGATGACCTCATTTGGGTGACAAGATACGGTATTTTTCCTTAGTGGTGTTTGTTGTATACCTTGAGGTTGTATAGGCATATGGTACCCTGCTATGAACTGATCATTTCCCTGCCAAGTATCACTGAGGGCATTTCCTATAGGTGGAGGAATGGGTGTGTTTTCTTGGAATGAGACCTCGGGTTGTATTTTCAAACCTCCTATAGGTGGGTCCATACTTTGAGAGTGTTTTTCACTCCTAGCATAACATGTTAAGTATTCATCATCTAAAAATAGATATGGATCTTATTATCTACTAATTTGTGGTTTGAACAATACTTGAGGAGATGAACAAGATTCTCTAGTGAGTGTCATTTTGTTCAAGCCTAAAGGCTCTGGGTTTTTTTGTTTGAGTGAATTGATCCAACTCCTCTATTCGGAAAAGAAGAACTATATCTAGTCTTTTGAGGTGAATTTTGTGTTGAAAACCAGTTAGCTAAATAGTTGTCACCCCATGCTGAGAGCGAGGGTGATGGTTGTCTATTTAGTTGATCGTAGTATGCTTCAAGACCTAAGAGAGGTCTGCCATACGCATCAAATCTTGACATATTCGGGGGGTATATGAATACCCGTAGAATAATGGGAAGAAGTGAAGATGGATAAAACTGAAAGAAGAGTGTGAAAGTGAAGAAATTGTTCCATCAATATCAGGTTCACTAATCTTGGGGGTGAAGCTGATGTGAAGGCTAATGAGGTAGGTAAGATGAAACAGTTGTTTGTTCACGTCGGGTTCACCAATTTTGTATGATGGAAAAGTGACATGTGAGCATAGGAATCTACAAGTAACTCTTCCTCACACCCAACCTCCCGAGGTCGTGCCGAGACAGCCTGTGGGGATGGAACACATGCAGGGTACATATAAGCTAGTTAGGTAATCTTATGTCTTCAACATGTAATAATGGGATCTATGAATCTAAGGCAAAGAAAGCCCTCCTAACCTAAACCAATGTGATATATCATTCGGTGAGGATAGCTGCTCGAAGGCTCCAATCAATATCGAGCTCTGCCGTGATCGATCTATGGGTTATGGGATACGTGGAAGATAACCTATGGGTGCTTCGTATATGTCTCCCGACAAGGTCATGAAAATGGATGGCTAAATGTGTAGTGGATCTTTCATATTTTTATGGATGATTCTGGTCTAGTCCGGAAATCTTTAGCTTGATTAGCTATTATGTTTAATAATGATAGTTGTGTGATAATGTCTAGTGGGAGTGGAGAGGATCTAAACACTAATGTTCGCAAACCAGCGTCAATGTTGGATTGATTTGTAGGCCCATTGGGTTGTGGGACATTTGGATCACAACCATAAGTTCATGGTTGTTTTGGACCTCCTATGGTCATGTGAAGAATCAATCCCTAATTCCGAGTATCCAATAATCGTATGCAATCTCGGCCTCTACGTTTAGAACTAAAAGTTACACAATTTTCTCAGAGTACCTAACAGGTGTTTGGCAACTTGGATACGTAAGCTAGTGTCTATATCAATAAGGAGGTCTCCTGCATCTGGCTATGGGACTAGTGGATCACAACTGAATGTTTGATCTCTTTTAGGTCCTTCTACATTCATACAAATGTCTATCAAGGTAGTATATAATTTGGTTGACTTGACCAGAACGTGTGCACTCTGTCGTCTTCTATGTTTAATCCCCTTAATTGTGAGCTGATTTCTTGTAGGTCTGTTGTTATTCAGAAGACCTGAATTCTGAGATTTTGGTCTATATTAGTTATTGCTGCAACAAGATTGGGTTGTGGCACAATTAGCTCAAAAATGTATTCTTTGGGCTAGCTAGGTCCCATGATTTTCATACAAGATAAACTAATTATGCAAGATATATTTTCAACATATATATATTCCTTTGTTTTTTTATTTTTTTAATAGAATTTTAAATGGAATTGAAAGAACAACTAATCTAATATATTCAGAAAATGAAAACTAATCTAATAACAAAATTATAACAAAGAAGGTAGCCCGGTGTAGATACTTACCTATGCAGTTGTGAGTTTATCCTAAATAACTAGATAGCTTATTAACTTAATTGTAAGATTTTCAATCCTACCTCAGAAGTGAGGAATGAATCATAGCTTCTCAAAAACTATCAATCCCCACAGCTTCCCTGGCAATATCAAAAATGAATTTTAATTGGAACGAAATATTTCACTACTCTATTTGATATATTTTAACTAGAAATTTTGTGAGATAAAACCTAAAATTTGCGAACAATGGAAAATCCAAGTAGTGTATGACTTTGTCCCCTCGAATGATATCCTCCTTCCTTCATGTTCACGTGAATCCGAGAAGATTGTGTATATGCTAGCATTAATAGAAGAAGGTTTTGAACAATGGCAGGTTTGGATATAGACCGAATATAATGCGAGTAGAGAGGGATAGTGCAAGAGATAGAGCTTGGCATTGCAATTCCTAGCGGGATTTATCGCGGGAATATAACGCCAATGTACCGAGAGATTCTAAGTCCAGCTTCTATGAATAACACAACGTGTAACTATAATTGATAAAATCTATAACTTACACTACTTTTCTCTAAACTAATTTGTATGGACATCTATGAACAAGACTAAAGCAAGAAGATTGAATGGCTTCAAAGTAAAGGAAAAACTAGCATGGATGTAAACATGAAACAAAATGAGATCTAAACAAGAAATTGAGAGACTAAACAATGGAAAATGAGAAGTTGAGAGGAATTTTTGAGGGGCCATTCACTTGAAAACAAGCTGGCTATTTATAGATTTCACATTCACCCAAAGGTAACTCTAATCGAACTCTTTTACCATTAAACAATGGAGAAACACTATTCTAGGGGACATAAAACATTAATACAAGCTAAGGCGGTGGAGAAAAGCTGGTGAAATTTGAAAATTACACCAGTCATGATTGAAAGAACGTGCTAGAAAACACGCTGAAGGACTGCCACCCCGAGAAGGGCGGCGGTTTAAATCACTAAGAGGAAAAAAGCTAAGAAATGAAGGGCGGAGGAATAAAACAAAGCACAAGGAACATGGACAAAGATTTTATAGATTCAAACACCTTGTGAGGTGACTGTATCATCATTAGGGCATGTGTAACATTGTTCTTCTAGTGGTACAAGATGCCCTTCAATTTTGGGTGCGTCTGACCACCCGTGGTTGAAATTTTCTCTTCATTAAGCTTGGTCACTTTTTTGGACTTAGCATATAATATGTTTTAAAAATCATGAGGGGCAACACCCCACCATGCTTGACCATCTTTGATTATGTTGGCCTTGGCATATTATAATATTCACCTTTTTGGTGATCATGACATATGATTTAGTTGCCCCTTTAAAATTATTTGAAACAAGCACTTGGGTTTAGACTTTGAAAATCATTTTCAATGAGTAATTCGTTGGACACGTGGGCTTCCACGGTGACTCACCCCTTGGTGACTTGGTCGGTGGAATCAACTCGGTCAAAGTTAACTATAACCTTGGTGGTTTATTTTGAAATTTCATACCTTGTTCTTTGTCGTTGATCTTTGTACCCTGTATGATCGCAGACTGTTGATTTATGACCTATGATTAGGGTTTTGGCTAGCATTTAATGTGGGTGGTGGCATCCAAACCATGGTTAGCATTGGTTGTTGTTATGATTTTAGGATGTTGATCTTGTGTCCTTGGTGTTTTGATGCCGTCAATATCTAATTGTGATTGAGTTCAAGTTAACCCGCTTGGGTGCGGGCAAGAAATGGAAATCGACCTAAAGCACATTCATTTTGGATTTTTCGGTTGTATGGGCAAAGCCCTGGAAATTTTTTTCTCCGATACCATTATTCTATTATGTTGAGATTGGATTTCACCTTGTACTTTAGAGCTCCTTCTCTGCAAAAACTCTCTGTCATATCGGGTTTCACGGTTTCTGTGTAGTGGTCGTGCTTTGGTCATTTTCAAGCTTTTCCTATAAATCCATTTTTCTTTCCACCATGGATGTTACTTCAAGCTCGGTCTGCATTCTATTCTTTGAGATCTCCTCGGTCTATTGGCCACCATAGTCATTTATAGGTGAGATAATCTCTCGTGCACACGTACACTTCTATTTTTTCTTCTTCAAATGTATCACTAAACTCTTGGAAATATTTGTGGGTTTTGTGATTTGTTTCTCCTAATTGACTCCCATGTTCGAAACTTCACATGGGCCTACAAACCTCTCACTTCATCATCCATTTGCTTGAAATTTCTGACCATTTCATTACCTATGGTGAGTTTTTTCTTGGGCCCAATCTACATCATGAATTATAGATCTATATTTTTTGAGTTCTAGGTATCTGTCATGTTCAACGATTGCTAAAATGAATTTCAAAAAGACTCTATGATTACATTTTTTCTGTTATGAAACTCTAATTTACTTTGTTCCCTCCTTTTTTTTATTGTGGTGAACATAGAGTATTTTCTTCTTTTTGGATATTCATACTTCAGCCTCTTCTATGTATGAGTTCTTTGTGCTAGGATAACTATTATCTCATCATCTTTTCAGAATATTGTAGAAGATGGTTATGGTTTTCTTCAAATACGGAGTTATGTACATTATTTGGTCGATTTTGAAATCCTTGGCTCATATTTGTATTATGGAGAATCCATTTATTACAACTCATTTATTTCAGGATCAACTTGATTCTCTCGAAATTTTTGTAGCACCTTTGAGAATACTTGCTTTAATCCTTTTCAAATTGAGATCACTTGATCATTGAATTTCTCCATGAGATGAGTGTTTGAAATGAAATTACTTTTATGAAAATCACATCTATTGAATGCTTGACTGTAACAATATTCTTGACTTTTTGAAAATAATGTACTATTTTCTGAAACTATGCATAACGTATTATTTTCGGAACTCACTAACTCCTGTACATTTGGACAATTCAAGTTTTGTCAAAATGTAGTTCTATTTTATTTTGTGTTTCAATGTTGTACTTGAGCTTCACCTGTAACAAATAGCTTTAATATTATCTTTCCCACAACAACTGAAAATTTATTTTCCCGTAGCAACTGAAGATTTATTTTCCCGTAGCAAATGAAAATTTATCAGCTCGTAGCAACTGAAAAGTCATTTTTTTTTTCAGAAACCTATCTTCATTCCTTTCATTGTGACCCTCTCTTCTAGTCAAACATCATCTTTCAAATTTTTCTTTTTTTTCGTTGCACATGCTTCTATTTCTAGTCTCTCTACTACTATAACTTCATCTACTTCATATGCATTGTTGGAACTTGAGTTACATTCATCCTTTTATTTCATGCACTTGTGACTTGTCTATTTTCTCGTTGGCAACAACCTGTACCTTGACACTTAGAAATTAGTTTAGAAAATAATTAGGCTTTTTTGCCTCTCTTATGTGTATGTATTTTTTTTTCTTTTTCAGCACAATGGATTTTACAATGAAGATGAAGGAGAAATGAAAGGTGGAGATGAAGATGCTTCAATCAAAGAACAGAAACCCCAAGGCAATGATGGGTTCACTCATACTCCTTTGCTTTCTCTTTCATGCATGTGTACCTTTCTTTTCAGTAGTTGTACTTTACTTTTCAGTTACATCCCACGACTTGTGTGGGAAACATTTGACTCTCCTTGTGAATAAAACATTGAATTCTAAAAATGAGTTGTGTATTTCCTTGTGCATTCTAGCTTTTTTGTATGGATTGTATAATGAACTAAACAACTTAGTAACATAATTGAATGTCTTAATCATGAAGGAAATAACGTTGATAGGAACTTTTAACATTCGGTAATGAACTCGATTTCTATTTGCTACTTCAAAACTCAACACTTCACCTAATTTGTAATTTTTCATCTTCATCAAGACAACACAGTTGTCCTTCGGGGCTTTGTGTTCTTTTATTGAGGATGACATGAAATTATAGACTATGTGATCTGTTCTATTTTGAAACAACGCACATAACTGCAGATTTCATTTAATCTTGTAACTAATTCAGCAGTAACAAATAACATAAAAATTACTTAGCTTAGGTATACTTCACCCAAGACTTTTCATCGTAATGATGAAGTTTTGAGCTACCCATTTTTGCACCTGTTGTAAAAATTGTCAAGAGGAGCCATGCATGATCCTTGTCCCAAGAAGGATTGGTTATGACAACAAAAGGAAGGAAGAGACTTCTTAGGTACAACACAAGGGGGAAAAATATGGAAGAGGCCATAAATTGATAGATTTTAATTACAAAATGGGGCGAGACTATTTTGAGCACAAACATAGTAGATAGAAAATATTAACTCCTTATAATAGTATGTTCCTCTTGAATGTTTTCACCCCTTAATGAGGTTAAATAAGACATGTATATATATGATTCCTTTGTTTAAGTTTCATCATTAACAAGTAAAAGGTTGACCAAGGGTGATAAAAGAAGACAAGAAAGAAGTAACATTCGAAAGATAATAAAAAGAGACAAAGAGGACATAAACGCCTAGAGGGGACAATAGCGCCCAAGTGCTCTTGTTCCTAATTTGTGATCTTCTAAAGGGTGCTCAAAAGGTCAGAAAGTGAAATCAAAGCTAAGATATCAACTGGTATGTAAAACTATAAGAAATCAGTCAGAATCAACAAAAATAAAGATTAAAAGGATAAAAGAAATTTCAAAGCAAAGTAAAAGGGTGTTAATGAGTAATTCTCTTGCTTAGGAATCATGTATATAAATGAAGTATTTAGAGGCTAGATGTACATAGTAAGTGCGTGATTTAGTGACTACATTTTCCCCACTTTATGTTGGTGAATAAGGATTCAATAGCATAAAGTAGAAAAGAAAAGCATACCTTGGAGAGTCGAATGAAGATTGTACCCAATAGTGTGTCGAATGAGTGTAGCGTGTTGAATGGAATAGTGCAAGATATGTACCATAAAATTCTATAGAGAAGAAAGGATAAGGATCCTAGGGGTGAATTTTATGTGTGAGGAGTGATAATGATGTGTGTTTTAGTTCCTTAGAATGTTGGATTTATTGAAGTGTGCTTGAGATTTTCTTCATGGTTGCTCATTTTCTTTGCCTTCATTGGGATAGGATAAGACCTACTAAAGAAAACAATTTTAGTCAATTTTATAGGTAAATACAATTGAATGTTAACTTGTAAAACATGTAAAAATATAAATGTGTATTGGAAAAGCTAAATCAAGGGATTAGAGCATACGTGGAGTGTCGAAAGAGAAAGGGATAAGAATTTGTTGCTGCTTGTAGACCTGAAGCCTAGGAGTTGGTTGGAATAGCACAAAGGATTTGGGTGTCCTATCAACAAACTAGGGATTTGAGCATACCAATGCTAAACTTCAGATTTATCCATCGTGTCAAGCTAAAGGAAAGTGTATTGGGAAAGCAGTCTATTTTACCCTACAATCGTCAATGCTTCCCTACGGAAAAGTGTAACTTCAAATGATCACAAACATGATTTTTAACTAGCCTTGGGTGATACATAGGTTCTAGGAATATCATTGTCCTACATATGCCTTAGGTTTCATTCCTTTATTTTGTTCCTTCTTTAGTTCCTTAGTTAGTTATTGGTTCATGTTAGTAATCGATTGTAATTTGAGATGGTTGTGTAACCACTAAAAACTTAGAAAATTGTGACTGTGCAACTATTGAAACTATCTTGTAACTATTGTTTCCCAGGGAAAGGAGCACTTGTGTGGGACATTAGTGCCTATGCATTCCTATTTGTTCTAGGTTCTATTCTATATTTGTGCATTTTGGTTGAGTATGTTTATGGGCTTTTTTGTAAATGTATATGTTCTAATCATGATGTCTATGTTTTTGTAACTACTTTATGTAACTATTGGGAGGGTGAAAAGGTTCACCTGATGGTTTCCCCACTTATTTAAGGCATGTGAGATGCAAAAATGTGAACAAATCCCAAATGAGGAAGATTGAAACTCAGGTGCACATCTGATATAAGAATCTTGTGGGGGAATAGGAATTATGTATGGTAGTTAGCATAGTGCAAGAAAAATAAGAGGAAATGCTAGCATACAAGTGTTAGTGACAAACAAGAAATGCACATTGAAATAGAAAATAGTAAAGGAATATGGTAAAACAACAACACATGGACACAATGAGTAATTGGTTGCATACATGGTACACTACTAAGAATGTCACAAGACAATCCAATCTGTCAAGACTTGTGAAAACAAGGTAACAAGAAAACATGGGGCACAACCTACAAATAGTGACAAATAAAGTACAAACAAATCGACAAACATAATTGGAAGGACTGTCATAGGGATAATGCTACACATGAAGCACCCGTTATCATGTTAGGAAAGATAAATAATATGCGATAATTTAATATCTAAATATAGGAATGAAAATGTGAAATATTGTATATATAAAACTTGATAGTAAGTGAAACAAGGTAGATGCTCACAGGATCCTCCATGGGACTCGTAATGGAAAGGGCCAAACATAATACATATTGTAATAACTTGTAAGTGACATGCATTCACCTCAAACTACCATGTGAATGTGAATGTGAATGTGTGTATGAAAAATCTTAAAGCATACTATGAACCATAGTAATTGTTATCACAAAAAGTAGCATCTTGGGATTATGTGTTACTGAGATCCATAATTTTTGCTAACATGGGACCATCTCTCAAGTTGTGGGACTTGTTACTTGATATGGACCTCTCTGGAGAAGGAAAATTCCTCTACCTAAATCTAATGCTAACACTACTCCTAAAGAAGGAAATGTAACTAACTAATCCTAAACTAACCATTCTAAGGGACCAGGGAGAGAGAGAGGGTTAGAAAGATGCATGAAATGGAAATCATAAGCTAAAAGGTGGGTGATAACACTAAAAAGGTGGATATTCTCTATCGAGGGAAAGAGATAAGGAAATGGAGAAGGGAGAGGTTAGACATAAGTGACACAAACCCAAACTTCATTCACCATCTATTCTTTGTGAAACACGGTAATATAAACCTACAAATGAGAAAGACATGCACAAATAAAACAACAAGAATTTAGAGGAAAGGAAATATAATAAAACATGAGCCAAGGTTGAAATAACACCACAAAATAGAGATTTATTGTTTTCAAAATATGCATAGTTCATTACATGTGAAAAGAGGCACAAGAACAATTGTCGGACCAAAAATTAAGGTTCAATGGCTCACAACTACTCAGAACCATTTTGACATAGTTCCTTTACGGTTTACAACATCCTCCTTTTTAATAATTAAATATTTTATAATATATAGTTATAGACAAAAAAATCATTCACTTTAGACATTATTTAGTCTCAGTCTCATACTACTATTTAGAAGTTTTTGAGTGAAGAAAGTACTAATTAACCCCATCTTTTGGCCATCTTGTTTTGTTTTATTTTATCATTCCCGACCTCTTGCACCCATATGCCCAATCAAATTTTGTCATTTTCATTATTTTAGCCTTGGCTAGGGCACCCCGATTAGTACTAGGGCACCCATGGGTGCTCTGGTCCCCACCAGGGCATTTCGATCCTTTTTATCTTTCTAGCCACTTTGTGGGCTCTTTCTAGCAGTTTTTGGTATTTATATTTTTGGTGGTTGGCCATTTCGGGGTTAATTACAAAATTATATCAAGAGAACCCTATAAATATAAAGTTATGAGACCATAATGAGGGACCAAGCACTAGTCACTATTATCATCCGCCTAGATTTTCATTCATTTGGAGATCGTTTGCATCCATTAGCTCCATCACAAGGACAAGGATGGTTGATCTGCATCACACAAGCATAGGGGAGGGATTCTACTCTATTATATGCACACATTCTATTACATTTTATACATATAGTTATTTCTTACTACTTCACAAAGTGAGACTAGAACAAGAGCCCCTAGGGAACACGATACACACACACATACACACCAAAACTACATTTGGGTCCGAAATGTAATACACCACTCAGTTAGTAAGCCCACTATTGTGGTGACTAAGGTCATTTTGACCCATTCATTTACATTCTTCTTTTTTAGGGTTTTGATAATCCTCTTTGGTCTTTTGTAGGTCTTCTATATATCTTGGATTATCAACAACACCTAGTAAATGCACCTAGTCTAATGCAACAAAACAGTTAGGCTTTTAGACCATCATCGAGGCATGTGAAACTCGTTCTAGACCTTTTACACGAACAAGGCACCTTTGATTCTGTAGATAAGAATGCCCATAGGCACCCTAGTCCCTCTCCAATTTCTCCAGTCCAGCTAGATAGCTTGGATCCATCCTTTTCGGGACCTCTGCACAGTCATTCCTACTTCGTGTTCCTCCAATCATTTCTGAGACATAGTCCAATGAACTTCTCTAATAAGACAAGTTCATTATAACTCTCTTGGTAATCTAGGGTTTTAGTATTTCTAATTTCATAGTTGCTTGGGTCATTTACATGTCGTTCTAGATCAGATTAACTACAATATATTTTCCATTATTATTTAATCATTTTGGTGAACCCGACTCGATCATTCACGCTTCTAGATTCTTCATTCATTGCTTGTCATCGTAGGGTTTGTTCATCACGAGTATCTCAATTAATGATTATTTGCTTGAAAATCCTGATTTACTACATAGAGTCCAACATTTTCTTTCTACTACTCACATTCGTGCTGACATGCATCCAGACTCAATTTATCAAGCATTTGCCAATGCATTTTCTTCACATATAGTATTCAAGTCTAACCTTCCCGTTGACATTCACACTTTTGATAATGACCCACCTCTACATATCATATGTCATATTCATAATGTAGTTATTAAGCGCACTTTGATTGATAATGGGTCTGAACTTAACTTGTGTCCTATGTCATTCCTTTAAGTTTTGGGTATTTCCACTCATGACATTATCCCATCTAGTATTTCACTATGTGCTTATGATGGTTCGTGTATCTATGTCTCAGTCACATTACATTTCCCATCACTTTTGGTCCCAAGATTGTCCACACTATCTTTTTCATTGTTGATTTCCCAATCTCCTACAACTGTCTACTTGGTAGGCCATGGCTTCATGTCATGCAAGCTATCACCTCTACCGTACATAATTGTGTAAAATTATTACATGAAAGCATTGAGTACACCATTTTTTGTGACCATGATCCATTCCAATATTGTGACTGGGATCCTAATACTAGTCTTCCTATTCCATGCACAAATATTATAGATGAGCCCCAACCTAGGGAAGAACCACCTCACTTACCACCACTGGAAGATACCATTTGTGTGATAGATGTAATTTCTTTTGTGCCACCTGATACTACTACTACTATGATTCCTTATTAGGGGCATGTCTAGTCTATGGACATTGCTCTATCACCTACACTTTCACATGTACCACCTACATTAGCATGCCCACCATTCACTTGCACACTCTTCATGAATGAATCATATTGGGAACATATTCCATTTGATCCTACATGCGATCAAACTTTATGCACACATGATAGTTTAGCTCATCTAGGTTTTTTTAGGATCTTTATCCTCCTCCTCATGATTCTCATCTCTATTATGGTTTCATCACTATTACTACTGCTTATGGGTTATGTGTCTTTCATCTTATTGTCTATCTATTGTACACTCCTCATTCTTCACCACTTACATTAGGCCAAGCATAGATTGATTATATTTGTGGATCTCTCAATCCTAATCATATAAACATCTCTTTCCCTAGGCCTTTTGGATGTATCTTCATTTGCAATAGTTATTTTCTAGGTTATACACAAAATCTCACTCATTGGTATTCGTATAGTTTTACACTTCCCCCATTTACTAATGAAGAATACACCATGGGTATGTATAACTTATGCCTCAATGGCTCTTTACATGATCAACCAAACATTGTTAATTATCAAGTCACCAATTCTCATCCATTCGAATTTGATCCTGAAAATGATGATCTTCTAGATGAAATCAAAAGTTTACGTTCTTCATCCTCTATACCTAGGGGGAATAACATCTCACACATCCCCCCATTACATTATAATCAACACATCTCTCATTATAGAGACCTATAATTAAGCCCAAGCAATTTAAATACTTAAATTGCCCTAATTATCTCCTTTCTCGCAAATTGATGACATATTGTCAATAACGCTCATCTTCTCTTCCATTGTCGTTAATTGATTACATTACGCTAATTAATTAATTCACCTATCCAAAACATACCCTAATTAACGACCCTTCATTAATCAACACCTTCTATCTAGTCTAATTAATTATTATTAATTAATTAGCTTCGGTTCTCCTTAAATCAATAAATCACTATTTAATTAAATTCCCTCACTAATGGTCCAAATCACACTAAGATCCATATAAAATCTTATAAAAGCTTGCACATGTATTAATTAATCATCTTGATTAATTAATACATCCCCTTTATCCACATGAGCCACTTGAGGACAAACTAAACCCTCCTAAAGTTAACTCAACCCCATCTAAACCCCCCTTATCCATAACTAACTCTACATCTCCATTAGTCCCACATTCATGAGGATGTGTTGAATCCTTTATCCTTTGGGCTATATAAACAACCCTCCCTCAAGAGACAAAAGAAAGCACATAGTTTCATACTAATAGCCTTTTGTCATTCTTGAGCCCTCCATCCTCCATTCTTGAAGAGCTAAGCCTCACACCCAAGCATCCATTGAAGGATCAAAGCAAGCAAATATGATTTGATTGCCATTTGGACTACTTAGGTTCATTTTAAATGTTTAATTAGGCAATTAAGGGGAATAGAGTTCATTAATTTACATTATGTTTTGATTAATTCAAAGTTATTAATGTTAAGGGTAGGACTTGCTCATTTCTTCATCATGATGGTGCATATTTCTCATTTTTAGCTAGGTTAGGAAGCTATTTCTAGGTGGTAGTTTTCTTGCTTTAAATTTGGTTAAAATTGTAGAAACACTTGCACACACTCATTTTTACATTATCATTCATTCACATCCTTACATCGTACTACATTATGCTCCTAAGCACTCGCGCATACCTCATTTTAAAATCATCTCATATTGCATAGTCATACACACGTTTTCACGTCGTCATTACCCAATTACACACTCTTGTGCTTTAGTTCACACTTGACTATTAAGGGATACATACCACACATGAAACCCACACACTTCATAATAGGTAATACACATCGCGATTCTTCACACATCTTACGTCATACATCGTACATCATATAATCTACATTTAGATTACATCATTTTGACCATTACATATTTACATATCATACATACTTTACACATCATATTAGTGTTCATCATACATATGTCAGACCCCTATTATCTATGAGTCTAGCATTACATCCTACTCATTCTACATACTGCATAATGCACATCTCACATTATTAGCTTATCTACACATCTTACATTACATACCGCACATCACATATTACACTTTGTTACACATCATATGGTCTTCTATCATCATTGCATATATTACATCTTCTTATATGCGTTGCACTCACTACTCTATGACGTACTTTAGTTCCTTGGTCCATACTTGAATGTTGAGGGTCTACTAATCAAATGGACCTTATTATCATTACATGTTGATCATTCATTCTTTCTTCATGTGACATTCCTAGGTTAGTGACATATGCTATAGGCTAAATGGTCACTTGTTCCCATCATCTTGTAGTGGTATACACTTTATGATACATCACCACTCCCTCTATTCATGTTGTAGTGATATAGTCTTTAGGCTACATCATAACCCACTCAATAAATTTCTTGTGATCACTTCGGCTATAAGGTCCATGCACACATTGTTACTAGGTTGAATTTCACCAACACACATACACACTCATCACAACGCATCGACACAACAAAGATTTTTACCATTTCTCACCGACGCACTCTTGTTTACAAGTCATTCTTGATCTTGAAGGGGAAAAAATGAAACTCACCGCATAAAATTACATTCACTCGTGGGGAGCACATGGTCCATATCACTCCATTTTGAGTTCCATTCCATCCATCCACAAATTTCTAGTTAGATTACTTGTATGTCATTTATCTATATCATCCACACATGTGCATTCATGTCTTTTTCTAGTTGTGATCATAGATACAGGTCTCTTACACACATCATGGATGCTCACCTTTACCCTTCCTACACTGGTCTCTAGGGGCATTCACATTCATCTCTCATAGGTGTTATTGTATCATTTTGTACTTAACACTATACATTCTTTATTTATACATGCTTTTTGACATACTAGTTATCTTTTAAACATGTTAGCATGGTACTTCATGTGCAACATTTGTTATGCAGAGATATTTTCTTCCATACTTGTTTGTTATATTGTCTGATATTATTTGCTCTTGTTTGTGGGCCTTGCCCTATGTTTGGTGTGCAAACTTATTTTTTGTATGTATCAATAATGACATTCTCGTGTCTTACGAAATCATGGTGATGTCCCATGTTTTTAACCGACTTTGTGCAGCCTTACTCTACCTACTTGCATGTTCACATTACTACTTTTCTTTGTATTTTATATACTATTTGCATAGATTCTACACTATTTTCTATATGCATGCTTTTTCATACTAACACTTGTCTTTGGCTTGCCTCTTGTTTGTGCGTGCTTTGGTTTCTACCAAGTGTATTTCCTTCCACCCTATGTAGGGAAGAGTTTCAGATTACATATAGTTGGCCCTCTTTTGGGGCCGCATTCTCCTATCAATGACGTCACATACACCCCCTAAGAGGGGGCAATCATTTGGGATTTACATACTACACAACACTTCTACATTGGTTCATTTCAGTGCACTTTCTACCCTTAGCATTGTGGGTTACATACAGTGAGTGGGTTCAAACTAGTCTACGAACCCCGTACACAATGGATTTTACAGGACATGGTGTCCTTAGCATTATGGGAAGTAGTTACAGGCTAGGAGGTTACAATGGGTGTGCCTCCCTACACTACTTCAACCAGTGGCATTGGATCACCCAAAAACTAGGACGTACAAATATCTCTTCACACATATTTAGGGAAATAGTTATAGGAAGGAGAGTAATGCATCTTTCTTCCTACACTTCTTTGGCTAGGGTGATGTGAGAATGCCCAAAAAACTTGTAATACAAGATATCCTTCTACAATCTCTTTCTCAACATGGATCATGTGCACATGTTTCGTTTACATTTTTCATTTGCATATTTTACATTAACATACTTTTACATGTGTCTTTTACATTACATTTTTACACATACATACATACATATTTGACTACTTGATCACTTTCTCCTTACAGGTCCAGCTATATGAGAAACAAGCAGTCAAGTAGGGGAAACAAAAACAACATCAACAAGAACACTTCATGGCATCACACACCATACTAACTATGGAGGTACATCACACACATTAACAACTACACATGTGTTTCCCCTAGGTTTACTCTCATCAATTTTTGTGATTTTTCATCTTTAGTTTCCACACTCCATCATCCTTTTGTCATTTCATGCTTTGTCTAGTCCTTCAAAGAATTTTCTACTACAATCTTCATGGATATCAGGTACGAATCTCTATCTAATTTATGTTACCGAGCTTTCCACTCACCAACATAAGGTGGAGGAAACTATCAACACAAAATCATGCACTTTAGACATTATTTAGTACCAGTCTCATGCTACTTTTTAGAATGTTTTTGAGTGAAGAAAGTACTAATCAACCCCCATCTTTTGACCATCTTATTTTATTTTCTTTTGTATTATGACCACTTACACCCGTATGCTCAGTCAAATTTCATCATTTTGTGTTATTTTAGCCTTGATTGGGGCACCCAGATTAGTCTTGGGAGCCCATGGGTGCCCTAGTCCCACCAAGGGAACCCCGATACTTTTTTATCTTTCCCTCTACATTTTGGGCTCGTTCTAACCATTTTAGATCTTTATCTTTTTTATGGTCAGCCATTTGGGGTTAATTACGAAATTAGATCTAGAGTACCGGATAAATATAAAGTTATGATACCATAATGAGGGACCAAACTCTAGTCTCTACTATCATCTACCTAGAGTTGCATTTAGTTAGAGATCATTTACATCCATTATCTCCATCACAAGGACAATGATGGCTCATTTGCATCACACAAGAATAAGGGAGGGATGATGTTCTATTCCATGCACATATTCTATTATAGTTTCTACATCTAGTTATTACTCATTATAAGGCACATGTGCACCAACAATCTACATTGAATTCACCTGCAAAGCACATGGGCATCCTACAAGACCATTACTATGTTTATTTTGTCCTACAGAAGGAAATGAAGCCATACTTCATCAATTTTGGTGGTTGAACCATCTAATTTGATTGTTTGCATGATCACGAATGTTATTTTCTCCCTCAAAATTCATGTTTTCAATTTTGACCTACCAAATGACACCAACATTAGATTTTGATGATGTCAAGTTGAAGGGCTTGAGGAGAGATTTCCAATGAAATAAATTTTGTCTGATTTGGAGATCTTGAACAAAATATATGGTCATTTGAATATTTCCATGTTGGGGAGCACAGGAAGTTGACAAATGGTATCCTTTGATTGGACCCAAATATTTCCTTTGTCTACGTGTGCACTGCTTTTCCCTTTTCCACATGTTCACATTTCATTGGTTGTAGGTTAGGTGGACCTGAAATTATTTGAAATTTGGCTCATTCTGGGGACTTTACATCCATGGGAGCCCATCACCTAAAAGGTCACTAGAATATTGACACATGTCCACTACCGGTCATCAATATTTGGCCACTTGTCATCCCCATCTCCATCGTGTTTCCTTGTTGACTTATCTTGACCAAATCCCAGAAATGAAAGATTATTAACCACGGTTGATTCCACGGGCTTCACATCTATCAGGTGTATCTACCTTGGAGTGTGATGGAATTCCACCATGTGTCCACCTTGGACCATCAATCAAGTTCCATCTATCGGCTTAAAATCTGCCATGTGTTTGTTGACCGAATTTGACCAAAATTAGACCCAACACTCTTTATCCATTCCAACTTATCCTGGGGACTTGAGGCTCATTAGGGTCCATCACCTCAATCTTTTTAGAATGGCAGCACGTGTCCTTCTTAGACTCTTGATTAACTTTCATCTGTTTTTGCCTTGTCATGTGACCTTTTACCTACCTTGACCCAATCTCAAACCCGAAACTCTATAGAATGCAGATTATTCTACGGACTTGAAGTCTGTTGAAGCCAAAATCTTTGAGGAGATTTGGAATCCCGCACGTGGCCCCCTATCTCGATGCTTAACATTGAATTTTACAGCCAAATGAATGGCGAGTCAATGTTGTAAAGTGGCCTATTAATGAGTTAGTTAAGTCTCCTTGGATTTTTGAAAGCCAACATGACCAGTGCTTTTAGAAGGGGAATTTGATGGCTGTTTGAACGCATTTTACTACTTCAAAATGGATAAGTCCATTTTTAATCTTGTTAAAGCCAAAATAACCCGGGGTAATTTTGGATAACAATTTGGTGACCTCTCGGGCTAATCTTCCTGCTAGATTAGATCAGTATACTTTATGAAATCCATTGGGCATGGATTTAAGCCCAAAAATTCAAATAAATTGACATGAACTTAAAAAGTTTCTCACCCCTGAGCCATTCTTGAAGCACAAAATGAACTTAGCTGATATGTGAAGATCTAAATGATCTTTGAAACTTATCCATCTATCCATTTTCGTCATTAAACTGCTCTTCCTGAATTGGAATGTGAAAAAGCAACAAGGCCACAAAAACTATGTACAAACATGAAAAATCATACATGTCCCAAATGGAAATAAGAAGAGTGTGCACAATGTAATTATTTTCCACAAAACAAACCTACCTACTCTACTCTAACCAGAGGTTAAGAGAAGATAAAAAATCTGATATAGGTGGGGAGAAATAACTTCCCTTTCTTACAAGTTTAGACCTTATGTTTGATTTGGCATTGAACATGGTCATTAGTAAGAGTGAAAAATTGATCTCGAAACCAATTCTCCACCCAATTCTTCAAAGTATTAACTATAAAAAATAAATACCTCCTTTAGTTACTCTACATTTGTTTATAGGTGTTAAACTGATCTTTGGCACATTAAAGTTCATCCTCATGCTTTGAAGTGAGCATGACCAATGGCAACTCTCCTTTTGGCTCTATATTAGCAATATATGTGATTGGGCATGGGATGATTCTTTTAATTTTCCCATCTTCTTTGTAATTAACTCCATTAATGGAGTTGGTTGATACACTTTCCTCCTCATAGTGCATGTCTATAAGATTTTTGGAATTTATATTTCTTCTTTTGCAAACAACTATGTTTCCACCCTTGTGTTCTCATGCTCTACTTCCTCAAACAAGAAGCTAGAGAGCTCAAACTCATATTCTTTGAAATACTGAGGCCCTTCTTGGTTACCTACAAGAAGTAACTAATGATGTCCTTGGCGTATCACCGTAACCTTCCAAAAGTGCAAGTAAGTTCTAAACATGAAAAGTAATGAGGATCATCGCATTCCATGAAAGTACCTTGGTCAATTTCAATAAATTCTTCCTCAAGGCCTTGGGTAGCACTAGTGTTCAAAAACACTTTCTCCTCCCCTCCACTTCCAATCTGATTATCCTTCACATCTTCCTGATTCTTCTTGACATTCAACACCTCCTTTTTCACATTTTGGATCCTCTCATCCTCCCAATTTGAATAAGAGAAATCTTCAACATATATGGAATTATCATCTTTGGTAGAAATGGTTGGAGAAGATGCATAAACAAGGGGATGTTTATTTGTTTCAAATTTGGGCTGATATTATGATGGTCAAGAGACCCGATTTGATCAATTGGAGAAGCCAAATGATCCTCCAAAACATGCTCCCTACTTTTTTGTTTTTCATTCTCCAAAACAAATGCATTATTTTTCCTTAAGCCTTTTTGTTTAGATTGTACCATGGGATGCTCCTTTTCTCCAAAATCATAACAGACCTCTTATTATTGTAGGATAACTTGATTTAATGGTTGGTAGGTAGAAGGTAGGGATAACATGTGAAATACCACAACTTTTAAAAACATTAGTGCATGGTTTAAGAAAGTTGGGTAATGCCTTGGGTGGAGATGGGAGGAAATTTTGCAAAGTTTGGGGAATGTTTTGGGCATGATAAACTTGTGGAACATCAAATGAAGGACAAGAAAGAAAAGGATATTCATGCTTTTGAAAAGGAACAATGGATTTTTCATTTTTAGCACAAGGGGAGGGAAGCATTTGAGATGGTGAGGGAAGACTTAAAACAAAAAATATGTATTTTATTTTTCCAGCATGAATGAGAATTTCCTCGGCTTGTGATGCAATGAAAAAATCTTAAGGAAGATTTCTTCCTCCTAGGTATTGAATTAATACAACCAGATCAAAATCAAAGGACTTCAAATAATACAAGAATTCCATACTTATATGGGGGTCTAAATTCTTGAGGAATTCAATGATAGGTCCTTGTAAATTTGATGTTGAATAAGAGATAAATCCATGGAGCCCACTCTATTTTTTTGAGATGTTCCATGAGGAAAATGACATTTGTGTCCTTCTTGAACTGAATATGTAGGTGTTCTCCTAGTTGATTCTATGTGGAAATGGATTGTGGAGCCAAAATATTATACCAATATCTTTCTTTTCCTTTGAATGATGAAACCAGAAGTCTAAGGAAAATGTTTTCTTCTATGATATTGTTAATGGCACAATGGTTTAAAATATCCTGAATATGATCAATGGGATATTGTTCTCCATTTTTAAGGAAGAGAGGCAACGTTTTGGGGACATTTTGGGAATATCATCCCATTGTTGTAAATGGATAGGGTTGGATCTGAAATGTGAGAATGGAATATATATTTGGAGAGCCATGAGAAGATAGGGGCATGGAAATGAATGAGGGGATGGAGGAAAAGTTCTGAAACATGAGAAAATGAGTCTATTTGAATTAGTGGAGTCCTCGGATGTGTTAATAATCTGCCTCTAAAGGATGAATACCATCAAGAACACATCAACCTTTGATGGTACAAAGTTGTAAAGATATTCAATATTTGTCCCACTAGGCATGCCAAAACTATTATCACAAAAGAGTAACACCCTAGGATTATGCATTGTAGATCCCTACTTTTTTCTAACATGAGACCATATCTCAAGTTATGGGACTTGATACTTGAGATGGACCTCCAAAGAAGGTTGGATTCCTCTACCTAAATTTAATGCTAACACTACTCCTAAAAATGGAAATGTTCCTAACTAATCCTAAAATAACCATTCCAAGAGACCAAAGAGAGAGAGATTATTAGAAAGATGCATGAAAGGAAAATCCTAAGCTAAAATGAGGTGGTAGCATCGAGAAAAGGGCGGAGATGCTCTATTTAGGGAAAAGAGAAGGAATTGGAGAAGGGAGAGGCCAGACATAAGTGACATAGATGCAATCTTCAATCACAATCTATTTTATATGAAACATAGTAATATGAAAATTCAAATGAGAAATACATGTAAAATTACAGCAACAATAATGAAAAGGTAAGTAAATATAATCAAACACGAGCCAGGGTTAAAAGAACACCACCAAAAAATATTTATTTCTTTCAAAATATGCACAATCCATTGCATGTGAAGAAGAAGTCATAATTACAATTTACAAGCCCAAAATGAAGGTTTGATGGCTCATAGCTGCTCAAAACCATTTTTACATAGTCCCTTTTTAGTTTTGGAACATCTTAATTTTTAATAATGAAGGATTTTACAATATATAGCTCATAGAGAAGAGGGAAAAAAGAGAAGCACGACTTTTGAGCTTTTAACCACCAACAATCTGCATTAAATTCACCTACAAAGCACATGGGAACCTTGTAAAGCCATTCCTATGTATATTCTATCATACAAAAGGAAATGAAGCCATAATTCATCAATTCTGGTGGTTCAACCATATCATTTGATCATGTTTGTGTTCAAGACTATTCTTTTCTACCTTAGAAGCCATTTCTTCCATTTTTACCCACCAAATAACACCAAAACTAGATTTTAATGATTCCAAGTTGAAGGGCTTGAGGAGAGATTTCCAATGATATAAATTTTATCTAATTTGGATCTCTTGATGAAAAGATATGGCCATTTGAAGATTTGCATGTCCAGAGCACATGAAGTTGACAAGTGGCACCCTTTGATTGGCCTCGAGAGATTTCTCCGTCTACATGTCCACCGATTTTCCCTTTGCCACGTGTTTACCTTTCATTGGTTTTGGGGTTGGGTAGGCATGAAATTCTTTGAAATCCACCTTGTTCGGGAGATTTATGTCCGAAAGGAGCCCATCGCCTAATAGGTCACCGAAATGGTGACATTTTCCCCATTCCAGGTTGTCGATCACGCGCCACTTATCATCCCCATCTTGACCATGTTTTTTTGTTGACATGCCTTGACCCAAGCCCAAACAAAAATATTATTAACCTCGGTTGATTACGTGGGATTCACATTCGTCTCGGCACATCTGCCTTGGAGTATGATAGAATGTTTCCATATGTCCACCTTGGATCATTGATTACATGTCATATGTTTGTCTTAAAATCGGCATGTGTTCACCGACCTCTTTTGATAAAATTTGTATCCGATGCCCTTCATCCATTCTAGATTTTCCCGAGGACTTGAGGTTCATCGGGGTCCATCACCTCGAGCTTCACAAAAATGGTGACGCGTATCCTCTTTAGACCATTGATTTGATGCCATATGTCATCACCTCCACCCGCCATGTGTTCTTTTACCTACCTTGACCCAAGCCCATACCTCCGAAATTCTATGAAATCTTTCTTATTCCATGAGACTTGGAGTCCTCCGAAGTCAAAATATTTGAAGAGAGCTAGAATCCCACCACATGGCCCACTTTCTTATGATTGAAATTTAATTTGATGGCCAAATGAACATCATTCAACTTTTTAAAGTGTCACGCCAATGAATTACCTAAGTCTCTGCATTTTTGAAAGCCAACGACCCGGTGATTTTGTAAGGGGAATTTGACAGCCATTTGAACATATTTTACCCATTAAAAATGAATAAGTCCATTTTTAGTCTTATTAAAGCCAAAAATAACCTAGAGGTAATTTTGGATAACAATAACATGATAAGAAAATGTGCAACATATAGTAGTATAAGTAAGGAAGAATGCATCTAATCAAGATATAAGTTACTATTTTTCGAATTTAGATTATAAATATCTAAAAGGAAAAGTAGCTAGAAGGGAGGAATAATGATGCCCCGGTGTGCATGCAAAGAGAGGTCCATATGAAGAAACCCTCAATAGCTAAGTATAAACCAAGAACACGAGTGCATCATCAGGTGGTGCAGGGGAATTATGATGCCCCCAAGTGTGAATTCTAAATGGATCTATGTGAGATCATCGAAAATATCATCTAAACCTAGAAAAAGCCAAAATATCTAGTTCGGATGCATGATATACAAATTATTTGGGTTTTCTATTGAAAATTCTTGAGACATAGAGATCATACATGCCCATAACATATTCTTCATCAGTAAATGGTGTACTAGGGAACTTGAGTACATTACATTATATCACATTAGGAGAGTAATAAAGAATGAATAATTATGAATAGTAGTAGACTTAGAAGCAATTGGAAAAGTGAGAAGAGTATTATGCCGATCAATAGTACCACAAATGTAATGGAGCGAAGAATGTCTCGAGAGTAAGGGGATAGGGATGAGGGTCAAGTGCAATCCAAAATTTCATGTGGAAGACACATGGTCTTAGATATTCTAAGAGGAAGATATAATATTGATATTAAGAGTGAGGTACAAGAAAAGGGATGATATTAGTAGGAGTAAAGCCCAACTGGGTGAGGCCATCATACGTGCAAACATTTTTAGTGTAAGTAAAATCATAAGGGACATCCTTCAAATACTTGTGTTGAATTTATAAAAGTAAAGTAACAAAAATCAAGAAATGACATGGGATAATAAATAATAGTAACATTATGACCATGACTACTAGATGAGGAAAAGGGGCCGCATGGGGGTAAATAGGATTTAAAGCATGTAAGATATTAGAATAAAGAATCATAGTAGTAGTGGTGGTTTGAGTGGTGAGATGTTTGACTTGATATTCACCAAGAATGATAGTAATATAGTGAGTATGAAATATAGACCCATAAAAATCCATGGGAGTGAAATCCAAATCAAGCAAGGTATTATCAGTGATCTTGACAATATCAACAACAACATCATCGAATCACCGGTCTTTACTAGAACTATTGTTTATAATTTTCTAGGGGTAAGGAACTAGACAAAAAAGGGGGATGAGAGGATGTGGAAGGAGAGATGAGATCAATAGTGGGAGTTTGAATAGAGGAAGTGACAAAAGGTGGAGGAATGTGAGTAGAATCTATATATTCCCCAACATCATATTTATCAAGATGGTGTGAGGGATTAGGTTCAATGAGAGGGATGACCATGGAGGTGGTAGAGTCCACGTAGAAATACTTGAATGGTTTTGGATCATTGGTAATAGTATGCTCATAGCCATTAAACATAAAATTGACACACCGATAAACACTAGAAGGAACAACTTGCATAACATGGATCCAAGGTTGTCTAAACAACAAATTGTCTTATAATGGGGAATCCATGACATAAAAGAGGGTGTGAAGAGTACAATGTCATAATTGCAACTCTAAAGTGATAATACCAATGCATGTAGGTCCTTTGAACTAATATTCCCTAGTGTCGTCGTGCATAAAGAGATAGCAAGATACAACTACTTTTGTCCCAAATGTAAATGTGTGGTAGGGAATTTATAATAAATCATCCTATTAAGTGAAGTACATAGTCCAAAAATGCAATGCTTGGTATATTATATCGAAAATATTATTTTCTTGTAAAATTACATTCCTTTTGAATGATTTCCTCCTTAGTGATGTTAAATAAGACATGTTTATATATGATTATTTTTCTAAAGTTTTTTCATTAATAATTGAAATTCAAAAGGTGTGATAAAAGAAGACAAGAAAGAACTAACATTTAAAAGATTAAAAAAGAGACAAAGAGGACAAAGGAAACAAAAGGAAACAATAACACTCGAGCGATCTTATCCTTAATGTGAGGTCTTGTACAGGTGCTCAAAAGGGTAGAAAATTAAATAAGAGCTGAGTAGTACATCAGCTAGTATACAAAACTATAAGTTTTCAACTAGAAACAACAAGCAATAAAGATGAAAAGGATAAAAAAATGTGAAATTAAAGTAAAATGGTGTTAACGAGTAATTCTCTTGCTTAGGAATTATACATATAAATGAATTATATAGAGGCTAGATGTACATAATAAGTGTGTGATTTAGTGATTACACCTCTTAATAGACCTAAGAGGTAGTCACATAACAACGAAGTGATTTTCATAAACCCTCAAAATAAGAGAATTCAATGATAAAGTGGATCAAAAAAATCTACTTACATGATGGGATTATCTCCAAGAATAATAAACAAATTCCCAAGATAATCTTAACTCATTTTTATAGTGTGAACTAATACTCTCTACACTCTATTGATACCAAATTAGACAACCTAAAGTTCATTGGTAATCGACAGCTGAAAATAACTAGAATAGATGGATAATTTATAGATAAAATAGGCCCGGTGTAGAACACAACTCCAATACCCTCTTTAAGTATAAAATTGGGAGTGAGAGATGAGAAAGGATAAGAACTCGGACCAAAATATGGGTTTACGGAAATTAGGCTATATAAGATGCCCATTTACAACAAACTACAATTTTTTTACCATGGATGAAAAAGTCATAGCAAGGTACAAAAAAACTAGTGAAAAACAACAAAGTGGAGACAAAAATTTCTTGTTTTAAGACATCGTAAGAATCATGGATCAAAACTCATATAATCTATGAAGAAGATGTTTGACATAAATTATGATATGGAATTACTAGTCAAACAAAAAATATAACTCGACATTGTGATACAACAAAATAGATTCACTTTAAAAAGAGGTAAACATCAAATAATAACTAAAGAAAACTATCAGAATTGGTGTGGATAGTGTAAATAATCATCAAACTAAATTCTATCCACTAAAAAAATACGGTGTGCAAAAACTAATAACAATATCCAAGGTAAGGACATAATACCCAAAAGTAAGATCTTCACCACACCCCCCTCCCATATTGTTGAATGGGTGGAGTGACATAAAAAATATCTCAAGAAGATGACCTTGGTAGTGATGGGAAATTAATGAAACTAAAGGAGTGGAATATAATCATTTTTGTGAACTCAACCTCGATCTTCACTTTTTTATGAATCTCATTCTTTGCTTATCATCCTAGAGTCTATTCATCATGAGTATCTTAATTAATGATTACTTGCTTGTTAATCCTGATTTAAGACATAGAATACAACATTTCTTTTCTACTACTCACATTCCTACTGATATGCATCCGCATTTGGTGTATAACACACTTTTCGATGAATTTTATCAACATATTGATTCTCCATCAAATCCCGATCTTGATCTTGTTGTCTTCTAAAATGACCCACCTTTCCATATCATGATTCACATTTAAAATGTAGGTGTCAAGTGCACTTTAATTGGAAATGGATCTAAACTCAACTTATGTCCCATGTCATTGATTGAGAAGCTAAGTATTTTGGCTTGTGATGTTAATCCATCTTGTCTTTTAATGCATGCATATGATGGTTCTATTCATCCAAGCATTGGTCACATTACATTACCTATCACTGTAGGGCCAAAAACTATTAACACTGTGTTCTTTGTCATTGATTTTCCAATCACCTATAATCGTGTCTACCATGCCATGCAAGTTGTTGCTTCTATTGTACATCATTGTGTAAAATTCATACATGAAGGTATTGAATATACTGTATTTCGTGACCATGATGCCTACAGATATTGTGACTAAGATCCTTATACTACTCTTCCTATTCCATGTACTGATACTACAAATGATCCTCAACAAATGGATGAACCACCTCATTTTCCACTACTTGAAGGTGCTATTTACGTGATAGATGCGAGTTTCTTCCACTTCCACCACCTCCACCTACTACTACTACTACTATGATCCTTTATCAGTGCTTGTCAACATATGGATGTTGTTCTATCCCGTGCACTTTCACATGCACATCCATCATTGGCATGCCCACTATTTATGTGTACACTTTTAATGAATGATTCGTAATGGGAGAATATTCCACTTGATCTTACTTGTGATGAAATTTTATGTACACATGAGGGTTTGAATCATCTAGGATTTTCTTTTGAGGATCTCTACCCTCCACTGCATGCTCCTCACCTTTGTTCTGGGTTTGTTCACATCATTGTTGCCTATGGCCTACGTGTCTTTCATCTCACAGTATTTCTTACACGAGGACATAGTTCTTCACCACTTACTATGGGAAAATTGTGTCTTGATTAAATTGGGGTACTTTAGGCCCCGATCACACATATATCTAATTTCCTATGTGTTTTGGTCATGTAATCATTTGCAAAGTTCCTTTCTTGGCTATACAAACAATATGACTCATTGGTATGCACATAGATGTATATTACCACATTTCACTGATGAGGATTATGCCATGGGTATGTACAACTTACACCTTAATGGCTCATTACATGATCAACCTAACACTATTGCTTACCAAGTCTCTAATACTTACCCATTTGACTTTGACCCTGATACCGATGACCTAGATGAGATTACATGATTTCCTTCTTTACCACCACACACTTGGGGGCATGACATCTATAATCACCCCCCTAACATTGCACATCAGTTCTTCTACATACTTACACATACATCCTCACATACACATCTACATTGTCATTGATCGATGACACACTCTTGTGATTTTGTTCACACTTGAATTTTGAGGGTATCCTATATACATGAACCTCACACACTACACTATTGACATTACACATCTTCATACATTCTACAATTTTCATCTTACATACTACACCATAGCCACTTGCATATTATGTATTTTCAAACAACATACATGTCATCTTACATTTTACATCCTACACAGTACATATTACATCTTGCATCTTACATCTAGCATGCATATACACATCTTAGGTCATCTACACATATTGCATTACATACCATATAACCTACTACACACATTAAACATTTTTCATAGTCTCTTCTATGCACCGAACTCACTACTCGATGACGTACTCTAGTCTCATGGTTCATATTGGGATATTGAGGGTATACATAAATAATGGATCTCATCACCCTTACACATTCATAATTGAATATTTTCTCATGAAAAATACCTATATTAAATGATATACACTTTAGGTTGAAAGGTCAATTATTCTAGCATCATCTCATGATATGATAAATCATCACTTCCCCTAGAAACATTTAGTGGTATACACTTTAGGATACATCACAACTCTTTCTACTCCTCTTAGAAATAAACTCTATATGCTACATCATCACTTACTCTAGCATCATCATCACCTATTCTCATCATTTAGTGATATACGCTTTAGGCTAAATCATCACTCCTTTGATCAAATTTTCATGATATATGCTTAGGCTACAACATCACACACACCTCATCTTTATGTTGCATGTCATCAGTACATATACACCATAGTGCACTACACACAACACATAGTTCAATCATTTCCCGATGACGCAATCTCATTTATGGTTCATTCTTAAGCTGCTAAAGGGGCATACTAAATGAACCTCCTGTATACAATTCCATTTACTCGGGGGCAAGAAGCTCTCATCATTCACTTTGCATTCCATTCCATCCATCTATAACATACTGTATTTTATGGTTGTATTTACTCTTCCTTGCACTTGATTTTAAATGTACTCTTTTTTACACATGCTATATAGATATCTTGTATGTCATTATCATTATCATACACACATGTGCATTCAATTGCTTTCTCATTGTGATCACAGTCTATATGGGATACTACATGCAACATGGAAGCTTGACTACCAACCCCAAAAAGGCTCGTGGGGGCATCAAATTTCATACACTATAGGTGTTATTGTTTCATTTTTGTTCATAACACACTACTTTCTTGGTTTATACATGCTTTGACATACATTTTATCTTTCTAACATGCTAATGGGTGCTTCATGTGCAACATTTGTTATATAGGTATTTTTCTTCCATACTTGTTTGATACATTTTCTATTATCGCTTATTCTTGTTTATGGGCTTTTCCCTTTGTCTTGTGTGCACACTTGTTTGTTGGCAGCCACTACAGCTATGAGTTTCTTTCGACACCATGAGTGGTGTCCCATGTTTGCAACCCGATTTCTATGACCTACATTGTCTCTTGAGTGTTTATATTATTTTCCTATGTTTGAGATTACACATTCTCTATTTATCTTACACTTGTTTTCTACATGCATGTTCATACTAATACTTGTTTTCTAGCTACCTTTTCTGTTTGTGCCTTGATTTCTACCAAACACATCCCCTCCCCCGTAGGGCACACTTTTAGTATCTGTGGTCGATCCTCTTTTGGGCTACATTCTCCTATCCAAGATGTCACATGCGTCCCCAAAGAGGGGGGAATCATTTGGTTTTACACACATTAATAACACAATTCAGTTTTCAAATTTTTAGATGACACTATGGGTTATACAACGAGTGAGTTTAGAACAGTCTACAAAAATCCATGCACAATAGATTTTACTGAGGTAAATTGTCTTTAGCATTTTGGGAGACATTAAAGGTTAGAGGATAAACCGAAACTTCCTCTCTACACTACTTCAGCGAGTGGCATCGAATCGACCAAAAACCAGATAGTATAAAGATCTCTTCACTCTCGGGGAAGCGATTACTGAGGTTGGAGGATAAATAAGACTTTCCTCCTTGCACTTCTTCAACCAAAGTGGTGTGAGATCGCCTGAAAAAATCACATGACATTGACAAGATCCTTTCTACACCATTTTTCTCATCACGAATTAGGTGTACATGTTCCTTTTCATTTTATTACTTTCTTAACTTGCTTTTATATATACATACGTTTTTACATATTACACATATATATGCGTATTTGACTACTTTGATCATCTTCTCTTTTGCAGGTTCGTCCGTATGGGATGTAAGCAATCAACACCACACATATAGTAGGTACATCACAAACACAATACAAACATGTAGGTACATCACATACATTGGCATCTATACATGCTTTCGCCATAGGTTCACTCTCATCACTCTTTACACTTTTTCATCTTAAGTTTCCACAGTCCATGTTTTTATCACTCTACTCTTTGTTTAATCCTTCAATACGTATTATACATCACTCTACATGGATATCAGGTATGTATATCTATCTAGTTTATGTTACCGATATTTCCGCTCATCAACATAAAGTGGGGAAAATATAAACACATAATCAAGAACTTTTGGTAATTATTTAGTCCCAGGTCTCATACTACAATTCATATTGTTCTTAAATGAAAAAGTAATAACTAACCCATGTCTTTGACCATTGTTCATTTTTTTCTATTGTTAATTTTGATCTTACACCCGTACTTTCCCAGTCTATACTTTCATACACCATTTTCCCTATTTCGACAGGGACACCTAGCCAAGACCAGGGCACCCCGGTGTCCTCATCCCCTCTACGGCTGCCCCAATCCTATTTACACCTTCCTTTCTTTTTTTGGGAATTTTCGATCCATTTGAGCTTATTATATTTTGGTGGTCAACCTTTTTGGGGTTGATTACAAAATTAAAGAAAGAGAACCATATAAATATAAAGTTATGTGACCATAATGAGGGACAAAGCACTAAGCACTTACTATCTCCACCTAAGGTTGCAGCCATCAAAGGTGTTTATAACTACATTTACATCCATCTAGCTCTATGAGTCCATCACAAATCACATAAGGTTGGTCCATCTGCATCACACTTTATAGAAGGGGAATCTATTTTTTCCATACACATATTTATTATATTCTACATCTATTTATTTTTTCACTACTTCAAAAAGTGTGATTGACACAAGAACACCTAGGAACAATCTTCACACACACACACACACACCTAAAACTAAATTGGGTCTAATATGTAGTGCAAAACTTAGTAATAATTCCATAAATTTGGAAGCTAAGGAAAGTCTAACCCCTTTATAGGCATCTTTATTTTTTAGGGTTTTGATGTTTTGTCTGCGGTTTTGCAGGGAATTCTTCTATTGTAAGTTTCTTGTTCTTTGAAAAACACACATCAACATTAACGTGACAATAATTAAACACATGAGAACATATTGTGAGACATAAGATGAGGTTTCTAGAGCATTTATGCGAGACCGGGGCACCCGGATCTCGGACCGTGTGTCATGCTCACGGGCACCCCTATTCTTCTCCAGAACCCTACTCTACTTAGATAGCTCAGATCTATATTTTCTTAGGATCTTGTGTGGTGATTTCCTCCACCTTTTCATTCAATTTCCACTACGATGAAGTCCCACAAAATCATCTAATCAGCTAAGACCTTTTAACTCTTTTTGCACATTAGGGTTTTACATCTCATTTCTTAGATTGTTTGGTTATTATTTCAATATTTTATTACTTAAATTATTTATTTATTTTACCACTTCCATAACATTAGATTACACTAGAATATTCACGTTTTAGTTAATCGTATGCTCTCCTTTCTCGTCTTAAAACAATATTGAGGATAAAAGTGGGTAGCCTTACCATTTTTATTTTGTAAGGGAAACATGATGTGGAAGTGATATCCATGCAATTTTCATATTCTTAGGGGTCTTATGACCATGGGTTTCATCTCCACACATGTAGACACACCCCGTGTTCGGCGAGGTATAAACATTCTTGGAAAGTTATCATTATTGGCTAAGCACTTGCTTTCTTTAAGAGTGGCATAAAGTGAGGGGATTCCATGTCCCAATACCCACGCCTTAGACAACATACTTACAACACAGAATTTGACCTCACGTACTATAAGGTATATCGGGGACTCCCTTAGTGAGCTCATGCATCCTAGACTAGACAACCTCTTGTATGCATATTGAGTTGCAATGTAAGGAATATGCACTCCCCAAGATCACTCTCTATGAAACCCCACATTGACACATATATGGAGATAAAATTGTGGCACCATCATCAGTGTGTGGTATTGAAAGTGGGTTATAAATTGATTACAATCCCACTTGACTAGTTAGGGTGTGTTTTGCATGTTTTTTGTTTTTTTGTGAACACTCTTAGTCATACCATCACCTTAAAATTTTAATTAATCAAACATGATCATAATTAACTATCCTTAATCATGTAATGCTTATCCTAATCTCCCCACCATCCTTAACCCGTAATCGTAATCCAAAACTAATCTCCCATACATTCTATCTAACCATGGCCCTTAATCCTCAATCCCCATCATCCCTAAATGAACATCGAAACCCCTATCTCTTTTCTCAACCCATCAACCAATTTATCCCATCATCCCTCACCCATCAAATTCAACCATCTCACTTTAATCATGAATTCCCATACACTATCCAACACATTAAAAACAAATCTCAAACCTAACATCCTACCTTAACCAACCCTCTCCCTACCATCCAAACCAACCATCCCATGTTGATCCTAACCTCCTAAAAACCATCCAACTACTTAACCAACAAAAATTTGATCTTCAATCAACAAATCACCCGCTAAACCATCATATCCCAACCAACCCCATCCATAATGTTTCCTTACTAAGCTCAAGAATCCTCACCCCATTGACTTCCTCCTTCACGAATGTAAATCATCCCAATCCACACCGTAACCTAATAAATATAAAACATTATCCCTAGGAATCCAATTACATTCAATTTTACAACCTCACTAACATTGACATAGACCAAGAGGACCTCCTATATTTCCTAGATAATCTAGATAGCAATCCCAAGTCCACAAACCCATCCCAAATTTTAACCTCCAAATATCCTATCAATCATCATGATCTACACCATCTTCCCAACAAAACTCATGTGGATAATTCACCACCATCCAAAATATCAACTTCTAAATCTAGTCATCATAAAACCTATAATTGAGTCCTTCACATATCCACAACAATCCCAAAAACTTAACTCAAAATTATTTCCATCACCCCATCCAATCCTAAAAATTTCTCTTAGATAGTTCCACATCCCCTAATCCACCATCAAATTAATCCTCTAAGCCTATTTCATCCCCTCCATCACCTAAGACCAATCTTGTAAAAACTATCGTATCCATCGTGACTCCTAAGTCACCCCGATCCCCTTCTACCGCCAATCCTAAACCATCTAATGTGGATCTTATGCCACTTTCATCCTCTTCATCCTCTTTTAATCTGATTTTAATCCCTTCCTGACCTAAACATAAAACTATCCTATCCTCTAATGCTATTTCAAATGCACCATCCCCCATTATAAAACATCTAATGTGACTCCTAAGTTTCCAAATCCTAAGCCTAAAAATCCAATACAAATCCTCTCCCCACCCCATATCTTACCCTATCTAATGAGGCTCATATGCCACCTTCATTTACTTCATCCCCTAAATCGACCAAATCTAATGTGGTTCCTACACCACACTCATTTCTTAAATCTCCTTCTTCCCCAACATCAAAAATTATAATGTGACCCCTATATCACACCCATGCCCTTCATCTAAATATATCCCATCCACTTAACCTACATCTAATAATCCGAAACAATCTAATCCTAAGCCATACACATCTACCTCAAAACCACATACTCCAACCAATCCAAAATCAACTAAATATACCTCCAAGCCTAAACCATCCACTTCACCCCTACGCCTAATCGCTCCCCTTTATATTTTAAGACACAAAAATAATCCGACTCATAAATCCAAATCAACAAACTAATCTCATAATCCACCCTATTTTGTACCTTTACTTCCTACTCCCCCAAAACCATTTAACCCAAACTAATTCACTCCTTTAGCAGAATCCTTGACCACCATCTTCCATCGTAAAAAAACTTCAACATGATAATCCATACCCCAATAAAATCACACAATAAAAACCTTTGAAAACCATATTGGTATCAAGAACATTAATATTGTGACTTCTATCGCACTCATGGATATTCGACCAATCCTTTCATGTAATTTCAGTCTTATGTCCAAAACCTCATTAACCAAGGAATTCTTATCCTTGTACCTCTCTATCCACCACCTTTACATCCCAATCATATCCATAACCATCACCCACCATCGAAATCTCACTCAAAATCCAAATATCATCAGCCATCCCAATCTTAGTGTACATCCAAACATCCCTCACCAGCCAATAACGAAAAAAATACCACCACCCATCCTTTATTAAGTCCGACCTCTTATAGATGAAAAAATAAAACCCCAATCTCCTTATGAACACATGACATCATCTTCCCCATCATCTTCATATCCTATAGCCAAAAATATGTTTGATAATATGAAACATATAGGCAAAGTCTTAGGCATCCACGAATAAGGCATTCGTGAACCCATCTCCTTCCTCAAAATTTAGGTCATTTAGGCTTAGGTTATAAACCTAACAATAACAATGTCCCTCCCACTACTCAATTACAACCCATTTATACAACTCTTCTTATTGATCCTACCATCCCAACCACTCAACCCAATCAAAACCATTTAACCCCTCTAAAAATACCAAAGACCACAAAATTGTTTGAGCACATAATTTTTTGTCTGCACATAATTGTTCTTTCCTTCCACCCAACATCTAAGTCCCTTTGAATCTAATCCATTTTTTTCATCACATCCATTCATATCCTCTTCTAATACATTCATTTTAATGCCTGATGAACTTTCTCACACATTTTGTAAAATAATAGTACCTACTACAACCGTGTGACCTTGATCTATCATTACCTCCAACATACAAACACAATTATCCTCCTATACATCCATGAAATTTAACACACTTAATAAAATTATGGTGAAGACCCTTGGGTGTGTAATTTGAAACTATATCCAATGTCATTTACACACTCATGTCCATCCCTCCATCAAACAACTAGTGATTCTTAATGCCTCGAGAGTTCTCAAGAGAGTGGAACCTCTTTTCGAAAAAAATCAAATATCGAAAATAAAAAAATCATATAAAATTAAAAATATCAAATAAAATCCATCTCAAGACTCTCTCTATGAGTGTTTCTAACATCTCTACTTGGATATGGATGTTGGCTGATAGTAGAGAAATTTTGTGAAAATAATCATATGTATCTCCATCGGGATATGAATGCCTATCTCGATAGTGGAGAAATACATGACTTAGCCTTCCATTCACCCTCCATCAACTTATTTGACTTAATCACTCCCTATTCATTTTATAGTTTGTCTTCACATACTACCAATTAAGTCTTCATTTCAAGTGGTAATTAACCATCATAATCTCACACACTTTGATCTCAGAGAGAGATATGGCTCACATGTTTCTAGGTATTGTTTAGACCTTGGTCACACTTCTGTTTTAATCTCATCTTTTGTTCGTCACTGATATAATTTCCTTTCCCTTCATCACATCCACATTATTTTTCCTTGGGTCTAACATCTATGGGTAGATGATGATCCTTTCCTTTTCATCCCATCCTTCTCATGTCTATTTTCAATTGTCATCATCATGACCGAGGGCGTCCTTACTACCATCCATTGAGGACATAATCCATTTTAAAACCCTTCACTTCCAATCCTACCCTATACCTAGGGAATAATTTATCATGTTCCATATCCCCCATCTTATCATATACCACATTCCTCATCCTCTCTATTTATCCCCCATCCTACATCCCATATAATCCTACCCTATTAACAAATCCCAATCCTATCCAATCTATATAATTTCACTCAATCCTTCCATTTAATCCTATCTAAACACAATTTGGGACTTATAGGAGAAATTCACATCCCACCTTACATCCCTTCCCATCCCATGATTTGTCCCATCTCGAATCCTTTCATCATACATCTATCAAAAACCAAAATCTCAACATCCAACATTAAAGATTATAAACATAAAAACCAAAAATCTAAAAATCTAAAAATCCAAAATATAAAAATCAAAACATACAAAAAAATACAAAAAGAAAATGTGCATTTTTTCTTGTGTTTTCTTTCTTGTCTACATTTACATTTTGGTCGATGATATGAGGCAACGTTTTTGGTCCAATGATATGAGGACCATATTTTTACATTAATCTATCCAATGATACGAGGAAAAGGGAATTTGGCAATTCAATCATCATCATCTATATACCTTAGTGCATTTTACTTTATGCCAAATCAATAACAATGCTAATGATGATAAGAGTGGGAACTTTATATAGTAGCACACCCCCTTATATCACCATCATTTAAATTTACTATCATCCACACCTAATCCTCTCCATCATCTAAATAAATATCGACCATTCTTATCGTCGTATCAAACCAATAATTTATCCTTTAATCAATATCCACATCTAAATCTTATCGTCTCACATCTAATATAAAAATACTCACCCCCTGAATGGGGCATCTTCTAACATCCTCCCAACACTCAAAATTGAAAAATATTTCTCATATATTCATATCATCATCAATATTGATCTAGAAACCAATCCTTATTCTCTCATCCAAACATCCTCAATCATCTAATCAAATCAATCCTCAAATCTAGCATCTCCAAATCTAACATTGTGAAATTTATCATCTTCAAATCTAATCTAACATCTTCGAATCCAACATCCTCAACTCTAAATACACAATCTTCAATCCTAACCCCTTAATTGGGGCATCAAATAATCCAAAATCCCCAAATCCTAACCTTTTAACTTGGGGATCCTATAATCCAACAATCATGAATCTTCACCCTTGTCATACATTATTGACTAGGGCATCCTCTACTCCAAAATACAATATCTCCTAATTCTCTAATATTCTAATCATCTAATCCCCTCTCCTATCTTCTAATCCTCTAATCTTGCATCCTAATCAACAATCCTTCTATTCTCAATCCTTAAATCCAACATCCTATAATTCAATTTGTTTCAATCAATCTTGTAATCCTCTAATCATAATCCTTTAAATCCTCACATCATCTCATCCTCAAATAATATCTTATCTACTAACTTTAAGCATGTCCTCTTTTCGAGATGTTACCTTTCCTCATTCCTCCCTACCTAACCCCTCGAGGAGGCATCATATCACCATGCTAACATATTTTCTTCTTCTTTTGAATGGTCATTGCTCTGCAATAACCATTCAAAGAGGGGGAAAATGTAGACATCTAAAATGTCGACATGATTAACCTATCCGAAAATACCAACATCATCCGTTTAATAATTAATCGTAATATTAATTATTATTATTTAATCCATTTTATCATATTTACCCTTTATCATTATTTATCATTTATCCCAAATCCTTTTAATCCATCATTATATCCCATCTTATCATTAATCACTTTTATTTTATTATTATATCATATTATCCTATCATAATCCCTATTAACATTTTTTAGGAATTTAATATTCCTATATCTACCTTCTCACCTACCCTACACATCCCTACACCTAGTGATTAACTAAAATAATGATTTTGTAAGTTAATCTATACTAGTAACAACAATGGAATGAATAATATAAATGCAATATAAATACTAGATAATTTTATTTGATATTTTAAATGAAATGGAATAATGGAAATGAGAAGGGATAGGGTGCTAACCTAAAATTAACTTACCTTGCTATGTGCAAGAATAGACAAGATACTATGCAGACATGACAGGGACTAATGGTTCTACCTAAGAAATTGTAGCAAATGAAGATCTTTTGAGACCGGGGCACCTGGGAGAGGACTGGGGTTCTGTGGGCACCTTAGTCTATAATATGGGTGCTCTAGTCTCTGAGAAAATATTACGATTTGATTGCAATAGTGTCGCAAGGTCTTCACAGTACCTTCATCTTGGTCGCTTGGTTATTATAATATCCTTGCTTATGTCGTTGTAGTTGTGTAATGAAGATCTACCTATAAAACCCCATATAAAGCATCAAATTCCTAAAAAGAAAGATGCAAATGAAGGGGTCAGACTAACCTTAGCTGCCCCAATAATGGAATTATAAATAAGAGTTGCAATACATTCCGGACTCCAATGTAGTTACGTGTTCTTGTGTGTGTGATTTTGTGCCTAGGGATCCCTAGCATTAGTGATGCAGAAGTAGGGAGAAATAGTTAGATGTAAGATGTAAATGGTGGATGGAATATAATGAATACAACCCTTTCCCCCTATGCTTGTGTGATGAAAATGTAGAAGATTCCCAAATGTAGTCCTTATCCTTACTAGATAGCTAGCTCTTGATAGTAGAATGTCCACCCATAAGGTAGTGAGTATGTTATGTTTATATTGGGATATTTTGTTAAAATTTTGACATTAATGGCCCAACATGTCGAATAACACCCAAGGGAATGAGACCATAAAACCATAAAGATGGACCTCAAAATTTTAAATGTGAACAAAGTGCAATCGAGACCAGGGTGCCCAAAAAGAAGACTGCGGTGCCGACGGGCACCCCAACACCTTTCCAAGCACCTTAAACAAAGACTAAAGATGACAAATGACAAAATAACAATAGCTACAACCCTCTTAGAGATGAATGGAACCATGTGAATAATTGACGATGTGTGTGAGACAAACGACAATGACGATTAACTAACTAATGAAAAGACTAAGGAACGAGCCATTAGTGAATATTTTTCTTACGCGAGATCCATTTATAAAAATAACATAGTTTGGTATAAATTTAATAGTAAGTTTATAATTTTGTGAGTACATTTTCCCCCACTTTATGTTGGTGAGTGAAATCTCAGTAACATAAAGTAGATAGAGATGCATACCTGAGAGAAATACGGAGAAGCCCCTACTTTAGTTGAACGTGTAGATATGTAGTAGAAGCGTCATTGAAAGAACAAAAAGTCTGCCAAACCATGGATCAATGGGTTGATCTATGAAACATAACAAAAAGTGTGATAGTATGATGAAGTGTACTAAACAAGAGTGATGATTAGAATATATGATAATGATGAGGTGGGGTAGGGAGTAATCGGTTCCCAACCGAAACGCGAGTATACAAATTGTTAAGCGAAGGATTTGGGCATCTTTCCACCAGAGGAAGTGTGTAGGGAGAAAATTCTATTATTCTCCAATCTCTAACTACATCCTCAAGATCTAGCCACTGCAGATAGACTCAGATCAAATATTTTATGGTTTCTAGATCTAGACAATTTTGATCAAACAATTGACCCATATAGGAGTGGTATAGGAAAGTAACTCCTGCCCTCACTCCCACGGGTGTTTCCGTAATGTGATGGATTCCAAGTTAGGCCATCGGGAAGTGAGCGCAAATGTGAGAAATCTTCCAAGTTGGGTCATCTAGAAGTGAATGTGAGATGTAGAATAGTTTCCCAAGTTAGGTCATTTGAGAAAGTGATAAATGTAATCTCCTAAGTTAGGTCATCTAGGAGGCTAGATGTAACTCCCAAGTTATGTCATTTGGGAGGCCAATTGTGTTAACTTTATATTAATAGAATGATATGATTTTGATTATTAGGAATATGATTGAATTGATTGATTGATTGATTACTCTTGGTGATATTTTATGCTTATTACCCCCATATTAGGTCATTAGGGGGAAGTCAATAGAAATCAATGAATAATCCTATGGAATAAATTTTTAATTTTCTTGTTTCCCCCAAATAGGTCATTATGAGGAATTGGTGGAATGTTGTATAGAAAACTTATTCATTTGTTTCCCAAAGATTAGGTCATTAGGGGAGTTATCGGTGAAGTATTGCATGGTGAATTAGTAATGTTGGTACCCAAATTTAATCTCCTTCAAAGGCTGAGCAACATCATGGATTTGACAAGACACTCAAAGGCATATGGATGATTATGTATGTCATTTTTTATCCGGGAAGCAATCTATCTGAATTTTTAACACTTAGGATTTGAAGAAGTGGGTATCACCTTTAAAGGATGTGATCTTATCCTAACTATTTTAGGTTGTGCCTTTCAACCAAGGTAAGAGAGCCTATTTTGTAACCTATGTTATTGATGAATACTGGTAAATTCTTCTTTTGCACAAATTTTATAGAGAATACCTTGGGAAAATATGATCAACACACCAAATCTGACTCTCATGAGTTTTCACTTCAAGATTATGGAGATATTTTGAATACAAGGAAAAGATTACTAAAGACATTAAGAAATCTTGATTGTTCTGCATATTTTTACAAGTGGATTTTGTTCCTTTGTTAATACACAGGGAAAAAGGGGTAGTTCAAGGAGGATCAATGGTTTTTAAATGATTTTGGTGAGAGATGAAGTAGGATAACGTTGATTATATAGGATCTTTGGAGGACTTTACAATAATGAAAAAATTCACAACGGAAAGCTTCAGAACAGTCAAGATGTTCCTTCAACTAGAAGGTGTGCTTCAATGGAGGCCTATATCAACAGGTTTTCATATAATATTTGAGGCTCCAACACGAAGGATTAAATTGGAAAACTCAATTAAACAATAAATTTTCTGATTAATCACGCCTAAGGTACACCCAAAGACTTACAGACAATCTTTATCAACAAATGACAGTGAATTGATTTTAAATTCATTTATCTCATCCAAGATGAAGGATCTTCTTGAAATGAAATTGAAAAAACCATTAGTCTATCACCAAGACAAGATCCTGTGTGATTTCACAAAAATTTCAGTGTAAGATTGCAATAGGAATGAAAGAAACTATTTGTAGACATTCGAAAATAAAGCAAACATAAAATTGCTAGAGATTAGACACAAATTAATTCCAAAATTGCTTAGATTCATCAGCAGGGGAAAGATTCTAGAGAAATCTCAGTGCTTTTCAATGGCTATACATCTGCAACCAACTTGACATGACAAAAATCTAACACAAAAGAAAATAACAAGTAATCTTGGCTTTGGTCTCTCGGGAAGACGACTTTCTCAATTTTTTTCTCAAGAATTCATACTTTGACCATTTGCAAGAGTATTCTCATTGCATTTATACATTTTTTCCCACTCAATTTTCCCCCCAAAAGAGAATAATATTTGAGGGACCTTTGCTTGTTTCCAATTTTTTTAGATAGTGAAACTTAACAAATTAAGATTTGAAATCTTCCAGTGGACCAATTTTGAATCGATCATGTTTCTTGGGCCCTTGACTAATGAATAGGATGGCATGCCACAAATTTTCAGGAGTCCCTTTAATCATTCTAATTCTGTCATGTAATAAATCTCCTTTTTAATCATTTTTCAGAGCCTCTGCATAGTTGGACTTGATAGGTCATCCCTTTTTTCTCTCGAGGCAACGCCTTTTTCACCTTTTGTGCCTGCACTTTCATCATTTCATCCTTTTCCCCTCCTTTTCCTCTGAAATTTTACTCTGTAACTTCTGAATTTGGCATTTTGCATTTTTCCATGAGCCCGAGCAAAAATCCATTTGAAAGTACTTCAGATTTACAAATTGAGATCCCAAATTGATTCAATTGAAATTTGCAGACAAAACGACACAAATTTGCCAAAAATGATGAAGAATGATGCAAAAATGCATCTCCAAACATCCTGGAGCTTTAATGGTGGCAAAATCAAATGAAATGCACAACTACCATTGATCTTGCCTTTCAACTTTTAATTTGAGCCCTCCACATGGAAAAATGTGATTGGAAATGGGCCAGGAGAACTTTTTAACATTTAATAACTTTTTGGAAAAAAGTTAAATTTTGACATTTTCTCTACCCCTCCATTGCTAGAAAATAAGCTTAACACATGTCCCAATGTGGGTCCTAGAGGAACCATGGCTCAATTCCCACTGCTTTTACCTTGTTTTACGGAAAAGGAAAATTTTCCAAATTTTCCCCATGACTCGCCCTTCCGCCTTTAGGTTCGACATGGGTCCCAATCGAGTTATACTTCATTTTTTCACTTTATACTTATTTTCCAAGATACATCTAATCTTGTTTCCTTAATTATTTGGGCCAAAAATGACGGGGACAACAATACGTGAATGCATAAAATGGAAAGAAAGGGGCAACCCGAGTTTTACACCCAATTTATAGAATCCTTCAAATGGATTGAGAAACAAAAACAAATTTTTGACCTTTAAGTGGTCCTCAACCCGGGGAAGGGACTGATCATGACAGCCAAATGGAGGACAGAGTCTTTCAAGCACCAACACGGGGAGATAGAAAACATGACAAAGGCCACAAATTGAGGGATTTTAATGACAAATGGGGCGAGACTAATTTGAGCACCAACATCGGCTCCAACTCGGGGATGGGCACTCCCTGTGAGTGCCACAAGAACAAATAGTAGACCAAGTGCCAAAAATAGACCATTGGGAAATGAAGTCAAAGAATAAGCTTGTAGAGTAGAACAACCATAACCATCCTCCAAAAAATGAACCAAGAAACTAGCAAAACCAGGTCACCCAGGACCAGAATGAACAAAAACACAAAAGTAGAATGAAAACAAAGAACTATACACTGTACAATGGAGAGCATCCTGATTCAAAGAAAACAATCAAGGAAAAACTTCAAGTGCCTACCATTCTAGATATGACCATGCTAAGCAGTTCTGATATGTTTTTAACAACTGGTCATATGATTGCCTCTCTTTTCCATCCAAGTCACTATCTGACCACATTTCTTCAGGCTTATCCTTTGTGCCTGGGTCAAGTTTTCTAACATATTTCAAGGCTGCATCAAACATCAAAGTCTCAGGAAAATCATCCTGCTCATGATACCTACATTGATCAATTTCATATTCCTTGAAAGTAACATAACTCACAGAGTTATCAATATCAATATCTACATGTAATACTTCATAAGAAGCATTGTTGGGGTCCTTAATAAGATATAACATCTTATTTTCTCTAGGTAAATTCACAAGATTTCCCTTAATTGGTATGGTGGCATAAGACATGTCTATCTGAAAATTTCCAACAACACTTCTTGCATCCCACTTTCTTGAAAACATCATGCCCCATTTGGCGGAAATCAACAATGAAAACATCAAGTTTCAGGTTCTTACCCGGATAAGCTGCAAGTTGTACCACTAAACCTTTTACACATCTAACAATGGGCACCTCTCTAGATTCTATGGTAGTGCATATTCCATATGCTATTGTCACTTTGATATCCAGCTCATTCATGACCTCAAGAGGCATGACATTACATGATGCTCCGAATCAAACATACAATTGTGCAGCAGTCTATCCTTAATGATCAAAGTTATAAAAAATGGATCAACATTTAATTGGGATTCAACCAAAGATGTCCCCAAGCAAACCTGGGGTGCTTCTCAAAGCTCTTCCAATGCTGGTGGTGTTTCAAGGTCTGCAATGGTTGGAGGAGTTTATAAAATGTTTACATTTCTGCGTAGGGTACTCTTTTCTTCTTTCAATCCCAAGTACTCAAATGCTCTCTTCTTGTGCTCAGGAATCCTAAGCAACTCAAAAATTGGAACACTAACTTTGATTTTACTCAAAAATTGGGCAATTTCATATGGAACATTCTTTGGCAAGGCAACATTGGAAAGGAGATTAGCAAACTCATTAGATGGCATGGGATTCTTGACAGTTTGGGCATGAGGAGAAGTATGAATCTTGTTTGGGACAACAAGGCCTTTGGAAGGTGTATCTTTCTTAGGAGCCTCTTTAGGAATAATTTTAGGAAATGGAGTTTTAGGTTTGGCTTGAGGCCCTACTCCTTTCACAACTCTACTCCTAGTATTATAATTCTTTTCTTGAGCAAGAACAACATTCATCAATAACTGCCTATCTTCCTCGAAGGGATTCCTCCATCATACTTCTTTATCATTAAATATCTTAAATACTCAAATTCATTATTAGGTATTTCAAAATCTTGCACTACATCTAATTCAAAATTATAAGGAGGAAGAAGTGGTACCCATTGAATGCAATCCCAAAAAGTTACAGTAGTTTGAGCACTTATCACTTTGATTAAAGTTGCTCCTTATTGTGATCTCGAAGAACAACCCATCATGCAAAAATCATCATACATACCATCATAATTTTCATATTATTCTTCTTAAAGCTTTACCTCACATGGAGGATGGGGAAAAAAACATCTATCACAGCAATCAATCTCATTGGCTTCATCAACAACAGATACCCTAGGCAGTCAGAGGATCAGACACCATTCTATTTTCACATGCTTGGGGATGTCTATTTACAGATCCCATGGGTCCTTTACCTCTATCATCTGAAATTTGATCACCCCTAGGATGATTTCCAAATATGTCATGACTTTGTGCCTTTTGCTGACCTTGTGAACTCTTGCTAATTCCTTTCTCTGCCGGGGCTAGTTTTTAAGAGATTTCTTTGATAGCCCCTATCAAAGTTTTAACAACCTCCTCAAGATCCACACTCTTGATTGCTTGAGGTTTTTCTAGGTTTATCAGTTTAACACCTTCCCTCTTAGGAGGTTTTCCAACTACTTTGATGTCATTCTCAATTTTTAGAGCCATGGTAAAGGCTTGCCTCAAAGTGCCATGGTTTTTATCCCTCAAATAGTATGCAACCTTCTTGTCAAATGCATCAGCATACTTTATAAGACAAGATTCATCACATGGCCTCAAATTCACATGAAATATTTTTAATGTATTATTGAATCTTGTATTAAAATCATGCATTGATTCATTAGGATTATTTTTAATATTCTCAAATTTTGAAAAAAGAAACCTAGGGTCTATTTTGTCACCATACTACAATCTAAATGCATTCTTCATTTCAGTCCAAGAATCAATAGAGTTATCAGGAAGAGCTTTATACCAGTCCCTTGCATCCTCTTCTAGAGTATGAATAAATAATTTAATGTATACATCTTCAAACTCTATTTTGAAATCCTCCATCATATTGAAAAAGAGTTTCAAGTGCTGATCACCAATTATTGCATTATTTCCTTGAAACTTAGGTAATCTGTTTCTTACATCTTGTGGCACAACAATCATATAGATAGCCACACCTCTAAAATTGATGGGACCAATAGTATGAAAAATGGATGTACAAGTGGAGGATGAGCCATGTTATTCTAAGGAGGTGACCTTACAGAGAAACACGGTGATGAGGAGAGAGGGGTTTGTGTGGTATAGGGATACAATTTTCAGAATGACTATCCCCTAATGGCTCTTTTTCACTAGTAGACACTATCAGATTTGGAAAATACAAGGGTAGAATGAGATGTAAATATTTCAAATACAAAAGAAGGCCCCTCTCTAGATGGATAATTTAGATTTACAAAGAGACTACCTAATTCGAAAGGTGAGGAAGTATTGCAATCTTCAATCACGTGCCAATCACTTTTACCAATGGAGATCTCTTTTCTTGATGCTTGATCTCCAACAACCTTCCAAATTCTTCCTCCTTCTGAATTAGACTTTCCAAACTCTGGAAATAACCTTCTACTAGGGTCCATAGTGAAGAAATATCTTCTTCCTTCTAGCTTTATAGAGATTAATGACAAATCTTACTTGATATATGTTAAGACACTAGTATTTATTAAGAATTTAAATAGCACGGAGTCGCCACTAAGGATTTTCACCTTAGTTTGTGAAAATGCACTATGAAATACCTATCAAATGTCTATCAATACCAAACTCATGTAAAGCTTACAAGATTTTCTCTTCTTCTACCCAAATTTATCAATGATGATAAAAACTTTAGTGCAATAACTGTATAAGCTGGAAATATTGCACTCAGAACTTACAACTTTGAACAATTCTTATAAATCTCAACAGATAATGACATTTCAACAATGTATTTATACTTTAAAATCTATAAAAATCATTACCAGGGTCTGTACACATACACCTTTGTTCAAATACTTCAAAGAGTCCCCGACAATGGCGCCGAGAAGAGTGGTTATCGGTGTAAATACTCAAATACCTCAAATATGTATGCACATGGATCAAATTAAACTAACTCCCCAGAAATGGTGCCATAAGCGTTGTTGATGGGCCAAATGGATATGAACTAGTAACAAATCAACAAATATGTCTCCGCAATGTAAATCGGTTCCTCAAAACCATGTTAGAAGCATGTTGGTACCCAGATTTAATCTCCTTCAAAGGCTAAGCAACATCATGGATTTGACAAGACACTTAGAGGTAGATAGATGATTATGTATGTCATTTTGTAGTTGAGGAAGTAATCTATCTGACTTTTTAGCACTCAGTCTTTGAAGAAGTGGGTAGCACCTTAAAAGGATGTGATCTTATCCTAACTATTTTAGGTTGTGCCTTTCAACCAAGGTAAGAGAACCTATTTTGTAACCTCTATTATTGAAGAATGTTGGTAAATCCTTCTTTTGCATAAATTTTATAGAGAAGACCTTGGGAAAATATGATCAACACACCAAATATGACTCTCACGAGTTGTCACTTCAGATTATGGAGATATTTTCAATACAAGGAAAAGGTTACTAAAGACATTAAGAAATCTGATTGCTCTGCATATTTTTGTGAGTAGATTTTGTTCCTTTGTTGATACGGGGTGAACAAGGGTATTTCAGAGTGGATTAATGGTTTTAAATTATTTTTTTGGGAGATGAAGCAAGATAAAGTTGATTATACCGAATATTTGGAGGGACTTCACAATAATGAACAACTTCACAATGGAAAGCTTTAGAACAGTCAAGATGTTCCTTCAACCAGAAGGTGTGCTTCAATAGAAGCCTAGATCAGCACGTTTTGACATAATATTTGAGACTCCAACACAATGGCTCGAATTGGAAGAGTCAATTAAACACTAAAGTTTCGATTAATCACGCTTAAGGTACACCCAAAGACTTACGGGCAATATCTATCAACAAATGATATCTTGAATTGATTTTAAATTTGTTTATCTCATCCAAGATGAAGGATCTTCTTGAAATGAAATTGCAAATACCATTAGACTATCACAGGGATGAGATCCTATGTGATTTCACAAAAATTTCAGTATAAGATTGCAATAGGAATGAAAGAAACTATTTGCAGACATTTTGAAAATAAAGCAGACACAACATTCCTAGAGACTAGACACAAATTAATTCCAAAATTACTTAGATTCATCAGCAGGGGAAAGCTTCCAGAGAAATATCAGTGCTTGTCAATGGCTATACATTTGCAAACAACTTGACATGACAAAAATCTAATACAAGAGAAAATAACAAGTAATCTCGGCTTTGGTCTCTCGGGAAGACGACTTTCTCAAAAAATTTCTCAAGAATTCATACTCCAATCATTTGCAAGAGTATTCTCATTGCATTTATACATTTTTACCCACTCAATTTTCCCACAAAAGAGAAGAATATTTAAGGGAACTTTTCTTATTTCCAATTTGTTTTAGACAATGACACTTAACAAATTCAGATCCGAAATCTTCCAGGTGGACCAATTGTGAACTAATCACATTTCTTGGGCCCTCGACTAATGACTAGGATGCCATGCCACAACTTTTTGGGATTCCCTTTAATCATTATGATTATGTCATGTGAGAAAACCCCTTTTAATCATTTTTTAGAGCCTCTGTGTAGCTGGACTTGACAGGTCATCCCTTTTTGCTCTCGAGGCAACACCTTTTTCACCTTTTACACCTGCACTTTCATCATTTCATCCTTTTTCCCTCCTTTCCCTTTGAAATTTTACTTTGTAACTTCTGGATCTGGCATTTTACATTTTTGAATGAGCCCAAGAAAAAATCCACTTCAAAAGTACTTCAGATTTACAAATTGAGATCCCAAATTGATTCAATTGAACTTTGCAGACCAAAACGACACAAATTTACCAAAAATTTGATGAAGAATGATGCAAAAATGCATCTCCAAACATCCTGGAGCTTCAATGGTGGAAAAATCAAATGCAATACATGGCTGCAATTGATCTTGACTTTCAAATTTTAATTTGATCCCTCCACATGGAAAAATGTGATTGGAAACGGGCCTAGGAGAACTTTTTGACATTTTATAACTTTTTGGAAAAAAGTAAAATTTGACATTTTTCTCCACCCCTCCACCCTTAGAAACCGTGGCTCGATTATATTGTTTTACCTTATTTTTGGAAAAAGGAAAATTTTCCAAAATTTTCCTACAGCTCTGCCATTCCACCTTTAGCGTCGATGTGGGTCCTAGCAGACTTGCACTTCATTTTTTCACTTTATACTTATTTTCCAAAAAGGAAAAAGTTCCACATTTTCCCCACGGGCCCGCACCTCCGTTTTTGACTATTCAATGCTGGCATTACTTTCTTGTTGGGGCCGCACTTCAAATTACAATTTTATCCCTTTTTACAAAAGGCAAAAAAACTTAAATAACCCTAAAGCTCCGTTTCTCTATTTCCCCACCAGCTACGTGTCTCAATGGCACATTTTGAGATGGTCCCAAAAGTAGAGACCCCAAACATGTGTGGTCTTTCCACATGGACAAGTTTTGGGTTGAAGTGAGCCATAGAGTTTTTAGAGTGCCCCACTAAGCCACATCCAATAAAAAAGGGACATGTTTCCGTTGATGCAGAGATGTAAATTTGACTTGGAAAACTCACCCATCAAACCGTAAAAATGTAGGAAAACCACCATTCGAGCCTAGAGATGAATTTTTCTCCAGAGATAAAGAATTTGGAAATGTTACAAGGCTCAAATATGATCTTCCGAGCTACATCCAATCTTGTTTCCTCAGGTATTTGGGACAAAAATGACAGGGACAACAATACGTGACTGTGAAAAATAGAAAGAAAGGAACAACCCAAGTTTTACACCCAATTTACAGACTCCTTCAGATGGACGAGAGAAACAAAAACAAATTCTAGACCTTTAAGTGATCCTCAACCTAGGAAGGGACTGATCATGGCAACCAAATAGAGGATAGAGTCTTTCAAGCACCAACACGAGGAGATAAAAAACATGACAGAGGCCACAAACTAAGGGATTTTAATGACAAACGAGGCAAGACTAATTTGAACACCAACAAGTAACTACTTTTAAATTGTCACGTTGGTAATGTTTTAAATGAATAAAGATATAAGGGAAATTATAGGATGACCCGGTGAAAATCCCCGTTTCGAGGTGAAAGGGGAAGTGATGAGAAGAACAAATGATAATCCAAAAGTAAACTTGTAATAGATAGAAAAGTGATAGAAATCATAAAAATGCGTATGATTTGGTTAGAAGATAAGTTTAAGGAAATATGAAGCACATGTAACATGTATAGTGTGGTGGTAGGCGAAATTATATAAAGAATTCTGTAAAAGGGGTGTAAATCGGAGTAGAAATGCTTAAGATATGGTGAAAATGGTGTAGTGTGTATTAGTTGGGAAAATGTGTCTAAAATAATAACTATAGTATTGTGGGTGAAATAGTAAAGTGAAACAGTAAGTAATCACTTTATTTTTTATTTATGTAATTACAAAAGTGAGGACGAGGTGAGAAAAGATGCCACAAGTGAGAGCATCACGCCCTAGCCAATTTGAGAGGGTGCATCGCAGTAACATTACGTATGACTACGGAGTTGGTAAGTGCAATGTTCTTCAAAAATGTATGTTGTATGAGTCATTTTAATGAATTTTTATAGTTTTGAGAAATTTAATTTTCTCAATGTTTTGGACCTAGACACTAGTGGTGAGGGCACTAGTGACCCCTAGACAGAGCACCTAGATCTCGGGCGCCGGTGTCTTGCTCTTGGGCACTCCAATCCCGCATTTGGGTGCCCCTGGTCCAAAATGTATGTGTTTGGTCTAAAATGATGAAAAATGAATTTTTTTATGTATATGAATATGATAAGTGTGTGTGTTTTTACTTATAAGCTGTTTAACAAATTATTTTTATTTTTTTGTGTTGTGTAGAGGGATATTCACTTGAGGGAGTTTTACGGTGGGCATCATTTGAGCACATTGTTTGGATTAGTCTTATCGGATGATGAGTGCGATGTTATGGAACGTTCTAGTCTACGAAATAGAGCACAAATGGGGATGTGCCCCATAATATGCCTATGTTGTTTGTACTATGTGATAGATGGTGTAGAGACACATGTTCCTTTTGGTTTCTTCTTTGGGGAGATGAAAGTGATATTGGTGGATGTATATCATATATTACGATTGCGGTTGTTGGGGAGAGGGTACATGTGACGCCATTGGAGGAAATGGACATGAAGATGCCCCCAAACATATAGATGATTAGATTCATTTGGTTAAGATCCCTCAATAGTCAAGAATGAACCACAAAAAGTAAAAGTACGCCATCGGGAAATGATTGAGGTCAGCTAGATGAGTGATGTATCATGTGATGGAAAATTATTAAAGAAAACCATCGGTAGTCATGTAAGAACTCTAAGAACACAAGTGCATCATCGGGGTTGAGGTGAGAGTACTCAACTACCAAATACCAAGGTGGTGTGAAGAGGTGGAAGCATGTGTAATGGAAGAAACAAGAGTGTATGAACTAAATTGAATGTCATATGGAGCTATGGTGGGATGTGGAATGGAAGTAGCATGAGTGTATGAAACGAAGTGGCAATGACTGTCATCAGCAATCCGGCACTATGATAATTCTTCACCGGGAACTCCTCGTGCTATGATTATTTACTAATGCACAGCCTTTAGTTTGGTGGACGTAATCTGGAAACAAAACAACAACATAACACAAGAATACCATTGACTATGATAAGACAGAATGACGACAAATCTGAAATATCAAAATAAATTATAATATTAACATGAAATCACATATAATCTCACCCATGAGATTCTTCAACAAGACTATGGGAGAAACTTTACAATTACACCTCTCGATGGCTTCTTCAACACACCTTTAAGCGATGGCTTCCTTCGCACACTTCCTACAATATTTCTCACTACTTCTTTCTATGCTAAATGAGGGGGTGGCCTCTCTATTTATAGAACTTCCAGCTTATCCATCCTATCTCTAAGATAGGATAAGAAATCCACTCACGAATCATATTCCATACCTTAACTCTTATCCATACATGTAAGCTTATCTCGTTAAGATAAGATAAACCTTATCATTTTACATGGGTTCCACATTTTTAGACTTTTTACAAATAAAATACACAAAATATTTATGACCTCACTCCTTGTCCTTATTACCAATATAATATTTCTAATTCCTAATCATGTAGACCCTACTTCTCTAATTACCCAAACTTTGACATTTTAACATTACCGGACCACTTACGACAAATATTTACTTTTTACAACATTCCTATTGTACTTTATGACTGCACCGTACTCCACATTATTGGCGGCACCGTACTGACGGTGCCGTTATCTTCTATCGGACGCTACTACTAATTACACTTAACAACATCCTATTCCTAATACATACATTAATGAAATAGAAATTTTGGAGGAAAATTTTAGTGTCGACATCTTCCCCCTTCCTAGCTTCTACTCCGTCCTCGGAGTAGACTATTCTGGTGCTTGGAAAATCTTCAACTTGTTGTGGTTGACCCATTTCGTAATGGGAGTGCCATCCAATTCCTCCAGTCGGTACGTACCATTTTCATGCACAACTGCTATTTTGTAGGGCCCCATCCATTTTGGAAGAAATTTTCTCTGTCTTCTTTTTTTGTATCTGGAATCATATACTAGAACCAAGTCATTTACTTGAAATTGAGACCACCAGATTTTTTGATCAAAGTACTCCTTCTGCTTCATTTTCTTCTTATGGCTTGTATCCTTTGCTATTTCCCTCATTTCCTCTAGCAAATGAAGATGTACCAACCTTTCTTTTACTGAATCACTTTCATCCATCCTTTCATTTTTCATAACTCTCACAGTGGGAATATCAAACTCAATAGGAAGAACTAGATCAATGCCATAGGCCAATTTGAAATGGGGAGTATCCTGTTTGACTTTGATGTTGCCCTATATGCCCACAATGCTGCATGAATCCTTTTATCCCATTTATGTACTGCAAGGCTGCATCTTTTGCTAGAATTTGACACAAAGACAAAATTTGTTCGCTCCACTGTCCATTTGTGCTTGGCTTGTATGTTGTTGCCTTCCGTGCTTGATAGAAAACTTATTGACTAGGGCTTCTACCACCTCATTAATGAAGTGGCTTCCTTGATCCATACAATTTCTAATGGACAACCAAATCTGGTGACAATGCGTTCATATATGAACCTTGCCACTTCATCCATGGAAGTGCTTTTCAATGGCCTAGCTTCAACCCACTTGGTTAAATAATGTGGCAACTACAATATACTTATTTTGACGTGATGTAGTTGGAAGTGGACCTAAAATGTCTATTACCCATTTTTCAAAGGGACCAAGGGAAGAATAGGACATAATGGAGCTGATGAAGTCTTACGGTTACCATGTGTTTGAGAAATATCACATGTCTTACAATAATTATAACATCTTTAAAAAGAGTGGGCAAAGTGATAACCGCATCCAAGATCCTTCTTCTTTGTAAGTTGTCCAGAGAAGTGCCCTCCACATGTACCATTGTGGAATTCTTCTAGCAGCTCCTTTCCTTGATCACGTCCAATCGCCCTCTCAGACATGTCCCATCGGTCTTATTCGAAATAATGCTCCATGCAGAATAGAGTATGGACGATCGGCTTGAGAAATCTTTCTCTTAGTCTTTGCATTGGCACCATCAGAAACTTGAATTCATTCAGATAATTCCAAATATCTATGTATTCACTAGGGATTGTGTCAAGGAGAACAATTTGCATCGGGAAAATCATCATCATCACAAGATTATCCTAAACCATCATAGGCTCGAGAGAGTGCATCCGCATTGACATGCTTCTTTCTGGCCTATCTATAATATCAAATTCAAATTCTTGTAGCAAAATTATCCATCTTGCTATCCTCCCGATGGGTTAGGCTTATTGACAATATATTTTGAGCCGATGATCCGTTACAATTATAAATTTCTGCCCTAACAAGTAATTTCTAAACTTCTTTACAAGAAAATGATAGCCGAGCCTCTTTTTGATTACATTATAGTTTACTTCAAGCACTTTGCTCATTTTGTCTGCGCTCCCAAAGTAAATTGGATGTTCATTCCCATTTTCATCCTTTTGGCTCAAAGTACTACCTAGTGCTGCATCCGAGGCATCGGTTTACACAATGAATGGCTTGCTCCAATCTGGATTCTTCAAAGCGGTGAAGACACCGTGGCTTCCTTGATTGTCCAAAAGCTTCATGCACCTTGTTTCCTGGTTCATAAGCAACATCCTTCTTCAAGAACTGGGTTAGTGGCTATGCAATCTTTGAGAAATTCTTGATGAACCTTCTATAGTAACCCACATGGCCTAAAAATGATCTCAACTTACTTCTATTTATAGGAAATGGTAAATCTTTGATTTTTGAAACTTTATCAGGATCAGTACCAATACCATCTCTGGATACAACATGCCCTAACAAAACGCCTTTAGAACATCCAAAGACACACTTTGTAGGGTTTAGTGAGGCTTGTGCTTCATCTAACCTTTGAAATGCTGTCTCCATCTAGTGCAGGTGGTCCAACTTGCTCCCATAGATGCAAAAATCATCCAGAAATACTCTGATGAAGGTCCCAATGTAGGGTTCGAACACCCTATTCATCAAACGCTGGAATGTTGCTGGAGCATTACACAACCCAAAAGGCATAACTCTATAAGCAAACGTTCCCCAAGGAGTGGTGAACGTGGTCTTCAGCTGATCTTTCTCTGCTATACGAACTTGGTTGTAGCCGCTATATCCATCAGCAAAACTATAGCACTCCTGGCCAGCTACTTCGTCCAAGATCTGATCTAAAAATGGAAGAGGGTAATGATCCTTCTTTGTTGCCTTATTGAGCTTCCTATAATCAACACAAATGCGTAGCTTCCCATTCTTTTTTATTGAGATCACAATGGGAGAAACCCATTCCGAATTCTCCACAACAAATATGAATCCTGCATCAAGCAACTTATCTATTTCTTCTTTTACAGTCTTGGAAAAATTAGGATTCATTCTATATGGCATTTGCTTTATGGGCTTAGCACCATCTACCAGCTCAATACAATGTTCTACCCAACTTACTTGGCGGAGTTCCTTGTAATCAAAAGTGAATAGGTGTATGTACCTTCGAAAGAGCTGGAGGTAGGATTCCTTCTCACTCTCCATCACAGCATCACCAATCTTTATTTGTTGGAGACGATCATCAACTTCTTCTTCAGATAATTTTATGGGGTCATGAGTTGGTGTGATCGCGGGATATCCATGACTGAAACATCCACCTCGCTTTCTTCATCTTCGTGTCCACTTCACTAGTAATAGAGTAATCGAGGATGTCCAATCATCGGTTTCATCACTTGAATCCACAGTTCTACTTTATGATGTCGAGGATCACGTTTATCTTCACCTCTCTCTACCACGTCCAAGTGTCATGAAACCTTCATTCCAGTAGTTTCTTGCATGAACTCTCCTTAGCCATGGTCTTCCCAAAGAATTGGGTACGTGCAAAGATTTACCATTTTTCATGACCGAAAGTCTACCACACATACACACACCCATATGAGATATTGCCACATTTGAAATTACACCTTCTCGGTTTAGTTTTTCCCTTATTTAATGGCCTTAACATAAGTGTTGAAGGGCGATCAATTTTTAACCCCAACATATTCATTACGTGACTCGGTCATTACATTGATCGCAGCACCTCCATCAACTAAGACATCATGAATTGAAATACCATTACATAATACCTCGGCTTGTGGAGCAGAGGGATCTGCCTCTGCCTCCAAAACAGGGGACCTCAACCTCCTTCCTTCTTTGAGCATTGAGTCCACCTCGCAACTCCCGCCTCTTCTCAGAAGACATAGCCAAGAGTTGACCATATGTAATATTTACAGGCCTTTTGGACAGATCTTCCAAGATGGAGTATGGTCCTTGCCCCTGTGAAATCAGAAAATCCTGCACACCCAACTTTCTTCTCCTATGTTTCTTACTAGTTTCTTCTTTCATCTTCTTAAGATCATTTCCATCTTGATTATCTTTTTCTTTCTTTCTTTTTGTTACAAACACATCTACTTCATTATTTCTGCTCTTATCTACTACATCAAAAGAATTCACAGGTGCTTTTCCTTTATCATTATCTCCCTTACCAGATGTAGAAGCTCTATCTGGAAAATTATACTTATAATGACCCTTTTTATAACAACCATAACAAACAACTTCAGAAATATTTCTCTTTGGACCTCTATCTCCTCCCTGAGAACTAAATTCCTTTCCTTGAAGAAGATTAATAGTTAACTGACCCATCTTTTTGAGCAGATCTTCATACTCAGTAGATGTATTAGGAGAAATATTTGTGCTCACCGGAGTGGTTGTGGATTCGGGACCAAAGGTTGGTGTAGGCTCTACTTTAGCAACAATTTCTTTGGGCTCCTCTTCCATGCTTTCTTCTTGCCTTCTTGCAATCTCCTTTGCTTGTTCAATGGTGGCGGGCGGTCATACTTCACTCATTGTCGATCTCGGCTTCATCCCAAGAATGAAGTGCTTATAGAGGAGATTATCCACGCCATTCATCAACCCATCCGCTAGTCCTTCCTTTCGGATCGGGCATCGAGCTTCCTCCTTAGCTCTAGAACACGAGCATGATAATCCCTTATCTTCTCCTTCTCTCCTTGGGATAGATTTGTGATCTCGATCATGAGATCTCGCATATTTCGTTGTTCACCAAATTCTTCAAGAAAACTTTCAGTTAATAAATCCCATGAATTTTTCACATTATCACCTAGTGTTTCAAACCACCTAAGTGCTGAACCATCCAAAAAGGTAGGAAAAAATTCAGTCCATTGTTCCCTTCTTATAAGGCCATTACAAATACAAGATCGTTTAAACTCTTGAATGAAAGAAGAAGCATCTTCATTAGATTGAGCTGAAAAAACAGGAATCTTTCCCATTTTCAAAAGTAACCACCGTGAAATACCAACCCACAAGTACAATTAACAAGACTTATGTGCACAAATAATTGGAATCACTATACTAGAAAGTGACTTTACACCTTTCTACAGTAAAATAGAAATGACCACGGTAAACTATGGTAAAACTTGACTTGCTACTTACGGTAAAACCGACTTTACTATGGTAAACACTATTCACGTGTAAAAGTGAAGTTCTTTGCGGTAAATACTATTCATGGTAAAAAGTGACCTTACTGCGGTAATTACTATTCCCAGCAAAAAGGACTTTACCAGGGTAACTACTATTCATGGCAAAAATGCCTTTAACATGGTAACTACTATTCACGGTAAAAATGACTTTACCATGGTAACTACTATGCACAGTAAAAACAAGGTTACCCTCCAATTGATTTTTGACTTAGTGGGAATATCTCTCCAGAAAATCCACCAACGAGGAATGGTCCCGGCAACGGAACCAAAATGTCATCAGCAATCCGGCACTATGATAATTCTTCACCGGGAACTCCTCGTGCTATGATTATTTACTAATGCACAACCTTTAGTTTGGTGGATGTAACTGGAAACAAAACAACAACATAACACAAGAATACCATTGACTATGATAAGACAGAATGACGACAAATCTGAAATATCAAAATAAATTATAATATTAACATGAAACTGTTACAATCTCACCCATGAGATTCTTCAACAAGACTATGGGAGAAACTTTACAATTACACCTCTCGATGGCTTCTTCAACACACCTTTAACTGATGGCTTCCTTTGCACACTTCCTACAATATTTCTCACTACTTCTTTCTATGCTAAATGAGGGGGGTGGCCTCTCTATTTATAGAACTTCCAGGCTTATCCATCCTATCTCTAAGATAGGATAAGAAATCCACTATGACGAATCATATTCCATACCTTAACTCTTATCTGTACATGTAAGCTTATCTGTTAAGATAAGATAAACCTTATCATTTTACATGGGTTCCACATTTTTAGACTTTTTACAAATAAAATACACAAAATATTTATGACCTCACTCCTTGTCCTTATTACCAATATAATATTTCTAATTCCTAATCATGTAGACCCTACTTCTCTAATTACCCAAACTTTGACATTTTAACATTACCGGACCACTTACGACAAATATTTACTTTTTACAACATTCCTATTGTACTTTGACTGTTACCGTACTCCACATTATTGGCGGCACCGTACTGACGGCGCCGTTATCTTCTATCGGACGCTACTACTAATTACACTTAACAACATCCTATTCCTAATACATACATTAATGAAATAGAAATTTTGGAGGAAAATTTTAGTGTCGACAAACCCCCAATGTATGACGATTAGGTTAATTTGGTTAAGATCCCTTAATGATCAAGAATGAACCACGAAAATAAAGAGCGCGTTCATCGGGAAATGGCGAGGTGTGCTAGACGAAGTATGTAGCATGTGATGAATAATTCTTAGAGAAAACCCTCAACAGTCATGTAAGAACTGTAAGAACACAAGTCCGTCATTGGGCGGTTAGGTGAGAGTACTCACCTACCAATTACCAAGGTAGTGTGAAGTGATGGAAGAATGTGGAATGGAAACAACATGAGTGTATGAACCTAACCAAGGAAAATTTTAAGGAACTGACCTAAAAATGATTATAGAAATCATGTCGAATATGGTCGAACCATATTTGCTCGGTTGGTGAATTACCTAAAATTTGTGTTCATGTCATTAGAAATATATAATAAATTGTTTTGAAGGAAATTGTACGTGGACTTTTGAATGAAGGTTAATTCATTGGCATGAAGGATATTTATTGCAAAAACATTTTAAGTCCAAATGGAGGTCTACCACGTGTTCCCTTGACTCTTACTCGGCCTCGTCTAATTGCTGACACGAAAATTTATTAAATTGGTTCATTTCGTGTTGTCAGGAGTCCATGGAATACAATTTTTTTAAGATGCCTAGAATATTGCCACATGTCCACCTGATATTAAATTTTTGGCATTGGGGATCCTTTTTCATACCTTTATGCTCAAGTGCATGGAACAGTGTGACAGCTTTTTGCTCCTCTTGTGTCAAGGCTTATCAAAAATTTTAGCAACTTCCTAGTTAGTTAGTGGAGTCTTTTAAATTTGGTGATTCTTCTAAATTTCAATAGCTTCCAATCTAGATTTGTGTGTATGTCTCTCTCTCTTCCTAAATATATGGAAAAATTAATCAAATTTCAAAAAAATCTTAAACATGTCGGCAAATGAGACTAAATGAATAGGAATGTTCCATATATTTTTTGTTGATCCAAAAATGTTTTAAAACCTTGACCCATATATCACATGGTGATTCAATAAAAAATATGTTTGGATTGGATATTTACTGGCTAATCACATGGGAAAAATTATTATTTGTGGAATTTTTGGGTGAAACATGGTCACTTACATAGTCTTAAACATAACCAAATTCATATTCCCACTAAACGTTTCCCTGAACCGAACTAAATGTCATATGGAGTTGTAGTGGGATGTGTAAAAATAGGGTGCTATGATAACCAATATGAAGTAGTAGTGTGATGCGGTGGATAGTATGAATGTGATGGATGAGGTGGATGCAATGAATGTGATGGATGTGGTGGGGAACGTGTATGAATAACAAACTATGGTGGATATATCATAGTCAAAGAACCATATGTAGGAGATGAATCAATAGGGCTAGATAATATTTGAAAAGGTAGAGGAGATATGGATCACTCCCGTGGGTGAGAACCAAAAGATTTGATGCCCTTATCCTCTAATTTTTACAATCTATCCTGAAGGGAAAAACAATCATTATATCTATGGCCATTTATACGATGATAATTACAATAGTGTTGGTGAAGTTGCCATTATAGTCGGTGTTATGGATGACATTGATTAGAAGGTAATCTAATTAATTGATCATTAACTAATACCCGCAACACATCATGTGGTCGAGTGTGATGAGATAAATGCAAAGGCTTACATAGCCGGGTGGAGTGGTAGGAGGGGTAACCTATTGCAGAGCTAGAGAAGAAGTATAATTTTGTGGTGGAGTGGGTTGAGCTTGTTTGCTATGCTTGGGAGGCACAGATGGAGATTGTGTAGGATGCTCAATGAAGACAATTATGGAGAACTAGATGAGGCAATATTCGTATAGGTGTGTGGAGAGAATATCTTGTTCTAAGTAAATAACCTTATAACATAGAAAAATGAATGAATCACATGTATAATATTGTAAGCGTTGCTTAAGTGGAGGAATGACGCCATGAAAAAAACAATTGTTCACAGGATCTATAGTTTGAAAGACAAGTTGATGAATATAAGCATTGAATCATATAATATAGTCCTTGATAGGTTCCGTGGAGCCTTGTTGTAGAGTAGGTAATCGGTCATAAGTAACCTTGAGGGAATTTTTGATTATAAAATGATGGAGGAAGGCGTCATCCATGTCATAAAAAATAATAATGGATCCAAAAGGGAGATGAGTTTACCATTGTATCACCTCACTAGAAATACTATAGCGAAAGGCCTTAAGTAATAATATATCATTAGAATAAGAGGCCATAGTCTTATGATAATATAAAATATGAGCATGAGGGTAACCCATACCATCAAAACATGTGAAAGTAGGCATGGTGAAATCATGAGGGAATGCAGAATTATGAATCTTCTTAGGGACCAGATTTCCATGTAATGAATTATTGTCAATAGAGGCATAATAAGCCTTACTTTCTAGAGTGAGAGACTGAACTGAGATTGTAACTATCCTACGACATGCATGAGAGAAAGGATATCCTATGAAGGGATGGTGGAAGATGGAAATAATGTGTTAAGTGGTTGTAATTTTCCATTGTGAGTGATCATAGGGATGTCCAAAGGTGATGGAGAAGGGTCTGATGCTAAGGGCACACTAGTAGTAGGTGCCGAGGAAGCTATGGTATGAGATATAGATGGAATACCCATAGCAATGGTTGGAATAACATCAAAAACATCCATAATAGGTGAAGTAACTGGAGAGGAAACTTCTATAGAAGATGTACCAAGAGACATAGGTGAACTAGCAAGAGGAGATGAAACAATAGGAGAAGAAGAGGTGATAGATGGTGGTGACTCATGTGTAGTGCTAGATACAATCTTAGGAGAAGATAACAATGGAGTAGGTGAGTTACACTTGGCAATATGGAAAGAAGGAGAATCATGACCATCAAGTTTCTCATCAGTATTTGATAGGGACTCGAAATGAGGATATCACTAAGAACACTATCAATAGGATCATCAACATAATGTGAAGGAGTATGAAAACTAGGAGGGGATGTATCATGAGAAGAAATGTCAGAAGAGGTAGAGTCATGAGAGGGAACTATGTTAGTAGCCAGAGTAGAAAGAGAATCAATATGCTCATGTGAATGAGTGTCAATACCAAACAAGTAATCAATAAGAGAATCATCTAATGTTTCCTATGAAAGATCAGAAGGCGGATCACAAGTAACTATATAACATGGAGTACAACGAGTAAAGGATACTAGATCATCAAAAATGCTAATGCCTATAGGATAATATTCAAAGTGAGTAGGTACATGTTGTAGTCCATCTTGAAGTTGTTGTTTGACATGGTCGGGTGTAGTAATGGGAGAACTATAGAGATCTTTAAGCTCAGCAATGGCAGCCTCATCATAGATAGGGTTAACACTAACATGAGACATGGTAGGAAAAGAAGATGGGATAGGCTTAGCCATTAGGGTTTGATTAGATCCTAGGGAAAGGTATTCTAAAGATTCGGGTTCACCAAAATGATTAACTAAAATAAGGATTTTGTAAGTTAATCTATACTAGTAACAACAATGGAATGACTAATATAAATGCAATGTAAATACTAAATAATTTTATTTGATATTTTAAATAAAATAGAATAATGGAAATGAGAATGGGTAAGTTATTAACTTGAAATTAACTTACCTTGCTATATGTAGGACTGGACATGATCTTTGTGTGGATAGAAAAGGGACCTGACGGTGCTACCCAGAAATTGCAGCAAATGAAGATCTGTCTAGATTGGGGCACTTGTGGGCACCCTAGTCGTAATCTAGGCACTCTGTTATAAAAAAATCTCGGGATCTAGTTCTAAAAGTGTTGCAAGGTCTTCACAGTACCTTTGTCTTGGTCATTTGGTTGTCATAATATCCTCACTTATGTCATTGTAGTTGTATAATGAAGATCTACTTGTAAAACCCCATACAAAGCACCAAATTCTGAAAAAAAAAAATGTAAATGAAGGGGTCATACTAACCTTAGTTTCCACAATGATGGACTTACGACTAAGCGCTGCACTACATTCTAGACCCAATGTAGTTATGTGTGCTTGTGTGCCTAGGGTTTCGTAGCATCGGTGGCATGGAAGTAGGGGCGATAGCTAGATGTAAGATGTAGATCGTGGGTGGAATATAATGAATAAAACCCTTCCCCTAATGCTTGTGTGATGTAGATGTAGAAGATCCCAAAATTTAGTCCTTTACCTTAGTAGATATCTATCTCTTGATAGTAGAATGTCCACCCATAAGATAGTGAGTATGGTATGTTTATATAGGGATATCTTGTTAAAATTTCAACACTAATGGCCCCACATTCCGACTAGCATTGAAGGGAATGAGACCATAAAATTGTAAAGAATGACCTCAATATTTTAAATACAAAGAAAGTGCAGCCAAGACTAGGGTGCCAAAAATAGGATTGAGGGATCGATGTGTACCCCAACACCTTTCCAGGTGCCCTAGCCAGAGACTAAAGATGAAAAATTACCAAACAACCATATCTTAGACCCTTTGAGAGACGACCAAAACCATGAAAAAAATTGATGACTATGTGAGACAAATGAAAATGACCACCAACTAATGACAAGACTAAGGGATGAGAAATTAGTGAATACTTTTCTTACGTGAGATCCATATATAAAAATAACATACTTGGCGATATAAATGTAAAGGTGAGTGCATGATTTTGTGACTGCACCTAGCATTCCCATGTAACCTCACCCCTAATCATCATTTATTAATGTAATATTATTCTAATCCTAATCACATCCTCACACATCTAAATCTATAGGATTATATTTCTAGAATCCTTGCTAACCTTCCTCTTCCATTGAATTTTTAATCCAATGGAAGTTCTTCCCTCCATTATTTTTGAATTCAAATTATAGAGTCCTCTGCTCTAGAATCCTATAATCCTCACATGCACTCTCCATTGCCTTGATTCAAGTTCAACATGGATTCATCTGAGCTATTGAATCCTCCACTCCTCAACTATAAATTGAGATCTCCTCCTCCATGAGAGCTAAGACACAAATCCATAACAAATTTTTGCCAATTGTTTCATCAATCGTCCATTTTTATCTTCAACCACTCAATCAATTTATCATTCATCTATCAATAATTCAATCCTTCATCCTTTATCATGAAATTCAAAGGAAATAAAGGGGAGGTGTTGCTTGTGTGTCTCCACCCACATCATCTGAAGCAAAAACTATCAATCCAAGAGAAAATACAACACATCAAAGGAGGAGCTTTGAAAATTATAGGTAAGTGTAGGTATTGAATTCTCACCTTATTTCCATCAATTGTTTTATCTAGGGTTCTATTTGAGAATATTATATTAGGGGAATAACTTGTTTGTTTTCTAACATTTCATAAGTTAATCTATTCTTGCATTACAATCAACATAACTATAGATATCATGTCCCCTGGTTTTATCGATTGTAACCGAATGTAACTAAATGACTGAATTCTATAACTAAAGGAAATTTCCTGATGTATACATGATTAAACTAAAATAGACATATCCTAGCCTAATATAATGATTTGTAAAGTAGTAAATAACAACTAAATAAATAAAGGAAATGACCTAAGCAACTAAGTAAATAGAAATGTAAAACAATACGTGAACAAAGGGTTAGAAAATCCTTAACTAATTCGAGGAAGGTGTGAAACTATGTCACAGTTCAAACTAGGTGAACATGAGGAGGAAGTGACCACATAGAAGGATGAACAAGTACATATTTGAGCTCCCTAACTAGGTGGGGTGCCTGTGGGTGCCTGTTATGTGGAAATGACATGAAACCATCCTATGAGGTGTCACTGAGTGACTTCCTTCCTTCACTTCTGTTGCGTGAATGTCACCGAACTATGCTTTGGATTTTACTATAAATCGAGACAAAGAAAGCACCTATAAAACCACAAGAAAATAATCAAAACCCTAAAAAAAGAAATATGCATATGAAAGGATCCCTTAATTACAAAATTGATGGACTTATCATTGAGCGATGTACTACATCTCGGACCTAATGTAATTCTAGGTGCGTGTGTGTAAATCATGCTCTAGGTTTCTCTTGTGCCAACTATACTTTGTGAAGTAGTGAATAACCAACTAGATGTAGAATGTAGTAAATGTGTGCATGGAAAAAATATACTCCCCTCCTATTAAGTGTGATGTAGATGAACCAAACTTTTGTTCCTTTTGATGGAGCTAGATGGATGCAAATGTAGCCTTAGGTGCCTTTGATGGATGCAACTATTGATGGTGATAGTAGATTCTTAGTGCTTGGTCCTTCATTAGGGTTACATAACTTTATATTTATATGGCTCTCTTGTTATAATTTCATAGTTAACCTTGAAAAATGCCGACCGCCAAAATATAGAAAGCTCAAATTGCTAGAAAGTGGCTAAAAGGTGAGAGTAAAGTGTGAAGAGGATCGGGAAGCCCTAGAGGGGACCAGGGTACATGGGCTGCCTCTATCCTAGCTGGTTACCCAGTTAGAAATAGAAATAATGTAGAATCATAATAATTTGTGAGGAAATACGGGTGTAAGACCAAAAGTAATGGTAGAAAGAAAATTTAAAATGAAAAAGACATGGGTTAGTTATTACTCTTTTCACTCAAGAACCATATGAATAGTAGTATGAGATCGGGACTAAATATAAACTCAAAGTGTGTCATTTAGTGACTACATTTGCCCCCACTTTATGTTGATGAGAAAAAATAGCGGTGAAATAAAGTAGATAGATATGTGTGCACGATAATCCATGTAGTGTGATGTAGAAACACGCCAAAGGACTAGACAAAGCATGGAATGACAAAAATATGGAGTATGGAGACTAAAGATGTAAAAGTGTAAAAACGTGATCAAAGTGAACCTAGGGTGGAAGCGTTTATGTAGATGCCAATGTGTGTAGTGTAATTGCATGCTTAGTACCACATGTGTGATGTACTCTCCATGTGTGTGTTGTTGTTGAATTATTTCTTCTCATATGGATAAAATTGCAAAAGATAAGATTATCAAGTAGTCAAATACACATGTATATGTGTAAAAATGCATGTATATATGTAAAGAAATATGTTAAAAAAGGACAAAAATGAAAATGAAAAGAAACGTGTGCACGTAATCCATGATGAGAGAAAAGGGTATAGAAGGGATATCCTGTAGCTTTTGATGAAGTGTGAATTTTTTGGGTGATCTCATGCTATTGTGGCTGAAGAAGTGTAGGGAGAAAGCTATGTTATTCTCCAACCTGCAACTTATTCCATGAGGCCCAGTGAAGAGATCTCTATACTAGCTAGTTTTTTTGGTGATCCAATGCCCTTTGGATGAATTCATGTAGGGAGAAACATCTGTTACATCATCCAACCTATAACTACTCCCAAGAATGCTAAGGGAAATCCAGCCTATAAAATATGTTGCATATGGGGATTGTAGACTCGCCCGAACCCACTTAAAAACTATAAACTAGACTATAGAGTGAACTATATGGGTACCATGTGTAAACCAAAAATGATTCCCCCTCTTTGGGGGCACATGCGATGTCGTAGATAGGAGAATGCGTCCCCAAAAGAGGACCAATTGCATATACTAAAATGGTGCACTAAAAGGGAAGGGCATGTGCTTGGTAATGACCAAGGTACACACAAACAAGTGGCTAGAAAAAAGTGTTAGTATGAACAAAAATGGATGTAGAAAACAAACACTATGTAAGCTAGAACATAAGTAGATAATGTAAACACCTAAGAAGACAATCATAGACTGTGAAAAGTAGGTTACAAACATGGGACACCACTCACGGTGTCACAAGACACTCAAGGCCGTCGTGGCCACAAACAAACAAGTGTGTACACACAATAAAGGGCAAGGCCCACAAATAATAAAAAGTAATAGTAAATAACAAACAAGTATGGAAAAAAATATCCTTGCATAAAAAATTTTGCACATGAAGCACCCATTAGCATGTTAGAAAAATAGAAAGTATGTAAAATCATGTATAACATCATAATAGAAATTTATAAGTACAAAATGAAACAATAACACCTATAGTGTATGAATGTGGATGCCCCTAGTAAGTAGTGTGTCAAGCATTAATGCTGCATGTAGAAGCTCTGTATCTATGATCACAAATAGAAAAGGATGTGAATGCACATGTGTGTATGGTAAAGATAATGACATACAAGAGATTTATCTAACATGTGTAGTAAAGTGAACTTGTAAGAGAAATTGCAAGCAAGAGTAAATGTAACCATGAAATCCAATATGTTTTGGATGGATGGAATGGAATGAAAAATGGATGATATTAGCCGTGTGCCCCTCGAGTGAATGGATTTTTATGCAGTGAGGTTTATTTAGTATGACCCTCAACAATCAAGAATGAACCAAAAACGAGAGTGCATCATCGGGAAATGGTTGAACTGTGTGTTGTGTATAACGCGTTGTGATGAGTGTGTGGTGATGAGAGAATACATAGAGATGAACTACATGTGAACCTATAACATAAGTTTATATCATGACTAGATGAATAGAAAGGAGGTGGTGATTTATCCTAAAGCGTATACCACTAAATGATGTAAGAAAAAGTGATGATATAACCTATCATGAGATGATGTTAGAAGAAGTGACCCTATAGCCTAAGGTGTATATCACTAATCCTAGGAATTTCACATGAGAATATTGAATGATGAACATGTGAGCGTGATGTGGTCCATTTGTGATGTATACCCTCAACATTCCAGTATGGACCATGAGACTAGAGTGTGTCATTGGGTAGTGAGTACAACACATAGAGGTGAATATGCAAAATGCGTACTATGTGTGGTAGGATGAACAATATGTAATGTAGTATGTGTAGATGGTATAAGATGTAAGATGACATGTATGAGGTGTAAAAACATGTAATATGTGATAGTTATGGTGTAGTGTATGAGTTATGTGTATAAATTGTATGATGTATGTAAGACAAGATGTAGGATGTAAAGTGTGGGATGTATGAAGGCTCGCAATGCCTATAGCCTATGATGGAGTGTGTAATATGTAGATAATGTAGGATTGTGTGATGATTTGTAGTAACTAATTTGTAGTGTGTTGGGTCAATGTGCAAAAATCCACTTAACAATCAATTGTGAACCAAAACAAAAGAGTGCGTCATAGGGTAATGATGATGTATGTGGTGTATATGACTATGCGAATGCTAGAATGTGGATATATGTAAATAAGAGTACGATATGTGTGTTGATGCTAGGATGCGGGGATTGTGTGAGTGCTATACCCCCATTGTGTGTGGAGTGAATTAACTAACCAATGAAAGTGAAGGACGAAGCTCCTATCATCACCAATCCGGCACTATGATAATTCTTCACCGGGAACTCCTCGTGCTATGATTATTTACTAATGCACAACCTTTAGTTTGGTGGATGTAATCTGGAAACAAAACAACAACATAACACAAGAATACCATCGACTATGATAAGACAGAATGATGAAAAATCTGAAATATCAAAGTAAATTATAATATTAACATGAAATTGTTACAATCTCACCCATGAGGTACTTCAAGTGTTATTGACTTCACTTTCCTTTCACCAAGACTATGGGAGAAACTTTACAATTACACCTCTTAATGGCTTCTTCAACACACCTTTAAACTGATGGCTTCCTTCGCACACTTCCTACAATATTTCTCACTACTTCCTTCTATGCTAAATGAGGGGGGTGGCCTCTCTATTTATAGAACTTCCAGGCTTATCCATCTTATCTCTAAGATAGGATAAGAAATCCACTCTGATGAATCATATTCCATACCTTAACTCTTATCTGTACATGTAAGCTTATCTTTTAAGATAAGATAAACCTTATCATTTTACATGGGTTCCACAAAATATTTATGACCTCACTCCTTGTCCTTATTACCAATATAATATTTCTAATTCCTAATCATGTAGACCCTACTTCTCTAATTACCCAAACTTTGACATTTTAACATTACAGGACCACTTACGACAAATATTTACTTTTACAACATTCCTATTGTACTTTGAATGTTACCGTACTCCACATTATTGGTGGCACCATACTGATGGCGCCGTTATCTTCTATCAGACGCTACTACTAATTATACTTAAAAACATCATATTCCTAATACATACATTAATGAAATAGAAATTACGGAGGAAAATTTTAGTGTCGACATCTTCCCCTTCACTAGCTTCTACTCCGTCCTCGGAGTAGACTATTCTGGTGCTTGGAAAATCTTCAACTTGTCGTGGTTGACCCATTTCGTAATGGGAGTGCCATCCAATTCCTCCAGTCGGTACGTACCATTTTCATGCATAGCTGCTATTTTGTAGGGCCCCATCCATTTTGGAAAAAAATTTCTGTCTTCCTTTTTTATCTACGGAATCATATGCTAGAACCAAGTCATTCACATGAAATGGAGACCACCGAATCTTTGATCAAAGTATTCCTTCGCTTCATTTTCTTCTTATGGCTTGTATCCTTTACTATTTCTCTCATTTCCTCTAGCAAATGAAGATGTACCAACCTTTCTTTTACTGAATCACTTTCATCCATCCTTTCATTTTTCATAACTCTCACAGTGGGAATATCAAACTCAATAGGAAGAACTGGATCAATGCCATAGGCCAACTGAAATGGGGAGTATCCTATTGCTGACTTTGATGTTGCCCTATATGCCCACAATGCTGCATGAATCCTTTTATCCCATTTATGTACCTGCAAGGCTGCATCTTTTGCTAGAATTTGACACAACACAAAATTTGTTCGTTCCACCTGTCCATTTGTGCTTGGCTTGTATGTTGTTGCCTTCTGTGCTTAATAGAAAACTTATTGACTAGGGCTTCTACCACCTCATTAATGAAGTGGCTTCCTTGATCATTACAATTTCTAATAGACAACCAAATTTGGTGACAATGCGTTCATATATGAACCTTGCCACTTCATCCATGGAAGCTGTTTTCAATGGCCTAGTTTCAACCCACTTGGTTAAATAATTTGTGGCAACTACAATATACTTATTTTGGCATGAGGTAGTTGGAAGTGGACCTACAATGTCTATTCCCCACTTTTCAAAGGGACCAAGTGGAATAATAGGGCATAATGGAGCTGATGAAGTCTTACGGTTACCATGTGTTTGACAAATATCACATGTCTTACAATAATTATAACAATCTTTAAAAAGAGTGGGCCAGTGATAACCTACATCCAAGATCCTTCTTGCTGTAAGTTGTCTAGAGAAGTGCCCTCCACATGTACCATTGTGGAATTCTTCTAGCAGCTCCTTCCCTTGATCACGTCCAACTGCCCTCTTATACTGTCCATCAAGTCCTATTCGAAATAATACTCCATACAGAATAGAATATGGATGACTGGCTTGAGTAATCTTTCTCTTAGTCTTTGCATTGGCACCATCAGGAAACTTGAATTCATTCAGATAATTCCAAATATCTATGTATTCACTAGGGATTGTGTCAAGGGATAACAATGTTGCATCGGGAAATCATCATCATCACAAGATGATCCTAAACCATCATAGGCTCGAGAGAGTGCATCTGCATTGACATGCTTCTTTCCTAGCCTATCTATAATATCAAATTCAAATTCTTGTAGCAAAATTATCCATCTTGCTATCCTCCCTGATGGGTTAGGCTTATTTACAATATATTTTAGAGCCTGATGATCTATTACAACTATAAATTTCTTCCCTAGCAAGTAATTTCTAAACTTCTTTATAGAAAAAATGATAGCTAGAGCCTCTTTTTCAATTACAGTATAATTTACCTCAAGACTTTGCTCATTTATCGCTCTCAAAGTAAATTGGATGATCATTCCCATTTTCATCCTTTTGGCTCGAGAGTATTTCCTAGTCTTTGCATCGAGGCATCGGTGTACACAATGAATGGCTTGCTCCAATCTGGATTCTTCAAAATAGGTGAAGACACGGGGCTTCCTTGATTGTCCAAAAGCTTCATGCGCCTTATTTCTGGTTCATAAGTAACATCCTTCTTCAAGAAGCTGGGTTAGTGTCAGTGCAATCTTTGAGAAATTCTTGATGAACCTTCTATAGTAACCCACATGGCCTAAAAATGATCTCAACTTACTTATATTCATAGGAAATGGTAAATCTTTGATTTTGAAACTTTATCGAGAATCGTACCAATACCATCTTTGGATACAACATGCCCTAACAAAACACCTTTAGAACATCCAAAGACACACTTTTTAGGGTTTAGTGAGGCTTGTGCTTCATCTAACCTTTGAAATGTTGTCTCCATTTGATACAGGTGGTCCAACTTGCTCCCATAGATGTAATAAATCATCTAGAAATACTCGATGAAGGTCCCAATGTAGGGTTCGAACACCCTATTCATCAAAAATTTGGAATGTCTTTGGAGCATTACACAACCCAAAAGGCATAACTCTATAAGCAAACATTCCCCAAGGAGTGGTGAACGTGGTCTTTGATTGATCTTTCTCTGCTATACGAACTTGGTTGTAGCCGCTATATCCATCAGCAAAACTATAGCACTCCTTGCCGCCTACTTCGCGTCCAAGATCTGATCTAAAAATGGAAGAGGGTAATGATCCTTCTTTGTTGCATTATTGAGCTTCTTGTAATCAACACAACTATGTAGCTTCCCATTCTTTTTATTGAGATCACAATGGGAGAAACCCATTCTAAATTCTCCACAGCAAATATGAATCCTGCATCAAACAACTTATCTATTTCTTCTTTTATAGTCTTGGAAAAATTAGGATTCATTCTATATGGCATTTGCTTTATGGGCTTAGCACCATCTACCACCATCTACCAGCTCAATACAATGTTCTACCCAACATACTTGACGGAGTTCCTTGTAATCAAAAGTGAATAGGTGTATGTACCTTCGAAAGAGCTGGAGGTAGGATTCCTTCTCACTCTCCATCACAACATCACCAATCTTTATTTTTGGAGACGATCATATACTTCTTCTTCAGATAATTTTATGGGGTCATGAGTTGGTGTGACTGGAAGGATATCCATGATTGAAACATCCACCTCACTTTCTTCATCTTCGGTGTCCACTTCACTGGTACTAGAGTAATCAGAGGATGTCCAATCATTAGTTTCATCACTTGAATCCACAGGTTCTGCTTTATGATGTCGAGGGATCACATTTATCTTCACCCTCTCTCTACCACATCCAAGTGTCATGAAACCTTCATTCCAGTAGTTTCTTGCATGAACTCTCCTTAGCCATGGTCTTCCTAGCAGCATTGGGTACGCAACAGTACCATTTTTCATCACCTGAAAGTCTACCACACATACAACACCCATAATAGATATTGCCACATTTGAAACTACACCTTCTGGTTTAGTTTTTCCCTTATTTAATGACCTTAACATAAGTGTTGAAGGGTGATCAATTTTTAAACCCAACATATTCATTACAGACTCGGTCATTACATTAACTGCAGCACCTCCATCAACTAAGACATCATGAATTGAAATACCATTACATAATACCTCAGCTTGTGGAGCATAGGGATCCACCTCTACCTCCAAAACAGGGACCTCAACCTCCTTCCTTCGTCAAGCATTGAGTCCACTTCGCAACTCCCGCCTCTTCTCAGAAGACATAGCCAAGAGTTGACCATATGTAATATTTGCAGGCCTTTTAGACAGATCTTCCAAGATGGAGTATGGTCCTTGCCCCTGTGAAATCATAAAATCCTGCACACCCAACTTTCTTCTCCTATGTTTCTTACTAGTTTCTTCTTTCATCTTCTTAGGATCATTTCCATCTTGATTATCTTTTTCTTTCTTTCTTTTTGTTACAAACACATCTACTTCATTATTTCTTCTCTTATCTACTACATCAAAAGAATTCACAGGTGCTTTTCCTTTATCATTATCTCCTTTACCGGATGTAGAATCTCTATCTAGACAATTATACTTATAATGACCCTTTTTATAACAACCATAACATACAAATTCAGAAATATTTCTTTTTGGACCTCTATCTCCTCCCTGAGAACTAAATTATTTTCCTTGAAGAAGATTAATAGTTAACTGACCCATCTTTTTGAGCAGATCTTCATACTCAGTAGATGTACTAGGAGAAATATTTGTGCTCACCGGGAGTGGTTGTGGATTGTAGACCAAAGGTGTTGGTGTAGGCTCTACTTTAGAAACAATTTCTTTGGGCTCCTCTTCCATGCTTTCTCCTTGCCTTCTTGCAATCTCCTTTGCTTGTTCAATGGTAGTCGGGTGGTCATACTTCACTCATTGTCGATCTCTCGGCTTCATCCCAAGAATGAAGTGCTTACGAGAGGAGATTATCCACACCATTCATCAACCCATCCGCTAATCCTTCCTTCCGAATCGGGCATCGAGCTTCCTCCTTAGCTCTAGAACACGAGCATGATAATCCCTTATCTTCTCCTTCTCTCCTTGGGATAGCTTTGTGATCTCGATCATGAGATCTCGCATATTTTTGTTGTTCACCAAATTCTTCAAGAAAACTTTGGATTAATAAATCCCATGAATTTTTCACATTATCACCTAGTGTTTCAAACCACCTAAGTGCTGAACCATCCAAAAAGGTAGGAAAAAATTCAGTCCATTGTTCCCTTCTTATGAGGCCATTACAAATACAAGATCGTTTAAACTCTTGAATGAAAGAAGAAGCATCTTCATTAGATTGAGCTGAAAAAATAGGAATCTTTCCCATTTTCAAAAGTAACCACCGTGAAATACCAACCCACAAGTACAATCAACAAGACTTATGTGCACAAATAATTGGAATCACTATACTAGAAAGTGACTTTACACCTTTCTACAGTAAAATAGAAATGACCACGGTAAACTATGGTAAAACTTGACTTACTGCGGTAAAAACTGACTTTACTGTGGTAAACACTATTCATGGTAAAAAGTGAAGTTACTGCGGTAAATACTATTCACGGTAAAAAGTGACTTTACTGCGGTAAATACTATTCCCAGCAAAAATGACTTTACCATGGTAACTACTATTCATGGCAAAAATGAATTTACCATGGTAACTACTATGCATAGTAAAAACAAGGTTACCCTCCAATTGATTTTTGACTAAGTGGGAATATCTCTCCAGAAAATCCACCAATGAGGAATGGTCCCGGCAACGGAACCAAAATGTCATCACCAATCGGCACTATGATAATTCTTCACCGGGAACTCCTCGTGCTATGATTATTTACTAATGCACAACCTTTAGTTTGGTGGATGTAATCTGGAAACAAAACAACAACATAACACAAGAATACCATCGACTATGATAAGATGGAATGATGACAAATCTGAAATATCAAAGTAAATTATAATATTAACATGAAATTGTTACAATCTCACCCATGAGGTACTTCAAGTGTTATTGACTTCACTTTCCTTTCACCAAGACTATGGGAGAAAATTTACAATTACACCTCTTAATGGCTTCTTCAACACACCTTTAAACTGATGGCTTCGTTCGTACACTTCCTACAATATTTCTCACTACTTCCTTCTATGCTAAATGAGGGGGGTGGCCTCTCTATTTATAGAACTTCCAGGCTTATCCATCTTATCCCTAAGATAGGATAAGAAATCCACTCTGACGAATCATATTCCATACCTTAACTCTTATTTGTACATGTAAGCTTATCTTTTAAGATAAGATAAACCTTATCATTTTACATGGGTTTCACAAACTATTTATGACCTCACTCCTTGTCCTTATTACCAATATAATATTTCTAATTCCTAATCATGTAGACCCTACTTCTCTAATTACCCAAACTTTGACTTTTTAACATTACTGGACTACTTACGACAAATATTTACTTTTTACAACATTCCTATTATACTTTTCGATTACCGTACTCCACATTATTGGTGGTACCGCATCGATAGTGCTTTGTTATCTTCTATCGACGCTACTACTAGTTATACTTAACAACATCATATTCCTAATACATACATTAATGAAATATAAATTACGGACGAAAATTTTAGTGTCAACAGTCCCTCATCCAATGCTAGTGGTTGTGAAAGCGTATGACTATGCTCTAGTAGTGGTGGAATAGTAGATAGTCACTATGTAGGTGAGTGAATTATATATGCATGTGATAAATGAGTATATGAAAATGTGTAGGCATGAAAAAATGCATGGGTGATGGAGATATGCATGGAATAAAATAAGGTGGAGATCTATGCCAAGATGTTTTAAGCGTGTGCGGAATAGGCCTATATAGCTATGCGGGACTAGCAGAGAGTGGTGCGTCCATATAGATGGTGTGTGAGTAGGTGAACTAGGAGTAGATTTTGCTTTAATTAACATAGGTTGTGATGTGGTAGATGAAGTAGGGGATGCCTAAACTAGTGCTTGAGGAAATAATGACCATGGAGTAGATGGGGGTACATTGTCGATAGAAACAACTTGATTTTTATGAATGAACTTGAGTCACAAATGATTCATATAAATTATAGACTGATACTAACGAATCCAATTGAGGCCTAGAAGCATGTCACAACCATCTATGGATTTTCCAACAAGGAAAGGTACAAGCATAGTAAGAGGTCCTACCGTAACATGAAGTTTGACCACACCATATGAATTGTTCATCGGATATGAGATGTGTGAACATGGGTAACCAATAACATCAAGAAGTGGCAGAGAACATGCACTAATAGGCCATGATGGGTCAACCTTAGTATTATTGATAGAGATAGATCCAATATAGGCACTAATATGTAAGTGATTAGAAGATAAATTGGCATGATAATCACGATCAGAGAAAGAGATGACTAGTGGAGTGATGTTAGTGTTAGCTACCAAGAAGTCAAGGGCCCTCGATTTAGATTAAGGCACTACATGATAATTATGATTAGCCAATGGATCAATAGTTTTCTTGTCGTGTTGTAGAGGTGGGTTACCAAATAATTTGAGCTTACAATTTTCATTAACTAGTGGAGAATCTGTAGTCTCAAGAAATTCAAGCTTATTATTATCGATAAGATCTTGGATGATAGTGTAGAGTTTGAATCTCCTATTAGTAGAGTGCCTCATGTAGCGGTGATAATCACATCATAACTATTCATTGTAATTCCTTCCTTTTGGTCGTGATGGATCTAATTCAAGTGGTGGAGGAAGCGTGATAAGATTTCTTTCAAGAAGTTGTTGTAAGATAAGTTGTGGGGCAATAGGAAATTTGGTGAATGTTTACGTTGAGGTGGTTGTGATTGAACTTATTTAGTAGTAGCTACTACATTGACAATGAATTTTGTGTCAGTATACTTAGTTATATATGGTTTAAATGTTGTCTTACTAGGGAAAAATGTATAGAAAGCTTTCTCTTAGTATTTAACATTTGATAGCTTAGAGCTTAGTTTCACAAATCTTAAGAGTATGAAAAAGCTGATCAAAAGAAGGATAGGTCTCAAAGAGGAAACTCTTCTGGAGAGGTGGTAGTAGATTTTGGATGAATAAATCATGAAGCTTAGATTCCGAGAAGAATTGTTGACATTTTGGCTATAATTTCTTTGCATCTTAAAAATAATTTGCTAAGTGTTCGTTAGATCCTTGTTTAACTTGGGCATATGAGATCTTAGAACCGATATTGATAGATAAGTGAGTGAGAAAATCATCGGATATAATCGTGAAGGAGGCTACCGAATGGATAGGTAGGTCGTAAAACCAATGCATCACATAATATTGTAAACTATGAGGAAAAATCTTAGCTAAGAGGATATGATCATCCACAAAATCTAGAAAAGCCACATGGAAAGCTCGAAGATGCTCTTGAGGGTCACCATGGCCATTGAAAATAGGTAGTTTAGGGGTGAAAAAGTTTGGTGGAAATGAATAGGTGGATATAGTGGGTGCAAATGGAGTATGTAGTAGAAAAGTAGAATCCAAAGATGGAGATGCACGAGAAGTAGCCTTGTAATCGATGAATTTATTCTTGAAGGTCTTGATAAAAAGAGGCTAGATCTAAAATGTTAGTGGAAGGAAGCTACCTTGTATGTGAAACAAGGGGTGGTCTATAATGATTAGTAGAATTAGGATCATAAATAGGAACAATGGAGATGGGTGGAAGAGTAGAAGTAATCGGTTGGGTAGAAAATATAGTGGGAATAATAGAAGAAGCTTTAAGTTCAGCAAGGTTTTTAGCTTCCACATGAGTAACATATAGAAGCAAATATAGATCTTGGGGATGCTCAATGATATGATCATTGAAGGCCTTAAGATGGGATTCAATAAATTATTTATAGGATTGAGTTATAATAAATAAGAGAGAAAGATCTTTAAGTGAAAGGTATTGTCGAGCATGGTGTTCACCAAAATGATTAAGATAAAATAGAAATATCCTAACCTAATCTAATGCTATGAAAATTAGTAAATAACAACTAAATAAATAAAGGAAATGAACCAAACAACTAAGTAAATAGAAATGTAAAACCCTAATGTGTAAGAAGGGTTAGGAAATCCTTAGTTGATTAAAAAAGGTGCAAGAGTTTGTCACAGTGCAAACCAAGTGAATAGGAGGAGGAAATGACCACACAAAAGGCTAAGAAAGTACATATCTGAGCTCCCTAACTAAACTGGGGTGGATGGAAAGGGATAGGGGCACCCGTGGGTACCATAGTTTGAGATTTGGGCACCGTGGTTTGTGGAAGATACTTGAAACCCTCGTCTTAGGTGTTCTTTGAGTAACTATTTACCTTCGTTTCCTATCACGTGAATGTCGTTGAACTACACTGGATGTAACTATAAATTAGAGATGAAGAAAGCACCTATAAAACCCTAAGAAAAGAATCAAAACCATAAAAAAATAAAGATCCATATAAAGGGGAAAAACTATCCTCATTTGCTAAATTGATGTACTTATCATTTAGCGCTATAATACATCTCACACCCAATGTAGTTATAGGTGTGCATGCAAAAATCATGCCCTAGGTTGCTCTTGTGTCAGTCACACTTTGTGAAGTAACGAGCAAGTAACTAGATGTAGAATGTAGTAAATATGTGCATGGAAACAATAGACTCCCATCCTATGAAGTGTGATGCGAGATGGCTGGCCTTATGTGCCTTGTGATGGAGCTAGATGGATGTAAATGTAGGCTTAGGTTTCTTTTATGGATTCAAATCTAGATGGTGATAGTAAATGCTTAGTTCTTGGTCCTTCATTATGGTCACATAACTTTATATTTATATGGTTATTTTGTTCTAATTTCATACTTAACCATGAAAAAGACTGACCACTAAAAAGATAGAAATATCAAATGGATAGAAAGTGCCAAAAATGTGTGAGTAACGTGTGAAGAGGATCGGGTACCCCAAAGGGGACCAGGGTGCCTGGGGTGCCCTAGTCTTGGCTAGGTGCCCCAGTCAGAAATAGGAATAATGCGGAATGACGATACAAACTAGGAAAGATTGAGTGAAAGACGAAATGTAATGGAAAGAGGAAAAGTAAAAATGCCAAAGACATGGGTTAATTATTACTCTTTTCACTTAAGAACCATATGAATAGTAGTATAAGACTAGGAATAAATATTGACTCATAGTGCGTGATTTAGTGACTATAAAACGCCTAAATTTTTTACAATTTTTATTTTCATACCCGTTACTAAAAATTTATCTTTCCAAGTTAGATGTCTCTATTGCATATATTTCTAGGAATAGGTGCCATAAGGGGATCGTTTCTAGATAAGGGTATGGTTATTCACGTAAACATTGGTTTAGGGATGATACATGGAGAGAGAATAACTATTGGACCTATTTTTACACCTTTTCTATTTGCTTTGTACCCTTTCATCCACTTACTTGATCCATGAAATTTCATCTTCTTTGGAATATAGGTATGTTTATCCGACACCATTGTTTGGGTTGATATCACCCTTGATCATGCCGATGGTGTCGTGTTAAGTTTTTCCTTGGCGAAACCCTTGGCGGGGTGGATGGTGTTAGCGATAAGTTTTCTTTGGCTGAAACCTTTGTTCGTGGGAGATGACATCCTATATATGCACACCATTTAGGAATTTCATCACATCTTAGACAGATCAACATAAGCTCTTCAATTACATAAAGGAACTCACCGCTATCTTTTCTCTTCTACGCCAACTTGTACCTTCTCGCTTATCTTTTAGGTTTATTACATATTGACTCTTGGTTTGGAGTTTCTTCTTTTCGGGATTGGTTTTCTTGCATTTTTAGGTCAACTATAATGAGCTAGGACTAGATTAATCCCCCTTCTCCACCTAGAAACTATTCTCTCTTAGTGTACGGTCCTCTGGGAGAAAGATGCATCAATGACCACCCCTAACGGGTAAGTTCTCTAACTCACGTTTTCATTTTGTATAGAGTAGTTCCTACATTAAATACATGATTTATGTTATCTTAGTATTGTATGGACATGCGAGGTTAGTGTATTGCGGTTGAGTTCCTTATTTCATGTTACATTATATCCTTAGGTTAACATTATCTTTGCATGCTTATTTTATTTATAATATCTACCCATAGTGACGATACCCACATAGGGTTCGTTAGTGTAAATTCACAACACCCCCAAATGAGTTATGGATCTGCTTTCATAAGGAAAATTCATTTTGTGTGATTGCACAACATTGAGCTTTCCCAAAGTGTGGGACCTTTGCAAATGGGGAAAGCTCTCTAGAGAAGGTGGTTCCTCTTCTTAAACTACCGCCACAAGCTATTCTAGTGAAAGAAAGCTAATATAACATAATATAACTTCCAAGGAGAGAAATAAAAAAATGAAAAAGCAGAGCCTACACTAAAATTGTGTTACACTAGAGAAGGAAAGTGTTGATTATCTATCAAAACTACCACGGAACAAGAAGAGGTGAGAAATGGAAAGCGATGGACAAGTGCATCACGGACAAAGATGGATTTCAAACAGAAAATGTTCCAAAACTCCAAAACCTGCAATGAACATCCAAACATGCACAAATACCCTGTAATGAAGAGAGGTAAGGAAAACAACAAAGAAAATGAGCCAAGGATGGAAAAATGCATCACAAAAACACGTTTTTTATTGCTCAAAATTTACACAGTGCATCATTTCATGGGTAAGAGGAAAAATTCCATTACAAAGTAGGGGAGGAGGTTCAAAATCCATTTTCAACCTTGGGGAAGAAAAGAAGGGAGAGGTAGAGAAGAAGGATGAACAACTTTTTACAAAATGAGCCAAAACTGGCTTTTATCGCTCAAACAGAATGAAGGAAATGAGAAAACATGGGAAAATTTGATTTAAAACTCCAACCACTAAAAATATCCATTTAAAACAGCAAGGGAACCCTCACAAATCCATTTTTGATGCATTCACCATGCTGGAGAAGAAACGGATGCCATACTTCATCAATTTTGGTGGTTGGGGGCCGTTCTACATTTTTTCCCATGCCAGAGACATTTCTTCAAATTTTTCACATCAAAATCCATAAAAATTAAAATTTGGGGTCCATCATGTAGAGGATGTCAACATATTTCCAATGAGACTAAAATTGTGAAAAACTAAGCTCTGGTTCGAAAGATATGGCCCTCTGAAGATTTAGGGCAAACCGGTAAAAACAGATTCAAAATTAAGGTTGGCATGGGTCCAACCCTAAATTTTCTCTTTTGGAAAAATTTCCTAAAAATCTCCACAGCCCCTTAGGTCCACATGACACATGGTTCTTTTTTGTTGGATGCAGAACCTTGGTTTAGTTTTTCTCCTTCGATTTTTCAGCAAAAGGGCAAAATTTCCTTTGTTTCTCCGACTGCCGCTTTGGCTGGTTGCCACATGTCATCATTTGATTTGATGTGGGGGTGCGGCCGAATTTGAACCCTTAAGTTTTTAGAAAAAAAGAGGGTGAAATTCCTTATTTCCTTTTACATCCTGCTTCCCCTTTTGATGACATGTCGATTTCTTATTAGAGCGGAGCCTTGACCATTTTCCTTCCATTCTCCTTTGCGGGCTTGCGGGCCAAATTTTGACTTTAACCCTTTTATCCAAAAGGCTAAGTGGTGAATTTATCTCCATGCCTCCACCAACTCACCAAATTCCTTAGAAAAATTTCCTTCTCCACTCCACCGGCCCGAGCCTCTTTGGCACAAAACTCTCCCAAGCTCGTGGGCCCGCCTTAGGAAAATTTCCCCTCCAAACTCCACCGAGCCATAACTCAAAAAATACAAGGATTTAGGAGGAATTATTTACCTTTCTAGAAAGGGGAAGAAAAATCCTATCTAATGAAACCATTTATATAATCTTTTGAGTGCTTACAATGTGTGAAAATTTAAGTTGAAGAACAAGAAAAGAATGAAGGAAACTTAGCCAAAATAAGTAGGGGCTCATTTTGGATAACAATTTTGGTGACTCAGAGGGGTCATTTGCCTGCTAGATGAATGATTAGTGGCCTTTTGAAGCATCCATTGGGCATGGATTCAATCCTAATAACCAACTATGATCTGAACTATGAAAATTTTACCTTTGAGCCACTTGGAAACCCACTGAAACTTGGAGTTGATCTTCACCAAAAGCCATTGAATGGAATTTGCAAGAGCAACCAAAGTAACACCAAAAACTATGTACAAACTGAAAATCAATCATGCTCCAAATGGAACATGTAGAGTGTGCAAAATCACTTCATTTGCTGAAAGCAAACCTACATACTCTACTCTAACCAAGAGTAAAGGAGCTCAATTAAAGCCTGCAACTAGCAGGAGAAACAACTTCCCTTCCTAAAAATGGTAGCATGCAACCTGATTTGGCACGAATATGGCTAGTTGGATGAGTGGTAAATAAAAAAGAAGCTGGTATTCTACCTGTTATCACTAAATCATAGCACCCCTGTGTTTATACAAGTGCATATACTTGAACTCACGGTGTGATTGGATAACATGGGTACTATCTCCAAGTTGTGGGACTTGCTACTTGAGATAGACCTCCAGAGAAAGCTGGTTCTTTCTCCTAAACTACCTGCCACAATCTACTCTAATGCAGGGGAAACTAACTATTCTAATCTAAATTTCTAAGGGACCAGAGAGAGAGAATGCATAAAATGAAAGCCTACACTAAAGCGGTGATACACCAGAAAAGGAGGGTGTGAGAGTAGTCTCCAAATGTGTGAAATACAGAGGCAAAGTACACACTAGAAGAGGTGATGATAGTTCTCCATAATCTAGCAAAATGCATTCACAACAATATTCCAAGCATACACAATGATAATGGATCCTGCAAGAACATAATAATAGACACAATATTCTTGTAGAAAGATTAAAGGGGCAATAAGAATGCAAGAAAACACAACAGGGGAAGATATATCCACAAACTGATATTTTATTGCTTCATGATATGCATAGTTCAATCTATTATAGGATAAGGGCCTGGATCACCATGCAAGGAGTCCACTACAAGGGCCTGTAGCACATTGGCTTCACAAAGCAATTTTGATAGAGCTTTGCTATCTGAAAACTCCCCTCTTACAATGAGCCCAACACTCCAATTTATAGAAAAATGAGAAGAGAAAGAGAAGGGAAAAATGAAAATCCCAAAATCTGTCCTTCAACCACTTGTAAGAGGCATTAAATGGAGTGAAATGATTATATATTACTTGCAAAAGGCTCCCCATACTATCCCATGTGCTGCAGCAGAGAAAGAATGATGACCATGCCTCTTAATTGCACTCCCAACCACCAAATGAAACACTGTTATGAACTCGGCCACATTTTATAAAAAATCTCCACCAATTTCTCATCAAATCTAGAATTTATTGATTTCTATGCATTGGGATTGGAGCCACGATTCCAACAGTACCATTTTTTTGTGATTTCGTTGAGAAATGCAAAAGTTATGGCCTTCTGAGTGCGGGCAGCTATTTTGGGTCTGGCAGGCGTTTTCTGTCATTTGACGGGAATGAGCATTAACTGACTGGAGCCAAATATGTTTCTTTTATTTAAATATATCTACCCTCATTAAAAATAATACGTCGTGCTCATTCCAATTTTTGTGGCGTAGAGGACGTTGTGCTCGTTCCAGAAAGTCCAATTTTGTGAAAATTGGAGCTCGGAGTCAAAAGTTATGGCCGTTTGAAGTTTCACGGGTCAAACATTGACTTTTCTTCTTTGCCTTCGGCCGCTTCGGCTTTTCGCGTCCCACGCGTACTTTTGGCCCGGATGTCCCAAACTGCCTTGGATGAAAGTCTCATGTTTCGGCCGAATCGGCCGGTTCGCGTCCTCCGCGTACTTTTGTCCCAGATGTCCCAAACTTGACAATTTTTTCTCTCGGCCGGTTCGGATTTTCGCGTCCCTCACGTCCCTGCGCGTACCTTTGGCCCGGATGTCCCAAACTATCCTTCACTTTTCAGCCGGTTTGCGTCCCGCGCGTACCTTTGGCCCGGCTGTCCCAAACTGCGCGAAAACAGCACTTAGTCGATTTTTTCCACTTTTCGCGTCCCGCGCGTCCCAACGTCCCAACTGTCCCAAATGCTGCACAGACCGCCTAGTGGCTTTTCGGCCGATTCATGGTCCGGCGTCCCAACTATCCCAAGGACCACCTAGGACAAGACTTAGCTGATTTTCTCTGTATTTTGGCACCAAGCTTGGCTTTTGCAATTTTTTCACATTTTTAAAACTTGCTGGGTTTTCTTCTTGGATAGGAGAGTTAGAAAGAAGCCGAGGGGACCCCAGAAACATGATTTTTGTCTTGAATCAATATAATTGCTTGGGACTAAATAATTTGATGCATGTTATCAAAATTACCTTGAGGGGTGAATTTTGGATAACACTACCCAAATTAGCAAGGTGTCAACCGAAAACAAATTAGATACCTCTTTTAGTTTGTCTGCATATGGATTGAAGAGGTATTGCAGTTTATCCTTGGCACTTTGATTCTCATACTCATGCTCAGAAGCAAGCATGACTATTGGAAACTCCTCCTTTGGCTCCAATGAAGCCAAATACCTGATTGGGCAAGGTCTGATCCATTTGATATGCCCATTTCTCTAAAATTCAAATCCAAAAATGGAGTCTTCTTGTGGACCTTCTTGAGTGGATGGTGTGGAAGAGATGATGGAACTTTTCTACTCTTTTCCTTCCTCTTCCAGTGAAGAACATGGAAGATTAATATCTTCCAACCTTGATTCCAAAGAGCTACTATAAAATGTAGGCTACTGCAAATGAATGCTCTCCTTCATGGCAGTAGGTTCTTGTGTTTGGAAGATGGATGATGAAGGAGAAAACAATGTGATTTCAAGTGGTTCTTCTCCATCAAAATAGTCCTCCAAATCTAATAGATAAGCTTCCTCTTTGTTGTCCTACTACAAGTGCTCTACCTCCTCCATGGTGTTCTTTTGATCTACAACTTTATCTCACGGTTATCTTCATTCTCAAAGATGAAGTTTGAAAGATCAAACTCTTCTTCAACATTGGAGCTTGAAGAGAATGAAGTAGAAAGAAGAATTAAAGGCCCTTCTATAGCCTATTTTGTGTTCAAAGCCTTTGGATCTGCATTTTTCTCCTCCACACTGGAATGTACCCCTCTTCTTTTAGATTTGGAGCACCTCCTCCTTCCTCCACTGCTTGAAGACCATCTTTCTCTTGATTGAACTCTTCCTCTAACATGAAGTTTGTCAAATCAAACTCTCCAATCTAGTGCTCTAGAGGACAAGTTGGGGCTGCAATATTTCTTTTAGAGCTTTCCTCCAAAATGGATTCATTGACCAAATAAGGCCCTTCAAATGAAAGCAAGAAAAAATCAATGATGCCTTCTTCTTCTACTGCTATAAAATTTGATTTGGTCTCACCCATTTGCTCCTTTCCAATGGGAATTTGAGCTGATTTGCTTTCCTCTTCCATGGCTGATTGTGCAACTTCTATTGGATCAACATCTTCTTCCAACAGAGTGCCAACATGGATACTACACTCTAAGCAACTTGATGAATGATCTTCTTTCTTCTCTGCTGCTATAAAATCAGCCTTGGCCACCACTTGTTCTTCAACCTTTACCTCCTCTGTAGGCTTAACCAACAAAGGAATTTTTGTTATCCCAAACCTAAGAGCTAAGCTCACTAAGATTTTAACCATTTCTTCTTCTTTCAATTCTTCTTCTTGTTTTCCTTCATTACTGATTTTAAAAAAATTTCTTCTACACATGGAATTGGGAAAGCAAGAGAAGGACTAGGTTGGGATTGAACCATTTTTTCATTTGTTTGTGGTGTTAGAAGAGATGAAACTTCTTGTTTCCTTGAAGTGGAAGGTATTTATTTTTTTCTCTTGTGGAGGGGATTTGGATTTGGAAGATAAGAGGGGAAAAAATGAGATGGGATAGAAGACTAGGGGATAGAGAAATGGAATCAACACTTGGGGTATCAACTTGAAATCTTGGAAAGTGGAGCTTGGGTTGAGATGGTGTTGCTTGAGGAATGGAAAGAGAAAAACCAGATGATGGTGTAGAACTTACCCATTGACAAGGTTGCTCAACACCAAATTCATAGGCCCCTATCTCTTCAGTCCATTGTGCAAGTTGGGGCAGCATCTCCACCATGAAGTCCAACTTCTCCTGAGGGCTAAAGTGTCTTGGAAAAGGGCCAACCCATGGACAAGGTGCCTTGTAACCAATTCTGAAAGCCTTCATTTGAGTTGTTGCTCTTGATTGCACCATGCCAATCTCCATTTTTTGGATCTTCTCCAACAAACCAGCATCTTGCATTTGATTGTCTTCATTTTTGGCATACCCCTACTCTTAGAAAGCTCCATAGCCAAACTGATTTTGGCACTGCTGCTCATAGGGGTAACCATGCTGATTTTGGATTTGCTCAAAATGCTGATTTGAAGGATTTGTAAAGCACATTGGAGGTGGAATGTACTCTGTTGTTGCTGTGAATGTGAATTCCATCATGGAAATGAAGTCATGATTGCACAACTTCATGGGATGAAAAAGAGTGAAAGGGATGTAAAGAAGAATGAATGAAAAAGGAATGGAAATGAATGAAAAGGAAGGTCTAAAACTTTAGAGATGGTTTACTGATCATATGGAGTCGCCAGATGTGCTTGCAAGTGCCTCTAAAGGCTGAAATCTTCACAAGAACACATCAACCTACAAAAATTGAAGTTTAAGACCTCTTGGGTCCCACCCGGCGTGCCCGAACTATTAGTGAAAATTCACGGTACCCCCAAATGAGTTATGGATCTAATTTTCTAGGACAAAGTCATTTGGTGTGATTGCACAACATTGAGCTTTCCCAAAGTGTGGGACCTTTGCAAATGGGGAAAGCTCTCCAAAGAAGGTTGGTTCCTCTTCCTAAACTACCTACCACAAGCTATTCCAGTGTAGGCAAGCTAATATAACCTAATCTAACTTCCAAGGAGACAAGGATAGAAAGAAAAAAGGAAAAATAGAGCCTACACTAAAACTATGATACACCAGAGAAGGAAAGTGTTGATTATCTTTCAAAACTACCATGGAACAAGAAGAGGTGAGCAATGGAAAGGATGGGCAAGTCTATCACGGACCAAAGATGGATTTCACACGTGGAAAATATTCCAAAATCCATGAACACAAATACAAAACCTGCAATGAACATCCAAACATGCACAAATACCTGTAATGAAGAGAGGTTAGGAAAACAACAAAGAAAATGATCCAAGGATGGACAAATGCATCACAAAAATATTTTTATTGCTCAAAATTTACACAGTGCATCATTTCATGGGTAAGAGGAAAAAATTCCATCACAGAGTAGGGGAGGAGGTTCAAACTCCATTTTTGAACCTAGGGAAGAAAAGAAGGGAGAGGCAAAGAAGAAGGATGAACAACTTTTTACAAAATGAGCCAAAACTAGATTTTATTGTTCGAATAGAATGAAGGAAATGAGAAAATGTGGGAAAATTTGATTTAAAACTCCAACCACTGAAAAGGTCCATTTAAAATAGTAAGGGTACCCTCACAAATCCATTTTTCAATGCATTCGTCTATCTTTGGAGAAGAAAGCAGATGCCATAATCAATTTTGGTGGTTGGGGGTTGGTTACGCATTTTTCTTATGCCAGAGACATTTCTTCAAAAAAATTCCCATCAAACTCCATCAAAATTCAAAATTGAGGGGTCCATTACGTAGAGGATGTTAACATATTTCTAATGACACCAAAATCATGAAAAAATGAGCTCTGGTTCGAAAGATATGGGCCTATGAAGATTTAGGGCATAACTGGTAAAAAATAAAGTCAAAATTGGGGTCGGCAGGTCAAACTTTAAATTTTTCCCTTTTGGAAAAATTTCTCAAAAATTTCGTGGCCCCTTAGGTCCACATGACACGTGGTGCTTTTTTATTGGGTTTCAAACCTTGGTTTAGTTTTGCTCCTTCAACTTTTTTGGCAAAAGGGCAAAATTTCCTTTGTTTCTCCGACTGCCCGCCTTGGTGCTGGTTGCCATGTGTCATCATCTGATTTGATGTGGGGTGCGGCTGAATTCAAACCCTTAAGTTTTTAGAAAAAAAGAGGGTGAAATTCCTTATTTCCTTCCATGTCCTTCTTTCCCTTTTGATGACATGTCAATTTCTAATTAGAGCAGAGCCTTGACCATTTTCCTTCCATTCTCCTTTGCGGGCTTGTGGGCTAGATTTTGACTTTAACCCTTTTGCCCCAAAAGGATAAGTGGAAAATTTCTCTTCATGCCTTCACCAAATCACCAAATTCCTTGGCAAATTTCCTTCTCCACTTCGCTGGCCTCGAGCCTCTTTGGCACAAAACTCTCCCAAGCTCGCAAGCCCGCCTTAGGAAAATTTTCCCTCCAAACTCCGCTGAGCCATAACTCAAAAAATACAAGGAGTTAGGAGGACTTCTTTACCTTTCTAGAAAGGGGAAGAAAAATCCTATCTAATGAATCCATTTCTAGAATATTTTGAGTGCTTGCAATGTGTGAAAATTGAAGTTGAAGCACAAGGAAGGAAAGAATGAAGGCAAGTTAGCCAAAATAAGTAGGGGCTCATTTTGGATAACAAGTTCCTTCCTCATCTTCAATCTAAGGCCTTGGAAAACTTAGTTTTTACTAATGTAAGGGATATTTCCCTGGGGTATGTGAACATAGTGGTCCCTATAATCCCTTTAATTTTATCTGCTTGTGTGTTGGTCTTAGTCCTGTCCTTTAATCATTTCCTCGAATACCCTAGTTGAATGGATGATAATAGTGCACAGTGTCTAGGCATATTTATTCCCATCATACATCCTTGGTGAACCATAAGTGAATCTTTATTTTTAACCTTATGATCAAGTACTTCTCATTAAAATAATCCATTAATCCAAATACATACTCATTCCTCCGATTGAGTCATATTCAAAATTACATTTTCTATATCATTAGCCTTCACATCGGCTTCACACATCCTTAGTGAACCTGAGGCAAATCTTTATTTTTCACCTTATGATAGAGAACAAATTGTTAAAAACATCCATTACACCAAATTACTACTCATTCCACTAATTTTTTCATCTTTAAAATTACATTTTCTATCTCATTAGTCTTAACATCAGATTCATACATCCTTAATGAACCCGACAATCGAACACAACTCATTAAAAGAACCCATTTTTCATTTTTTTCTTTTTTCATTTCTTAAAATTATAAAAAACCCTTAAAATAAATTTTTAGAGAAATCATTGGCCCAAATAATATTTGATGATAACACGTTATTCCAATACTCGATTGTGTCTATCTTAGTTCATTTTTATTCACAATTCCATTAACCCTTGTACAAAATCTATACACGACCGATCGATATGCATATAAATTATTGTTTTCCAAAATTTTGTATTTAATATATAGATTGCATTAATGTCTACTTTTAGACTCTTCCTGGATTATTTGAATCCCTTTAAATTATTAATGGGTTATTCATTTATTTCGGCATTCCCTCTCCATGATAAAAATGCTATAGTTATCTTCCCATAAGTGATAATCTACATAGTTTTCCTAATCTTACCCATGATTCTTAGTTGTCTTCACCTTGTCCTTTTTATTAATCAGAACAAGGTCACCAAGACGAGTGTAATGTGGTTGAAACCAAACACATAGAGCTAGGATACATCATTAAAACTCTCATTGATAATGAAAATATCGCACCCGATCAAGACAAAGGTTTCTAAAGGATACCGCCAAAGGTGTCATGAAAATGACTCTACCTCATCCTACTCAAAAGTACTCATCTATGATTAGGACTCTCTTTGCAAAAATGATCGAGTGATTCCACTAAAGCTCCCACTAATGATAATAATATTTTCAAGTAAGTACCCACCTCTAAAGGCCACTCTTCTTCTATAGATCTTAACATAGTGATAATCAAACTCCTATAATAAATGGCCTTATCCCAAGCTACCACCACAACTAGCATGATTTAGATACATAATAAAATGTTATAATTAATATCTCAAAATGTGGTGCCTAACATGCCTTCTCATACACCTCCCCCACTGGTAGGTGTGCATGGGAATCATATTCCTCCTCCACTAAGCCAAAGTGAGATATCACAAAAGGTCCAAAATAAAAAATATTAGTCTTTAGAAAGATCTCATTCCAGCTATCAAAGTTAGTTCCATACAAGCCCCATGAAAAATATCATGGGAACCATAGATCCTTCATAGTATAAACATGCCTCGAATCAAATGAGTTCCTCAGCATTTGAAAGAAAAACACTTAACATTTCCTATGTCATAAGAACACTTATGTACCCTTTTGTACCTTAGCCTCATGCTTCCCAAGGAAAAAATCATCCCCTTCCGACACCTTCTCCCCTTGTGAAAAATATGCTACAAGGTTGATGGTGTCTGAAACTATTTTCCTACCCACATACACCTTCGGTCCCTATAAAAACAAAAATTGAAGGGCTGATGGCATAGATTAACTCGGGAAACACACTATTTATGAAGTCTCTTTGGATATCCTTTCTTATTCGATATTGTTCTTAAGGACTCCTATCACTCTTAACCAAATTCATACTCTAGTCATGATGAGTGGGGTCCTCTTGAATAATTTTTCCAATTACCTAGCCAAGTCCCTCCCCTCAAACCCATGCATATGTCATCTATCTACCGCGAGTGTCTCATGATAGCCCCGTTATTTATAAACATTCTCTTTCACTCCTCTTTTGGGAAGTACCCCACATTGCATAGTTTGGATAAAAGTATCCACCGTCAATGCAAGATATTTTCCATGTATACCAATCTCATCATGGATGGTAAATCTTACACATTTATCACCTCACTAAACTTCAAAGTAAGACTCTTAGTTATTCTCCTACATGAACAATCAACTCTTGTTACTATGACTCATACCCGAGGACATATTTTGAATTACTTTGACGATATTATCATCAATACTCTATGATCATTCACATTTCTTTTTCCCTTGAACAATCAAATATTATTACTATAAATCATGCCCGAGGTCATATTTTGAATTAATTTGATGATGTTATCACCAATACTCTATGATGATTCACCTTTATTTTTCCTTGACATATCCTACCATTGGAATGTTGTGGTATTGATTCCACATATCTTGTATTTTTTTACTTGACATTTCCTACCATTGAAATGACACGGTCTTGATTCTGTCTATCCTAGCTTATTTTGCCTTGACATTTCCTATAGTTGGAATGTCATGGTCTTGATTATGCCTATATTGTCATCTTTCTCTTTGACATATCCTACAGTTCGAATGCCATGGTCTTGTGCATCCCCGTTTAGGTTCTTGACCTTGCTTGGACTTATTCATCAATCATCTCTAATAATATTATCAAATCTTTCGCCCTTGCCTTTCCTATGGGATCTCCATGGACTTGTACATCCTTGCTTAGGATCATAGTCTTGCTATGATTTATTTTCATTTCTTATAGCATATACCTCGTGGTTATTTGTGTTTTTCAACATTTTTATCCACCCTTTAGGATAGTCATCCATGATCTCTTTTATGTGTACCTTTGGTTTTTATGATATTTCCTCTTTGTAACTTCTACTTTACAATTTTTTTGCTTTTCACTATTACTACCCATAGCTTAGATTTTACCACTATGACACCCTTATCTCAAAATTCCAAATCCACTACATCTATCCCAATGACCCTAACTAGGTGATTTATGTCTTATTTGATTGATTTTCCCTAGTGTTCCTTTTAAGTTTTTCTTCTCTATGGTTCTACCAAAGCATGGTTTGTGTGTAAATGTAACGGGATGAATGACACTATCGGTATGCATTGGTGGGTATATTTCATTTTAGTTGGTCTTTTCTTTATTTTTTACATACTTTCAGTTTCATTGTTTTGTATTGTTCTTTCCACTAACTACCCCATGTTTCACTATTGTGACATGTGGTAATCAATGACTAGGGCATATGTATACACCTAAATTTTTATGCTTTCTATTTTCATACATGTTACTAAAAAATTATCTTTCCAGTCGAGGTCTCTAATACATTTATTTTTGGGAATGTGTTCCTTAAGGGGCTGCTCGGGATAGGGGTATGCTAATTCACATAACCATTGGGTTAGGTACGATACATGTAGATACAATAAATTTTGGTCCTATTGATACACCTTTTCTATTTGATTTTCACCTTTCCATCCACTTACTTGATCCATGACATGTCTTTTGCATCATATTTTGCATTTGGGTCTTCTTAGCGACACCTTGATCGGGAAAATAGTGCCCTCAACTAGGACAATGGTGTTGGTGATAATTTTTCTTTGGATGACACCTTCATCCATGGGTGATTCCATATACATGTGTACCATTTTGACATTTCATCACATCTTCAATAGATCAACATAAGCTCTTAAATTACATAAAGGAACTCTCCACTAGCTTTTCTCTTCTACTCCAACTTGCACCTACTCACTTAACCACGGATTTCTTACAACTGGACTCTTGGCTTGGATATTCCTCTTTCTTGGATTGGTTTTTTAAACTTTTGGGTCAAATATAGTTAGCTAGGACTATATCGTTTCCCCTTCTCCACCGAAAGTTGTTCTTTTTAGTGTATGGTCCTTTGGGAGATAGATGCATCAACTACCTCCCTCAAGAGGTAAGTGATCTAACTCACTTTGTCCTTTTGTATAGATTAGTTCCTACATTAAATACATGTTTTATGTTAGCTTAGTATTTTATAGACATGATAGGTTATCGTATTGCATTTTAGTTCCTTATTTCATGTTACCTACTTCCCTTAGGCTAACGTAATATTTGTGTGCTTATTTTGTTCATAATATCCCCCATAGTGTCAATACCTCTATAGGGTTCCCTCCTCTTCTTCAATCTAAGTCCTTGGAAACCTTACTTTATCCTAGTGTAAGGGCTAATTCCCTTGGGGTATGTGATCATATCAGTCCTGTACCCCCTTCGATTGTATTTGTTTGTGTGCCGGTCTTTGTGTGTCAATGAATCATAAGAGTGTATGGTGACTAAACAATTTTTTCCCATCATACACATGATAATGTAGAATTGTACTATAAATGTGTAAAAACTATGTTGAATTGAGAAACTATCTATTTTTTCCACTAGGATACAAGCATCCGGGTGGGACATAAGAGCCCACCATTCATGTATAATGATGGGCGCTAGTTTCATCTATGTTTTTTTTAGTCCAAGCCATATTCTAGACCAATCTTTAACTGTGTGGTTTTGATGATTTTATACTATGTTGATCTGTTATGTAACTATGTGCTGTTAGAAGTGTGATTTGTTGACCTAATAGATGCCCCACTCATTTTTGGTTCATGTGACAAATGTAGCATGATGTATCCCAAACAATAGGACCTGATTTTAATATGCATATATGAGATTTGATACTGTAGGGGGTAACGAATGTGCATTGTATTAAAAAAGGCGCACACAAACAATATAGTCTAGAAACAAGTGTTAGTGTGAAAATTCTAACACGCAATAAAATAAAATGTAACAAGAACATGTAAAGACAAGAGAGACATAAAAAAATGGGTTGCATACATGGTACATTGCTCAAAATTTCACAAAAAAATTAGGGATGTATCAGCCATAAGAAAACAATGATCAATAAATACCTAAGACATAGCACTGTAAATAGAAGCAAACAATAAAAAATAATAGCAACTGAAAATTGATAGATAACCATGGTTTTATAGAGTCCTACAAGAAAATAATATGCATGAAAAACCTGTTAACATGTTAGAAAGATAGATAGTATGTCAAATCATGCAAGATTAGTGAAAAGTAAGTAATAATGCCAAGAAGTAGTAAGTACTTTGGAATGATAGAACTGTGATGTTTAGTAGGAAAGTAGCAAATGTAGATGCCTTCAAGATCCTTAAAAAGACTAGTAAATAATAGTGTTGAGCATCATGTATCATGTAAGAATCTATAAAATTCCTAATTCACCTAAAGATACCATGTGAACACGCATGTGTGTATAGAAAAATATAATGACATATTAAATATCTAACTAGTAGGGGAAACACATTGTAACATGTAAATAGTATAAGTGGACAAGAGTAAATACAACCAAGATATCCATATGCCATGTGAAGATGATGATGTGACTCAAAATGAAATATGTGAAGATGGGAGGAGCCACATTTCCCCAAAAAGTGTGTGTGAGATGCGATATATTTAGGAATTATCCTCAAGTAACAAATTATAAACCATAGAACAAGAGTGTGTCATCGAGTAATGAAGATAAATTATGTGAACTAGAGATGTGGTAATGCTCAGAAAGATAGTCATGAAGCATGGAGTAAGAGAGAGTAGCTAGGATGTGATAAGTGAGGTTCATGGAGGAATTATACCCTCAACAGTCAAGCATGAACCATAGAACAAGAGTGCATCATCAGGTAATGAAGATAAATTTTGTGAACCATAAATGTGGTAATGCCTTTGAGAAAGATAGTCATGAAGCACAAAGTGACAATAGAAAAGATATAACAAGTGAGGTTCATGGAGGAATTACACCCTCAACAATTAAGCATGAACCATAGAACAAGAGTGCGCCATTGGGTAATGCTGGTACAATGTGTGTTCTAGAGATGTGAGATTACTTGGAAGGGTATATCATGGAGCACATAGTGTAACATATAGTAAAAGTAGATGATGTGAGGTTTTTTTAAGAATTTCTCCTTAACGGTCAAGTATGAACTGTGGAACAAGAGTATGTCATTGGATGATATTGTATTATATGTGATTAAATTTAGCTATTAGGAAACATGTATCGTAAAGCACAGAGCGTGAAATAGAGTAGATAAGTTAAGAGTAAATAATAGAGACAACCGATAATGATGGAAGGCGGAAGTAAGTTTGATGCCCCCAAGTGTGTAATTAATGGAAATCTATGTGACAATGGAAAAGAGTGGGGACCCCGTATCTAGTATTTGAGAAGGAGAAGGCATGTGAAAATAGTATAGGAATGATGGTGTAGGAGAGTATCCATGTGTATGTGAGAGAGACTAATGTGGTGAAGGAGGTGGAGAACACCTATAGGAATGGATTTGTCAAGTAGGAGAATTAGGCCGATGGGGTAGATTCATGGACCGATGAGGATGATGGGGTCGTGATGTAGGCCATGTACGAATGGGAGAGCTAGGTGTAGAGATAGATTTAGACTTGAGAGGTGCATGAGGCCTAGATGCCATGAATGGTACTGAAATAGAGGAAAGAGTGGGCCGAGGTAATGGTGTACATGGTGGAATACCTTTGATGGTGATAAATTTCTTGTTATGAATGAATTTTAGACATAAGTGATGGAAGGGATAGCCTAGGTAGCTCAAAGCCAAGGAAACCTAATACCATGTCATAGCCTTTGATTGTATATGTAATGAGGAATAATTTTAGTATGGTAAAGTATCCAAAAATAATGGGAAGGATGACACAACCATAATAATTAGGGACTTTAAATGTGATTTGGGAGGCTAGAAATTTAATATCTAATGGGAGTGCCAAGGAGCATACATTGAAAAGGCCCGAGGGATAGACAAAATAATTGTTGAGTGTATGAATACCAATAGAAGCATTAATATGCAAATTAATTAGAGGAAAATGTAGCATGGTAATCATGATGTGAGAAGGTGATAAATGGTTGTGGCATTTCAGCATAAGTAATGAAGAAATAAAGTGGTTTTGAGGAGAGAGGAGGCACAACATGATATGTATGATTAGTAGATGAATCAGTAGCGGGATTGTCATGTTTTGGTAATGGGTATTTGAATATTTGAATATTTGGATTATCATTGAAAAGTTTGGAATAATATGGATATGGGAGATCGATTACGTTGTTATCAATGATATATTGAATGATATGTTTTAACTTAAAACAACAATTAGTAGAGTGTCCATTGCATTGGTGGTACTTGTTATGTGCATTTTTATCATAATTACAATCGTATGGTTGAGAAGGATCTAGATTGTGTGGTAGAGGGAGAGTAATCATATTGATTTTAGTGAGTTGTGGTAATAGGAACCATGGAGCACATTGTATCTTAGTGAAGGTGTGCCTTGTGGATTACAATTAAATCTTGGCTAGTGGAGAAACGTTGATAGTGGCTTGAGCATCATTGAGAGGCTTAGTGGATGGTTTAAATGTGGATTTGGATTGAAACTTGTTATAAGATGAAGTGGAAGAAGTCTCATAGTACTTAAATTTTTCCATAGATAGTAACTTGATTTTGCGTGATTTGAGTGTGTGACACAATTGATCAAAGGAATGAAAAGTTTCAAAAATAAAACTCTCTTGGAGTGGAGATGAAATAATTTGAATGAATAGATCTTGCAATTCTAAATCAACTAGGACATCGGTAATTTTAGTAAGGTTTCTCTTATAACATAAGACATAGTACATAAGATGTTCATTGGATCCTTTTCTAATTTTAGCTAATTGTGTATAAGATATATTAGTACCGATATTAATAGAAAAATTAGCAAGGAATGCATCCAATAGAGATGTAAAATATATTACGAATGGACAGGTAGATCATAGAGCCATTGTATAACATACTCATTTAAGATTCAAGGAAAAAATTTAGCCAATAGTGTAAGGTCATCAACATATTCAAGACATGCAACATTGAAGGAGTGAAGTTGCTCCCGAGGGTCTCCATGTACATTGAACATATGAAACTTATGTTTAACGAAGTTAGAAGGTAGTGGATAAGAGGAGATGAAGGATAAAAAAGGCTATAAAGGAGGAGTGAGGAATCTAGAGATGGAGAGAAGGATGAAGAGGCTTGTTGTAATTGGAAAATTTGGGTTTGTAAATCATGGTATAATGAGGCTAGGTCATGAGTGCCTAAAGAGGAGTTAGGTTGTGCATGAGAGAAAAATTGGGAGGGATAAGAGTAGTGGTAGTTGTAACAATAGAAATATGAATGGTGAAAGGTGGGGTAGATGTCATGGAAGCCAAGAAGAAACCAATGAGAGGGGTATTGGTAGCATCTCTAGATATTTTAGTAGTGAGTAAAGCATTGAGGACATGTGGAATATGTATGGGGTGGTCACGTATAGCATAAAAAAGTTAGTGAGACTGTCAAGTTACGCTTGATCAACATTGGTGTCTTCATCATATGAGTATTAACGATCGAAGCTTCAATGTTTAAATGAGGAATATGAGTTGAGTTAATCAAAGGATTATCAGAGGCAACCATTTGTTTTGAAATCCTACAAAAGATGGAAGAAGCTCAATGTGTGTAAGAGGACAAAAATGAGCTCTACGGGTGATGGGCATAAAAATAAGGTGTTGAAGCAAGGTAGGATTCAAAAAAATGGGTTTACCAAATGATTTAATCTAAATTGAATTAAACCTTAAATTTCAGAGTAACGCATTATAATTATTGATATACAAATGATATTATACATTAATAAAAAAGTAATAAGCATTCAAAAATATAAAACCCTATGCAAATGAGAGGGAAAGATGATTTAATTGGTTTCATACAATCTCGGAGTGATCAAGACTAGGTAATTGCTGGAACATATTAGAAATAATGTCTTCAAGGCTCACCGAGGGTCCTAGAATTTAGAAATTTATTGGACATAAGTACCCACATGAGGACAAGAATTCTCCTAGTTCTAGTGATCTGTTATGGGCACTAGTGACTACTTAGATTCTTAGGTTTTGGATTTTTCTAGGTCGAAAGAGATTCACTATTAGTATCTCTTTATCACTTTATTTTTTATCTGATGTCGTCAGTCGATCATACATGTAACCTATAAAATAGATATATACCTACACATGCCCATAAACCACATCAAACATAATAAAGAATATGTAGAATAAGGATTTGGACTAACCTGACGGTCACACCGAAGAATGAACTTACAACCAAGCATTGAATACATCTCAAAATCCATGTAGCTCTCCATTCTTATGTGTGTAATGATTCCCTTGGTTTCCCTTGTGAAAGTTTCATGATGATAGCGGACTAGATCTAGAATTTACCAAGTATATAGAATGTGTGTGATGGAATAGAATGAACTCTCCTCTTATGTTATGCATACAGAGTGATGTATCCATTTTCCCTTGTATGGATGTGCTAGATGTATGCTTTGTAATTCTCTTGTTCCTTTGATGTAGGATTAGGCGATGATAGATAATCCTTATGATGCTTGGCCCCTTATTTTAGAGAAATAACTAAGCATATATGAATCCCTTGTTTGAATTTCATAATTGACAACTAAAAGACTGAAAAAAGTTTTAAAAGGTGACCAAGAAGTATAAGAGACCCAAAAGAGTAAGAAGAAGATAAAGAATTTCAAGAGCACCCATGAGTGACACGAGTACTGAGTACTTGTATCCTAATCGGGTGTTAGTGTCTAAGGACATAAAGGATAAATCAATAAATTTTTGATATATTTGTAAGATATGTAAGCCAATAAAAGTGAAAGAGATAAAGAAAAAGACCCAAAATAAGTTGTTAACCACTAGTTTTCTTGCTTAGGAATTATGTATATATTAGTATGCTTAGGACCTAGAAATGTACCCAAGTACATAGATTTTTTGTCTACACTTACAAACTATACAACTTACATGCTATTACATACAAATTCAATCTAGTTAACCATCCGGTTCGATATAACTTTTAGGGTGTTGAGTATTGCTTCATGGCTAGACTCAAGAAATTTCTACAAGTTCTTATTGCGCGGTCTACCTCCATATTTAATTAATTAAAAATTAGATATAAGAACAACGTGAGATTAATGAATAATATTTCTATGAGTGTTAAATTCTCTCGAACAACCACATATTAGATGTTGGAACATAATGATTAAGTGGTCCTGCCAACCCTTAATGTATATGGGTCCATCACTAGTTAATATTTAATAATATGAAATATTTATATTTCTATTATTAAATATGATAACCTAGGTATATACTTTAGGTTAAATATTTAATATCATGAAATGATTATATTTCTAATATTAAATATTATAAACATAAGTGTATGTGTCAACCATTTAGGTTGAAAAGGTGGGTCGGGAGACATACCGATCACCTTATATAAAAAGGACTTTAGGTCCTCATTTGATATATGAATAATGTGTCATTTGTGTTATTTATTTTCGTAAGTATTTCTTTATTTACTTATGTTATAATGTAATGTTTATTTAAATATTTATTGTAATATTATATAATATGTAAGTTGATTAAATCCGTATTTATTAGAATCCTCAAATTCTAACATGGTAACAGAGCGAGATAAATTAAATAAATTAAGATAAAATGTTTTGTATTTTATTTATTTAATTTGTAAGGGTTTTTTCAACCAACCCGCAAAGGTATTTAAAAGTATCTAGTCCCCTTCTTTTTTCCCTAAGTTATTTTGGCATTACATTTGTGTGATGAAACTCTCAATAAAGTTTTTAGGGTTTTTCATTTTAAATCCCTATTTTTTTGGGGGGGAGACGTAATATGATATGATTTTTACTTTCATTTACATTTTGTAAATTATATAGAATTAATGTTTGTTTGGAGATTGATGTGCACAGTGAAAGGGGCTTCAATAATTTACTGCGTGAAAATCACATACAAAAAAATAAAAGATTTCTTACTATATGAAATAATTTTTATGTTTTCTATAATTTTAAATATTTGCAGTTAAATATTTCAAAGGTAAATTCATATTTGTGTTCTTTGGTCCCCTCTAAAAAGATTTGATTTGAAAAACTATAGTTTATAGTTAATCTATAACTATATCCTATATAATTTGAAAACTATATTATTATTTTTAAATAGAAATATATATAATATAGAATAAGGATTATATAATAATATATATAAACATCATATTAAAATTTATATAGTTTTAGACAAAAAATTATATATTAAAAGTCTTAAACCATATTAAAATTACATGGGATTGAGGGAAGAGTCAATGAGACCATATTTTAATCCTAAATTTAAATCATATTATATTATATTATATATATATATATATATATATATATATATATATATATATATATATATATATATATATATATATGGATAGTTTAAACTACTTAAAATATAATTTTTAAAGATTTGGTCTATATATGTTTAAAAAAAAAACTAAGTGCTTACTTTTTTTTTTTTAGTAAGGGGGTCCATGTTGATTGCTTGGCCATGAAGGGAATATTTTTAAATCTTACTACTAATTAATTAAAACCTAACATGTGTCCCTAACCATTTACATTATCCATGTAAGGGGGAGCCATTCATTTATATCTTATAGTTTATAAAAACAATATAAATAAACCTATTTAATGGTTTTCTTTTATATAAGAGTGGGAGTGGAGAACAAAATGTGATAATATCTCAAATGTATAAATGTGGAATTCTCAAGTTATAAATGGAGATTTTTTTAAAAAAGTTAGTTTATTGGTGGCCAATGTGAAGTGTGGTAAATATTTATTAAAATATTGATAGTTATAGCCAAATAAAAGTTTTAAAGTTTTTAGCTTACTTATCCCCTCGTAAAATATGCAGCTTAATCTATACTCTCATAAATCTACTTGCACTTGGTAAAATTCTTTTAACCTGGTCTATGTCCTTTAAACCCCTTTAATAAGGGTTATGTGTTTTTTATTAAAAAATACTATAGTTTATAATTTTTATGAACTATATGTTTTTTTTATTTACATTCTATAAACTATATACCTCTTTTTAAAAAAATTATATATATTTTTACATTATAAATTATAATAGGTTATTATAATGTATTAAAATATAACCTCCCTAATATTATAAAGAAGAAAAATTATGGAATTTCACATTCTAGAAATACACAACAAGTTTTTACTTCATTAAATTTGACGGTCAAATGACCGTCACGGTAAACCAAACATAAGACAGTATGAATCTAGATGTCAAATTTAAGCTTGTAGGTTCTAGGAAATTTTCACTGTGTTAAAATTGGTGGTGAAATGATTGTCACGACAGACCAAAAATAACCCATTATGACAGTCATTTAGACGTAAAATTTAAGTTGGTCGGATCTTTGTCTACACTAATATTTTTTTCAAAAAAATTGAAGTTATTATGCATTCTTAAGGGTCTCTTCTTCACTTCTATATGGTCAGAAATATTTTTTATTTAAATGTGGGGTATAATGTAGAGCCCTTTATATTATGGGTTATTAGTTTAATCACGGGAGGGTAATTAGTATGCACTATAATGACATAATTAGTTATGATCAAATATTTTCTTTAGATCTATAAAATTTAAATTTGATTCTATTAAAAGTGTTGTTTTTATTATCGATAAATATTTATCTAACTATGTGGTACATTGTATATTATAATAGGGTGTGTTTTATAAGTTTAGGAAAACAATGTCGTCTAGGTATTTCTGTCTTGACAAAACCCAGATCCTAAATGAAACCAACTATAATATTTGGGTCAAAATTAAATTTATGACGAGGAAACTTTAGACGTTTATTTCGGATCTAAAGTTGCTCCCTTTGGTCGTCAAACAACTGTAGATAACATGAATACATTCTTACAACGAATGTAGGAGGCTCTTTCAATGATTCTACGTAATGTGAACAATGAGTACCTTCTACAAATTGATAATATCGAACATCCGAAAGAGGTATGGACACAACTAGAATCCATGCATGAAGGATACTTGGTATATCAAGGATAGTAATGAGAGTACAATAGTTGTAGGAATTCAAAGAAATGGTTTATATATTTTTATGATTTCTCTTCGCATCTTGTTTTATATCTCAAATTTTGAATAATTCAAAACTATGGCATGAAAGGTTAGGGCATGTTAATTATCGAATCTTATATGAAATGTTTAGATATAATCTATTGAAAGGTTTACATGTGTTATCTTCTTCTCTTAAAGTTACTTCATTAAATTATTTTAAATGATGGTTTTGATTCTGATTTAGTAAATGGTCATGATAATATTTTGATGTTATAGATGTTTCTAAAACTCTTATCTTCCTAGATAAGAAATTAAATTGGGCTCAATCTATGTTAGAAAGCTCAAATCCTATTAATCTTAGGAAAATGACTAGAAGCCATCATATGTACCATGCATTAGTTACCTTATATGAACCTGAGGCATAAAGTATTATAGGGTCTAAGTGGATATACAAAGTAAAATATAATGTTGATGGTAATATTAACAAACATAAAGCTAGACATTTTGCTAGAGGTTTCAATCAAAAACCTGGTATTGATTATGTTGAGACATTTCTTGTAGCTAAAATGAGTACTGTTAGGGCATTTTTGCAATCACCGATCAATTTGGGTGGTAAATCTACCAAATGGATAAGAAAAATAATTTTTTGAATTGTGATTTAAAAGAAGAAATTTACATGTTTCAACCTAAAGGATTTGAAAAAATGGTAAAAACTATGTTTGTAAGTTGAAAAATCCTTGTATGGTTTAAAACAAACTCTTAGAGCTTGGTATGTAAAAATTGTTTTCTTCTTTAAATTGTTAGGTTTTGTTAATTGTTCTTCTAACAATGATATATTCATTAAGCAATAAGGCTCACATATTATCATTATATATATATATATATATATATATATATATATATATATATATATATATATATATATATATATATATATATATATATATATATATATATATATATATATGTATGTTGATGATTTGCTTATGTTTGGTGAAAACTCTGATTTAATTCATAGGATTAAAGAGAAATTGAAGCATTACTTTGAAATGAATGAGTTAGGTCTCTCATATCATGTTATTTGTATGATTGTATTTCATTCTATTGTTATTTTTCAAAACACAATATGTAACCATTGTATTGAAAAAGTTTTCTTATGATTGATTGTAAACCATTTTCTACTTCAATGGAAGTTGGAATAAATATTGATCCTAAATTTGCATATGAAAAATGTTGATCCTATTTTATATATGTTGTTAGTTGATAGTTTGATTTATCTAACTATAACTAGATCAAATATTTCCTATACAGTAGGAATTACTTCAAGGTTTATGTAGGAACCTTTTTAGAGATCATTGGAATCTTGTAAAAATAATTTTTAGATATTTGAAAGGAACAATCAATTATGGGTTGCATTATACTAAGAATGAAAATGCTATCTTATATGGATTTTGTGATTCTAACCATACTGATGTTGTGTTATAAAATATACTGGATATGTGTTCAAGTTTTTTGGTGTAGGAACTATTACTTGGAACAAAAATACAATCAACAATCTTCATTTCTTCTACTAAGGTAGAGAAGTACAATGGAAGAAGTAAAGAAGCCATGTGGTTGCAATGATGTTGGTAGAGATACACATGGAAGCTAAAGGAAGTATTTATCTTCTATGTGGTGGTTAGAGTTGTATTACTCTTGATTAAGAATCTAGTTCAACATCAAAGGATGAAGAACATTGAGATACATATACGCTTCACCCATGAGAAGGTGCAAAGTGATGACATAAATCTTAAGTTCATGTTGATCAAGAACATATTGTTGACATTTTCAAAAAGTCCCCGAGTGATGCAAAGTTTTTCACTTTCGTGAAAATCTTGGATTGCCAGAGTTTCCATTGAGCGGGAGTGTGCATGATAATTTTAGCTCCTAATGGCACTTGGTTTTTGTAAAAAAACCTTCACGCATTTGTAAAATACCTTGGTCAATTTCAACTCCTAATGATTAAGTGGTCTCACCAACCCTTAATGTATATGGGTCCATTATTAATATATAGGTTAATATTTAATAATATGAAATATTTAGATTTATATTATTAAATATGATAACCTAGCTATATACTTAAGGTTAAATATTTACTATCATGAAATGATTATATTTCTAATATTAAATATTATAAACCTAAGTGTATGTGTCAACCATTTAGGTTGAAAAGGTGGGTCGGGAGACATACCCGATCACCTTATATAAAAAGGACTTTAGGTCCTCATTTGATATATTCAGGAAATATATCAAAGGTGTGCAAATCAAGTGATTTGGTTTTACCCTTGGTAAATAGGGTTTTAAAGGAGGAGGTGATCTTATTGGATGTAAAATAAGTTCTCTGAAGTAAAATGTTATTTTCAAAGTGATTTTTACCCTATTGGGGTTTTCCACTATAAATAATGTGTCACTTGTGTTATTTATTTCCTATAAGTATTTCTTTATTTACTTATGTTATGATGTAATGTTTATTTAAATATTTATTGTAACATTATATAATATGTAAGTTGATTAAATCCGTATTTATTAGAATCCTCAAATTCTAACATTAGATTTCTTCAATGGGAATATTCTTAGCTATGTTCTAGTAATAACCACAAGATTTGTAGATATTCTACGCATTTTCCATCTATAATCAGGGATATAATTTTTTTTTCATTCACACAATGAAACACATAATAAGATGTTCCTTCTTTATTATTTTCTTCTGCAATAACTACATAAACATGACCTACATCACATTGTACACAAAATATTTAATTTCAATAAATGATTCATAAATAAGTTACATAATGAAAAAAATTATTAATTTTAACAAAATAATGTAGATATATAATACCTGATTGCACTAGATCTTATATATGGTCAAAGTCAATTAATGATTCACTCACGATGAGTTGTAGGGCTCATGGATGTTGATAGGTGTCGAGTGGATAAAATTTTCTCGCAACATTCATCAACCCACTCTTTTGGATCACATTCATCCCAAAATGAATACGTACATGAAGAATAAAAGCATGCCATTTTCCTTGTATGGATTTCTAAAAGAGTGCAACTAACTAGATCCCGTTAGTGTATAATAATATTCATATTTTGCAAAATTAGTTTCTTATACCAACCAAAAAAATATGAACTGTAGAAACCTAAAACATGCTTACACTTAGAATCTCCAATTCAATCGATTGATGACACTTCGTTAATTCCCATACTTCACTCCATTCCTGGATGCTCATTCACGATACCTTCTCGTCGTATTCCTTCTATAATCAGCGTATTTGGCTAATATCTCTCTTATTAGCTAAACATCCCTTCTTTTAACTATTCATAACCTCTCTAGTTCTCTCTAGACCACTTCTATTGGCTTTGTAGGCTATCTATTAGTCACAATTGGTTATCCAGACACCTCCCATTTCTCAAGAGTATCTAATCACTTTATAATCAATTTTAACTAGCCTAAACCAAGCTTGATTAAGACTAAAGCATGTTTATCCTAATCTAATCTTAAAATTTTAGTCCCACATGCACCCAAATTATAAACTCTTCCATTTGGAAAACTATAAATAGAAGGGTCACCCTTACCTTTAAAACTTACAACTTTACCTAACCAAAAATTAAAAAAACCTATGAAAGCTTTGAGATCTCATTTGTATTAGCTTAAAGCTAATTAGACATTTGATCTTAAGCTTAGTTCCTCCATTGCTGAGCTAACACCTCCACTTTCATCCTTAAACCAAGTTTTGAGTAATATGGAGAGAACCATTGGCCTCGAAGCCACTAATGGTGAGACTCCATTCTTGAAAGCTTGAAAACCATAAACAACTAATCACCCCTTTGATTGCTCAGTTGATCTTATTAGGTTCAATTTCTTAATTAAGTAATCTAAAGAGTAGAAAGTAGTATATATGCTAGGTTTTCAAGTTTTTGTCAAAGTTATGATGCATGTATAGGATTAATTCTTGTTTAGCTCTTATCTCATGGTGCATGGTTGGGTTAGAAAATCTTTGAGGTTCTTTAGCCTCATTTCATAGCTTTTATAACTTTCCATTGCATACATATTCATATTCCTTATATGGATTTGTAAAAGAGTGCAACTCACTAGATCCCGTTAGTGTACAACAATATTCATATTTTACAAAATTAGCTTCTTCTACCAACCAAAAAAATATGAACTATAGACTTACCCTCATTACCTGGACCCATTGTTGAGTTACACTATTCCATGATGGATGTTGCATTGATCAACTTGGAACCATATTTTTACTTCAATTCTTCTCTTGCTAGGGATCTTTTAACACATGCTCCTGCACCATCATATTCTCCTTTTCCATGTTTGGCCTCAATGAAATTCCAAAAATGTTGAACACCACTTATCCTATGCATCTTTCTCAACCAATAGAACATTCATGCATTCTTGAATTGTGATGTACAATTATCTAACCATATGATGTGTTTATCAAATATGATGTTTCGTTATTCAAATTTCCATAGAATATATTGAAACAACCTTGTATGAAATCTTATGAATGTGCATGATCATCACTAATATATAAATGGTACTCCCTCAAAATATTTATGTCTTCCTATGTGCTGTCAAGAACATGAGTGAATACTATATGTACAAATATGAAAACATAAATAGAGTTGTAGTATTGCAATTACACTTCATTTTGTGGATGTAGAGTATAGTTCTTTGAAAAATCAACAAATGAAATAATGATACCAAGAGGAAATGTGATGTAGAGGCCTAATAAAATTTAATGCACATTCAATATTTTTACAAAATAAGGACAACTTTATTTTTCAACTACCTAATTTGATCACTTGTAGTACTCTTGGTGTAATAGACTCTTCAAGGAAATTTTAGCCCCTTATTTCTGTAAAGTTTCTTCCCTTTATGCATTTACCCTTCTTATACACCCTCTTCTATGCTACCAAATTCATCACATTGACTGAAAACAATAGATGCACCAAACTACCATATTTTGGAATAATTGTCATCCTCTCGATCCAAAAATGATCTTATTTAAGCAAGAAAAATACTTCGATTTTTATCTTGACGGAGACTTCTAGTATTACACTCTATTTTATAGGCTCATACGAGGTTGAATCAATCATCTAAATGAAGAAATAATATAGAAAACCTATCTCACCTTCAATATTCACTAGACTTCCCCTTAAGACTCTTAAAACCAAGCTTCATGGTGATTTCATGCTTGAACTAGCCTGTACCAACCCACATCACTCTAATGGAATTTTTTAAGTCTCTTTGTGTTGGTGAAGGTGTGTGACAAATATCATAACCTAACTCATTTTAGTTATCACTAATATTTCTTTTTCTCTCTTCTTAACCATTAGACATCATTAGCCCTACTCCCAAGAAAATTTGAACATAACTCATTAAATTGAAGGTTCCAAGGTAAACTTAATAGAGTGTTAGACAACTATTTTGAGGTTTACCTTGCATGAAAAGTAGGTAAATTTTAAGGAACACACCTGAATAAAACTCATAGAAATCATGGCAAATATGGTTAGAACCAGATTCACTAGGTTGGTGAATTATCTAAAATCAACATTCATGGCATTGGTGAAATATAATATATTTTGAAGGAAATTGTAGATGAAGTGGTGAATGAAGGATAATTAATTGAGATGAAGAATATTTCTTACACAAAAAAAAATTTAAGTCTAAAAGGAGGTTTACCAGATGTTCCCCTAAGCTGTTAGTCTACCTCACCTAATCAAGGACCTAAAATTTTATTGAATTGGTTCATTTCATGGGCTTGGAGTCCACATAATGCCTTTTCCTTGAGGATGCCCATAATCCTACCACATGTCTTCTGATATCCAACCCGAGCATTCGGGCTACTTTTTCATACCTTTATGCTCGAGGTTCCTGAAATGGATGACACTTGGCCACTCCTCATGCGTCAAGGCTAATCAAAAATTTTAACAAATTCTTATAAAGTTAGCGGAGTCTTTTAAATTTTTTTAGTCTTATAAAGGTTTAACGGATTCCAATATAGATCTGTGTGTGTGTGTGTGTGTGGGTGTCTATATATATATATGGAAAATTTAATCAAATTTCATAAAAAAATCCTAAACATGTCAGTGAATGAGACCAAATGAACAAGAAGGTTCAATAGATTTCTTGGTGATCCAAGAATGTTTTAAAACCTTGACCCATCTATCATGCGGTGATTCAATAAAAAATATATGTTGGGATTGGAGATCCATTGGATATTCACATGGGACAAATTATTGTTTATGGAATTTTGGGTGAAATGTGGTCATTGCCATGGTTATAAAAATAGCCAAATTCATATTCCTGAATTCCTACTTTTAACCAAATTATGAATATTATCCACTAAATTTTTCTTTGATGCAAAGCTTTTTTCTTGGAGTCCAACTCAAAAACATACTTCCTTTAAAAAACCACCTTAACTAACTAGTCTTCTAGACTATGACATGGTTTCTATGGAGAGTGTCAAGGAATCCTTAAAATTTAACTAACAAACAATTAATATTCTTCTAGAATCATTAAGAGGAGTGTCAGCAATGATAAATACTAACTTTTGATTTGAAATTCGGTGGTTAGGTGCTTAAAAACCTAATCCCTACTAAGCCATACATGTGTCTGCATCTTGTAGGCCCGAGAGAGAGAGAGAGAGAGAGAGAGAGAGAGAGAGAGAGAGAGAGAGATCACACATAAACGATGAATACTTCATTTCAAACCATTCAAAGGTTGCTGTGGGATAGTTTCATATCCTACTATATAAAATTCTTACTAGTGGAGGATGAATATTTAAGATAAATATATTCATCACCAAAGTTTTAATTGTGTAAGAATATAATCATGGTATGAATGAAACCCTTACTCCAAAATTCTAGGCCTTAATCAATGTATGAAACCTCCTCTACCTTTGATGGACACTATCTAGGGATTATGAATCTAAAGTATAACCTTGGTTCACATGACATCATAATGCTTTCTCAAACATGCCACACCATGCAATAACCAAAAACTTCTCATACCAAAGTGCTAAGACAGGGTCTAAGTTACCTATGTTGCTTTCACCAACAAAAATGGACACATGCACAATTTCTTTAATGGATTAAGATCTCGACAATATTCATCAAAATTTCAAACATGATTCATAGAAAAAATAGCCTATGAAATGCTTAGATTCAAGAAATATCTAAGTTATTATCATCACACACAGTCTCAGTTATAATCTGAGTCTTCCCTCACCTGCCACAAGACTTAATATGAAAATTCTTAACATCAAATACAACCTTATTTATAAAATTACTTTCTAACAATCAGATCATGAAATGTTTCATTATGAGTAATGATTAGAAGACACTCCAAAAGATAATAGATGCTCTTAACACAAAGTTCCATATCCAAAAAATTTCATTCACACAAAATTTCATATTCTCATCTTGTTTCTTCCTTCCTCAAAGCCTCTTCTCTCAAGGATCATACCTGACAATTAACTCCCTTGATATTTTATCTTCTCCTTCTTGAATCTTCACATCCCTAACCAATTTATAGAAGCCTTCAAGTTCATACATAGGAAATATACGATGTTACATTAGTTTTTGATCTTTAAATGACTTATATATCTATATAAGACTTATTTCACTCCACCTAGACACCTAACCCATTCTTTAACTCATTAAACCTCCTTCTAAATCAATTAAAATATTTTTTTCTCGTTTTCAAGTTTTTACAAATTTGAATCCCCTTTGGAAGTAAAATGTATTAGGAGGAAAATTCAAACTTTTAACCCTTATTTCTTTCTTGCAATAGCTCACTTAGACTCTCTAAGGATTTCTAACACATTCCAATAACTCATATAACATGGAAATAAGGAGGATTGACCACATAATACTTCTAAATCCATGATGCTCCTACATCAAAATGTGTCCTTTCATAACCTTAATTACTCATCTAACCTTTTCAGATATGTGTGTACATTGTGCATACTCATACACTATCTTCTCTTGAAATATAGTCATAAAATCTTATACACTTATTTATTTACTCACTAATTCACACCTCTTGGCCTCTTTACCATATTTTGAAGTGCATGCCACTGACTTGTATTTTATAACACTAACTAGTTCATCTTAAGCTGGTAGTTATAAGAAATTAAGTAAAAATCCTATTAATAAAATTTTAAAAATTGTTACCAATGCGAAAAAATACTTCTCTGGATGCCAAGCCTAAGAAAATCCTTATTCACTCTAATGAAATCACCTCAAGAATTTATGGCCAGCAAAAATTCCTAAATAGGTGCTCCTATTCATCCCATTTTCAATACCATTCTCTCCCCTACTTACCATCTTGTCTCTTTTCTTACCAAAAAAACTTAAACCTTTGGTGGGTGGATTCTCATAATACATTAAAGACTCTTTTTCTTTGTGGAATCTATTAAATATCAGATAGTTGAAAGGGAGGGATCTATCATTAACTTTTGTGTAGTCTCACTGTTTACCAAAATCCCAACCGATGAAGTCATTTCTATTGTTAATGATATCATTGATTCAAAAATTTCCAATCTTGTCGAAATTTTTTAAGGTCTACCTTCTTTATCTTGAGCAGATAAATTTATGAAAAAAAAAAGCTATCACAATGGGATCCCCACTCTTTCCTATTATTACTAACTTGTTCATGGAAAGATTTTAAAATAAAGCTATCGAGAGTTCCACTTGGAAACAATTTTGGATGATATTAATGATTACTTTTGGGTTCATTCCGTAAATAGACTCAATGATTTTTTTTCTCACCTTAACAACCTTTATTTCCATATTCAATTCACCATGGAAAGTGAGATCAATGAAACTATTCCTTTCCTTGATATCTTTCTTAAGAGTAAATAAAATGGAGCTATCACCCATAGTTTTCTCGAGAAAGAAAATGCACTCAAATCGTTACCTTAGGGCCGAATCTCACCATCGCTCATCTCAAAAAGATGGTGTGTTAAAAACACTTGCTTCTAGGGATTTTTAGATTTTCGATAGAAAACGCCTTAATATTAAACTCTCCCACCTTTCTAATGTTTAAAAAAATGGTTAAAATGATTATGTGATTGCTAATCCAATTAAAAATGTATGTAACCCTCCTTGTCCTAATATTAATTATCTTGATTCTAATAATAGAAACACCTTCCTACCTTTTATTAAAAACACCATTGATAAAATTGCTAAAATCTTGAATAAGAAAGGAATTGTTATGTCTTTCCTTCCTATCAATACCTTAAAAATGAATCTTTATTCTCTTACAGATAAAATTGATAGCAACCTCAATAGTGGTTTTTATATGATTAAATGTTCATGTGGAAAGCCTTACATTGGTGAAACTAGGTGGTCGATTAAAAATCATATCAATGAACATGATAAAGACATTAAATATGATCGATCGAGTGATATTCTTTAGAAAAAATTCCCTCAATACTAAGCACACCATATGTATGGATGCATTTAGTGTTATCGCCAATGAAGGAAACTTTTTAAAAAGACATATTTGTGAAGCCATTGAAATAATGCACCATGATAATAAAATCAACAAGGACAAAGGTTGGTTTTTAATCAATACTTAGAAATTGATGGTTATGCGCCTCCCTAAATAGATATTTTCTTTAAGTTATTTGTAAAATTAAATTAAAAATATAAAAATAATTTTTACTTCATTTCTTATCTCTTTATCCCTTGTGTTCCTTCTTTTTTTTGTTTTCTTTTAATGTGCATCCTCGTTCTATTATTGGAACCCCCTTTTCAATTTATAGGGAAAAAAAAAAAAATAATTAAAATAATACCTTGTCTCTCCGAAAGAATTTCCTTTTCCTTTGTTTATTTTTCCTTTGCTTGGCCGACTATAATATGTGTACCCTTTCCATCATTATTTATTAAGAAAATATCCTCAACAATCTTATCATATTAATTTATTTTCCCCGATGATGGCTCCAAGTTGGTGTCCCAAAATGTTGGACTTAATAAATTCTCACATAGTTCTCAAAATATAATCTACATTATTTCATCTTATGTTGAAATCTCGAGTAAAATAAATTATTTCCCTACATGGAAGGGTTTGTACATATAAGGCATAGATTTTGAAAATCTCATAATTAATTTATCTAAGACGATTTCTAATCTTACTTTTCTTAAATCTTTGGAGAGATAATTAGATTATTCCAATATTTTTATGTATTTCTCATAATCTTAAAAAATAAAATAAAATAAATAAATCTATTTGCAATAAGGCTAGCTTTGCTCTGCTTAGATCTGAAATCGATGCCTTCGTTCCTTCCTTGGTTGTTTATCTCCCTAGGTATTTTCTCTACATCTTGAGTTAGCCTCGAATTTAAAACCTAAATTTTGGCAAATCGTTGATTCTCTTCTGCATTAAAATATTTTCTTACTTTAGAGAGATCAATCCATAACCTTAAGCTAAAATTTAATAAAATTTGGGCTAAAACTCATTGCAATAACATTAAATTGGTCTAAAGCGATGTTTCATCACCGAGGTCTTCTGTCTCGGGAGTTAACCTTGTGTTATTCTCTTCTAGCTAGTTGTTTGCTCTTACGGCCTAAAAACTTGATAATATTACCTATGTCGAGGATTCACGCCTAGCTTGTGGCTTTTGTCCTATATTGGTGCCACTTGATCCTTCATTTATCCAAGATGTTTGTGTTTCTCATTTATTCCAGCCTAGGTATTTTCCTCCCCCTCAATGTGTTACTTTTTTGCAAGATCGGGTCTTTAGCGTTACGAGTTTCTCTTTGGTTGGCCTTTCCTCAATGTGTGGTCAACATGTGGCTGGGATTTTGTCTCCTTACATATCTTATGTTAGAAGCCCAAAGTTAGAAATCCCTCTTCTCATTAGCTTTCCCAACTCTACACCATATTTTCTTCATTTCTAACTCCCATTCAAAGCCCCTCTTACCATTCCATTGATGTTCATTGCCCCTCTTCTTGAGAAGTTATTTCTTCCATTTTTAATAATGGCTATGTTAATTCTCTTGGGTATGTAATAAATTTATGTAGTGTTACCTTGATGCCCCGTCTATCAAATTGTTAAGTAAAGGTCTTGGTTTTCCATCATGCCTAAATTCAGTCCTACCAAGGATAGTATAGTTAACATTGAGAATGCCTTATATGGTTTTCTGAATTAGTTTCTATAGAGGTTCATCAAGACTACGTGGTCATTATTAGAGAGAAAAACCACCAAAACGTAATATAACTAAAGATGAGTTAATTTCATTAAATAACCTTAAAAGTAATTAAAAAAACTAGAGAGTGTTAAAGTCGATAAAGGCAATGCTCTTTATGATAGTCCTTGATTATGGGGATTAAGTTTCTAAAATAACTGATCATTATAAATTGTGGTAGCTATAAGAAATTAAGTAGAAATCCTATTAATTAAATTTTAAAACTGTTTCTAATGCAATTAAATTTTTTTCTTTGGATGTCAAAGCTAAGAAAAGCCTTATGCCCTCTAATGAAATCATCCGAGAATTTATGGCCATCCTAAAATTCATAAGCCAAGTTCTCCTATCCATCCCATTGTCAATACCATTCACTCTCCCACTTACCCGACTTGCCATTTTTCTTGCCAAAAACATAAACCTTTTGTTATTGGCTCCTCATCATACATTAAAGACTCTTTTTCCTTTGTGAAATTTGTTAAACATCATAAATTTGAAAGGTAGGGATCTATCATCATCTTTGATGTAGTATCTCTCTTTACCAAAATCCCCATTGATGAAGCCATTTATATTATTAATGATATCACTGATTCAAAAAAATCAAGATTGTTAAAATTTGTTTAAGGTCTATAGTCTTTAGATTTAATGGATAAATTTATGAAAAAATATAAGGTATTGCAACACAATCCCCACTCTCTCTTTTATTGCTAACTTATTCATGGAAACCTTTGAAAAGAAAGGTATCAAGTATTCTCCTTTGAAACTAGAATGGTGGAAACAATTTTTGGATGATACTAATGTTTCTGGGTCCATGGCTTAGATAACTCAATTATTTTATTTCTCACCTTAATATCATTTATTCCCATATTCAATTCACCATGGAAATCGAGATCAATAAAACTATTCCTTTCCTTGATATCTTTCTTACACGTCAAGAAAATGGAGCTCTCGTCCATAGTGTTTTTAGATAGAAAAAACACAAAATTTGTTGCCTTAGGGACCAATCTCACCATCACTCATCTCAAAAAGATGCTATGTCAAAAACAATTATTGCTTTAGGGATTTGTGGATTTCCGATAGTGAGAACCTTAACATTGAACTCTCCCACCTTTCTAATGTTTTTAAAAATAATGGTTATAATGATTATGTGATTGGTAATACAATTAAAAATGTATGTAACCATCCTCAACCTAATATTAATTATTCTGATTCTAATAATAGAAAATACTCCCCACCTTTTATTAAGAACACCACTGATTAAATTTCTAAAATCTTGAATAAAAAAGGTATTGTTTTGTCCTTCCTTCCTATCAATACCTTAAAAAAGAATCTTAATTCCCTTAAAGATAAAATTGAGAACAACCTCAATAGTGGTGTTTATATGATTAAATGTTCTTGTGGAAATCCTTACATTGGTGAAACTGGGAAGTCGATTAAAACTCGTATCAATGAACATGATAAAGACATTAAATATGATCATATTGAGCATTCGATTTAGAAAAACATTCCCTCAATACTAAGCACACCATATGTATGGATGTAATTAGTGTTATCACCCCTAAAGGAAACTTTGTAAAAAGGCATCTTCGCGAAGCCATTGAAATCATGCACCATGATAATAACATTAATAGGGATAAAGGTTTATTTTAAAGAAATAGTTGGAAACCAGTGGTTACATGGGCCTCCTAAATAGCTAATTTCTATAATTTATTTGTAAAATTAAAGTAAAAATACAAAAAATAATTTTTTACCTCCTTTCTATCTATCCCTCATATAGCTTCCTTTTATTGTTTAATTTTTAATGTGGATCCTCGTTCATTATTAGAACCCCCCTTTTTCATTTTATAGGGAAAATAAAAATAATACTTTGTCTCTCCAAATATTTTAAATTTTTTTTTTTCTTTTTCTTCGCGAATACAATCTGTTTACCCTTCTATCATTATTTATTAAGAAATTATCCTTAACAATTTTATCATATTATTCTATTTGTCCTGATGATGGGTCTAGGTTGGTGACCCAAAACATTAGACTTAATAAATTCTCATAGAGTTCTCAAAATATAATCTACATTATGTCATAAAATCAACTAACTAGTTCATTTTTTATTACATGTGTTTTTTACGTGTGTATACACTTTTGTAAACATTGCAAACCGCCACAACTATAACAAGTTTCTTATAAACAAGATTTAATATAAAGCAAAGTTCGTCTTTTATTGTATAAAAACACTTGAGATGAAATCTCTTGTCGATTTAGTTGGAGCATTTATCATACTCTCCTGTAAACTAATCTTAGTATGAAAATTAACACATATATGCTGAAAACTATCATAATGCATAGAAAATTCAATATGGATCCTACAACAAGTAGTCCATGAGTGATTTATTTTTACAAAATAAATTTTTGACATTTCAAAATACATTTGACTAATTTCTATTTTGGGATGAGTCTCTTAAAACTTATTAAAAAATTGTGTTTTTGTCACATCCAAAAAATGTTTGGGATGTGATTCAAGGTTTGTAGAACCATTTATTCTTTTTAAAGTGCCTTTGTCACTATGTGAAACCCTTGTATTATTTTTCCAAAATTCCAAAAATTTTGTTTTTAACTCTTCAACTATTTCTTTGTCTTTCCATGGAAGTCTACTAGAGAATGAACATAATTAATTGTTATTTGTATCTTTATTTATTTCATGATGTTCGAGAGATTTTAATAGTTTTTTGCTACTTATTTTTAGTGCACTAGGTATTTTTATAATTAAAATAGATTTATTTATTTACTTACTATAGTTCATGTAATACCACAATGGATAGTATTGCTATCTTTAGTGCATGAGGGTAGACCAATTGATTGGTACACATTCATTAGAATTTTCACTGTTGGTCTTAGATGTTCTTAGAACAACGGTATTCATAATATGTCTAAAATTAATATTTTTCTTCATTTCAGCAAACAATTTACATCTTCCCGTTTCATTTAATTCATTAAAAATGTTTTCCATATATTATTATCTTTTCTTCTACAAGTGCATTCACTAATATTATTACACATTAGGTTTAAAATATTTTCATCAATCTCAACTAAAATTTTGGGTGTTTTAAGTAAAATTTTAATCATTTATTTCAATGGAAATGAATATTGAATATCATATAAACATTGTTCATTTTCTATTTGTTGTTCATCTTCATAATTTGGTAAAGAGTGTGTATTTTCAATAGTTTGGTCATTTGATGTTGTTGAACCCTGGTCATTGGTGTTTTCATTGATGTCAAGTGGAATTGATGTAAAAGGATTGAATGGTTAAGTGAGGATCTTTAAGGGACATGAAGGTTGATTTTTATTTCCATATAATGATGATTATAGCCCATAGAGAGAGTTCGGGGTGGTTTTAGTGTTCTGCATGCTTGCAGTCAATGATGTAGGAGTCCGCTAGAGGTATAGACATGGTTGGTGAGCCTAGTACATGTGTTCTATAGGTCACACATGAGGGTTCTAGCATGGGAAAGAGATTGTTGAGTAAGTAATAGGTCAAAGGTTTGGAATCATAGTTGTACCTGGCTCATTTATGCGTAGTTCTAGTTCCCGATGAGGTGTAAGAGCTAAATTCAGGTCATGTAAAGAGTAGGTAAGTATGGTAGAATCACGAGAATGTTTTATAGGACATATTTGAGCATCATAAAGGTTTATATTAGCTCCAGTGGTAAAAATAAAAACTTCGTCAAAGCGCCTTGAGGATAAATAGTGAATTTTGAGGTAAATTAGATAGTATTGAGATGTAGAGGAAAACCTATGGCTAATAAAAATATGGAATTTATATAGGGGTGTCTTGTAGTTCTTAATGCAAAGTTTAATCAAATTTTGAAATGGGGATTTAAATTTATTCAAGTTTTTCTCAAATTGCCCTCTTAAAGAATGCAAATTGAGCACCCTAGCTTCTTAGCATATAAAAATAATTGTATATAATTATTCAAATAATCATAATTTTTTTAATAACAATCTGAGCATTAAATTTTTCAAAATGTTTTATGGAAATTAGTTGAGAAACAAAGAAATTATGAGCATTCTTAAGACAAGGTTTTTCGCTCTTTAGATATTCCTTTTAAAATGAAGGAATAAAATATCTTAGTTGACCTCCTAATGGAATTGGATTGTTATGAACACTTCAAGTAGCGGAGTAAGAAAATTTTAAGTTAGGATGGTAACATATTTGATATTCAAGTCAAACTACTCCATCAAAGATGCTCTTGGTGTGCAAAAAGCTAGGCATCTTGCTCAAACTTGAAGACTACAAATGTTCTCTCTCGCAGAAGGAGGAAATGTAAAATGTGGGCTCATATTTTATTAAATTATTTAAGTTACTAAAATGCATATTTTTATATTTCCTTTCCAATTTTATTTTTAAATTCAAAAGGACTCTTGATCTAAGCTAAGCTCATTATAGTGCTTGAAAGAGGAATCTAGTGCATATGCAGAAACTTAAGCTTAGAAATGAAATTTATCTGCTTTGTACATGTCAAATATGATTTGATGAAGCCTAACTTATGATATTAGAATTAATATTAAGGTGTAGAACTCATGTCTATAAGTTTGAGCTCGAAGTGAGACTCGAAATTTTCTCTTCACAAAACTCTCAATCAAGTAGATGGATATAATTGATTGGTTGTCATTTGAATAACTCATGTAGTTTTGGAACAACTAATTTTTGAATTGAAGGTAAGGATATTTGAATGTAAGACTGTTCTTGGTGTCCTAAAACTACAAAACATATTCATCCAAAAGTTTGTTCTTTCATGAATGTTTTTGAGTTGATAAGCATAGTTGGAAGGTGTGGAAATACTAATCTCTAAATGTGCTAAAGATTCCAGGGACAAATGTTTCTCAAGAAAATCATTATAATCCTATAGATGTATTAGATCATATCATGTAATAGATTAAGTGACAAGTGATAGTGGCATCAAATTTTAAACATATATTTCTTTTCCTTGTAGAAGACTACTTGGAGATTACATCAAAATAATCTATTAAAGTTTTTGTTCATCCATGAAAGATATATAATGAAGCAAATGAGGTGAAAGGATCAAGATGGAAGAACGAGGGTTTGGTTTCTAAAACCCTAATTGTACACTATTCCAAAGAATGAGCTAGACCAACCACGTATGGAAGAATATTAAGTAGTGTATGAACTTGGGAACTAAGTAATCTCCCTCTTATGGATGCTCCTATAGTCACAGTTGGTTGATACTTCATAAGATTGATTCATTCCTCTCATGAGTGTAGTAAGAGTGTTATGATTTGAATCTTGTGACTTGAAGATGTTTCTTTGTGTATTGAGTCTCTAAGCATGATAAGTAAGCAAGTGGTTCCAAATTATCATGTTCTTGCTAAAAATCCATGGATGCAAGTGATTTAAATATAATGAGTCGAAAGTTCTCTTAGATGACTAGAGAAGAATGTGAATGATCACTTTAAAACCTGTAGATAAATTTTCCATGTGATTTTTGATCTTATGAGCATAGAAAGTGGTGAGATGCATCATTGACATAATGAATATAATATTAAGGTGTAAATGGTTTTATTCTCAGTAATGTGTTATGTTATTAGGGAATGTAAAAATATTATTTATGAACCGTGAATGTGATCTAGACATTTGAAAGAAACAAGTGATCAAAATCTTCTTCCTATGATACTTAAGTTCTGAATGAGATCTAGAAATTCTGAAAAAACTTACACTTTGATCTCAAGATTGAAATGGAGTGATATTCACCTGCACAATTTGTAGTGAAATGTTCATGCATATACCTCTTGCATATGCCTTAGAATGAAGAATATAACATAAATAATGGAGTATAAGACTTAGTGGAGGTAACATAGATGTCTAAGGTGAAGTTCAAGTTGCCCCTTACTGAAAATGATCTTGAAATAAATCATGAAAAATAAGTGTAAAAACCAGGTGAACTCCTAAAACTATTCTTTGTGTTTTCAAAATGAATAATATCAAGATATCTATGAGCTATAAGAAATTAAAATATAAATTCAAGAGTTTTTGCATGTTCTTTGTAACATTTATTACATCTTTTGATTACCCTTGACAAAGTAAAATTTGGTGAGAAGATAATATTTTTCTTGTTAAAGTGAAAGATAACACATTATAATCGATGTTACTAGTGTTTATAGGTTTTTACGACTGAAATAATTGGTGTTGTAACTTCTTTGTGAGGATTTCCATATCATATTTATTACTTTTTATACACGCTTAAGTTTTAAAAATGTAGGGGAAATGAAGAAAGAGAATTTGACAATATAGGGTCATCATGACAATTATCTTTGAAGTCTACTCATTTTTGAGCCTATGACCAAGAAAGAAGAAGATGAAATTTTTTCAAATGGAAGTCAAATGGTTTTAGGTTTAGTTTTTGTTTTGTAAAATATAGTTCGAGAATGTTCGCATGAGGGTATGTAGTGTGAATGTAATGTTATATATAATTATGTAGAAGAAAGGAGTGTGAGTAGTTTGATATAGAAGACGTATACCTCGAAATAATAGGGAACTAAAATATAAAAAATTCAAGGATGTATGTGAGATGAAAATGAAAAATATTTGAAAATTTTGATGGAGTAGATGAAAAAGATACCTTGTGGAAAAGGAGAAATTTAAAAGTTGTGAATCATCAAGAATTCTTAAAGTAGGAGATAGAATTCTTGATACATGTGATGAAGTGGATAATGAATGATGTAAATACATTGGAATTATGAGTTGAAGTAAGTGTGTGAGAAGACCAAAGAGCAAGTGAATGGTAAATAGAGACATGAAAGAGTTACACATATAAATGTTTGTGATATAGATTTGATGAAGGGTTAGCTAGATGTATAATGAGTGTTTGGTTTATATAAGAGGTTCATTTGATTTAAGTCCGGATATAAGACTTATTCTTAATAAACTATCCATGAATAGATACGTCAATTTGAGTAAGGTTACATATGCATGATAATGGTTGTCTAGGTGCTTTAGAAGAAAGTGTATCAAGATCTGATTTGAGAAGATATAAGAAAGAATATGAAATGAAATAGGGTGATGAATTTCTGCCTTGGATTAGATTTAATGATCAAGGCAAAGAAAGAAAAGAGATAAGTTGAGAATCATAACTAATCATAAAAGTGTGACAATCTAGTTGTCACTATTAATTGTTGAAGACAAAATATTTTGTGATAAAATATTGTTTTAAAATTCTATGTTGCATCTTAGTATATAGGGATTTGAAGTATCCTTGTAAGTAGTGGCTTATAGAAGATCAATTATAGATGGTTATATTGTAGGGGTTGAAGCTCACTAAAGGTCGGTTGTTTCTAAACCTCATTTTGGAGTTGCATCTCCAGGTTGAGTTAAAGATCAACCTTGAAATCAATGTAACAAATATAGGATAATTTGGTCCTAAGCAGAGTTCTTGGTTTTTGTGGTTTTTTCCCAATTGGGTTTCACACATTAAATTATGTCTTTATGTCTTATTTCTTGGTAGTTTCCTATGTAATATTTCTTTTGTTCATCATAGAAGGGTTAAAGAAATGTAAATGCCGATTAAATTTTTATTAGGCCGATTGACCCCCCTCTCAGTGTCCTAGTTTCCAAAAATTGGTATCAGAGCATGGTCCTCTGAATTGATCATAACAGCTTAGAGGTGATCCACGAAGACACAAGCATGGGTAAAAAAATAGAGTTAGTGTTGAAAAAGAGGTATGAAATTGCACAAGCTCTTATAAATGAGTTAAAGACAAAAATTAAACTCAAGGAGGCTAACCATGGTCATGAAATGAATGATATGTCCTCATATGTTAAAAATGTATCAAAGGATTTGAGAGAAAAAGGTGATGCATGTCTCAAACTTGAAGAAGAAATAGATACTTTGAAGGTTGAGTTAGAGCAGGTTTCAAGTAAACTCAATGGGTTGCTGATCAAACAAACATATCCTAGTGACAAGCCTATTTTGGAACTCAAAAATTAAACAAATAAGAATAAAACAAAGCATGAGCTCTTTCATGAGTCATGTCGGACATCCATCAAAGTGAGAGTGAAGAATGTAAAATAATAAGTGCAGAAATAAAAATTCTAAAAGAGGAGCTAGAACCAACAAAGAAAAGGGAATTGAGAGATAAATCAAGCCATACTTCCTGTCAAGGATGTTCTCGATCTAATAATGAAAAAAATAGCACAAAAGAATATGTAGGAAGCCAAATGCAATGATATTATCATGTAATTTTCATGGAAATTATTTTCATGTAATACGTTTGGACATAGAGCTAGGGACTACATGAGTAAGTTTTACAAAGAACACCAATGGAGATATTGTAGTGCATAATATGAAAATAATATTGTGTTATTAAATTGTAAAGAAAAAGGTCACACAACCAAGTATTGTTTAGAATATTTATTAAGTGAATTATGGGACAATAACTAGCTTGTATGCTCTAACTTTCATGGGCAAGGGAATTTTTCTAGACATTGTTATGAACCACATATATTTAGTTACAAGATTAATGCATTCAGGAGGAAAGAAAAAATAATATCCATAGAAAATACAAAATCTAAGAGTAAAACCAAATCAACCATAATTGAGAAAGATCTTGGAAAGAAGAAAGAACAATGGATATACAAGGTCAAGGAAGAAAATTTAGAAGTTGAGAGAACAAGGAATAATAAGAAGGTTACTGAGGAAGATGTTGAAAATAAACAAGAAGATAAAATAGTCACAAGAGAAGCAAGTACAAACAATACATCAACATGTGATGGAAAAGGAAAGATGAAAGAAGATAATTTCGAGTGTAAAGAATAAAGAATCTTTTCCTCAAGCAGTGTTGGAGAAAGTGTATGATCTACAACATGTGTTATTATTAGGTGGTTAATCGGAAGGTGAGAAATTATATGATGAGGAAGTCATACCAAATAATTCTTCCAAGGATAACAAGAAAAGCGAGGAAAGAAATAATTAATTCATCAATATATTTTGATGACTTTCTCTTGTTCTGAGGTGATATGACAAGAAGGTATGATTTCTCTAGAATTATAGAAGGTATATACTAAATTGAAAGAAGCGTTGATATATTTTTAAGGAATAATTTTACCTTGAAGTTGCTAATCCAATCGTCAAGGTATAGAAATCATGTAAAGAGGAAAAGGTATGTTGGTTCTACTTCTCGCTAAGTGTATAAATGCAAATTGATATGTTTAAGAGAAATATAAGTCGTAACTCTTCATCTAGGTCTACATTGATGTACTAGAAAACATGAATGTTTTATCTTTAAAATAAAGATCCTACTCTTTATCACTAGGTGAGTATTGTCACATTAAATGTTGTCATCAATAAGTCTCGGTGTTATAAAATCTTTGTTATAATTTCATGTAGATCATAAAGTGAATTGCTATTAGTGAATGAGGTGTGTCATGTTATTAAAGTAGTTTGAATCCTCATATTGCTCTTTCATGTGTTTGATGGATAATCAAATGGTTAGGATATCATAATTTGTTATCTTTGTCAACTTCGATCCCATGCCTCTTTATTTTTCTATTCGAAATTTAACCGTGTTTCCTTTTTCATAAAAGTGGGAGAGATGTTGTGATTTCAAGTTCTCATAATCTATACAAGAAACACAAGTTAGTTCATATGCCAAACATTCCTAAGAAATTTTTTTAGCACTCCAAATTGGTTTAATGTTCCACATAAGCTGAGTGCTTTGTATTTAAAAAGAAGGTTTAAGGAAATAATGGAGGTTTCTTATATAAGTTGGAGGACTCATAAAATTCTATTTGCAAGGATAAAGTCAATATTGGAAAAGGTGAGTAAAGGTATTCAAAACTAAGGAGAATAAACAGTAAGAAGATGAATGCAAATGAAAGATGATTTAGTTGGCATAAGGATATATAACAATTTTTTTGCTAAAAGATGACTTGCTAGAATGTTCTAAAGCCGAGAAACCAAAGGTTCATATTTGCATTAAGACCTACAAGATTGTCCTATGCATGAAAATGGAATATTTGTATAGATTGAATGCCTAAAATCAAGTTCTTAAATAGTAATATGAATCGTCATAAGTTTGTATGACCTGAATTAGTTCATCAAAAGAAAAGGAAGCATATTTTTCGAGACACTCTTGAGGTTACATGCTCTAGTAGCTTCATGAAATGAGCATAAAAATTCAGTTGAATATCTTTAAATATTATAATTTCTCTATGAATAACTACATGTATGATCATTCTTTGTAAACAAATTAGAAGACTTCAAATTGGCACAATTGAGATAAGACGAGGAGATATTGATTGAATAATGCAAGATTTGTAAAGTCACATACAACAACCTTAGGATAAAGGATGTTTATAAAGAGTAGTACATAATAGAATATGTCTTAGGACTGAAATAAATAATATTTATCCTTCATGATGACATGAATGCATGATAAGAAATTGGTAACATGTAGTTGTAAATGAAGAAGGATAATATAACCCCATGGGGAACTAGTTGATCAAGTCAAGGAAAAGAGTGAAAAGGTAGGATTTCAATGTTAGAGAGTTGAAGTTAAAGCATGATAAAGTGAAATGGCTGAGATTCAGTACAATCTCGGGGGAGCAATGAGGTTGATTGGTAGAGACACTCATGCATCTATTCAAGTCACATGTGGAAAAATAGTGATGTTAATCCAAGTGGGAGATTCTTGAGGTAAGTTAGTGATTTATAAGTAATTATCTTCTTTTTATTTTTTTGTTGAATGCATGAACCTTTTTCATACATGTCAAAGGGGATAGATTACTATCAATAACTAGGAAGGGTGATGTGAGATGTTAATGTGTTTCATCAAAGCAAAGTTTTCTAAGTAGTTGCCATTAATGAGAAAGGGAGATTATTTAACCCACTGGTCATTGATGTAAAGTGGAATTGATTGAAAATGAGTGAATGGTGAAGCGAGGATCTGTAAAGGACATGAATTTTTATTAGTATTGCCTTCAAATGATGATTGTATCCCATAGAGAGAGTTCGGGGAGGTTTCGGTGTTTTGCGGGCTTGGTCGGTGAGGTAGGAGTCCACAGAGGTATAGAAATAGTTGGTAAACTTGGTACAGGTGTTCTATAGGTCACAAATGAAGGATATAGTAAGGGAAAGATCTTACGGAGTAAGTATCATTTCGAAGGTTTGGAATAACAATTGTATTTGGCTAATTTAGGCCTAGTTCTAGTGCCTAATGAGGTGTAAGAGATAAATACGAGGTCATAGAAATACCAAGTAAGAACTCGAGTAGCCCTAACATGTTTTATGGGACATATTTGAGAATTAACAAGGTTTAATTTTCCTCCAGGAGAAAAATTCAAAAGTTCGTCAAAATTGCCCTTGAGGATTAACGGTGATTTTTGATGTAAATGAGATAGGTTTGAGATGTAGAGGAAAATTATGGCTAACAAACACATGGAATTTGTATAAGGGTGTATTTTAGTGCTTCATTCAAAATTTCATCAAATTTTTAAATGGGTATTGAAATTTATTCAATTTTTCTAAACTTCACTCTTAAATAATGCAAATTGAGAACCTTGGCTTCATAGCATCCAAACAATTTTTTTGAACTTTCTTGAATAAATCATAAGGGTAATTTTGAAGAAAACTCCAAGCATGAAAGTTTACAATTTGTTTTATGGAAATTGTTTGAGAAACAAAGAATTTATGAGCATTCCTCATTAAAGGTTTTTCTCTCTTGGTCTTCTGTTGAAGTGAAAGGCATAAAATGTATTAGTTTACCTCCAAATTCACTTGGCTTGTTGTGAACACTCTATAGAAGTGTATTAAGAAAATTGTAAGTTAGTATGGTAACATATATGATATTTAGGTCAACCTACTCTGTATTAGTGTGCTCTTGGTGTGTAAAATGCTAGGCATACTATTCAAACTTAAAGACTAAAAATGTTCTCTGCTGCAGAAGGAAGCAATGTAAAGGTAGGTTCATAGTTAATGAAATTCTTTAAGTTACTCAAGTGCATATTTTGAGAGTTCCCAATAAATTTCATTATTATAGTCAAAAGGACTCTTGATCTAAGCTAAGCTCATTGTAGTGCTTGAAAGAGGAATCTAGTGGGTATGCACATAGTTAAGATGATAAATGAAAGGTATCACATTGTACATGTCAAATATGATTTGATGAATCCTAAATTATGCTCTTAGGATGAAAATTTTGGTTTACAACTATGTGCTTATAAACTATCCTTAAGAATTTTATCTAAAAGTTTGAGCTCGAGGTGAGGACTGTAGTTTACTCTTCACACAACTCTCACTCAAGTAGATGGCTATAATTGATTGGTTTCCATTTGAATAAATCATGCGGTTTAGGAAAAAATAATTAGTGAACTGATGGTAAGGATATTTGAATGTAAGACTATTCTTGGTGTCCTAAAACTAGAAAACAAAGTCATCTAAAACAATTTTCTTTCATGAATGTCTGTTGAGTCGCTGATCCAAATTAGAAGGTGTGGAAATACTACTCTCTAAATGTGCTAAATATTCTAGGGACAACATTTTATTAACCAAATCATTATAATCCTATAGATTGTATCAGATCATATCCTATAACAGATAAAGTGACAAGTGACAGTGGCATGATACTTTGAACATATCTTACTTTTCCTTGTACAATAATTCTTGAAGGTTGCGTCAAAATCATCTATTAAAGTGTTTTTCAACCATGAAGGTTAAAGAATGAATAAAATGAGGTGAAAGGATCAAGATGAAAGAATGAGGGTTTGGTCTCTAAAACCCTAGTTGTACAGTTCCAAAGAATGAGCTAGACAAACTAGGTATGGAAGAATATTAAGTAGTTTATAAAGTTGGGAACTAAGTAATCTCCCTCTTATAGATGATCCTATAGTCATAGTTGGTTGATATTGCATAATATTCATTCATTACCTTCATGAGTGCAATAAGAGTGTGTTCTAAGTTGAAGCTTGTGACTTAAAGAGATTTCTTTGTGTGTTGAATCTCTAAGCATGATAAGTAAGCAAGTGCTTCCAAATTATCATGTTCTTGATAAAATTCAGTGGATAAAAGTACTTTAAATATAATGATTTAGAAATTTCTCTGAGGCATTTGGACATGAATGTGAATGCTCACTTTAGAACTCATGAGATAAAATTTTCCGTGTGATTTTTGATCTTGAGCATAGAATTGGTGATATGCTTCATTGACATCATGATTATACTCTAAAGGTATAAATGGTATTCTTCTTAGTAATGTGCTATGGTCTTAGGGAATGTAACAATATTATTTATGAATAGTGAAAGTGATCTAGACATTTGAAAGCAACAAGTGATCTAAATGTTCTTCCTATGATATTCAAGTTCCTAAACAAGCTCTAGAACTTCCTACTTCACTTATGCTTTGGTCTAAATATTGAAATGGAATCATATGCACTTGCACAACTATAGTGAATTGTTCATGCATATGACTTAGAATGAAGAATATAACATAAACAATGGAGTATAAGACTTAGTGGAGGTATCGAGACACTTCTAAGGTGAAGTTCAAGTTCTTTGTCCCTTATTGAAAACGATCTTGAAATAATTCATGCAAAAGAAGTACACAAATCGGAGGAACTCTAGAATTTTTTTTTGTATTTTCAAAATGAAGAATATCAAGAGATCTATGAGCTATAAGAAATGAAAATAGGACTTCAAGATTTGTTTTCATGTTATTTGTAATGGTTACCTCTTTTGATTACCACAGAGAGAGTAAAAGTGGGTTAGACGATAATATTTTTCTCATCAAATTGAAAGATACCACATTGTAACTCTTGTTACTAGCGTATATGGGTTTTTGAATGAAATAATTAGTGGTGTAACTGAATGTGAGGATTTTCACAACACATTTATTGTTTTTTATATGTGAATGAGGTTTTAAAAATGTAAGGGAAATCAAGATAAAAGAATCTTACAAGACATGGTCATCATGTGAGTTATCTTTTAAGTCTATTCATTTTTTTGAGCCTATGACCAAGAAAGAAGAAGATGAACAATATTTTAGATGGAAGTCAAATGGTTTTAGGTTGAGTTTTTTGTTTTGTAAAATATAGTTCGAGAATGTTGGCATGAGGGTAAGTTGTGTGTGTGTAATGTTGTATGTAATTATGTATAAGCAAGGTGTGTGATTATTTAGATATAAAAGACATATACTTAAGAAATAATATGGGAAATAAAATAAAAGAAATACAAGGCTGTATGTAAGATGAAAATGAAAATTATATGAAAACTTTGATGGAGTAGATGACCAAGAGACCTTGTGGAAAAAGGAGAAATTTAAAATGTTGTGAAGTATGAAGAATGCTTAAAGTAGGTGATAGAATTATGGATACATGTGATTAAGTGGACATTGAATGATGCAAAGAAATTGGAATTATGAGAAGAAGTAAGTGTGACAGAAGACCAAAGTGCAAGTGAAAGGTAAATAGAGACATGAAAGAGTTGCAAAGATAGATGTTTGTAATATGAATTTGATGAAGGGTCAAATAGATGTCTAATGATTGCTTAGTTTACATAAGAGGTTCATTTTTTTAAGTCTAGATATTAGACCTATGCTTACATAACTATCTATTAAGAGATAAGTCAATTTAATTAAGGTTGCATATGCATGAGAATGGTTTTCTAGGTGATTTAGAAGAAAGTGTATTAGGAGGTGATTTGAGAAGATATAAGAAAGAATATGAAATTAAATAGGACTAATGAAGTTGTGCCTTAGATTAGATTTGATTATCAAGAAAGAGAAATATAATAGATCAGTTGATACTAATAATTTAGCATGAAAGTGTGCTAATCTAGTTGTCATTATCACTTGTTTAAGACAATTTTTGTGTGTGAAAAAATTTGTTGTAAAAGTCTAAATTACAGCTTATCATATAGGGGTTGAAGCCTCCTTGTAAGTAGTGGCTTACAAAAGATTAGTTGTAGCTAGTTAAATTGTAGGGGGTTGAAGCCTCCTTGTGAGTTGAAGCTCACTAAAGGTCAGTTGTTGTTGAACCAAATTTTGGAGTTGTAACTCCAGGTTGAGTTGAAGCTCAACCTTGAAATCAATGTACAGATATATGACAATTTGGTCCTAAAAAGAGTTCTTGGTTTTAGTGGGTTTTTTTCCCAATTGGGTTTCCCACATTAAATTTTGTGTTTCTATGTGTTCTTTCTTGCTAGTTTCTTTTGTATTATTTCTATTGTTCATCATAGCAAGGTTAAGGAAATGAAAATGTCTGTAAAAGTTTGATTAGACACTAATTTAGCCCCTCTCTAAGTGTCCTAGTTTCAAACGGGTGTAACATATATGTTTAAATTTGGAATTGCATCATCATTCATTGAATATTCATTATTTATTAATTCAATTGGTTTTTGAGGATATGTTGCTCCGTCAATTTCATTTGGAAGAGATGGCATACCTTGATCTCCATACATTGATTTCTTTATTTCTGATTTTTGCACCCACTCCCTTGTTTTCTTTTTTTTTCTTCTTTCTTGGCTCTGTTGGATGATATAAAGTCTTTGTAAACATCTCAAATATCTAGTAAAGACATGTTCAATTTATTTTATTCTTGCCTTTTTTCATTTGTTGCCTTTTTTTTTTCAAATTCCTCAAGTTTTTTCCTTCATGGTCTCCTCCCCATAATTCTCAAATATATTTATCACCACAAGACAATTGAAAAAAAATGTTAACGAGATTTTGGAATATAAGAAACAATAAAAAAAACACTCATATATCAAATAATTCTTAAATATTCACAAAACAATCATCTAAATAAGAAAAATAATACAAAATTGTTAAAAAAATGCTACAGGGAATATGGAAGAGTTTGGACAATGATGATCAATGAGACCAAAATAAATATTTTGATTTTGTTTTTTGCGTTTGGATTTCATTTTTAAGTGTGATATAGTGTGCTCATATTATAACGCTATCAAATTACAACAAGCTTTTTAAGGAGAATGTGTTATAACACGAGTGAAATATATCACACTTGCACTATAACTTTCATGGATTATAAATTACTAATCCATAGGCTTGGATTTTCTTAGGATATCGAAACCTAATTTTGAATTGTGTAATCTACGAATAAATGTCTTTTATAAAAAAACATAACAATCTCAATTCTATGACCTATTTTATCATGGATTATAAAATTGATTTATCAAAAATATATTTTTTAAACCCTACGTATGAAGTAACTGATGTAACATATGATATGAAATTGATAAGCACAAAATGACGAGAGAAAATAAACAAGTATGAAACACTAAGCAAGATATATAGAAAGAATGATTTAGCTGATTTATGTTTGATCTGAAAATGCTCTAGACTAGGAAAACTACTAAACAAGGAGTGAACATTGTCGTAAATGCACATGATAAATTATGGAATATAGAAACAAGGCCGGACATGGGAGCTCATAGTTGGAAAAGGATGCTAGGCATTGGAGACCTATTTTGAATTCTGTGACAACAAAAATGGTCTGAATTTCATCTTTACTTTGTCACATAAGTGTCAGAAATATTCCTCGTTGATCATTTATGTGTCACTCTTTAGTCACTAAGGGTACCTATAACCTGCAAAAAAAATATTCACTTGTACAAGCCCACAAACCACATTGAATCCAAAAAAATAAATATGCAGAATACAAAGTTAGAGTGACCTCGATGGTCAACCAATAGAGTGACCTTACAACTGAGCACTTCACTACATCTCAGACTCCATGTAGTTCTGGTGAGTGTGTGTGAGAATTTGTCCCTAGGATGCCCTTGTATGAGTGAACTTGATAATGATCTAGCTAGATGTAGCAATGTAAATAGAATTTGTGGATGAAATAAAGAAATTTCCCTTCCTATGCGGTGTATGCAAAACATTTATCCCTTATACCTTGAGTGAATTGCTAGATGGTAGCCTTGGGAGTGATTTAGGTACCTTTTGGATCCAAGATTAGCTGATTCTATGTAATTCTTAGTGCTTGGTAATTTATTTTAAACACATAAATTCGTGTTTATATGATTCCCTTGTTTGAATTACACAAATGAAAATTGAAAGGATGACCCATAAGTGAAAAAGATGCCCAAAATATAAAAGAGACCCAAAAGGAGTGAGTAAGATAAGAAAGGGTTGGGGATGCCCGGAGGGGATAGGGGTGCCTAGGCGCACCTGTCCCGGTGATTTAAAATATATATAAAATATGCTAAACCATAATTGTAGAGTCATAATACAATGATAATGTTGTAAAGTACAGATCTAACCTAAGAAATAAGCTATAAAAATATGAAACACTAGTTGCAAGAAAGGGAATAAGAGACTCAACTATTTTTTCAATAATATCAAACATGTACTAATCTTAAAAATGATGAAACATGATGATGGATTGTCACAATTGAGCCCAAGAAATTGCAGAAATTTTTCAAATGCGGGGACTATGGCACCTAGAGTGGTCATGCATGCTTAGGCGTTAGAGACCTTTTGTAGGTGCTTGTGGGTGTATAAAACATCATAAAATAATTTTTAGTGTCGTTAGATGTTCACTAATGTTCTTTGTTTGTCGCTTTATAGGTCACTTAAAGATCATCTAATTCAAATATAACTTGTAAAAAAAGACTGCTGAAAACCCCAAAACACATCAAATCTTAAAAAGAAAAAGATGCAAATGGGGAGTCATACCGACTTGGTCGTCATCCAATAGAGTGAACTTACAACCGAGAAATACACTACATCTCAAGACTCCATTTAGTTTTTGTGTGTAAAGAATCATGCCCCAAGTGCCTCTTGTGAAAGATGTACTAAATAGTGAATAATAGATAGATGTAACAATGTAAGTAGATGTGTGGATGTAAAAACTAAATTCCCCTCCTATGAAGTCTTTTGGCTAGGAAACATAGAGGACACCAAACTTGACAAATGATTTTCCAAATTTATGGGAAAGGGAGAAGGCCCCAAATAAGAAACCCTAGATGTAGGCTATATATGATAGCGGGATTGCTCTTGCCGCTTTTTCCATATCCATGCATTTCCTAGAAAATTTTTGGCTGCAACAACCCACTATGATGAAGAATCTATTTCAGTTAAAGATGTCGATGGAAAAGTTGTGATCCACTGGACCCAGATTTCTTTGAAGATTTTCTCAAACTCCATGACGTTGAAGATTACACCACAATTTCACTAGAATTAGCTAGGTGGAACATTGGGACAAAGAAGTAGAGTTGTGCATGAGGGTAATGTTAAAAACCTATCTAGCCAAGAGCATTTCCAAATTTCCAAAGACCATGTTGTTATACAAAATAAGCTCATGCTTAATTTTGGTTAATTACACCAATTTTACCTCCTTTATTGCTTCAATCCAATTTTTCAGATATTCTAAGCACTTAAGGTTTCCTAAAAACATTTCCATCAGATAGGAAATTTCTTCCCATTTCTAAAAATATAAATAATTCCTTCTAACTCATATTTTGCGGGTTACGTCTTTGTGGGACTTAGAAGGATATTTTTCCAAAGGTAGTCTGGGAAGACTTTTCACCAAGTGGAAAATTGCAATTGTGGGGCCACGGAGGAAAATTTTCCCAAAGTAAATTTTGGGTGCGAGATCTATGGGGAGTTTTAGAACTTTTGTGATTTTTGCAAATAGGGCACAATGTGAATTTTGGGCCCGTAAGCCCGTGGGGATCTTAAAGCTAAATGAAGGAAAATTCCTAAGGCCCGCAAAGGGAAACATGTTCATGTTGAAAAGTCAAAGTGAGAAGGTGGGTCATCGGAGGTAATTTGAACTTTTTACCCTAAGAAGGCGTAAAGTGAAAAAATGAGCCACACCTCGCCAACGCCTACGGGGAGCGACATGTCAAGCCTCAATTGCATGCGGGTCAGCGGGCCTTGGAGTGATTTTTTGCCTAAATGGAAAATATGGACCATCGGGCCCGAAAATGATTTTTGCCAAAAAGTGAATTGCGGGGCTATGGGGTAATTTCATATTTTGTACTTTTGGTGCCAAAAGGCACAAAGTGAGTTTCGAACCCGCGGACCCGCTTTGCTAACTGGTTTTCACCATTTTTGTACGGAACCAAATCACATATTCAAATGAACATATCTTTTGATCCAGTTCTCTAAATTCAACAAATTCAAAACTGTTAGAAATGTCTTGATGTTGTCTACGCCATGGTAGCCTGAAATTTTAATTTTGACAAGGTTAGGTGGGTGAAAATGGGAAAACATCTTTCAGTCCATTAATACAGAATCTGATTGCTTCAACTACCAGATCTGATTTGGTTCAATCCATCATTCTTCCTTCTTCAACACGTCGAATAGACATAGGGAGCCAAACTCAACATATTGTGGGAGGATTCGCATGGGGATTTAATAGTCGATGGTTGAACATTAAAGATAAGAAATCAAGCTTCTCTTCTTTCTCTCTCAATTTTCATCATCTATATATTGTAACACTTCTCATTGGAGAAGGGTAGACATTATGGGCATAGGGAAACTCTGTCAAACTTGTTTCCTGACTCCATTTGAGTTTTTAATCTTTTCATATGCTTAGAAAGTGGATTTGTGCCTACGAGCAAACAATGTAATGGTCTGTGCACCCATATAGTGCAATAAAATGTGTTTTTGTGGCATTCCTTCAACCCTTTACATGGTTTTGTTGTTCCCCATGCCTCTCCCTTTCAAATCTATTATCTATGACTATATTTCACATTTGTAGGTGTAGGGTGTTGTGTCTCATGGATTTTGATCATGGATTTAGATCTGGGTATGTGTCACTTCTCTCGAGCTTCCCATCTTCCTTTTCCCTCTATTTCATCCTCCCTCAATACAATATCTCACCACTTCCTTTTCGGTGTATCATCTCTTACTATAGGCTCTTTCACCCTCTTTCTCTCTTTGTCCTCTTGGAATGGTTAGATTAGGATAGATTATATTCTTCCTGCACTAGAGTAGCTTGTGGTAAGTAAATTAGGAAGAAAGAACCTGACTTTCTTCGGAGGTCTATCTAAATTTTTACAAGTCCACATTGCTTGAGAGATGGCCCCATGTTGTGCAATCACACCGAATGCCCCACTCACAATCAGGCCATTCGGGGGTGTTGTGATTCTGCACTAACACATGTATTGGTCATATTTCATTTAGGAGGTCGATGACCTTATTGTGCTTTATTAAGTAGAATCTCTTGTCTTCCCTCCATGAAGGAATTTCAAGAGTAGATGTTCTTATATATCACTACTAGATAAAAATAATAGTGAATTTATCGGATGGGGGAGCATATCACCAGCTCCATTTTCTATCAGTTGAGTAGAGTGAATTCTTCAAAGTGTTTTTATATGACATCATTCTTGGTATATGCCATAACTGCAATGGGAGATTTCACCAGATTGAATACCAAGGGTATTCAAATTACCTCCCAAATCTATGATTTTTATCCTCAACTTACACTAGACGAGGGAAGAAAACACTTCTACATGATCAATGATTCCTTCTTTTCGGTAATCCTCTACCGCTCCGATAAGGAAGCGTATAATTATAGAATTTTAGAAAAAGCCTTCATGGAAGTGCGAGTGGGGAGACATTTATCTTCATTTCCCAACATTTACTTACATTTGAATTCCTGGTTTCGTGGGTGATCCCAGCAAGCTACCTAGATGTCCCACTGACAAGTGGGTCTTGTTAAAGCTAGTTTAGAAACTTCTCACTTACCACAAGATCCAGAATATAAGGAAAAAAGTGAGAATGCAATTCTCTATTTTGATTAGTAGATACACTTGCCCAAATATTTACAAGGCTAAGAATGTAGATGTGGAAATGGTAGAGGTAACCTTGAGAACTTTCCATCCACGGACCAATTTTGACTATTGGGGAAAATTCAGTGAGACAGGTCGGTCCAGTTCCCATGTGCCCCAGTTAGAAGATATCTAGATCCATTGTCGAGATGAATTTATAATCGAAAAAGAGATTATGAAAGGATAACTTTGGATGAAGTTCGGCAATTTGGAATAGCCAACATACCAAAAGACATGTAGGACAATGATGAAGTTTTGGATGAATTGTATAAAAGTAATAATATTGCCAATCAACCATTTTCATGGATTGATTGGTATGTGGAAGAATGTTGCAACACAAAGGAAAGGGTGAGACCCATTCTACAAAGAACTCACAGTTAGTTGGTTACCTTGGGAATATCACCCAAGGGTTAGAGAAACCTACAAATATAGGGGCCCCATCAACCATGAGCCAATCAACACCCACAAAGGGGAAAAGGTCAACCCAAAATACCCATATGGTTCTAAAAAATATTTCATTTGTTGTTGGGAGCTCATCTCTTTCCAAGGCCCGTATTCAAAAATTCATGCCTTCAATTGCACTTGTGAAAGAAATAGTTGAAGTTAGTGATTCTCCTAGTGTCCCACAAGACCCATCATTTCCCTCTTCTCTTCCATTTTCCCTTCCTACATCAGTTCCTTCCACTTCTACCATCATTTCTTCTTTCCCATCACCTTCCATGGCCCAAGTATTCTCATCCCTTCCAGTTTTCTCAAGCTGGAGAAACTATTGGGTCACCCATTTCTACCTCACTTCCCCTAACACTTCCATTTTCCTCCATCTCATCCCCTAACATTATTGTATCAAATCCTATGGAAGTCCTCACATCCACCCCATCCATCACTACCACTACCATTAAAATGCCAACTAATGTTACTAGTACTCTTGTGGTGGATAATGTTTCAGGTATCAAGTCAACTTGTCTATCTTCATCAACATCAACCATTCCAGAATGGTTGTTCCAAAAAAATCCAAAGCATAAGAAGAAAGTTCCTTTGGGAGATGTAATGGATCTGAGCATATGAGAACATACCATAAAGAGCAGACCGAGAGGCTAAAGATTGTTTGATCTTGATGGTGAATGCATACGGGAACAACTTGTGGAGGTTGCCACTCCTGTTGAAGGAAAAATTAAGGAAATAATTACAGCTGCAGATTATCAGATTTCTAGATTCTCATTGGGCAAAGCCACTCATGAAGGAGAAAAGCAAGATGTACACACTACTCTTGGAAATATGTTGGAAAAATATGGTAAGGATAAAGATTATAAGGATAATCTTAAGGCCAAGGTCGAGGAGATAATTACATTGCTATAGAAAGTAACAAAGCCAACTCCATCTATTAAAGTCTCAACTTCTATGGCCATGACAGTTTCATATACTATTGATGATATTTATTATCATGAGATTAAAAATATAGGCTAGAAAGGGAGATCAGTAGATGGATGGATGGAACATATACTGTAGGAGGCTAACCCTTTAATTAAAGAAGTTGTTGAGATATACAATGATTTGCAGGGTAAGAAAACTACAATTTGCAAAATGGATGAATCTTTTTAGAAGATAGTAACAACTGAATTTTAATTTGGCAACATGGAGTGAGATTAGAGAGGATGATTCTAGATCTAATCCTCCAGGATGATGCAATTGATGATGCTACAAAGTTGTTCGAATATCAAAAGGCCATGGAATTATAGTGTCATGTGCTACAAGATCTAATTAATAAGTAAAATGATAAACGAGTGGAGATTATAAATGCTTTGAATGACATATCAGAAGAATTTGATATTGTTAAATGTAAATTCTTCGAGGAAAATATCGATGCTCTTCCAGAGGAGAAAATCAAGCATAATTTTAAGGATTTGGTGAAATGTGATGATGAAGTTACTAAAACTTTTGGCAGTGAATCTATTGACATGTTGGTTTTATGCCAAAATTTCACAAGAAGATTGAAGAAATTTTTGAGTAAAATTAGAAGATTTCTAGCTAAAATCACGAGGGAAATTAAGACAGCATATGCGGTAAATCACTACGCATGTGGGCCCGGGTGATGAGGCTAGAATATTCTCGTTAAATGTATAATAATGATCTCATATTACTCTCCTTTTTATTAAGTTTGACTACATTTTGTGACTTTTGTTTGATATGATATAAGTTAGGATGTACTTGTCCATCTTTTGTTGATTATGATTCTAACGTTAAAATTCTCTGTAATTCCTAAAAAAGTGTTTTGGAAACTCTTTTTTTTAATAAAACATGTCACAATCAAGTGAAGAACAAATTTTAAGTGAATTACATGTTTTGGAAGCATTGGAATCAATACAGTTTAGTTCGGAACTACTAGGTTTAATTCTAGAACTCCTCCATGTAGTTACAAGTTCTATCACTTAGTTCTGGAACTTTCAGACTTAGTTTTGGAACTCTAGTACTTAGTTCCAGAATTATCAGAATTAGTTCGAAACTCTTGTAGATAGCTCCAAAACTCTCTCGGTTAGACATAGAATGATTTCCTTTAGTTCCGAAACTCCTCTAACGTTCCGGAACCGACAAGAATCTATTCTAAATGGCTAGTGATTTGTCAAATCAATGATCCTATCAATCAAGAGTAGATTATAAGACTTATGACTCTCCATACTTGTAGATCCAGGATAATTATCACATAGTTGTACGTCCAACCATGTTCCAATTCAACATCTATTATGGGCATGATTTAGTTGCATTGTATCATTGGAACAGTTATGTCCATAAATGCACCCCTGGAAGAAGTATATATATACAGACCTACAGATAGATTATATATAGGAAGATAAATATAGAACATGATATAGATATAGATTGATATACACATATCCAACACGTTTTTGTAATGCAGAATGTTTTATCAATAAAATAGCCATTTCTATGTTCGAGAGAAAATTAAGTTTTCAATCTGTTTCAAGGAAAAGAAAGCGCCTTGAGTCCTCCAAGAACATGGATCCTCATTTTTTTGTATTTATATTTGTAGAGAAAATAGTTTAGATATCTTAATTCTATACCGCTTTCAATTACTTAAGTTGAAATCTATTTTAGACTTGTCCAGTGTGCTAGATTAAGTTTTTTATTTCTTTCTGATAATTTTTCAGGCATTCTTAATTGTGTGTTTATTTCTGTAATGTTTATTTTAAGAAATTCCTTTTTGCAAAGTGTGTTTACTTCCAAGGAAAGTGTGTTTCTTTTTGTACTTCTCTAAAGTGGGGATCGATGGGCGAGGCGAAAATCGGTCCTTGAGTGCAAAGTAAGAAAAATGGCTGATACCACTAGAAGGATCCCCAGGGAACTACAGATCTCTCTGCCCATTTCCAGCAATTCCTTTCTGCAAAGTGTGTTTACTTCCAAAGAAAAGTGTGTTTATTTCTAGCAATTCATTTCTGTAAAGTGTGTTTACTTCCAACATGTTTTCATAGTTTGATTCCAATAAGGTTTTTAACCAATAAGTCCTTAAGACATTGAAAATATCCCCCATAAAATACAAAAATACCTACAATCAATTACTAGATTGCTAAGATTCTTCTTGTTGCATATAGCTTTAGACACACCCTTGGTTTGAATATGACATCAACATAAAGTTGATTAAATGAAGGAATAATGACACCCATCATCGGGGATGAGGAAATTCAAGGAATCATTAAACACTTCATCGAGTATAAACATTGAATGGCTGCATGGGAGGAAACACAACAAAAACCTGTAGATGAGGAAGGCGTTGTAGGACCAGGCCAAAGGTGAGTGGCCATGAAAGGATAGATCCAAGCTCTAGATCGGTTAGAGTTGTAGGGTTGGACCGAGTCAAGCCCTTTGCAAAAGAATTTCTATTTTCATGGGAGCCTGTTCCTTGAATTAATAACATTTCTATTTTAAGTAAATGGTAGTCAAGGGCCTAGCCATAATGGCTTAGAGTAAAGAAATTATAAATAGTTAAGTTTATGGAGTCATTTGGGGAGAGATATAGATGATATTTTGGTGAAGTTTCTCTTCAATATTGGAAGAGTGCTTTAGAGATTTAAAGAACCTTTTAATTATATTCAGAGAGATATCTTGCCTTGAAGAACCTGATTTATTGTGCTAAATGGTAAATTTATATAAATGGTTAAACTAGATCTGGAAAAATAGTTAGCATTTCACTTGTTATCATCACTAAAATGATAGAATAAACTGAAACACCTAGTCTGGTTTCCCCAAGAAAGATAAAAAATAAAGAGATAAGGAACCAGAAAGAAACTCTACTGAAACTCCATTTCCAAAGAGATTTAAAGAAGCTATAGAAATCAAGGAATTTGAATTGGTGCAGGAACTAAGGAGACTGAATATTGAAATACCACTATTACAAGAAATTAAGGACATTCTAGAATTGAAAAAATTAATCAAAATGCTATGTTTGAAAAGGCCTAGAAGAAAGAAGCAATACCCTAGGACTATTAAGGTAGATGGGAAACTTGCTGATTTATTAGTAGGAAAGATCCTACTTCCCAAATATGGAGATCTTAGAAGCCTTTTTATTTATATCTCTATAGGGAATAAAGATATACATAATGTTTTGGTTGATTTGGGAGCAACTATAAATGTAATGATAGTGGACACTCTGAAAACATTACCATTAACAGGTATACAACCTACTAACACCATATTGCAGATGGTAGACCAGTCTGTAGCAAAAACGGAAGGAGTTATTGAAGATGTAGTGGTTATGATCGAGTCATGGGAATATTGGTTGACTTCCTTATATTGCAGCAAAAAGGTAAAACATTAGGTTATCCCATTATTTTTGGTAGATTGTGGTTAGCTATAGTTGTTGTCTTAATTGATTACAGGTCAAGTGATATGACTATTTAAAATGGTAAGAATTCTAAGTAAATTTCATTATATCCCTCTGCATGACCTTTTAGTGATAATCAAGAGTAATTATGGGTTGATAATCCTGATATTAATGAACAAAATTTGTCTTCATTGGCCATGATCACATTACAGGATCACGTATGAGAAATAAAAGATATGATTAACCCACCATTAAATGTACACCAATCATCCTTAGAGTAGTCGGGAATAGTTTTGGAACCTACAAAATTAGTCCTAGAACCTGCCAAATCTATTCTGAAACCATCACAGTTAGTTCTAAAACCATCACAATTAGTTTCGGAACCACACCAACAACAATTCCCTACAAATGAAGATAATTTTGCTCCGGAGGAACAAGATTTCTCTTGGGGAGAGGAAGAATCTATAGCTTCAGCTTCACATATATCAGGAGATGATGAATAATTTCTGGAAAGCAGCAGTGATGAAGAGTTTGACCTATAATAAGATAAGTATCATAATTATTCTTACCGTCTTTTTCCCACATTTTGTCTCAAGGAACTTTTGGAGATGTTACTATATATCATATGTTGTTGCCACATGCATGTCCACTAAATACTTTAATGGAACCCTTTCAACAAATCAGTTCATCATACACTAGAACCAAACATGTTGAGATTCAACTGGGTAAAATTTTGAATATTAATAGCTGGTTGAAGAATGATGAAGAAGCTAAATGCTTTGATGTTCTGAAAGATCATACTATATCTTTTTCTTGGGATTACAAAGATATGAAAGGAATCCAACTACGTATCTACAGTCATCACATCTATACTAAAAACATTACACAAGTTAGGTAACCTCAAAGAAAGATTAATCCAACCTTAAGAGATATAGTCAAACAAGAAATTGAAAAACTATTACAAGTAGGTTTTATCTACCCTATCTCAGATAGCTAGTGGGTGTCTCCTCCGTAATTTTCCTAAAAATAATGGAAAATGGATAACTTGTGTTGAATATAGGGGAACGAAAAAAGCCACACCTTTGTGATTATTTTCCCTTACCATTCATAGATCAAGTTTTAGACAACCTTTCAGGTAAACAATACTTTTCCTTCTTGGATGGCTTTAGTGGATACAATCAAATTAGATTTGTTGCTGAGGATCAAGATAAAACTACATTTACATGTCCATGGGGTACCTTTGCCTACAGGGTATTACCATTTGGATTATGCAATGCTCCAACAACCTTCCAAAGAGCTATATTAGCAATTTTTGCAGACCTAACAAATGACTATGTAGAGGTATACATGGATGAATTTACTATGCATGGAGATACATTTGATGATGCCTTGAAAATTTGGATAGATTATTGACAAGATGTGAGAAACACCACTTATCTCTTAGCCATGAATTTTTTTATGATGGTTGATGAAGGGATTGTATTAGGACACCATATTTCAAAAAGAGGAATTCAGGTTGATCAAAACAAAATTAGATTTATTTTAGTCTTACCTATTCCTTAGACCCCCACTGATATCAAGTCATTGTTAGGACATCTTTGGGTACTATAGACACTTTATCAAGGATTTTAGTAAAATTGCTGCTTATTATCCAAAATAAGCCCATGCTTATTTTGGGCTAACTTGCCTTCATTTCTTCCTTCCTTATGCTTCAGTCAACTTTTTCAACTTTTAGGCACTCAAAAATTTCTGGAGATGGCTTCATCAAATAGGAATTTTCTTCCCCTTTCCAAAAAGGTAAAGAAGTCCTCCTAACTCCAAATATTTTTAAAGTTATGGCTCGGTGGAGGTGGGATGCAAATTTTTCCCAAGTATGAAGGCGGGTTGTGAGAAAACTTGACACTTAGCCTTTTGGGATAAAAGGACACATGTAAAATCCCACTCCAAAAGCCCGTAACCAATCAGAGGATGACATGTGGCCAGAAGGAAGCGGACTTGTGGAGTGATGGGAAACTTTTAGCACTTAGGAATTTTTGTCAAAATGCTCAAAGTCAAATTTTAGCCTGCAGGCCCGAAGAAGGAATGAAGCACACTCGCGGGGCCAGGGAGAAAATTTTGGCACTTAGCTTTTGGGGTGAAAAGGTTAAAGTCAAAAATCAGCCTGCGGATCGACAAAGGGAAAGGAAAAGAAATTGCTTAAGGCCCGTAGCTAATGAAATGATGCCACGTGTCCTCGGACTGGCGGGGTTGTAGATAATTTTGGGAAAATTTTCCATTTTTGTGAAAAGGGGAAAAAGGTCAAATTTGGCCCGTTGACCCGATTTTTGCCCTAATTTTGCCCTATCTTGCCCTAAATCTTCAAATGGCCATATCTTTTGATCCAGAGCTTAGATTTTCATGATCTTTATATCATTAGAAATATTTTGAAATTATCTATTCAATAGAACCTTCAATTTTAAATTTTGATGGAGATTTTTTTGGATAAAATTGAAAAAAATTCCCGACATGGGAAAAAATGTAGAACCGACCCCCAACCACCAAAATTGATGAAGTATGGCATCTGTTTCTTCTCCAAAGATGGCCGAATGCATCGAAAAATGGATTTGTAAATGTACCCTTATTTTTTTAATGAATCTTGTCAGTGGTTGGAGATGTTGAATCAATTTTCTGCTTATTTTCATTTTCTTCATTCTGTTTGATCGATATAAAGCCAGTTTTGGCTCATTTTGTAAAGGTTGGACGCCATTGCTCTTGCAAGCTCTTATTTTCTCCTTAGCAGGTGGATTTGAAGGAGTTTCAGACCTCCATATGCTCGCATCACATTTTTTTCTCTCCTTACTATTTCAATGTATCATATTAAATTTGGGCCCGATAATACATGCTCTGTGAATGAGTTTTCAATCCTCTCTTGTGTTGGTTTGTTTCCTTCTGATATTTCACTAAATTTTGGAAATTTGTGCATGTTTTGATGTTGCATCCTCATGATCTATGTCTATTTTTTCAAAACAATAAGTCTAGCACTCCGTTGGTGTATCACTGTTATGTTTTTGCTTAGTTTTGTTTCCATTTCCATGTTTTCTCTCAACCCTATCTCCTTAGTAGTTTTAGAGTAGGAATTTTGAATGAGAACCTTTGTAAAATTGCATGCATACACCTAAATAGAGGAGTAAGAACCAGCTTCAATCTGGAGATTTTTACCCATTGGCATGGTCGACACTTAAGGAAAACTCCATGTTGTGCATTCACACCGAATTGGCCATTTGTCTATAACGAGATATGAGGGTCGATTGGGGGTAGTGAATCTACACTAGTAACAATGCCCCCATGTTTAATTTTCTTACCAAGGACTATGAATTTATTTGGGATGAAAAGTGTCAACATGCTTTTGAAGAAATTAAAGAGAAATTAATAATTTCCCCAATATTGAGAGGACCTAATTGGGAGAAACATTTTCATATCCAAACAGATGCCTTAAATAATTCCATTGGTGCATTTTTTAGGACGAAATATGAGGAAGGGAAAATGTATGCTATTTATTGCCTTAGCAAAAATCTTACTCCCCAACGAAAAATAATTTCTTGCTGTGATCTATGTAATTAATAAGTTTAGACATTACATTACAGGGTACAAAATATTTGTACATACAGATCACTCAGCAATTAAATATTTAATGAATAAACCAGTGGTTGGAGGTAGAATAATTAGATGGTTATTGCTTTTACAAGAATTTGATATTACCATTGTGGACAATCCAAGTAAATCTAATGTGGTAGCTGATTTCTTGTCAAGACTAACCACTACGGCGGAGAAAAAATCTAGTCAAGGACAACTTTTCAAATAAAAAATTGTTTGCTATTTCATCCGATACAACATGTTTCTGATATCAAAAATTATCTTGTAATAGGAAGTTTCATCCTTCTTTCACCAATAAAAAAATAAAGAAGTTAATCAAAACTCTTGCATAATTCAAATGGTCAAATGGAATGCTATTTAAGTGTGGTCTTGATTTGGTTTTACGTAGGTTTCTAAGAGAAGATTAAATCTTTGACATCCTTCAGGCATGTCATGATGAACCAAGTGGAGGACACTATTTAGTGAAAATAACAGCTCACCAGATACTTGGCACTAGTTATTATCAGCCATATCTGTACAAATATATGAAGAAATATATCAGGTGGTGTGATCCTTGTCATAGGATGGAAAAACCAACCTTTACCAATGAAATGCCTCTAAAAACTCAAGTAGTGATTGAACCATTTGAGAGATGGGGGTTGTATTTTTTTGTTCCTTTAGTCCTTCTTCATAAGGGAAGGAACATATTCTTGTGGGTACTGATTATTTGAAAAAGTGGGAAAAAGTGTAGGCTTTAACAAATGCCCTTTGAAGGAGTTACCGATTTCCTTTGGTAAAGAATAATGGTAAATTTTGGAGCAGCAAGGAACATAGTTTCAGACCGGGGACCACAATTTATGTCTAATATGATCCAAGATTTCACAATGTATTATCAAATCAATCATAGAAAGTCATTCCCTATCACCCACAATCAAATGGACAAGCTGAAGTAATGAACAAAGAATTAGAAAACATCCTTACCAAAAAATTTAAAGTAGGAAGAAGAGATTGGGTAAAGAGACTACCGAAGGTGTCTAGGCTTATAATACAATTTGGGAAAATACAACGGGGTTTTAACCATATGAGCTAGTCTATGGGAAAAATATCTTTTTCCTATTACGTTTGAACTATAGACATTGAGGACACTAGTTAAGGTGGGTATTGAGTTGGATGCACCTTAAAAGAAGATAATCCTTCAACTCAATGAGTTGGATGAATTGAGGATGAAAGCACTTTAGTAGACAAAGATAATCTAAGATCAAAGGAAGCACTGACATGATACACATATCAAGAAAATTAATTTCAAATTAGGAGAATGGGCATTGTTGTTTGATTCTAAGTACCAACAATTCAAAGGAAAATTAGGAACCAGATGGTTGGGACCTTATCAGATTGAGAAAATATTCGACAATGGTTATATCCAGTTACTTCTCATTGATGGAAGAAGAAGAACACTTTTGGTCAATGGTCATAGGCTAAAGCTTTATAGGAAGCCTCCTACTAAGGATGAATTCTTGAGGAATATTGAAGCAGATAAATAATTTGATGATATGGAAGAACTTAGTTCTTCTCAAATGATCAAATAATCAGATGGATAGATCCAGAATAAAGGGAAGAGAATGAAAACCAATAAATGGCATTCTCTTCCCAAAAAAATAGAGAAAAAAGAAAAAAACAAGGGAAGAGAGTGAAAACCATTAAATGGAATTCTCTTCCCCAAAAAAAAATCTTCTCTCAGAGATCAATTGAAAACCAACAATGGTGGTTGATCTTCTCAAATAAATGGCTAATTCAAAATAACAAAATTATTTGGAATTCCAGTTGTTTTTCTAACCATTTTCCTTTTGTTTCACTTTTTAGGAATGATGAGTCATCATGACGGAGGGATTACATCATCAAGGATGGTAATTATGTCTTTAACTTATTAAAGGTTAGATTAAAAGTTCACATGTGTGATTAGATTTGATTTAAAATTTGATATGATGAGTCATCTATTGTACATCATGATTAAAAGTGAGTAATCATGAGAAATATATTGATGGAATAAATTGGCAACATAGTTATAATGAGTTATCATTAGTTTGGAATCAACAAAGTGAAAACTAGTTGTACAGAAATTTCAAGGAAGAAGCAACGAATTAGGTTTGCATCCCAGTAGCTACAACACAAAAAGTTCCACATCTAAATATAGTAATTTTGTAGCTAAATTCATTAATTCCACATATAAGGAAAGAGTTCTTCATGCACAAGATTAAAGGAGAACAAATTTTAATCACCTCTATATCATGGGGATTAAAAAGAATTCAGAACTGAGGATGATACCCAACTCATTGCAGATGAAGAAGTGGCAACTATATTTCAATAGGCAGGATGGCTGGAATTTCTGAGAAAGTTCCCCAAGTATAACGACGAATTGGTAAGAGAATTTATTATAAATTTAGAGCAATCTAAGACAAAGGTTAAAAAAGAAATTATTTCTTTTCATGAATACAATAAGTAATGTATTAGAGTGCAATTATGAATGTCCCAAACCCCCGTCAGAGGGACATCAAAAGACCTAGTTGAAACCCTACTAAAAAGGAGGAAGCTAAACCGCAATATATTTACAACACGAAGAAAATCATAAAAGGGGTCAGAAGGGCCAGCTTGCCCAAACCCTTTGATAGAGTGGAATTTTGGTATTCAAGTATTTAACCTGTAATGGTCAATTCGGGTCGAGTAGGAAGATAAGTTCTAAAGATCCTCATATACCTTAGATATGGAGCTATAAAACCAAAATATATAGTAAACCTTCTATGGTTCCTTTTTACTCCATCCATACAATGGCCTAGAGGTATACTGGGGTGTGGGAATAATCAGACATCATGGGTTAGTGCATTTAGTGTGCTAGCACCATTTCCTTTTGAAGAAAAATGGAGAGGAAATGTGGGAGAAATTTCTTAGCAAGTTTAAGCAGAGCCATAATATTCTCGGGAGAGTAATAGGACTAAAAGTATAGAACCAAACTGTTCCTTCTAAAGAAATTCCTTCCTCTGTAGTAGCTATAGAAGAGATAACATCTGTCTCTCGACAAAGTGACAGTTCACATAGGTAATAAGAGGTGAAAATCAGAAGAAGCTCTAGGAGGAGACCCATTTCTGTACATTTTGAGGCTCCTCAAAGAAGGAGAATTCATAAAAGGTCTAGAGAAATTCTGGAGGAGATGGAAGATCAAGAAGGGCTAGAAAAGGAAGCTACTAATATTTTGGGTAGCATGGCCATGACTCCTCTTGTACCAAGCCAAACATAGATACAAAATGAAGATGAGAGATTTGAGGAACATGATTTCCAAGAGATGGTGAATCAACAACACCATCACATGAAGAAGATGAATTGGCATCTTGGAAATGGAAAGGTAATTCCCCTATGGTAGAAGAAGAATGCTTAACCCCCAAGGAACTTTAAGATAAAGAATAGAAACAACAAGTTAAACATGCTTTGTTTTTGTCCAGAGAAGAACTCATTATTAGAGAAAAGGATGAGGAGTTGAATTTTCTCAAACTTAAATTGCAACAAAGAGAAATGGTTATTGGGGAATTAACAACTCAACTCACTAACCATACTGAGGAAGTGATAAGAGTTAAACATTAGATAATGGAGAAAGAGGGAGAATGCCAAAATTACAGAAAACAAACTGCTCTGTCAATAGTCTCTGCACAAACTAAATTAACTTATTGGCCACTTAAATAACTATGGGATGATACTTGCAGAGAACTCAGTGAAGCCAAGACATCCAATGAGGAATTGAAAATCAAGATAGAAGAAGAGAAGAAAGCAAGAAAAGAATGGGAAGAAATTTTTTACAAAGAAGAAAATGACAAATTTAAATATCTTGTGAAAATACAAATGGTTTGCATGATGAGTGAGAAATTGCTTGCATGCAGGAGACCTTCTCTTGCATATAGTGTGTTTTTGGAGGAACAATTCATTCACTGGTAGTTGTCAAGGATAGCATGTGGCCTTCCACATGAAATAAAAGATGAAGATGATTTCACGACAGCCTATTCCTTAGCCAATGTAGAGTAGAAAAATATTCTCTGCGAATTCTATCTCTGTAATTTCATGTTGGAAAAGAACTCAGGTTTTATGATCAATTTGTATGTAGGGGAGAGCTAGTTGGATATATTTGTTTTTGTTATTCAAAATTAAATTAGATGGAAGGAAAGGAGTCAAAGCATCTATTAAAGGCTAGTTCAGTTGGTATCTATATGAGGATTCATTATGGTAAACCATCCTTTTTTACACATTTCATATCCCATGCATTTGATAAAAGGTTCAAGGAACCCTATCTTTCCAATTTGCAGAGAATTATTAACGCCTTTTCCTCTTATGAAGAGGAAAATTTTGAAGATATTTATGAGGCATGTTTTAAAAGATGGGAACTTATCATGGTGGCATTCATAAGAAGGAAGTAATATCTCCCACAAAATTAATCTAGAGTTTGCATAGAGAAAATCCTTATATGTACGCTAATTCCTTAGATCGGTGAAAATAACATAGAGGCATATGGATGGGAATGAGAACAAGACCTCCACTCCTTCTCACCCCCATGTCACCATGGTAGAACAGAGAACCACAAGATCCCATTGAATTTGATGCATGGTTGAAGAAAGTAGAAGCAGGAGCAGGGTATAGTACCTCTGAATTAAAGCATTGGGATATTCAGTTCTAGCCATTTGATCTAAGAAATCAAATGGAATGTAGAATATATAACCCAAAATTTGAAGAGTAAAGTTTGTAAAGGGACTTACAAACAAGTAAGTATGGGGGAAATGATGAGGCTAGAATATGCCCGTTAAATGTACAATAAATGATCTCATCTTACTCTCCTTTTTATTAAGTTTGACTGCATTTTGTGACTTTTGTTTGATCTAATATAAGTTAGGATGTAATTGTCCATATTTTGTTGATTATGATTCTAACATTTAAAAGCTTTGTAATTCTTGTTGATGAGGATGTAATTCTTGTCAGTGGTTGGAGATGTTGAATCAATTTTCCTGCTTATTTTCATTTTCTTAATTGTTTGATCGATATAAAGCCAGTTTTGGCTCATTTTGTAAAGTGTTGGACGTACTTGCTCTTGCAAGCTCTTATTTTCTCCTTAGCAGGTGGATTTGAAGGAGTTTCAGACCTCCCATATGGACTGCATCACATTTTTTTCCTCCTTGCTATTGCAATGTATCATATTAAATCTGGAACTGACAATGCATGCTCTGTGAATGAGTTTTCAATCCTCTCTTGTGTTGGTTTGTTTCCTTCTGATATTTCATTGCATTTTGGAAATTTGTGCATGTTTTGATGTTGCATCCTCATGATCTATGTCTTTTTTTCAAAACAATAAGTCTAGCACTCCTTTGGTGTATCACCATTTTGTTTTTACTTAGTTTTGTTTCCATTTCCATGTTTTCTCTCAACCCTGTCTCCTTGGTAGTTTTAGAGTAGGAATTTTGAATTAGAACCTTTGTAAAATTGCATGCATACACCTAAATAGAGGAGTAAGAACCAGCTTCAATCTAGAGATTTTCCCCATTGGCATGGTCCCACACTTAAGGAAAACTTCATGTTGTGCATTCATACCCGAATTGGCAATTTGTCTATAACAGATATGAGGGTCGATTTGGGGGTAGTGAATCTACACTAACAATTCCCCATGTTTAATTTTCTTACCAAGGACTATGAATTTATTTGGGATGAAAAGTATCAACATGCTTTTGAAGAAATTAAAGAGAAATTAATAATTTCCCCAATATTGAGAGGAACTAATTGGGAGAAACATTTTCATATCCAAACAGATGCCTTAAATAATTCCATTGGTGCATTTTTCGGACAGAAATATGAGGAAGGGAAAATGTATGCTATTTATTACCTTAGCAAAAATCTTACTCCCACTGAAAAATAATTTCTTGCTATGATCTATGTAATTAATAAGTTTAGACATTACATTACGGGGTAAAAATATTTGTACATACGAGATCACTCAAGCAATTAAATATTTAATGAATAAACCGAGTGGTTGGAGGTAGAATAATTAGATGGCTATTGCTTTTACAAGAATTTTATATTACCATTGTGGACAATCCAAGTAAATCTAATGTGGTAGCTGAGTTATTGTCAAGACTAACCACTACAGCGGAGAAAAATCTAGTCAAGGACAACTTTTCAAATAAACAATTGTTTGCTATTTCATCCGATACACCATGTTTTCTGATATCAAAAATTATCTTGTAATAGGAAGTTTCATCCTTCTTTCACCAATAAAAAAATAAAGAAGTTAATCAAAACTACTGCATAATTCAAATGGTCAAATGGAATGCTATTTAAGTGTGGTCTTGATTTGGTTTTACGTAGGTGTGTAAGAGAAGATTAAATCTTTGACATCCTTCGGGCATGTCATGATGAACCAAGTGGAGGACACTATTTAGTGAAAATAACAGCTCACAAGATACTTGGCACTAGTTATTATTAGCCATCTCTGTACAAATATGTGAAGAAATATATCAGGTGGTGTGATCCTTGTCAAAGGATGGGACAACCAACCTTTACCAATGAAATGCCTCTACAACCTCAAGTAGTGATTGAACCATTTGAGAGATGGGGGTTGGATTTTTGGTTCCTTTAGTCCTTCTTCATAAGGAAGGAACATATTCTTGTGGTACGATTATGTGAAAAAGTGGGAAAAAGTGTAGGCTTTAACAAATGCCCTTTGAAGAAGGAGTTACCGATTTCCTTTGGCAAAGAATAATGGTAAATTTTGGAGTAGCAAGGAGCATAGTTTCAGACTAGGGACCACAATTTATGTCTAATATGATCCAAGATTTCACAATGTATTATCACATCAATCATAGAAAGTCATTCCCTATCATCCACAATCAAATGGATAAGTGAAGTAATGAACAAAGAACTAGAAAACATCCTTACTAAAAATTTAAAGTAGGAAGAAGAGATTGGGTAAAGAGACTACACAAGAAGCTGTCTAGGCTTACAATACAATTTGGGAAAATACAACGGGGTTTTAACCATATGAGCTAGTCTATGGGAAAAATATCTTTTTCCTATTACGTTTGAACTATAGACATTGAGGACACTAGTTAAGGTGGGTATTGAGTTGGATGCACCTTAAAAGAAGATAATCCTTTAACTCAATGCATTGCATGAATTGAGGATGGAAGCACTTCAGTAGACAAAGATAATCCAAGATCAAAGGAAGCACTGACATGATACACATATCAAGAAAATTAAGTTCAAATTAGGAGAATGGGCATTGTTGTTTGATTCTAAGTACCAACAATTCAAAGGAAAATTAGGAACCAGATGGTTGGGACCCTATCAGATTGAGAAAATATTTGACAATGGTTCTATTCAGTTACTTCTCATTGATGGAAGCAGAAGAACACTTTTGGTCAATGGTCATAGGCTAAAGCTTTATAGGAAGCCTCCTACTAAGGATGAATTCTTGAGGAATATTGAAGCAGATAAATAATTTGATCATATGGAAGAACTTAGTTCTTCTCAAATGATCAAATAATCAGATGGATAGATCAGAATAAAGGGAAGAGAATGAAAACCAATAAATGGAATTCTCTTACCAAAAAAATAGAGAAAAAAAAAACAAGGGAAGAGAGTGAAAACCATTAAATGGAATTCTCTTCCCCAAAAAAAGCTTCTCTCAGAGATCAATTGAAAACCAACAATGGCGGTTGATCTTCTCAAATAAATGGCTAATTCAAAATAACAAAATTCTTTGGAATTCCAGTTGTTTTTCTAACCATTTTCCTTTTGTTTCACTTTTTAGGAATGATGAGTTATCATGACAGAGGGATTACATCATCAAGGATGGTAATTATGTCTTTGACTTATTAAAGATTTGATTAAAAGTTCACATGTGTGATTAGATTTGATTTAAAATTTTATATGATGAGTCATCTATTGTACATCATGATTAAAAATGAGTAATCATGAGAAGTATATTGATGGAATAAATTGGCAACATAGTTATAATGAGTTATCATTAGTTTGGAATCAAGAAAGTGAAAACTAGTTGTAGAGAATTTTCAAGGAAGAAACAACGAATTAGGTTTGCATCCCGTAGCTACAACACAAAAGTTCCACATCTAAATATAGTAATTTTGTAGCTAAATTCATTAATTCCACATATAAGGAAAGAGTTATTCAGTGCACAAGATTAAAGAAGAACAAATTTTAATCACCTCTGTATCATGGGGATTAAAAAGAATTTAGAAACCAGAGGATGATACCCAACTCATTGCAGATGAAGAAGTGGCAACTATCTTTCATTAGGTAGGATGGCTGGAATTTATGAGAAAGTTCCCCAAGTATAACGACGAATTGGTAAGAGAATTTGTTATAAATTTAGAGCAATCCAGGACAAAGGTTAAAAAAAAATTATTTCTTTTCTGTGAATACAATAAGTAATGTATTTGGAGTGCCAATTGTGCATGTCCCAAACCCTGTCAGAGGGACATTAAAAGACCTAGTTGAAACCCTACTAAAAAGGAGGAAGCTAAACCCCAATATATTTACAACACGAAGAAAAGCATAAAAGGGATAGAAGGGCCAGCTTACCCAAACCCTTTGATAGAGTGAAATTTTGGTACTCAAGTATTTAACTGTAATGGTCAATTCAGGTCATTAGGAAGATAAGTTCTAAAGATCCTCATATACCTTAGATATGGAGCTATAAAACCAAAATATATAGTAAACCTTCTATGGTTCCTTTTTTACTCTATCCATAAAATGTCCTAGAGTTATACGGGGTGTGGGAATAATCAGACATCATGGGTTAGTGCATTTAGTGTGCTAGCACCATTTCCTTTTGAAGAAAAATGGAGAGGAAATGTGGGAGAAATTTCTTAGCAATTTTAAGCAGAGCCATAATATTCTCAGAAGAGTAATAGGAACTCCTTTTGCTCCTACAATTAATATATAAATTGATGCCACTACAAAGGAAAAGAAAGAACTAGGTGGAGAGGAAATACCAAAAAGAAGAAGATTTGGAAGGACTAAAATTATAGAACCTATTGTTCCTTCTAAAGAAATTCCTTCCTCTGTAGTAGCTATAGAAGAGATAACATCATCTCTGACGGTGTGACAGTTTACATAGGTAATAGCAAGAGGTGAAAATCAGAAGAAGCTCTTAGAGGAGACCTATTTCTGTACATTTTGATGCTCCTCAAAGAAGAAGAATTCATAAAAGGTCTAGAGAAATTGGAGGAGATGGAAGATCAAGAAGGGCTAGAAAAGGAAGCTACTAATATTTTGGGAAGCATGGCCATGACTCCTCTTGTACCAAGCCAAACATAGATACAAAATGAAGATGAGAGATTTGAGGAACATGATTTCTAAGAGATGGTGAATCAACAACACCATCACATGAAGAAGATGAATTGGCATCTTGGAAATGGAAAGGTAAATCCCCTATGGTAGAAGAAGAATGCTTAACCCCCAAGGAACTTTAAGATAAAGAATAGAAACAACAAGTTAAACATGCTTTATTTCTGTCGAGAGAGAAGAACTCATTATTAGAGAAAAGGATGAGGAGTTGAATTTTCTCAAACTTAAATTTGTGAGAGAGAAATGGTTATTGGGAATTAACAACTCAACTCACTTTGACCATCTTGAGGAAGTGATAAGAGTTAAACATTAGATAATGGAGAAAGAGGGAGAATGCCAAAATTACGAGAAAAACAAAGCGCTTTGTCAATAGTCTCTGCACAAACTAAATTAACTTATTGGCCACTTAAATAACTATGGGATGATACTTGCAGAGAACTCAGTGAAGCCAAGACATCCAATGAGGAATTAAAAATCAAGATAGAAGAAGAGAAGAAAGCAAGAAAATAATGGGAAGAAATTCATTTTGCAAAGAAGAAAATGAGAAATTCAAATATCTTGTGAAAATACAAAAGGTTTGCATGATGAGTGAGAAATTGCTTGTATGCAGGAGACCTTCTCTTGGATGTAGTGTATTTTTGGAGGAACAATTCATTCACCGGTAGTTGTCAAGGATAGCATGTGGCCTTCCACATGAAATAAAAGATGAAGATTATTTTACAACATCCTATTCCCTAGCCAATGTAGAGTAGAAAAATATTCTCTACGAATTCTATGTCTGTAATTTCATGCTTTGGAAAAGAACTCAGGTTTTATGATCAATTTGTATGTAGGGGAGAGCTAGTTGGATATATTTGTTTTTGTTATTCAAAATTTAATTAGATGGAAGGAAAGGGAGTCAAAGCATCTATTAAAGGCTAGTTCGGTTGGTATCTATATGAGGATTCATTATGGTAAACCATCTACCTTTTTACACATTTCATATCCCATGCATTTGATAAAAGGTTCAAGGAACCCTATCTTTCCAATTTGCGAGAGAATTATTAACGCCTTTACCTCTTATGAAGAGGAAAATTTTGAAGATATTTATGAGGCATGTTTTAAAAGATGGGAACTTATCATGGTGGCATTCATAAGAAGGAAGTAATATCTCCCACAAAATTAATCTAGAGTTTGCATAGAGAAAAATCCTTATGTACGCTAATTCCTTAGATCAATGAAAATAACAGAGGCATATGGAAGGGAATGAGAACAAGACCTCCATCCCTTCTCACCCCATGTCACCATGGTAGAAAAGAGAACCACGATATCCCATTGAATTTGATGCATGGTTGAAGAAAGTAGAAGCAGGAGCAGGGTATAGTACCTTTGAATTAAAGCATTGGAATATTCAGTTCTAGCCATTTGATCTAGCAACTAAAATGGAATGTAGAATATATAACCCCAAATTTGAAGAGTAAAGTTTGTAAAGGGACTTACAAACAACTAAGTATGGGGAAATGATGAAGCTAGAATATGCTCGTTAAATGTAGAATAAATGATCTCATCTTACTCTCCTTTTTATTAAGTTTGATTGCATTTTGTGACTTTTGTTTGATCGATATAAGTTAGGATGTAATTGTCCATATTTTGTTGATTATGATTATAACTTTTAAAAGCTTTGTAATTATTGTTTATTAGGATGTAATTCTTGTCGGTGGTTGGAGATGTTGAATCAATTTTCCTGCTTATTTTCATTTTCTTCATTCTGTTTGATCGATATAAAGCCAATTTTGGCTCATTTTGTAAAGTGTTGGACGTCATTTCTCTTGCAAGCTCTTATTTTCTCCTTAGCAGGTGGATTTGAAGGAGTTTCAGACCTCCCATATGGACTACATCACATTTTTTTCTCTCCTTACTATTTCAATGTATCATATTAAATTTGGAGCCCGATAATACATGCTCTGTGAATGAGTTTTCAATCCTATCTTGTGTTGGTTTGTTTCCTTCGATATTTCACTGCATTTTGGAAATTTGTGCATGTTTTGATGTTGCATCCTCATGATCTATGTCTATTTTTTCAAAACAATAAGTCTAGCACTCCGTTGGTGTATCACCGTTATGTTTTTACTTAGTTTTGTTTCCATTTCCATGTTTTCTCTCAACCCTATCTCCTTAGTAGTTTTAGAGTAGGAATTTTGAATGAGAACCTTTGTAAAATTACATGCATACACCTAAATAGAGGAGTAAGAACCAACTTCAATCTGGAGATTTTTCCCCATTGGCATGGTCCCACACTTAAGGAAAACTCCATGTTGTGCATTCACACCAAATTGGCCATTTGTCTATAACATGAGATATGAGGGTCGATTTGGGGGTAGTGAATCTACACTAACAATGCCCCCATGTTTAATTTTCTTACCAAGGACTATGAATTTATTTGGGATGAAAAGTATCAAAACCAGTGCATAATTCAAATGGTTAAATGGAATGCTATTTAAGTGTGGTCTTGATTTGGTTTTACGTAGGTTTCTAAGAGAAGATTAAATCTTTGACATCCTTCAGGCATGTCATGATGAACCAAGTGGAGGACACTATTTAGTGAAAATAACAGCTCACCAGATACTTGGCACTAGTTATTACTAGCCATATCTATACAAATATAGGAAGAAATATATCAGGTGGTGTGATCCTTGTCAAAGGATGGGAAAACCAACCTTTACCAATGAAATGCCTCTAAAAATTCAAGTAGTGATTGAACCATTTGAGAGATGGGGGTTGGATTTTTTTGGTTCCTTTAGTCCTTCTTCATAAGGGAAGGAATATATTCTTGTGTGTACTGATTATGTGAAAAAGTGGGAAAAAGTGTAGGCTTTAATAAATGCCACTGAAGAAGCAGTTGCTGATTTCCTTTGGCAAAGAATTATGGTAAATTTTGGAGCACCAAGGAGCATAGTTTCAGACCAGGGACCACAATTTATGTCTAATATGATCCATGATTTCACAATGTATTATCATATCAATCATAGAAAGTCATCCCTATCACCCACAATCAAATGGACAAGCTGAAGTAATGAACAAAGAACTAGAAAACATCCTTACGAAAAAAATTTAAAGTAGGAAGAAGAGATTGGGTAAAGAGACTACTTGAAAGTGTCTAGGCTTACAATACAACTTGGAAAAATACAACAGTGGGTTTTAACCATATGAGCTAGTCTATGGGAAAAATATCTTTTTCCTATTACGTTTGAACTATAAACATTGAGGACACTAGTTAAGGTGGGTATTGAGTTGGATGCACCTTAAAAGAAGATAATCCTTCAACTCAATGAGTTGGATGAATTGAGGATGGAAGCACTTCAGCAGACAAAGATAATCCAAGATCAAAGGAAGCACTAACATGATACACATATCAAGAAAATTAATTTCAAATTAGGAGAATGGGCATTGTTGTTTGATTCTAAGTACCAACAATTCAAAGGAAAATTAGGAACCAGATGGTTGGGACCTTATCAGATTGAGAAAATATTTGACAATGGTTATATCCAGTTACTTCTCATTGATGGAAGAAGAACAACGCTTTTGGTAAATGGTCATAGGCTAAAGCTTTATAGGAAGCCTCCTACTAAGGATGAATTCTTGAGGAATATTGAAGTAGATAAATAATTTGATCATATGGAAGAACTTAGTTCTTCCAAAATGATCAAATAATCAGATGGATAGATCCAGAATAAAGGGAAGAGAATGAAAACCAGTAAATGGTATTCTCTTCCCAAAAAAAAGAAAAAAGAAAAAACAAGGGAAGAGAGTGAAAACCAGTAAATGGCATTCTCTTCCCCAAAAAAATTTTCTCTTAGAGATCAATTGAAAACCAACAATGGTGGTTGATCTTCTCAAATAAATGGCTAATTCAAAATAAAAAAATTCTTTGGAATTCCAATTGTTTTTCTAACCATTTTCCTTTTGTTTCACTTTTTAGGAATGATGAGTCATCATGACGGAGGGATTACATCATCAAGGATGGTAATTATGTCTTTAACTTATTAAAGGTTAGATTAAAAGTTCACATGTGTGATTAGATTTGATTTAAAATTTGATATGATGAGTCATCTATTGTACATCATGATTAAAAGTGAGTAATCATGAGAAATATATTGATGGAATAAATTGGCAACATAGTTATAATGAGTTATCATTAGTGTGGAATCAACAAAGTGAAAACTAGTTGTAGAGAAATTTCAAGGAAGAAGCAACGAATTAGGTTTGCATTCTCGTAGCTACAACACAAAAGTTCCACAGCTAAGTATAGTAATTTTGTAGCTAAATTCATTAATTCCACATATAAGGAAAGAGTTCTTAAGTGCACAAGATTAAAGAAGAACAAATTTGAATCACCTCTGTATCATGGGGATTAAAAGAATTTAGAACCAGAGGATGATACCCAACTCATTGCAGATGAAGAAGTGGCAGCTATCTTTCATTAGGCAGGATGGATGGAATTTCTGAGAAAGTTCCCAAGTATAACGACGAATTGGTAAGAGAATTCATTATAAATTTAGAGCAATCTAGGACAAAGGTTAAAAAAATTATTCCTTTTTCTGTGAATACAATAAGTAATGTATTTGGAGTGCCAATTGTGCATGTCCCAAACCTGTCAGAGGGACATTAAAAGACCTGGTTGAAACCCTACTGAAAAAGGGGGAAGCTGAACCCCAATATATTTACAACACGAAGAAAATCATAAAAGGGATCGGAAGGGCCACTTACCCAAACCCTTTGATAGAGTGGAATTTTGGTACTCAAGTATTTAACTGTAATGGTCAATTCAGGTCGGTAGGAAGATAAGTTCTAAAGATCCTCATATACCTTAGATATGGAGCTATAAAACCAAAATATATAGTAAACCTTGTATGGTTCCTTTTTTACTCTATCCATACAATGTCCTAGAGGTATACAGGGTGTGGGAATAATCAAACATCATGGGTTAGTGCATTTAGTGTGCTAGCACCATTTCCTTTTGAAGAAAAATGGAGAGGAAATGTGGGAGAAATTTCTTAGCAATTTTAAGCGAGAGCCATAATATTCTCAAAAGTAATAGGAACTCCTTTTGCTCCTGCAATTAATATATAAATTGATGCCACACTACAAAGGAAAAGAAAGAACTAGTTGGAGAGAAAATACCAAAAAAGAAGAAGATTTGGAAGGCCTAAAAGTATAGAACCGACTGTTCCTTCTAAATAAATTCCTTTCCTCTGTAGTAGCTATTGAAGAGATAACATCTATCTCTGACAGTGACAGTTCACATAGGTAATAGCAAGAGGTGAAAATCAGAAGAAACTCTTGGAGGAGACCTATTTTTGTACATTTTGATGCTCCTCAAAGAAGAAGAATTCATAAAATGTCTAGAGAAATTCTAGAGGAGATGGAAGATCAAGAAGGGCTAGAAAAGGAAGCTACTAATATTTTGGGAAGCATGACCATGACTCCTCTTGTACCAAGCCAAACATAGATAAAAAATGAAGATGAGAGATTTGAGGAACATGATTTCCAAGAGATGGTGAATCAACAACACCATCACATGAAGAAGATGAATTGGCATCTTGGAAATGGAAAGGTAAATCCCCTATGGTAGAAGAAGAATGCTTAACCCCAAGGAACTTTAAGACAAATAATAGAAACAACAAGTTAAACATGCTTTGTTTTGTCCAGAGAAGAACTCATTATTAGAGAAAAGGATGAGGAGTTGAATTTTCTCAAACTTAAATTAGCACAGAGAGAAATGGTTATTGGGGAATTAACAACTCAACTCACTGACCATACTGAGGAAGTGATAAGAGTTAAACATTAGATAATGGAGAAAGAGGAGAATGTCAAAATTCCAGAAAACAAACTGCTCTATCAACAGTCTCTGCACAAACTAAATTAACTTATTGGCCACTTAAACAGCTATGGGATGATACTTGCAGAGAACTCGGTGAAGCCAAGACATCCAATGAGGACTTGAAAATCAAGATAGAAGAAGAGAAGAAAGCAAGAAAAGAATGGGAAGAAATTTTTTACAAAGAAGAAAATGAGAAATTCAAATATCTTGTGAAAATACAAAAGGTTTGCATGATGAGTGAGAAATTGCTTGTATGCGGGAGACCTTCTCTTGGATGTAGTGTATTTTGGAGGAACAATTCATTCACCGGTAGTTGTCATCGAGGATAGCATGTGGCCTTCCGCATGAAATAAAAGATGAAGATGATTTTACAACATCCTATTCCTTAGCCAATGTAGAGTAGAAAAATATTCTCTGCGAATTCTATCTCTATAATTTCATGCTGGAAAAGAACTCAGGTTTTATGATCAATTTGTATGTAGGGGAGAGCTAGCTAGATATATTTGTTTTTGTTATTCAAAATTAAATTAGATGGAAGGAAAGGGAGTCAAAGCATCTATTAAAGGCTAGTTCAGTTGGTATCTATATGAGGATTCATTATGGTAAACCATCTGCCTTTGCTACACATTTCATATCCCATGCATTTGATAAAAGGTTCAAGGAACCCTATCTTTCCAATTTGCAGAGAATTATTAACGCCTTTACCTCTTATGAAGAGGAAAATTTTGAAGATATTTATGAGGCATGTTTTAAAAGATGGGAACTTATCATGGTGGCATTCATAAGAAGGGAAGTAATATCTCCCACAAAATTAATCTAGAGTTTGCATAGAGAAAATCCTTATGTACGCTAATTCCTTAGATCGGTGAAAATAACGAGAGGCATATGGAAGGGAATGAGAACAAGACCTCCATTCCTTCTCACCCCATGTCACCATGGTAGAAAAGAGAACCACAAGATCCCATTGAATTTGATGCATGGTTTAAGAAAGTACAAGCAGGAGTAGGGTATAGTACCTTTGAATTAAAGCATTGGGATATTCAATTCCAGCCATTTGATCTAAGCAATCAAATGGAATGTAGAATATATAACCCCAAATTTGAAGAGTAAAGTTTGTAAAGGGACTTACAAACAAGTAAGTATGGGGAAATGATGAGGCTAGAATATGCTCGTTAAATGTACAATAAATGATCTCATCTTACTCTCCTTTTATTAAGTTTGATTGCATTTTGTGACTTTTGTTTGATCTGATATAAGTTAGGATGTAATTGTCCATATTTTGTTGATTATGATTCTAACATTTAAAAGCTTTGTAATTCCTAACAAAGTGTTTTGGAAACTCAGTTTTGTAATAAAACAAGTCACAATCAGGCAAAAGAACAAATATGAAGTGGATTGCATGTTTTTGGAAGCATTGGAATCAATATAGTTTAGTTCCAGAACTGCCAGGCTTAGTTCTGGAACTCCTCCGTAGTTACAAGTTCTATCACTTAGTTCCAAAACTTTAAAATTTAGTTCCATAACTCTTATACTTAGTTTCAGAATTATTGGAATCAGTTCCAGAACTCTTGCAGATAGCTCCGGAACTCTCTCAGTTAGACCTAGAATGATTTCCTTTAGTTCTATAATTCCTCTAAAGTTCCAGAACTAAAAATAATCTATTCCAAATGGGCATTGATTTGTGAAATCAATGATCCTATCAATCAGGAGCATATTAGAAGACTTCTGACTCTACATATTTACAGATCCAAGATAGTTATCACACAGCTGAATGTCCACCATGTTCCAATTCAACAACTATTATGGGCACAATTCAGTTCCATCGTATCAGTGGAATAGTTATGGCCATAAATGCACCCCTGGAAGAAGTATATATATACAAACCTGCAGATAGATTATATATAGGAAGATATATATATATATATATATATATATATATATATATATATATATATATACATAGATCCAACACATTTTTGTAATGTAGAACATTTTATCAATAAAATAGCCATTTCTATTTTGAGATAAAATTAAGTTGTCAATCTTGTTTCGAGGCGGAGCAAGGGCCCACTCCTCCAAGAACTAGGATCCTCATTTTTGGTATTTATATTTTTAAAGAAAATAGTTTAGATCTGTTAATTTTGTATCACTTTCAATTCCTTAAGTTGAAATCTATTGTAGACTTGTCCCTGCAGGTGTTCTAGATTAAGTTCTTATTTCTTTGCAATCATTTTTCTAGGCATTCTCAATTGTGTGTTTATTTCGTAATGTTTATTTCTAGAAATTCCTTTCTACAAAGTGTGTTTACTTCCAAGGAAAGTGTGTTTATTTCCAGTAATTCCTTTCTGCAAAGTGTGTTTACTTCAAAGCAAAGTGTGTTTATTTCCAGAAATTCATTTCTGTAAAGTGTGTTTACTTCCAACATGTTTTCATAGTTTGATTCTAATAATTTTTTTAACCGGGAAGTCCTTAAGACATTGAAAATATCCCCATCAAATACAAAAGTACCTACAATCAATTACTAGATTGATAATATTCTTCTTATTGCATATAGCTTTAGACACACCCCTAGTTTGAATATGACATCAACATAAAGTTGATTAAATGAAGGAATAATGACACCCATCACTGTGGATGAGGAAATTCAAAGGAATCATTAAGAACTTCATCGAGTATAAACATCGAATGGCTACATGGGAGGAAACACTACAAAAACTTAAAGATGAGGAAGGCGTTGTAGGACCAGGCCAAAGCCGAGTGGCCATGAAAGGAAAGATCCACGCTATGGATCAATCAAAATTGTAGGGTTGGTGAGTCAAGCCCTTGCAACAAATTTTTATTTTCATGGGAGTTTGTTCCCTTAATTAATAACATTTCTATTTTTAGTAAATTGTAGTCAAGGCACCCACTATAATGACTCGGCCTAAAGAACTTATAAATAGTTAATTTTATGGATTCATTTGGGGGAGAGATATAGATGATATTTTGGTGAAGTTTCTCTTTAAGCTTGTAAGAGTGCTTCAGAGATATAAAGAAACTTTTAATTATATTCAGAGAGATATCTTGCCTTGAAGAACCTAATTTATTATGCTAAATGGTCAATTTATATATGCTTTGTGAATGTATGATTCCTTGTTATAGATGATTAGCTTTCCTTTATTTCTTATTATTTTGTCTCATGCTATGGAAAAGTGATATAACCATCTTTTATGTCAGTTGTGGAAAGAGTCTTTCCTTATGTTATTTAAAGTTATATTATTATTATCCATCATCAATGAAATGAATGTTTGGCATGTGCATGTGTTTTTTCCTCGTGGTTTGTTAATTATGTGTTCAATGCAATTTTGTTTCTCTATTTTGCATAATTCAATTTTTAACAAGGGAATGCGTGGTTCTTGTTTGTGGTGTTTTTTCCCCTTTCTATGTTGCAATAGTTCAAGGTGACTAACGATGTTCGTATCCTACTCACATTAATTTTTCCTTAGATTCAACATATCCTTTTATTGGTGCATCACCATCCCTAGTATATTTTGCTTTTATAGATCTCTTTCCCTAAAACCTAGAAAAATGCTAGTCTAGGATTAGATAGCCATTTTATTGGACTAGTGTGTAATACAACACCTAGTTCGGAAAAGAAAGCCGGCCTTCTCCGGAGGTTCACCTCGAGCCCAAGTCCTACATCTTGAGAGGTGATCCTATGTGTCCCAATCACACTTTGAATGATCTGCTTATAGCCTTGCCATTCGGGGGTGAAGTTATTTAGCTACAATAGTTTTGGCATGCCTGTGGGACGAGTTGGTACTTCTCTTCTCATTTGCACAAATCAAAGTACCTGGAAAATCTATATCTCTAGATTCCAATTCTCGAGTGCATTATTTTATTTCAAGAATTCAGAAAAATAGCTTCTTCAAAGCATGAAAGTTATCATCATATCAAAAATTTTGTGTCTCCTCAAAAGAGAAGAAGCAGAGGTGTTTCAACTCCACCACCATTGCTGCAATCGTATCTCGAGGGGTCATTCAACTCCTCCATATGGAAGGTTTCCTCCACCAAGGAACAATCAACCTCTTGCTATTATGGCACATAACCAATTTTCCCCTTTCAATGCAAACACCACTTCTATTGGCTCAACGTGACCCTATATTAGCTGCGGAACTCAAAAGTTTACCCTTTTACATAGGAGAAACTCATGTTACTCCGGTAGAACACATTCTTGATGTATCCAACATCTACGTAGTACATAACATCATGGAGGATAATGTTGTTGTCATACTTCTAGCCACTTCCTTTAAGGGAAAAGCACTTCAATGGTTTTGAGGGTTACATGTTGGCAGCATAACCACTTGGGACGAGTTAGGAGAGAATCTCTACAAATAGTTCGAAGACAAGAGTGATCACCTATCACTCTTAGAATAACTCACCACCATAAAGAGAGCTCCCCAAGAGTACATGAGTGATTTCAACTTCCGATTTCACAAGACTTGGAATAGGATTCGGCACTCATTAAGCCTTCTCCAAATAATGCATTCTTGTACTATTTGTGAGCTTTGAATAGTGATTTATCCATTATGATCCAATCCATGGGGGATACATTACCTGATGCTTATAACATAGCCATAAATGTAGAAAATTCCTTAATTCAGGATGAAAAGATAGCTCCTCAACCACCGATGCGACTTTCTCTAGATCTTACAAATAATCAACCTATCATTTCACCTATTGTAATAGCCTCTAATCATCCATCTCAATATTCCCTAGCCTCTTTAAATGATGTGTTTGAAGTCAAATCACTGTTGCACACCTTAAAAAATGTGCTTGTAGCAATTAAAAGGAAACAATCCCAATATGCTGGACCGTTCCAATCCCAATATCAACCAAATCATCCTCCTTTTCAAGGAAATAATTAGGCCCAAAACTAGATCATGGCCAAGTAGCAAGCATGAAACCGTAAACTTCTAGAACCCTTCTACTACCAATTCATCCAAAGCCATAGTACCAGTCCAGAATAACCTCATTCAAGATTACAAATGGTGTTATCCTTGTTCTCAACCTCACAACCAAAATATTTTCCCAAATAGAGTTTTGAGTCGAGCCCTCACAGTCCCAAAGAATATACACTCCATCTGAATCATCCACTGAGACCATCCACCCACGAGGTCAAGACTAGCCTTCGATGAAACTATGCTACTAAATTGGAAAATAGAAGACTTTTGTGGTTTAAATACTGATGCCTCCACTGTAGCATCCAATACACTTTCTAAGAAGAGGGAAATAGACCAAAAATATTCCAAAACTGATTAGGCATCTATTTCATAGTCCCAAACACAAATAATCAGATGATAAGATCACAAGAAAGAAATCACTAGAGGCATCCACAGATCAGTCTACAAATAAGGATGTGACTTTAAGTATCACAATGCCGAATAGGAATTTTCCAAAAGAAGACTCTAATGCCCAAAAGGTATTAGAAAAGTTGGGGCGATTCTGTCCAACATTATGGAGCAAATGAAGAAGACCAATATGAGTGTCACGATGTGGGATGCGCTCTCAATTCCTTATCAGAGAAACTTACTATGGGATGCTTTGAATAATTTTGGTACTACCAATAGATCATCAGTCAAGAAGTAGCATTGGCAACCAACTGTGCTAACCAAGATGAAAAGTGTTTTCTAAAGCCAACAAGCCTACACCATTCTATATATCGCTGACTATTGGTGATCATTTTGCTGTAAAATTGTATGATCGATTCTGGAGCTAATAGTTTTGTAATGCCCAAGAAGATTACGAGATGTGTTAGTAATTGCATATACTCCAATTTCACGATGATTTGTCAGTTATATGGTATTGCGGTCAAACTATGGTGGTCATTAAAGGGCTTCAGCTTACTATCCATGCCTTTCCTAGCTTGACATTCACACAAGACATATTTTTATTGATCTCCCTCCACTCTTTTCCATTTACTTATCACATGATTTCACTACCAATATGGGTGGTTAATTGTCATCAGATTGGTCGCATATGACCCTTAGAACTCGAGTACGGGAAAAAGGTGACTATAAGAGCTGAACCTATTTTTCATAATCATGTGGAACCTTACACCACTAAACCCATAAATGGAAATTATGCCATTAGTGATCCAGAAGAGGATGCGAGATCATGAGCCAACTAATCTCACGGAAGAAGTTCCGACATAGTGCTTGATGAAGTAAGTATCAATCACCAATATGATCCCTATGCTGATTTATTGGTAGATGAAGAATCTGGTTTGTTGCTTCTAGAAGAAATAGGATTGGGTACATACTGCATTCATGAAGAAGATACAATCATACCACAACTTGTCAAAACATCAAGTGATTCGAAAGGACTGTGGAAAATGTTCTTCGATGGCTCAAGAAGTAAAAATGGATCTGGTGTAGGGGTTATGTTGATTTCTCCGAAGGAGATAAATATTTCTCTTCCTTTCGGTTGTAGTTTAGCTATACTAATAATGTTTCGAATATGAGGCTCTCATACAAGGAATTCAGCTAGCCCAAAAAAGAGGAATCCAAACCTTGATCGTCTTTGGTGATAGTGAATTGGTTGTGCATCAAGTAATAGCCCGTAGTGCATCAAAAAATGATCTATTGAGATCATATAAAAATCAAGTTTGGGACCTGATAGAATATTTTGAAGCTTTAGGAATTCACGCAATTCTCAAAAAGAAAATCAAGATGCTAAGAGGATTTCTACTATTGGATCCCGATTCAAGTACCTACGAAAATCATGAAAGAAGAGTAGCAGATGGTCAAAATGGTGGTTTGTCTTGCAATACCATATAACATAAGTAGTTGGCAGGTGTTCAATAACGACCAACAGATTGTCCTCTTCCTATAGCAAGAAGCAGAGTTCGCTGCCAAACATTAGGATAAACTTCAAAACTCTTACGGTGATCAAATTATATAGCTGAAAGGAAACAAGCTGCCAAAAGGCCTGGTTACACTTGAATCCATCTTCAATTCAGATGATTAGGAAAAATGGAAGAGCACTAATATGGTGGTCAAGGAAGAGGATTTTGAAGAAGTCAAGGTATCTAGCAATTTTTTAAAAATTGGTGAGGTGTACCTGCTTTGCTCAAGAAAAGAAATATTTCATTAAACTATGTCAAGAATATCATGATATTTTCACATGGAGTTATAAAGATCTACGTGGTTTCGATCCCAGCCTAGCTCAACAAATAATTGAGCTAGATCCAAATGCTAAGCCAGTTCGTCAAAACTAGAGACCAATTAATCCTAAAATTGAGCCACTAATGAGGAAGGAGCTAACCAAGCTTATTGAGGCCTGCATAATTTTTCCCATCAAGCATTCCTTATGGGTAGCCAACCTAGTTCCGTGAGGAAGAAGAACGGGAAGATTTGGCTGTGCATGGAATTCAGGGATTTGAATCACACCTTGTTAAAAGACAATTAACCTCTTCTATCAATGGAGAAAATAATCCAAATTGTGGCATGGGATCAAAGGTTTTCTTTTCTTGATGGATGTTCTAGATACAATCAGATCCTTGTCCAAGAATCTAATCAATTCAAAAGAACTTTCACTACCAAGTGGGGCACATGTTCTTATAATAAAATGCCATTTGGATTATCCAATGCAGGGGCTACTTTCCAAAGATCCATGGACATGTAATTTAAAGGACTCATTAATGATATCATCTTAGTTTATCTTGATGATATAAATATGTATTCCAAACATGTTGAAGACCATGTCACACATCTATGAAATTTTTTCCGAAGATGTAGGGAATTTGGGGTCTCACTAAATCATTAGAAGTTCCTTTTTATAGTTCAAGAAGGAAAGTTGTTACCCACATGTTATCTCTACGGAAGGACTATCTATTGATCCATCTAGAATTAATTCAATTATGTCCTTATCTCTTCTAAGTCACAAGAAAGGTCTCCAGAGTTTTCTACGGGAACCATAAATTTCATGCGAAGATTTATTCCTCAATTTGTAACATTGGCTAAACCACACATAGCCATGTTGAAAAGAACATTCCATTCTCATGGACAAAATACGGGAGGGATATTTTAGAAGCTATCAAAATGGCTATTTCCCAATCCCACACACTTGTAAACCTCGGAGTTCAACAAATATTTCATTCTCTATGATTTTACAAGTCAGGAAAGTATTTTGGGGATTCTTACCCAACAAAATGACAATATGATAGAAAAACCAATTACCTTCTTCAGAAGTCTCTCAATGAATACGAGCTTAAGTATTCCTTCATTGAGAAACAGGTTCTTGCAGTCATTTGAGCTTTGAAGAAATTTGGGCACATGTTGTCCAAAAAAATTTTCACTTGATGGTCTCTCATCCTAGTGTTAAGGATTTTTTTGAACAAAGAAATGAATGAGAAGTGTGCAGGGTGGATCATGAAAGTAATGGAGTATAACATACACATTAAAGTCACCAAACATGTCAGGGGAAAAGGGATATGCTAGCGATTGGCACAGATATGGAGACCAAGGATGTAGAAGATGTTACGCTCCTAAACATCAATGAAAGTAATCACAAATTGATTGGTTAACAAAGATGCAATATTTTCTCCTCTCAGAGGCATATCCTTCAAATATGGATAAGGTCCAAAGATGCAGTTTTCATCTCTAGACTATTCCATATGTCCTGATCAATAATGTTCTTTTCCACAAGGACTTGAATGGTGTGCTTTTGTGCTTTGCACCAAACCGAGCAAGTGAATAAGATTCTAGAGGAATTTCACAATGGATTATCTAGGAAAATTACTCTACTCATATATATGCCACCAAAATTATGCGAGATGGTTATTATTGGCCATATTTTTCAAATATTCTCATCTTTGGGTTATGAAATGTAAGGAACATACCCTTTTTGCAAGTAAATGTAAATGACAACCCTTCCCCTACACCCCATTTAGGTAGATCAACCTTTTGTTTAATGGGGGTTAGATTTTATCGAGATGATCAACCCTCCTTCCAAAGTGATGACAAAAATGGGTCCTTACTACGATGGATTGTTTCACTCGATAGATAGAGGCGGTGGCTTTAAAAGAAAGTAATGAAAAGGAAGTCCTTGATTTCCTGGAAAATATAATGACAAGGTTCAGAGTTCCATTTACCATTATATCGATAATGTAATGGATTTTCTTGGTTTAAATTTGAACGAGTGGGCGGTTAAAAATGAGGTCTATCTCAAGAATTCATCCAATTACTATCCATAGGGAAATGAGTTGGCTGAATCTAGTAACAAGAACCTCATAAGGATCATCAAACAAATGATGGAAGCTAACAAAAGGACCTGACATACACAACTTAATACTACCTTATGGGTGGATCGAATCACACCTAAAAATGCCATTAGAAACTCACTTTTTATGCTTTGGTATACGGGAGAGGGAGCCAAAGCTTCCACTCTCCTTGGAATTACCTTCTTTAGAATTGGCTCATCAATTCAAAAGTATGGAAAACGACTCCTTAACAGTGAGGTTTGCTGAAATCATGGAGCAGGAAGAAGTTCGAGACAAGGCTATGAAAATTTTAAGCCAACATCAGGCTCAAGTTAAGAAATCCTTTGATAAGAAAAATTTTGATAGGAATTTTCAAGAAGGATATTTGATTCTCAAGTTGGATGAAGACAGAGCCAAACAAGGTAGGCATGCCAAGTTTGATGCTCTCCCAGAGTGTACAATATGTTATCTCCGGTTGAAAAGAGGTGAATTCGTTTCGTTTATCTAGACTTAATGGAGAATAAATTCCCATGCATGTGAATGGGATACATCTCAAAGCTTAATTTTGAGAATGTCTCACCCTTGTATAGTGTTGCGTTTTCTTTTCCTTTAAGTTCTTTGCACATTATTTTGTTTTGTTTTCTTTCTTATTGGTTTTGGGTGTCCTCTAAATGTAGTTTTATTCCAATACTCCATTTGTACAAAGGTTTGTATAAGGCTACCGATCAAAGCTTAGAAGGAAAGTATTCCTTAGAGGTCACCAAAATTGTTACCGATTTAATCTACCTTGAGAAGTAGACTTTGAAATCGATCAAGAAAATTTTTTGAAAAAATATTCACATAGAAGATCTCTACATATTGAAATTTCTCCAAGTCCCAAAGTCCAAAAATTCAGATTTCAGAGATTTTCCCTTTCGGGGTTTAATTGACTTAATTTGAAACTATGTTTTTAAAGTTCCAAAGTCCAAAACCCCGAAAGTCCGAAATTTCAGACTTTCAAGCTTTTGGGTTTGAACTCTATGTCAAGTTGTTTAAAAATTTCTCTTTTGATTTCTAAAGTTTGAAACCTTGAAAGTCTGAAATTTCAGACTTTTGGGCTTTTAGTTTCAGAACTCTAGGTCACGTTTATTGGAAAAAATCTTCGAATTCGAAGTCGAAAGTACGAAAGTCTGAAATTTCAGAATTTTGGGATTTCAGGTTTCGGAACTCTACCGATCATTTTTATGTCATTTTATTTCAGACTTCTAATGTCGAAAGTCCAAAATTCTGAAATATCGACTTTTGAGTATTAGGTTTTTGACTTTCGGAGATCTCTGCGCATTTAATACCCACCTACTTCCATAAATATTGGAATTTATCCATTAATATCGGGTTTTCTGTTTAAATCACATATTCACCGACACTTTTCTCCGATGATTTTTACTATATTTCATAATTTTCGATGTCATTCTCAAGGTATTTTTTATTTTGGTCTTTTCTTTTTGTTTAAGATCTTTTGTTTTGTTTCCTCCTTGTTTATTTTCTTTGTTCCTCCTTTGCATACCTTGGGAAATGACAAATTTATTTCCCACCATGTTATATGATTTGATTTTCTACAGGCACTCATAGTTGCAAGGATCCTCTCAAGTTCTCCAATTTTCCCCCTCGGCACCTTTTATTTTCAGATTTCAGAGATCCATGTTTTTTAGAGAACTCTCTTTTCAAGTATTCAGAGCTTTGGATTGTTTGACGCTTCTTGGTTTTTAGGGATTGTGCCATTCAGACTTCGGGGTTCTATTTTTCAAAATTTTGGACTTCTCCATTTCACATGTTTACATTTTAGAATTTTGGACTCCTTGATTTTAGAGGTTTCCATTTTGAAATATCGACTTGTCTATTTGAAGGTTTCCATTTCAGAATTTCAGACTCCTCCATTTCGGAGATTTGCATTTTAAGTTTTCAAACTTCTCCTCTTTGGGTTTTCGGAACCTATCATTTTAGACTACTCCACTTCAGGTTTTTGGAAGTTTCTAATTTTTAGGTTTTCAGACTTCTTTGATTTAGAGGTTTCTATTTTGGGATTTCAAACTTCTCCTCTTTGGGTTTCTAATTTTTGGGTTTTCAGAGGTTGGATATTTTCGAGTTTTCAGACTACCTTCTTTGGCATTTTAGAACACATAATTTGATGTCTACTTCCACTTCCAAGGGAAAGGAAAAAATGAAATACTTGTTCCTCGAGGTTTCCCCTCACTCTTGCTTATCTTCTGACCTGGGAAACATAGGGGACACCGACCTTGGAAAAATTGATTTTCCAGATTTCTAGGAAAGGGTGAAGGGCACAAATAACAAACCTTGGATCCTAGATGTAAGGTATATATGAAAATAGGTTTTCTCTTGCTATCGGTTTTCCCATAACAATGCATTTCCTAGAATTTGTTTGAGTTGTAGCATCCCATTATGATGAAGAATCTATTTTTGTTAAAGATGCAGATGGAAAATTCGTGATCCACCTGAACCCATATTTATTTGAAGAGTTTCTCAAACTCCTTGACATTTGAGATTATGCCACAATTTCACCAAAATCAGTGGTGGAACATTGGGACAAAGAAGTAGAGTTGTGCATGAGGGTCATGTTAAAAACCTATCTAGCCAAGAGCATTACCAAATTGCCAAAGACCATGTATTAGTCATATTTAATTTAGGAGGTTAGTGAACTTATTGTGCTATTAATTAGAATCTCAGGTCTTCCCTCCATGAAGAAATTTCAGGAGTGGATGTTCTTATATATCACTCCTATAAAAAATAATAGCAAATTTATCATATGGGTGGAGCATATCACCAGCTCCATTTTCTATCATTTGAGTAGAGTGTATTCTTCAAAGTGTTTCTATATGACATCGTTCTTGGTTTATTTCACAAGTTACCATGGGATATTTCACTGGATTGAATACCAAGGGTATTCAAAGTACCTCCCAAATCTATGATTTCTATCCTCAACTCACACCTTTGGACGAGGAAAGAAAACACGTCCACAAGAACAATGATTCTTTCTTTGCGGTTATCCTCTACCATTTTGATAAGGAGATGTATAATTAGATAATTTCAAATGAAGCATTTAATGAAGTGCGTGAGTTTTGAGCTATCTATCTTCATTTCCACACATTTACGTATATTTGAATTCTTGTTTTTGTGGGTGCTCCCAGTAAGCTACCTAGATGTCCCACTGATAAATGGGTCTTGTTAGAGTTGGTTCGGTAATTTCTAGATTACAACAAGATCCAAAATAAAAGGCACAAAGTGGGAATGCAATTCCTTATTTCAATTGGTAGATACACTTACCAAAATATTTACAAGGTGAAGAATGTAGATGTGGAAATGACAGAGATAACATTGAGAATTTTCCATCTACGAACCAATTTTAACTATTGGGGAAAGTTCAGCAAGATAGGTCTACCAGTTCCCATGTGCCCTAGTTAGAAGATATCTAGATCCATTTTTGGGATGAATTCATCATCGATAAAGATATTATGAAAGGATAACTTTGGATGAAGTTCGGAAATTTGGAATAGCCGACGTACCAAAAGATATGCAGGACAATGATGAAGTTTTGGATGAATTGTATAAAAGTAATAATATTGCCAATCAACCATTGCCATGGATTGATTGGTATGTGGAATAATGTTGAAATACAAAGGAAAGGGTGGGATCCATTCTACAAAGAACTCATAGTTTGTTTTTTACCTTGGGAATCTCACCCAAGTGGTTAGAGCAACCTATAAATACAAGGGCCCCATAAACCATGAGCTAATTAACACCCACAGAGGGGAAAAGGTCAACCCAAATGACCCATACGATTCCAAAAAATATTTCATTTGTTGTTGGGAGCTCATCTCTTGTCAAGGCCTATGTTCGCAAAGTCATGCCTTCCATTGCACCTGTGACAAAAATAGTGTAAGTCAATGATTCTCCTAGTGTCCCACAAGACCCACCATTTCCCTCTTCTCTTCCATTGTCCCTTTCTACATTAGTTCCTTTCACTTCTACCATCATTTCTTCTTTCCCATCACCTTCCATGGCCCAAGAATTCTCATCACTTCCAGAGTTCTCTCAACTGGAGAAATTATTTGGTCACCCATTTCTACCTCACTTCCCATAACACTTCCATTTTCCTCTATATCTTCCCCTCACATCCATCCCATTCATCACTACCACTAACATTAAAATGCCAACTAATGGTACTGGTACTCTTGTGGGGGATAATGTTTCAACTTTTCTATCTTCATCAGCATTAACCATTCCAGAATGATTGTTTCGACAAAATCCAAAGCATAAGAAGAAAGTTCCTCTGGGAGATGTAATATATTTGAGCATATTGGAACATAGCCCAAAGAGATAGACCAAGAGGCTAAATATTGTTTCAATCATGATGGTGAATGCATCTGGGGAACAAGTTGTGGAGGTTACCACTCCCGTTGAGGGAAAAACTAAGGAAACAATTACAGCTGCAGATTATCAGATTTCTAGATTCTCATTGGGCAAAGCCACTCATGAAGGAGAAAAGAAAGATGTACACACTACTCTTGGAAATATGCTATAAAAATATGATAAGGATAAAGATATTAAGGATGAGCTTAAGGCCAAGGTCAAGGAGCTCATTGCATTGCTATGAAAAGTAACAAAGCCAACTCCATCTATTGAATTCTCAACTACTACGGCCATGACGGTTTCATCTACTATTGATGATATTTATCATCATGAGATTGAAAATATAGGCCAAAAAGGGAGATCAATAGATGGATGGATGGAACATATAATGTAGGAGGCTGACCCTTTAATTAAAGAAGCTATTGAGATATATAATGATTTGCAGGGTGGGAAAACTACTATTTACAAAATGGATGAAGCTTTTCAGAAGATAATAACAATCTAAATTTTAATTTGGCAACATGGAGTGAGATTAGAGAGGAAGATTCGGATCTACTCCTCTAGGAGGATGTAATCAATGATGCTGCAAAGTTGTTTGAATATCAAAAGGCCATGGAATTCTGTGTCAGGTGCTACAAGATCTAATTAAGAAGTTAGATGATAAACAAGTGGAGATTATAGATGCTTTGAATGACATATCAGAATAATTTGATATTGTTAACTGTAAATTCTTCAATGAAAATATTGATGCTCTTCCAGAGGAGAAAATCAAGTAGAATTTTAAGGATTTGGTGAAACGTGATGATGAAGTTACTAAAAATTTTGGCAATGAATCTATTGACAAGTTGGTTTTATGCCAAAATTTCACAAGAAGATTGAAGAAATTTTTGAGTAAACTTAGAAGAGTTCCAGCTAAAATCACGAGGGAAATTGAGACAACAAATGTGGTAAATCACTACACATGTGGGCCCAGGGGATGAGGAAATTCAAGGAATCATTAAATGATTCATTGTGTATAAACATCGAATGGTTACATGGGAGTAAACACAACAAAAAACCATAGATGGGGAAGGCATTTTAGGACTAGGCCAAAGCGAGTGAACATGAAAGGATAGATCTAAGCTCTGGATCGGTCGAGTTACGGGGTTGAATGAGTCAAGCCCTTGCAAAAAAATTCTATTTTCATGGGAGCTTGTTCCCTTGAATTAATGACATTTCTTTTTTTAGTAAATGGTAGTCAAGGGCCCGGTTGTAATGGCTCAACCTAAAGATCTTATAAATGTTTAAGCTTATGGAGTCATTCTGGGGAGAGATATAGATGATATTTTGGTGAAGGTTCTCTTAGGTCTTGGAAGAGTTCTTTAGAGATTTAAGGAACCTTTTAATTATATTCAGAGAGATATATTTCCTTTAAGACCCCGATTTATTGTGCTAAATGGTCGATTTACATATGCTTTATGACCGTATGATTCCTTGGTATAGATGATTAGCTTTTCTTTATTTCAGATTAATTTATTTCATTTTATGGAAAAGTTATATAACCATATTTTATGTTAGTTGTGGAAAGAGTCTTTTCTTATGTTATTTAAATTTATATTATCATTATCCATCATCAACGGAATGAATGTTATACATGTGTATGTGTTTTATCCTCTTGTTTAATTAATTGTGTGTTCAATCCAATTTGGTCTCTCTATTTTGTATAATTCAAGTTTTAACAAGGGAACATGTTCTTGGTTTGTGGTATTTTGTTCCCTTTCTAAGTTGCAATAGGTGAAGGTGACTAACGGTGTTCACATCCTACTCACATTAACCCTTCTTGAGATTCAAAATATCCTTTTATTCGGTACATCACCATCCCTAATATAGTTTCCTTTTGCAGATCTCTTTCCCCATAACCTTGAGAAAAATGCTAGTCTAGTATTAGATAGCCATTTTATTGTACTAGGAGTAATACAATAGCTATTTTAGGAAAAGGAAGCTGGCCTTCTCTAGAGGTTCACCTTGAGTCCAACTCTCGTAGCTTGAGAGGTAATCCCATTTTTCCCAATCACATTGAATGACCTTTTTATAACGTGGCCATTCGGGGTACATTGATTCAAGCGTCAACAGTAACATCTCCCTATAAACTATAGAACCTAAGAGTAATTTGATACACGGTTTCCCGAGTTTATGGGGGCACTGAGTGCCGGTGATTGTTCTAGGAGGCGATGATTACGTATAAGCTCAAAATATACTTTTGTCTCATCACAAGGTCTTATTGCTAATTCCTTTCAGTTACCTTATATTCACTCTTTTGTCACTAAGGGTACATATAAAATACAAACAAAACCCTAACTACCCATATAATCTAAGAAAAACACCAAAATGTAATTAAATATGTAATATGTAAATTGATTGACCCCGATCGTCACCGAAGAGTGAACTTATGACCACGTGATGCACTACATTCTAGAATCCATGTAGTTCTTTATTCTTATGCATGACATAGTTTCCTTAGGTTTCCCTTGTGCTAATGATGCCAAGATAATAGGTTATATCTAGATAAGATGCAAATGTGTCATATGAAATTCAACACTTCCCCTTCCTACATAGTGTGTATGCAACCCATTAATGTAGTCCCTTTGATGGTAGTGATAGTATGTAGATGTGATTTCCCATTAGAATTTCTATCTATAATAATAGAGTGTATATTTTTGTATATATATGGATCTCTTGTTTTAATTTGGACACTAGTGACATAAAATTATGAATATGAACATGTGATAAGGTTTAGAAAACTAGAAAGGCCGACAAAAATTGTGAAAAGAACAAAGAGGACAGAAGCACCCAAAATGGACAGGAGCAATTAGGCAGAAGTGTTCAAAATGGGCACTTGATGTCCCGAGATAAATGACAATCGATGTGAAAAGATAGATAGATAGGAATCTTTGTGACTGACCAAATTTGGGTACATGAATGATAGATATTAGAGAGAAAGAAAATAAAAATAATCAAAACAAGTAAATGGTGAAAGGATTGTGTCACACGTGAATATTTTTCTTACTTAAGATCAATGCATATAAAAATATACTTGAAATTTTTGTTAAATATTAGTATGTTCATGATTTTTGTCTACATTTCCCCCTTAATGCTTGTTTAAATGAAATGCAAGTAGTGTAAAGGAATCAAGGAACATGCCCTGTATAGAATTTGGAAAACTCGTGTTACAAAGTGCGTGTAGAATGTAGAAACTTGTAGCGTGGATTACCATGAATCAAAAATTTTAAAATGTGGCGTAGGTGGAGATAGTATATTTTCATAAGGAACACTTCAAGAAATAATTGAAATGATGTGGAGTCTATAATTTTTTAATTGTTTTCAAAGGAGTTTAAAGAGGTAGGGAGTGATTAATTCAACACCCGTTTTTTTTGTAAATGGGGGAATTTGGGAATCCTGATGCAAAAGGAAGAGTGTTGGGGAGAGAGCTCTAGTTTTACTCTCCATCCATGACTACATCCTCAAAAAGTCCAATCAGTGTAGACAGATAGAGACCTAATTTAATTATGATTTACTTTTTTTGGAAAAATTGTTTGTTCTTATTGAAGAACACATATAACAAAATTATAGGAAAGGAAATGATATCTCATTTCCCCTACTCCTATAATAACATATGATTTAATTTTAATAATGTTGGAAGGATTCTAAATTAGGTCATCTAGAAGATATAGTAACTTAATGTACCTCCCAAGTTAGGCCATCTAGGAGATATAGTAAGTGTGCTTATTATACAAGTTGATTGATTTTATTTGAGTGATATAAACTTGTTTGAAATAATATGTATTTAGGAGATTACTCATGGATAAGTTTTGGATTTTCTGCTAGATTAGGTCATTTGGGGAAATAGTAGAAATTATTGATTGTACCTTTGTTTGAATGAGATTACGAGTAAGTTTTAATAGTAATATGATAGGAGTGTCAATTAATTGTATTGTAATCGAGAGGTATTATATGATGATCTCAATTATATGCCCCCATTTTGGAGAAGTGGTAAAGGGTAGGGAAATGTAGACAGATCCGAAAGAAAGATGTGTAAAATGTTGTAATAATAAATTAGAAAAAGTATGAAAAGTTATTGTCAAAGTAGGAGCAAATGTTGATTAGTGTATGTGTTAGATGTGAATATTATATGTTGAAATTTATATGGTATTGTTCTTGAGGAAACCATGATCCATATGGAACAAACAAAGAGACAAACAGAGTTATGAGGCTCAAGATATGAGTGAAATTATGTGTCATGTATTATTTATAAGGATAACTGTAAATAGTAAGTATAATATATGAAAATTGGAATTACTATAAATAGTAATAGTGAAAAAGTGAATAGTATTTTTATTTTTACCAATATCGAGGGAAATTTTGGGCTCTAAAAAGTGAGGAAACCACAAGTTAGAGTAGAGAGTTTGATTGGATTGAGAGAGAGTAGCGATGGTCGTGGCTTTGCAGATGATTGTTGAGTTGGTAAGTGTGATTATTTTTAGAAGATTTTGTGAAATGTGTAAATTTTGATGAATTTTGGGCTATGATGAGATATATGGTGTGTTGATATAAGGTTGTCTTTACTTTTTTATGTTTTCCAGAGGGATATATAATCCAAAGAGTTCCATATAGCTCCTAACTTGTACACTACTTACTTTGGGTTTGTCGAGATGTAAAGTGGGATATATTGGATCTGTGTCGGCCTACAAATCATTACTAGATTTGGGGAAACACCCATAATATTCCTATGTTCACTGCTCTGTGTGATAGATGGTGTGTAGATATGTGTACATTATGGTTTCCAATAGGTGAGATGACAGTGATACTAGAGGACGTATACGTGTATTGTAATTTCCTATTGTAGGAGAGATAGTACAGGTGATGAGTAGAGTGGATTCCCATAGTCAGATGAGGGTAGTGAAGTGATATTTCATAGGCACATGAGTATAGGAAGAGACTCATATCATTTTAGATGTGATATTGAGATCCAGTGTTCCGTAGTTGTGGAATTTTATCATAGTCATTCTAACATCGTCAATGATAGTGGATGGTGGTAGGGGTGGGATATTGTATAAGATGTATGATATTTTTATAGGATAGAGGAGCATGGGACCAGGTATGCATGGGTGCGGTGTGTATTGGCCCACTTGTATAGAGATTTGTATATATTTACTTAGGATGATAATGATGGTGGACTAGGAGCCACACATTTGTTACACGTATGGGTATATGAATATAACGATATTGAGTCCACTCAGTGGGCCACAAGCCAATTAGACTTGAACTGAGATATTTATGGTGAGGTGGGTAGGTACCCAGAGTAGGAGGATGGATATGACCACTTATAGGTCGATGATAGATTAGATGGGCCTTCAGTGCCATTATATGGAGACTTTATAGAGACTATGAAAAATTGATAGAGGACGGTGTGGAGTTATGGTGAATTTGGCACACCATGTGGTTAGAGGATCACTTCCTGGGGTGAAAACGTTGTTATAGGGTGAGCGAGTATCTAGATAGTTTTTGTGGCCTGGGATGTGCCCTTGGAGCCATATATATGGTTGAGATCTACTGGAGTGGTGAAGCGACCAGGAGCAAGGATGAATTTGACATGAGCATAACTAGTGCATCCTAGTGCATATGATGCAACTGTGGTTATAGAGCATAGATATGTTGATAATACTGGTGAAACCAAGCATACAATGAGTGGTGGGTAACACATTGATGGTTATTGTTATTTCCTATAGTAGTAGATGCATTTGGTGGATAATAGTTAGAGGAGTAGAGGGGTAGGGACCTAACCATGATGTAGATGGTGTAACAATTACATGAGCCAAATGTATGTATTTGCATTACTATTATTTAGGTGATGTTTGGTTATTAGATATTGAAAAGGTGTGTACTAACTAATGTTGGTTTTTGTGATTGCAAGTGATGCCTATTGGCCATTGATTATAGATTTTTCAATATGAATTTTGATATGGAACATGTCTCCAGATGTTCTCATGGGAGGAGGTATGTTATAATAGGTAGATGTGATTACAGGAAAACATTATAATTTGTTTTAGCTAGTGGCTATAGAAATAACCACATGTACCACATTATTAAGTGAGTGCGATGAGGCTCGTGCATAGGATGAGTGAGCTAGATAGGTCATAGGAGGAGTATCCCTAACTTAGGATGTTTTTGCTAGATATGTTGAACTACAAGGCTTACTTTCAAAGTAGAAAACCAAGATTTATATGTTAAAGAGTCATTTGGAGAGATATAGAGGTCGAGATCAATGGTTTAAAGTGAGTAGTGAAGCCTCTATTTATAGAGCTCCCGATATTGTATATAGTGCCATCAATGATGATGTGTGATGTATTGTATATGTTGTATTAATGCATGTAGGATTTCCATCCAATGATTGTATGTTTAAACTTGTTGATGATATATATATATATATATATATGTATATATATATATATATATATATATATATATATATATGTATATATATATATATATATATATAGATGGATGTTGTTGTGGTGTTTGATATTGATGTGTGGTTTATATTATGCGATGATTATTATTTAGACCTGGTAGTAATTGTGTAATGTGATAGATTGTATATGCATTATTAAAATGGTTGGTTTGATTGTTTAATGTTGGAATGTAGTATGATGTGGAAATAATAGCTAAGTATTAAACTAGATAAAGAATGTATGTGAATAAAAATGAGTGGTAGATCATAGAAATATATGTATGTGATGTAATGTTGTAAGGAAATAAAAGTTACAATTAAACTTATATAAGATAAGAGAGGAAAATGAATGATGTGTTGATAATCAAATAATGATAAGATGTTAAGAAGATTTGTGATAATGTGGGATGATAATGTAGGGGGAGAAGATCGATTTACCCCTAGTGTGAGAATGAGGTTCATTTATAAATGCCCCCTTAGCAGTCAAGAATGAACCATAGAACAAGAGTGCATCATCGAGAAATGGGTTTGTCACGTGTAAGGAGATGATAGAAAATATATGACATAAAGCATAATGCATGAGTTGTGAAAGGATAGGTTCATTAATGTAGTATTCCCTCAATAGTCAAGTGTGAACCATAACATGAGAGTGTGTCATAGGGTAATGAAATGGAAAGTGGATTTCATCTACCAGAGATTAAGAGGCATGCAAGGCATAGATGGAACATGTGAAGAAGCAATGGTATGAGGGTAAGTGCCAAATTAGATTCCAGATGGAATGGAACCAAGAATAGAAGGTGTGGTGGGAGGAAGTGTAGAAGAAAGGGGCTTAGGAAGCCAATGAGGTACTACAAGAATATGAGAGGAATGGGAGGTTGTAATTATATATGTATTATATGGAGGACGCAGATGGATAATGACCTTAAGAGGTGGGTGGATGACTAATTTAGATGGAGGTGAAGGAGACAAGTGAATAATGACAAAATATCACTTATAAGGAATATGAGAGACATCACTCATGAGAGCGAGAGAGGAAAACAATGGTACCCTTATCTTTTAATTGTTATAAGTGATCATCAAGAGCATAACGGTCATTATGAAAATGGGCATTGATGTAGTGAAAATTATAGAAAGGGTGGTCACACCGGCACTACAAGTGGTGAGTTAGATGATGTTGATAAGAAGGTAGATGGATGAGGCACTTATCAAGTAAGGTTCATAGTAACGTCATGTGATTTTGTATTATGTAAGAATTTTAATGGCTCATGATTTGGAGATAAAGAAGACTTATGTGAATTCCAATGTGATAGAGAATAATAAAGATGATTATGAGGAGGTAGAGATGGAGACCGGGAGGAGTGTCAACAGATGAAATAGGGTAAGACTTAGTAGGCATAATAGGAATATAATAAGTGGGAGAAGGTTTTAATAAATCATTTGCAATGAGGTCCTTTTATAGATCAATAACTTTATAGCATAAAACAATAAATGATTCACTTTTATCATATAATAACTTTTCCTTTAAGGGAGGAATTAAACCATGAAAAAATAAATTTCTTTTATAAATCAATAGGCTGAAATAATTATTGATGCATGCATGAATTGAAGCATAATATCTAATATAAAATTATTTCATTCCTTCCTTGATGAAAATAAGTCATCCGCTCATATGTAACTTTAGGAACATTGTTAGAAAGAAATTGTCTAACAAAAACATTCTCTATATCATAATAAGTACTAATGGATCCATAAAACAAATGAGTATACAATTGGAGAGCATGATCAAAAAGGATATGATGAAATGTTTTGAGTAACAAGAGATCATTGGAATAAGTAGACATGGCTAAATGATAATTATTGAGATGTAAATAAGGATTTTCAGTGTCATCAAAAATGATAATTTAGGCATGATGAAGTCCTATTGAATAGTGAAATTATGAATCTGTTTAGGAAGAGGATTTCCTTGTGGATAATTATTTTTAATGGAAGCATAATAGGATTTAATTTTGAGAGCGAGTGTATCAAATTGAGATTGAAAAGTTCCAACAACATGTATAAGGGACAGAATATCATGTGAAGGAATAGTTGGTGTAGTGAGAGGCATATTTAGAGGTTGGATTTTTCCATTGTGAGTGATCATGGGATTTTGAGAAGGAGGAGTGGATGTCGAAGGAGGAGAAGGAGGTGGAAGAGGAGGCGGAGGAGGGGGAGGAGGAGGAGAGGGACATGGAAGCTCTATGGGAATGATAGATGTAGGATCAAGAGATATAATAAGAGGTGTACTAGTGGTAGGATTAAAATCATCATGAGAAACAAATTCATAAGTATAAGAAAGAGTAGTAGTGAATTCACATTCAGTTTTCTTAATAGAAGTAACATCATCACTAACATGTTCATGATTGGAAGTATAATTGATATCACTGTCAATCATATTTTCACAGGAAAATATTTCATCAATACTATCATCAGTATACAAAGAAGTGGTAGGATTACTAAAATCAGATTTATCATTGCAATCATTAGAAAAAAATTAGAAGTAGGAAGAGTAAAAGATATATATTTACATTCATATTGACTACCAATAGAAGAAAAATCATACGCATTTTCATTTTCAACATTAGAAATGGAATTATCGGTATCAATATTAACACAAGAAAGAACATGATCAAGTAAAGAATATATAGTAATATTATCACATACTATAAGAGGAGGAGAAAAAGGTGCAACAATATGGGTGACTACGGAAGATGAGGGACAACATGAAGAAAATATTTTTCAAGGAAGACTATCTAAATGTAATGGGTGTTAACTCAAGAGGAATGGTGTTTTGGTAAGTAAGAATGTTTTGAGCATAGATGAATTACATTGACGATTGTGGTAGATGTCACGAAATTTAGATTCTAAGTATTGTCAAAAATAGGTTGTAGGCATGTATCGACCATATTATGCTTGGGAGAAGAGGAATTTTTACAAGCCATGAGGGTTTGTGGGATCTTAAGGAAAGAAGTTTGAATAAGGTAGGGTTCAACAAAAGATTTAATAAAAACTTAATTAAATCTAATTCAGAGAGTAACGATATGTTAAAATACAGTAAAGATACAAATGTGAAGCACTCAAAAAATACAAGAGTATAAAACCATAATTTCGTTAAATATGGACATTTTACCAAGAATCTTGATGGATAGTATTATCATTTCTTATTTTATAATTGTTGAAATTAGATTCCTAAATTTCAATTATTGGTTTTTATCTAGTGTGATATCAGAGTCCAATATGTACACGGTGCCATACAAGTATGTTCCTAATTCTATATTGAGTTTATGAGAATGGGAATAAGCCCATTCTAAACACAATAATAGTACAACAATGTTCCTAATTCTTTTTATTTTTTTATGCTTTATCTCATTTTTTCTATGGTTCATATATGAATCATTTTGATCCCTTTTGAAAATTTAAACAATGTGATATGGGTACATATTTTATTAAATAAGAAGCAACTATTGAGGCTTTGAAAAGGGACATATTCCCAATCTCATCACACTCATGGTACAAGTATGTTCCTAATTCTTCTTATGACTATCAACTTTATATTTATACTTCTTCTATAATTCATATATGAGGGATTTTGACCTCTTTTTAAAATTTATATCTTGACAGAGCATGTAGGTTAAGTCATGATGCATTGCAGACACTATTGTTGAGAGAATTAAATAATATATATTGGGATTCCCAATACAATAGTTTTCATTTAAGAATTATGAGATTCTAGGCATATAATTTAGTATGTACACTTATGAAAGGTTTGCATTTTAGAAAGTTTTAGAACAATTAAATGATAAGTTATCTAGAAGTATGCACATACATTTAGGAAAAGACCATGTAATTTTGTGGTTGTAATGAATGCATAAATCAAGACTAATTCCTAGAAAATCCAAAGAATTCATCTTTTGAAATGAATTCCTTGTAAATCACATCCAAATTCCTTTAAATTGTAAGATATGGCTCTCGGTAAAATTACTTAGAGTATAATTAAGGATTTTTTTCAAATTAAATTAATTGCATGGTGGAAATCATATTATTAATAATACATTGATAAGATTCAAGAGTTCCATAATAAAGATAATGTTTTATAGAATTATATTACTGAAAAATATTCCAAAGTAATATAATATGTAGTCTTTCATTTAATTATCAAATAATAGTACAACTTGTAGACACCTATAATTTGCACGAGTAATTTAAATACTGAAATTGCGCTAATTATACCCTTTCCCACAAATTAACAATATATCTTCAATATCACACATTTTCACTACTATCATTGTTAATTAATTACATTACATTAGTTAATTAACTCTTCTATTTAACACCACCACCTATTAACGACCTTTCGTTAATCAGCTCCCTGCTCTATCTCGATTAATTAAGTTATAATTAATTAAGATCCCATTTCTATCTAGATTAATTAGTCATTTCTAATTAAATAATACCCCTTTCTATCTAGACTAATTAATTATTATTAATTAATTATCTTCCTCTTCCATTAAATAAATAAATCATCATTTATTTTATTAAAATCCACCCATAGTCTAAATCATGCTAATTATTCTTTTAAAAGCTTCTATAAGCTTGCTCACCTATTAATTAATCACTTGGGTTAATTAATAAATCCCCTCAAACCCCATGAGTCACTAAAGGACAAAATAAACTCTCCTAAGGTTGACTCAATCCCCTTTCTACCATCCTTATCCACAACTAACTCAACCTAGCTAATATCTCACATGTAAAGGTATGTAGAGATTATTTTATCCATTGGGCTATATAAGGAGCCCTCCTCCTACATTTTTATTTACACCTTTACACACCTTAGATATTTATAGCTAATATATAGGCATTTAATATTAGATCATATTTTATTTGAGATAATAGTCTCATTCTTGCATTTCATCCATCCAAACTTTTGGGTCATATCAAGAGAATAAAAATCATCTTGTAGCCATACTTTGATGAGTTTCAATTCCCAAACCCTTGAAGATCAAACAATCAAATTTGATTTCCATGGATCTTTCTAGGTTCATTTAGTGTTTTGGTGATCTAAAGAGTAGAAATTCTAATACTTAGCATATTAGTTTGATTTCTATTTCAAAATTTTAATGCATAATGTATGTATTTAGTCTTGTTTAGCTCTTAACATGATGATTTTTATGTAGTTAGTTCATGTTTTGAAACTACTAAGGTGTTAGTTTCAATTCTCTTTGCATATATAACTAATACATTGATACAATTGGCATACTCGGTGGGAGTTACTCCATTTTATTTTTCATTTAATTTCAAGTTTTTGTAGTTAACTTTCAATTTTGGTTACTAACCCTCTTTTGCATATATTGACATATTTTGTTTTTCTTAACTTGTTTTTTTTTTTTTTTATTTTACATTTGTTGATTATTCCTTGTAGGTATAAAGGAGGTGAAGTGCTGTCAATATTGGAGTTGATGGGAAAATTTCAATATTTATCCATGTTTTCATTTTTAGAGCTTACTTTTTCAACATTCTACATGCTAGTTTTGTTAATTCCTTGAATATCTTAAATTCTTGAGCATGTAGGTTAGTGTTTGATAGTGCTAAGTCTTATATTTACATATTAATGTGGTGGGTTTCTGTCAAAATTGAATCTTGGTGAGAAAATTTCAAGATTTCATCATGTTTTCATTTTTCAAGCTAATTTTTTCAACATTATACATGTTAGTTTCACAATTTCTTGAAAATTTTAAGTTTTTTTATCATGAATGTTAATGTTTGATAGCATTGATTCTTCTATTCATATGTTATTGTGATGTGTTTTTCTCAAAATTGAATTTTGGTTGGAAAAATGTGACCATTTTGTAAATTAAGGGATGTTTGTTTGATTTTTTGTGTACATGTTAAGTACATACCTATGAGCATAAGAGCATATGTGTAACCCATCTTCTGAAGGCTATAATTTTTCTCCCAAACTTGAAATGATTCATTTTTTTAATTTGGAAATGTATTGAAGTGAAATACGCAATGTAAACAAAAATTTGGGATTTATGCTTACAGAATCTGAGGTTTTCCTTTATTATAAAATTGGTCATTTTCTAACATGTCTAATATTTTTATGAATGTTTTATTTTCATGCTTTACTTGATTCAGACCAAATCTTGTGTATGTTCTTCTCTTTCACCTTTTGGTGATCTTGAGAATCAAAAACAATTTTTATCTCTATCTTTTTAACATTTGGATTAACCTTTGTGTTGTCTCCTAAAACTCCTCTTTGTTTTCATAGCCAAATTCAATTTTTTTGAGCTCATGCCTTCTTCGTTGGTGTTTAATACAAGTTAGAGATTCAAGAAATTAGCAAAATTCATTCCCTAGAGTTGTTTAAAACTTTGTTTTGCTCATTTTAGAAATCCTCCATTTCTGGTCTCAGTGCACGTAACATCCTCTTTGTAACCTCGATTTTGATCAAATTTTTTCACTTGTTCTATGTTCTAGGTTGTAAAATCATTATTTTTCCTTCATGCCTCTGGTTGGTGAAAGGAAATTTGAAAATTGGACTCAAAATGATGAAGTTTACTTCCTTTGCGTATTTTCTACATTCAGGATGACGGGCATCTTTTCCCTGTCAAATTTTGACCCGAATGAATGTAGGTATGTGGTCAGATCCGATTGGATGGGAAGGAATGAGATTTTTAGAGAACTTAACACTTTTGGTCACTTTTAGCAAAAATGGTAAATTTACCCCATGCCTCGAAAATTTTGAAGGGAAAAAGGCGAAGTTGAAGCACATAGAGAAAAATTCAAACTTGAAGCCCACCGTTGAAAATTCAAAGCCGAAGAATGGGTCGGAAAAGGAATTTGAGTTTTTGAGCCCTTTTCCCAAAAAGGTGAAAATGTTGAGAAAAGAGCCGCGACCCCGTCTTTAACCAGAATGTGCCACATGTCCTAGTCAAATCAGAGAAGCGGGTTAGCGAAGAAGTTTGTGTTTTTGATACTCTTTGTAAAAAAGGAGAAAAGTTAAAAAATGAGCCACAGCCTCGATTAGGCTATAAAGGTAAAATTCAAAGTTGATACCCATAGGAAAAAGTCAAAGGTGAAGCCCATCGTTGAAAATTCAAAGCGGGAGAGCGGGCTGGCGGAGGAAATTGAGTTTTTGAGCCTTTTTCCAAAAAATGTTAAAATGTTGAGAAAAGGACCATGACCCCATTTCCAATGAAAATGTGTCGATTGCCTAAGTTGAAAAGTTCAAGCGGAGGTGCGGGATAATTTGTTCCAAATTTAAAATCTCTAAAATTTTTGTAAAATGTGAAGGGCTTTCCCCATGCCGACTCCAATCTCTTTCTACCACGTGACGGCCTGATTTCAAAGTTATATGAGAAAATCAAACGTTCTATATTCAAACTAGCAAATCAAATGTAATGTTCGTGCTACAAGATCTGCGGTTTTTAACCCACCATGAGTGTTTTCTTCACGGTGCAGGAATTTAAAGAGGTGTAAATAATTTGTAAAGATTGTAACCATTTTGTCAAAGGATATAATGGCACCTCAGAGCCATTCCAAGGAGTTGGCAATTGATTTCAAAAAAGACCAGAGTGCTTTGTACCTGGAAAAGATAGAAAATGCCATACTTCTTCTATTTTCCCTTCTCCTTAGATTTTCCTCTATTCTAAAATCCTTGCATAAATTCTACTTTAGCTTCAATAATAAAAAGAAGGAATTTTTGCCTCTTTGATAGAGGGATTGATTGGCACTTTGTGACCAACGAATTTCATTCGGTCTTGTAGCTTCTCCTCTGATTTTTTTTCTTTCCGACTCTAAATGCATGTGAATGAAATTTCTAATTATTGTGTGTGGGCATCTGATATTCTACTCGCAACATTAGCTTTCTTTTATTATTTTCAAGTTAAATTTTGCCCATGTAAAAAGAAAGCAATACAAGTCATAATTGAGTGTCTTCAATATTTCAATTTATTTAATAAGTTCCGGTATCCTAATATTTCTACTTACCTATTCCATTATAATAATGTAATTGGTTAGTAAAATCCAATACTAAAGTACCCAATAAAATAAACAACATTCTAAATTAACAAGTATTATTTTTTTCAACTTCTATAATAAGTGGAAATTGCTAAAAATGAAAAAAGTTATGAATTTAGTGGCATTGCACTAAAAATAATTATAATACTCGTAAATATAGTAATAAACAATAAATTAAAGGATATTTTATCCTATCTAAATTATGATACAAATAACAATTATGAACTAAATTATTAATGTCCGTGTTATCTCTCGAAAGTGCCCCCAGAGAGAGATGGCTATAGGTTTTCTAGGCTTGCAAATTTTATCTCTCTTTCGTAGATACAATGGAAACACCTTACGTCTGTGGGTATACCTATTTTGAAGTGAGTCTCTAGTATTAAGGCCGGTTCCTTATTGATGTATCCTAAACTGATTTTCTGAGTTTTAATGGTAAAATATGACTGTAAAATGAAATGAAAAGCGAGGTGATACACTAAACTTGTATGATGTCTTTGATCGAGTACATGCACAATTGATATGGAATTAATTTATGATGCACATGCTAATAGTTATCTGAAGATAATTAAGGGTAAACACTTTGATGTATTGAGGGATAGAATCAAAATAATACTGCTAGGTTAAACATACACATTAATATCATGTAGAAATACTAAACTTGCAACAGGGTAAGATGATTAATCAGGGAATTCAACATTCACAAGATTAATGGAAACATACACAAGACTGTAAATAATTAGAAATACAGAAAATACTTCACATTCAAAGGGAAAAACTAGCAAAAATTGCTTCAACACTCCTGTATCTAAAAATTCCTCCTTGTGCTTTGCCAAGGCACACAATATATAGCAAAATTTATTCACCCACCCTTCCTAAAAATAGACTAGGGTTGTACTCGCCCATGCATCCTATTTTTATCCTTTATCTATTAATAAATAAAGGAATAAAATAAAGAAAACTAATAGAAAGAGGCATTAATAGCCTTTGATTACATCACAGTCAAACTAGCAGTTGACTATCCTATTTTTAAGAAAAAAATAGGTGAATAATGCTAAAAATAAACCTTTCTTGATAAGAAAGTCTCCTTCAAGGTGCATGCAAATTTGTCTTCTTGTTGTTGATGTGACATCTGAAATTCTGATCCACTTGTCCCCTTGGATGCACATGCAAAATTTGATCTCTGTGTGTGAGTAAAGATAATCCATTATTTACAATATTTTACAAAAATAACTCACTCAAGTATACATCTTGATGGGGACCACCTTTAAGATCGTGCTCAAATTGACATTCCCTTTGTCCCCTAGTGTGGTAACATGATTTCTTTTGCTATCTTTTAAATATATCATTTGCAAAATACAATACTTTTGTTCTGTGCTAACTCCATGTGGGGACCACTCTAGATAGGTGCACATGTCTTTGTTGAGTTTGGTCTTCTTGTAGACTTGGGACATTGCCATGGTTTTAAACATATATATGTGGGCACTTTGTAAAAGGCCACCATGCCATGACCATGGTGATTACTTGTCAGCTTTTGAATATCATTGCATAGTATATATTTGTCAGATTTTACATGGTTTGATGGAAATGATTATGTTTTGATTTTATATGGAGAAAATCATAGTCAACAGGAATAATTTAAATAAATTTTGGTCCCCTCTGCCATGATGACTCACCCCTTGGAATGTTTGGTCGGTGCCATCTAACTTGGGTCAACTTAATTGTAACCCTGAGTCAGCATTGATAAACTAAATCCAATGCTGGCCATTGATTTTTCGACTTGCTTTATCTTTTTTTGTCTATTTTTTGATCATTGATTATGGTTTCAATCTAGTGGTTGGATTGTTAATTCATATTTAATGTTGATTGAAAACAAAACCTTGATCTCTCGTACTTTTGGATCTCCGTCACAATTTTCTAACCCCCTTGGATAAGTTTGGTTTGTATGGGGATTGAGCTTGGGTAAAACACTTAAAAACAAATCTTTTGTTTCATTGACATTATTGGATAATTGAGGGCGAATCCCTGGAAAATTCTATCCAGGAATTATTATTTGATTTTGGGGCTTTAGGTCAATTTGTTTTCTTATTACAGTCATGGCCACCATATTTTCTTTCCTAGAGTTATCATTTTTATTATCTTTGAGCTCAATGCTCGGTATACTGTGGAATTCTGAGCATGAATTCGTATTTCACTATCATCATTGGTATGTCTGGTTTGAAGCTTTTATTTTTCTAAGATGCTGAAGTTTGCAACATTTTGCTTAGCCATTTCTACCATTGTTTGTTCTTGTATCTCACTCATGGCCATGGGTGATTTCAACGACTATGTAATTGATCCGGGTAAGTTTATTTCTATACCCTTCTCTTCATTGTGGGGTTCAAATCTGATGGTTGGACACCATGCAAGGGAATATTTTTCTGTATTCTAATCTCTCTTACTCTATACTCAAAGATTCTTTCGATTTTGACATCAAAAAATGGTAAGTTCCTTCATATTTCTCGAGAGATATTTTGGGTATTTGTATTTGATTTGATGTTACTTAAAGATTTTCTCGGGATCTTTGTTGTATTTTCTTTCTCTATTTTTATTTATGCAGATGAGCTTAGTTAAAATTATTTCTTTCATGACAAGGTTCAGTTTTAAAGCCCATGCGGGTTTCAACATTTTTCTCTAATTGGTGATCCTCCCTAGCTCGAACCTATAATTTTTATAAAAGCTTGCTCGACATTTTGTGGCTCGTGACAATGAAAAATCCTCTCGTATAAAGTTTTAATGAGATATCTTGAATCCTTGAGCATAATATTTTGGGGGTTCTCTCTACTTTGACTTGTGCATTTATCACTTCATAGTTTTTTTCTCATTTCAACTCAGATCTGGTTGTAAATATCATCTTGTTCATTAGTATTGTTTTCTATGACTGGAATTGGCCATGTAGGTATTGAAACTGACATGAACTTGCTTTCTCTTTCGAAACTAAGTAGTAGTACTTGTTATCTCTCGAAAGTGCACCTGTAAAGAGATGGTGCGGGTTTTCTAAACTTGCACAAATGATCTCTCTCTTTCATAGATACAATGGAAACACCTCAGGTCTATGGGTATACCTATTTTGAGGTGAGTCTCTAGTATCAAGGCCGGTTCCTTATTGGTGTATCCTAAACTACTTTTTGGGAGTTTAAGAGTAAAAGATATTTGTAAAAATGATTAAAACTAAAGTGATACACCAAAATTGTGTGAGGGATTTGAGGGATTTGGTAAGGATTCTTGATGCACAAACCAATAGTTTTTCTGTAAAATATCTAAGGCCAAAACACTTGATTGCACTGAGGGAAAATCACAACAGTACTAATAAGTTAACATGCACATTAAAAAATAAGTAGAAAGGACTAAAATTTTTAGCAGGGTAAGGTGGTTGATCAGGGAATTTGCATTCACAAGATTAATATAACATACACAAGACTACAAAATAACTTGGAAAGGTAGAAAACACTTCACACTTAGAGGGAAAAACTGGAAAAAATAATTAGTACTCATATATCCAAAAGTCCTCCAAGAATAATCCTTGTGCTTTGCAAAGGCACACAATATATAGAAAAATAAATTTCACCCCCTTCCTAAAAATAGCCTAAGGCTTGTACTCGCCCATGCATCCTAATTTTATCCTTTATTTATTATTAAATAAAGGGATAAAATAATACAAAATAGAGCATGCAGTTAAAAATCGGCATTAATAGCCTTGTTTACAATGCAGTCAAACTGAAGTTGACTGTTCTATTTTCAAGAAAAGAAAGGGTGAATAATTTTCTAATAATAAACCTTGCTTGTTAGGCAAGTCTCCTTCTTTGAGCATGCAAATTCATCTTCTTCTCTGTTCTGACCTCTTGTGAAGCATGCAAAAATACTCCTATGTACTATGCTAGCTCCATGTGGGGACCACCCTTTGATACATGGATTTGTCTTTATTTGAGTTTGGCCACCTTTGTGGACTTAGCATATTAACCTAGTTCTTGATATGAGATGAGGGGACCACCTTTGCATTATACTTGGTTTTTATAATATTTGGCCACATGCTATATTATATACTTTCTGCCCCATAGTTGTCGGCATTGGCATTATTTGAAGGAAAATGGTTGGAAATACCTTTTATTTGATCATTTATATAATGATTTGGTTGGATTTTGTTTATTTTGAATTGATTATAGTTTAGACTTTGAAAGTCATGGCAATGATTTTTTGTTTGGTGACGTGGGCTGGCCCCTTCCCCATGGTGACTCACCCCTCCATACATTTTTTTGGTGGAAATTTGACCTGTGTTGAGTTAGCTTTGATATTGATGATGAAAATGGGTCATTGATCTCGTACCCATTTTGTTTATGCCATCGATTCTTGACATGCGGTTATGGTTTCGTATGCATTGAATCTTGGTTAGTGGGAGGCCAATCATGGTTATTCTTTGATCTCTGAGCATGATCTTTGGCTACTTGATCATTATACTTAGAAAATCTGAGCCATCGATTCTTGACCCTTGGTTAGGGTTAGGTTAAGCCAAAGTTGTGGTGGGTGAGTTAGGGTTAGGTTAACTCAAACTCATCCATTTTTCCCACTTCGCATCTAGTTTGTGGGCGAAGCCTTGGCAAAATTTTTGATGCCATTGTTAGATTTTGTTGAGCTCGGCTTTACTCTCAGACTGGTATTATGAATATTTCTTGCCTCTACATTTTTGTTTATTCTCTGTTGAGTTCGGTTGTGCCATTATGTGGTCTCAAGTGAGTTTTCTATAATGAGCCACCACTGCGTTTGGATTTGAGCTCTTAGTTACTCCTTCTCGAAGCTCTAAAAGTGTGAAGGATTTACACACTTGTGTTCATTATTTTCTCTTTTTGAGTTCTCACGCTGCAAGTTCCTCTTGAAAATATGCCATTGATGAGGCTTCAAATCTTGATTACTTGTAGTTTCTGGCTCCATTCTTGTGATCTCTTCATACCCATTTGGTTTCTGTGTTATTTTTTTTGGCTACAAGCACTTTTGTTTTCGAGTTGATTTGTGTAAATGGTGTTGAAGTCCGGTAAGTTCTTAATCCCCGAGCATGGTAATCGATTTTCGTTGTCACCTCTATTTTGGAATATTGATATTAATTTATTCCTCGCATAATCTCGTTTTGTGGCTTGACCTTGGTCGTATTTGAGTTAAAGTCATTTCGAACTTGGTCTTATTTTCTTTTGGTTTTTTTCATGGCCGACATCTTGGTTGTTTCAAGATCTATCTTGATGCAAGGATGGTAAGTATTTGACCTCCCGAGCATGATAGTTCTCTTATCATTTTTATTTTGACCTTGAAACACCGATAATTCACTTTTTCTTTGCATATTCTTTTTGTCTTCATGGTTCCTTGATGATTTTGAGTTGAAACTTCGTGTTGGTTTGTTCGATTCAAGTCATCTTAAGGAAGGTAAGTGTATTCTCAAGATTTTGTTAAGTCATAATATAGATCTTAAGCTCTATTTCATGTAAACTAAGTAATTGTTTATTGTAATGCCATTCTTTTTGTTTCGAGTTTGATTCGAGGAAAATGGTAGGCTCGGATTTGTCATTTTTGAGCTATGGTTTTTATTCCTACTCTCGAGCCATATGTTTGGGCATTTTAGGAGCCGAGTAAAATTGTCTCTGGTCTTAGAAACTCCAAAAATTCAACATTTATTACATTCTTTAATTCTAAAGATGATGTTTGTAACATACTCATAATGTTTTCTTGAATCCCTCATACTTATAGCTTTGTGAATACAAAATACAATTCCATTTCTGTTGGAACACAGTGGTTTGGTATTTACTTTGTTACATACGGCTTGTAAAAGGAAATTGTATTTATTTGAATACTCTAGTGACCATGATGAGATTCATAATTTTTTCTTGGCCTCTGAAACCGTAATATTTTCATTGTTATATTTCATATATGTTCATGTGTTGGCCATAAGTAGTTTTCTTCTTCTGTAGCGTATTTTGAATACGCCTTTCGTATTAGTTTCTTTATGTTGAATTGTTCAAGTTCATTTTGGGCTTCAATCTGTAGTGATGACTTATTGATTAGCGTATCTTCTACTTGAGAAGTTCCCTTCTATTTTGAAAAATGTTTATATTCATGGCTGCTATATCTTTATGGGGTTACACGTGTCTATGATTAAAATTTTGTTCTTAGTCAATCCTTGAGCCTTTTGTAAAAACCTGGATATTCTTGATTGTTCTTTACATTCCATCTATTGATGTGTTGATACCGGAAGCATTTGCTTGAGTTGAGTTCATAAAGACCTGTAGCTTAATCTGATCTTTGCTTGTATGACTACTATATGATGATCATTCATGCACTTTATGTTTTCTATAATTTACTTCAAACTGTTCTCGTATCTAATTTTAATGGCATCATGAGATAGCCCCTTTTATTCACCTGCAATGGCTTCTTCTCATGTTGTAGATGAGTACTAATTTTCTTGAATGAATGTACTTCATTGACATTGTAGTATTTTTGTGCTTTCATCGCTCCTTTATTTTGAAAACTGCAACTTAGAAAAGCTGAAATTTGTAAGATTATCTTGGAATTTCAATTCCCTTCAGCTGTTTAAGTTATAAAGAATTCTTTTCTACATTATATACTATATTTCCTTTCATTACAACTCTGATATGTATGCTGAAAAATCTGAAATGTTGATTTTATAAGGCGAAGCCCTGGCAATTTTTTTTTCAAAATCTTTTCTTTAATGCATTTTCAGAAATAGTAGTTATATATTCTGATCTAGGATTCAGAAAGTAACACTTTTCATGCTAAACTAAGCAACTAAGAACTAATAAAATGATAGTTGTTTCTCTTGATCATGTAATGTTTTTTTGCTTTCGTATCACTTATTTGATTTGCATAGTTCTTTTAAAGCATGTAGTAATTGAAACAACATGATGAAAAGTTGTAAATGTCCATTTTACATGGTGAAGCCCTGTCAAAATTTTCCCAAAATCTTCTCTCTCATCCTGTTTCAGTTGTAATCCCTTTTACTTTTAGCTTTAGCTTCTTGAAATCTAATTCTCCCTCTTCTTTGCAAACTAAAAAATGTACTTCTATCTTCCATTCTCTCTTCTAAGCTCTAACCTCTTCCATTTGTAGAATGTTTGCTAAACTTTGAGTTGCACTCTTCCTTCTTCTTAGCATGTACTTATGACTTATTTATTTCTCTCTTTGGCTGCAACCTATACCTACACACTTAGGAAAATAGTTAGGAAATATTTAGGCTTTTTTGGCCTCTCTTATGTCCATGTTTTCTTCTTTCTTTTACTTTCTTCTTTCTTAGTGAAAAAATCATACATGTAATTTTTCCTTCAAGTTAAATACATCTCTCGCTTAGGGGAATATTCATACACATGACGTAGGATAGTGTAGGAATATGGATTAACCCTGAGCTCTTTATTGATAATTTCCTTGTTTTTTCTTTTTAGGTACCATGCCTTAAGGATGAAAGGAGATGACAAGGAGATGCTCTCGACGATGAAGAATATACAAGGAAATGATGGGTTAACCCTCATACGCATTTGCTTTCTCCTTCATGCACGTGTATCTTTCTTTTCAATAGTTGTATTCTACTTTTCAGTTATATCCCACGACTTGTGTGGGAAACATTTACTCTCCTTGTGAATAAAGCATTGAATTCTGTAAATAATTTGTATATCTCTTTCTACATTTATACTTTCTTTATGGATTGTATAATTAACTAAATGACTCAAGAGCATAATTGAATGTCTTAATCATGAAGGAAAGAACATTACATAGATCTTGTAACATTCAGTAATGAACTCTGATTTTTTGTGAACTACACTTATGTTTGTTGTTCCAAAACTTTACACTTCACCTACTCTACAATTGGATGTCCTCATATAGAAAACACAACTTTCCTTTTGGGTTTGTGTTATTTTGCTGAGGATGGTCATGAAATTATAGACTATGTGATCTATTACATTTTGTAACAACACCCATAGTTGCAAATTTCATGTAATCTTTTAAATAACTTAGCAATAATGACATAATCTGATGTGATCTCCCCTAGCTTAGGTATACTTCACCAATGTTATCCATCGTAACAAAGTTTTGAGTTGCCCATTTTTACACAAGTGCAAAAATTGTCAACATTTTCGTGATCTGCGGTGAAAGTTGCCTACTAGCTTATATACCACTACCTTGCTCTTGTCCATTGGGCATGGAGTCCAAATAGGTAACAAAAATTTGCCTTTTCCATAAGGTCCAACCCTTCCAAAACAAAACTAAAACTAGGAAACATTTTGGTAAATCGGATCACGTGCACGAATGCACTTATTGAATTGAAAATGATGCAATGTGCAGAAACTACACTTATTGAAGGGAAATCCTACTCTACCAATCACTGTAAGATTTTCAATAATAGTGTTTGAGAAACATACAATTCACAGGAATGGGAAGTTCCTCTCCATTCAGCTTCAAAAGATAAAAATAATTGTGTTCCTTGCAAGTTGAAATCATGTAAGGACCACTCCAGAGTGTGTCAAACTTTGAGTGTCTTCCTAGCTTTGCACGATCAACGTCCCACTTTAACACAATATATCCTTCATTGAAGACTCGAATCTAGCTTTCTTGTCAAAAGTCTTCTTGATTTATTTCGATTCTTTTCCACATTTAAATGAGCTTGATCTCTCAGCTCTTGTAATTCCATTAAATCGTATAACGAACCCGTAATGGTTCATTCTCGATTAGCTCCATTTGATGTAGCAAATCTAATGTGGGTAACTCAAATTGAAATAGGAATTCTTGCTTCTTTTCCATACACAAGCTTGTATGATGAATTGCCAACTGATCTTGTAGGAGTCACTTTGTCATCTCAAAGTGCAGAATTCAACATCGATGCCAATATCTTTGATTATCCTTGAGTGTTCTTCCGATGATTCTTAATGATTCTTGTTAGTACTTTTAGCTAAGCCATTACCTTGTGGGTAATAATTAGATGAATAGCTTATATATATTCCATGTTTGAAATCTCAATCATTATCTTTGCACCAAGTAATGCTAAAGCATTATCTGATATGATAGTTGCTAGAACACCAAATTTGTAAACTAATCCTTCATAAAAGGATAGTATCAAAGCTTCATTAGAATCTTTCAAGGCTATTGCTTCAGTCCATCATGTAAAATAATTTGTAGCAGTTATGATCCACTTATGTCCTCAGAACGAAGGTGGGTTTATCATGCCAATAAAATCAAGACCCCACTGTATAAAAGGTTGATCAACTGAAATAGGTTGCAAAGGCAACAAAGCAAGACGTTCTTTTCCAACAAAGAAAACACATTTCTTACACTTTCTAATCCATTCAAAATAGTCTTTGAATACGCTAGGTCAATAGTAACCTGCTTTCATATTTTTTAAAACTCTAGTACATGAGCTAAGAAGTGACCTCCTACAGGTCCTTCATGGAATTCTGATAATATTTTCTAAATTTTATCATAATCAACACATCGTAGCAAGATCTCATTTATATCCCTTTTGAACAACACACCATCAATGAAAAGATAAGGAATAGCTTGTAATCTGAAATATCTTTTTTATTCTTATCAATACCTTCAGGATAGGTGTCATCTTTGTAAGTAGTTCACAAAATCATTCATCCACCTTGATTATTGGATCTCTCGAGCAAGTTCAGGTTGTTGATTTTCTAGTTGGATCATGATATTTGATTGCTGATACGTAATTTTAGCATGCTGTTTTGAATCTTTAGGTTCTATAGCTTGCTATTTTTCCATATCAACAATTATATGCTCACATAAACCTTTACCTCGAACCATCTTAGAAACTTGGATATCAACTTCATATTCCATAACCTTTGTTATCCAACCTACTCTTTTCTCATTTGATTCTTTGTTTAGAAGGAAAGCTTTCACACTTGGATGAGAAACAAGAACATGAATTTTATTGTTTGAAAGCATGTACTTAAAATTCTTTAGTCCTCTAACTAATGAAAGTAATTGTTCTTTAAGAAATGTGTACCTTGTTTTGTAATCATGAAAACTCTATCCAAAGAAAGAAATTGGCTGCTCAATATTTTCATCATTAACCTGAGTCAAAATAGCTGAGATTATTTCAGCTCTTGCAAGTGCATACATTGTAAAATCTTTATCAAAATTTGGGTTTGCAAGAGTAGGAGCCTGAGAGATAGCTAATTTTATTGCTTCAAAACCTTCCCTTCCTTCACTGGTCCAAGATAAAGTTTTCTCTTTCTTTAACATAGTTGTTAATGGTTTAACCAATGCTATAAAATCTAGAACAAATATTCTAACAAAGTTGATTTTTCCAAGAAAACTTTGTAATGCCTTCTTATGATGAGGCAATGATAGCTGTGATATAGCTTCGATTCTGAAAGGATCAATTGCTAAACCTTGCTTACAAACAATATGATTGAGTAATTTACCTTGATGTACTAAAAATATCAACTTCTTGGGATTCAAATATATTCCAAACTACCTGCATAGTTGAAAAGTCTACCTTAAATGCATTAGATGTTCTTCATAATCTTTTGAAAATACAGTCACATCATCTAAATAGACAAGGATGCATTTATTTAATAAGCTATGAAAAGCCATGTCCATTACACATTGAAACGTTGCACCAGCATTTGAAAGACCAAAAGGCATTCTTTTGTAAGCATAGGTACCCCACTTGGTGGTAAAAGTTGTTTTGTATCTATCTTCTTCTTAGACTAAAATCTGATTATAGCCATTGTAACCATCTAGAAGAGATAGTCTATCTAAACCTGAGACTGTTCTCAAAATCTAATCCATATTCGGAAGTGGGTAATGATCTTTTAATGAAGCTTTATTAAGATCTTTGAAATCTACACATAGTTTGATTTCACCGTTCTTCTTCCTAACAGGAACAAGATTGGCTACCCAACTTGAATGTTTAACTAGAAAGATAATACCTGATTCAATCAACTTGGATAACTCTTTCCTCATCAGAGGTTCTATTTTTGGATTTACATGCCTCTATTTCTATCTTACAGGCTTAGCATTTGGATGTAACTTGATAGTATGTTATGCTAAACTGGGATCAAACCCTTTCAAGTCTTGGTATTTCTAAGAAAAGACATCCTTAAACTCTTTGCAAAGATTAATAAATGACTTCTTTTCGGTTAAGGAACATACATTTCCAAGAAGTAAATTTTTCCTTTCGTCAATTGAAATCTCTTCATAGTTATCAACATGTGTTGACAACTTAGTTTTATCTTTTCTTAACTGATCATCAGTACTGAAGATTTCTTCCAATATGACCAGACCTTGAGGAAATATATTTGTCTTCAACTAAACAATCTAATCACCATATAAATGTTGTAACTTATTCTGATTAATTGTAGAGAATTCAGCTTCTTCCTGCAAAAACCTACAGATTTGATTGTCACTTTCAAAAACATGCCAATTTGATTCGTTATCAAGTATAGAAGGCCTAAAAATTAGCTTAATATGAGGCTAAATTTTGTTGTTTTCCATCTATTCCAGCACTTTGAAACTAGCACCAACTATTGCAAGTCTATCTACATGCTTGTTTTTAGCTCTGGGAATAGACTGAATATTAATAGCTTCAAAATCTTCCATTAAGTCTAAAACTCTATGTCTGTAAGACTTCATTAGTGGATTCTTACAAACATTGAATTTTTTTACTTGATTGATAACTAACTCAGAATCACCAAAGATTTGTAATGTGTTGATACCTCTCTTTCTAGCCCAAAGCAAGCCATGAATTAATGCTTCATATTTAGCTACATTACAAGTGCATATAAATTGGAGACTCAAAGCTGAGAAATACCTTTCATTTTTGGGGAAGTGAGCATCAAAATTGCTCCTTGTCCTTTCTTATTCTTAGCTCCATCAAAATGAAGCTTCCAAAACCCTTCTGCTAAGTTTTCTGTTTTATAAAACAAGGGAAGTGGTGTATTTTCTTCATTCATACAATACAGACTAAAAGATGTTCTTCAACTTCCTTAAAAGGATCATGGGCATGTTCTTAAACTATTTTTTCATCCATAAACTATTAGAGTAGGTATTTACCTTAGCTCATGTTCACCTAGGTACTTTATTTACCTTTATTGTATTTATCCTCACCCACTTATGTGTGTGGATATTTCTTTTATATTATTTAGATATTAGGAGATATTATCTAGTTGTTAGGTATAGTTTTTCCTTGATCTATGGTATTGACTAGTTCTTTCCTTAACCTATGGTATTGACTATATCCTTGATGTCTAGTTCTCTTCTAAATCTATGGTCTTGACTAGTTCTTTGATGACTAGTTATTTCTTTGATTTATGGCTTGATCTATGACCTTGACTGGTTCTTAGATTGTTATTCCTTGCCTATTTAAGCAAGGCCCATTCTCAATGTATTGCATTGAGTTCCATAATAATATATGATATTGTTTCTCATTTGTTTGCAAAGGTTTTATGTAAAGTCATTATGGTGAATTGGTTTCATCTTATTGATTTTGGTGTTTGATTAGCATCTATGTTCTTGGCTTGGTACGATCTAGTTATCATTCCTTTCATGGTATTATTTTTGTATTCATATATTGTTTTTTAGCCCTTGGTCATATGGTATGGTCATATGAGGGCTTAAAAATTGTGAATCCTACTAGTAGGTGCTTAACTTCAGCCCCCTTTAATTTTATTTGTGTGGTGAAGGCAACAACATTATACTTTGTTTTAGTGGCACCTAAAATAAATAACAAAGAAAAATATTAAAAAGCTTGTAACTTTTGATTGGTAACTCGGTTTTGAGTGTCATTTTTTGCAAAAGTGCTTATTTTTTCATGCTCTTTCCATTGGAGTTATTTATTTTGAGACTTGCACTATAATTATAAAGTGTCAAATATGGAGGAGTGTTGTAATCAATTGTGGACACAATTTTGGCTGAGCCCAATGTCCTAAATTTTTGGGAGTTACAGTTTGTACCTATCATGAAGTGTGTGGAATTTGAGAGGATATTGTAAAATTTGTGGCAGAAAATAGATCACTCAAGAAGTGAAATTCTCATTCACGATAAGGATACAATAATACACTCCCTTCATAACAAACTTGCTAACCTACAACATCACCATCATATTGTGGACAACCATATCCATGCTCCTAGTCCACTTGCAGTTGTTGCTCTTGTACTCACTGACATTGATCTGTTAGTCTTCGAGCCTGAACCTACTTTTGATGCTTTTAAACCTGTGAGGCTTGTTACTGCATGCTCTTCCACATCTGTGCCTATTATAGTACCACATGTTTTGTATCCTAATTCTACTCAGTTGCATGTATTTTTTTGAGAAGCATACCACTGCATTCCATTCTCGCATGCTCCGTTCTATGCGTCTCACTAGCGGAGTCATTGGCAAACATTCACAGGGTATTGTTTCCTCTATTCCACCTGTTAAGTGGAATTATTTTCATTACATTGGTTTTCGAGCAGATACTTCATTGGGATCACACATTGACAGAGCTCCTTTTTTTTTCACTCGAATCTTTACGAGGATCATGAGCAACACATGAGTTACGCACCTTCACTCAGCTTGAGAAACGTGAGATTTCAACTGTCAGACATGATCAACCTGACACACATTCTGATGTTCTTTTACCTGCACCCATTGTGCATTTTGTACCAAGTCATATACAGGCATCTTCTTCATCCATCTGTGTTACTTTGGGGTGGATATCTGATCACTTGTGGAGGTGACATAGGAATTCGTTGAGAGGAATCTCTACAGGTGTGGCTCCTCCACCATTCGGCCTCTTGCTCCACTTTCTATACCTTCGCATTATGATGCTTCTTGTTTTGAGTATTTTTCTTCAGCATGTGTAGTGTATCTCTCTTGTTTGTTGAGAGATTTGGTATCTGTATTTTCGACACTTTTGGCATGTTGACAGTGTCTCTTATGGGGAAGCTATTATGGTGGAGCCCAGTGTCGGCTTTTTCAAAGTGTTTGAGTAGTTGTTTTGACAACTCATATAGATTTGTAGCCTCACTCCACCCATTTAGTAGTATGGGAGGGTGTGGTGATGATTCGCTTCTTCAGGTTTTGTGTCCTTGCCTTGTTACCTTGGTTTTTCTTGGATCGTGACACTCTGGATTTTGTGTCCTTGCCTTGTTGCTTTGGTTATTATTCTTGGATCGTGGCACACCTATTTGTAGCACTTGATCAAATTATGTTTGGTGTTTTTTTACACTTTCAACATCACTCTATTGACAATCTCCTTGTATGGAGCTATTCTGGTGGAGCCTAGTGTCAATTGTTTTTGAGTTTTGTGATCGAGCAGTGGATTCAGACCACAGTGCACACCAAAATTATTCAACATTGTATGATTTTTTTGAGCCGAGCTTCTTGGGATGCCTTGGAGTGGGTCTTTACTCTCTTTACTTTGTTGTTACTAGTTTTAGGTACCTTGCGGTGTCCCTTTTTCCTAGTTATTGTACATGAGTACCTCATCAGGCCTAGTTTTCGGGACTCATACTGTGGACATGCCACATCTATTTTGGCCCCTAGATTCACTTAAGGGGGATGTTAGAGTAGGTATTTACCTTATCTCATGTTCACCTAGGTACTTTATTTTCCTTTATTGTATTCATCCTCACCCACTTATGTGTGTGGATATTTCTTTTATATTATTTAGATATTAGGAGATATTATCTAGTTGTTAGGTATAGTTCTTTCCTTGATCTATGGTATTGACTAGTTCTTTCCTTAACCTATGGTATTGACTATATCCTTGATGTTTAGTTCTCTCCTAAATCTATGGTCTTGACTAGTTCTTTGATGACTAGTTATTTCTTTGATTTATAGCTTGATCTACGACCTTGATTTGGTTCTTAGATTGTTATTCCTTTCCTATTTAAGCAAGGCCCATTCTCAATGTATTGCAATGAGTTCCATAATAATATATGATATTATTTCTAATTTGTTTGCAAAGGTTTTATGTAAAGTTATTCTAGCAAATTGCTTTCATCTTATTGATCGTGGTGTTTGATTAGGATCTGTGTTCTTGGCTTGGTATGATCTAGTTATCATTCCTTTCATAAACAAAGTTAGAAACACCATCTAATATCGAAACTTGAGCTACATCATCAAAATCGGGTTACTCTAAAGCCGAGTAATTAGCTACCTTGTGCATTTGGAGAATAAGGCTTAATATGGAATCGCCAATGGTTCTGAATTAATAGTAACCTTAGTTCCATAATGTGTAGTAAAAATAAGGACCAATCAGAAGAGATATAACCTCCTATTTTCACCTTTGTGAAAATCTCTAGATAAGAACAAGGAAAAGTATGAAGGTAGATCCACAATAATAACATCTTGTAGAATAGAAACATTTGGGCAAGCATGTAACATTACTTCCAAATTTTTTATTATACCAATTGTATTAGTCATAGTTCCATCAAGTTGTAAGACACTCCTTTCTGTAGGCTCATACTTCAAGCCTAATTTTTTTGCAATCACTTTTGGCATGACTGTGCTACTTGCACCACTATCCACCATGCAATTATGAACTAAATTTTCTCCAATAATCAGTGATAAATAAAATAGTGGTGGTTTCTTGATGTCAATGTGAGCATTCAAAACATTCGAACCATCCGCTTCACTTCCTTAATACGGTCTTGCTCAAAAGTTCCAAGGACCATGTCTATCTTATGAACTTCCTTTTCTATTGTATTTGAAGAAATCTGTAGCTTAGCTAGTTCATGAGAAAGTAAATCTTGTTCTCCAGGAATACTTAGAGCGTCCCACATTGAGGTGTTAACATTATGCTTTTTCATTACATCAACAATGTTAAAAGAAGCAATTGTCTTAGAGACAGAATCAACTGTCTTAGAGTAGGCTTTACTAAAAATTGATTCTACTTCAGCTGCCTTGGATATCTAAGGTATAAAAAGTCTTCTTGGATCAGGTTGTACTTGTCTTTGATGACTTTTATAAACTGGGACACTTGCTGATTTTTTTTGAACAACAGGTTCTTTAGTTGACTTTGGAGCTGTAGATGTTGTCTTATTAGTGACAATAGGTAGGATAGGCCTATTTTGTTACTTTTTAATTTTCAGTAGCCCTCCCTTGAGCCCTAGTAGTGACTGTAATGAAATCCTCCTCACTAAAACTAACTATATTATGTTCGGTGTGATTTTTAAACATGAATTTCGTGTTGCCCACCCTCCATTTGAGCTATAAACAATGTTTGATTGAGGTTGTGTAACAAGATTCAGATTCAAAAAATCATTTGGGCAAGTTGTAGCTAAATGAGGTTGATTGTAAGGCTAAAACCACTCCTCTATAGCCATATTAACTAGAACTAAAGCATTAGAGGAACTAGGAGCCTTTGGGTGGTGCCTTTCTTTGGTAAGGCTGCCTATAATTCTCATTCTATTGATAGGGCTGCCTGTTTTGTTGATTCTATTGGTAGGGATGATAAGGAGTCTGGTAGGGTCTGCTAGGTAATGCAATTTTGTTCTCAATTGAAGTCAACTTATTTCCCATAGTCTGCAAAGCTTTGAATACATCATCTGATGGAGCTACAACAATGGGCTCTATGATTGTAATAGGCTAAGGAATAGGCACTAAATCTACCAAAAATGGCATTGATGGCCTTGGCACCAATTTTCCATCTTGAATAAGACTATTTTCATCTTGGATAACAATATCATAAGCTGTTGGGAGTGTCTCTCCACCCATTGACTGAATCATAGTTGAGATATCACTATTTAATGCTCTAAGATAATAAAGGAAAGCATGATCACTTGAGGCAACACACTTGCTGGAATTCTCTCCAAGTTCGGAAAAACAAATATTGAAACTAGGCATAAATTCGTTGGGATCTCTTTTAATAGTGGGCAATTTTTCAAGGTGAGAGAGAAATGATCTAAATTATCCTAGAACTATTTCAGCAATTTTTCCTGAAAATATCCCAAGTTCCTATGCTTCCAATTTCTAGGTTTCTATACCATTGCAAGGCTTGCCCTTTAAAACATGCAGCTAAAATTCTTAGAGCTATGTCTTCATGAGTGATATTATGGACTGCACATAGGGCTGTAACATCTTTGATATGTTCAGCTGGTGTAACCTGATTTTCACCGTGAATGATGGCAAACTTTTCATGGCAGCATTGGGAATATCATGATAAACTGGAATTACTAATGGGTTGTCATTAGTAAAGGGCACAAAATTTCTAGGTGGTTGAAGGGCCATTGGAAAAACTAGGATATTGATAGAAAAATTGACACGTGGTGAAGGAATATTAGGAGGAGGGTTACCAAAACTAGGTCTATTATAAGGCAAAGTATTACCAACTCTTCTCCTTCTAGCAGAATTCAAAGGTAAAGAAACAAAATCAGAAGGAATTCCTCTTACCGATGATCTTGTAGTCACTTTAGGCATTCAACATGCTACATTACTAGTCCGAATTCAGCTTTAGGGAGTTGCGAAAAGATCATTAAATCTTTAGAATAAATTAGCTACAATTTACTCCCGAAAGTGACTTTTAAGTTGCTATAAATTTGTTATAGATCTGTTGTAGGTTTGAAACTTGCATACAGATCTAATTCATCATCCCAATGGGCATGCCAAAAACTATTATCTCTCAAAAGTGTACCTTGTAGAGAGATGGTTGCAGGTTTTCTAAGCTTGCACAAATGATCTCTCTTTTCGTAGATACAATGGAAACACCTTAGGTCTCAGTGGGTATACCTATTTTGAGGTGAGTCTCCAATATCAAATTTGGTTCCTTATTGGTGTATCATAAAATACTTTTTGGGATTTTGAGAGTAAAATATGACTAAAAAATATTAAAACTAAAGTGATACACCAAAATTGTGTGAGGGCTTTGACTGAGTATATGCACAACTGATTTGAGAAGGATTCTTGATGCACAAACCAATAGTTTTTCTGTAGAATATCTAAGGGTAAAACACTTGATCTTGACCGAGGGAAAATCACAACAAGATTTAATAAGTTAACATGCACAAAAAATTAAGCAGAAAGGATTGAAATTTGCAGCAGGGTAAGGTGGTTGATCAGGGAATTTGCATTCACAAGATTAATATAACATACACAAGACTGCAAAATAACTTGGAAAGGTAGAAAACACTTCACACTTAGAGGGAAAAACTGGCAAAATTTGCTTCAGTACTCATATATCCAAAAGTCCTCTAAGAATAATCCTTGTTCTTTGCAAAGGCACACAATATATAGAAAAATAAACTTCAGCCCCCTTCTTAAAAATAGCCTAAGGCTTGTACTTGCCCATGCATCCTAATTTTATCCTTTATTTAATAATAAATAAAGAGATAAACTAATATAGACTAAAGCATGTAGTTAAAAATAGGCATTAATAGCCTTGTTTACAATGCAAGTAAAACTAAAGTTGGTTATTCTATTTTTAAGAAAATAAAGGGTGAATAATTTACTAATAATAAACCTTGTTTGTTAGGCAAGTCTCCTTCTTTGAGCATGCAAATTGCGTCTTCTCTCTATTCGACCTCTTGTGAAGCATGCAAAAATACTCCTATGTATTATGCTAGCTCCATGTGGGGACCACCCTTTGATACATGGATTAGTCTTTATCCGAGTTTGGCCACCTTTGTGGACTTAGCATATTAACATAGTTCTTGATATGAGATGAGGGGACCACCTTTGCATTATACTTGGTTTTTATAATATTCGGCCACGTCTTTATAGTATATACTCTATGTACCATAGTTTTGGCCTTGGCATTATTTGAACGGGAAAAGGTGGAAATACCTTTTATTTGATCATTTATATAATGATTTGGTCGGATTTTGTTTATTTTGAATCGATTAGAGTTTAGACTTGAAATTCATGGCAATGATTATTTTTTGGTGATGTGGGATCTCCCTTCCCCACGGTGACTCACCCCTCCATACGTTTTATCGATGGCAATTTCACTTGTGTTGAGTTAGCTTTGATATTGATGATGAAAATGGGTCATTGATCTCTGTACTGTGTTTTTGATGTCGTCGATTCTTAACATGTGATTAAGGTTTCTTTATGCATTGAATTTTTGTTGGTGGGAGGCCAACCGTGGTTATTCTTTGATCTCTCGAGCATGATCTTTGGCCACTTAATGATTGTACTTAATGAATCTAAGCCATCGATTCTTGACCCTTGGTTAGGGTTAGGTTAAGCCAAAGTTTTGGTGGGTGAGTTAAAACACTCAAACTCATCCATTTTTCCCACTTCGCATCTGGTTTGTGGGTGAAGCCCTAAAAAAATTTGACACCATTGTTGGAATTCTGTTGAGCTTGTCTTTACTCTCGATCGCTATTATGAATACTTCTTGTCTCTGAATTTTGTGTTTATTCTCTATTGAGTTTGGCTACGCCATTATGTGGTCTCAAAATATTTTTGTAACATATCCGCCACCGTGTGGATTTGGGCTCTTGGTTACTCCTTCTCTGAAGCTCTAAAAGTGTGAAAGATTTGCACACTTGTGTTTATTCTCTACGATATTTTCTAAGTTCTGTTGTAAGCTCCTCTTGAAGATCCACCATTGACGAGGCTTTGAGCTTGATTACTTGTAGGTTATGGCTCTATTATTTTGATCTCTTCCTACTCATTTGGTTTTTGTTTTATTTCTTTTGGCTGCGAGTGCTTTTGTTTTTGAGTTAAGCTGTGCAAATGGTGTTGAAATCGTAAGTTCTTGATCCTCGAGCATGGTAATCAAATTTTTTGTCACCTCTATTTTGGAATATTGATATTCATTTATTCCTCACATGCTTTGGTTTTGTGGCTCAGCCTTGGTAATCTTCAAGTTGAAGTCATTTCTGAGCTTGGTCTTCTTTTCTTTCTGGTTTTTTTCATGGCTGACATCTTGGTTGTTTTGAGCTATGTCCTGATGCAAGGATGGTAAGTATTTGACCTTTGAGCATGATAGTTGTCTTTTCATTTGTTATTTTGACCTCGAAACACTAATAATTAATTTTTTCTTTGCATTTTTTTTGTCTTCGTGGTTCCTTGATGATTTCAAGTTGAAACCCGTGTTGGGTTGCTCTAATTCTAAAGACATCTTAAGGAAGGTAACTGTATTCTCAAGCTTTTGTTCAGCCATAATATAGATCTCAAGCTCTATTTCATGCAAACTAAGTTTTTTTATCATATCGCCATTCTTCTCTGTTTTGAGCTTGATTATGGGGAAAATGGTAGGGTCAACTTTGTCATTTTTGAGCTGTGGTTTTGATTCCCTACTCCGAGCCATAAGTTTGTTAATTGTAGGAGTGACTATAACTATCTCTGGTCTTAGAAACTCCAAAACTTCAACATTTATTACATTCTTTAATTCTGAAGATGATGCCTATAACATACTCATAATGTTTAGTTGAATCCTTGATACTTATAGCCTTTGAATATTAAATACAATTCCATTTCTATTGGAACACCATGGTCCTTGGTATTTATTGCTACATCGGCTTGTAAAAGGAAATTGTATTTATTTGAATACTCTAGTGACTGTGATGAGCTTCATAATTTTTCCTTGGCCTCTAAAACCCTAATGTTTTCCTTTGTTATATTTCATATATGTTTCATCTGTTGGCCATAATTAGTTTTCTTCTTCGTAGCATATTTTGAATCGCCTTTTCGTATTAGTTTCTTTATGTTGAATCATTCAAGTTCATTTCGGGCTTCAATCTGTAGTCATGACTTATAAATTAGCATATCTTCTACTTGAGGAGTTCCCTTATATTCTGAAAAATGATTATATTTGTGGTTGTTATATCTTCATGGGGTTACACGTGTCTTTGATTAAAATTTTGTTCTTGGTCAATCCTTGAGCCTTTTGTAAAACCCTGGATATTCTTGACTATTCTTTGCATTCCATCTATTGATGTGTTGACACTGGAAGAATTTTCTTGAGTTGAGTTCATGAAGACCTGTAGCTTAATCTGATATTTTTTGTATGACTACTATATGATGATCATTCATGCACTTTGTGTTTTCTGTAGCTTACTTCAAACTATTCCTGTATCTACTTTTAATGGCATCATGAGATAGCTCCTTTTATTCACCTGTAATGGCTTCTGCTCATGTTGTAGATGAGTACTACCTTGCTTGAATGAATGTACTTCATTGACATTGTAGTATTTCGTGCTCTCATATCTGCTTTATTTTGAAAACTGCAACTTAGAAAAGCTGAAATTTGTAAGATTATCTTGGAATTTCAATTCCCTTCAGCTGTTTAAGTTATAAAGAACTCTTTTCTACATTATATACTATATTTCCTTTCATTACAGCTCTGATATGTATGCTAAAAAATCTGAAATGTTGATTTTATAAGGTGAAGCCCTGGCAAATTTTTTTCAGAATCTTTTCTTTAATGCATTTTTAGAAATAGTAGTTATATATTTTGATCTAGGATACAGAAAGTAACACTTTTCATGTTGAACTGATATAACAATTGAGAATTGAAAACATGATAGTTGTTTCTCTTGATCATGTAATGTTTTTTTGCTTTCTGTATCACTTATTTGATTTACATAGTTCTCTTAAAGCATGTAGTAATTGAAACAACATGATGACAAGTCATAAATGTCCATTTTACATGGCGAAGCCCTGTCAAAATTTTCCCAAAATCTTCTCTCTCATCCTGTTTTCAGCTGTAATCCCTTTTACTTTTAGCTTCAGCTTCTTGAAATTTGATTCTCCCTCTTCTTTGCAAATTGAAAAATATACTTTTATCTTCCATTCTCTCTTATGAGCTCTAACCTCTTCCATTTGCAGCATGTTTGCTAAACTTTGACTTGCACTCTTCCTTCTTCTTAGCATGTACTTATGACTTATTTATTTCTCTCTTTGGCTATAACCTGTACCTGCACACTTAGAAAAATAGTTAGGAAATATTTAGGCTTTTTGGCCTCTCTTATGTCCATGTTTTCTTCTTTCTTTTGCTTTCTTCTTTCTGAGTGAAAAATTATACATGTAGTTTTCCTTCAAGTAGAATACATCTCCTTCTTAGGGGAAGATTCATATGCACAAAATAGGATAGTGTAGGAATATGGATTAACCTTGAGCTCTTTATTGATGATTTCCTTTTTTTTTCTTTTTAGGTACCATGCCTTAAGGATGAAAGGTGCTGGCAAGGAGATTCTCTACGGGACAAAGAGTATACAAGGCAATGATGGGTTAACCCTCATACTCCTTTTCTTTCTCCTTCATGCATGTGTATCTTTCTTTTCAATAGTTGTATTTTACTTTTCAGTTACATCCCATGGCTTGTGTGGGAAACATTTGACTCTCCTTGTGAATAAAGCATTGAATTTTGTAAATGAGTTGTATATCTCTTTCTACATTTCTACTTTATGTATGGATGTTATAATTAACTAAATGACTCAAGAACATAATTGAATGTCTTAATCATGAAGGAAAGAACATTAAATAGAACTTGTAACATTTAGTAATGAACTCGATTTTTGTGATCTATACTTATGTTTGTTGTTCCAAAACTTTACACTTCACCTACTCTACAATTAGATGTCCTCATCAAGACAACACAACTATCCTTCGAGGCATGTGTTCTTTTGCTAAGGATGGTCATGAAATTGCAAACAATGTGATGCATTGCGTTTTTAACAAACACACGTAGTTCTGATTTCATATAATCTTTTAAATAAATCAACAATAATGACATAATCTGATGTGATATCACCTAGCTTAGGTATACTTCACCAATGCTACCCATCGTAACGAAGTTTCAAGTTGCCCATTTTTTCACAAGTGTAAAAATTATAAAAAGCATACCTATAAAATCCTTTGCATTTGATGTTCTAGTATTGAATTTTCTTCATCTTTGTAGAGGTTTTTCTTGATCCACATTTTTTTCTCCAACTATATGTTGGAAACAATGAGAAAAATTTGTTGTGAATCCACCATGGCCCGTTGTTTCCAGAGATTCGACTATTTAACTTTGAATTATATCCGTGTGAACCTCCATCTGGGTATCTCCTTCCTGAGGGGGCTTCAACATTTCTATTATATTGAGTTTTCTTATCCCCATTATTTCTACCTGATCTATATGGGTCTCCATCTAGGTGTAACCTTGGCACCATTAAAAAGGTTACCAAATTATAATTTTCATGTTTTGAGTATATTCATGTTCTGAAGTTCTGTTTTTCTATTTCAGTTGAAACTTGAGGGTTTGAAATATTTTCACAAGTTGAACCCAACCTAGTACTACTTGTAACAAGTAATATTATATGTCATTTATTCCTCAGAACTTATCCTCAAACCTATATTAATTGTGGAAACCTGTAGCAAGCTGAAATTTGGCATATAAATAAAGAAAATGAATCTCCAATAACATTCCATTTATGCATACTATTATGAACTCTATAATATACTTTAGAGTGATGAATTTGGAAACCATCTTCAAGATTTGTATTACTTTTCATGTTGCAGATCTATATAGTTGTGTGCTTCAATTTATATGATTCCTTGAGTTATAGTATGGTGATATTCCCATATGTTTGTTATGAAGGATTTTGTACTCTTCTTGTAAGTTGTATTCACTATAACCTATGATCTGCTTCTACTCCTTTGAGTTAGTTATCCTGGTTTTGATAAAATATGTACCTAATAATGGCTTGCCTTGGAACTCTGTATTGGGTGATGGATCTGTATCACTTCCTCTAGCTAGTAATTTCAGTCCATTTATTGCAATTGTGTAACACAACTTCCATTGAACAAATGATTCTTGTGAAAAGTAATGATCCACTAAAAATTGTAAAACTTCATCTCTTTTTCTTGAAAAGATACACATTGGTTGAATTTTCACCTTTATCCTTTAGCATGATTGTACTTTATGTACTTGAAATTTTAGCTAGATGACAATAGATGTATATTATTTTTGTACTATTTGTAATTTCAGGTATGCTTGTTGAGAAAGTCCATTTGTTTGATTTTTTCATGCTTTCTAAAGGACATTCTACTTATCAATTCCTTTTATACTTGATCTATTGATTATCATGACTGAATTCATTGATATGCACTATGTGATTATTTTGTACTTTAATCATCTATTTGATCCCATCTGCCATATTTTCGAAAATGGAATTCTTCTATGCATTTTATCGTACTTGTTTCTACTCCATCTGTACTATGATATGTTCTTCCTGATTCTGTCCTTTATGTATCTTGTATGTGCTTTCCTTAAAAGATTTAGTTATGTGAAACTATAAACACATGGATATAGATCAAACCCAGAGCTCTAACAATATATACTATATGTTCGCAAGTACCTATTCTTTGGGGCTGGAGATGAGGATGAAGCAATGCGCAAATGAAACAAAGCTAGAAGCACAAGAGAACCAAACAAAAAGGAAAAGATGGGTTTTTCCTCTCTCCATTTTCTTGTAGTTTTAAGTACATGCATCTTTTATTTCTAGTACATACAAGTTACATCCCACGGCTTGTGTGGGTTCACTGTATTTTTATTCCATATGAATAAATGAACTATTTTCATGTAATGAGATGTATATCTTTATTTTTTGTACTTCCTTTCATTTGAATGGATAATAATGAACTTGCACAACTCAACACACTTATGTATGGAAATAAATAAAATTCAAATGTACCTTTAGACTTTCAAGGATGACTGAAATTTATTCCGCACTCTGTCCTTAGCTTCGAACTTCATGTCTGATACATGCTTCCCTTCATGCCTTCATCAGGGCCTTACAATGGTTGTTTACACTTTGTTGCCTTGATTATGGTTAAGGTTTCAAATGGAATGGCTGCATCTATGAGGTATGGCATTCTTTAACTATACCCAAGTTGTAGTTTTGATCCCAAATGACTTCCAACTGTCTAAAACCAAACAATTAAAAATTGTATTTTATTCTGAGGTGGTTGTTCCAAACATAGTGACCTATGACTCGATCATTCGAGAAATTTAAATTTTTGAGTTGACCCTTTTCGCAAAGGGTTTGAAAAATTTCAACAATTCAGGAGATCCTATGGGGAAAGCTACTTGCTAGCTTGTAGGCTAGTGCCTTACTCTTGTTCATTGGGCATGGAGTCACATGTATACAACCAAAAGTGGAAAGGATTTGGTGAACCAGATCATATGCACAAGAGCACTTATTGAATTGAAAATTGTAATGTGTATGAAATGCACTTATTGAAAGGGAAATACTAATCTACCCTATTCTAACTAGCTCCAAATCAAAGATAAATAAAACTTGAGACAAGCAAAGTGACAAATAACTTCCTTTTCTCCAAAACTAAGATGATGAATTTAGCTTGTAAAACAAGCATAGCATGAGAACTAAAAATGAGATGTGTACCTTGAATTTGTTCCAAAACTTAGCCCAAAACATAAAGAATATTTCTAATTGATCTGCAAACTATTCTGAAGGGATTTGGAACTAATTGTTGAGTATCGATGCATTCTCGGGTTACGATACGATCATGAATTTTGTCATTTCCGTGGCATGTTGTGAACTAGCGAGATACTTTGAATAGGACATGGCCTCCAAACATCTAAAAATCTAATCTTCTTGTCTTGTACTGAAAAATGAACCTTATTTTTGATCATGGGTTCTTTCTGAAGTTGTTTTGAAGGTTGTTCTAAGAACTGATCTACCTCTATAAACTATTGTATATTCTTTGTGACAATCTGGAACTGATATGAAAAGTAATCAGCTTCTTCAATCTATTGTACTTCATCAATCATAACATCGTGAAGATGATGAGATGGTTGTTCTACTTCCTTAAACTGTTTGAAAATATTTTCAGGATCTTCAAACTGTTGTTCATCCTCTTCAATCTGCTGATCCACTACTACCAAGACTAACATTTTGAAGCACTTTCAAATTATTCCATTTTATCCCTTCTTACAATGTTCTCTTGAACATTTCATTTCCTCCTCAATCAAAAATTGTTGCTCCTGAATACTTGCAGTACCATTTAATAGTCCTTGTGAAACACTGCAAGTCCCTAATAACGCAACTATCTCCATGCATGCAACACAATGAGGGTCTTCACACTCAACTATTTGATCATGATCATTCTGAAACTGATCTGTTTCCTTTTGGTCATTAACCATGGAAATTGATAAGCGACAACCAGTGTTTGTCCCTTAGATCAACTAATTTATCTTTGGAAATGATTTGAAAATTTCCTTCAGGTTCTACCAACTGGGATGAATTAACAATTTATAGGAGTATGGTGCTTTCATGCACGCTATTCTTGGAACAAAAGGAGTGTTTATCATCCTGTTGGTACCTAAATTTATTCTCTTCCAAAGTCTGAGCAACACCACAGGTTTGTTAGGTAGCTTAGAGACAAATAGATCATGATGAGTCATTTTGTAGCAGGATAGGATCTAACGGCCCTTAGTCACTCGGATGTGGAGAAATTGATAGTACCCTCAAGAGGATTTGACCTATCCTCACTATTTTAGGTTGTGCATTTCAACCAAGGTAGAAGAACCTATTTAGTAACCTCTATTTATTAAATAACAATGACAATTCCTTCTTTTGCTCAAATTTTATAGAGACGACCTTGATAAAATATGATCAACACTCCATATCTCACTCTCACGAGTTATCACTTCAAGATCATGGAGATATTTTCACAACAAGGTGTTAGTTGGATATTTTTCAAGACAAAATATGAGGTTCAAACATAGTGCATGGGATAAAATCCCTCCTCAAAGATAGAGTGAGGTTATCTGTTTAGTACTAATCTAAAACACAACAGAAATGATATGTACAGTATTCACACTAATCTAACCATTGGGGTTGGGATAGAATCCCAGAATCCATATCCACAGTAGATGGAAATATTGCTACTTTTGAAGTAAAGTGGATTGAAAGAATACACAATGGAAAGGAAATGACAGAAACGTATTTTCTTTCAAGCAAACACAGATCACGAAATAATCATACATGTTCTAGATAACAAATGTAATGTAGTGTTTGAAATGCTCGAAATGATTGAGAATACTAAACAGAGAATAGCTTAAGATCATGAACATAAGAACAATATCTTAAGATGGATGAATCTCACAACACAAAGTTTGCAAAAATAACATCGATTTCTATTCCTTGAATGATTGAAAGAAAACACAAATTTCTTCTTCTTCACAATAGCTCTTAATATTCCAAAAACCTCCACCCCTTGGAATGCATAAGCATCCCTTATTTATAATAAAAGAGTAGAGAGAAAATAGGATAAACCTTAGGAAATAGTATTTAACAAGATTTCTATTTTTCTTGACTCTCGCACGAGAGACCAAGTCAAAATTTGCTTCCTACATGACAAAATAGAAATGAAAGCTTCGATCAATTGGTCACCTAATTCTCTCAACTTGGTGCAAGCTTCGTTGAGAATATTTATTCTAAACCTGATGGCTTTGGTCAGCTAGAAATGTTTATCTACATGTGGGATGATGCCCTCTTCGACCAAGATGCGGGATGGAATTTGTTTTAGCATTTGGAGAGCTTCGAAAGTCAACTCCAGGTTCCCGATTTCTAAAGAAAACTCATCATCCATTTTTTCTCCATCTTTTCTTATATCCTCCAAAGATTGGTAGACTTCCCAGTATCTTGGATTACTTCTTTTCCCTGCTGGAGCAGCCTTTGGATCCATTCATCGACCACTCTCCCCTTTTCGTTAATCCTTTCAATCATGGGTACCGATGAGAAATCAAACCTGATAGGAGTAGAGGATGATGGTATTGACTCGGGAGGCTTTGAGAGCTTAAGTAATACTTCAGTCAACTGCTCCACTTTCTCTTTAAGCTCATCCCTACTTTCCTTTGTTTCCTTTAACTTCTGACATAGCATATTCATATCATCTCGTGCATCTTGTTGTGCTCCTTCTACTGTCACCTTTCCTAGATCAACCTTGGTTATCTGATAGTCAGAGGCCACTATGTCCTCTTTGGTCTTGTTAGTTGTAGGAGTGGTGATCTCTACAAACTTGTGTCCTGAAGCATCTACTAAAACCCTTGAAATTGTTTTGGGTTTCTTGGCTGATTTAGGAGTAGAAGTCTTGAGTGAGCTGAAATTGAAGGCCAGTATGGGAACTACCACCTTCCTTTTCCTCGAAGTTTGCTCAAGTAACCATTGAGCCATGCCAGAGGAAGTTGCTATTGTTGTAGGGGTTTGGGTTGCACTTGCAGGTGGAGTGGGAATAGTCACAAGTGTGGTAGTGGATTCAGTGAAAAGAGGTGTAGAAGGAGGAGGCATATCTATGATTGCCTTGGTTCTAGCAGAGAGAGGTGAGAGTCCGGAGAAAATGCTGCCCATGGCTGATGAAGAAGATGGAGAAAGAGGAGGTGGAAGTGGTTGTGAAGAAGGAGGTGTGACTCCTAAAGCCAAATCCTATGAAGTGAGTGATAAAATTACATAAATCAGAAAATGGTGAAATTATAGGTTGACTCACCTCTACCTCCAAAGAGATTTCCCCAATTTCTAGTGGTGTTGGTGATTCTAGTACATTCACCATTTCAATTAGAGTGACAATTGAAGGGGTTTCTTGTTCTCCTCCCTTCTTGACAAATTTGACCTTTATAGGCCTCTTAGAAGAGCTCTTTTCCTTTTCCTTTTTGGAGGGTTCCACTTCCAAATCAATCAACTTTGAGAAACTTTCTTCCTTGTAACTTGTTCCCCAAGGGGTGAACCATGACTTTTTGCATGCGAGAATTGGAGTTGATCTATCTGCAATAGAATCCTTTTCACGGATAGACCAATCAATAGCTGGGAAAACATATTGGTCCTCATTTAGTCTATCATATGAAGGATCTAGAACACTTTCATTATTGCCAGTACCTTATGGGATGTAAGCGAGCTTGAGTGTCTAAATTTCTTCAAGTTTATAATCTGCTTTATGATGCTTTTCACATACAATGACTTCATCATGAGGATTAACCCGGATGTCTTCTATACTAGGCACGTGAAATTACATGGTTCTATATGATTTAAGAACTCCTCGAAAGTCAATCCCATCTTTGGGCTTCATGTGATTCTTTAACTTGTATTGAAGCTCGTGAACTACGTTCTTGGATTTTACCACCGTTGAGTAAGTATACCTTCCAATATAAATTGGGAAGGATACGGCGGCCTTGTCCTTACTCTGTTAGAACTTGTGAAAATCCAATAATTTCTTGATCAACTCCATCAGGACCAGCTTGTCTCCTAGATATCTAGGTAATCGGAAGGGATCACCCGGGTACATGACCACTCAAATATACACAATCTTCTTGAATTGTAAGAATACACAACCCAACTTTGAAACTTCAGCCCATGCCTCATCGAGACTCTTGTTTTCCTCGGTTCGGGGTTCATCTTACAGATGTTCTCGTAAAAGAAGGCATCATTTAATGTTCTGAATTGGTCCTCAGACCCCTTCATTATTAGCTGAGGAAAATGTTGATATATGTGTTCAGCTGCCTTATTCCCTTTTGTGTCCAATCCGGGATAGTTCCTCATACCTGCTCTTTGCATAGGTGACTTATGAGGACATATAAAAATTCCTCGTAGACAAGATCTGTTTTCATCGAGAGTCTACCTTGTCACTGATAAGACTACCCCAATCAATCCCCTGTTGATTCTTCTTAATGATGACCATGAATTGGTACATCCATCCTTGGAAAACATTTGACTCAGGGAATCCAAAAACCCGACTTAGCAGAGTAATGATATCATTGATCTCTTGAATGAAATCACTTCTAGGAATAAGTCTTGAAAACCTGGAAATAGTTGGCTTGGCTTTGATCAGAAACTTCTTATTCACATGTTTAATATAGTCTTCCTGATCTTTGTCCCAAGCTTTCTAGGCTGACTTGAGATCTACGTCCCCATACTCCTCAAAGTTAGGCAGTTTGAGAAGGTCATCGAAGTAACCTCCATCTAACTTGACTATGACTTCTCCCGCTTGATTTCTCATTGAACAAGAGGTAGAGTCATAATTTGAAGCACATGCCAAGATGAACTCGGGGCACTAAGTAGACATGGGGAATCTTGCTGCAAGAGGGAGACCACTGCCAACTATTGACTTCATCCAGGAGGTTTGGGAAGAACTCTTGACTCTATTCCAAAAGTCTTCCATGTCTACATTTCGAGTTCTGTATCCCGGATGTCATAATTATAATCAATGTAGGAAGCAGACTCTACCTTCCTAAATTTATATTTCATCTTCCCTGATTTATCTACTTTATCCTATGATGAACCAAGATCGACATGAGGATTCTTGGAGGAAAAATGCCTTGAAAAACTCTGGTTCAAACACTTCGGGCTTGAAAACTTGTTGAATAACCACACAGACCCACCACACTACCCGGGTTTGAGGACTTGCAAAGCACCTGCTGGAACCGACACACTAGAGAGAATGTGTCGAGGTTAGGTCTTGTTGGACACTCTACAAACCCCGAAAGTTAGCCATGTATGTCAGAAAACTGAGGATGTCAGACACTTGATGAAACCCGAAACACTACAAAAATCCAAGGATGTCAGACATTTGATGAAACACGAAACACTACAAAAAAATGAGAATGTCGGACACTTGATGAAACCTAAAACACTGTAGAAAATTTAGGATGTCGAACACACCATTAGACCCAACACATTGGAAGTCAGATTCAAGGAGAAGTTAGATGCTTGGAACTTTGGAAGACCCGACACAATGTGGGAAGTGGGAGATGTAAAACACCCTATAAAACCTGAAAATAAGGGATCAGGTTTTTGAGATGTCCAGACATGAATTTTTCCCGCCATCTCAACAGTTCAAAATTTTGTCTTCTTCTTCTCTTCTTTTTAAAATTCAAAAGGCATATTCTCAGGAATATAATAAACAAACACCCTAAGGGTGAACCTTTAAACAATGATTTCTACTAGAATATCACTCAAAAAGAAGAAGAAAAAAGAAACCCAAAAACCCTAAACCTAAAAAGAAAAATGGGAAAGAAGGAAGAAATGCAAAGGACATCACAAAAATATTTTTAACAAACTTCACCAGTAAAATACAAAGTAAATACCTTCAAGAAATTTGAAAATTAATTAAGAATGGATCACGTGAGTGAGCATGAGACCAAATCGGAGTTCGGAGGTGAGAGAGCACACAGGAGAAAAATCCACGCAATCAAAAGCACAAAAGGTAAAAATGACATGTAAATCTAGCTATTTATAAAGACCCTACATTTATTACATCTCACCTAACACATGTGCCAATTACCCTACTACTCGGCATTAATGCCATGTCATCATGTTCAGATTGTCTACAAACCTGACACACACTATGGGATATGTCGGGATGTTTGAAGGTTCTGAGACCGAAACACTGTGGGATATGTCGAGATGTTTGAAGGTTTTGCAAACCCGACATAAGGAGTCGGATCAGGTTTGGGTTTGGAATACATGTGACATGAAACATGTTTTGAAACACGAAAACTTGAAATACTCTTCAAACGGGTACTTTTAGTCAATTTTTTCAAAAATTTCTATGGTTATCCTCATTTTAGTGGAATCACTAAAATGGGATAATGATTGGCTCGATTGGGGAATTTCTTTGTAATGACAAAGGAAGAGAACTTAGAATTTATGGTTTATTCATTGGGCTCTTGAGTCAGAAGAAAGAAGAACTAAAAACAAAGAAAGAAAGAAAGAAAACTAAAGAAAAAATATGACAAGAAATAAATTATGTACAATGCAAGAGAGCATCTTGAATTGCGATGAAACAGTTTTAGATGTTGACCACCGAAAGGTAAAGGGAGAAACTCTCCATCCAAGTATGATAGAAAAAGTTATTTTCACCATTGGTGATGAATCTTGAAAGGTCCTTTCCACAAAGAATCAAACTTTCCATGCATTCCTTTTTGCTCCCTTATCTTATCCCAAAGAAGTACAAGATCTCTAATTTGAAACTTGTGTTGCTTTGATTTTTTATCAAATATCTTCTTTACATTTATCTAATGATCTATAATGTGATCAACCACCTTGCTTTGTTCTTCTTCTAGATGGACTAGGTACATCACCCTTTTCTTAATAGATTTTTAAAAGTCTCATCTTCAACTACTTTGGCCAACCTAAGCAAGGTGAGTTCCACGAAATGGGAATTTCAGCATCAAATCCATATAGCACTTGGAAAGGGGACATTCTAATAGCTCGCTTTGGGGTAATACGATCTACCCATAACGCATCATACAATACTTTGTGTTATGTCCTCTGGTTTTCATCCACTAGATTTCTAATTATGGTAACCGAGGTTCTTGTTGCGGGATTCAACCTAACCATTACCTTGAGGATAATAGTCAAATGAGTGAGCTAGGATGATCCTGAATCCATAACAAAAACTTTTCAGCTCGTGTGATGAGAAATTAGAGGCGTTATAATCTAAAATATTTTGAGGCACACCTTGAATCGACAATTATATTTTCTTTAAGGAATTTGCATATGGCTTCTAAGGTTACTCGCTTGATTGGGCATGACTTCCACCCACTTAGTGAAATAGTCTATAGCGGTGAGCATGTAATTGTGTCCGAACTAGACGTAGGATTCAACATTCCAATGAAATCAATTCCCCTTTGGCGAAAAACGTTCTTTAATCAAGACGGGAATTAGGGGAAGAGCTGCTAGCTTAGGGCGACCAATGAAATATTGACAAGCTTCACACTTGGATACCCATCTAGCTAAATCTTAAAAGAGAGTAGGCCAATAGTGCCAGTGCAGTAAGATCTTATAAGTTGTCACGGAAGATGAGAAATGTCCTTCACATGCTAGAATATGGAAGGACTCTAGTAACTTCACATACCATGACTTATCAACACAGTGCAGGAATACACCATCAATACCTTTCTTGTATATTCCATTATCCCATAGAATGTATCTTAAAGATCTTAACTTAACTATCCTCTCCTCCTTTTGGGTTAAATACGGGGGGTTTTCCATAAGTCGAAAGAAAGCAATATCTGTATACCATTCATCGAGTTATGTTCACGAAAAGCACCATGGGAACTCGAAGAGGTATCTTTGGTTTTTTCACATTTTGTCTCGAATTATTATGCGGAATCAATTGGCACAAGCCCCTTCCTCATACCAACTTGGTAGGTCTGATGTCCAAGTCACACCCTTGAACTTTAGCTATCCAATTACCCCGTTGACTACCCATCTCTTGTTGAGTCAAAATGGATTTAAGCGTAGTATCGGGAAGGAGAACGAGGGTGTCGAACTCAACACATAGTATCTAAAATATTTCAATGCTCATACATTTGCATAAGCATGTTTTTCAATCTACGACATTTTCAGTTCATGTTCTGTTAATGGCGAATCACACAACACCCCGAATGCCTGCAACTCGATGGGTTGAGACTCTCAGTGCAATTGCATAACATGGAGCTTTTCTCAAGTGTGGGACCTTGTGTATCAGGAAATCTCTCCGAATGAAGGCCGGTTCCTATTCCTCTGTTCAGATGTACACATAAAAATATAGAGGGTTTAATCAAAAACCTAATTTAACTTTCCAAGGAGATAGGGTAAGAAAATGCATAAAAATAAACATAAACTAACAAAGGTGATGCACTAAGGAATGAAGAACACCTGTCTCGCCAATAAACACAAACCATTAAAATGCAATGCAAGATCATGCACAGATAACCAAATTTGCAGTGAAAGATTAGGAGAATGCAAATGAACACAGAGAGGGTTGAGAATCATCCACAAACATGCATTATTTTCTCCAAAGATTGATACAATACACTACAAAATGCCAAGAGGAAAAGTTGTATTATAGTTTTAGATGGGAGGTTTGAACTCCACAAATTTACCTACTAAAGAGAAGAAGGGAGGGGAAAAACAAGAATGTCCAACCTTTTGAAAGAATCCCCTCCTTACAATTTATATGAAGAAAAATAGAGGGAGAAGAGAGTAATTTGAAATCTACCCCAACCACCTCCAAATTGCATTTAACTCATCTCATAATGGTGGTAGGTTAGAACCCTAGCAAACCCAAAAAATGGTGAACTGTATTTTGCATTTTTTAAGAAATTTTTCTCACCCAAATAAATATATCCCGAGAGCTTTCCGAAAATTCCAACCTTGCATGAATCCGAGCTCCCTGTGAAAAGTTATGGCCATTTGAATATCTCTCACGTCAGGGTCTGCCTCCTGTCGGGTTCGAGGTTCTTCTTTGCATTTGCATTGGGTTTGGAGGGTGCCTCAACATGTGTTTTTGCCCCATGTTTTCCCAACTTGTTTCACTAACTCCAAAACCTGAAATCCTTTGTGTTGGGTTTTTGGACCTCTCCGACATATTTCCTTTGTGTCAGGGTTTTGGACCTCTCTGACATATATCCTTTGTGTCGGGTTTTTGGACCTCTCCGACATATTTCCTTTGTGTTGGGTTTTGGACCCTCTCGACATATTTCCTTTGTGTTGGGTTTTTGGACCTCTTTGACATATTTCCTTTGTGTCAGGTTTTTGGACCTCTCGACATATTTCCTTTGTGTCGGGTTTTGGACCTCTCGACATATTTCCTTTGTGTCGGGTTTTTGGACCTCTCCGACATATTTCCTTTGTGTCGGGTTTTGGACCTCTCCGACATATTTCCTTTGTGTCGAGTTTTGTCTATATTTACTCGGGGTAGATATATATAATATTTCCTTTAATGGGTAGCTCATGAAAGTGATAGGATCTTCAATGCCTTCCTCATTCTCTGCATTAGGATTGTTGACCTTGTGTGTGCGAAGCATAGTTGTACATGATGAAGTCTTTTTGAAATCTTGACATACCAAAATAGGAGCATGAGCAATCACCTTTTTGACTTCATCAAATGCAAGCTTCCCTTTAGTACTCCATTGAAATGGAGTTTTACCTTTCATCATCCAAAGGATACCCTTTGTTTTATCAGCAAAGTCAGGTATGAACCTCCTTAGGAAATTGACCTTTCCGAAAAAGGAATGAACTCCAATTTTGCTTATTGGTAGGGTAAGACTTTGAATGGCCTTCACCCTCTCTAGGTCAATCTTGGTTCCTTCTCTAGTGAAAATATGACCCAAAAATTTTCCCTCATTCTGCACACATATACTTCTTGGGGTTTAATGAAATCTGTGACACTGCATCTCAAGAGTACCTACTTTAGATGATCATAGTGATCACTCCGTTTTTAGAGAAAATGGTCAAGTCATCCAAATATACAACTATAACTTTTCCCATCACATATCCGAAGGCCAAGGCTATATCTCTCTAAAATGTGGCCCCGACATTGATCAAACTAAAAGACATCCTTCTCAGTAAGCAAAGGTCCCTAGGGGGTTGTGAAGGCCATTTTATGCTGATTTTCAGCGACTACCTCAACTTGGTTATATCCTGAAAATCCATCCAGCATGGATAACATCTCTGATCTAGTAATAGTCTGTAACACCTGATCCATGATAGGCAAGGGATAGTTGTCTTTTAATGAAGACTTATTCAGAGTTCCGGAAATCAACACAAATTTGAATTTCACCATTCTTCTTCTCGAGCGGGAATGATGTTAGCAAGGTAGAATGGTGGATGGGGAAGATAATTCTTGCGTCTAACATTTTCTAAATTTCTACAAGAATAGTCCCTGAGATCTTAGGGTTGTAATGTCTTTGCTTCCCTGTGGGGTTTAACTTCAGGCTTCAAGGGAATGCTATGTTGCACATCTTTGGGCTTGAAGGATTTTAAATCTGCATAGGACCAGGCCAAGACATCCATATATCTCTTCAGGAGTGAAGTGAATTTTTCCTTCTCCTCAGGGGAGCAACATTTCCCAATATTTACCATCCTTGGTTGATCAAGAGAGCCCATATTAACTTGGTCTACTTCTGACGAGGAAATGCCTTCCATCTGCCTTTTACTTTGGATAAAATGGTCATGTTTATCAAATAGAACTTCCAGAGAAACCAATCCATTGGGAATCTTATTTCCTTTTAGCTAAATGAACTCACCATCAACCTCTTGATATGAATTTGAAACAGATTCATGGAAAGCTGATTCTGTCCCTTCAAAATATAGTTCACTAAAATTATGAGATTTTCTAGAAAAGACAAAATCGGTGATCATCATTAAATACTTGTCAATGTGCTAAGTTATGCGAGAAAAGCGGGACGATATACTATTTCAAAGGTGTACGTGTCCCGTTTGAACTATGGATGAGGAAGGAGAAGAGATGCAGACATGGCTAAAGAATTGGATTTGTCATTATGATCTCTCAAAACCACCTTGATGGAAAAATCATCAAAGCATTCTATGTTATCCCATACCTTATTCCTATAATGCTTTAGGTGATCATTTTTCACTTGATAGATCCCCTTCACCTGGTTAACAATCAGATCCACATCTCCTTGAAATTTGAGATTATGAATTCCCTTTTGTCTAGCCATTTCCAGTCCTAATAGAAAATCTTCATACTCAACTGTATTATTAGTGTTATCAAACTGTAGCTTGAAGGCAAATGGGAAGATTTCAGAATCTTTGGATATAAGAACTACACCAGCTCCCGATCCGGTAGTTGAATAGCTACCATTGAATTTGAGGGCCCAAATAACATTTGAGTCTTCTTCTTTGATGCACACAGCTGGTACCTATGATGTCATTACGTAATTTCCCAAGCCAGCATCTTCAAAAATAATCTGAGCCTTCGGGTCGTCTGATTTAGTGACCAAATACTTGGCTTTAGGTTTAGGATGAAGAATCCGAGAAACTCCATTAACTGGGATTTTAGCCTTGGTCTAGTCCATGTTGATTTCTCCCCCAATGTCTTTACAAAACCCCTTCCTAAAAGAATACCATAAGCAGCCCGGATATCAGCAACTAGAATGGTCATTTTCACTCTCTTCTCTGGGAAGGCGACGAATGCAAATTGTGCATCTTTGATTTGACCAATCAAGCGGAATTTCTTGGTTTCCATGGAGTAACACCATCCATATTATTTGGTGAACGTAATTCCAAGGGCATGGGCTACTTTAGCGGGCATCACGTTATCGAGAGGCTCTGAATCAATGATGCAATTGTTGAGTTTGAATATGTTTATGAGTAAAGAAAAATAAAATGGTTTGATCTTTCTGAAGAAGAAGTTGAGGCCATATTGGTAGAAGGTGAAGATTGATTGGGACTTGGAAAAATGTCTTTAGAAGGTGAAGGAATAGTAGCTTTACTTCTAATGAATTTGGCATGTTTTCGAATTGTTCGGGTTTGATTGAAGGTATTACCTCGTCATCATTTGGATCTTGGTTCTTTTTTCATGATCAATGATGTCAAAAAAGTAGTGTATGAAGGATTGATGGTAGGTTCATTTCGATCAAATGGGTGCGAGTTGTGGTACTTGGCCTTAGGAGAAGGAGAATAGGAGGAATTTTTACTTTTTAGTCATCTCCTTTTCAGTTTGTCTTTGAGATAGGAGAGCCTCTCTTAGCTATGACCGTGGGAGCATCTTTACTCTTCTCGTTAGAGTTTTCCACTAGCTTTATGGGATTTTGGGATTGAGATCAAGTGAAGACCGCAAATGACTGACCATCGAGTTCGAGATCCATCTTCTTTGTATTCCAAATACCCAATGCTGGAGTCACCAATGAATCATCATAGGACTCATTAGCATATCTCAAAGATTCAAAAGCTTCATGAGAATATGGTTCTTCTCGCTTCTTCGCTTCATCATCTTCTTCAACTATCTCCACTATAGCATTAATAGGAGGAGCTTGAGAACTAGTATCGGTTGAGCAGCAGAATCAGTCGTGGTCTATCTCTTGGGGAACACAATTAGTATTATTGAAATTCCATCTAGGAATATCCCTATATAGAATGTTGCTCACTTGTTGAGACATTTTATTTTTAAAGAAATCAAGTCATTATCCATCTTCGAATAATGGGATCGGTAGTATTCGAGAAGAATTCTAATTTTTAGGCTTGGATGATTCTTTTCGATCTTTCCTACCAAAATAAGGTCATCTTCTATTTTGGTGGCCGTAGCTTGAGTAGTGGCCAAATTAGGGATACCAGATCTTCTTAATGGTAGCTCACATCTAGAGGTTGAGCGTTGATAAAGAAACATTTCTGATTTTCAAGAGTAGGAACAGTGAGGTCCTGGAATCTTGTGGATCAGCTTGTTGAATTTTTCTATGAAGTCCCGCATGGGTTCATAAGGTTCTTTCTTCATGTGGGTAAGTTGTGTGGGAATATTCAGCTGGTTTGAACATTGCTTCAAATACAAATCTCATGGTAGCCCATTTGGTAATGCATGCATTTGGGAGATGGTAAAACCATTCCGCTACTACACTATGCAATGTTTTGATGAAGAGTCAAACAAAGATGTCTTCATGAGAAACCCGGTAACACCACATGCAACAAAGAAAGAGGCAATGTGTTAAATCGGGATGTTGTTTTCCATCAACGTTGAACTTAGGAATATTCTTCCATGATCCATGAGGTAGGTCGTAAGTAAAGTGGAGTAAGGGAAATAGGACTAATAAGCTGCGTCCCAAGGCACATAATGTGCTGCCATTCTTTGAAATGAATTGCAAACAAAAATCTAAATATCTAGAAAGAATAATGCATGAAAAGTTGCGAGAGACTTCTAGTTCTTGAGGAATCTGATTCCTTTAGATGGGTGAAGAACTTCTTGCTCGACTAGACGCAACACCTTTGTTGGGTGAAAGTCTAAAATTATGTTGTTGAAGAAAATCAAAGAACGGATCAGTTTCACCCCAGGCTCGGGTTGACCGAAAGTGAAGATATTTCGCCAACTTGAAGGCTGGAAAATAAATCTTGTTGAAAATAAGGCAAATACGAAGTCGCTAGACACCAAAAGGATAAGATTTATACTATCAATCCATATTCCCAAGAAAGTCACCAAAATCTGTTGGTTGGATATTTTTTCAAGACAAAATAAGAGGTTCAATTACAGTGCATGGGATAAAATCCCTCCTCAAAGATAGGTGAGGCTTCCTATTTATTACTAATCTAAAACATAGTAGAAATGATATGTACACTATTCACACTAATCTAACCATTGGGGTTGGGATAGAATCCTAGAATCCATATCCACATTAGATGGAAATATTGTTGCTTTCAAAGTAAAGTGGATTGAAAGAATACACAATGGAAAGGAAATGACAAAAACGTATTTTCTTTCGAGCAAACACAGATCACGAAATAATCATACACATTCTAGATAACAAATGTAATGTAGTGTTTGAAATGCTCGAAATGATTGAGAATACTAAACAGAGAATAGATTAAGATCATGAACATAAGAACAATATCTTAAGATGGATGAATCTCACAACACAAAGTTTGCAAAAATAACATCGATTTCTATTCCTTGAATGATTGAAAGAAAACACAAAGTTCTTCTTCTTCATAATAGCTCTAATTATTCTAAAAATATCAACCCCTTGGAATGCATAAGCATCCATTATTTATAATAAAAGAGTAGAGAGAAAATAGGATAAACCCTAGGAAATAGTCTTTAACAAGATTTCTATTTTGCTTAACTCTCACACAGGAGACCAAGTCAAAATTTTCTTCCTACATGATGAAATAGAAATGAAAAAGACATGTCAATTTCAAGATTGAAATGACATGTCACATTGTGCCTAGTCTGAATCATCATCTTTCTCCTCTTCCAACAAATCCTGCTTGTTCCAAAATTCTTGGAACTTTCGGATTATACCTTGCATTTCATTTTCATCTGGCATGGTGGAATGATCACTCAGAACTTCACATGTTTCCTGAGTATCGTTGGCGTTGTCAGGAAGCTTTTTCAATCTTTTGTTGAGTTTCTTTAGGGTCTCCAAAGAATGTTCGATCTTCACAAACCTGTCAATGATTTCCATGCTAAATTGATTCTTGGATTTGTTTGAAAAGATCATCAACTGGTAAGATACCTGAATCTCCACTCAACACTTTCACACAGATTTTGACCAGCTCTTCTTCTAAGTCACTCTTGCCATCGATCAATTGGTCTCTTGATTCTCTCAACTTTCTGCAAGCTTTGTTGAGAATATTTATTCTGAACCTGATGGCTTTGGTCAGTTGGAAATGTTTATCTGCATGTGGGATGATGCCCTCTTCCACCAAGATGTGGGATGGAATTTGTTTTAGCGTTTGGAGAGCTTCAAAAGTCAACTCTAGGTTCCTGATTTCTGAAGAGAACTTATCATCCATTTTTCTCCATCTTTTCTTATATCCTCCAAAGATTGGTAGACTTCCCCAGTATCTTGGATTACTTATTTTCCCTCTTTGGAACAGCCTTTAGATCCATTCATTGACCACTCTCCCTTTTTGTTAATCTTTTCAATCATGGGCACCGATGAGATATCGAACCCGATAGGAGTAGAGGATGATGGTATTGACTTGTAAGGATTTGAGAGCTTAAGTAATACTTGAGCCAACCTGATCCACTTTCTCTCTAAGCCCATCCCTACTTTCCTTTATTTCCTTTAACTTCTGACATAACACATTCATAGCATCTCATGCATCTTGTTGTCCTCCTTCGCCGTCACCTTTCCTAGATCGACCCTAGTTATCCGATAGTCAAAGGCCACTATGTCCTCTCTAGTCTTGTCGATTGCGAGAGTGGTGATCTTTGCAAACTTTTGTCTTGAAGCATCTACTAAAACCCTTGAAACTGTTTTGGGTTTTTGGCTAATTTAGGAGTAGAAGTCTTGAGTAAGCTGAAATTCAAGGCCGGTATGGAAACTATCACTTTCCTTTTCCTGAGTCTTCTAAAGCAACCATTGAGGCGTGCTAAAGGGAGTTGCTATTGTTGTAGGGGTTTGGGTTGCACTTGCAGTGGAGTGGGAATAGTCACAAGTGTGGTAGTGGATTCGGTGAAAAGTGGTGTATTTGGAGGAGGCATATCTATGATTGCCTTGGTTCCAACAGAGAGAGGTGAGAGTTTGGAGAAAATGCTAGCCATGGCTGATGAAGAAGATGGAGAAAAAGGAGGTGCAAGTGGTTGTGAAGGAAGGGGTGCAATCTGGGTGTGAAGAAGGAGGTGCAACTCTTGAATCAAAATCCTGGGAAGTGAGGGATAAACTTACTTTCATTGAGAAATCGACAAATGGTCAAATTAGAGGTTGACTCACCTCTACCTCCAAAGGGATTTCCCAATTTCTAGTGGATTTTGTGATTCTCGTGCATTCACCATTTCAATTAAAGGGGTTTCTTGTTCTTTTCCTTCTTGAAAAATTTGACCTTTATAGGCCTCTTAGAAGAGCTCTTGTCCTTTTCCTTTTTGGAGGGTCCCACTTACAAATCAATCAACTTTGAAATACTATCTTCCTTGTAACTTGTTCCCTAAGAGGTGAACCATGCCTTTGTGCATGCGATAATTGGAGTTGATCTATCTGCGATAAAATCCTTTTCACCGATAGACCAATCAATAGCTTGGAAAACATATTGGTCCTCATTTAGTCTATCATATGAAGGATCTAGAACACTTTAATTATCGCCAGTACCTTCTGGGATTTCAGCGAGCTCGAGTGTTTGAATTTATTCAAGTGTTAATCTGCTATGATCCTTTCTATGGATAATGGATTCATCACGAAGATCAACCTAGATGTATTCTATGCTAGGCACGTGTAAGTAGATGTTTCCATATGACTTAAGAACTCCTTGAAAGTTGAACCCATCTCTAGGCTTCATGTGCTTCTTTAACTTATCCTGAAGCTCGTGAACTATGTTCTTGGATTTTACCACCATTGAGTAGGTATACCTTCCAATATAAATTGGGAAGGATACGGCGGCCTTGTGCTTACTCTGTTGGAACTTGTGAAAATCCAACAATTACCTAACCAACTCCATCAGGACCAGCTTGTCTCCTAGATATCTGGGAAATCGAAAGGGATCACCTAGGTACATGACCACTCGAAGATACATGAACTTCTTGAATTGTAAGAAGACACAACCCCACTTTGAAACTTCAGCCCATGCCTCATCAGAGACTCTTGTTTTCCTTAGTTTGGGGTTCATCCTACAGATGTTCTCATAAAAGAAGGCATCATTTACTCTTCTGAATTGGTCCTCGGACCCCTTCCTTGTTAGCTAAGGAAAATGCTGATAGATGTGTTCAACTGCCTTATTCCCTTTTGTGTCCAATCTGGGATAGTTCCTCATACCGGCTGCTACATAGGTGACATATGAGGACATATAAAACTTCCCGTAGATAAGATTGTTTTCATCGGGAGTCTATCTCACAGCGATAAGACTACCGAATCAATCCTCGTTGATTCTTCTTAATGCTGACCATGAATTTTTACATCCATCCTTGGAAAACATTTGAGTCCGGAATCCAAAACTTGACTCAACAGAGTAATGATGTCATTGATCTCTTGAATGAAATCACTTCTAGGAACAAGTTTTGGAAACCTGGAAACAACCATCTTGACTTTGATCAGAAACTTCTTATTCACATGTTTAATACAGTCTTCCTGATCTTTGTCCCAAGCTTTCTTTGCTGACTTGAGATCTACGTCCCCATACTCCTCAAACTTAGGTAGTTTGATAAGGTCATCGAAGTAACCTCCGTCTAACTTGACTATGACTTCTCCCGCTTGATTTCTCACTGAACGAGAGGGAGAGTCATAATTTGAAGCACATGCCAAGATGAAATCGAGGCACTTTGGGAAAACATGGGGAATCCTACCTTGCATAAGGGAGACCACCGCTTGCCTATTGACTTCATCTAGGAGGTTTGGGAAGAACTCTTGACTCTATTCCAAAAGTCTTCCATGTCTACATTTTCAAGTTCTGTATCCCGGATGTCATAATTACAATCAATGTAGGAAGGGGACTCTACCTTCCTGAATTTGTATTTCATCTTCCCTGATTTATCTGACTTATCTTGTGATGAACCAGGATCTGACATGAGGATTCTTGGAGGAAAAATTCCTTGACAACCTCTGGTTCAAACACTTCGGGCTTGAAAACTTGTTAAATAACCACAGAGACCCACCACACTACCCGGGTTTGAAGACTTGAAAAGCACCTCCTAGAACCTGACACACTGGAGATAATGTATCAGAGGTTAGGTCTTGTTGGACACTCTACAAACCCCGACAGTCAGCCATGTATGTCAAAAAACCAAGGATGTCAGTCACTTGATGAAACCTTAAACATTGTGGAAAATCGAGGATGTCGGACACACCGCTAGACCCGAAACACTACGAAAAACTAAGGATGTCAGACACATCGCTAGACTTGACACACTTCGGCAAGTGGGAGATGTAAAACACCCTGTAAAACCTGAAAATAAGGGATCTAGTTTTTGAGATGTCCGGACATGAGATTTTCCCGCCATCTCAACAGTTCAAATTTATTTCTTCTTCTCTTCTTTTTAAAATTCAAAAGGCACATTCTCAAGAATATAATAAATGAACACCCTAAGGGTGAACCTTTAAACAATGATTTTATTGGAATACCACTCAAAAGAAGTATAAAAAGAAAAGAAACCCAAAAGCCCTAAACTTAAAAGAAAAATGGGAAAGAACGAAGAGATGTAACGGACATCACAAAAATATTTTTAACAAAGCTTCACCAACAAAAGACAGAGTAAATACCTTCAAGAAATTCGAAAAATAATTGAAAATGGATCATGCGAGTGAGCATGAGATTAAATCAGGTTCAGAGGCCAAGAGAGCACGCAGGAGAAAAATCCACGCAATCAAAAGCACAAAAGGTAAAAATGATGTGTAAATCCAACTATTTATAAAGACCCCACATTTATTACATCTCACCTAACACTTGTGCCAACTGTCCTACAACTCAAAGCATGAATGCCATGTAATCATGTTTGGATTGTCCGCAAAACTGACATACACTGCTTGTGGGATATGTCGGGATGGTTGAAGGTTAGTAGACCCGGACACACTATGGGATATTTCGAGATGTTTGAAGGTTCCACAAAACCGACACAAGGGAGTCGAGATCGGGTTTCGGGGTTCGGAAGACATGTGACTTGAAACATGTTTTGAAACCCAAAAACTTGAAATACTCTTCAAACAGTACTTTTAGTCAAAATTTTCAAAAAAAAATTTGATTATCCTCATTTTAGCTGGAATCATTAAAATGGGATAACATAAGGCAAAGGTCACTAAATACATTTGAAACCCCGATTGTTTCGTATGTTTTGGTAACATAGATTATGCATTTGTATGCACACAGGACAAACATGGGAAGTATGGATAGGATTAGTCATTTTTAAATATATTTTGGTAGGAGATGAAGCAGGATAAAGTTGATTATACCAAATCTTTGAGAGTTCTTACAAAATGGAAAATGTAAACAAAAGAATACTTCATAATAGCTAGAATGTTCCTATAACTAGAATATGTACTCAAATGGAGGCCTAGATTGGCACTTTTTCACATAATATATGATATTATAACAAGAACGATCGAGTTAGAAGACTCAATAAAACATAAAGATCTAAGAATAATCATGCCCGAGGTACACCTAGAGCCTTACTGCACAATATTTGTCAACAAATGAAAGAAAAGTGATTTTAGATCATTTATTTCACTTCGAGGTGAAAGATCTCTTAAGAAATGAGATTGTAGATATGACTAAACTATCATAAGGATTGAGATTTGTGTTATCAAGAAATATTTTGATGCAATATTGCAAGAAACAAAGAAAACTATTTGTAGACATTCGAAGTAAAACAAACACATTTTGCATAAGATCCACATAGAATAACTCTAGTTTGATTAATTTTATTAGTAGGGAAAATTTCTTGAATAATCTCAAAGCTTTTCAATGGTTATACACTTGCAACCACCTTGAAACGATCAAACTTAATACAAAATCTCGATGACTTCTCAAAAGACAAGCTTTGTCAAATTTTCCTCTACAAAATTTTCTTTCGACCTCTAAGCACTCCAACCTCTTTGCATGAAAAATTCATACCATTTTTAACATTTACAATAGGGACCCTTTTACCTCCAAAATATAGACCTTGAGTGCTACTAGTGCTTGCCATGATCATGATCATGATTCTTTAATTAGATATGCAAAATTCGCCAGTGCTCAAGGGGGTAGATTTCATCAAATGCCTCCCACATTCAACTCCTTCCTCTGGTAGATCACTCTTTCTTCAATTTTTCAACCACTTCCACCCCTAATCTATAAAATCTAGCCCCTTGCATGCTTGGGAGAAGAAAAATAGAAAATACAATCAGGCACGATAGTCAGACCATTTTAATGGTGAAAGATGTCTTTCAAGTCTTCCCACCAAACTTAGATATCAACATTAACTCCTTCTCTAATTGGTGTGTAGGAAAGATGAAAAAATCATAGATACTCACACTTCCAAACGTGTTTTAGAAAAATAGGGGAAAACCAAATTTAGACTCTCAACTCTTTGTTGATCTTTACTTTTAATTTGGGCTATCCACGTGGAAGATTCAAATTTAAAAACAAACACGGGGCTTCCTCGACTTTTTAAATTTTTTGGAGAAATGGAAAAATTTCACATTTTTCTCTGCATCTCCACCCTTGGGAAATGATTCTGATATGTGTCCTAATGTGGGCCCCAATGGAACCGTGGCCAAATTCTACCATTTTACTCCCTTTTTGGAAAAGGGAAAATTTTCCAATTTTTCCCTATAGCTACGCCCTACCATCATTTACCATGGAAAAATATTGAATATTTCCTTTATCAGGCTTGAGGGCCATTTTGATGTTTTTAGTCATTTGCATATCAAGGGGCAAAAATCCAAATTGCCCCCGATGGTCCACCTCCCCACCCCTTTGACTTGAAACAAACTTTGACCGGTCCTTTGTCGGGCTTGCGGGCCATTTTAAGATTTTAATCCTTTTAAGGACAAGAGGCAAAAATCCAAGTTGCCTCGGATGGTCCACTTCGCCGCCCCTCCGACTTTTCAAAATTCCACATGTCACCATGGTGCACCTTGAGATGGTCCCAAAAATTTGATACCTTGAACAAGCGCGGGCTCGCCACGAGTCTTGGCCCAAAAATTTTGTCTAAAGGCTTGAAGCTTAGCAAAATGTGCCACGTGTCATGCTCGAGATAGTCTCCTTTGACCGTTGAAAAGTCTAAGAAAAATATAAAGTGGGCGAGAGGCCTCCACGTGTCCTCTGGTGCTTCTTTAAGATGAAACTCAAGGGTCGAGTCACCAAACATGCATGGTTCCTCCATGTGTCTCCATGGCACAATTTCAAAATGGTGCCCAAAGTAGAGACCCTGAATGAGCGCAGCTTGCCATGTTTCCATGTTCCACCAAAATTTACCATCTACATAAAAACTTGTCTAAGTCCAGAAAAGCAATGAAACCTACACGTGTCCTCTCGGTGCTACTCCTAGGCCAAACCAAAAAGTAGACCTTCAAATGAGTGTTGTGCTTCCACGTGGACACATTTATAGTTGAGGCGATTCATAGAAATTTTGAAGTACCTAGTCAAGCTGCGTCCAACCAAAAGGTGCCACATCCCCTGTCAATGCAAGGATGTAAATTTGACCAGGAGAAACGCTTGTCAAATGGTAAAATACAGAAAAATGATCATTCAAGCCCAAAGATGAAAAATTCTCCAAGGAAAAAGAATTTAGAAATGTTACAAGGCTCAAATATGTTTATCAGAGATACATCCATTCATTTTTCTTCAAGTATTTAGGGAAGAAATTACAAGGAAGACAAATCCCGATTGTGGAGACCGAAAAATATGGGAGAACCTAAGTTTTTGGATGAACAGAGAACAGGAGATCCAAATTACAAAAATTTTCCAAAGCAAAAAGGAAACAAGGAGAAAACCATGGACCCATAAGTGATCTACGACCCAAGAACAAATTAAAAATAGCAAAAAATATTAACCAGGCACAATATGGGGAAAAAGAAAGTGACAGGAGCCGTAAATCGATAGATTTTCAAAGGAAAATTGGGGTGAGACTATTTTGAACACCAACACCCGATCTCGACTCAGGGATGGGCACTCCCTATGAGTTCCACAAGAAAAAAGGTAGACCAAGTGCCAAGAATATCCATTGGGCAAAGATTCATCTAGAAAAGTAGAGAAACAGAGCCATCTTCAAAAACAAACAAAGAAACTAGCAAAAATAGGTCACCGAGGACCGAACGAAAAAAACCCAAAAGATAGGAAACAAACAATAGGATATACACTGTACACAAGATCCATGCCTTGATTCAAGGGAATCAATCCAATAAATTCTTCAAATTCCTACCATTAATAGGTAACTCGATTAGTTCACCATCTAAGTCCTTGAGGAAGAAGGTATGCTCACCAATCCTGATATTAATGGAGTAAGGGCCCATCCATAATGAGTCGAATTTTCCATGCTTGCTCTTATCCTCATGTTTTTATCCCATAGTAGCACAAGATCTCCAACATTGAAAGCTCTGGGAGTGACCTTCTTATCAAATAGCTTCTTCATTTTCTCTCTTAAATTTACATGCCTCTAGTGGGATGCCCTCCTCTCTTCATCAAGCTCAAAATCTTGTTAATGTGAGCATCATAAGGACCTACCTTTGTATCTTCCATTTGTTGCATAAACTAATATGAATACAATTGCATATGAAGAGGTAGTAGGGCTTGAGTCCCATATACCAACTCAAAATGACTCTTTCCAGTGACCCTCTTGACAATGATTCTATCTACCCAAACAAAAAACTTCAACTGTTCACCCCACTTTCTCTTTTTCAGCTCCAAGGTTCTTCGATAATCTTTATCAAATTTTTGTTCTTGGACTCATCTTGTCCATTTCCTTGGGGATTTTAATTAGATGCATATGTCAAGTTGACCACATATTCTTTGCACATTGCCACCAAGGGTTTATCTCTCAAGCTCATGGCATTATCAGCAACAATCTTGACTACCACCCCAAACCTGTAAATGATATGGTTCAACACAAAATCCAAGACAACTTAGTGTGTTGCCTTTTTGGTGGGGAATTCCTCCACCCATTTAATAAAATAATCAGTTACTACAAGGATCCACTTATGGCTAGCACTTGAAGGGTTTTAAATCTCACCAATGAAATCCATTCCCCATTGCTCGAATGGAGCTTCAAATGATACATGATGCAAAGGAAGGGAGCCTAAATCTTTCATTCTTCCACAGAAGTGTTGGAAAATATCACATCTTCTAACCAAAAGAGTTGTATCCTTTAAGATATTTTTCCACCAATAACTAGCCCTCAAAATCTTGTGTGATGTGACTCTTGCAATAAAATTCCCCCCACAAACTCCTCCATGGAGATCAATAATTATCTTGGGTGCTTCTTCTTTAGTAATGCACCTTAAGAGGACTCCCTCTAGATTCTTCCAAGCTAGCCCATAATCAGTAATGAAATATTTCTGGGAAGCCAACTTAAGGGCTCTTTTCTGGTTCTTACTTAAATACTCAGGGTAGTTCAGATGTCTGAGATAAAAAAATACATCTTTTACCGCTTAGAACTCATATATTTTTCAAATTCATCTACCCTACCTTCTTCTACCTCATTTACCTCAATAGTTTGCAAGTTTCTCTCAGCCATAAGCTTAGCCAGGCCCAAACCTCTCACCAACTTCGTGGTTTGGATATCCATGTCATATTCTTGCAACTTGTTCACCCACCTGCACCTTTTTCTTGAGACTTCCATCTCTGATAAGATGTCCTTGACCATGGTGTGGGGAACATAAGCAACAATTTTAGAACTTAGAATATAAGGCCTGAAAACCTTTGTTTCTTTTACTAAGGAAAATGCTTGTTTCTCCATAATAGTGTATTTCAGCTCAGCCCCCTGCAATGCCTTACTGAAAAAGGCAATTGGCCTTTCAGCCCCTTCATCATCCTTTTGTAGCAGGACAGAAGAAATAGTGTTCTCTGAAGCAAAGGAAAACAATTGGAAAGGCTTCTTATAATTTGGAGCTACCATAACATATGCATGCTTTAGTGCCTCCTTAATCCCATTGAAAGCTTGGATGGCATCCTCCTCCCATTTGATGACCTGGTCTTTCTTCAGCATGGAAGTGATTGGAATGGTCAACTCAACAAATTTTTATATGAATCTTTTGATGAAGTTTATCTACACAAAGAAAGACTGAATCCTTTTTTCGGTCGTTGGAATTGGGACTTTGTTGATGACCTTTACCCTTTCTAGATCAATCATCACCCCATCTTGTGAAACAATGTGGCCAAGCAATTTTTCCTTTCGCTCTCCAAAATGGCACTTCTTTGGATTAGGTGAAATGCCATACTCTCTACATATTGTCGAGAATTTTCTCCAAGTGTAGCGGTGATCACTTCTCTTACTAAAAATATAGTTATATCATCTTGATAAAATGCAATAAAATTGTTGATGTAGCAAGAAAAGAAACATCCATTGCTCTTTGAAAGGTGGCTCAAAGCATTCATTAGACCAAAGGGCATCCTGACATAGACATAGGTCCCCCAAGGAGTGGTAAAGGTTGTCTTGATCCTTTCTAATTCCTTCACCACAACTTGGTTATAACAAGAGAAACCATCCAGGGTGGAAAGAAATTCGAAACTTGATCACTAAGCTGCAAAGCATGTTTTCCATGTTTGGCAAAGGATAGTTATCCTTCATTGATGCTCTGTTTAGATTCTGAAATCGACACACAACCTGATGTCACCATTCTTCTTTGTTATTGGCACTAGGTTTAGAACCCAAGAGGAATACCTTGTGGATTGGATAATCCCTCCATCTCTTAGCTTCTTCAGTTATTCTTGCATTTTGAGGGATAAGAGTGGATTGATGGGACTCTATTTCTGCCGAATGGCTTTGCATTAGATTCAAGGGAATCTCATGTTGAAAACAGTCCTCTATGTATGCTTTTAGTTTAGAATATGTCCAAGCCATGCAATCCTAATACCTTTTCAGCAATTGGATGTAGGACTTCTTCTTCTCCTTGCTGAGATTGTTTCCTAACCAAATTTTTCTTATCTTCTCCTTCGTGCCAAGGTCATGCTCCTCAATATCCCTTGAGGCTACCATACATCTGTTAAAAATGAAATCAACATTATCAAAATTGGACTCAAGAGCAACAAACCCTCTAGGAATGGTATTGGTCTTTATTTGGATGATGCATTTTCCAAACAAGGTTTATTTTCCTTCCATTACACATACCATTAGCTCTCAATCAATACTTTGATCAGAAAATTCTTCCTTGTTCTGCATAAATTTTCTTATTTGAGCGTCATCATCAAATACCTACCAGTGTTTAATGTTGTTAGGGATAGAAGGTCAAGTAAATACCTCAACATCATATTCACAATATGGGGACATTGTACAATTGTCAAACCAAGACCCCAACATTGCAAGCTTGTCTACCAAGTCATTAAATTTCCTATCATGGTGCACAATGTTGAATGAATCAAACATCTCAATGAAATCCCAAACTGCATGTTTGTACTATTTCATTTGCTGATTCTTTGTGGCATACAACTTTCTGACTTGTTTTACTATTAATTTTGAGTCTCCTTTGACAATGATGTCCTTGACACCATATTTCCAAGCAATTCTTAAACCCAACAACAGTGCCTCATACTCAAAGAATTTGTTGGTGCACTCAAAGTTTAGTTTGAAGGAGAAAACAAATTTTTCTTGACCAAGAGAAAGTAGAACAACACCAGCACCATTCCCAAACTTGGAGCAAGATCCATCAAAAACATAGTCCAAGGAGATCCTATCTATTCAAGACACTTGCATTCTTCAATCTTGTGCTCCTTTCCATTAGTAAATCCTACAAAGTTATCTGCATCAACACTTGTGTATAATACCTCATAGGATGCATTGTTGGGATCCTCAATAAGGTGCAACATCTTATTTTCCCCATACAACTTGACAAGGCTTCCCTCAATTGGAATGGTAGCATAGGACATGTCCATTTGGACACTCCCACCAACACTAGCATCCCATTTTCTAGATAACAACATACCCCACTTGGTTAGGTAGTTAACAACAATTACATCAAGCTTTAAATTTCTGCTTGGATAGGCTGTAAGTTGTACCACTAGACCCTTCACACATCCCACCACTGGAACCTCTCTGGAATCCATAGTAGTACACTTCCCATATGTTGTTGTTACCTTGATGTCCAACTCATTCATGACTTCAAGGGGCATAACATTGCATGATGCCCCTGAGTCAAACATGCAGTTGTGTAGCAATCTATCTTTAATGATTAGAGTGGTGAAGAATGGATCCACATTTAGTTGAGAGTCTACTAAGGATGTCCCCAGATAAACCTCAGGTGGTTCATCTAGCTCTTCTGATGTTGGTGGTGCTTCTGGTTCTTCAATGACTGGTGGGGTCTCCACAATGTTTATGTTTCTACCTAGGGTAGTCTTCTCCTCTTTCAATCCAAAATACTCCAATGCCCTCTTCTTGTGCTCAGGGACCCTAAGCAACTCAACAATTGGAACTAAGATCTTGATCTAACTCAAGACTTGGGCAATATCATAAGGGACAAACTTTGGCAAGGCGGCATTGGAAGGAAAGTTGACACACCGACAGATTGTACAAGGCTTTTAATAGCTTGGGCATGAAAAGGGGTATGAATTTTGTTTGGAACTACAAGGCTTTTGAGATATGTATCTTTCTTAGGTCCCTCCTTAGGAATGTTTGAAAGTAAGGGAGTCTTTGGCTTGGCTTGAGACCCCGCCCTTTAATGACCTTACTTCTTGTGTTATATTCCTTCTCTTGAGCAACCACAATATTCATCGAAGAATCGTCTATCTTCCTTAGAGTGGATGACTCCATCATACTTATTTTATCATTAAATCCCTTAAATATTCAAATTCATAATTGGAAAATTCAAAATCTTGTACAGTATCTACTTCTAAAGTATGAGAGGGAGGAAGAATAAGTACCCCATGAATGCAATCCTCAAAAGTGGTAGCATTCAGGGCACTTATCACCTTAGTTGAAGTTGCTCCTTATTGTGAGCTCATGGAACAACCCATCAAGGAAAAATCATCATCATTATCATCATCAGCTTCCTCTTCTTCTTGTTGATATTCTTCACAAGGAGCATGGGGCATTAAACATTTGTCACACCAACCAATGACATTTGTTTCCTTCACAACAACAACTCACGGTAGCCAAAGGATTAGGTATTGTTTTGTTTTCCCTAGCTTGGGACTACCTATTTCCAAATCCAAAAAGTAACTTGCCTCTGTCATAAGATATTTGGTGATTTGTGAACCTATCTTGGCCTTGCTACTTGTGTTGACCTTATGAGCTCTACCCAATTCCTTTTTCAGCTCGGGCTAGTTTATAGGAAATTTCCTTGACAACCCCTGCCAAAGTTTTCACAAATTCTCCCAAATCAGCAACCTTGCTTGCCTGCGAGATTTTCTAGGTTAATCAGCTTCACACCCTCTCTCTTTGGAGCCTTTTAAATTGATTTGATATTGTTGTCAATTTTTAAGGCCACGGTGAAGGTCTGCCTCAAATTAGTAGGGTTTCTTTCACTCAAGTAGTAAGAAACCTTTTTATCAAATGCATCAGTATATTTGATCAAACATGACTCATCACATGGCCTTATCCTAACAGGAAATCTCATCAAGGTATTTTTAAATCTTGTGTTGAAATCATGTCTTGAATCATTATGATTCTTCTTTATGTTTTCAAATTTCGCCAAGCAGAAACAAAGGGTAAGTCCTATCACCATATTACAACTTAAATGCATTTTCATCTCGGTCCAAGAATCAATAGAGTTATCTCGGCAATGCTTTATAGCAGTCCCTTGCATCCTCTTCCAAAGCATGGATAAACATGACTTGATATACACATCCTCATGTTCAATCTCAAAGTCTTCCATCATATTGATAAAAAGCTTTAAATGTTGATCACTAGTTATAACATTGTTTCGTTGGAACTTTGGCATTATGTTCCTTACATATTGAGGCACTACATTTGGATATCCAGCCATTCCAAAAAAATTTATAGGTCCAAAGGTGTTTACAATAAAAGGGGGTATATGTGTGGGGTTGGGCCATGTTGATACGAGAAGGTGACCCTGGAGGGGTTACTGACAAGGAGCCGAGGTCCTTGGAACACAGGAGTATAATTTTAAAATGGGTATCCCCAAAAGGCCTTGTCTCTTGGAAATCTCTATTAGTTTCGAAAAGATAGGTTCGAATGTGAAGAAAAACCTTCAAAATCAAATGAATGCCCCTCTCCATTTGGAGAGTTTAATTCCACAAAGAGGCTAATTGATTCGGAAAGCAATTGAAGCTGTAATTAGGCTGGTCACTTTCATCAATGGAGATCCCATTTCTTGTTTGTTGATCCCCAACAACTCTCTAGGATTTTCTTCCTTCTAATTTTACTTTTCCTAGCTCTGGAAATAATGTCCTAGCAGGATCCCTAGTAAAGAAAGACCTTCTTCCTTCTAGTTTTGTAAAGATTAGTAACAAAAACTAACTTGACAGAGATTAAGACATTGATACTCTTCAATAATTGTGCAGATGCACTAAATATGATTTTTCAAATGTTTGTCAACACTAGAAACTGGAAATGGATAGACTTTGACCTTTCTTTACCCAAAAGCATTGTTAACGGGCTGAACAAATATTAACTGGTAGTGAATCAACAAATAGTCTCAAAAACTAAAATAAGTTCCCCGGTAATGGCGCCACTTAGGTGTTGGTACCCAAATTGATTCTCCTTCAAAGTCTAAGCAACATCACAAATTTTTCAGGTAGCTTAGAGAAATATAGATCATGATGAGTCATTTTTCAGCCGAGGATGGGATCTAACTAGCCCTCAGTCACTCAGATGTGGAGAAATGGATATCACCCTCAAGAGGATTTGATCTATCCTCACTATTTTAGGTTGTTCCTTTCAACAAAGGTAAGAGAACCTATTTTGTAACCTCTGTTTATTGAAGAAAAATGATAAGTCCTTCTTTTGCACCAATTTTATAGAGAATACCTTGGGAAAATATGATCAACACACCATATATAACTCTCACAAGTTGTCACTTCCAGATCATGGAGATATTTTCACAACAAGGCAAAGGTCACTAAAGACATTTGAAACGCTAATATATTTTGCATGTTTTGGTAATAGACATTATGCATTTCTATGCACTTACAGAACATACAGGGGTGGTATGGATAGGATTATTTGTTTTTAAATAAATTTTGGTAGGAGATGAAGTGGGATAAAGTTGATTATACCAAATATTTGAGAGTTCTTACAAAATAGAAAGTCTAAATAACAAAATAATTCAGAATAACTAGAATGTTCCTCTAAGAAAAATAAGTACTCAAATGGAGGCCCAGATTGGCACTTTTTCACACATTCTATGAGATTTTAACATGAAGGCTTGAGTTAGAAGACTCTTTAAAACATCAAGATCTAAGATTAATCACGATTGAGGTACACCCAGAGGATTACTGAGACAATCTCTATCAACAAATGAAAGAAAAGTGATTTTAGATCTTTTATTTTACTCCAAGGTGAAAGCTCTCATGAGAGATAAGATTGTAGATACCACTAAACTATCACAAAGATTGACATCTGTGTGATCAATATAGATTTTAATACAAGATTATAATAGGAAACAAGGAAAACTATTTGTAAACATTCAAAAGTAAAACAAACACATTTTGCAATAGATCCACACAAAATAACTCGAGTTTGATTAAATTTGTTAGCAGGGGAAAGTTTCTAGAAAAATGGATGTACACTTGCAACCACCTTGACACAATCAAACTTAATACAAAAGAGATATACAAGCTTCTCAGACGACTTCTCAAAAGACAAGCTTTGTCAAATTTTCCTCTTGGGAATTTTCTTCGACCTCTAACACTCTAACCTCTTTGCACAAAAATTCATGCCATTTATAAAATTTACAATAGGGACCCTTTTTCCCTCCAAAATATAGCCCTTGAGTTCTACCAGGTGCTTTCCATGATCGATATCACAATACTTACAATCAGATCTCGCAAATGTCGTCGGGTGCTCGAGGGGGTAGATTTCATCAAATACCTCCACATTCAACTCCTTCCTCTAGTAGATCACTCTTTCTTCAATTTCTCAACCACTTCCACCCCTAATCTGTCAAGTCTAGGCCCTTGCACACTTAGGAGAAGAAAAATAGAAACTCCGATCGTGCACGATAGTCAAACCATTTTAATGGTGAAAGATGTCTTTCAAATCTTCCCACAAAACTCAGATATAAAAATTAACTCCCTTCTCTACTTGCCATGTAGGAAAGACCGAGAAATCATGGAGACTTGCACTTCTAGACGTGTTTTAGAAAAATGGGGGGAAACTAAGATTTAGACTCTCAGTTGTCGTTGATCTTTACTTTGAATTTGGGTTATCCATGTGGAAGATTCAAAATTAAAAATAGACCCGAGGGCTTCCTCGACTTTTTATACTTTTTGGAGAAATGGAAATATTTCACATTTTCTCCGCATCTCCGCCCTTGGGAAATGACCATGATAGGTGTCCTAAGGTGTGCGCTATAACCAAGTGGCCAAATTATGCCTTTTACTTCTTTTTGGAAAAGGTAAAATTTTCCAAGTTTTCCTCGTAGCTCCGCCCTACCACATTTGATTGGGGTAAAATATTGACTATTTCCTTTATTGGGCCTATGAGTGATTTTTTTATTTTTAGTATTTTGCATATCAAGGAAAAAAATCCAAATTACGCCCGATGGTCTCCGCTTCCCTTCCCATTTGACTAGAATCAAACTTTGACTGGTCCTTTGTTGGGCTTTGCGGGGCACTTTAAGATTTTAATCCTTTTGAGGACAAGAGGAAAAAAATCCAAGTGGCCTCCGATGCTCCGCTTCCCCACCCCTCTGAATTTTCAAAATGCCACGTGTCACCATGGCACACCTTGAGATGGTCCAAAAAATTTGATACCTTGAACAAGTGCAGGCTCGCCACGTGTCTTGGGCCCACAAAGTTTTACTAAAGGATTGAAGCTCAGTAGAATGTGTCATGTGTCATGCTCTGAGGTAGTGTCCTTTTTCCGTTGAAAATTCTAATGAAAATGTAAAGTGAGTAGAGGCCTCCACATGTCCTCCTGGCGCTTCTTTAAAATGAAACTCAAGGGTCGGTCCCTAAACATGCGCAGTTCCTCCACGTGTCTCCATGGTGCCCAAAGCAAAGACCTTGAATGAGCGTGGGCTCACCACATGTCCCTATTCTACCAAAATGTATCATCTGTATAAAAACTTGTCTAAGTCTGGGTAAAGCAGCGAAAACCTACACGTCTCCGCTCGGTGCTACTCCTGTGCCAAACCAAAAAGTAGACCTTCAAATGAGCACCATGCCTAAACGTGGACATACTATAAGTTTAGGAGATTCATAGAAATTTTGAAGTACCCAGCCAACCCGCATCCAACCAAAAGGTGCCACATCCCCTGTCGATGCAAGGATGCAAATTTGACTGGGAGAAATGCCCGTCAAACCATAAAATACAGAAAAATGTTTATTCAAGCCCGAAGATGAATATTTCTCCAAGGATAGAGAATTTAGAAATGTTACAAGGCTCAAATATGTTTCTCAGATATACATCCATTCATTTTTCTTCAAGTATTTAGGGCATAAACGACAAGGAAGACAAATCCCGACTGTGGAGATCGAAAAATATAGGAGAACCTGAGTTTTTGGATGAACAGAGAACAGAAGACCCAAATTACAAACCATTTCCAGAGGAACAAAGAAACAAGGAGGAAACCATGGAACCATAAGTGATCTACAACCCAGGAATAGATTAAAAATGGCAACAAACATTAACCAAGCACAATATGGGAAAAAGAAAGTGACAAGAGTCATAAATGGATAGATTTTCAAAGACAAATTGGGGAGAGACTATTTTGAGCACCAACACATCCCTAATCTTCTTTAGATCTGCTTAAAAATTAGACTGTACCTTTTGAATGTGTTGCTCCTCTAATTCTAGAGTATGATCGAACTGAAATTTAGAATCCCATTGTTCTATGTTTTGTAAAAACTCCAACCTATTGTTTTCTTCAGCTGGTTGTCCCTCCTAAATGATATTATGATCCTCTTTTTCTTGGACTGGAAGTATGAGTAAAGGAGGAGTGGGACTAATCTCAACCTTAACTGGAAATTCTTTAAAGAGAGGCTAGGGTACAAACTTTGTTTTTAGGACAAGTACTTGAACGACAATTTGGACACTTTATTTTGGGTTCAATACATGATTACGGGGTAGGAAAAGCAGGAATTACAGCATCTTGATAATTTAAAATTTGATGAACGTGATGCTTTAACTAACAAGGGGAATATATAGGAATTGAATTCAGATAGGAAAGCTAGGTGGGAATAATATTTTGATAGGGTTCCATATCTTGATGCCTATAATTTTTTGCTGCTAATGATTTCTCGTATAGTTACTTGACAGCTAAAAATGATGCTTAAGTTCATTAAGATCAATTTTAAGATCTCTTCACCTTTAACAAAGACATAACTCTTTGTATAACTTTGACTTTGAACCACATAATGATCATCATATTGACAATCATACTGATTTCCAAGGTTTGGGTCATAAGGGTATTCATTCTGATAGGGGTTATGAAACTAGTCTTGAAGGTGAAATTGGATAAAAGGGCTGTTGGTTTGGCTGATAATACTGCTGAAAATGAGGGTTCATGGCTGCAAGACCTCATAAAATACTAAAACTATGAAAAAGCAGTGTCTGTTGCTCATAAAAATAGCTGATAACAACAAATAAACAGATATGATTTTCTTGAAAAATACCTAAAAATTGCAACTAAAAATTTGATGATGTTGTTAAGTGTTGTATTGATCGAAATCAGATTTATGGAGTTGCCATATGAGTTCTGCTTGGATCTTGAATCTTCAGAACGCATCAATAGTAGTTTCTAGTCCTTGTCCCATCGGGCATGCCAAAAATTGTTATCTCTCGAAAGTGCACCCTGTAGAGAGATGGCTACGGAGTTATCTAGGCTTGCAAATTTTTTCTCTCTCTTTCATAGATACAATGGAAACACCTCAAGTCTGTGGGTATACCTATTTTGAGGTGAGTCTTCGATATCAAGGCCGGTTCCTTATTGATGTATCCTAAACTGATTTTATGGGGTTTAAGGGTAAAATATGATTGTAAAATGAAATTAAAACTAAGGTGATACACTAAAATTGTATGAGGTCTCGATCGAGTACATGCACAATTGATATGGAATTAATTTATGATGCATAGGCCAACAATTTTCTAAAGATAATTAAGGAAAAAACTTTGATGCATTGAGGGATAAAATCACAACATTCTTTGCTAAGTTACACATACACATTATGATCATGTAGAAATATTGAACTTGCGAATGGGTAAGATGATTAATCGGGAATTTAACACTCACAAGATTAATGGAAACATACACAAGATCGTAAATAATTAGAAAGGTAGAAAATACTTCACATTCAAAGCTAAAAGCGAGAAAATTGCTTCAGCACTCATGTATCTAAAAAATCCTCCTTGTGCTTTGCCAAGGCACATAATATATAGCAAAATTGATTCATCCACCCTTCCTAAAAATAGACTAGGGTTGTACTCACCCATGCATCCTATTTTTATCCTTTATCTATTAATAAATAAAGGAATAAAATAAATCAAACTAATAGAAAGAGGCATTAATAACCTTTGATTACATCATAGTCAAACTACAGTTGACTGTCCTATTTTTAAGAAAAAGCATAGGTGAATAATGCTAAAAATAAACCTTGCTTGATGAGAAAGTCTCCTTCTAGGTGCATGAAAATTTGTTTTCTTGTTATTGATGTGACATATGAAATTTTGATCCACTTATCCCCTTGGATGCACATGCAAAAGTTGATCTCTGTGTGTGAGTAAAGATAATCCATTATTTACAATATTTTGCAAAAATAACTCACTCAAGTATACATCTTGATGGGGACCACCTTTAAGATCAGGCTCTGAAATTGACATTCCCTTTTTCCCCTAGTGTGGTAACATGATTTCTTTTTCTATCTTTTAAATATATCATTTGTAAAATACATAACTTTTTTTTGTGCTAACTCCATGTGGGGACCACTCTAGATAGGTGCACATGTCTTTGTTGAGTTTGGTCTTCTTGTAGACTTGGGACATTTCCATGGTTTTAAACATATATATGTGGGCACTTTGTAAAAGGCCACCATGCCATACTCGACCACCTTTGATTAACACATGACCATGGTGATTACTTGTCGGCTTTTGAATATCATTGCATAGTATATATTTGTCATATTTTACATGGTTTGATGGAAATGATTATATTTTGATTTTATATGGAGAAAATCATAGTCAACAGGCATAATTTAAATGAATTTTGGTCCCTCTAGCCATGATGACTCACCCCTTACAATGTTTGGTCACTGGCATCTAACTTGGGTCGAGTTAACTAGAACCCGAGTCAAAGATTGATAAACTAAATCCAACGCTGGCCGTTGATTTTCGACTTCCTTTATCTTTGTTCGTTGATCTTTCGATCATTGATTATGGTTTTGATTTGGTGGTTACGTTGTTAATTCACATTTAATGTTGATTAAAAACACACCCTTGATCTCTGTACTTTTGGATCTTCATCGTCGATTTGCTAACCCCTTGGATAAGTTTTTTTACACGGTGATTGAGCTTGGGTAAAACACACTCAAAAACTAATCTTTTGTTTCATTCGCATTATTGGAGAATTGAGGGCGAAGCCCTGGTGAATTCTATCTAGGATTTTCATTCAATTTTGGGGCTCTAGGTCAATTTGTTTGCTCAGTACAATCATCATGGTGTCATATTTTCTTTCTTGGAGTTATCATTTTTGATGATCTTCGAGCTTAATGCCCCTATATTTGTGCAATTTTGAGCATGAATTTGCATTTCATGTCATCATTGGTGCTCTGGTTTGAAGCTTGTATTTTGCTAACATTCTTCTTAGCCATTTCCACCATTGTTCATTCTTGTATCTCACTCATGGTCATGGGTGATTTCAATGACTGTGCAATTGATCTAGGTAAGTGTATTTCTATACCTTGCTCTTCATTTTGGGGTTCAAATGTGATGGTTGGACACACTGTGCAAGGGAATATTTTTCATGTATTTTCATCTCTCTTACTCTATACTCAAAGATTCTTTCAATTTTGATGTCAAAAATGGTAAGTTCCTTCCTATTGCTCGAGAGATATTTTGGGTATTTGTATCTGCTTTTCTATCACATAAAGCTTTTCGGCCTCTTTCTTGTATTTACTTTGCTCTAGTTTTATTTGTGCAGCTGAGCTTAGTTAACATTATTTATTTCATGTTGAGGTTCTATTTTAAATCCCATGAGGGTTTCAACCATTTTCTCTTCTTGGTGATCCTCCCTAGTTCGAACTTGTAGTTTTTACAAAAGCTAGCTCTAACCGTTTATGGGTAAAGTGACAATGAAAACTCCTCTGTATAAATTTTTAACAGATATCTTAGATCCCCGAGCATAATATTTTGGGGGTTTTCTATGCTTTGACTTGTGCATTTATCACTTCGTAGTTTCATGCTCATTTCAACTCAGATCTAGTTGTAAATATCATCTCGTTCATTAGTATTGTTGTCTATGACTGGACTTGGCCATGTAGATATTGAAACCTAATATTAACTCACTTTCACTTTCAAAACTAAGCAGTAGTACCTGTAAAATCCTTTGCATTTGATGTTCTAGTATTGAATTTGCTTCACCGTAGAGGTTTTTCTCCATCCACATTTGATTTCTCCAATGTATGTTGGCAATGGTGAGAACATTTTATTGTGAATCCACCATGGCTTGTTCTTTTCTTAGATTTGACTTATGCAACTTTGAATTATATCCATGTGAATCTCCATCTGGGTATCTCCTTCCTGAGGGGGCTTCAACGTTTCTATTATTTTGAGTTTTATGATCTGCATTATTTCTTCCTGATCTATATGGGTCTCCATCTAGGTGTAACCTAGGCACCATTCAGAAGGTTACCAAACTCTGATTTTCATGTTTGAGTATTTTCATGTTTTGAAGTTTTGTTTTTCTATTTTGGTTGAAACTTGAGGATTTGACATATTTTCACAAGTTGAACCCAATCTGTCTACTACTTGTAACAAGTAATATTGTATTCCAGTTATTCCTCGAAATTATCCTCAAACCTATGTTATTGGTGGAAACATGTAGCAAGCTGTAATTTGGCATATAAATCAGGAAAAATAAATCTCCAATAACATTCCATTTATGCATACTGCTGTGAACTCTGTAATATACTTGAGAGTGATGAATTTGGAAACCATCTTCAAGATTTGTATTACTTTTCATGTTGCAAATCTGTATAGTTGTGTGCTTCAATTTATATGATTCCTTGAGTTATAGTATGGTGATATTCCCATATGTTTGTTATGAAGGATTTTGTACTCTTTCTATAAGTTGTATTCACTATAACATATGATTTTCTTCTACTCCTTTGAGTTAGTTAGACTAGTTTTGATCAAATCTGTACCTGAGAATGGCTTACCTGGAACTTTGTATTGGGTGATGGATCTATATCACTTCCTCTAGCTAGTAATTTCATTCCATTAATTGAATTTGTGTAAGACAACTTCCATTGAACACATGATTCTTGTGAAAAGTAATGATCCACTAAAAATTGTAAAACTTCATCTCCTTTTCTTGAAAATATACACATTTTTGAATTTTCACCTTTATCCTTTGGCATGATTGTACTTTATGTACTTGAACTTTTAGCTAGATGACAATAGATGTATATTATTTTTGTACTATCTATAATTTCAAGTATGCTTGTTGAGAAAGTCCATCTGTTTGATTTTTTCATGCTTTCTAAAGGACATTTTGCTTATCAATTCCTTTTGTACTTGATCTATTGATTCTCATGACTAAATTCATTGATATGCACTATGTGATTATTTTGTACTTTGATCATCTATTTGATCCCATCTTCCATACTTTCTGAAAATGGAATTCTTCTATGCATTTTATTGTACTTTTTTTGCTCCATCTATACTATGAGATGTTCTTCTTAATTTTGTCCTTTATGTATCTTGTATGTGCCTTCCTTAAAAGATTTAGTTACTTGAAACTATAAACACATGGATATAAACCAAACTGGAGCTCTAACAATATATATTGTATGTTCAGGTACCTGTTGCTGGGAACTGGAGATGAGGATGAAGCAGCTGAAAATGAAACAAAGCTAGAAGATCAAGAGAACTGACCCAAACAAGAAATGATGGGTTTTTTTTCTCTCCATTTTCTTGTAGTTTTAAGTACATGCATCTTTTATTTCCAGTACATACAAGTTACGTCCCACGGCTTGTGTGGGTTCACTGTACTTTTATTTCATATGAATAAATGAACTATTTTCGTGTAATGAGATGTATATCTTTCTTTTCTGTACTTCCTTTCATTTGAATGGATAATAATGAACTTGTACAACTCAACACACTTAAATAATTCACTTATGTATGGAAATAAATAAAAATCAAATGTACCTTTTGATGTTCATGGATGACTAAAATTTATTCCGCACCCTATCCGCAGCTTCAAAACTTCATGTATGATACATGCTTCCCTTCATGCCTTCCTCAGGGCCTTGCAATGGTCGTTTATGACTATTGCACATTTATGACGAAGGTTTCAAATGGAATGGCTGCATCTATGAGGCATGGCATTCTGTAACTGTACCAAGTTGTAGTTTTGATCCAAAATGATTTCCAACTATTTAAAACCAAACAATTAAAAAAAAATGTTATTTTGAGGTGGTTGTCACAAACATTGTCAAACCTCTGACTTGATCATTCTGAGAAACTTAAAGTTTCGAGTTGACCCTTTTCGCACAGGGTGCGAAAAATGTCAACAGTCCCCCTTTAGCTTATAGCACCATGTGAGGGATTGTTATGGGTGAAGCCAAGATGGATAGATAAAATACTGTAGTAAATCTTAAGTTGGGAAAGCCAAACCAAAAATGGCCAAAAATTTAAGTGATTGAAAATAACTGTCAAAGAGTCAACTTAAACATGTGAAGAAGAACTATATTATGCTCTAGTCATTAACAAAAATAGATCATGTTCATGAGAAAAGACTATAAATCAAAAGAAATCAAGGAAAATGAAAGAAACAAAGGAGAAAATATAAAATTAGAGGAATGAGAAGAAAACTAGAAGATACATAGGAGAATAACGTGAACCATGTTGAAAGTCAAATAAATATTAGGAATTTGATCCAAAAAGAGTTTAATTTTGAGAATAATTCATAAGTACACAAATATACTAGAACTATCTTAACTAACTTGTGTCATTATAATATTGGGTTATATCTAGAGTTTGTAATATCATTAGACATTAACAATTAGTGGCCAATATTAAGATTGATGTTCATTTGATGGTTACATGACAATTTCAATCTTGAGATCAATGTTTATTTGACTATTATAAAATGTTTTATCTTCTTCGTTAGAAAAGTCACTTAAACAATTTTAACGATTGAAAATCGTTTTCCCCCTTTTTTGTTCAAACATAACAAATAAATCAAGCAAAGTGATAAATAAAATTTCAAGAAAGAAAAAGAATTAATAAATCATTAATCAACATTGGCCTTACAATTGCAACTTAGTTGAACTAAGACCTTAAAAGCTATGTTTCTAGGTATTGTTGAATATATTTATTTAAGATAACAACTTTAAGATAAGATACATATCTTAAAATAAGATAAAAATACACTGATTAAAATTATATACATTAATTACACTTACAGCAATTTTATCTATTAATTATGATTTAAATTCAAGCTTATATTGAAATATAAGATACATAAAAAAATTGCAGTTTATTAATGGAAATGATGACATGTTAAACAAAATATCTTATTCAAAATCAAATGAATTTTGGCTTTCACGAATTAGATGCCTCTAATTATTAGAGAACTGTAATATATACTTAACAAGTGTAAACGGTTATAAATATACTCCTTTCAATCATAAGACAATGTAGTTTCTACTGTAGTAACATTAAAAAAGGAAAGATCTAGGTTTGTCTTCATTTAGGCAGCCACAGCAGCATATCACCAAAGACGACATGGCAAGCACTATCATTTCCGGGCCCGGAATTGGGAAAGTAATGACAGATGGCGGTAGCGTTCCTAATAATTCTCTTCTCATTCTGCACAACCTCCAACTCCAGACCGAAAACGTCACTACCAGGGAAAGAATGACAATAAAACAGTCCATAAGGATACACAAAGCTGTGACACGCTACCCTCAGTTTACTACCCTTCACATTCTCCCTCCTCGATGCTTTTCTCACCTTCACCGTCTGACCAGACCCAACAATGGAGGGATCAGTGAGCAGCTCCACCACGGAACCCGAAAGGGACAATACAAATTCCACCATGTCCTCAACAGAGGCGATGCACTTCTTCACTTCTCCTTCTACCCTGCTTGCCTCGCACAGCTCCAATGAACTCGCCATGCTCCGCGACACGTTCGACTCCGGCGGGATGTTTAACAACGTTAAAACTTGAGAAAGATTTGCGGTGGAGACAGGCGGCATCAACTCGGCCAACTCGCGGGGCAAAAATGACTTCCAGGTTATGGTAGGGCGAAGATCTGGCAATGTTATTTCCCCGGATTTCCTCAGCTCATTCTTATCGAGGAACATGTTCAGATTCTGAAACGCGTCGTCCGTTCTGCAATTTGCACAGCTATATTCTGAACCTGCTGCCCGAAGATACGGCATATATTGACGGCATAACAAATTCGCAGAGCTGCAGAATTTTTTCGCGTCGAAGGAAGCGGAGTCCTTGTTCTTCAACATTGTGGTGAAAGATTGCAGCTGTGGTAATGAAAGAGGACACAGACGAGATGCAAGTCCTTGGGGTATTTCTACGCCTGGAAGATTTTCTCGCCACCGCTGGCGCTGCAACGCCGCCACAGTACTATTCACGGCAGCAATCTTATCTAGCCCCATAATTACCTGAAAGCCATGCCCACTTTTTTATAAGCACCGAGTTGTTCTTTAATTATAGTAGAAAAAACGAACAAAAATATGATTACTCTGCAACAACTTACAGATAATGCCAGAAGTAGCAGCCCTGCATTTGTTTTGGCCATTGCTCCACTTGAAAAGCATTAGATATTATTCCTCACTTTAATCAACGATTTCCTAACATTTTATAGACGGCTTTTCACCAGCTTACTCATATATTTCACTCCAATAAACTACCCTCATCCGAGGCAATGTCCTTCTTTCTCAGCCATTGAAAATGTTGAAGGCGACTCAAGCTTCCACAAAGGGAAGATAAGGTTTGGTGGGACCCATTTGCTTACACAAAACATGTTGTTTGTGAGCATTTCAAACTATTAAAGGAGACTTTAATATTCCGAGTAAGCTCAATAATATATTTCACTCCATTAAACTACCCTCATCCAAGTCAATGTCGTCCTCAATTAACCAAGGATTATTTTTCCCTTTTCTAAAATAAGTAGAACACAAAAAAAGAAAAAGGTTATGAATTTAGTGGCATTACACTAAAAAATGAATTACAATAATGTAAATATAGTAATAAAGAATAAATTTAAGAATAATTTATCCTATCTAAAGTGTGATACAAATAACAATTATGAACTAAATTATTAATGCCCCCTTTTAGCTTATAGCACCATGTGAGGGATTGTTATGGGTCAAGTCAATATAGAAAGATAAAATACTACAGTAAACTTTAAGTTGGGAAGCCAAACAAAAATGGGTAAAACCTTAAGTGATTTAAATCAATTGTCAAAGACGCAACCTAAACATGTGAAGAAGACCTATAACATGTTCTAGTCATGACCAGTTCATGAGAAAAGACTATAAATGCAAAGAAATCAAGAGAAACGAAATAAATAAGTGAGAAACTATAAAACTAGAGGAAGGAGAAGAAAACTAGAGGATACATAGTCCAAAATAATGAGAACCATATTGAAAGGCAAATAAATATACGGAATTTGATCCAACAAGACTAATTTAATTGAGAATAATTCAAAAGTACACAAATATACTAGAAACGTCTTTACTAAGTTGTGTCATTATAATATTAGGTATCTAGAATTTTTTAAGTCATTAGACATTAACAATTAGTGGCCAATATTAATATTGATGTTCATTTGATGATTACATGATAAAAGTTTCAATTTGTAATGTTCCTTTGATCTCAAAAACCCACTTTTCTTTGAACTTGCTTCTAAATTTCCAAATCATTCCTAAATCTTCCTAAATCACTTACACAATGATATAGACTAATTAAATATACACATCCATGATGAATTGTGGTCTTCAAATATGCCCTAGAGAATATGCGCCATCCTTAGAAAGGATAAAAATAAACTGCTTTATAAGCAAGCCAAAAGATCCACCTTGAAAGACATTGTCTTAAAATGAATTTGTGAGCTTGTTTTCCTCTTTTCACCACATGGGTGAATTTATGACCATATGCATGAACATTACATGTATGGGGATAGGCTTGGCATGTGGAATGGACTAACCTAGATGGGTTTTAGGAAGGTTTACAATGAAATTTTTTTGACAATAGGGTATAGTTGTCTTGTATTCAAGTTGAATTTTTCCTTGCAAAAACATAGGAAAATATGTTATATTTGAGTGTCTACAATATTTAACTTTATCCAATAGGTTGTAGGTATCCTAAGGTTTCTAATCACCTATTCCATCCTAAGAAAGTAATTGATTGGTAAAATCCAATACTAAAGTACCCAATAAAATCATTCACATTCTTAATTAACCAAGGATTATTTTTTCCCTCTTCTAAAATAAGTAGAAATCGCAAAAAATAAAAAAATATTATGAATTTAGTGGCATTTCAATAAAAACGAATTATAATAATGTGAATATAATAATAAAGAATTGAAGGATACTTTATCATATCTAAAATATGTTACAAATAACAATTATGCACTAAATTATTAATTTCCACCTTTAGCTTATAGAACCATGTAAGAGATTGTTATGGGTGAATCCAAGATGGATAGATAAAATATCGTAGTAAATCATAAGTTGGGAAAGCCAAACCAAAAATGGCCAAAGCTTTAAGTGATTCAAAACAACTGTCAAAGATTGACCAAAAATAGATTATGTTCATGAGAAAAGACCAAAATCTAAAGAAATCAAGGGAAACAAAAGAAACAAGAGAGAAAATATAAAACTAGAGGAAGGAGAAAAAACTAGATGATACATAGGATAATAATGGGAACCACGTTGAAAGTCAAATAAATTTAAGGAATTTGAGCTAACAAGAGTCTAATTTTGAGAATAATTCATAAGTACACGAATATATTAGAACTATCTTAACTAACTTGTGTCATTATAATATTCGGTATTTGGAGTTTGGAATGTCATTAGAACTTTTATTATTATTGGAAAATAGATTTTCGAAAGGGACTATATACCCTCGAACAGTAAAGGCTTAACATCCATATGTAACAATTATACCAAAACAAAAAGTGATCAAAATTAGGATTTTCCAATAAATACCAACAACAAACAACAACATAACAACAAAAATTAGTGATAAAGTAGCAATTTAGCAACTCATTTTTGTGCGATCAAATTTCTTCTTGTTAAGAAATGTAATCCATTCATAAGAGTATTTCTCTAGAGGAATAAAAACTTCCAAATGTGATCGGTTGGTGTGTATTTTTGAGAAAGGAGATCAAGGGGAACATTCTCCTTAGCTACTACAAGATAATTTTGTTTAAGTGTTTCATGTCCTTTTCTTTTCACCCCAGTTGAAACCTTATTTGCATGATCCGTGATCTCTCAAAGGGGTTTCAGGGTGACGGTTTCAATCATGTATTCTTCTCCAGTATTAGAAATAGGGATATCCTTAGGTTCAAATATCAAATGTTTTCAGGAGGGCATTTTTCCACCAGTTAGCATTCAAGTTTTTACGTTTTATCATATCATAATCGGTGGCGAATGACCCAATGAGAAGCATCTCTCGCATCTAAAAAAACCCTCATAGTCCAAAGGATGATTCCAAGTTCAATTTTGAACCTTTAGCTCAATTTGAGGTAAAAGATCCTTTGAACTATCAATCTCAACAAGAATTCTTCCATAGGTTGATGCGTGAAATCAAAGGTTTGAGAGTCAATGTTAATAATGTTCCCAAGGTATTAATGCCTATGGATATCGATGATTTTGATCCCAAAATTGAAGGGGAAGGTGGGGTAATCTAATCTAGATCAGTTTGAGGGAGAAAGATTCAATAAGATGGTTCAATATTGATGGGAACTAGAGTTTTAAAATAAGGTATCTTTATGGGAAGACCCTGAGTTATTTAGCAATGATATCCTTATCAGTTATGGATTCAAAAGAAACAATAAAAATTCCCTTAAAGATAGTGGTAGAGATCTAACCTTCCTTCTAAAAGTGAAATACAATGCTTTGGGAGATCCAATCGTGTAAGATAGGGAGGCTAGGCCATATTCCAGTGAATCTACAAATCAAAACATGATCTTCATAAAATGAATTTGTTTCAAGGACTTGATCTCCGAAGGTTACGCATGTGTACTCTCAAGCAGCCTCATTGTATTGATCTCGACTTCTTTTGCAAAACTTCACAAAATGATCAAAGTGGATTTCCATAGTTTCAGAAGTTTCCTTGCTTATGAATAGAGGGGAAACCCTAATGTGTGCACCCCTAGTTGATATAACAGATTTTTTCATGCCTCCCTTCAATATTCAGGCTGCATTGCTAGCGCTAATGTTAGATCCGACCCCAAGAGGGACTCCATTTCTTCATGTAGGCTTAGCAATCACATCCCCACACTTAGTGTCAACGAAGATATCTAGAAACAAATCTAAAGTAGTCACCATATGCTGCATAGGGGTTGTGATTTCCATGCTTTCACGGCTCCTTGCAAGATATCTTGACAAAATTTTCCACAACTGTTGCTTGAGAGATTTCCTCCATGTATAAATTACTCTGATCTAATACAAAGAATCCATGGAATAACTACATAGACAATAATTGAAATTAACAACTCTATATTATATTTTTATTGATTCACTATTTCAATACACTCCATTATATAGGAGATGTATAATAACAATCCTCACAACAACCTTTGTCTTCATATACAACCATACACCCATATGGTTTCAACCTCTCACTAATATAATAATAAAACAACACTAATTGTTTTATTATTCTAACTTACTAAATTACTACATACTAACCATATTTTACATTTACTATTTATATTTACATAGTCAATGTACTTTCACTAATTTACCATAATAATAATTACACATGTAATTATTATTCACCCATACATACAAATGGAGCACTAAGATATATTTCCTAACACTCCAAACCCGCAACTTTCTTTATCACTAGCCAAGGCCCCGTATCCATTAATGTTTGAAATAGAATGCGTGTCACCCAGTGGTTGAAGTTTCCCCACCTTCCCGAGCAGAACTCTCACGGCCACCATTACAATTCGAGCTTCCAATGTGGCTAGGGTTTGCGAGAATTTGCCATTTCACCAATAAAATATAAACCCCATTGTCTAAAAGAATCCTCCAATGAGAGATAAAGATTAATGTTATTAAACATCAATAATTAGTGGCCAATATTAAGATTGATGTTCATTTGATGGTTACATGACAATTTCAATCTTGAAAGCAATGTTTATTTGACTATTATGAAAGATTTCATCTTCTTTATTATCCTGCCAAATGCATGTATATTATCTTGACCAAAACAAATACTCATTTTCTTGTCTACAAGTTAGAGGTTGCCACCTGTATTTAGATATATTTTTACTAAAGTTTGATTGTCTAAATTCATTTTATTTGTAAAAAAACTTTTTACTTTAATTCTATTGGTTGGAGCCTTTATTCTCAAGGTGCACCGAAATTTTCTATTAGTTAAAAACAACTTTTGTTTATAATGAATAGAAACATGCCATATGGAAAATATTTCTTCCACCCTAAAGTTATGATATTAGTTTGATAGACTTGATTTAACGGTTACTCCAGAATCAGTGGATGGACGAAGCAATTTGTTGTTACAGTTTTGGGCCATACTCTACCATAATTATCTATTACATATAGACATCTTCTAATTTTTATATTTTTTGTTTTGTGGTCATGACAGTTTTATTTGAAAACCATATTTTGAAGCACTGGTTTCTTAGGTGTCTTATGATTTCAATAGCTACTGGAAGAAGAACAAAAGAATCTGTGGAACCTGTGGTTTTTGAGGAACTGTTATGCTCATCGTTATATACGCAAGTGAGTTATTCACTTCACTCAACATTATCTTCATTTTTTTCATTCTTATTTTCTTTTTCCTCAACATGTTCCTGATTCTCATTTGAGTACCTGTTGTAAGGTAATGGATTCATCTTGTTTGCGTTGGTCGCTTTCTTATTTTTTGTCTATAAAAATTAGATAAAAGCAATGCAATTTTCTGCTACTTGTAAAGTTCTTGTTTATAATAACGTTCACAAACAAATTACTATTATGCATGATTTCAAATGGCAGGACGATCAGTAATAAATGCACCGAATGCATAGGAATCAAACACAGAATCTACCAGTTTCCATCCTGCAAATTTTTCTTACTTATTTATCATCTATTTAGAAAAAAATTGTAGTTTTCTGATAAGACGTTACACGTTTTTGTACTCACTGTACCTGTATACATTTCCCGCTCTCAAGGGACAAATTCCTATTCTTTTCAGAAGGGCCAAATTCCTTATGTACATGATTGATTAGATTCATTACAAAATGTCCGAGTCTCTGATATTTTCCACTAAAATATGTCAGGACCAGGGAAATGTATATCATGTGGGTGGCGTATAGATATCTTTCAATACTTCAAAATATTTTTGATTGCAGATTTGTCTTATTGCTTACAAATATTGCTGCTTATATCATTATTGGGTAGTGGTCCTGTTGGATCAGTCATTTCATTTTATTTTACACAAGTGAAATCGAAATCTATATAGTTTTTAGTAGAGATATTTTGTGTGTACATTTTATTTTATTTAAAAAAAATTAAATTCTCTCAAACATTAACTTTTCGTTTCAACGATTTCTGGACTGAATTCTTAAAAATAAATGTTATAAACCACTTGTGATTTCTTAAAAATAAAGATTTCCTTTTTTAATTTCTTTAGTTTACCTTTATACAACACAAATCTTATATCTAGTGTAAATCTTCTAGATTACACATTTTTAATCCGGAAGCCTAAAGAAATCGTTACTGATGACTTATGTTTATTTGTGGAAAATTAGATTTTAGACACTAGTTTCTTACTCAACTAATTGTAGTGGTTCTTGTAGTGTCATTAAATCTTAATATTATGATAGATCAAAGTGACAGCAGTTGTACAAAAATAGGTGATATGCATTGAATTAATTGCTTCAGCCTTGAATATGAGAGCCTTTTCAAACCAGAGGTCTTCACGACAGTCTCAGCTAGACCTCTTGAGAACCTAATGTCATATATATCCTCTGTGATCATTACAAGTCTATTTATTTTATGGCACACAACAGTGTGGTATGCGTAGTTCTCAATTTTTTGGGTTCAATTTATGAATTAAGGCTTATACCATATTCTAAGCACCCACAATTTTCATTATCCATCTAGTTTACTCCTTAACTCATGTTTATTTTCGAAATGTGGGACGTTATGAAGGATGTCACTTTGGATTAAAATGTAACAATATTGTTTTACAGTCTGAAATATATAATACTCAAATCTAAAGGGCAAGTAAGAATGGAGGATGTAAATTCATAGCAGGAGTAGAAAAGTTTCGTTGCAACTGTACATTTCAATAAAACATTCTATTCAATTCTTTAACTCAAATACATTTCCTTCTGTAGGATTTTCCATTTCATTGCCTTGTTAGAAAAGTCACTTAAACAATTTTAAAGATTAAAAATCATTTCCCTCTTTTTAAGTTCAAAACTAACAAATAAATCTAACAAAGTGATAGATAAAATTTCGACAAAGGAAAAAGAATTAATAAATCATTAATCAAGATTGGACTTACATTTACAAATTATATGAACACATACCTTAAAATTTATATTTCTTGATATTGTTAAATATATTCATTTAAGAAAACTACTTTACAAAAAACGTACCTATTTTAAGATAAGATAAAAATACACTCACTAAAAATTCAGACATAAATTACAGTTAATACAATGCCTATTAATTACGATTTTAATTCAAACATATATTTAAATATATAACGTATATAAAAAAATGTTTAATACTAGAGATGATGAATTGTTAAATCATATACATTCTTCTATGTATCCTATACAAGAGTTCCGTAATAGATGCCCCTCATTATACCAAAACATTAATGTATTCAAGAATAGATGCCCCTAATTATTCCAAAACATTAATATACACTTAAGAAGTGTAAACGGCTATAAATATACTCCATTGATAAAAGAAAGATCTAGGTTTGCGCTGATTTAGGCAGCCACAACATCATATCACCAAAGACGAGATGGCAAGCAGCATCATTTCCTGGCCCCGCATTGGGAAAGTAGTGACAGATGGCCGTAGCATTCCTAATAACTCTTTTTCATTCTCAACAGCCTCCAACTCCAAACCGAAAACGTCACTACCAGGGAAAGAATGACAATAAAACAGTCCATAAGGATACACAAAGCTGTGACACGCTACCCTCAGTTTACTACCCTTCACATTCTCTCTCCTCGATGCTTTTCTCACCTTCACCGTCTGACCAGACCCAACAGTGGAGGGATCAGTGAGCAGCTCCACCCGGACCCCGAAACGGACAACACAAATTCTGCCATGTCCTCAACAGAGGTGATGCACCTCTTCACTTCTCCTTCTTCCCTGCTCGCCTCGCACAGCTCCAATGAACTCGCCATGTTCCGTGACACATTCGACTCCGGCGGGATGTTTAACAACGTTAAAATTTGAGAAAGATTTGCTGTAGAGACAGGCGGCATCAACTCGGCCAACTCGCGGGGCAAAAAAGACTTCCAGGTTATGGTAGAGCGAAGATCTGGCAATGTTATTTCTCCGGATTCCCTCAGCTCATTCTTATCAAGGAACATGTGCATGTTCTCAACCGCGTCGCCCTTTCTGCAATGTATTGAGCAGCTATATTGTGAACCTACTGCCGGATGATACGCCATATCTTGACGGCATAACAAATTCGCAGAGCTGCAGAATTCTTCTGCGTCGAAGGAAGCGGCGTCCTTGTTCTTCAACATTGTGATGAAATATTGTAGCTGTGGTAATGAAAGAGGAGACAGACGAGCTGCAAGTCGTTGGGGTATTCTACGCCGGCAAGCTTTTCTCGCCACTGCCGGCGCTGCAACGCCGCCACAGTACTGTTAACCGCAGCGATCTTATCTAGCTCCATAATTACGCCTAAGGCGTTCTTGTAGTGAAGTTGAACCCTTTTATTCTGACAAATGTCAGAAATCGAATGGATAACATTAATCCTTAGAGCGTCGTTGAAATCCAACGGAGGAAGTAGATAGTTTATGGTTAGGTGACACGTCCACCACATGCGGTCGTGGTGTCTTTCCCTGCTCAGGGCCGTGTCAGTCCTCTCATGCATTTCGGCGAAGTGTACGAACGGGTTGAGAGTTCAAAGCTCCAAAACTTCATCAATCTGGAAAAACAGCGCATGGAATTCATGAGGGAAATGGAGATTCAGAGAATGCAGCTCTTCATGCAGACGCAGCTGGAGCTGGCGAAAATGAAACACGGGAAGCACGGAAACAATACCGGTAAGTAATCCAATCGATTCACATTTGAATTCCAGCAGAAATCTCAATGGGTGTTAGCCCTAATTAATGTCCATTTTTCTCAATTAATCCTACAAATTCCAATTTTAACCATTAATCTGACAAATCGGATTTGCCTCTGTACTACAGAGCATTATTTGTGAGGGCGCCATGATACTCTGGTCCTCAACATGAACTCTTTACTGGCAACTGTCGGTTCCAAAAATCGATCCAACCACGGTTCAGCGCTTAACCATGGTTGCCTCACGGGTTACGCGGTTGTAAGGTGATTCGTGCGGCAATTGAATTGGATTGCTGCGTACATGGGGCCCATGGAATCTCGTGGGAGCCGGCTCATCCTGTACAGTTCCTTCAAATTCATTTCATAATCGTCCTGCATTGGTGATTCTGTATTTGGGATCTTTTCTTCTCACCCTCAATTGAAGCATACAGACATTATGTAAACGTTTCAAATCTTTCTTCTCAAGGTTGGTTGTATCATAGTTATTTCTATACTTGAATTGCCATGAAATGTGGAACACGTTTCAAATTTTATCTTCATCTGTTATTTATTATGAACGGAAGCCCATTCTGAGCTTTTTGAGTGGCAATGAGAACAACCTTCAGGTCATTTTTCATTTCCCACAGTTTCTATTTATTTGAAGTTTTGTGTTTGTATTTATGATTTCACATTCTTTTTTATAAGGTTCGTGTTTATATTTGTGATTTTTTCCGTGGATAAGCACTTTTGATAGAAGAATCAATATTCATTCCATTCACTTCTTTTTTCCTGTTTTATCCTAAAAAGAGGGGAAAATCAATCTCATATTCCAACGGATCACACGTAGAGATATAGATAACACAGATAAAGCTAAAGGAAATAGTGCCAAATGTAAGCTGCATGTAACTTGTCCTCAATCCTGCAGTTTGATTCAAAACATTCAACTGTAAACATTGATGTAGATTCAAAAATTCCATGACAGAGATAAAAAATATAATTTAGCATGGGAAGATACAAATACAGTGTAGTTATTGTTTCCATCTTAGCAATGACATTGTTAGTTGTTAGCTCAAAATTCTCAAATGCACAAATTTACCACCCTCCCTAAGCTAATTATTTTCTGGGGCTTGTTTACTTGAACAGGTGCAATTGGACTGAATTTCAGAAAGATCCTACAACAGATCAAGCCAACTTTATCAGAGTTGTTATCATGTTGTGTGGGCGTCATGCATGTTGAATTGAACCATGAGGAATTTGAGCCTATGAAAATCAAGAACCAATTGCAACATTGCATTCTGTATCACCTGAGCCTGTCGCTGAAGGAGCTTGATCTATTCAACTTCCTCGTCTAGCATGTCTGCAGTGTTTGTTTGCTGCATGTGGTAAACATTGTAGGACCAAAAAAAGGTCAGTGCAACTTGTTGGAATATAAAATCAAGCATTATTAACCAGAGATCCTGAAAACCTCGTTAAGCAAGAGGTCTGTTTTATACCACTTGATGACAATAACGTTTCTCATAAGGGACAAAATAACATACAGTGGTATCAGATATCAGAAAAAAGAGAAACAATATCCATCCTTTATTGTTAACAGAGAAACAATATAAAGCATTAGTAACCAGAGAGCCTTTATTGAATATAAATTTCTCAAATCCTATGTCTTAACACATCTTTAAAATATTTGAAAATTATCTACCTTGTCCATGTTGAGCACAAGTTCCTGCAATTTTCTCATTCTTTCACAGTATTCTGCATCCTTCGAACCTAAAGTGACATGAATCAAAAATCAAAATATTTAGTATAGCTTCTACAAAGCTCTCATAAATGATTGTTGCTTCGTCCCAGGACCCAACTTGAAAATCTGGGATATAAGGATGGACTCCACTCCCGTTGCCTAAATTACCATCATCTGAGCTACTCCTACCCAATCTCTCAGCCGAAGATCCCGCAGGCATTCTGAGCTTGTCAACAACTTCTGGCATGCTCATATCACCCAGCTGAGATGTAAGCCCTGCAGTAGAACTACCTTGCTTCATAAAACTCATCTGAGTTGTCAGCCTACTTGGGGAGACCATATCACCAGATGACCTATATTAAGAGGAAAGGTTGGTCATATTCCTTACTGCCCCTATGAAATCTGAAAGAAATAGATTCGGTAGGTGAATAAGGAAACCAAAAAAGACCAAGGTCAGCGCAAAGATATAAGACATGTAAAAAAATAGAAAAATGTAAGCCTATTATTTACTAATATATTTGCTGCATTGTTATTACATAAGAGATCTTTTACAATTATAGATGTTGGGGCACAACAACATTGCATAATAATTCAATTAACTCATTTCTATTTCGAACTGTCAAAGGTAAACATCACTACTTTTATTTATTAAGTTTTTCCTTTACATGCATTCTTTTCACATACTAGCCCTTATTGAATTCTAACTATCTTTCATATCAGCTTTGTATTATTAACGAACTAACACAAGTTTCTAACTTCATAGATAGAAACTCTAGAATAGAGGATGATCTAAGCTTTTCCATGTTCCAAGAGTTTGTTGACTCTTTGAGTTCCAAGAGTTTGTTGACAATTTTTTTTTGAATTTTTGTTAATATGCTTCAATGGCTTTTTGGTGCCTTGTTTTTCTTTGTGACGGTAGAACCAGGCGGCACAAGGTTAGTACTTTTGCTCCTCGGTGGAAACTCTTGGTCTTGACTGTATTGTCCCATTATCCCTCGGATGTTGGTTGGGGTTTTTATTTCACGTTATTCCTCTTGTTGTGCTTTCATGCATGTAAGTATTCCTTGAGAAAAAATTGCTTGAATGAGATTTGCAAAATACATAAAGATGCAATAAAATATATCAGAGTTTTATTAACATGTTTTAGTCACATCTTGGAGACGCTAGAGACTATGGAGAAGTCACTTGTAAGACTTGACAACAACGAAATTTGGAAACTTTTTTACAAAATTGTTATTTAGATTGTATTTTGCAATGCCCAAACTTCTCTTTCATATTTCATTGTTGCAAAGCCATGCCCACATTTTTATAAGCATCGAGTAGTTCTTTAATTATATTCTACTCGTTAATTTTTTTCAGTAAAAACAGAAAACCAAAAATTATCATTACTCTGCAACAACTTACAGCTAATGCCAAAAGTAGCAGCCATGCACTTGTTTTGGCTATTGCTCCACTTGAAAAATCCTCACTATAATCGATGATTTAACACCTTTTTATAGACGGCTTTTCAACAGCTTACTCGTATATTTCACTCCATTAAACTATGTTGGAAGGTAAGAGTTGTCATTGTCCGTCCTTGAGAGCCATTCAAAATGTTGAAGGCGGCTCAAGCTTCCCACCAAGGGAAGATACACTTAGAAGGGACCGATTAGCTTATACAAAACATGTTGTCTTTGAGCATTTCAAATTATTGAAGGCTAGGCTGGACCCATTGGCTTCCCACTTTTTAATATGTAATAGACTAGATCTATAGACTTACCATCATAAAACTTTGTTGTTTGTGAGCCATTCAAAGTATTGAAGGAGTCTCAATATTCCAAGTGAGCTCAATAATATATTTAGGTTGGAGCTAGTGGCATGACATGACAAAACTAGATGTTTGCGAGTCCTTTAAAGTATTGAAGGTGACTTGAGCTTCTAAGTTGGACCCATTGGCAATATATGACAAAACTTGGAGTCTTATTCACTAATTTTTGGAGACTTCCTTATAGTTAAAATTGGAGTCCTTGTATTCAAACGTTAAGGGATAGTTTAGCTTGGAATTTTATTTGTTTACGTCAAAATATGTAATTATAGCAATTCATTCGGCGAGTAAATGATTTAAAATAATAATAATTATACTTAACTATTCTCATTTTCTATTGTTTATATTATGAATTTTAAAAATAATTATTTTATATTAATATTATTTGTAAATATATTTTATCTTTTATGTGATTGCTTATTGTTTTTTTTTATCAACCTTTAATAACTACAAAAAACATTGATATTGTATTATTTAAGTCTTAAAAATTTATTTCTTTGTAAATGTTGTGGTCCTTCGTATCACTCATTAGGACATGTTAAGTTGTGCACAATTAGATATCGCGGCACTGGGGATGCATTAGTAAAATTAACTCAAAATCATTTTATTAAATTAAAAAGAACTTACTTTGTTATCGTTCAATGCTAGAGACTTCATGAGATTTATTCTAATGAATTAGATCGCTAGCTTCTCCACAACCAAATTTAAATCTACAAATCACACGCAAGAGAAATATGATAGTTTTTTTTTTTTGTTAGGAGATCTACCTTGGACATATTCCGAGCCCTTTAATGTGACAAAATACATTTGTGAAAGTAAAACCATAAGAAAAATCATAAGCTACATAAAAAATATTAATTATAACCATACACCTCAATTCAAGCCATCAAGTGGATTTTCTCATGCACGGTTTAGATGTAGGTACCAACAAGTGAGATCTATTGTGCAATACTAGTCTGGTAGCATTGTGTTGTTTTTCAAAATGGAAAGGAGGGATTTTGGCAAAAAGGGTTTAGAGAGGAATAAAAGAGGGGAAAATGTATAATGGAGTTATACTCTTGAAGTTTTATGTAAATTTGAGGGTATAGGTTGAATTAATAGGATCTCGAGGCATAATTAGAAAATGGGGTTAATTTCTTTGTTTTGAAAATAATGATAAATTGGGTAGGTGAATAGTAATCAATAATGCATAAATAGTGCAAAATTTTGAAAGTGGGGGAAAGTTGGATGAATAGTGATACATGTTTGAAAATAAAGGGAAGATGGATAGTGACTAATAAAGCATCCTTGAAAATAGAGAGGTGGGTGAATAGTGGAGAATATTTGAAAATAGAGGGAAGGTGGGTGAAATAGTGGAGAATCTTTGAAAATGGGTAGTTAATTGAATTATTTTATTGGGTAGTGGTGGACATGGGGATAGTGAAAGCTACATGATGTTGTTGATAATATGCTAGGGATGATGTTGTTTGTTATTAGGATGTGATTAGATTAATTAATAATTGATTAGTTAGCTGTTAACCACTTATGGTATTTTCATGGGATTTGAAGTGGGGTGAAGAAATTATGTGAATGAGCCACAAGGATCAATGGGAACCCACGAAAATCAAGGTTGTTGCACTCTAAGTGAAATAAGAAAGTGCTCTAAGTAATCAACAAGAAATAATAACCATAACCAAATTGGTCATGTAAAATAGAATAGATCTACTCATACACATTTACATAAGGGAGTAATGTGTAACTCCCTTTCCTAGATGTGTCATACTCCTATGATGAAGTGAGGAGTTACAATGCTATAATAGCATGTAACTCGCCCATGAAAATGTCGCATAAGACACGTATGATAGATTCTATGATGGAATATGTCATATGTCATATATCTCCATAAAGAATAATGACTCACCTAAGTCGATGTGTCACAGATCATAAACACTAAGAGGGGGGTGAATCAATGTTGATTAAAAATTTTACACTTTGATTCCAAATATATATTCCTTATCACCTGTCTCTTTATGAGTATTATATATTCAATTGAACAATCATCAGCACATAAGAACATAACACAAATATTTATCATGGGAATCCCTTTTAGGAGAAAAACCCACCAAAACTGTTTCTTATATTACACAAAGAAAGGACTCATAAGAATATAACACATCTTATAATATTTGTTTAGTGAGACACATAGAGCACCAACCCCTACACCTATGCTGATATTACACACAAAAATGACTCAAGTGGATATTATGCATCAAAAGAAGCTACAAGGAAGCCGCAACTCCCCGAATCGCGCTAAGGTACAACTTAGAATTATTTACATATAATGTTTGACCATGTAGTTACAACAATTGCTTATATAATGAATTATGATCACTTTCCTGGCTCAATCTGTGTTCTTTCTCTATCACACTCTTCTACTCATTTGTTTCGCTCTCTTTAAATCATTCAATTTTTTGTTATGCACTACTTATCCGATCATGTTCTTCATTACTTTCGATTCTAACCCCTCTCTTTTCTTCAACATCAGATCTCTCTTCTTAGCTTGATTGCATCATATTTTCTTCTCTCTTCCTTTTTCACCCTCTTGCCTCTAGTTCATTAGTTCTTTCTTATGAGCAACAACATCGAATGAATTAGAGTTTTTCTTTATTGCACACATGAATCAAATTCTTGCTTCAAATTTGCATCATGTACTCTTCCTGATCTGTCGCCTATGAATTTAGATCATTAAATGTTTCCAGCTGAGTCTAGATTTTATTCTTTCCTTGTTTGGCTTCATTCCTCCTTCCACGCATCTGACAAACCAATTTAATGGACGAATTCAAAAAAATAAAAACTTGCATTATTTAGAATTTGCATCATGAAATCAAAATGACGACCCATCTTTGTATTATTTTAATTCACCTTGAAATCAGAAATATCCATCGAGCTTATAACCAAAATGCCTCGTGGTCAACATGTATTAAACCCTAGTATCTAGAAAAAGAATGTAATTGGTCCGTGCGAAGTTCTAGCTGAAATTGTAGTTGCACTTCTCTCACAATAAAATCTCCTTCCAAATCTAAATGCAAATGTTCTCTCTTTCGATTTGAACTCTAACTAATTTCCCTTGATCTACTCCAGTTCACTTCGATCATTTTGTATCTTCCTTTGGCGTCTTTGATCTTTTCCTTCATATCGTAGATTCTTCTTTTGTTCTTCAAAATTTCCCTTCTTTATGCGGCTTTTTAGTTCTCCGTGGCATCTGTATGCATTGTGCATATTTTTCAAGTCCTCGCAGATTCTTCCTTATTTTCTACCTTCTACGCATTTTCTCCTTTTCTAGTTCTTCGTGGATTTATTTTTGTCTACGAAAATATTCTATACTTTGTGGTTTTTGTGCTTATTTGTAGGTTTGTATATTTTCGCATTGTATGCAAATTTCTCCAAATATTCATACCCGTGGTTTTACGTTCTAACCTTATTCACTCTCGGGCACTCCCCTGCCTTCTGCGGCTTCTTCTGGATCTTTCCTTTAGTCTTTGGTTCCTTCCTTGAGCTTCTTTACTTCACGTCTCTCTATATACTTCTGAGGCTACTTCAAGATTTAGGAGGATAACTTCTTACATCCATGGTATGGTCAAATGTTTCTTAAGTCCCTTAGCAATTATCCTTGATCATCTCAAAGCCTCTGTAGGTTGGAACTACCAATTAACCTTCATCTTTCTTGCATGCTCACCATACCAATTTACCCATTTTTCTATTAGTAATACATGACATCAATGATAACACATATGTCTTATGACAAAGGTCCAACAATATCCCCCTTTTTCATTGATGGCAACACAATACCAATGCCACATTACCTCATAAACCTACATACTTTGATGGAAAAATTTTCATACCTGGTTTCTGGTTCCAGCTTCTCTTTTACATGAATCCCCCTTTGACATTACTCTTCCTCTTTTGTGATGCAGCTGGTTGTTGATTTGAGTTACTCTTCCCCTTTTGTTGTGGCATTCAGGTTTCTAACCTTAGTTACTCTCTGCCTTTCACAACATTGAAAAATGGCCAACTCTATCATGTTCAAAGTTGTAAACACAAATAAACAAGATTCTTCATGTTCTTAATTCAATGAGCTCTCCCTAAGTTTATGATTTCATTCCACTTGATTTGTTCTAACTGTGGCAATGCTCCCCCTAAGAAGATGATACCAATTGTTGCAGTGAGCTAGTAGACTAGCTCCCCCTCATATTTGGCACTAATTAGAAGCTTATACATCATTAGTATGCACCCTTATTTAATCTCTAGACTTTTTAGTTGTTGGCGGGATGAATAATTATTTCAAATTCATTCCTCAAATGCTGAAATGTTGCTTTTGGTAATGGATTAGTCATGTTATATGTAACACCCACAAATTTTAACACACGAAACCCAAGACAACTAAAAATAAAACTAGAAAAATTACTAAATAATTTTTTTAAAAAACAAAAGCAACGTTTAGTTCCATTTCAAGGGTAAAAATAATAATTTTAATTTATAATTAAATTATATTATTATATTTCGATTTCATTTAAAATTCTCCATTTCTATAATCCTCATTTAATTTCATAATACGGTTCAAGGGTTAATTAATAATTTATTATGTTAGGGCTAAGTCTAAAACACCCTCCCATTGATTAAATATAAGTAAATTAAATTCCTATAATAAACATTGCCTAGTTACTAAGGAGTAATTTGACTTAATTTATTACAAGGGTCATGGGCTTTTATCATAAAAAGTTACTAAATAGAAAAATGGGTAACAAATTAAAGTTAGCTTCTACACCACTTAAGTGGCCTCATTCAAAATTAACCCATACATTTAAATTATGATCTCACCTAACTCCCGCCTAATATTTGTAGGGAAGAATATTGGCCATTAGATGAAATCAATCTAGGCCATTTGATTTAAGGAATTCCAAAAAACCCTAATCATCTCTATGGATTCTTTTATTCAATCATTTGACTTATTTACCTCATTTTTGTTTTCCGTGTTTAAAGGAAGGAGAGGAATACATGGAAGAGAAAATGGATCTTTGGATGGATATACGTAACCCCTACGATTTTTTTTTGCTTGCTATTTCTCATCTACCCTCTCGTAACACCGCGAAAAAAACTGACGCCACACTCACGACAACGACGATGACGACACCGCGAACAAACAAACGTCTTGAAAATGCGACAATTTTTTTGTGTTTTGTTTTCAGAAATCATTTACCTTCGTTTTCCACGAAATATGACGAGCATTCATTTGAGAAAAGTTTGCTAAACGCCTTTTTAGGTGTCATACCATATGATCTATCAAATTACAATTGTTCTGTATTCTTATCTGATGTCTTAAATTGTCGGGTGAATGAAACATGCAATCTTCTGGGAGAGTCCTTACCTCCACTATAGGTTTATTCAAGTGTGGTTTCCCATGGTGTTGAACATGGGTCTATATATATACATATTTACCTAGCTTTTCTTTTGCTAGTAAATACAAGGAGAAACAACCCACTGATACGATTTTTTTTTAAGTCATACAATCCTGTTAAAGGTATATGATTCATATATTTTGTTGGTAAATATGTGGAGAAAGAAATAGTAGATAGGATGCTTTTAAAACTATAATTTAGGTCATATATTTTCAACAAGATTTTAGGAATAACATAAGGGTTTATTTAAATTGTTCTCTTATATATATATATATATATATATAGTTTAAGATACACTCCTGAATTCATTGAAAACAAATTTAAAGAGGTACCAATGTAAATCTATTCACAAATAATTCTAGATAAATTTTTAATATGATTCATAGTTTCATGCTATATGCACTATCAAACTACCCTATAAAATTATATTCCTAGCAACATCTTAAGATCGTTTGTATGGCAATAAATGAAATCTCTTAAATGAGAAATCTTGTTTCCTATTATTGAGACTTTATTTAACTAGTAAACCGAGTAGAAAATCGAGATAAGTAATTTCCTAATAAAGAGTTTCACCAAATGTAGCGCCGCTCAATCTAAAAAGGTTTACAAATTTATTAACTAAAAGGACACTACAGTCGGCCTGGCAAGGTGTATAATAGGTGTAATGAATTAAAAACTACATATATTTAAACAAACAAGAAGTTGAGGGTAATATGATTTTTTATTTATTTTTACAATACAAAAATTCTTTCAAAGCCCCTTCAAAATCGGTGGTCAAACATTAGAGGGATTAGGTTGGAAAACAAATATGTTTGGTAGTAGGCGACTCATCAAACAATTGTCTCAACTTATTACTCCCTGTCTAGCGTGCTAATCTATTCCTACCGCCGCAAGCATTTATTCCCTAAGATTATGCAAATCTAAACTCTTTCAAGCCGCCACTATCAATTTGATCAAATAGATTTTGTAAATCCTTTTCTATTCAGCCGTCCAAACAACCTCAACTACTCTGGCCGCGTGAAAGCAGGAATGCAAATGTGGTGGTTGTTGGATGGAACCTAAGGCAAGCATAGTAGGTGGAAGCGTCATTTTCAAAATCTCAGACCAAGAGAAAAGAGTGAGGAGGTTACAGTGGGAGCCATAGCTCAAAGAAACAATGAGCTTGGTTCGAGGTTGTTCGGCCCTGGCCGCGCATGATACAGTGGAAGGAAAAGAGCAGAGGTCATGGGCGTGTGTGCATCCAGCCTAGAAGAGGTGGCGCACCAGCAGCAGGTCGTCTAACTATGTTGTTATCTGTTCAATATCGAATGCATCCTCAAAACAGAGTTCTCCTTCAAGCTATTTTCATTAAATTTCGGTGGAGAGAAGTGGGAGGCGCACGAAAAATAGTCGCATATGCAAAGCACCTATGGGAGAAAATCTCACAGAGGTGGATCTGTTTCATGACATAATATTGTGAAGCACAACACTGTGCATACCACGAGCTCTGGGCCTACTGCTGTTTCGGCGAGACAAAGCTTTGGGAGGCTCAAACAAAAAAATGTTTCTTTTATATTTGAACATATTACAATTCACATACTCTTGTTCACATATGTAAAAAGGCAATTAAAAGTACATTGATATTATTAAATATAATATTAATAAATTTCTTAGTTTTAATGTTACTTAAATGAGAATAATATTCAAACTATTAATACCTCTATTAGGCATCATGGGGTACTTGGGTATTGCTCTTAATGAATTTAAAGTCTTTGCATTAAAATTTATTTCTACACCATTAAATAAACATTGCTTGAGATTTTGAATAGGTTTGGTTTCATTTCTTTATTTTGCAATAAGATTTACAATAAATTCTGAAATGAAGCAAAGCATAGTAGAACTAGAGCATAGCTTTCTTTATTGACACATTTAAAACTATTAAAAGACTTAAGTCTTTTATCAACAAAACAAGAATGGTAATGTTCTAGTATTCCAACTTTGTAATTCATCTCCTTTGAGTAACAAAATGGGGTTCAATACATATATATATATATCTTTTTTTTTTTAACTTCCCAACTTTCCTCAAGAGGCGCTCAACAATCTTTCCATTAAATTTTAAAGCAAGATATCCTAGCATTTCAATATGATCAACTTATTCATAAGGGGTTCCAAGACAAGTTAAAAGAGGATGAATGAATTTTGATCTTTCTTGCAACTTTAAATTCTATCCCCATCACAAGCTTACAAATGAAGTTCAAAGGCAACTTTACTTCAACGTTTTGTTACAATATTTTCTACTTCATGTGAAAACAAATATGCAATAATGTAAGCTGAAATACAAAGTAATATTACATTCTTCCTCCACTCAAAGTGGGTAAATACATGATGTTTGTACATTGTTAACAACAAGGTTCTTGTGCTCCAAGGTGTTCTTCATCCATGTTCCAAGTTCCAAGTATTTCAAATCATAACCAAGATAGGGGAGAGGCAACACTCTCCTCCTAACCAAAACTCAATGGAGAAGAGAAGCAATCTCCTCCATTGACCCCGAGCCCCAAACACAACACAATGAATGGTGGTCTCCAACCCAAGGCAACAATACTTGCTTCCACAATACAATTTCTTCACAACATTCAAAGCTAAAATAGAAGAACAAAAGGGACACACAAATAACACCAAACATTTCACAACAAGGCTTTCATCCAAGCCAACAAGAGAAGAAACTATGGGAATGTTTTCCTTATGCCTCCCAATTGAGATGAGATTCCCATCCAAACCCTCCACAGTAAAACTCAATCCCCTATGACTCTTATGCCTCCCTCAAGTTCCCCTTTCTCCTCCCATACTCTTATGCCTCCCTCCTCTTATGGCTCCCTCAAGAACAAGGTAAGAATGTAAACATTCTTACCCAAGATGGGCATCCCTCTCAAACTCCCTCCACAATATCCTAATCTACTCTTATGCCTCCCTCATGAGTATTCCCATAGACCTCTCCTATACTACACAATAAGCATTCTATCCATTTTTCCACAATACACAAAAACAACATGCATTTTCTACAATTTTAAGCACAAAAGCAACAACAAAAGAAAGCACAAAGAGAGAAGGTTTCCTACCTCTCCATTGGAGAAGCCTAAACCAAGAATTTTGTCCAAGCTCCCTCCAAAACAATCCAAGCATGCAAGTCCAAGCACTCTCTTTTTTCTCTATCTCCCAATTCTTTTCTCTCCCAAAAATCCCAAAAGAGAACTCTTAAACCAAAACAGAAACAAAACTCCACCCCCTCAACAAGAGAGGAAATTTCCATAAATAGACAAAATGAAAGAGTGAGGGTGATGTGGCTCCTTGAGGATGCCACATCACACATCCTCAAGACCACCTCCCTTTAGTTAACTCAAATCCCAAAACACCATAAATGGGTGGTTGGGTTGAATGACATCTTTAATCCAAATCCATCCCTTCCCCATGTGTCCTAAGGCACAATTAAATGCAAAAGAAGACAACTGCACTCCAAAGTCATATTTCCCTTCCCAAAACAATAAATAATCCCCTTTTTGGATTCCCAACCCATAGATATGGTTGGTAAGGGGTTTTGGGAAGTGTGGGACAAGTTTAACTTGTCCCACAAGTCCCCAAAATTGCCCTCAATCTCAAATTCGAGATTCACAACATGGAGTGGTCAACACTCAAAACAAGCATTCAATACATGAGGAAACACAAGGCTCAAGGAGCCAACCATCAAAATTTATTACACCCACTTGACTTCCTCCAAAACTTAAAAATTAAAACAAGATATTACATTAATCTAAACACACTTAGCAAAGTAATTTTAAAAAGAACATCACAAATAAAATCACCTACTAAAGTAAGTTAAAACAAGTAATTAAAATTCTTACCCCGTTGGTCACATTAGAAAATTTCCCCCTCATGGAAATTTTCTTAACACATAAAAGAATAAAGGTAACACAATACAATTCACTAGTTGCCTTGACGACCAAATGTTGTAACCACCCGACATCCTGTTGTGTTTGGTTCCCAATCCCCCTCATGGTTGTGATTATGTCGTGTCTCCTGCAAAATGAAAAATACCTCCTTCAGCCTTGCGGCCATGTCAAAATATCTAAAATAACCATATGCATGAAATTTATTAACATCTATACATTATTTCTAGGTCTAAATCACAACTTAATTATGCATCTCATCATTATTCAAAATTATAGTAATGTAAATTCAACTACATTCTACTCATCATGGCGAAGAAATCCAATGTTAGAACACATGCAATATATCCATATAAAAATAATATCGGTATCAATTGTCGTCCATGTGTCAAAGTGTAGATCATATCAAAACAAAATCCAATCATAATCCAAATGCATCTAGTCACAAAACATCATGCTAATCAACATAAGTATAAATCATGTCCATATCCAAAGTCTACATAACTCAAAATGATAATCCACTAATGTCTTAGGAAGTGGGCATTACACCCTCTTCTACAGTTTGATTGAAAACTTGTTATTTGTAGTAAAATTTATTCAATGTATTTTCCTTCTTGAGTATTTGGGTATTTTACCCATTAGTAATAAATATTTTTTTGACATATACACACTCTCTTCTTCCTTTGAGTATATATACATATGTACATACCTCAATATATATATATATATATATATGGGTTAATAGTTCTTTTATTGGCCGTGTTCTCAAAGAATACAAATTGTGATAAAAAAAATGGCATTGGTCGACTCTAATGGCGGAAAGGTATAAATTTCAAAGTTTATTGAATTTGGTGGGGCTCGGCCCCCACCGACCATGGTTTTAATAAATATAAAAGGGTAAAAGCAGGGTCGCCACCCCACCCCCATCCTATATAACTATGGGGATGGGGATGGGGTCATTGACCCTCCCCACCCCATTCCCGACACAATTAACCTATAGCCGTGGATGTAGCTAAACAATAGCCCAAAAAAATTATATATAAGGTTTAGTTTATATATAGTTTTCTTAATAAATTTAATAATTATAAACATATATAAAAATTAGTTTATAATAACAAATATATATAATAATATTAGAGTGTATATATATATTATTATCTATTATTCTAATATTCCTATTCTTGTTATAGGAAAGATATTAATTTATTAATATTATCTAATAATCAAATTTATTTAATCTCTTTTTTCTTTTCTTTTTTGTGTTTTGATAGATAAAACAATATTTAGTTTAATATAAATAAAGGAATTTTTCATAACATTACTATAAAATTAATCTAACCATAGTTACATTTAAGTAGGAATGTATATACACTTTCATCCTCTTATATAAATATATGTATTTTTTTTTGTGTTTGTTCCATCTAAGACTAAGTTGGGAGATTAATAAGATTTCTTAGATAACTCTATACACTTAATAAAAAATATTTTCACTCATTCTAAAATAAGATTACACACTACGCTCTTTCTTTCAACATTTAAATAACCAATTCACATAGCAATGCATTTTAACAAGACTCTCATTTCTCCTAAAAGGAGACATATCATCCTTTGGAAATAATGAAACAAACTTTATTGGAAAAGGTACATTGCTATTTCCACCTATTGCAAGTTTTCTATTTCATTTAACTAATGCAACCAATTTTGTAGTTTCCATTCACAAAACTAACATATTTGAAAATATAAGTCTCTCATACAAACACTCTTAGAATAGTTTGCAATTTAGAGGTTTGAAAGTACAAATACAACTTTCTTTCAAGCTTAAAGATTTACAACCATCCACTCATAATGGGAATAAATACATGAACAAATTACAACATAAAATATTTCAATAAGGCAAAAATATAAATTTCCATTTGCATGTCTTCTTCCAAAGGTAGCTCCAAATCTTGCATTCTTCAATATTTCACAACAAGGATCACAATACAAAGGAAGGGGGAATAGGAAATGCTCTCCACCCAAACTTTAATCCATTAAGAGGAGAAGCCATCCCCTTAATGGCCCCCGAGCCCCAACCAAGGAACCATGAGGGATCTTGAGCAACTTTTGACAACTTTACAACAAACATGGCTTCCAAAAACAACATACATTTCAAAATATCCAACACAACTAAAATAGCATACTCAACAAGTTTTAAAATTTCTCAAAACAACAAAAAGGTTTGAAACCAAACCAAATGGAGAAAGGACTATGGGAAACCACCTCCTTTTTCCTCCCAAGTGAAGTGGGATTTTCACCCTAAGCCTCCAAGTGCACAAAACAAACAATAAAATATCCTTATCTCTCCCTTGCAAGTATGCAACAATATGACCATGATTTCCTTTTCCATAGGTGAAACACTCAATCACACTCCCACAAAATGCATACCTCACAAACTCTTTTTTCCTCCCCAATGGTCCCATAAGTCCATCTCCCACACCCAACTTAAGGCATATTACCTAACCACACAAAATCACATTCACAAAACTCATACTACATTAAACAAGCACCATTTTCACATTTACAAAACTAAATAATAAAAATACAAGGATGGAGATCCTACCTCTCCATCAAGATTCCAATAAAACTTCACTTCACAAGTCTTTCACACCTCCAAGCCAAGAAAATTCCCAAAAGCAACTCCAACAAGCTCCCAATTTCAAAAATGCAAAGGAAGAAAATGAACAAGTAACCCCATTCCATCAAATTTCATCAATAAATAGAAATGGAATGTGAGGATGATGAGGTGGATCCATGTAGGATGCCACTTCATCATTCCTCCATTCCCACACTCAAGTTAAAACACCATGCCCAAGACAATAAATGAACTTGTAAGACTATGACAACCCAAAAGACACTCAAACTTGCACACCATGCCTTCTAAGGACAAAATTAATTGAGGTAAGTAGGAAAGTGCAATTATTTTCACTCTTTTACTCTCCAAAAGAATAGATAATTCAAAATTTAACTCCCCAACCCATAGTCAACGTGATTGTGTAAATTTATGAGGCATGGGACAAGCCTAACTTGTCCCACAAGTCTTCAAAAAGGCCTCCCAAGTAAAAATCCTAACTTTGAATTTGGGGTAGAGTACCTCACACACAAACCAACATAAATCTTACTTGGATTCACAAGATTTCAAGGACTATATACCCTCTTAATTATTTAATTGTCACATCTTTATTTTAGTACATAAATTAAGTTGGATTATCTAATTAAGACACAATTATTACTTGCTAATAAAGTGACTACAATTTTCAACATTAATCCATATAACACAAATAAAGCACATAAAAAAATTAAAAGAAAAGGGAAAACATTTCACCCCATGGCCACACATGTGAGGTCACCCCCATGGGAAACCTCCTAACTAGGCATGCAAAACACCACACTATAACATTACATAAGTTGTCAAATTTTGGCCGTGTTGCACAAGACCCGACATCCTTCCGTGGTTGGTCCCCTATCCCCTTTCGATGTATGTGATAGAATATCCTGCAACACAAAAATACCTCTCACCTTTCAATCGTATTAACAACATTGACACAATATATAGAAATCATTTATCAACATTTGAAATTAGCAATTCCATCATCTAGCATCATACAATTAATTCAATTTTGGAATCCATAAAAATCATAATTCTACTTGAAACATCCAACATATGTTATGCATCCAAATTATGACATGTTAGTATAAAAATCAGAATATCACAAATCAACATATATAATTGTCTATCATCGCCATCTAGTGCATCATAATAAAAATGTAAACCACATAATGTCAATAGTCCAAATATCTGCATAATCTATCATCTACTGATAAATGTATCATAATCACAATGTCTAAGTATCAATCCAAAAGAAATAACATCATAATGTAATAGTGTCGAAGAGAAGTGGGCACTACTTCACCCTTCGCTATAATCGACTTGTCGTGGAACTCACTAGAATAGATGAGGAAATTGGGCTCGTAGTAAAGTGGCATCCTCCCATGTGGCTGCAGCCTCATCATTTCTATCCAATTGGACCCCATTTACCTAGTCAATATCATGGCCTGGAAGGCCCAGGGTCCTGCGTTCTATAATGCACATAGGATCCATTGACACTTTCCATTGTTCTTGCACCTACAATGCGGTCCAATACAAAACAAGAGAGAAATATAGAATGTATCTCCCGATTACGAAACATGAAATACATCATGGACACAAGACAAGATGGGTGGCCATGCTAGATGATAAGGCCACAAAATAATATGCTCCAAGATCTCAAAGGAACCAACAAATCTAGGAGCTAACTTAGAGCCTTTTCCATAACATATAGGACTCTTATGAGGCCTGACATGAAGAAATACCTTCGTGCCCACCTCAAAAATATGATCTTTCCTCCTCTGATCTACATATTTCTTCTTTCTATCTTGAGCCTCCTATAATATTTGTCGAATCATGACAACCTACTACTCCATATCCTGTAATAATGTCGGCCCAAGAGAAACCATGTCCTCTAATCTATCCTAACTCAACGTTGTCGCACACTCTCGCCATACAAATCCTCGAAAAGGAGCCATGCCAATTAAACTTTGAAAACTATTATTGTAGGAAAAATCCACTAAATACAAGTACTCCTCCCACCTAGACTAGTGGTCCATGACATTCGTATGTAACATATCCACTAATATTTGATTCACCCACTCTATCCTGGTCCATTTCTCTCTAGATGATAAGCTATACTAAATTTGACACTCATCCCAAGGGAATTCTACATGGTATTCTAGAAATGAGAGGTGTATAAGGGATCACGGACATAAATAATCTTCTGTGGTATCGTGTACTGTCTAAAAATCTCATCTAAGTATACTCATGCCATTGCACTCGCTATGTAGGTGGTCTTCACCAGAGAAAAATGAGCCACATTCGTCAATCTATCCACCATAACCATGATGAAATCATCATGGTATTTCAATGTCAGACCTACTATGAAATCCATTGAAATGGTGTCCCATTTCCACTCCAGATATCAAGTGGGTAGAGAAGACCAACTAGATGTTGATGTTCGACCTTCACCATCCGGCACTCTAAAAGGCATGACACAAAATAAGCTACATATCTTCGTAGACCTCTCCAATGGTATAGCTCTCTCAAGGTGGTGTGCATCTTCTTCACCCCGTATGGGATGAATAATGTGCAAAATGAGCCTCGCCAAAATATCCTGTCTCAAACCTCCATCCCTAAGTACATAGATCTAGCCGTGTCCGAGAAGACCATCTTCCTCTAATGAAAAACCATCAAACTTCCCTCAAGGGGTCTCTAAGACTCAATATATGATCCGGCCATGTAAGGTAGAATTTTTCATATGGAAGTTGATGTAAAATCATGCTCCATAAATCTCTACCCTATAAAGTAGCCATAACGAAATGTCTTCGCCTACTCGGAGCGTCTGTAACCACATTATCCTTCCACTTCAAAAAAATCTATCTCCATATCATACTCAAAAATAAACTCCATCTAATGCCACTAACAAGCATTGAGATTGGGCTGTGTGAAGAGGTGATGAAGACTCAAATGATCAATCTTGAGAATGAATCTCTTGCCCAAAAGGAAATGCCTCCATCGAACCAAAGCATGCACCATTGTTGCAAGCTCAAGGTCATGAGTCAGATAATTGATTTCATAATCCTTGATTTTGTGAGAATAAAAGGCTACAATATGGCCCTCTTGCATTAATACACCTCCTAATCCTGCCAAAGAAGTATATGAGCAAATGAAGAACTCACCTTATGGATATGGTACTGCAAGAACGAGTGTTGTTGTAAGGAATTTCTTCAAATGTCCTCAAGGCCTCGCTCACATCTATTTTAACAAATGAACTTCCTCCCTTTCCATAGAAGGGAAGTGATGGGGTGCACAATCTAAGAGAAGTCCCGAACAAATATCCTAGAGTACCCCGCTAACCCCATGAAATTGTGCACCTTAGCTACACTAGTAGGTATTGGCCAATCCATAATGTCTTTAATCTTATAAGGATTGATTATGATACCTTTTCTAGAAATGATGTGACCCAAATACTACACCTCTGACTAAAAGAATTCACACTTCTATAGGTTCTCGTAAATATTCTACTCACGAAGACACAATAGAACTTGACGAAGGTGCTCCTCATGCGTATGAGAGAAGATCAAAATTTTAGTAAGTAACTGTTATCCCAATTTTACCCCCCCAGGAAAAATTGGTCGAATGCGACAAAACAAAGAGGAAATGAAGGGGTCATCTCAGTCATGTGGGCTTGCATTTCATCCCAAAATTGAGCCTTAATGATCCAACTTGAAGCAGAGAAAAAGATCCATATAAGGGAGCCACGTGCCTCATCGGCACAACCTGTGGGTAGAATCAAAATCAAGATCCCCGAATGAGCACTTGCTCACCACGTAGTCGAATCTAAAAAAGGTTACACTGGCGGTTGAAAATTATTAATAGGGATAGAACCAGCGGAAGCCTCCACGTGTCCTAACATCCACCCTCGAAGGTCAGCTCTAAACAGGTCCCCTGGATGAGCACGGATGACGCCACATGGTTAGAGTCAAAAAAGGGGAATAGATAGCCATTGAGAAGTCCAAGGCCAGAAAAAGGAGCCACGTGTCCACTCGGTGCAACTTCAAAGGTAAGACACAAAAGGCATGACCTAAACAAGTGCAAACTCCCCACATGTCTAGGGTCAGACATATTGCTTTGCCAAAAAGAAACAACTAAACCAAACATGAGGAAAAAAAGGAGTGGCCCATGGATTATGGCAAGTGTCCCACCATCACAATTTCAGGAGTTATTTGTAAGGGTCCCACCCGTAAAGGGGTTTTTGGAATTATATATGGTCGCTCCCCTTATTCACAAAAGGGAAGAGGTAGATTGTGTTCACTTGAGGCCCGAATCGGCTAAGTATGAGAAAGGGCAGTGGAAAGCCCCACGTGTCTCTTCGGTGCTCCTTCAAGGGTCGAACCCAAAAGGCAAGTCCCGTGTGAGTGCCAAAGATGCCACGTGGACAGAGTCTAAAAAGTTACACCGGCTATTAAAAGTCTTAATAGGAGATTAGCCGGTGGAAGCCTCCTCATTCCTCATCGCCGCAACTTCAAAAGCAAAACTGGAGGTAGGTCCCAAATGTGTGCCATCCCGCCACATAGTAAGGTGCAGAGGAATGTCTCACCGCCATTGAAAAGTCCAAGATTAGGATAGGGCTGGGGGAATCCTTCACATGTCGCTCGGTGCATCTTCGGGGAAGAGTCCAAGTAGAGCTTTCAAATGAGTGCCACCCTCCACGTGGTTTGGGGGGTGCATAGTGTCTCCGCTAAAAGGAGGGGTTTAAGTAGAACACAAAGGAAATAGAGTAGGCCTGTGGAAAATTCCACGTGTCGGGTTTGGTGCAACTTTAGGAGCCAAAAGGAGGGGGTGGAATCTTGAGATGCACTTGGGTTTTCACGTGGATCTTGCATGAATAGACGTCAAACCTGAAGCACCTTTAGGAAGACATATATTTCGATAAGAAGCTTGCAATTGAGTAGGAGAGGACGTTTTGGAAAGCTCTCGGTGCCTCTTCACTCGCCCGCCACCATTAAAGATTCGACTTCCATTTTTGAGGTTGTCAAGTCTCCCACCTTCCGCCATAATGGATAATGGGCTTTCTATCTTTCCTAGCATGGAAAAGTGATGGGTGCATGGGTATTGCAGCAAGACCCATCATTGTTGCAGGGGAATTTATTTCCCTTTTAGGGTGGTTGAAAAAGAGTCTAGATTTCTTCTCACCCCTTCTCTGATTATTCCTATATATTATATAGGAGGGAAATTTTTAATGGTTGGATACTCTTTCCTTGTGTTTTCCCTTCTTCTCTTCCCTATAGGAAAATTCATGGAGTTTCGAAACCCCCATCCAAATTGCAATGCAATCTTTCCTCTTGTCCATTGTAATGGATTGTATCAAATCTTTAGAACAATAGTATAAGTCTATGGATGATTTCAACCCTCTCTTATGTTCATTGTATCTTCCTAATCTCTCATTACAGTCTTGGTTATCTGTGCATGGTAGTTGTTTTTTGTTTTTATGGTTTGTGTTTATTGTAAAGCAGATGTTCATCATTCCTTTGGTGCATCACCCTTGTTAGTCTAGGTTTTATTTCTTGCATCTAATTAACCATGTCCACTTGGTAGATTAGAGTAGGATTTAGAATAGACCCTCTGCAATACAAATGTGTGCATCTGAAAAGAGGAATAGGAGCCGACATTCATCCAGAGAGTTTCCCCGATTCGAAAAGTCCTACACTTTGGGAGAAGCTCCATGTTATGCACTCACTATGAGAGTCTTAACCCACCGAGTTGCAAACATAAGGGGTGCCTTGTGATTATGCATCAATAATTTTGGCACACACTGTGGGAAAAATAATTCTTCATTTTATTGTAGAAAGATTGATGTGAACTTGTTGTAAGTTTCCACTTAAAAGAAGCTTTGAATTTACACATCCGACGACTCTTAATAGGCAAAATCCATTAGTTTCAACAATCCAAGCTTGGTAGATTCATGAGAAGAATCCAAACGCAAACAAGAACTAGAGAAGAGGGACTTTTTGTCTAGCTGCATTTATCCCCAGAAAGAGCAAGGAGAGGAAGAAGAGCCCAAAGGTCTCCATCTCCACCAAAAAGGACATTGTCAACACCTCCACTTAGTAGTCCTTTCGATCAATCGAATAGACTCCTTTGATCTATCAAGATGGCACAAGCCAACCCCTACATCAACTTCACTAAAGCAAAGCATCCCACTAGATCTCAATGCACAAAATCAAAATCTAGTCAAGCACTAAAGAGAATTCCATATTTTACTGGAGAGAATTAGAAGAATTCAATTGATCACATCCAAGATATTGTAAATTTCTACGCAATTAATGAGATTTCTCAAATAGACATAGCTATCAAGTTGTTGGCATCCTCCTTCAAAGGTAAAGCTTTGCAATGGTTTAGAAGCCTCACAAAGCAGGATCCATTCGTAATTGGGACCATTTGTGCATGAATCTTCATAATCAATTTGGAGAGCAGGAGATAATCTATCCTTGTTAGAACAATTGACAACAATCAAGAGGGATCTTAATGAGCAGTTGAAAAAATTCAACTTCATATTCTAGTGTACGTGGGATAGGATTCCGCTAGCCATGAGACCAACAAACGAAGGTGCTTTTCTATACTTCCTTAAAGATTTAAATTCTGATATTGCCATAATGATTGAGTAAATGAGACGTATAAATTTACGCGCATCCTATAACATTGCTATTAAAGCTGATTTTTTTAATTCAAGCTAGTAAACTTGCACCTAGGCCACCTTTGCCTCTATATGAATAACTAGGAGCTCCAAGCACTAACCAAGCACCCACATTAGCTCCCATTCCTACTCCAAGGAATCGAGTTCAATTGAAAATTTCATATCATCTTCTAGCTCCTCAAACGAGCAACCGCAAAACATGGGTAATGAGTTGGTGACACTTAAGAGGCAAAAATCTCAAAATTTCAGATCATATCAGCCTTAGACTCAACCCAACAGACCTCTATATCAGCCAAATACGCTACCCATCCAAAATACAAATTAGAATCAAGCCAAATCTCCTACTAATAGGCCACTCCACCCTTACAATCCTCGATGTAGCATTCACATATAGAGCCTTGGTACCAGTGTAAAATAACATGGCTCAGGAATATGATTGGTGTTTCCCATGTAATCAGCCCCATAACTAGTCAATGTGTTTAAATGGTGATTTGAATCAAGCTCTTATGGTGCAAACAACTAGTGTGGAACAAGAGATATGCCAAGAACGAAATCAGAAGTAAGAGGCACCTTCAAATGAGACCACACTTGTCAATTGGCAGGCTGAAGATTTCTATGGTATGAATCAAGAACCTCCTCATAGTGTAGGAACAAATACACTATCCAAGAAGAGGAATATTGGTGAAGGGAAGTCATCCAATTTAAACAGTCCATAACCCTCTATTAGTCCACAAGGTATGGGTAATCAAATCACAACTCCTAATGTGTAAGGTCAGCCCAAGCCACCTTCTAGAATTGCTCAAGTACTGGTTGTAACGACCAATGTGCAAGAGAAGAATGTGCAAGGCAAGGGATAGTAGAATGATAGCTCATCCCCATTCAACATCATTGAGTAGATGAAGAAAACGAATGTAAACATCTCAATATGGGAGTCATTAGATATCCCAGAAAGAGAGACGATTGCAAGTCGCTTTGGAAAATTGGTTGTCAAATCAGCCACCCAATCAACAAGAAAAATTGTTCACCTATACAGCTCTGGAAAGAAGGAAATCATGGAAGCCACCAAGGAAAGTATTTGAATCCCCACCATTTTACATCTCATTAATCATAGGAGATACGTTAGTACATAATGGATGATTGATTCAGGAGTGAGTAGCTCAAAGTGATGCCAAAGTAAATAGTTGATTATAAGGGTCTTCAATATGAATTCATCTCTAAAGGTGTGGTGTAATTAGATGGGACAATAGTAACAATAGTTGGAGTAATCAAGGATTTGAGCCTCACATTGCATGCATGCCCCAACATGACTATATTGCAAGATGTATCAGTCATAGACTTGCCACCTCTCTTTGCATTGTGTTTGTCAAGAGACTTCACCGCTAAAATTGGAGGCTATTTTTCTACTGATTGGTCACACATGATTTTTAGAATGAGGTATGGAGCTAATGCTACGATCAGATATAAGCCCATTGTGAACTTCCACATAGAGCCTCATACACCGATTCCAATCAACGTAAATTGTTCAGCCTTTGATCAAGAAGATCTCCCAAGCACTTATGAAGGTTGGATGCATCCCAGACTTGACTCTTGATGAATGGGAAAACAAGAGGCATGCTTTTGACCCTTACAAAGAAATGGAAGAATTTGAGCTAGGATTCTATAGTTTGCATGAAGAGAATCATCCTCTCCCTAACATTACCAAGCCATACCACAAATATGATAATGAGGTATGGCAGTTATTCTTTGATGGTTCAAGAAGTAGACAAGGCACATCTGGAGGAGGAGCTTTGCTTGTTTCACCTAAACATACACAATATTACTCTACTTTCCATTTCTAGTTTTCTTGCTCTAACAACACATCTAAGTATGAACCCTTAGTTCACATATTACATTGGGAAAGAAAGAAAAGTATTAAGAATTTGAAAGTCTTTAGAGACAATGAGTTAATCAGAACCAAGTTAGAAAAAAATGCTACCAAGAACGATATGTTAAAAACTAAAAGAATCGAGTATGGGATCTCATTTGAGATTTTAAGACTTTTAGCATCAATTCCATCCCAAGGAAGAATAAGAAAGTAAGTAGGTAGATTGGTAGTAATCGGGGCGAATTCGATGTTGTAGAAATTATCAAGAGTGAGAAATCTCAACCCTATATTAAAGTGGTTGTAAGACCATCTATTCCAGCATAACAACACAAGTTCACAAGTATTTAAGAATGATCAAAAAATTTCAATTTTCTATATGAAGAAGCCGAGTTCTCTGTCAGAAACCAAGACAAGTTAGAACAACGGTATGGTGACCAAGTGGTGCAGTTGAGAACTAACAAATTACCAAAAGGTCTTGTAACTTTGGAATCAATATTCAACCCAAATGATCAATTCTGGAAGGAGGCAAATATTTAGGTAAAGGGTGAAGATTCAGAGCCTATTTCAATAAATTAAGGAAAGACATTGCAAATTGGCAAGGTAAGTACCCAACAAGAAAAACCTTAATTCATTAAAATTTGTCAAGAATTCCCATATCTCTTTACATGGACTTACAAATATTTAAGAGGTTTCAACCCAAAGTTAGCACAACACACTATTGAGATGGATCCATGATTTAAACCTATCAAACAAAAGATTAGGGTGCTAAACCCTCACATTGAACCTATCATGAGGAAAGAGTTGAACAAGCTGATTGAAGCTAGCATCATCTTCCCTATCAAACATTCAAGTTGGGTTGTAAAATTGGTACCAGCAAGGAAAAGAAATAGAGGAATAATATTGTGTGTGGACTTCCATAATCTAAACATAGCATCAATAGAGGACCATTATCCACTTCCATTATCCACTTCCATCAATGGAAAAATCTTGCAGGTTATAGTTGGCTTTGAAAGTATTTCATTACTAGATGGATACTCGTGTTCTAATCGATAATGATGAAAGAAGAAGATGAATTGAAGAAAACCTTCACCATGAAATGGGTCACATATGCTTACAAGAAGATGCCATTTGGACTGTCCAAAGTCGAGAAAAATTTCAACGAGATATGGATATGGAATTGAAAGGCTTCATCAACAAGATGGTGTGGTATATCTAGATGATATCACTATCTTCTCAAACAATGCAACATACCACCTCTTTCACCTCGTAAGTAATTCAAGGTGTAGAAGGTTTAAAGTGTCATTGAATCCAAATAAGTGTGTATTTTTGGAACACAAGGGGAATTTGTTCATACCACATTGTCTCAAGAGAAGGGTTAAAAATTAACCCTGAAAGAGTTGAATCCATTACAACACTTCCACTACCGCATCACAAGAAATATCTCCAAAGCTTATTTGGAAGAATAAAAAATGTCCACATATTTGTGCCTAATTTTACCACTCTTGTGAAGCCTTTAATGATGAAGCTAAAGAAGATTCTTGCATTCAAATGTACAACAGAAGGTAAAGAGAGTTTTGAGGCTATCAAGCATGCAATATCACAGGCCCTAACCATTATTAATCCAGACTTTTCAAAGGATTTCATGTTGTATGCCTTTGGAGGGTCAGACACAATCTCAGCTATCTTGGTTCAACCAAATAGAGAAGGTTCAGAACATCCCATAACATTCTTCACCAAATCCTAGAAGATTATGAAGTAAGGTACTCTTTTATTGAGAAACATGTTCTTGTTGTCATTAGGAGTTTGAAGAAGTTCAGACACTTGGTCTCGAACAATAAGATTCTATTGCTAGTGTCTCATGTCAAGGCCAAGGATTTTCTCCTAAACAAGGATCTGAATGAGAAAAGATTAGGTTGGATCACTCGTGTAATGGAGTATGATATTGAAATCAAAGTCACCAATTTGGTTCATGGAAAAGATCTGTGTGAGCATCTCCTTCGAAATAACAAACCGAGTTAACAAAGATGAGGAAGACGTTATCCTACTACTAAATAATCATGAATAACCAGCTAATGATGCTCCCATTCCATGTTAGACTAGAGACTTGGTGCATTACCTCCAAACAGGTTTGTGCCCTCCAAAAATGAGCAAAGCAAAGAGAAGGTACTTTAGATTACAATCCATTCCGTATGTGCTTGTTGATGGTGTTTTGTTCAAGAGAGACATCAATGGTGTCCTATTAAGGTGCATTGGGATAGTCCAAGTTGAGAATATATTACATGAGTTCCATGATGGAGAAGCAGGAGGCCACTTTTCTCCGTGGGTAACAACACTCAAAATTATGAGGGCTGGTTACTATTGGCCTACGGTGTTTAGTGATTGCTACTCATGGATCAAGAAATGTAAGAAATGTGCATTATTCATAGGGAAAGAAAGATTAACAGCCTTTCCCCTTCGTCCAATTTCAGTAGATCAGCCATTCGTGCAATGGGGATTAGACTTCATTGGAGTAATCAACCCAAATTCAAGTCAAGGCCACAAGTGGATACTCACAGCGACTGACTATTTCACCAAGTGGACTGAAGCAGTGGCACTTAAGGAGGTAAATGAATCCAACATCTTAGATTTATATGAAGGGATAGTCACAAGGTTTGGTGCCCCTACTACTATCATATCAAACAAAGCATTGGAATTTATTGGCGCAAAAATCACTGAATTGGTTATAAAGAATGGTGTATATCTCAAAGACCTATTCACTCTATTACCCTCAAGGTAATGGCCATGTAGACTCCATAAATAAGAACTTACTAAGAATCATCAGAAGGAATCTTGATGAGAACCATAAAACTTGGCACAAAAAACTCAAATCAACTCTTTGGGAAGATAGGGTCACACCCAAGAGGTCTACAGGCAGCTCTCCATTTAAGCTTGTATATGGGAAGGAATCATTTCTTCCTATATCACTTGAGTTGCTAGCATTAGAACTCATGAAACAACTGGAACTAGCTGAGTTTGAGCCTATGGAGATCAGGTATGCAGAGATGATGGAGTTAGAAGAAGAAAGAGAACATGCAGTGCAGACCATGGAGAAGGATCAAGCGTTGACCAAGAAGAGCTTTGACAAGGAAGCTAAAGCCAGGACATTCCAAGTTGGATACTTGGTACTGAAGTGGGATACATATCGTGCAAAGCTAGAAAACATTCCAAGTTCGATGCCATATGGAGTGGTCCATACATGATCACCGAATGCAAAGGTAGCAATGCTTTTTCCAGTTGGCTAAGTTGGATGGTGAAGAATTGCAGATTCCATTCAATGGGATCTATCTCAAACATTGCTACTAGAAGGATAATTCTCACCCTTGTACATATTAGTCTAGGATTTCCAATTCCTCCAAGTGCTTATGCACATTGTTGTTGTTATTAGATTAGGTTTCATTTCCCTAAGTGCTCTGGCACAAGTTTTTTTTCTCCAAGGTTGTATCATTGTACAGTTTGATGTGCCTTTGGGGATGTTGAATGGTCCATTTCAGAATAGGTGAAACCCTAGGTCAAGAAAATTTTCTACTTTCATAAATCTTATCTTCAAGATTTTCTCATGAAAATTGAGAGTACGGATTGTGGGGTAGGTTTAAGGTCACCAAGTGCAAGCATCATATTCAAGTTTCAAGAATAGAATAAGTATCAGGATACTATCCATGACTCCGTGCCCAATGGATACAACAAGGAAGTTGATCCATTCACCTAGCATAGAAGTGATCCCATGAGTCACCAAACTGTTATCCCAATTTTACCCCATGTAAAATTGGTTGAATGCGACAAAACACAGATTTAAACGAGGGTTTGGCTTAGTCGCTCGGGCTCACATTCGATCCCAAAATCAAGCCCATAACGATCCAACCCAAAGTAGAGAAGAAGATCTCGTGGAAGGGGGTCACATGCCTCATTGGCACAATTCTAGGGGCATAATCCAAATTAGGGTCCCCAAACAAGCACCAGCCCACCACAGCAAAGATCTCGGAAAAGGTTACACGGCCATTGAAAAGTCTTAATAGGACAAAACCAAAAAGCCTCCACACATCCCAATGCCACACCTCTAAAATTTAGCTCTAAATAGGGTCCCTGGACGAGCATGGATGAAGCCACATGGTCGAGTCAAAAAGGGGAGGAGCCAGCCTATTGAGAAGTCCAAGGTGGTGAAAGGAGCCACATGTCAACGTGGCACAACTTCAAAGGTAAGACCCAAAAGGTATGATTTAAAAATGTGCGAGCCCCCACATTTCTAGTGGTCATACATATTGCTCCGCCAAATAGAAACGACTAAGCCAAACATAAGGAAATGAAGGGGTGGCTCGTGGATGATGCCAAGTGTCCCACCATCACAATTTTAGGAGATAACTATAAGGGTCCCACCCGTAAAGGGGTTTTTGGCATTATATATGGTGGGGCCCCCTTACTCACCAAAGGGATGAGGCAGAAGTGTTCACTCAAGGCCTGAATTGGCTAAGTATGAGACAAGACCATTAGAAATCCCCATGTATCTCTTCAACACTCCTTCAAGGGTCAAACCCAAAAGGTAGGTCCCTAGGTGAGCGCCAACATACCATGTGGTCGTAGTCCTGAAAATTTGCACCTGTCTCTGTTAAAAGTTTTAAGAGGGGATGAGCCAGAGGAAGCCTCCACATGCCTCATCGATTAAATTCAAAAGAACAATCCGCACGTAGGTCCCAAATGTGTGCCAATCCACCACGTAGTAATGGGTAGAGGAATGTCTCACCAGCCATTGAAAATTCCAAGCTTGGGATAGGGCTAGTTGAAGCCTCCATGCACGCTCTGGGCATCTTCGGGGAAGAGTCCAAGCAATGTCTTCAAATGAGCACTAGCCTCCACGTGTTTCATGTTAGACATAGTGTCTCCACTAAAAGGAGGGGTTTAAGCAGAACACAAAGGAAATAGAGCAGCCCGCAGATGAATCCACATGTCACTCGGGCGAAGTACTTCAAGAGCTAATAGGAGGGGACGAAATATTGAGAAGTGCGGGGTTAACATGTGGATCTTGCATGAATAAACTCCATACCCGAAGCACCTTCAGGCGGCCAAATCTTGCATGACCGAAGCTCAAAATCAAGTAGAGAGGACATTTTTGAAAGCTCAAAGGTGCTTGCTACTCACCCGCCACCATTAATTATTTAGACCACCATTTTTGAGGCTGTCAAGTCTCCCACCTTCCCCATAATGGATTATGGGCTTTATTTCTTACCTAGAAAGGAACAACAATGGGGGCATGGGTATTTTAACAAGACCCATCATTGTTGTAGGGGAATTCATTTCCATTTTGGGGTGGTTGAACAAGAGTCTAGATTTCTTCTCCCCCCTTCTTTGATTATTTCTATATATTATATAGGAGGGGAAATTTCTAATGTTTGGACACTCTTGCTTTACGTCCTCCCTTCTTCTCTACCCTAGGAGAATTCATGGATTTTCCAAGCCCCCCATCCAAATTGCAATGAAATGTTACCTCTTGTCCATTGTAATGGACTATATCAAATCTTTAGAACAATAATATAAGTTTTTGGATGATTTAAACCCTATCTTATGTTCATTGTATCTTCCTGATCTCTCATTATAGTCTTGTTTAACGCGTGCATGGTAGTTTTTTTGTGTTTTTATGGTTTGTGTTTATTGCAAAGCATATGTTAATCATTCCTTTGGTGCATCACCCTTCTTAGTGTAGGTTTTATTTCTTGCATCTCATTAACGTTTTCCCCCTCATAGATTAGAGGAAGTTCTATAATAGACCATCTACAATATGAACATGTGCATCTAAATAAAGGAATAGGAGCCAACTTTCATCGAGAGAGTTTCCCGATTTGTAAAGTCCAAAATCTGGGAGAAGCTCCATGTTATGAAATCACACTAAGAGTCTCAACCCATCGAGTTATAGACTTTAGGGTGCTTTGTGATTCTCGCATCAACATTTTTGGCACGCCATGTGGGACAGAGAAGTTCGCTTTATCGCACACCAAGATTGATGTGCACTTGTTGTAAGTTTCAGCTTGAAATATGCTTTGAAATTACACATTTGATGAATCCTAAGAGGCAAAATCCACTAGTTTTAGCATTCCAAGCTTGGCGGATTCATGAGAAGAATTTAAAAATGATCAAGAACTATAGAAGAGGTAATTATTTTGTATCTACATTTATCCGCGTAAAGAGCAAGGAGAGGAAGAAGAGCCCAAAGGTCTCCATCTCCACTAAACAGGACATTGTCAACACCTCCACGGTAGGCATTTCGATTAATCAACTAGTGTCCTCTCGACCAATCAAAATAGTACAAGCCAACCCCTACATCAACTTCACCTGGTAGCATCTCACTAGATCTCAATGCAAAAATACAGCCCAAATTGCAACACTAAAGAGCATTCAATATTTTACCTGGAGAGAACCTGCATAACTCGATTGATCACATCCAATATATTGTAAATGTATATGCAATTCATGAGATTTCTCAAATGGACATTATAGTGAATTTTTTTGCATCCTCCTTCAAAGTTAAAGCTTTGCAATGGTTTAGAATCCTATCGAAGGATCCATTTAGAATTGGGACCATTTGTGCATGACTCTTCACAATCAATTTGGAGAGAAGGGAGATAATCTATCCTTGTTAGAAAAATTGACAACAATCAAGAGGGATCCTAATGAGCAGTTGACCAACTTCAACTTCAGATTCCAGTGGACGTGGGATAGGATTCTGTGGCCGTGAGACCAACAAACAAAGGTGCTTTTCTATACTTCCTTAAAGCTTTAAATTTTGATATTTTCATGATGATTCAATCAATGAGAGGTATAAATTTACCCGCATCATATAACATTGCTATTAGAGCTGAAAATTGTTTAATTCAGGATGGTAAACTTGCACATGGGCCACCTATGCCTCTATATCCAGAACTAGGAGCTCCAACCACTAGTCAAGCACCCACATTAGCTTCCATTCCTACTCTAAGGAATAGAAGTTCAATGAAACTTCCACCTCATATTCTAGCTCCTTAAACAAGATCCAAGAAGTCATGAAGCAACCTAAAAGTTGGGTAATGAGTTGGTAACACTTACGAGGTAAAAATCTCAAAATTTCAGATTATATGATCCTCAGACTCAACCCAAAATACCTCCATATCAGCCAAATAGGCTACCCATCCGAACTAGAAATCAGAATCAAGCCAAACCTCCTTCTAATAGGCCATTCTATACTTACAATCCTAATGTAGCATCCACATCTAGATCCTTGGTACTAGTGCAAAATAACATGGCTCAGAATATGATTGGTGTTTCCCATGCAATCAGCCCCATAACTAGTCAATGTGTTTCAATGGTGCTTTGAATCAAGCTCTTATGGTGACAACAACTGGTGTGGAACAAGAGACATGCCAAGAAGGAAATAAATAGCAAGAGGAAACTCAATAAGAGGAACCTCCAAATCAGACCACACTTGTCAATTGGCAGATTTAATATTTCTCTGGTATTAATCAAGCACCTCCTCGTAATGTAGCAGTAAATACACGGTCCAAGAAGAGGAATATTGAAGAATTTAAGTCATCTAATTCAAACGGTCCACAACCCTCTATTACTCCACAAGGTATGGGTAATCAAAGCACAACTCCTTATGTGCAAGGTCAGCCCAAGCCACCTTCTAGAATCACTCAAGTATCAGTTGTAATGACCGATGTGTAAGAGAAGAATGTGCAAGGAAAGGGGCAGCAGAAGGATAGCTCATCCCCATTCAACATCATTGAGTAGATGAAGAAAATGAATGTAAACATCTCGATATGGGAGTCATTGGATATCCGAGGAAAGAGAGACGTATTGCAAACCGCTTTGAAAAATTGGTCGGTGTCAAATCAGCCACCCAATCAACAATAAAACCGGGTAGCTATACAACTCAGCAAAAATGAAATCATGGAAGCCACCAAGGTAAGAATTTGAAGCCCCCACCATTCTACATCTCATTAATCGTAGGATATAATTTAGTATATAATTGTATGATTAATTCGGGAGTGAGTAGCTCACCATGCCAAAGAAAATAAATGATCGATGGGTCTTCAATATGAATTCGTATCTAAAGGTGTGGTGCAATTAGATGGGAAAAAAGTAATAATGGTTGGATTAATCAAGGATTTTAGCCTCACATTACATGCATGCCCCAACGTGACTGTATTGCAAGATATATCAAGCATAGACTTGCCACCTCTCTTTGCATTGTGCTTGTTAAGAGACTTCACTACTAAAATTAGAGGATATTTTTCGTTGATTGGTCACACGTGATTTTTAGAATGAGGTATGGAGCTAAGGATATGATCAGATCCGATACCATTACAAAATTCCACATAGTATCTCATACACCGAGTCCAATCAACGTAAATTTTTCATCCTTTTATTAGGTATATCTCCTAACACTTATGAAGAAGATACTAAGGTTGGATGCATCCCAGACTTGACTCTTGATGAATGGGAAAACAAGAGGCATGCTTTTGACCCTTACAAATAAATGGAAGAATATGAGCTAGAGTCTATGGTTTACATGAAGATAATCATCCTCTCCCTAGAATTAGAAAGCCATATCACAAATATTATAATGAGGTATGGAAGTTAATCTTTGATGGTTTATGAAGTAGAGAAGGTGCAAGAGGAGGAGCTATGCTTGTTTCACCTAAAGGTACAAAATATTACTCATCTTTCCATTTCCATTTTTCTTTCTCTAACAACACAATTGAGTATGAAGCCTTAGTTCACGGATTGCATTGGGAAAGAAATAAAAGTATTAAGAATTTACAAGTCTTTAGAGACAGTGAGTTAATTGTGAACCAAGTCAGAGGACAAAATGCTGCCAAGAATGATCTATTAAAAAACTAAAAGAATCGGGTATGGGATCTCATTGAATATTTTGAGGCTTTTAGCATCAATTCCATCCCAAGGAAGAAGAATGAAGCAATAGATATATTGGTAATAATCGGGGTGGCATTTGATGTTGTAGAAAGTATCAAGAGTGAGAAATATCAGCCCCATATTAAAGTGGTTGTAAGACCAGTTGTTCTAGACAACAACACAAGTTGGCAAGTCTTCGAGAATGATCAACAAATTTTCAATTTTCTATAAGAAGAAGCTGAGTTCTCTACCAGAAACCAAGACAAGTTGGAACAAAGTGGTATGGTGACCAAGTGGTGTAGCTAAGAACTAACAAATTACCAAAAGGTCTTGTAACTTTGGAATCAATCTTCAACCCAAATGATCAATTCCGGAAGGAGAAGGAAAATATTCAGGTAAAGGGTGAAGATTCAGAGCCTATTTCAATAAATGAAGGAAAGACATTGCAAATTGGCAAGGTAAGTACCCAACAAGAAAAACCTTAATTCGTTCAAATTTGTCAAGAATTCTTAGATGTCTTTACATGGACTTACAAATATTTAAGAGGTTTCAAGCCAAAGTTGGCACAAAACACTATTGAGTTGGATCCAAGATTTAAACCTATCAAATAGAAGCAAAGTAAGGTAAATCCTCACATTGAACCTCTCATGAGGAAAGAGTTGAACAAGCTGATTGAAGCTAGCATCATCTTCCCTATCAAACATTCAAGTTTGGGTTGCAAACTTAGTGCCAGTGAGGAAAAGAAATTGAGAAATCAGATTGTGTGTGGACTTCCATTATTTGAATAGAGCGTCACCAAGGATCATTATCCACTTCCATCAATGGAGAAAATCTTGCAGGTTGTAGCTAGATCCAAAAGGTTTTCATTTCTAGATGGATACTCAGGCTATAATCAGATAATGGTGAAAGAAGAATATCAATTCAAGACAACCTTCACCATGAAATGGGGCACATATGCTTACAAGAAGATGCCATTTGTACTTCCCAATGCCGAGAAACATTTCAGCGAGCTATGGATATGGCATTGAAAGGCTTAATCAACAAGATGGTGCTAATATATCTAAATGATATCAGTATCTTCTCAAAGAATGTAGTAGATCACCTTTTTCACCTCGTCAGAAAGTATTTCAAAGTGTGTAGAAGGTCGTAGTGTCATTGAATCCAAAGAAGTGTGAATTTTTGGCACACGAGGGTAAGTTTTTGGGCCACATTTTCTCAAGAAAAGGGTTAAAAATTGACCCTGAAAGAGTTGAAGCCATTAGAACACTTCAACTGCCACATCACAAGAAATATCTCCAGAGCTTCTAGGGGGTAGATTTGCGCCGATTTTTCCGTACTTGTGAAGCCTTTAACAATGATGTTGAGTAAGAGTCTTGCATTCAAATGGATAGAAGAAGGCATAGAGATTTTTAAGGCTATCAAGCATGCAATATCACATGCCCCAACCCTTATTAACCCATAAGTTTCAAAGGATTTCATGTTGTATGCCATTAGAGGGTTAGACACAATCTCAACTATCTTGGTTACACCTAATAGAGAAGGTTCAGAACAACCCATAGCATTCTTCAGCCAAATCCTGGAAGATTATGAAGTAAGGTACTCTTTTATTGAGAAACATGTTCTTGTTGTCATTAGGAGTTTGAAGAAGTTTAGACACTTTTTCTAGAACAATAAGATTCTATTGCTAGTATCTCATGCTTTGGCATCAAAATGTTTCTCCTAAACAAGGATCTGAATGAGAAAAGAGTAGGTTCGATCACTCATGTAATGGATTATGATATTGAAAAAAGTCACCAAGCTGGTTCGTGGTAAAGGTCGGTGTGAGAAACTCGCTTCCAAATGAAAAACTCGAGTCAACGGATGAGAAAGAGGCTGTCCTACTACCGAATGATTAGGAACAACCAGCTAACAATGCTCCCATTACATGTTGGACTTGAGCCTTGGTGCGTTACGTCCAAATAGGTTTGTGCCCTCCAGAAATGAGCAAAGAAAAGAGAAGGTACTTTAAATTACAAGCCATTCCCTATGTGCTTATTGACAGTGTTTTGTTCAAGAGAGACATCAATGGTGTCATATTAAGGTACATTAGGATATTTTAAGTTGAGAATATATTACATGAGTTCCATGATGGAGAAGTAGGAGGCCACTTTTCTCCATGGGTAACAACACTCAAAATTATGAGGGCTAGTTACTATTGGCCTATGGTGTTTAGTAATTATTACTCATGGATCAAGAAATGCAAGAAATGCACATTCTTCATAGGGAAAGTAAGATTAACATCCATACCCCTTCATCTAATTTCGGTAGATCAGCCATTCGTGCAATGGGGATTAGACTTCATACGAGTAATCAACCCAAATTCCATCAAGGCCACAAGTGGTTACTCACAACGACTTACTATTTCACCAAGAGGACAATGAAGCGGTGGGCACTTAAGGAGGAAAATTAATCTAGCATATTAGATTTCTATGAAGCGATAGTCACAAGGTTTAGTGCCCCTACTACTATCATATAAGACAATGCATTGGAATTTATCGGTGCAAAGATCATTGAATGGGTTGTAAAGAATGGTGTATATATTAAGAACTCTTCAAACTATTACCCTTAAGGTAATGGCCATGAAAATTTCACAAACAAGAATTTATTGAGAATCATAAGAAGGAATATTGATGAGAACTAGAGAACTTGGCACACAAAACTCAACTTAGCTCTTTGGGCAAATTGGTTCACACCCAAGAGGTCTACATGAAACTCTCCATTAAATCTTATATACGGGAAGCAAGCATTTATTCCTTTATCACTTCAATTTTCCAAGATTAGAACTCATGAAACCACTAGAACTAGCTAAGTTTGAGACTTTGGAGATCGTGTATGCAGAGTCTGATGGAATTAGAAGAAGCAAGAGAACATACAATGCAGACTATGGAGAAGGATAAAGTGTTGACCAAGAAGAGCTTTGAAAAGGAAGATAAAGCCAGGACATTCCAGACAAACAAAGCCGCATAAACATTCCAAGTTTGATGCCATATGGAGTGGTTCATACATGATCACCGAATGCAAAGGTATCAATGCTTTCAGCTAGCTAAGTTGGATGGTGAAGAATTGTAGATTCTAGTCAATGGGATCTATCTCAAACATTTCTACTAGAATGAGAATTCTCAACCTTTTACATATTAGTTTAGGATTTCTAATTTCTCCAACTACTTATGCACGTTGTTGTTATTAGATTAGGTTTCATTTCCCTAAGTGCTCCGACATAGATTTTTTTACTCCAAGGTTGTATCATTATACAATTCAATGTGCCTCTGGGTTGATGTTGTAATGATCCATTTAAGGAAAAGGTGAAACCCTGGGTCAAGATAATTTTCTACTCTCGTAAATCTAATCTTCAAGATTTTCTCATGAAAATTGAGAGTGCAGAAAGTGAGGCAGTTCAGTGGTCACCAATTGCAAGCGTTGGATTCTAGTTTCAAAAACAAGGTCAAGATCGTGGATACCATTCATGAATCCATGTCCAATGGATACAACAAGGTAGCTGATCCATTCACCTAACAAGTAGGTGTTCCCATGTGTCGCTAAAACCGTTATCCCAATTTTAACCCCCAAGGAAAAAAATTTGAATGCGACAAAAATATAGATGAAACGAAGGGGTCGGATCAGTCATTTGGGTTTGTATTCAATCCCAACATCGAGAACACAACAATCAAACTTGAAGCAGAGAAAAATATCTGTGGAAGGGGGCCACGTGCCTCATTGGTGCAATTCTAGGGTAGAATCCAAAGTAGGGTCCCCAATGAGCGTCGCCGTGCCACCATGTAGCCAAAGTATGAAAAAGGTTTGATCACCGTTGAAAATTCTTAATAGGAACAGAACTAGTGGAAGCCTCCACGCGTCCCAATGATGCATCTCCAAAGGTCAGGTCCAAATAGGGTCCCTAAATGAGCGCAAACTACTCCACGTGGTCAAAGTCAAAAAAGGGGTAGAGCGGGCCGTTGAGAAGTCCAAGGCCAGTGAAAGGAACCACGCGCGTCAACTTGGCACAACTAAAAAGATAAGAACCAAAAGGTGGGACCTAAACAAGCACGAACCCCTTACATGTCTAGGGTCTAACATATTTCTCGCCAAATAGAAACGACTAAGAAAAACATGAGGAAGTGAAGGGGCAGCCTGTAGATGATGCCAAGTGTCCCACTGTCATAATTTTGGGAGTTAAATACAAGGGTCCCACCTGTAAAGTGGTTTTTGGCATTATTTATGGTGGGCCCATCTTACTCACCAAAGGGACGAGGCAGGCAGTCTTCACTCGAGGCCCGAATTGGCTAAGTATGAGAAAGGGACAATGGAAATCCTCATGTGTCTCTTTGGTGCTCCTTCAAGGGTCGAACCCAAAAGCGGGTCCCTAGGCAAGTACCAAAGATGCCACGTGGCTAGAGTCTAAAAATTTGCACCGGCTATTAAAAGTATTAACAAGGGATGAGCCGGTGGAAGCCTCCACATGCCTCATCGGTGTAACTTCAAAAGAAAAATCCAGAGTAAGGTCCCTAACGTGCGGCATCCCACCACAGATTCTGGGGGTAGAGGTATGTCTCATTGGCCTTTGAAAATTTCAAGCTTGGGATAGGACTAGTGGAAGCCTCCACGTGTCAGCTCGGCGCATCTTCGGGGGAAGACTCTAAGAAGAGTAATCAAATGAGTGTTATCCCTACACATGTTTCGGGTTAGGCATAGTGTCTCGCTAAAAGGAGTGGTTTAAACAAAACACAAAGGAAATAGAGTAGGTATTTGGACGACTCCATGTGTTATTTTGGTGCAACTTCGGGAGCTAACGGGAGGGGGTAGAATCTGAGATGAGATGCGTGTGGCTGCCATGTGGATCTTGCGTGAATAGAATCCAATCCCGAAGCACCTTTAGGCAGCCATATCTTTTGATAGAAGCTTAGAATCGAGTGGGAGAGGACATTTTGGAAATATCTCGGTGCCTTCTAATCGTCTCGCTAGCATTAAAGATTTGGAGCACCATTTTTAGGATTTCAAGTGTCCCTCCTACCCTCGTAATGGATTATGGTCTTTCTTTCTTTCCCAGAACGGAACAATAATGGGGGCATGGGTATTTCAGCAAGACCCATCATTGTTGTAGAACAAGAGTCTAGATTTCATCTCCCCTTCTAATTATTCCTATATATTGTACAGAGGGGAAATTTCTAATGGTTGGACACTCTTTCTTTGTACCCTCCCTTCTTCTCTTCCCCTATGCGAATTCTTGGAGTTTCTAAGCCCCCATTGAAATTACAATGCAATCTTTCCTCTTGGCCATTGGAATGGACTATATCAAATCTTTGGAACAATAGTATAAGTCTATGGATGATTTCAACCCTCTCTTATGTTCATTGTATCTTCTTGATCTCTCATTACAATATTGGTTATCTGTGCATGGTAGTTGTTTTGTGTTTTTATGGTTTATGTTTATTGCAAATCATATGTTCAACAAATTCCTTTGGTGCATCACCCTTGTTAGTCTAGGTTTCATTTATTGCATCTCCTTAACCTTGTCCCCTTGGCAAATTAGAGTAGGATTTAGAATAGACCCTCTATAATACGAACGTGTGCAAACTAAACAAAGGAATATAATCTGTATTTTATCTAGATAGTTTCCCCATTCGCAAAGTCCCACACTTTGGGAGAAGCTCCATGTTATGTAATCACACTGAGATTATTGACCCATTGAGTTGCAAACTTTTGGGGTGCTATGATTTTTCATCAACGGGAACATGAGTACAAAGCAGTCTAGTAAAATCCTAAACATCCCATTCATCAAACTTATGAACATTGCAGGGGCATTTGGAAGACTGAATGGCACAACTGATAAATCATAGTTTCCATATATCGTATGGAGAGAAGTCCTGTGAATATCTACCTCTAAAATCATCTACTAATGGTATCCTGACTTAAGATTAATCTTAGAAAACATAGTGCCCCCCTTCATCTAATAAAAAAAGTCATTGATGTGAGGAAGGGGGTAATGATTCTTGATCGTTACTTTGTTCATCTAACGATAGTCCACACACAACCACAAAGATCTATCCTTTTTCAAAAAATCACTGGTGCCCTCGGGGATACACTAGGATGGATTATGACTTTATCAAGAAGTCCCTCTAGCTTCTACAACTTGAGATCAGATAGCTAACGTGTGGTCATCCTTTAAGGAGTGTGTTAGATAGGTTCTACTCCTAGAACCAAATCGGTTTGAATATATATCTCACACAGGGGAGACATCCGTGACAGCTCACTAGGAAAAACATCGAAACGTCTTGCAAAATGAGGTGATATTTAAGTTAAGGTCCATTAGTCCCATCCTCCAACCTATTACTAACTATAATAACATAAAAATGAAAACCTTGTTGTGCACACCGCTTCAACTACATAGCGGAAATAGTGGGAATGGAGATGGTTCTTATGACTCTAACAATCGCTAAATCCACTCCTAAATCATCTACACAAGATATAACCTTGTTAGGGAAATCATATCTAGCTCTGTGCGTAGACAACCAATCCATGCCCAAGATAACTCCATATGAACCCAAGGGAAGGATACGAAAATCCATAGTAGTGGTAAAGAGTCCTCCATCCACTATGCACTCCTTGCCTAAGGAGTTTAATGAGATATTTTCTCCGAAGCCATCTTGACATCCCAACTAAGGGCCTACCTAATCGCAACCAGCCTGCAATGCTTTACTAAATATGGAGAAATGAAAGAATCTGATGAGCCCGAGTCAAATAAAATAGGGGTAGAAATACCACCAATGTTACTTGTGGTCTCAATCTTGTGGATCATAGCCATGTTACATGCCTTAGTGCTCTTTCTTCTACGGTTTGACCGCTGAATATATATCTTGTGGATCATAGCCACGTCACCAACCATAGGTTCAGAAATAGGTACCTTATGCTGATTAGCAGGGTTTTGAGGGAACTCTCTCCAATTATATCAATGCACACCGCATCGATAACAGGTACTTGGTCTTCTCCACTGAGTATATAGTCCTCCAGGTGGCCCAGTAGTACATGCTAAAGAACTTGATGATCCTACCATAGATTTATGTGGGTGTTGTGGTGGATGTACTCCTATTGACTGTTCTCAAGGTGGATCTTATGTCCTATTGGGCCCCCTAGCTAGGGGTCCCATACTATGCCCTCTCTGAGATTCATAGTGTTGTGGAGGTCGAAAGGGCGGTCAAGTCTGTTACTGTTGCTGCTAAGGAGGAGGAGGCCAGAAGGAAGACTGTGCTAAAGTGTGTCCACCACGAGGAGGAGGATTTTATCCCCTCGACCTACTATCCTACATCTCGCTATATCTGGCTCCTCACTTTGTCATGATACTACTGAATCTTTCCCCTAGTTTTCTCTATTATATAGGCCTTCACCATGGCCTTTGATATTATCTGCGGGAAATGAATTCTTCTCTGTCCCTCCCAAGTCTAAGTTTAGGCCCTGATTGAACCTTTGAAATCTAAATTTCTCATCCTACATATAGTCCACATCTTTGAAGTAGGTCTAAAATTTACCCTCATACTCGCCATGGTATGGAAGCATGTCGCAAATCATGAAACTTATCGATCCCCTACTAGATGAATCTTTTTGATATATATCTACTCTGAAATGCTCCTCGAAGAGCTCCCAAGTAACTGTCTCTGAATCCACATGGAGCTTCTACTCCTTAGTCCTCCACCAAACTCGACTCTGCTCATCGAAGGTGGATGGCAACATGAGCTTTCGTGTTATTATAACAAAGGAATAACTTGAAGCATCCACTTAAGCTAACCAACCATGCCTCTTCCTAAAATCCCCTATGTCTCCAACAAAATGAGGTGGGTGTAACTTCAGTATCTCTCTAATGTGATCTGCTATTGTCGAATGTCAGCCCCTAGGTCTCTCTGCATGATCATCTCTTGGCCTAGGGCTCTTAGACTTGTCTCTGTGCTCCGTAGCTCTATCTTTGTGCTCCCTAGGAGGTGACCCATGTGAATCGATTCCATAAGGGAGATCTTTTCCCTATCCTCAACATTGTGATGTGAAGGTGCACAAGCCTCCATTGATGGATCTTTTTCTATAACCCTCCAACTAATCCTTTACATATAGCAATATTAACATCTTGGAGTGTTTGTAGTATATCGAGGAAAATAACTGCTATAACCGATTTGGGGGTGGTAGGTCTAGGTCTACTATATTAACCCCTCGTCTAGTTTGTGCTTCATGCAAAAATCAAGGTGATAATTAGTTTATCATCATCTAAGTTTTTTTTTAAATTTTTCTACATTTAAAAAAATATCATACAATGTTGTGTGTTCAAGGTTTATAGTTGTGCTTAGGTTTATTTGTTTATCTTTAATGTTTCCAAGTGTGCCTGCATTCAAGATTTGAACCCACAATTTCGATACCAAGTGAAATGCCCACAAATTTTAACACATGAAAGAAGACAACTCGAAAATAAAATAAGAAAAATTATAAATAACTTTTTAAAACAAAAGCAACGTTTAGATCCATTTCATGGGTAACAAATAATCATTTTAATTAATAATAAAATTATATTATTCTATTTCTAGTTTGGTTTAAATTTCTCCATTTCTATAATCCCCATTTAATTTCATAATACGGTTCAAGGGTCAAAAATAATTTATTATGCTAGGGCTGAGTCTAAAACACCCTCTCATTAATTAAATATAATTAAATTAAATTCCTATAATAAACATTGCCTAATTACTAAGGAGTAATTTGACTTAATTTATTACAAGGGTCATGGGCTTTTATTTTAAAAATTACTAAATAAAACATAATGGGTAACAAATTAAAGTTAGCTTCTACACCACTTAAGTGGCCCCATTCAAACTTGACCCATGCATTTAAATGATGATCTCACCTAACTCCCACCTAACATTTGTAGGGAAGAATCTTGGCCATTGGATGAAATCAATCTAGGCCATTGGATCTAAGGAATTCCAAACAACCCTAATAATCTCTATGGAGTCTTTTATTAATTCATTTGACTTATTTTCCTCATTTTTGTTTTGCAGGTTTAAGGGAAGGAGAGGAAGCCATGGAAGAGAAAATGGAGCTTGGGATGGATAAAACAACCCCTAAGATTTTTTTTTGGTTGTTATTTCCCATCTACCCTTCTAGGGTTTGATTGAAAACTTGGAATTTGTAGTAAAATATATTCAATGTATTTGCCCTTCTTGGGTATTTGGGTATTTTATCCCTTCGAAATAAATCTTTTTTTTTTTTTTTTTTGAAAAATACACTCTCTTCTTTCCTTTGAGTATATATACATATGCACATCTCTCTCTCACTCTCTCTCTCTCTCTCTCTCTCTATATATATATATATATATTGGTTAATAGTTCTTTTATTGGCCTTGGCCTCAAATAATATAGATTGTGATTAATAAAAATTGCATTGGTGACTCTAATGGTGGAATGAGATAAATTTCAAAGTTTATTAAATTTTATGGGGTTCGGCCCCCACCGACAATGGTTTTAACATATATAAAAAGGGGAGGGAGGGGTCCCCAACCGCACCCCCATCCTATATAACTACGGGGTGGGGGTGGGGTTGGTGACCTCTCCCCACCCGATTCCCCCACACAATTAGCCAATAGCCGTGGCGCGACTAATCAATAACCCAAAACAATAAAAACAAAATTATATATAAGGTTTAGTTTATATATAGTTTTTTTATAAATATAATAATTACTATATAAACCCCACCCCACCCCACTCCCCACACAATTAATCGATAGTCATGGCGCGGCTAATTAATAACCTAAAATAATAATAAAAATTATATATAAGGTTTAGTTTATATATACTTTTTTTTTTATAAATTTAATAATTATAAACATATATAATAACAAATATATATATATATATATATATATATATATATATATATATATATATATATATATATATATATATTACAAGTATTAATATTATTATCAATGATTCTAATATTCCTATGCTTGTTAAAGGAAACATATTAATTTATTAATATTATATAATAATCAAATTTATTTAATCTCTTTTTTCTTTTTTGTGTTTTGATAAATGAAAAACAATATTTAGTTTAATATATATAAAGGAAATTTGTAAAACATTCCTATAAAATTAACTTAACCATAGTTACATTTAAGTAGGAATGTATATACACTTTTATTCTCTTATATAAATATATGTATTTTTTTTTTGTTTTTCTATCGAAGACTAAGTTACGATATTAATAAGATTTCTACGCAACTCTATACACTTAAAAATAGATTTTAACTCATTCTAATATAAGGTTACACATTATTTTATTTCTTTCAACATTTAATAACAACCAATTAACATAGCAATGCATTTTAACTAGACTCTAATTTCTCCTAAATTGATACATAACACCCTTTGAAAATAATTAAACAACTTTATTGGAAGAGGTACATTTCTATTTCCACCCATTCAAAGTTTTCTATTTAATTTAACTAATGCAATAAATTTTGTAGTTTCCATTCACTAAACTAACATATTTTAAAATGTAAGTCTCTTATACAAACAATCTTAGTGTCGATTGAGAAACAGGGACGGAAGCCTGTGATATTTTATTAATCTCAATCAGTAAACAATTACAGAGAATGGGCTGCAATATTTATAGATATTGCACAGCCAAATACACACAGGAGAATAAGTTGCACAGGTGCAACCAAATGCCAAAATGAATAAGCTTCCAATAACATCCGGGAAGCAGGAATTAGAAAAAGACAAATATATTGTTTAAAACAATATAACAATCTGAATACAAACAAATATGGTTGATTAACCATACAACAATATATTTATTATTTAATTAATAAAATTAATTAAATAATCTAACTATGCATAATTAATAATAGGATAATATTATTTATCCTAACATTCCCCCCCTTAATTGTGCATTATGTCGGAGAGATGAGGAGAGAAATGCTCTGAACAACTCGAACTTGTCACGTGCAAGTGACTTTGTGAAAATATCTGCTCGTTGTTCAGCTGTTGGACAAAATTGAAATTTGGATATTGTGCTTCAATACATGTTCGCGTATGAAATGAACCTGAACTTCAATGTGCTTTGTTCTCTCGTGAAAAACTGGATTGCGAACAAGTTTGAGAACACCTTCATTGTCAACATACATGGTGGTCGGTTTGTCTGTGGTATTCCAAGTCCTTCCAAGATGCGACGTAGCCAAATCGCCTACAGGCATGCCTTCTCCCGCAGAACAATACTCGCTTCGTGGAAGAGCGAGAAACAAAGTGTTGTTTCTTACTTCCCCATGATATTGGTCCAGATCCCATAAAGAATACAAATCCGTAAGTGGATTTTCTATCATCAATGTTACTGCATGATCTCGAATCGAATATCCAAATCAAGAAGAATTTTTCGCGTTCTTCTTGTATTCTAGACCAAGATCCACCGATCCTTTGAGATATCTTAAAATGTGCTTTCTTTGCTTTCAATGACAAACTTTGGGTTCTTGCATGAACTGGATAGATAGTGTTATCACCGAATCACAAAGACCCCGGATGTTGATCGATTTCTAGTTTGATCACTCTAAGCATCCAAAGTGTGATTGGATAACATGGGTACTATCTCCAAGTGTGGGACTTGCTACTTGAGATAGACCTCCGTGAGAAAGTTTGGTTCTTGCTCCTAAACTACCTGCCACAATCTACTCTAATGCAGGAGAAACTAGCTATTCTAACCTAAAATTCCAAGGGACCAGAGAGAGAGAATGCATAAAATGAAAGCCTACACTAAAGTGGTGATACACCAGAAAAAGAGGGTGTGAGAGTAATCTCCAAATGTGTGAAATACAGAGGCAAAGTGCACACTAGAAGAGGTGATGACAGTTCACCATAATCCAGCAAAATGCATTCACAACAATATTCCAAGCACACACAATGATAATGAATTCCTGCAAGAACATAATAAATAGACACAATATACTTGTAGAAAGATTAAAGGGGCAAGAAGAATGCAAGGAAACACAGCAGGGGAAGATATATCCACAAACTGATATTTTATTGCTTCATGATATGCACAGTTCAATCTATTACAAGATAAGGGCCTGGATCACCATGCAAGGAGTCCACTACAAGGGCCTACAACACACTAGCTTCACAAAAACAATTTTGACAGAGCTTTGTTACCCAAAAACTCTCCCCTTTACAATGAGCCCAACACTCCAATTTATAGAAAAAGAGAAGGAAAAGAGAAGTGAAAATGGAAATCCCGAAATATGTCCTTCAACCACCTGTAAGAGGCATTAAATTGAGTGGAATGGGTATACATTACTTACAAAAGGCTCCCCATACTATCCCATGTGCTCGCAAAGAGAGAAGGAATGATGACCATGCCTCTTAATTGCACTCCCAGCTACCAAATAAAACACTGTTCTGAACCCGGCCACGTTTTCTTAAAAATATCAATCAATTTCTGATCAAATATGGAATTTCTTGATTTCTATGCATCGGGCTCGGAACCACAATTCCAATGGTACCAATTTTGTGCGATTTCATTGAGAAATGCAAAAGTTATGGCCTTCTAAGTGCGGGCAGCTATTTTGGGTCTGGCAGGCGTTTTCTGTCATTTGACGGGAATGAGCATTGACTGACTGGAGCCGAATATGTTTCTTTTTGTGGCGTAGAGGACGTCGTGCTCATTCCAGAAAGTCCAATTTTATGAAAATCGGAGCTCGGAGTCAAAAGTTATGGCCGTTTGAAGTTTCCGGACCAAACGTTGACTTTTCCTCCTGCGACACGTGTCATGATCTGATTGGTCCTCGGCTCCTTCGGCTCCATTTGTCCCGGATGTCCCATTTGATTAGTGCTGTCTTGACTGATTTCGGCCGATCCGGCCGGTTCGCGTCCATCTGTCCCGCTTGTCCCATTTGCCTTCGGACTGACTCGACCTTTTTCGCCCGGTTCGGCCGGTTCGCGCCTTTTCGGCCCAGATGTCCCAATCATTTTTTGACTGCCTGTGCTCATTTCGGCCGGTTCGGCCGGTTCGGGTCTTTTTGTCCCAAACGTCCCGAGCAACACTTAGCCAATTTTTCTTCCTCTTTCGGCCGGATCGGCTTTTCGCGCCCGCCGCGTACTTTTGTCCCATTTGTCCCTGCTGCGTTTCGGACTGTTTGTGCTGATTTCGGCCGAACCGGCCGGTTCGCGCCTTTCTGTCCCACACGTCCCGGAGGCGACCTTGAGCAGGACTTAGCCAATTTTCACGATTTTTCCTGGATCGACCTATTTGCCTTCTTGAACCTTTTTTTCGCATTTTCTCAGAACTTACTCTCTTCCTCTTGGACAGGGGAGTTAGACAAATATGAGGGGACCCTAGAAACATGACTTTTGCCCTGAATCAATATAATTGCTTGCATGTTATCAAAATTACCTTGGGGGTGAATTTTGGATAACAGAGATAGCTTCGCAAAGCTGATATCCGGTCTAGTGTAGGTCAAGTAAATGAGACTCCCAATCATGGTTGCCGATGAGAGAGTGGCACTTACCTCAAGAGATGGATCTGAACGAGATAACTGTAATCTGTTCTCCATAGGTGTAGCAATTGGTGTGCAATCCATCATCCTAAACTTCTCGAGCGTTGTCTTGGTATATTTCATCTGAGAAACAAAGATGTGATTCTCTTTCTGCCATACTTCCACGGTCCAAGACGGTGAGTGCATAAGCCCGAGATCTATCATGTCGAATGATCGCTTAAGATCTTTCTTTGTTTCATCAATCATCTTCACTGAACTGCCAGTGATGACTAGATCATCAACATAAACTACAACAATCACCATCTCCCCCCCTTGCTTTTTGAGGTAGAGATTGGGATCGTATGGATTTCTGACGAATCCATGTTGTACGAGATGCTCATCAATCTTGATGTACCATGCCCGGGGTGCCTGTTTGAGGCCATACAGAGATTTCCTGAGTCTGCATACCTTTTCTTCTTGACCAGGTACAACATATCCCTTAGGTTGAGTCATGTAGACTTCTTCTTGTAAATCTCCATTCAGGAAGGCACTTTTTACGTCCATTTGGTGAACTTTCCATCCAAACTGAGCAGCTAGAGCAAAGATCATCCTGATCGTTTTGATCTTAGTTGTGGGAGCAAATGTCTCCTCATAGTCAATGCCTTCTTTCTGTGTGTACCCCTTTGCTACAAGTCTTGCTTTGCACTTTTCCACTGTCCCATCTGCTTTGTACTTAGTTTTGAATATCCATCTGCATCCAATGGGTTTCTTCCCTGGTGGAAGATCGACAAGCTGCCAAGTGTTATTCTTCATCAGTGATTGATATTCATAATCCATGGCATCTTTCCAAGCTTTTGACTGTAGGGCTTCCTGGACTGTAGAGGGCTCATCTGTTTTAATAACTCTACTCATCAAGGCAAAGTTAACTTCTTCTCTTGCTTTACTGTGAGTCCGTGGTCCAGGGGTGGATGTATCCGGTGGAGCATCCAATCTTGCATCTCGTAATGTACTTGTACACCATTTAGGCATACGTTGAGCTGTTCCCATGGGTTGTGGTTCTATCTGATCAACACCATCATCCCCATCATCACTTTCATCTTCTGAGGGAACATTTGCTTCAGTTTTTACAACTGGTGAAAAATCTACATCTTGCGAGTCCGGAGGAGGAGTCTCTGCTTCCTTCTTCTCGAAAAACTCAACATCTCTGCTTGTGTAGACTTTTCTGGTCTTAGGATCCATCAGTCTGTACCCAAGAGTCTCTTCACTGTATCCAATGAAGATGAGATTTTGTGACTTCATGTCCAATTTCTTTCTGTTCTGTTTGGGTATGTGCATGCTGGCTTTGCACCCGAATACTCTGAGGTGTGCAATGGATGGTTTCCTTTTGACCATGCTTCTTGTGGTGTAATTCCATCAAGAGCAGTTGTGGGCGCTCTGTTTAACAAATACACTGTTGTTTTTGCTGCTTCTGCCCAAAATGTCTTTGCAAGTTCAGAATCATCGATCATGCATCGCACCATTTCCATGATAGTACGATTTCTTCTCTCGACAACACCATTTTTTCTGCGGTGTGTGTGGAGGAGGCATTTGTCGTCGAATCCCGTGAGTTTGTAGATAGTCTCTAAACTCATCACTGGTGAATTCCCCCCCTCGATCTGAGCGGAGAGTTCTGATGTGATGACCAGTTTCTTTCTCAACTGCCACTTTGAACTTTTTGAACGTTTCAAAGGCTTCACTTTTCTTGCGAAGACAGAAAATCCACATTTTGCGTGAATAGTCATCAACACAGAGCATGAAGTACTGGAACCCTGAATGACTTGGCTGCATTGGACGCGCTGCATCGGTATGAACAGGTCAAGTATTCCATGAGCTCGAAAAGTACTTGTTTGGAATGAAACTCTGTGTTGTTTCCCTGCTAAGTGTGAGGAAACTTGTCTGTATCCTTCTGAAGAGATGGTAGCCCATGTACCATATTGCACCGGCGAAGTGTGTCGAGATATTTGAAACTTACATGACCAAATCTCCGTTGCCACAACTAAGCTAAGGTGGAGTTTTTAGCCACGAGTGCTTGATCATTTTTGTGAATGAAATCAAGTTGAAACATTCTTCCCACATTTGAGGCTTTTGCAATTATTTTCGAGCCTCTTGATTTATCTCGAATCAAACACATTTTCTTGCCGGATTGACTATCAAAGTCAATTTTCAAATTGTGATCTAGGAGTTGACTGACCGAAAGAAGGTTCTTTGTCAACCCAGGGACATATAGAACATCTGATAGTCTGCAGTTGCGTGAACCAAGGGGTAGAGAAATGTTTCCAATCCCTGATCTTGTATATGAAGAATCATCTCCCAACGAAACATGATTTTTCGATGGCGTGTCCCTCATTGAAATAAACCAGTCTCTGTGGCCGGTCATGTGTCGAGTGGCTCCCGAATCAACATACCAGACTTCACTAGATGACGTGGATGGTTCACTTGATCGAGCAGTGAACAAGAAGTCTTCATTGTCTGACTGATCTTGTTGCTCAGCAATATTACCTTGCTGGTGGGGTCTTCTTTTCCAGTTCCCCTTTTTCTGCCCGTGATAATTGTTTGAATGTCCCTTGTAAGTTTGTTGTTGTTGAGGTCCATCATTGCTTGATGAACCTTTCTTATATGTATTAAACCAACATTATTGCAAGTCATGTCCTCTTTTACAAATGGGACATCGATTCTTCTGTTGATTGTCCCCATGATACTGATTCTGATGTGGGGACTTCTGATAGGATTTAGGTTTTCCTTTACCTTTTCCTTTCCATTTTTGATGTGAAGACAGTGCCTGCTCCTCTTCATCATCCTTGTTATGAATTGCTTCCTCTTGTTGCAGTAGGTTTACTAACTTGTCAAAACTAATTGTCGTATCTGACAAGTTTAGAGTTGTGACAAAAATTCGGTAAGAAGAAGGGAGAGCTCTCAGAACAATGGGAACGAGAGACTCATCTTTGACCTCTTCTCCTAGGGCTAGAAGTGAAGCCCTCAACTCTGCAACTCTTCTTAGGAAGGCTTCAATTTTCTCATTCTGTTTGAATTTCAACGTATGTAACTGACTCTGCAAATTGAGTATGACATTCTTGTTCTTGGCCTCATATATTGTGCTCAGTTTATCCCAAGCTTCTTTTGCTGATGTAGCATCTCGAATGTGGACTTGCACATCGTCGGATACTCCAAACAAGATGATGAGCTTTGCTTTCTGATCTGCTCTATCAAATTGTCGTTGTTGTGTTGCATCCGTTGGTGATCTGGTTAGAGTACCAGTCACAACAGGCCAGATTTCTTCAAACTCAAGTTGTGTCTTTATTTTTGTCTTCCAAGCAGCATAGTTGCTTCCTCTGAGCAATTGTGAATCCGGAAGAAAAATTTGGGGGCATTGGTGCCCATTTTGCAGAGATCACCGGCGGGGTTTGGCTCTTATCACTCAGGTATAAGGTCTCCCAATCTATATACCGTCAAATCGATATACGAACCTTTCTATATACGCGCCCTTCCGATATACCCGTCAGTGCGTGGAAGAAGCTCGCCCTTTCTATATACTGGCAGACGTGAAAGAGGCGTTAACGTACGTGAAAGAATTCGATACGTGGTACCAAGACAAGATCTTGATGGGGTGCAGTGCGATTATTGACACCGGCTCAAAGAAATATCCTCACGCGCGCGTAACTTCGCTTATATACTCGGATAATTTCTCGACCGGATTTATGTCTTGCAATCGTTCACGACGGATGGGATGGTTCATAGTGTGTGCAATGTGACCTTATTACTCCCCCGTCAATTTATAGGGACGATGCCCGCAGACGACGTTGTTGTAGCTATATTAGGCGTTAAGTGCGGTAGTAGTCGCGACGGCTTTACCCGTAAGCGCTTCCCTGAGAGGCCTTTGTATATACCGAACGCCGCGAATGAGATCTAGGATCTTGTGAGTGTTCTGAACCAAATTTACTATTTTTGATTACAATTACGCGGCTTTCTAGCGATTACAAATTTTTGCAGTTGACTATGGCAACCTGCAAATTAGTACAATATACAATACAATTTGAATGACAGGCAAAAATTTACAATTTCGGGGTCCTGGTGACCTCCTGAACCCAAAATGCTAAAAATTGCAAAAAAATAGCTGAAAATGCAATTTTTAGGTGGGTCTCCTTTTGCAAAAAATGTCTGGAATGAGAAAATAGACCAAATAGGAGAAAAATTTTTTTACCCTAAATTAGGGATTCTCCGCTAAATTTAGTTAGTCGTAACTAAATTCAAAAAACCTGCTAAATTTAGCAGTTCTGCCAAAATTTCTGCCAGATGCAAAAGGAGAGTTTTTGAGTGTTTTTGTGGGATTTGATCCTCAAACCTCTCACTCCTAAGGCACATGCACTAACCAACTTGGCCACTTGGGGCGCTTGGACTATGAATGGAAGAAATTTGTATTTAATGTCAAATAAATTGACTTACCTCTTGAAAAATGAATGCCACGTGGCGCATGCTGGTGAAGGGGCGTTTTTAGGGTTCTATTTGCCCAAAAAATGGATCTGAGGCTTTATTTCTTTGCTCAGGCCGCATTTTCTCCTTCCCAGGCCGCGTTTTTTGTGTTGGGGCGCGTTTTTCTCCTTTGGCCGCACTGTACAGGCCGTTTTTGCTGTATTTTTCTCCTTGGGGCATTTTTTACTTGCTTGGCCGCATATTTTAGTTGCTGGGCACGTTTTTTCTTGTATTCTTTGCCTGGGACTGCGTTTTTGATCACTGGCCGCGTTTTTTCAATGCCTGGGCCGCGTTTTTTGTTGAATGTGCTCACAAAAACGTTTTTTCTCCTTTGTGCAGGCGCTGGGGGCAGCAAATGGCGCGTTTTTCCTGTTGTTTGCCTTTGGACAGGCCGTGGGGGACAGCAAGGGTGCGATTTTGAGCTATGGCTTCATTTTTAATTGTTTATTGCTTGTGCAGGGCGCGCATGGGACAGCAAAGGGCGCATATGCTCTCAAAAAAACACTTTTTTTCTCCTTGTACAGGTGCTAGATCAAGAAAAACGCCTCTTCTCTTTTTTTATTTTCTTTGCTCTGTGTATTCACTGCAGGTGCATATACACAGCAAAGCAATCCTCCAAAACAAGATATACCTCTAAATGCAGTAAAAACAAAACCCTGATTGGGGAATTTTTTTTTTTTTTTTTTTAAATTCAATACCTGTAGCAATTTTTGCCTGGTGCTGAGTGCACTAGTGCAAAAAAAATTTGCCTTCCAAGTACCTGGAAGGAACAGGCGGATGTGGGGGAGGCAGGGATGGGGCTAGGAGTTTGCACGAGGCTGCACAGGCTCTCGAATGCTGCAAATATGTCTCCAATCTCCTCTCTCTCTGCTGCTCTCTCTTCCACACCTTCACAGGGCCAGAATTTCGCTCTGGTACCAAATGTCGATTGAGAAACAGGGACGGAAGCCTGTGATATTTTATTAATCTCAATCAGTAAACAATTACAGAGAATGGGCTGCAATATTTATAGATATTGCACAGCCAAATACACACAGGAGAATAAGTTGCAGTGTGCAACCAAATGCCAAAATGAATAAGCTTCCAATAACATTCGGGAAGCAGGAATTAGAAAAAGACAAATATATTGTTTAAAACAATATAACAATCTGAATACAAACAAATATGGTTGATTAACCATACAACAGTATATTTATTATTTAATTAATAAAATTAATTAAATAATCTAACTATGCATAATTAATAATAGGATAATATTATTTATCCTAACACTTAGAAGAGTTTACAAGTTAAAGGTTTCCAAGTACAAATACAACTTTCTTTCAAACTTACAAATTTACATCCATCCACTTAGAGTGAGAATAAATACATGAACAAATTACAACGTAAAACCTTTGAACAAGGCAAAAATATAAGTTTCCATTTTCATGTCTTCTTCCAAAGGTAGCTCCAAATCTTGCATTCTTCAATCTTTCACAACAAGGATCACATTACAAAGGAAGGGGGAATAGGAAATGATCTCCACCCAGCCTTTAATCCATTAAAAGAATAATCCATCCCCTTAATCACCCCCGAGCCCCAACCAAGGAACCATGAGGGATCTTGAGAAACTTTGGACAACTCTAAAACAAACATGGCTTCCACAAACAACATACATTTCAAAATATCCAACACAACTAAAATAGCATACTCAACAAGTTTTCAACTTTCTCAAACAACACAAAGGTTTGAAACCAAACCAAATGGAGCAAGGACTATGGGAAACCACCTCCTTTTTCCTCCCAAGTGAAGTGGGAGTTTCACCCTAAGCCTCCAAGTTCACAAAACAAACAACACAATATCCTTATCTCTCCCTTGTAAGTATGCAACAATATGACCATGATTTCCTTTTCACTCCCCATAGGTGAAAATATCAATCACACTCCCAACAAATTCATACCTCACAAACTCCCTTTTCCCTCCCCAATGGTCCCATAATTCCATCTCTCACACCTAACTTAAGGCATACTACCCAACGACACAAAAGCACCATTTTAACTTTTACAAAACTAATAATAAAACTACAAGGATGAATATCATACCTCTACATAAAGCTTCCAAGAAAACTTTACCTCACGAGTCTTTCACACCTCCAAGCCAAGCAAATTCCCAAAAGCAACTCCAAAAAGCTCCCAATTTCAAAAATGCAAAGGAAGAAAAATGAACAAGTAACCCCCATTCCATCAAATTCCATCCATAAATAGAAATGGAATGTGAGGATGATGAGGTGGCTCCATGTAGGATGCCACTTCATCATTCCTCCATTCCCACACTCAAGTCAAAACACCATGTAAAAGATAATAAATGAACTTGTAAGTCTATGACAACCCAAAAGGCACTCAAACTTGCACACCATGCCTTCTAAGGACAAAATTAATTGAGGTAAGTAGGAAAGTGCAATTATTTTCACTCTTTTACACTCCAAAAAGGATAGATAATTCAAAATTTAACTCCTAACCCATAGTCAGCATTATTGGATAAATTTAAGAGGCATGGGAGAATCTTATCTTGTCCCACAAGCCTCCAAAAAGGCCTCCCAAGTAAAAATCCGAATTTCAAGTCGGGTTGGAGTACATCACACACAAAACAACATAAATCTTACTTACATTCACAAGATTTCAAGGAATATCTACCCTCTTAATTATTTAATTGTAACATCTTTATTTTAGTAAATAAATTAAGTTGGATTAGCTAATTAAGACACAATTATTACTTGCTAATAAAGTGACTACAATTTTCAGCATTAATACATATAACACAAATACATCACATAAAATAATTAAAAGAAAAGGTAAAAATTTCACCCCATGGCCACACATGTGAGGTCACCCCCATGGGAAACCTCCTAACTAGGCATGCAAAAACACCACACTATAACATTACATAAGTTGTCAAGTTTTGGCCGTATTACACAAGACCTAACATCCTTACGTGGTTAGTCCCCTATCCCCTTTTGATGTATCGATAGAATATCCTACAAAAAAAAATTACACCTCTCTTACCTTTCGGCCATATTAACAACATCAAAACAATATATAAAAATCAATAATCATCATTCAAAATTAGCAATTCCATCATCTAGCATCATACAATTAATTCGATTTTGGCATCCATAAAAATAATAATTCTACTCAAAACATCCAACATATGTTATGCATCCAAATTATGACATGTTAGTATAAAAATCATAATATCACAAATCAACATATATAATCTGTCTATCATCGCCATCTAGTACATCATAATAAAAATGTAAAACACATTATGTCAATAGTCTAATTTTTGCATAATCTATCATCTACTGATCAATGTATCATAATCACAATGTCTAAGTATCGTTCCAAAAGATATAACAACATAATGTAATAGTGGTGAAGAGGAGTGGGCACTACACTATCTATAATTTCCTTCTTTGTGCTCACATATTCCATACTGATTTTCTTTCCATTTACTTGTTCCCTCAAGAAACGATATCTGATTGGTGTGTGCTTTGTCTTTGAGTGGAATATTGGGTTCTTTGAGACACTTATTGCACTTGTGATGGCACACTGATAGATGAATTGGATTGTCAAATTTTACCTTATAATCCTCCAATGTCTATTTCACCCATAGAACTTGAGTACAACGCATTGCAGCTGCTATATACTCTGCTTCACATGTTGAAAGAGATACTGATGATTGTTTCTTGCTCATCCATGATACTAATAAATTTCCAAAAATAATTCTCCTCCACTTGTAATCTTCTTGTCATCAATGTTTCCTACCCAAACTACAATTATATATTCTTTTATGTTGAAATCATTGATTTTGGGGTACCACAATCCGAAATCATTGATTTTGGGGTACCACAATCCAAAATCAAGTGTTCCCATGAGATATCTCAAAATTATCTTGACCACCTTGAGGTTTGTTTCCCTTGGATATTCTTGAAATATTCCTACAAGACCTACCACCTTTATGGTGTCTTGTCTTAATGCGGTGGAGTAAACTAGATTGCCTATCACAAATTTGTAAAATGTTTTGTCTACCATTGGTGATTCATCATCTCTAATCATCTTGCATCCTACTTCCATTTGTTTCCCAATTGTTACGCATTATTCTATTCTAAATATTTTCAGCATCTCCTTGATATACTTGGTCGGGATATGAATACTCCATTATTTTATTGGTTGATCTATAGTCCAAAAACAAATGATAGATCTCCAAGCATAGATATCTCAAATTCTTCTTTCATCATGTTAGCAAACTCATATGTCATTTTATCATGGTCTCCACCAAATATGATATCATCTACATACACAATGACAATTAGAATGTGGTTTGATTCTTCGAGTATGTACATATTGTTTGCTATGACGCCTTTCTTGAATCCATGCTTAATGAGGTATGAATCCAATCTACTATATCAAGATTTGGGAGCTTTATTTAATCCATATAAGGCTTTCTTCAACCTGCACACATAGTCTTTATCTTTAGTTAGTGAAAATCCATCAGGTTGTTCAATGTATACCTCTTCATTCAAGAAACCATTTAGGAAGGCTGATTTCACATCCATCTAAAATACTTTGATCTTCTTGTATGCCACATATTCTAGGAATAGTCTTATTTCTTCCATTATTTCCACCGATGGAAATTTTTCATCAAAATATATTCCTTCCATTTGTGTGTATCCTTTGCACACTAGCCTTACCTTGTTTTGTGTCATTTATCCCTTCTCAATCAAATTATTCTTGAAGACCCACTTAGTTCCAATTACATCCTTTTTTACGTGTTTTGGGTACCAGTTCCCATGTCCCATTCTTTTAAATTTGATCCATCTCTTCATTCATGGTGTCTACCCAATTCTGATCTTTGCTTTCCTCTAGAACATTATTTGGTTGTATCATGGATAAGAGAGTTATATCTTCATGATTTTGTCTTTCTCCAAGTCTTCTTCTTGTTAGGATGCCTCCATCCTTATCTCCAATGATCTGATTTATAGGATGATCCTTCTTGACTTGTCTATAGTGTTCCTTAGTGTCCGGTCTTTTTCTCCTTCTTTTGCTTCTTTACGTAGACATTCGTGTCCTCATCATCTTATTTTTCTTCATTTCGCCAAGTATGCTAAGTGCTTGTTTTTCCATATCCGTGCCTCATCCACCTTCACATTAGTGCTTTCCACTATCTTTTGCAACCGCTTTTTGTAGCACCTATAGGTTGTGTTAAGCTGCTAAGTATCCAAGAAATATTCGTTCATCACTCCTTGAGTCAAAATTTCCTAAGTTTTCTTCATCCCTTTTGATATGTCATTTTATTCCAAACATTCGATATGCTTCACATTTTCAAGTCTTTTCTTAGTAGTTCATAAGGATTCTTATCCTTGACTACTCTCTGTTGACCTCTGTTTAAAATATTGACCACAATATACACTTTGGTTCACTCCAATACATGTCTGGGAGTTTGGATTCATTTAGAATGATCCTTGCAATCTCTTACATTGTTATGTTCTTCCTTTTAACAAGTTAATTCTACCGAGGAGTTTACATGAGATAAGAATTGTCTCTTGATTCCATGTTCTTCACGAAATAAAAAAACTCAATTGACCAGAATTCACCGCCTTTGTCCGATCTTAGGCATTTGATATTCTTATACTTTTAATTTAAAATAATTGCTATCCAAAATTCACCCCCAAGGTAATTTTGATAACTTGCAGGCTGAAGCAAGTAGAAATGGTCAAAGGCCAAAATTCTTATTTTGGTGACCCCTTTTCTTTCTCTAACTCCAATATCCTAGAAAAATCCAAGGAGTTAGTGAAAATTTGCAAAAATATGAAATAATAAATTTGAAGGCCGGCTTTAGTGCATTACGGCTCGATGGCTACGGATGGAACCAATATGGGTTCTACCAGGGTTTGTCATACCGAGTTTGGGTCTGATTTGTAAAGGAAGTAATGTATTGTAGTGAAAGAGGAAAACATTGTCCTAGGTAGTACAAGTTCACACGGGACAGTCGAAACCCAAAAAACTGAAATGTTCGCAAGCCAAATAAATTTGAAAAAGGTGGAATTTCTTGTCCCGCATAGTCCACGTGGGAGTCGGGATGAAAGAACTTGCGGGACCTGAAAAGCTAAAATGTTCGCAAACCAAAGAAATATGGAAAAGGAAAAAGTTTTTATCGCGCGGTCCACGGGATAGTTAGGAAAAAATAACATGTGGGACCCAAAAATATGAAATGGCCGCAAGCCAAAGAAATGTAGAAAAGGTGGATTTTTTTTCCCGTGTAGTAGTACGTGGGACAGTCGGGATAAAATAACGCATGGGACCTGAAATGCTGAAATCGTCACAAGTCAGTGTAGTGTAGATATGCTAGAAAAACTTATACGGGACATCGGGGACATGAAAACTTGAAATCACCGATCGAAGCCTAGGTTTAGTGTATAATGGGTTTTTAGGAAAAATTATCCTGTGTCACACAGAAAGCTAGGACATCCAAACATGAAATCGTTGCATGAAGAAGGAATCGGAAAAGGCAGAGAAAAAAGGCCCTGACGGTCCCAGTACCACATGGACATGATTTCCTGAAAACCCATCATACCCACAATAGAAAGGAAAATTGGATACGTAAAAATAATAGAAACATTTCCATATCCAATAAATTAAATGCTCATTCCCGTAAAATACAAGAAATCCCTAGTAAACTCAAAATAGTGCTCACACTCAGAAGGCCACAACTTTTGCATTTCTCAACGAAATCGAGAAAAATTTGTACCGTTGGAATTGTGGCTCTAAGAAAAACACAAAAAATTAAGAAATATGTAATTTGATGATGACCAGATGGTGATTTTTTTGAAAATGTGGCCAAGTTTAGAACAATGATTTTATTGGTGGTTGGGATGTATTTAATGAAGCATGGGCTAGGCATTTTTCACTGCTGCAAGTTATGGGACAGCATGGGGAGCCTTTTGCAAGAAACATACCATTATTTCTATCCATTTATGACATATTGCAAGTGGTGGGAAGGAAAATTTAAGGATTTTCATTTCTCTCTCTCTCTGTATCTCATCTTAGAATTCTATAAATTAGAGTGTTGGGCTCATTGTAAAGGGAGATAGTTTTTTAAGTAGAAAAACCCTGTCAAATTATTTTTGTGAAACTTGTTAATATCCAAATTGATTCTCTTATGAGGGTTGAGCGGTATCACGGCGGAAAGATGCTTGAAGATGGATGAATCATGATATTAGTTGTTTTGTAGCCGAGGATGGGATTCATCCGACTTTATCACTCGGATGTTGAAGAAATGGATAGCACCTTATTAAGGGTTTTATCTACCCTTGCTATTTTAGGATGTTCCTTCAACAGGGTGAGAGGACCCATTCTCGTAAACTTTGTATTGGTGAAGGACGTGAAGAGATCCTTCTTTACTCAATTTTCATGAAAACCTTGAGAAAATATGATCAATACAACACAATATAACTCTCACAAGTTGTCACACTAGAGAGTGGATGTGTTTCTAGACAAGGTTTGGGTTACTAAAGACAATAATTGAAACCTAATTATCTCTCGCATATTTTAGCAATGGAATTTTCCAACTCTTTGTGGATACATAGTACAAATAGGGGTAGTTCATGTAGGATTTATCATTTGAGAAGTTTTGGTGGGACGTTAAGCAAGATAAAGTTAATTATACAAGATATTTGAGAACCTTTACAAAATATTAGAACACTCATAGACAAAACGCTTCAAAATAGCCAAAATATTCCTTCAACAGATGATGTGTATCAATGGATGCCTAGAGATGAATGATTTCATACACTCTTTAATAATTCAACACAAAGTATCGTGTTAAAAACTCAATTAAATGTGGAAATCCATGATTTTTCATGCCTAAGATATACTCATAGGATAACAAATAATCTTTGTCAACACAATGAAAGTAAAGTGATTTTAAATTGTTTATTTCATTACAAGATGAAATCTCTTCTCACAATGAAATTGAAAATGACAAAATACTACCACATGGATAAGATATTGTGTGATTCGGAGGGATTTTAACATAATATTGCAACGGGAACATGAAAAACTATTTGAAAACATTTTGAAATAAAAGAAAACATAATTATGCACATGTTCAACACAGATTCAATCAATGTTCATTAGATTCATCAATAGGGAAATGTTTCCTCAACAATCTCAGAGCTTTTCAATGGTTGTACACTTGTAACCATATTGACATGATTAAATCCAAAAACACAGGAAAATGAACAGGTTTATTAGACGGTCTCTCGAGAAAATGGTTTTCTCAAACTTTCTCAAAAAAATTAACCTCCCTTTTTGTAAGAGTATTTTCGTAGCATTTATATAATTTCACTCGCTTACTCTTCCTAAATTTCCCCCAAAAGTCTAAATATTCAAGAGAATATTCCTCTTTACAATATAACATTTAGTCATGTTTATTCCCCTGAAAATATCTTACTTTATGTTCTTTAGGTGGATAAATCATGAGCTGATCACGTTTCTCAATTACTCAACTATGTCTGGGATGCCATGTTATAAATTTTAACAATCTTTTTAATCAGTCTTTTATTTTTTCATGTAAGAAATCCCATTTTAAATAATTCTCAGGTGGCTCCATATGGCTTCATATGACAAGAAATCCTTTTCACCTTTAAGAATACACCTTGAGGAAACGAATACCTACATTCATGCCTCTCGAAATGAGCAACCTTGCATGGATTATATCACATATCCGTCTAAGTCCAAGTCAGCCAAATGTAAAGAGGATCTAGCGGAAGCCTCCATGTGTCTCCTAGGCACAACTGCAAAGGTGAAGTCGGAGGTAGGACCTCAAATGAGCGCAATATTTCCACATTTCGGGCCCAAGAAAGTTACCTCGGCTATTGAAAAGTCTCAAGTATAAAGAGGAGTTAGTGGAAGCCTCCATGTGTCTCCTTGGCGTAACTCTAAAGGTCAAAACCAGAGGTAGATCCTCAAATGAGCACAAGCCCTCCACATTTCCTTTTGCATGTCTTAGGAATTTAACTTATACTTTTAATCCCTTCACCATAATGCATCAAAATATAAAATACACCCACCATGCCACATCCAATTAGAAAATACCATGTATCCATGGATGTTGGGACATGATTTATAAAGGATACATAATTATGGAAGGCGCCCAACAAAAAAAAAAATTTGTTGCAGAGAGAAGACTGTAAATAATACCAAGACTCGATGTGATCCATGACCCAAGGAAAGGACTTGAAAAAAACATATAAATGAAGGAGAAAGTTTTCACGCATCCATACAAGGATGCAAAAATACTTCTAACCATGCAGACTGAGAAATTTTAAACAACAAAGGGGTGAGATTACAATTGAGCACTAACACCGGCTTCGAATCGGGGATGGGCACTCTTAGCGAGTCCTGCAAGAACAACATAACAGATTATGTGCCAAAAATCCATTGGGAAAAAGAGTTAAGAACAAACTTGCAAAACAGAAAAACAATTTCCAACACCCTAAGACAAACCAAGAAACCAACAAAAACCAGCATTTAAGGACTAAGATGAATCAAAATATAAAAATTTAGAAAAAAATTAACTAAAAGACTATACACTATACAATGTGCCTTGATTATGAGAAATCAATCAAGGAAATGTTTCAAGTGCCTGTCATTAACAGGAAACTCAAGAAATTCCCCATGTATATCTTTTAGGAAGAAGGTGTGCTCATCGATCCTAATATCAATAGAATAAGGGTCCATCCATAATGTGTCAAACTTTCCATGTTTTCCCTTATCCTCATGTCTGCTATCCGAAAGTAGCACCATATTTGCTACATTGAAGAATCTTGGGGTAACCTTTTTGTCAAATAATTTCTTCATTTTCTCCCTAAAATTCACATGTCTTTGATGGGATTCTCTTCTCTCTTCATCTAGTTCAACAATTTGATTGATCCGTGCATCATAGGGACTAACCTCCTAGTCCTCCAACTGTCGGATGAATTGATATGAAGATAATTGCATATGCAGGGGAAGTAGAGCTTGAGTTCCATACACCAATTCAAATGGGATCTTTCCAGTAGCTCTTTTAACAGTAATTTTGTCAGCCCAAACAACAAACTTCAATTGCTCACCCCACTTTCTTTTATTTATCTCCAAAGTTCTTCTGATTATTTTCAATAAATTTTTGTTACTCGACTCAGCCTGTCCATTACCTTGGGGATTATAATTGGATGCATATGCTAAATTTATCCCATATTCCTGACACATAACCACCAAAGGTTTAGCTCGAAATCTCATGGCATTATCAGCAATTATTTTGGCAGGTACTCCAAACCTACAAATGATATGATTTAGAATGAAATCCATGACAATTTGGTGGATTTCCTCCACCCATTTGGTGAAGTAATCAGTGGCCACCAATATCCACTTGTGGCCTGCACTTGAAGAATATGAAATTTCCCAACAAATTCCATTCCCCACTACTTAAAAGGGGCTTCAATTGACATTGGCTGCAAAGGGAGGGATCCTAAAGCTTTCAATCTTCCTAAAAAACGTTGACAGCTCTCACACTTTCTTACCAATAAAGTTGTATCCTTCACAAGTGTTAACCACTAGTAACCAACAGCTAACATTTTATGGGTTTTTACTCTCCCAACGAAATTTCCCCTAAAAACTCCTCCATGGAAATCAACAATTAATTTTGAGGCCTTGTCCTCAGTAATACACCTTAAGAGAACTCCCTCAGGGTTTTTCCAAGCCAACCCATAATTAGTGATGATATATTTTTGGGAAGCCAATCTAAGTGCTCTCTTTTGATTCTTTCTTAAGTACTCAGGGGATTGCAGATGCTTGAGATAAAAAATAATATCCTTGTACCATTCAGAATTTATCAATTTCTCAAGAATATTCACACTTTCTTCTTCGATCTCATTTATCTCAACTGTCTACAGATTGCTTTCTATCATTAGCTTTTCTAGGCCCAAACCTCTAACCAATTTTGTAGTTTGGATGTCCATATCATATTCCTGTAACTTATTTTCCCATCAGCATCTTTTACTGGAAATTTCCATCTCTGAAAGGATATCCTTGACCATAGTATGAGGGACATAAGCTATGACTTTAGAACTTAAAATATATGGCCTAAAGATCTTTTTGGCTCTGACCAAAGAAAAGGCCTGCTTCTCCATGATAGTATATTTCAACTCTGCCCCTTGTAATGCTTTACTAAAGAAATCAATTGGCCTTTCAACTCCTTCATCATCCTTTTATAACAAGATAGATGCAATGGTATTCTCAGAGGCAAAGGAAAACATTTGGAAAGCCTTTTTATAATTAGGAGCTACTAATCTGGGAATTTTCCAATGCTTCCTTGATCCCGAGTAAGGTCTTCAATAGTTGCTTCTTTCCATTTGATACTCTGATCCTTCTTCAACATATTAGTGATTGGGATAGAAAATTTAGAAAAGTTAGAAATAAATCTCTTAGTAAAATTTATCTACTTGAAAAAGGATTGAATTTCCTTTTTGGTTCTTGGAATAGGAACTTTAATAATGGCTTCCGCTCTCTCAGGATTGATCATGACCCCCTATTTTGACACTATATGTCCAAGAAGCTTTGCCTTTTGAACCCCAAAATGACATTTCTTAGGGTTCAGTGAGATACCATATTCCCTGCACCTTATCAACATCTTTTCTAAATGTTGTAGGTGACCACTTCTCTTCCTTGAAAAAAATATCACATCATCCTGATATACAACAATGAAGTCATTTATATATCCTGAGAATTCTACATCCATTGCTCTATGAAACATGGATCCAACATTTATTAGGAAATATGACATTCTCATGTACACATAGGTACCCCATGGAGTAGTGAAAGCATATTGGATTCTCTCTACGATTGCTTCACAACCACTTGGTTATACCAGAAAAACTATCCAAAGTAGATAAAAATTCTGCACCTGTAACCAATTGCAACATGTTATCCATATTTGGCAAGGGATAGTTGTCTTTAATTGATGCCTTATTTAAATTTCTAAAGTCAACACACAATCTTATGTCTCCATAATTTTTTTGGTTAGGTACTAGGTTTACAACCTATGTAGAGTGCCTTGTAGGTTGTATGATTATTCCATCCCTTAACCTTTTCAACTCTTCATGCATTTTTAGGGAAAGGAGTGGATTAATTGGTCATTTTTTCTACCTCAAAAACTTGGCATTAGCTTCTAGGGATATTTCATGCTTAAAAAGTTCTTCTTTATATGCTTTCAATTCTGAAAATGACCAAGCCAAACAGTCCTGGTACTTTTTTAGCAATTAGACATATGACTATTTTTCTTCTCTATTCAAGTTGTTGCCTAGACATATTCTCCTAGGTTTATCCTTTGTACCTAGGTCATATTCTTCAACATCTCTTGAGACTAACATGTGTCTGTTAACAATGCGGTCAACATTATCAAAATTTTATTCTAGTGTGACCAAACCTCTCAGAATGGTATTGGTTTTCAACTGAATAATGTCCTTACCAAATAGGGTCTCTTTTCCTTCATTTGCACAAACCATTGGTTCCCAGTCCATACTTTGATTGGAAAAATATCCTTTATTTTGCAAAAACCTTTGGACCTGGGCATCATCTTCAAAAACTTTCTAATGCTTTATATTATTAGGGATAGACGACCTAGTTAATACTTCAATATCATATTCACAATAGGGGATATTGTACAGTTCTCAAACCTTGATCCCAACAATGCCAACTTCTTTCCTATAGTATTGTACTTCCTATCATGGTACATTATATTGAAAGAGTCAAACATTTCAATGAAGTCCCAAACCGCATGCTTGTATTCCTTCATTCTTTGATTCTTTGTAGCATACAACTTTCTGAATTATTTTTCTATGAACTATGAATCTCTTTTAACAATAATGTCTCTAACACCATACTTCCATGCAATCCTTAGACCCAAAAGCAGTGCTTCATACTCTACAATGTTATTTGTGCACTCAAAATTAAGTTTAAAAGAAAAGTTAAACTCCTCATGGCTTGGAGATATCAGGACAACACCAACACCATTACTAGATCTAGAACAAGCCCCATCAAACATCAGAATCCAAGGAAAACCAACCTGCTCAGGATACTTGCACTCATCAATTTTATGCTCCTTACAATTAGCATAGCCCACAAAGTTATCAACATCGACATCTATGTACAATACTTCATAAGAAGCATTTTTAGGGTCCTCAATGATATGCAACATTTTCTTCTCACCGTACAACTTCACAAGGTTCCCCTCAATTGGTATGGTTGTAAATGACATGTTCATTTGTACACTTCCACCTACACTAGCTGCCCATTTTCTAGACAATAACATTCCCCACTTAGCAAGTATGCTGCAATAACCATATTCATGGTGAAGCATTTTCTGGATAAGTTGTTAATTGCACTACTAATCCCTTGACATATCCAATTACTGACATTTCTCTTGAATCCATAGTAGTACATTTTCTGAAAGCTATTGTTACGTTGATATTTAGCTCATTCATTACCTCAAGAGGCATTACATTACATGAGGCTCCTGAATCAAACATGCAGTTATGTACCAACCTATCATTAATAATCAAAGTGGTAAAAAATGGATCTACATCCAACTGAGATTCAACTAGAGAAGTTCCCAAATACACCTCAGGTGATTCACCTAGTTCCTCCAATTCTTGTGGTATTTATAACTCTACAATAATGGGAGGAACCTCTATATTATTAACACTTTTTCCCTAAGTAATCTTTTCTTCCTTAAATCCTGAATATTCGAATGCTCTTTTCCTATGCTCTGGGATCCTAAGTAACTAAACAATGGGAATAGTAACCTTAATCTAAATAAATATTTGGGCTATGTCACAAGGAATATATTTGGGTAGGACAATATTAGAAGGAGATTCACCACTTTCTTTGATAGTATGGGATTTTTCATGATGCAGGCATGGAGTACAGTACATGTTTCATTTGGGGTAATGAGGCCTTTGCAGGATGTATCTTTCTTAGGGATTTCCTTCAAGATATTGGTTAGACTTGGAAGTTTTGGCTTGGTTTGTGGCCCTCCCCCTTTGAAAACCTTACTTCTAGTGTTATATTCTTTCTCTGAGAAACTACTACATTAATCAATAGTTTCCTGTCCTCTTCAAAAGGGATCCCTCCATCATACTTTTTAATCATCGAGGCCCTTAAGTAATAAAAATCATGATTAGGAAAATACAATTCTTGCACTATATCAATTTCAAAAGTTTTAATAAGAGGAAGAGGTAATACCGGTGAACACAATTCAAGAAGTTTTCAATAGTTAAGCACGTATTAATTCGGTTGAGGTTTCCCCTTGTCGTGAGTTCATAGAGCATTCCATCATGCACACACATCATCATACGTCTCATCATCATCTGTTTCCTCAACTTCTTAATCTACATCACATGGGAAGCTGTGGTAAGAAACACCTATCACATCACTCAATAACATGGGCCTCCTCCATAGTAGCAGACCCCCGACGGTCAAAGGATCAAGAACCAATATATTCTCCTGGATTGAGGATATTTATTTCCACGATCCCATGGGCCCTTTCCCTCTATCATCTTATCTGTGATCACCACCGGGATGATTTCAAAATCTCTCCGGATCGTGTGGCTTGTGATGACCACAGGAGCGTTGTCCTATCCCTTTTTCTGCTCTAGCCAATTTATAAGATATCTCTTTAACCACTCCGGCCAAAGTCTTCACAACCTCTTCTAGATCCACAGCTTTGTTTGACTAAGGCCTCTCATGATTGATTAACTTGAGATCCTTTCTCTTAAGAGGCTTTCGACTTCCTTGATATTATTTTCTATTTGAAAGGCCATGGTGAAAGTCCGTATCAATATTCAGTTCTTATCTCTCAAGTAATAAGTGACCTTTTTATCAAAAGCGTCAAAATATTTTATCAAACAGGACTCACCACTTGGCCTTAGGATTATAAGTAGCCTATTCAAGGTCTTATTGAACCTAGTATTGAAATCATAGACACATTCATTTGGATTCTTCTCTATATTTTCAAATCCGAGATAAAAGGAACACGGGATAGTAGGAGATTTAAAATGATAAGGGACGAGGGTCTCTGGGGCACAGGAGTATAAATCTCAAAGTAAATATACTCTAATGACTCGATTTCTTGGAAAACATTATTAACCTAGGAAGAAATAGGGGAAAACCGAGAGGCACACTTTTTAGACACAAATGATGTCCCTCTTCAGTTGGAGAACTCAAATTTATACAAGGACTACTTGGTTCAGAATCACTTGAAGACGTATGGTAATCTTCAACCATAGATTGATCACCTTTCAGAACTGATATCCCCTTCTTGATTCCTGATCTCCTACTACTTTCCAGACTTGTCTTCCTTCTGAATTTGCTTTCCTAGTTACGGAAATAACTTTCTAGTAGGATACCTAGTGAAGAATGACCTTCTTCGCTCTAGCTTTGTAAATATCAATGAAAAACTTCACTTTTGGTTAAGAAACTAGTAATCATCAAAATTTCAAATCAATATGGAGTCGCCACTAAGGATTTTCACCTTAGTTGTGCAGATGCACTATAAGTAACTCGTCAAATATCTATTAATGCTTAATTTCTAAAAATATTAATAGATCGACCTTCCTTTACCCAAGTTTATCACTATTGATGTAAATTTAGTACAGTAACCACTAAAAACTCAAAATACTACACAATGAACTTGTAATCTTGCACAAATCTTACAAATCTCGACAAAGGATGATGTTTAAACAACGTATTTATACTTAAAACATGTAAGAAACATTACAGGAGTTCAAGTATGTGTATGAATTTTTAAAATAGTGACCAAAGCGGTGCCACTTCGGTGTTGGTATCCAAATTTATTCTCCGGTGAGGGTGAGCAAAGCATCACAAAACCGACAAGATGTTTGGAGATAGGACGAATCATGATATGAGTCATTTTGTAGCTGAGGAGGGAATTCAACTAACTCTTTGTCACTCAGGCGTTAGAGAAATGTATAGCACCTTATTAAGGGTTTAATCTACCCTCGGTACTTTAGGTTTTGACTTCAAGTAGGGCGAGAGGACCCGTTCGTAACCCGTATTGGTGAATTACATCAAGAGATCCTTCTTTGCACAATTTTCATGAAAAACTTGAGAAAATATGATCAATACTATTGGTACTAGATTTAATCTCCTTCTAAGGTGAAAGCGAAAGATCATGGATTTAACAAGACACTCAAAGGAAGATAGATGATTATGTATGTCATTATGTAGTTGGGAAGCAATCTATCCAACTTTTTAGAATTTGGGCTTTGAAGAAGTGGGTAGCACCTTAAAAGGATGTGATCTTATCCTAACTATTTTAGGTTGTGCCTTTCAACCAAGGTAAGAGAACCTATTTTGTAACCTCTATTATTGAAGAATGCTGGTAAATCCTTTGTTTGCACAAATTTAATAGAGAAAGACCTTGAGAAAATATGATCAACACACCAAATATGACTCTCATTAGCTGTCACTTCCAGATTATGGAGATATTTTCAATACTGAGGAAAAGGTTCTTGAAGACATTAAGAAATCCTGATTGTTCTACATATTTTTGCAAGTAGATTTTGTTCCTTTGTTGATACACATGGAAAAAAGGGGTAGTTTAGGGTGGATCAATGGTTTTTAAATGATTTTGGTGGGATATGAAGCAGGATAAAGTTGATTATACTGGATATTTGAAGGGACTTCACAATAATGAACAACTTCATAATAAAAGCTTGAGCAGTCAAGCGTTCCTTGACCATAAGGTGTGCTTCAATGGAGGCCCGGATCAACAAGTTTTCACTTTATCTTTGAGACTCCAACAAGAAAATATTGAATTGGAAGACTCAATTAAACACTAAAGTTTCTGATTAATCATGCCTAAGGTACACCCGAAGACTTATAGACAATATTTATCAACAAATGACAATGAATTGATTTTAAATTTGTTTATCTCATCCAAGATGAAGGCTCTTCTTGAAATGAAATTGTAAATACCATTAGATTGTCACAAGGAAGAGATCCTATGTGATTTCACAAAAAAATTAGTGTAAGATTGCAATAGGAGCAAAAGAAGATATTTGAGACATTTTGAAACAAAGAAGACATAAATTGCTAGAGATTTGACTCAAATTAATTCCAAAATTGCTTAAATTGATCGGGGGAAAGCTTCTAGAGCAATCTTAGTTCTTGTCAAAGGCTATACATATGCAACCAACTTGACATGACAAAAAAATCTAACACGAGAAGAAAAGAACATGTAATCTTAGCTTGACCTCTTGGAAAGATGGGTTTCTCAAATGTTTTCTCAAGAATTCATACTCCAACCATTTGCAAGAGTACTCTTATTACATTTATACTTTTTTCCCTACTCAATTTTACCTACAAAAGAGAAGAATATTCAAGGGAACTTTGCTTATTACCGATTTGTTTCGACAACGACGTTTAACAAATTCAGATCTCGAAATCTGCTATGTCGACAATTGTGGCGGTCACGTTTCTTGACCTAAACTAATGACTAGGATGTCATGCCACAACTTTTCGGGAGTCCCTTTAATAATTTTGATTCGTCATATGAGAAATATCCTTTTTATAATTTTTGAGCCTCTGCATAGATGGACTTAACAGGTCATCCCTTTTTACTCTTGAGGTAATGCTTTTTCACCTTTTGCACTTGCACTTTGATCATTTCATCCTTCTTCACTCCTTTTCCTATGAAATTTTACTCTGCAACCCGGATCGGCATTTTGTGTTTTTCATAAGCGGAGAAAAATCCACTTCAAAATTACTTTAGATTTATAAATTGATATCTCAAATTGATTCAATTGAACTTTGTAGACCAAAAAGACATAAATTTTCGAAAGAATTGATGAAGAATGATGCAAAAAATGCATCTCCAAAATTCTTGGAGCTTCAATGGTAAAAACATCAAATGAAATGCACAACTACCATTGATCTTGCCTTTTAAATTTTAATCTAAGCCCTCCACATGGAAAAATGTGATTGGAAACAGGCATGGGAGTACCTTCGACATTTTATAATTTTTGGAAAAAAGTAAAATTTTGACATTTTTCTCCACCCCTCCGCCCTTATAAAATGGGCTTGACACGTGTCCCAATATGGGTCCCATAGGAACCGTAGATTGATTCTACTATTTTACCTCATTTTTGGAAAAAGGAAAATTTTCCAAATTTTCCCCGCAGCTCCGCCCTTCCACCTTTAGCTTCTTATGTGGGTTCCGATGACTGTATCGACACTAAAATTTTCCTCTGTAATTTCTATGTCATTAATGTATGTATTAGGAATAGGATGTTGTTAAGTATAATTAGTAGTAGTGTCTGATAGAAGATAACGACATTGCTAGTATGGCGCCGCCAATAATGTATAGTATGGTACTTGATCAAAGTACAATAGGAATGTTGTGGTAAAAGTAAATATTTGTTGTAAGTGGTTTGGTAATGTTAAAATGTCAAAGTTAGGGTAAGTAGAGAAGTAGGGTCTACATGATTAGGAATTAGAAATATTATATTGGTAATAAGGACAAGGAGTGAGGTCATAAATATTTTGTGTATTTTATTTGTAAAAATTCTAAAAATGTGGAACCCATGTGAAATGATAAGGTTTATCTTATCTTAAAAGATAAGAATTAAGGTATAGAATATGATTTGTCAAAGTAGATTTCTTATCCTATATTAGAGATAAGGTGGATAAGCCTGAAATTTTTATAAATACAAAGGCCACCCCCCTCATTTAGCATAGAAGGAAGTAGTGAGAAATATTGTATGAGTAAGTGTGTGAAGGAAGCCATCATTTAGAAAGTGTGTCAAAGAAGCCATTAAGAGGTGTAATTGTGAAGTTTCTCTCATAGTTATTGTTAGAAGGCAAGTGAAGTTAGTAACACTTGAAGTATCTCATGGGTGAGATTGTAACAATTTCAAGTTGATATTATAATTTACACTTATATATCAGATTTTTCATCATTCCTTCGTATCATAGTCTATGGTATAGTTGTGTTATGTTTTTGTGTTTCTAGGTTACATCCACCAAACTAAAAGTTTTGCATTAGTAAATAATCATAGACGAGGAGTTCAGGTGGATAATTATCATAGTGCCGGATTGGTGATGACAGGACTGCGCTTAATTTTTTTACTTTATACTTATTTTCCAAAAAGTTTAAAGTTCCACATTTTCCCAGGGCCCGCATCTCCGTTTTTGACTATTCAAAGTTGGCATTACTTTCATGTTGGGGCCACACTTCAACTTATAATTTTATGCCTTTTCACAAAATTAAAAAAACCTTAAATAACCCCACATGACTATGTTTCTCCATTTCCTCGCTTTGCCACGTGTCTCAATGGCACATTTTGAGATGGTCTGAAAAGTAGAGACCCCAAACAAGTGTGGGCTCAACACGTGTCCCGATCTGTGAAGCGTAGTCTCTGTTAAAAATTTGAAGGTTCAGTGGAAGGTGCCATGTGTCTAAGGACCAAGACAATCTCCTTCGGATGGTGAATAGTCCAAGCAAAAGGAAGAGTGAGTGGAAGCCTCCAAGTGTCCTCCTGGCGCTTCTTCAAAATAAAACTCAGGGGCCGGTCCCCAAACATACATGTCCCTCCACATGTCTCAGGCCCTTTAGGAAGTTTCTTGAAAAGTCTAAGTAAGAGAAGGCCCAGTGGAAGCCTCCACGTGTCTTTATGGCACAACTTTAAGATGGTGCCCAAGAGCAGAGAACTGAATGAGTGTGGGCTCACCACATTTCACAGGATTCTAAAAATTTCTTTAGAAGGTTTACGTACAAAGCGGAGAAAACAGAAGCTTCCAACTGTCCCCTACCACAATTGTTAAGCTAGGACCCGAGGTAAATCATCAAATGAGCACTAGCCCACCTTTGTGTGTCCATGGCCGACCAAAACTTGTACTTTGCATGAAAAATTTGTTTAAGTCTGGGAAAAGTAACGGAATCCTCCACGTGTCCCCTCGTGCAACTCCAAGGCCAAACCAAAAGGTGATTTTTCAAATGAGTGACGTTCCTCCATGTGGAAAGTTTTTAGGTTGAAGCAAACCATAGAATTTTTAGAGTTCCCCGCCGAGCCACATCTAACTAAAAAGGGCCACATTTCCACTAATGCAGAGATGTAAATTTGATGGGGAAAACTCACCATTCAAACCGTAAAAATGCAAGAAAACCACCATTTGAGCCCAGAGATGAATTTTTCTTCAAGGACAGAGAATTTGGAGATGTTATAAGTTTCAAACATGATCCTCTGAGCTACATCTATACATGTTTCCTTAGGTATTTGGGACAAAAATGACAGGACAATAATACGTTCTTTGCGGAAAATGGAAAGAAAGTAGCACTTTTGAGTTTTACGCCCAATTTATAGACTCCTTCAGATGGACAGAGAAACAAAAAAATTATGGACCTTTAAGTGATCCTCGACTCAAGAAGGGACTGATCATGGAAACCAAATGGAGGATAAAGTCTTCAAGCACTAACACGGGAGATAAAAAACATGACAGAGGCCGCAAATTGAGGAAATTCAATGAAAAATGGGGTGAGAATAATTTGAGCACCAACATCAGCTCCAACTCGGGGATGGGAACTCCTTGTGAGTGTCACAAGAACAAATAGCAGACCAAGTGCCAAAAAAAAACCATTGGGCAACGAAGTCAAAGAAAAAGCTTGTAGAGTAGAAAAACCATAGCCATCCTCAAAAAAACAAACCAAGATCCCAGAAAAACCAATTCACCAAGGACTAAAACGAACAAAAACACAAAAGTAGATGAGAACAAAGAACTATACACTGCAAAAATGGATTATACCTTGATTCTGAGAAATCAATTAGGGAAATGCTTTAAATGCCTACCATTAATAGGTAATTCAAGTAGTTCCCCATATAGGTCTTTTAGGAAGAAGTAATTTTCACCAATTCAAACATCAATTGAATAAGGGCCCATCCACAATACATAAAATTTACCTTGCTTGCCCTTATCTTCATGTACTGCTTATCCCATAAAAGCACAAGATCCCCAATGCTGAAAGCTCTGGGTGTCACCTTTTTGTCAAATAGCTTCTTCAAATTTTCTTTGAACTTCACATGCCATTGATGGGATGCCCTTCTCTCTTCATCCAACTCAATAATATGATTGATTTGAGCATCATATGAACTAACTTCTTGGTCTTCAATCTATTGAACAAACTGAAATGAAGACAACTATAAATGGAGGGGCAATAGAGCTTGAGTTCCATATACCAATTCAAATGGGATTTTACCAATATCTCTTCTGATAGTGATTATGTCAGCCCAAACAATGAACTTTAGTTGCTCACCCCACTTCCTTTTGTTCATCTCCAAGGTTCTTGTAATGATCTTCAACAAGTTTTTAGTATTGGACTCATCTTGTCCATTTCCTTGGGGATTGTAATTAGAAGCATATGTAAAATTGATCCCATACTCTTTTCACATTACCACCAAAGGTTTGGCTATGAAATTCATGGCATTATCAACAACCATTTTAGTTGGCACTCCAAATCTGCATATTATTTTATTCAACATGAATTCCATGATAACTTGGTGTGTTACCCTTCTTGCTGGGGATTTCTTCCACCCACTTAGTGAAACAATCAGTGGCTACAATAATCCATTTATGACTAGAACTGGAAGGATCAGAAATTTACCCAATGAAATCCATTCCCCATTGTCTGAATGGGGCTTCAAATGACACAAAGCTATAAAGGAAGGGAACTGAATATTTCATTCTTCCAGAAAAATGTTGGCAACTTTAACATTTCCTCACCAATAGAGTTGTATCTTTGAAGAGAGTTGGCCACCAATAACCAACCCTCGAGATTTTATGTGTTGTAACTCTCCCAACAAAATGTCCCTCACAGACCCCTCCACGGAGATCAGCAATTATTTTTGGGGCCTCATTTTAAGTAATGCATCTCAAAAGCACTCGCTCGGAGTTCTTCCAAGCTAACCCAAAATCAAGAATGACATACTTTTGAGAGGCCAACTTAAGAGCTCTTTTCTAATTTTTACTCAGATATTCAGGGCAACATAGATGTCCGAGATAAAACATTATATCTTTGTACCATTAAAAATTACCAACTTCTCAAGAACATCAACCCTTTCTCCTTCTACTTCATTCACCTCAATAGTTTGCAAGTTTTCTCTCTCAGCCATAATCTTAGCTAGGCCCAAACCTCTCACCAATTTTGTGGTTTGGATATCTATGTCATACTCTTACAACTTGTTCACCCATCTGCATCTTTTTCTTCAGACCTCCATCTTTGATAAGATGTCTTTCACCATGGTGTGGGGAACATAAGAAACAACTTTATACCTCAAGATGTAGGGTTTGAAAACCTTTGTTGCTTTCACCAAGGAAAATGCTTGCTTCTCCATGATGGTGTATTTTACCTTAGCTCCTGAAATTCCTTACCTAAAAAGGAAAAGGGTCTCTCGGCCCCTTCATCATCCTTCTCTAACAAAATAGAGGAACATTTGGTGTTTTCTAAAGCGAAAGAAAAAACTTGAAAATGTTTCCTATAATTTGGGGCTTCAAAACAGGGGCATGCTTTAGTGCTTCTTTGATACCATCAAAATCCTAAATGGCTACTTCTTCCCACTTGATAATCTAGTGTTTCTTCAACATGTAAGTGATGGGGAGATTCAACTCAGCAAAGTTAGAAAAAAATATCTGAATGAAATTGATTTTCCCAAAGAAGGATTGGATTCCCTTCTTGGTTCTTGGAATTGGAACCTTTCTGATAGCCTCTACCCTTTCGGGATCAATCATGACACCATCCATTGATATAATGTGACCAAGTAACTTGGAATTTTACACTCCAAAGTGGAACTTATTAAGATTCAATGATATGCCGAATTCTCTACACCTAATCAACATATTTTCTAAGTGCTGCAAGTGACCATTTCTCTTCCTAGAAAACAAAGTTACATCATCTTGATAAAAGGCAATAAAATCATTAATGTAACCAGAAAAAGCCACACCCATTACCCTTTGAAATGTTTCTCCAGCATTCATTAGACCAAAAGGAATTCTAACATACACATATGTTCCCCAAGGAGTGATAAAGGAAGTTTTAATTCTTTTTGATTCCTTTACAACAACTTGATTATAGCCAGAGAAACCATCCAATGTAGAAAGCAACTCAAATCTAGTCACTAATTGCAACATATTTTCCATGTTTGGAAGAGGATAATTATCTTTCATTGATGCTCTATTCAAATTTCTAAAATCCACACATAGCCTGATATCACCATTATTTTTTCTAACTAGCACTAAGTTTGCAACCCAAGAAGAATACCTTGTTGGCTGAATAATCCCTCCATCCCTTAGCTTCTTCAATTCTTCTTGCATCTTCATGGAGAGGAGTGGATTAATCGGCCTCTACTTTTTTCTGAATGGTTTTGAATTTTTTTGAGAGGAATTTCATGCTGAAACAAATCCTCTCTGTATGATTTTAGCTCAGAATAAGACCAAGCCAAATAGTCCTGATATTTCTTCAACAATTGGAGATAAGATTGTTTTTCTTCCTTACTTAGACTTCTTCCCAACTAAATTTTCCATTCCCCATTGTCTGAATGGGGCTTCAATTGACACAGGCTACAAAGGAAGGGATCCTAAAGATTTCATTCTTCCATAAAAATTATGGCAACTTTCACATTTCCTCACCAATAGAGTTGTATCCTTGCAGAGAGTTGGCCACCAATAACAAGCCCTCGAGATTTTATGTCTTTGTAACTCTCCCAAAAAAATGTCCCCCACAGACCCCTCCATGGAGATTAACAATTATTTTGGGGGCCTCATTTTCAGTAATGCATCTCAAGAGCACTCCCTCAGAGTTCTTCTAGGGTAACCCAAAATCAGTAATGACATACTTTTGAGAGGATAACTTAAGAGCTATTTTCTGATTTTTACTTAGATTTTTAGGGCAGCATAGATGTCTAAGATAAAATATTATACCGGTGTACCATTCATAACTTACCAACTTCTCAAGGACATCCACCCTTTCTCATTCTACTTTATTCACCTCAATATTTTACAGGTTTCTCTCGGCCATAATCTTAGCTAGACCTAAACCTCTTATCAATTTCATGGTTCGGATATCTATCTCATACTCCTACAACTTGTTCACCCATCTACATGTTTTTCTTCAGACCTCCATATATGATAAGATGTCTTTCACCACGGTGTGGGGAACATAAGAAAAAACTTTAGAACTCAAGATGTAGGGTTTGAAAACCTTTGTTGCAATCACCAACAAAAATGCTTTCTTCTCTATGGTGGTGTATTTTACCTCAGCTCTCTGCAATGCCTTATTGAAAAGGAAATTTGTCTCTATGCCCGTTCATCATCCTTCTACAAAAAACAGAGGCAATGGTGTTTTTTTGAAGCAAAAGAAAATAATTCAAAAGGTTTCTTGTAGTTTGGGGCTGCCAAAATAGGGGAATACTTTAGTGCTTATTTGATCCCATCAAAAGCTTGAATCTTTGCTTCTTCCCACTTGATAATCTTGTCTTTCTTCAACATGTAAGTGATGAGGAGATTCAACTTAGAAAAGTTAGACACAAATCTCCTAATGAAATTGATTTTTCCAAAGAAGGATTGGATTCCCTTTTTGGGTCTTGGAATTGGAACCTTGTCGATAGACTCTACTATTTCAGGATCAATCATGACACCATCCTTTGATACAATGTGACAAAGAAACTTAGCCTTTTACACTCCAAATTGGAATTTCTTGGGAATCAATGATATCCCAAATTCTCTGCACCTAATCAACATATTTTCCAAGTGCTGCAAGTGATCATTTATCTTCTTGGAAAACACAGTTACATCATCTTGATAAACAATAATAAAATCATTAATGTAACCAACAAAATCCACATCCATTTCCCTTTGAAATATTTCTCCAGCATTAATTAGACCAAAAGGTATTATAATATAGACATATATTCCGCAAGGAGTGGTAAAGGTAGTTTTAATTCTTTCTGATTCCTTTACAACAACTTGATTATAACCGAGAGAAACCATCTAACGTAGAAATTAACTCAAATCCAGTCTACTAACTACAACATATTTTCCATGTTTGGCAGAGGATAATTATCTTTCATTGATGCTTTGTTCAAATTTCTAAAATCCACACATAGCCTGATATCACCATTCTTTTTTCTAATTGGCACTAAGTTTGCAACCCAAGAAGAATACCTTGTTGGCTGAATAATCCCTCCATCCCTTAGCTTATTCAATTCTTCTTGCATCTTCATGGAGAGGAGTGGATTAATCAGCCTTTGATTTTGTCTAAATGGTTTTGAATTTTTTTCAAGAGGAATTTCATGCTGAAACAAATCCTCTCTGTATGCTTTTAGATCAGAATAAGACCAAGCCAAACAATCCTAATATTTCCTCAAGAATTGGACATAGGAATATTTTTATTCCTTACCCATACTACTTCCTAACCAGACCCATACCGCTTCCTAACCAGATCTTCCTTGGTTTCTCCTCTGTGCTAAGGTCATGCTCTTCAACATCCCTTGAGGCTGTTATATGTCTATTAATAATGCAATCAACATTATCAAAGTTTGATTCAAGAGCAACCAACCCTATAGGAATGGTATTAGTTTTCAATTGGATGATGTATTTTCCAAAAAATTCTTTTCCTTCTTCTTCACACACCATTGGCTCCCAATCAATACATTGATCATCAAATGCCCCTTGTTTCTTCAAAAATTGTTTCACTGGGCATCATCATCAAATACTTGCTAATATTTTACATTGTCGGGACAGATGGACTTGTTGGTACTTCAACACTTTATTCACAATTAGGGGACATTAAACAAACATAAAACCAAGATCCCAAGACTACAATCTAGTTTGTAACAACATTGAACTTTCTATCATGATGCACAATATTAAATGAGTCAAACTTTTCTATCAAATCCCAAACAAGTATGCTTGTATTGTTTCATTCTCTCGATTTTTAGTAACATACAGTTTTATAATTTGTTTGAAAATCAGTTTTGAGTCTCCTTTGATAATGATATCTTTAATATCTGCTTCCAAGTGATTTTCAAACCTAATACCAATGATTCATACTCAGTAATGTTATTAGTGCATTCAAAGTTAAGTTTGAAAGAAAACACAAACTCTTTCGTGCTTAGGAGATCACAATAATGCCGACACCATTTCCAAACTTGGAAAATGCTCCACCAAATAACAAGGTCCAAGGTAAACTAACTTGTTCAAGACATTTGCACTGATCAATGTTCTTCTCCCTCTCATCAGCAAACCCCACAAAGTTATCTGCCTCCACATCAACATATAATACTTCATAAGAAGCATTATTTGGATCCTCAATGAGGTGCAACATTTTATTCTCTCCATACAGATTGACAAGGCTATCTTCAATTGGAATGGTGGAAAAAGACATATCCATCTGAACACTTCCACCAACACTTACAACCCACTTTCTTGATAACAACATGCCCCATTTGGCAGGGTAGTCAACAATGACAACATAAAGTTTAGGGTTCTTACCGGATAAGCTACAAGTTGTACGGCCAAACCTTTAACACATCCAACCATGGGCACCTCTCTAGAGTCCATGGAAGTGCATCTTCCATATGCTGCTGTCACTTTGATATCCATCTCATTCATGATCTCAAGAGGCATGAAATTGCATGATGCTCCAGAATCAAACATAAAATTGTGTAACAGTATGTCCTTAATGATCAAAGTTATAAAAAATGGATCAAAATTTAATTAGGATTCAACCAAATATGTCCCAAAGTAAACCTCAGGTGCTTCTCCAAGCTCTTCCAATGCTGGTGGTGTTTCAAGGTCTGCAATGGTTGGAGGAGGAGTTTCTACAATGTTTACAATTATACCTAGGGTACTCTTTTCCTCTTTCAATCCCAAGTACTCAAATGCTCTCTTCTTGTTCTCAAGAATCCGAAGAAACTCAACAATTGGGACACTAAATTTGATTTGACTCAAAACTTAGGCAATGTCATATGGAAAATTCTTTGGCAAGGTAGCATTGGAAGGGATATTAGAAAACTCATCAGATGGCATGGGATTCTTGATAGTTTGGGCATGAGGAGAAGTATGAATATTGTTTGGGACAATAAGGCCTTTGGAAGGTGTATCTTTCTTAGGAACCTCTTTAGGAATACTAGTAAACAATGGAGTTTTAGGTTTGGTTTGAGGCCTTGCTCCTTTGAAAACTCTACTCCTAGTATTATAATCCTTTTCTTGAGCAAACACAACATTCATCAACAACTACATATCTTCCTCCAAAGGTATTCCTCCATCATACTTCTTTATCATTAAATCTCTTAAATACTCAAAGTCATTATTAGGTATTTCAAAAGCTTACACTACATCTACTTCAAAAGTATGAGAAGGAGGAAGAAGTGGTACCCGGTGAATGCAATCCCAAAAATTTGTAGCAGTTTGAGCACTTATCACTTCAATTGAATTTTCTCCTTGTTGTGAGCTTGAAGAGAAACCCATCATGCAAACATCATCATCAGTACCATCATCATTATCATCTTCTTCTTCTTTCTGATTTACTTCACATGGAGGATGGGGAAGAAAGCATCTATCACACCAATCAATCTCATTGGCTTCATTAACAAAGTAACCCAGATAGAGGATCGGAGACACCATTCTACTCACGTTCTTAGGGATGTCTATTTGTAGATCCCATGGGTCCTTTACCTCTTTCATCTGACCTCTGATCACCCCTAGGATGATTTCCAAATCTATCATGATTTTGTGCCTTTTGCTGACCTTGTGAACTCTACCCAATTCCTTTCTCTACCCGGGCTAGTTTGTAAGAGATTTCTTTGACAACCCCTGCCAAATTTTTAACAACCTCCTCAAGATCCACACTCTTTCTTGCTTGAGGTTTTTATGGGTTTATCAGTTTGACACCCTCCCTCTTAGGAGGTTTTCCAACTACTTTGATGTTGTTCTCAATTTGCAGAGCCATGGTAAAGGCCTACCTCAAAGTGCCAGGGTTTTTATCCCTCAAATAGTATGTAACCTTCTTATCAAATGGATCTAAATACTTTATTAGATATGACTCATCACATGGCCTCAAATTAATAGGCAGTCTTCTCAATGTTTTTCTAAATATAGTGTTGAAGCCATGCATTGATTCGTTAGGATTCGTTTTTATAATTTCAAACTCGATAAAAGAAACCTAGGGTCTATTTTATCATTGTACTATATTTTAAAAGCATTCTCCATATCTTTCTAGGAGTCAATGGAATTATCTGGCAGATATTTATACCAGTCCCTTGCATCCTCTTCTAGATTATGAATAAATAATTTAATGTATACATCTTCAAACTCTATTTCAAAATCCTCGATCATATTGACAAAGAGTTTCGAGTGCTGATCACCAGTTATTGTATTATTTCTTGAAAATTAGGCAATCTATTTCTTACATCCTATGGCACAACATTTGGATAGCCAGCCATACCTCTAAAAATGATGGGACCAAAAGTATTAATGAAAAATAGAGGTCTGGGTGGAGGTTGAGCCATATTATTTTGAGGAGGTGATCTTATAGGAGAAACAAAATAATGAGTAGTGAGGGGTCTATGTGGTACAGGGATACAATTTTTAGAATTACTATCCTCCAAAGGTTTTGTCTCTTGGAAAATCTATTAGATTTTGAAAATACAAGGATATATAGAGAAGAAAATGTTTCAAATACAGATGATGGACCCTCTCTAGATGGAGAATTTAATTCAATAAAGAGACTACCTGATTCAGAAGCACTTGAGGAAGTACTGCAATCTTCAATCACAGGATGATTAGTTTCACCAATGGAGATCTCTTTTCTTGATGTTTGATCTCCAATAGCCTTCCAAATTCTTTTGCCTTCTAAATTTGACTTTCCTAGCTCTTGAAACAACCTTCTACTAGGGCCCTTAGTGAAGAAAGATCTTCTTCCTTCTTTCTTTGCAGATATTAATGAAAAATCTCAATTGATATATGTTAAGACACTGGTATTTATAAAGAATTTTAAAAGCATGGAGTCACCACTAAGGATTTTCACCTTAGATGTGCAAAAAATGTACTAAAAGATAATCTGTCAAATGTCTGTCAGTACTAGAATCTTACAAAACTTATCATATCTAGTCTTCTTTTACCCAAATTTATCAATCACAATGCGAGCAAAGTCCAATAACTACTGGAAACTAGGAAAATTGAAGATAGAGAATATAAATTCAAACAAATCTCACAAATCTACATATAGAATGACTTCTTAACAATTTATTTACACACAACATTTGTAAGAAACATTACCATGGTTTGATATGTATTCAAATATTTAAAATATTTTCAACAAGATCCTCAACAACAACGCTAGAAGTGTGTTAATGGGCCAAACGGATACGAAATGGGAATAAATTAACAAATGCTGTCTCGCGAACGCAAATCGGTTCCCGCAAGAACGTAAATTAGTTCCCGGTGGCGACACGAAGCATGTTGATACCCGATTTAATCTCCTTCAAAGGCCAAGAAACGTCATGGATTTTACAAGACACTCAGAGGTAGATAGATGATTATGTATGTCATTTTGTAGCCGGGAAGTAATCTATTTGAATTTTTAGCACTCGTGCTCAAGAAGTGGGTAGCAAGACCTTAAAAGGATGTGATCTTATCATAACTATTTAGGTTGTGCCTTTTAACCAAGGTAAGAGAACCTATTTTGTAACCTTTGTTATTGAATAATGTTGGTACATCCTTCAATTACACAAATTTTATAGAGAAAGACCTTGGGAAAATATGATCAACACACCAAATCTGACTCTCACGAGTTGTCACTTCCAGATTATGGAGATATTCTCAATACAAGGCAAAGGTTACTCAAGACATTAAGAAATCCTAATTGTTCTGCATATTTTTACAAGTAGATTTTGTTCCTTTGTTGATACAGGGAAAACAGGGGGTAGTTCGGGGGTGGATCAATGGTTTTAAATGATTTTGGTGGGAGATGAAGCAAGATAAAGTTGATTATACCGGATCATTGGAGGGATTTCACAATAATGAAAAAATTCACAATAAAAAGCTTCAGAATAGTCAAGACGTTCCTTCAACGGAAGGTGTGCTTCAATGGAGACCCATATTAGAATTTTTTCACATTATCTTTGGGACTCCAACACAAAGGATCGAATTGGAAGACTCAATTAAACACTAAAGTTTCGATTAATCACACCTAAGGTACACCAGAAGACTTATAAACAATATTTATCAATAAATGACAATGAATTGATTTTAAAGTTTTTTTATCTCATCCAAGATGAACACTCTTCTTGAAATTAAATTTCAAATACCATTAGATTTTCACAAGGAAGAGATCCTATGTGATTTCACAAAAATTTCAAAGTGTAAGATTGCAATAGGAATGAAAGAAACTATTTCGCAGACATCTACAAACAAAGCAGACACAAATTGCTAGAGATTTGGCACAAATTAATTCCAAAATTTCTTAGATTTATCAGCAGGGAAAGCTTCCAGAGAAATCTTAGTTCTTGTCAAAGGCTATACATATGCAACCAACTTGACATGTGAGAAAAATCCAACACGAGAAGAAAAGAACAAGTAATCTCATCTTCGACCTCTCGGGAAGACTGGTTTCTCAAATGTTTCCTCAAGAATTCATACTCGACCATTTGTAAGAGTACTCTCATTGCATTTATCCATTTTTTCCACTCAATTTTCCCCCTAAAAGAGAAGAATGTTCGAGGACCTTTGCTTGTTACCAATTTATTTTAGACAACAACATTTAACAAATTCAAATCTGAAATTTGCCAGTGGACCAATTGTGAACTGATCACGTTTCTTGGGCCCTTTAATAACGACTAGGATGTCACCTTTTGTGCCTCCACTTTCATCTTTTCATCCTTCTTCCATCCTTTTCCTTTGAAATTTTACTCCGCAACTTACGGATCTGGCATTTTGCATTTTTGCATGAGCCCGAGAAAAATCCAATTCAAAAGTACTTGAGTTATAAATTGAGCTCTCAAATTGATTTAATTGAAATTTGTAGACCAAAACAACAAAAATTTGCCAAAAACTTAATGAATAATGATGCAAAAATGCATTTCCAAACATACTAAGGTACACCGAAGACTTTACAATAATCTTTATCAACAAATGACAATGAATTGATTTTAAATTTGTTTATCTCATCCAAGATGAAGGATCTTCTTGAAATGAAATTAAAAATAACATTAGATGTCATAGGGATGAGATCTTGTGTGATTTCACAAAACTTTCAGTTTAAGATTGCAATAGGAATGAAATAAACTATTTGTAGACATTTTGAAACAAATAAGACACAAATTGCTAGATATTTGACACAAATTAATTCCAAAATTACTTAGATTTATCAATAGGGAAAGCTTCTAGAGAAATATTAGTTCTCGTCAAAGGCTATACATATGCAACCAACTTGACATGATAAAAAATCTAACACAGAAGAAAATAAAAGGTAATCTCGGCTTCGTCCTCTCAAGAAGATGGCTTTCTCAACTTTTTCTCAAGAATTCATACTTGACCATTCGCAAGAGTACTCTCATTACATTTATACATTTTTTCCACTCAATTTTCCCCAAAAAGAAAAATATTCCAGGCACCTTTGCTTGTTACCAATTTATTTTAGAAAACAACATTTAACAAATTTAGATCTAAAATCTGCCAGAGGTGGACCAATTGTGGGTGATCACATTTCTTGGGCCCTTGAATAATGACTAGGATGTCACCTTTTATGCTCGCACTTTCATCGTTTCATCCTTCTTCCCTCATTTTCCTCGAAATTTTACTCTACAACTTCTCGGATCTGGTATTTTACGTTTTTACATGAGCCCGAGCAAAAATCTAGTTCAAAAGTACTTTATATTTATAAATTGAGCTCTCAAATTGATTCAATTGAACTTTGCGAGACCAAAACAACAAAAATTGCCAAAACATTAATGAAGAATGATGCAAAAAATGCATCTCCAAACATCCTAGAGCTTCAATGGCATAAAAATCATATGAAATGCACAACTACTGTTTATCTTGCCTTTTAACTTTTATTCTCATCCCTCCACATGGCAAAATGTCATTGGTAACGGGCAGCACTGGAACACCTTTTGACATTTTTCTCCGCCCCTCCGCCCTTAAAAAACGGGCTTGACACATGTCCCAATGTGGGTCCCAAAGGAACTGTGGCTTGATTATGCTATTTTACCTTGTTTTAGGAAAAAGGAAAATTTTCCACAGTTTCCCTACAGCTCCGCCCTTATGCCTTTAGCTTCTGATGTGGGTTCCAATGGACTTGCGCTTCATTTTTTTACTTTATACTTATTTTCCAAAAAGGAAAAAGTTCCACATTTTCCCCGCGGCTCGCACCTCCTCGTTTGACTATTCAACCTTTGGAATTACTTTCCTTTCAGGGCCGCGCTTCCACTTACAATTGTATCCCTTTTCAAAAAAGGAAAAAAACCTTAAATAACCCCAAAGCTCCATTTCTCCATTTGCCTTTCTGCCACGTCTCTCAATGATGCATTTTGAGATGGTCCCAAAAATTAGAGACCCCAAACAAGTGTGGGATCAACACGTGTCCCGATCCAACGAGAATCTGTTAAAAATATGAAGGTTCAACCGAAGGCGCCATGTGTCTAAGGTCTGAGATAGTCTCCTTGATCGTTGAAAAGTCCAAGAAAAAAGGTAGAGTGAGCGAAGCCTCAAGTGCCCTCCTAGTGCTTCTTTAAAATAAAACTCAAGGGATGGTTCCCAAACATTCGCGGTCCCTCCATGTATCCAAGGAACTTTAGGAAGTTACTTGAAAAGTCTAAGTAAGGGAAGGCCCAGCAGAATCCTCCACATGTCATTATGGCGCAACTTGAAGATGGTGCCAAAGAGCGAGAGACCCGAGAATGGTCGGTGGCTCACCATATGTCCCGGGATTTTGATAATTTCCTTAGATGGTTTAAGTAGAAAGTGGGCTAGTGGAAGCCTCCACCTTTCCCCATTTTGGAATTGTTAAGGTGGGCCCTTGAGGCAGATCCTCAAATGAGTGCTAGCCCACCATGTGTCCATGGTCTACCATAAAAGTGTACCAGCTACATGAAAAATTTGTTTAAGTCTGGGAAAAGTAGTGGAATCCTCCACATGTCCCCCCTACACAACTCTAAGGCCAAACAAAAAGGTAAATTTTCAAATGAGCGTCATTTCACCACATGGACAAGTTTTGGATTTAAGTGAACGATAGAGTTTTTAGAGTGCCCTGACGAGCCACATCCAACCAAAAAGGGACACGTTTCCACTGATGCAGAGATGTAAATTTGATGGGGAAAACTCACCTATCAAACCATAAAATATAGGAAAATCATCATTTGAGCCACGAGATGAATTTTTCTTCAAGGACAGAGAAATTGGAGATATTAGAAGTTTCAAAAATGATCCTCTAAGCTACATCCAATCACATTTCCTCAGGCATTTGGGACAAAAATGACAGGGAAAAAAATACGTGACTACGGAAACTGGAAAGAAAGGAGCAACCCAAGTTTTATGCCTAATTTACAGACTCCTTCAGATGGACAGAGAAATGAAAAACAAATTCTAGACCTTTACGTGATCCTCAACCCAGGAAGGGACTGATCATAGAAACCAAATGGAGGATAGAGTCTTCAAGCACCAACATGGGGAGACAAAACATAACAGAGGCCACAAGATGAGGAAATTCAATGACAAACGAGGTGAGACTAATTTGAGAACCAAAAAATACAACACAATATAACTCTCACGAGTTGTCACACTAGAGAGTGGAAATGTTTCTGGACAAGGTCTGGGTTACTAAAGATAATGATTGAAACTGATTTGTCTCTACTTATTTTAGTAGTGGAATTTTTTAAATATTTGTGGATACACAAGTACAAATAGGGGTAGTTCATGTAGGATTTATCATTTGAAAAAAAATTGGTGGGAAGTTAAGCAAGATAAAGTTTATTATACAAGATATTCAAGAACCTTTACAAAAATCTTTGGAACACTCACATAAAAATGCTTCAAAATAGCCAAAATATTCCTTCAACGGAAGGTGTGTATCAATTGAGGCCAAGAGATGCATGATTTCATACATTCTTCAAGAATTCAACACAAATGCTCGTGCTAAAGACTCAATTAAACATGGAAATACCGATTCATCATGCCTAAGATAGACTCATAGGCTAACAAACAATCATTTTCAGCACGTTGAAAGTAAAGTGATTTTAAATTGTTTATTTCATTACAAGATGAAAGCTCTTCTCAAAATGAAATTGCAAATGCCACAAACTACTACCACGGGGATAAGATCTTGTGTGATTGGAGGGATTTTAACATAATATTACAATAGGAACACGAAAAACTATTTGAAAATATTACAAATAAAAGCAAACACAATTATGCTCATGATCAACACAGATTCATTCAAGGTTCATTAGATTCATCACTAGGGGAAGGTTTCCTCAACAATCTCAGATCTTGTCAATGTATGTACAGTTGCAACCATATTGACATGATTAAATCCAAAAACACAACAAAATGAATAGGTTTCTCGGAGACGGTCTCTCGGGAAAATGGTTTTTTTCAAACTTTGTTAGAAAAATTAACCCCCTTTCGCAAGATTATTGTCGTTGCATTTATACAATTTCACTCATTCACTCATCCTAAATTTTTCCCCAAAATTCTAAATCTTCAAGAGAATATTCCTCTTTACAACATACTATTTAATCATGTTTATTCCCTTGAAAATATCTTACTTTTTGTTGCTAGGTGGATAAATCATGAACTAATCACGTTTCTTAGTTCCTCAACTATGACTGGGATGCCATGTCATAACTTTTGACAATCTTTTTAATCATTCTTTTATTTTTTCATGTAATAAATCCCCTTTTTAATAATTCTCAGGTGGCTCCATATGGCTTGATCTGATAATAGATCTTTTTCACCTTTAAGAATACACATTGAGGAACAGATACCTACATTTGTGCCTCTCAGAAATGAGTATCCTTGCATGGATTATATCACATATCTATGGTGTGATTCTGAGTCATCCAAGTGTAAAGAGGAGCCAGCGGAAGCCTCCATATGTCTCTTGGGAGCAACTACAAAGGTGAAGTCTAGAGGTAGGATTTCAAATGAGCATAGGCTTTCCACGTGTCCACGGCCCAAGAAATTTTCCTCGGCCATTGAAAATTCTTAGTATAAATAAGAGTCGGTGGAAGCCTCCACGTGTCTCCTTGGTGTAACTCCAAAGGTCAAAATGAAAGGCAGATCCTCAAATGAGCGTAGGCCCTCCATGTGTCCTTTTTAGGTCGTAGGCATGTACCTTATACTTTTAAGCCCTTTCCCATAATGCATCAAAATATTAAATAGACCCACCATACCACATCCAATCATAAAAGACCACATATCCATGGATGTTGGGAAAGGATTTACAAAGGAGACACAATCGTGGAAGATTCCCAACAAAAACAATTCTATAGAGAGAAGACTGTAAATAATACCAACACTTAATGTGATTCACGACCCAAGGAAAGGACTTAAAAATGACATCCAAATGAAGGAGAAAGTTTTCATGCATCCATACAGGGAGAAAGAAAATAATTCTAACCATTCAGACTGAGAAATTGGAAATGAAAAATGGGCGAGATTAAAATTGAGCACCAACAAAGCCAATGTGCTACAACCCCTTGTATTGGACTCCTTGCATGGTGATCCAGGCCCTTATTTTGTAATAGATTGAACTGTGCATATCATGAAGCAATAGATACAAGTTGTGGATGTGTCTTCCCTTGATGTGTTTTTTTGCATTCTTATTTTCCTCTACAACTTCATTAAAAATATATTGTGTCTATTTTATGTTGTTGTAGGGATTTTTTATCATTGTGTGTGCATGAAATATTGTTGTGAATGCAGTTGGTAGACTATAGAGAACTATTATCACCCTTTCTAGTATGCACTTTGCTTCCATTTTTCACACTTTGGATACTATTCCCACACCCAATTTTTCTAGTGTGTCACCTCTTTAGAGTAGGTTTTGTTTCCATGCATCTCTCTCTCTGGTCCCTTGGAAAGATAGATTAGGATACGATAGTTTTTTCTTCATTAGAGTAGATTGTGGCAGGTAGTTTAGGAGAAAGAACCAACTTTCTCTAGAGGTCTATCTCAAGTAGCAAGTCCCACAACTTGGAGATAGTACCCATGTTATCCGGTCACACACGTGAGTGAGTTCAAACACACAAACTTGTGCAAATCTTAGGGTGTTGTGATTTAGCCATAACACTAATGCCTTGAACTTCTTAAATCTATCTTGTGCTTCAGACTTCTATTTTAAAGATGTTACCCACATCATTCTTATATAATCATCTATAAGAAACATAAAATATAATTCACCGATATTCCTCCGATTCTGTTAGGTTTGGATAGGTTTGTATGAATCGATTCCAGTGGTCTTGTTGTAAAATACTTATTTTACTTGAATGACCTCCTTATGCATTTTCCATGTAAACATTCCTTGCATAGTGTATCTGCAGGTTTTATAATCTTTGGTATGTGTCTCGTACACCCTTGGCACTTAGTTTAACCAAATTTTCAAAGTTCATGTGTCCAAGCCTTTTGAACCATAACCAACTATGGTCAAATTTACCTATGAAGCATTTCTCATTGTTTATCTCATTAAGAACATACATATTGTTCTTTGTCCTTTTTTCCTTTGCAACTCTTTTACTTGTTTTTCCATTTATGATATCACAACCCTTGTCATGGAATATCACATTGTATCCTCTCTTGCACATCGAACTTACACTCAATAGGTTATATTTGAGTCCTTCAATATATAGTATATTTTCTATGATAGTCTTTCCATTATCTAGACTAAGTGTTTCTTTACCGATTATATTTACAAAGTTGTTATCACCAAATATCACAACACCTAATACATTAATTTACAAAGAAATAAATTTAATTTTATCACCTGTCATGTGACTGGAGCATCCACTTTCTAAATACCAAATTTTATCCTCATTCTATACATGAAATGATGTATGTACTACTAAGAAACATTATTTTCTCTTATTCTCATCTTTCTTTACATATATCCACTTTTGTTGTTTAGGCAGCTCTTGTTTCCTTAATGGTGAATTATTTATTTTCTTATGATAGGTGTACTGAGCAACATTAAAGTTTAAACTGGTGTAATATGGGCCAAAATTTCTTCTATAGCCTTTAGAGTTCTTTCTACACTTTGCGGATTTATGTCCAAAATGATTATAAGAGAAACAGTACCCATAAGCTGGAATGTGTGTACCTCATTACATAGGTGATCCTAGGAACAATGTTTCTTCTTCTTGTGGGTTTGTGGAAAACTGAGTATAACAGAAAATGTATTTTCTTCAGTATTTGTTGACTTTTTCACCTTTCTTTCTCCCTTGAATCTGATTTTGGACTTATTAGTTATATTTTGTTGGTCGATGAGTATATCAGTTAGCACAATAGAGATCTTTGCTAGCTTTTCATACAAAGCCGGTTTGTAGAACATTTGGTTGGTCCATCTTAGATTTCAAATCCTCCAATTTTGTGTTCAACTTTGAGCACTCATCCTATTTCGATTTGTAGGAATTAGATATATTCTCCAGCTGATTTTCAAGTTCCTTTAGCTCAATATCCTCATCTTATTCTTATAGTGTTTATCTTCTCCTAAAGATGCATATTTTTTCCTCATAATCCTTTAATGTGCATATTAGTTTCTGATTATTCTTTCTAAATAGTTGTAGTTCTTCAAGTACACTCAACATCTCTGTTTCAAGATTTACCTCAACTTCCTCTTCATCGATCTTCATATTCAATAGATATCTTAATTCTAGAGATACATCCTTCATCCACATCCATAGCCATAAAAAAACCGATTGATCTTCATTATCTTCATTTTTTTATTTTTTTGTGTTGTTCACCTCTAATTCCCTAGATTCTTCTTTAGAGTAGAATTTTATTTTGTTCTTGAATAATTTTTTCTTGTTATCTTTCTTTTTATACTCAGTTTCTCTTCTACTATGTTTATGATTGTGTTCCTCATGTTCAAACTGATTGTCCTTATTCTTGTTTGGACATTTGCTAAAAAATGTCCTACTTGACCACATGCAAAACATTTAAATGGGAGTTTTCATTTTTACTTAACATAGCCTCTTTTCAGTCTTCTCACAAACATGGCCTCAATCTTCTCATCATGCAATTCGTCTCCTGAAACTGATTCTTCTTCTTCTTGACTGGACTTTGTTTTTTTCTTGACTTTGAAAGCCACTTCTTTCTTAGTGGTCTTGGTTCTAAAAATTCTCATCTTGTATGCATCAAGGGTTCCATTTAGCTCATCCATTGTAAAATTATTTACGTCCTTTGCTTCCTTTATGGCTAAAATCTTTTCATCACGGTTGTTGGTAAGGGATCTCAAGATCTTTTGGACAAATATTGACTCTTCTATTATCTCACCTAGACTATTATCATATTAATAACTTCATCTATTATCGTGTGTAGGATACTATACTCTCATCATTTTCATTATCGAACATTCATCTCCTTCATATATATTCTATAATTTGGTCCATATATCCTTTGATATTTTGTAGTGCATGAATTTCACAAATTTTGTCTCAGTTAATGTACATAGAAGGGAATTCATTACTCTTAAGTTGCACTCATATGAATCCTTATCGGTTGAATATTTGATCGAGTGTTGATGGAGTCATATATCCTTTCTCAATGCATTCCTAGATGTCAAACCCAAGGGACATTAAAAAAATTTCATCCTTATTCTCTAGAATGCATAATGTTTTCTGTAAATAGAGCTAATCGGATGGTGACAAACCTCCTTGTGCCTCGATTTTATACCATACTTGTGAAAGGAGGATCTACTTGAAGATTTTCAGCTTTTGTAATGAGGACTCGATTTGATACCAATTTTTACGGATCAAAATCATTGAGAGAGGGGGTGAATCAATGGTGATTAGAACTATTACACTTTGAGTCTATATATATAATCCTTATTAGTGTCTATTTATGAGTAGTATATATTCAATTGAATAATCATCATCACATAAACACATAACATAAATATTTACCATGGGAAACCCTTTCGGGAGAAAAACCCACCAAAACCATTTCTTATATTACACAAAGAAAGGACTCATATGAATATCATCTTACAATTTTTTGTGAGACACCAATCCTACACGAGCACCAACATCTACACCTATGTTGATACTACATATAGAAAAGGACTCAAGTGAATATTATGCATCAAAAGATATTTCTTCGCAGAGGCACCCACCAACAAGGAATCTACAACTCCTTGAATATGCTAAGCTACAACCTATACTTATTTACATATAATGTTTTATCATGTAGTTATAGAAATTATATTTATAAAGAATTATGATCACTTTCCCATCTCAATTTGTGTTCTTTCTCTTCAAACTTTTCCACTCATTTGTTTTTCTCTCTTTGACTCATTCAATATGCCGTTGTTATATTGCTTATCCGATCATGTCCTTCATTACTTGCTTGATCTAACCCCTCTTTTCATCACTGTTGTAGCTCTTCTTAGCTTGATTGCATCATGTTTTATTCTCTCTACCTCTTTCACTCTCTTAGATCTAGTTCCTTAGTTCTCTCTTATGAGAAACAACATCAAATGACTTAGATTTTTATTTATATTTCACACATGACTCAAATGCTTCCTTTGAAATTTTCATCGTGTACTCTTCACGATCTGTCACCTATGAATTTGAAACATTAAACATTTCTAGTTGAGTCCAGATTCTATTCTTTGCTTATTTGGATTCATTCCTCCTTCTTCCACACATCTAAAAAACCAATCTAGCCAATGAATTCAAAAATATAACACTTGCATTGTTTATAATTTTCATCGTGAAAATAAAACGACGACGGATTTTCTTTAAATTATTTTAATTCACCTTGAAATAAGAAATATCCATCGATATTATAATTAAAATTCCTCGTGGTAAACATCGTTAAATGTTGGTAGTTGGAACAAATAATTTTATTTATTTTTGTGAAGTTTTAGTTGAATTTGCGGTTGCACTTCTCTATCAATCAAATCTCCTTATCAATATAAATGCAAATGTTCACTCTTTCAATTTCAACTCTAAGTGATAGTCCTTGATCCACTCTAGTTCATTTTGATCATTTCATGGATTCCTTTAGCATCTTTGATAATGTCCTTCATATCACAACTTATCCTTTTGTTCTTCATATTTTCCCTTCTTTATGTAGATTTTTAGTTCTTCGCATCATCTCGTATGCTTTGTGCATATTTTTCAAATCTTCACGAATTCTTCCTTACTTTCTACCTTCTCGCATCTTTTCTAATTTTCTAGTTCTTCATGGATTTCCTTCTGTCTATGAAAATCTTCTATACTTAATTGTTTTTGTGTTTATCTATGTTTTTCCATATTTTCCATTTATACGTGGCTTTCTCCAAATCTTCATACCCATGGCATTTCCTTCTTAAATTCTTCACTCTGCGGCACTCACCTACCTTTCGTGGATTCTTATGGTTATTTCTTTTAATCTGTGGTTCCTTCTTATAGCTTCTTTACTTCATGGATCTCTATAGACTTGGGTGGCTACTTCAAGACTCAGGTGGCTAACTTCTTACATTCATGGTATACTCAAAATCTACTTAAGTCCCTTAGGAATCATCCTTGATCATCTCAAATCCTTTATGGGTTAACACTACTAATCAACCTTCATCTTGCTTGCATGCTCACCTTACTAATTTTCCCATTTTGTCATTAGTAATAGTTGACATCAATTGATTTAGCTTGATATCAATGAAAACACATATGTCTTATGACAAAGGTCCAATAAGACGAATCACAATGTGTGAGGTGGAAAAATCATAATAAATAAATAAAATATGAAAAATATACATCACACCAAAAATAATCCATATAAAATCTTAGGTAAAGGCATGAAAAGTAATAAAATAAAGAGTAATCCCTAGATAACTAACAAAGATGCATATGGGTCCCAAAGTAACTAAAATACGGATGAGGTACCCATGTACAAAATGCAATATTTTTAGAAGAATAGGAGGAGGAGGAGGAGGAGGAGAGGACTAAAAATATCAAAGAGGATGAGTGGAGGTAGTGGACCTCACACCGAGAAGAGAGCATAAATTAAGAAAAATTTCTTTGGTGAAGAGTTTGGTAAAGATGTTAGCAACTGATTTGAAGTCCGACAATACCGAAAATTAATGATGTCTCTGTGGATCAATTTTGTTTGTTGATTTTAAATGGTATTTTTGAAAATAAAAATAGTGTTCATGTTGTCATAATAGATATGGTAGGCCTCATAGAGTGAATATCAAACTCTATCATAATCCCCTACAATAAAACAAATTTTGTGGTAGCATTGACTACTCCCATTTATTATACATCTATAAAATATATAGAAATATTATTATAATTCTTGTTTGACTAATGACAAGAATGAAACCAAGAGAAAAGATGTAATCGGAGGTATACTTATGATGATTGATTACATCGGCCCAATCAAAATCTGTGAATCCAACTAAATCAATCTATGTCCCTCCCAAGTAATGAATGCCATCTAAATTAAATCTTATTTGAGTAACTAATGTCACTTATGATACACAAATGATAATGTATAGTAATATACAAGTGCCAAGTATTTAATAGTGTATAAATTTAAACAAATGAGATAGATAACTGACTTAGTTGATTTATGTATAACTTGGATGTAATAAAGATTGTGTATCTAGTGGATCTGCTGGAAACAATTCCATGGTAGCTTGCATATAGTTTTGGAACTTTGACCTATGCTTTGGATAGAAGCGCCCACAAGAGGAAACAAGTACTTTGGTGGTAGTGACCATGCTACTAACTACGAATATTTTAGTGCCCACTCATCTTTGACACTATATTGATATGGATATTCATGTTCGGACTAGAGACATGGACATTATTGTTATATTTTTATTAGAAAACATTGATAGATGGAAATTACTAGTATGTTATGACTCATATTATAGATGGCATGGAATATTTGTAGACATTGTGAGATGATGATCTAGCATTGTTTCATGTGTGTCTTTGACGATTTTGATTGAGGAAGATGACTATTATATTTGCATGTTGGACTAACCTCATGATATTATTGATGTTATGACTTATCAAAATTGATATGTTCAGTGATTACAAATAATTGATAGAAATTCCTAATTTTGATGATGATGATATAGCTTCGTGTATGATGTTGTTGGATGATATGAATCTATGTTTATTTCTTGATGTCTTTAATATGGCCATGAGGCCGAAAAGGTATTGTTTGATTGGTTACAGGAAATTATATCATGAAAACAAGAAGGGAGTTAGGAGACTAATAGTGGAGGAATATTGGATATGTGCAACAAGGTCACCTAGGAAAATTCATGTCATGTGTATTGGTATGTTTTCTTGGAGGTTCCCATGGGAAGGGATAACCTCATATGTGACCAAGTGGTTTGAATGTTTGCTTTAATTCCCTTATTTTTATTTATTTAGTCTACATATGATTTATTTATTGCAATATGAACTCACTTTATTATACCTTAAGTAATTTTCTTGGTTTAGTTAATTAACCTTGTGAATAAGTTAATTTGAGATGTGACAAAGGGGTATTTAATTAGGGTAGATAGTCGTTATGATATTTTTTGAGTTTGATTTTAATTTATTTTGATGTTATATACTCAAACCATCCTTAAAATCTCGAAATTTGACTTTAGATCCATTTTTGGAGGCTTTTGGGACAAGTTAAGCTTGTCCCACACCTCTTAAAGTCACATACCAACTATACCTATGAGGTAAGGGGTTAAAATTAGGCCTCATTATGTGTTTTGGGGGAGAAAAGAGGGAATTAATTACACTTTCTTACAAATTATTTTAATGGTGTCCTTTGAAGTATGGAGTAGTGGTTTGTGTGTGGAAGGAAACTTGTCATATCCTCACCCACCCATTTATGAGATTGGGTCTTTGTGTTTGACTTAGTGAGGTGGATTGGAGGAGAAGTGATGTGACATCCTACATGGAGCCACATCAGTACCCTCTCCTCATTTTATATTTATGTGGATTATTTTGGAGTTTTGGGGTTACTTGATTTGATTATACACTTTCTCTCTTTAGGAATGGTCATGGAATTGTTTCTTTGGAGCCTTTGGGGATTTTCTTGGATTTGGAGGAGATTGGATCTTGTTATTTAAGAATTTTGGAAGCTTATAATGGAAAGGTAGGGTCTATACCCTTGTTTTATTTACTTGTTTGTGTTGTATGGTAAATCAATGAGTGTATGTGTTTGTGTTTGGGATTTGGGGTAGTATGGCCTTAAGGAAGGTGTGGGAGAAATAAAATGGGACCATTTTGGGAGGGAAAAGGGAATTGTGAGGCATTGTGGAGGGAGTATGAGTAGGGTGTTCCACCTATGGGGAGAGAAAAGGATAATATTGCTACACTTTGTGTATCTTGAATTGGGAGGGAAAAGGGATATTTTGAGTAATTTTGATGTGCACTTGGAGGTCTTTTGGGTGGAACCCCTAACTCATTTGGGAGGTAAAAGGAGGTGGTTCCCATATTTCTCTTCTCCCTTGGCTTATATTTTAAGCCTATGTGTTGGGATTTGTATATTGTGCTATTGTGTTTTTGGTGTTTGAATGTATTGCATGTATTGTTGGCATGAGTGTTGTAATGTTGAATCCCTTGTAAAGTTTTCATCGTTGCTTAATGTACCTTATTTCTCCATCATTGAGGCTCGGGGACCAATGAGGAGGATGGCTTCTCCTTATCATTTGACTATGGTTGGGAAGTGAGTGTTTCCTACTCCCCCATCTTTTTTTCTGAGTTTGAAGTTGAAGAAATTAAGGAGCACAAAGTTTTCATCCGAGGTTGAGTTTCATTCGAATAAGATCATGAAAGAGGGACTACCTTGTAAATTTTACCGTGTTGTCCCCACTTATGTGGAGGGATTTTGTAAACTTAAATTTTAAATATTTAACTCCTTGAAAGTGTATTGTGGACATCTCATTTTTATTGTTTATTAAGAAATGTATATGTTGGAAAAAGGCATGTGAAGTTTGTAACTTTCTTTTTATTGTATCTCCTTCAAAATTGTGATTTATGTCAAGTGTGCATTTGATTTATCAATGGATCTACAAATGAGTATATGTTTTGATGTTTCTTTTAAAATAGCCTTGTTGTATTTCATTTACATGTTAAAAGTAAAAGAGAGTTCCCTTGGTTTAGATATTATTCTTTTTTTTCCTCTTTTAATGTTGTTTAAATTGGTAGTATGATATTATAGTTGGTACACCTTTATCAATATTGTAAACTTAGTTATGTGGAAATTTAAGTAATCTTTATCAAATCTAGGAAACGTGCTCATTTCCTTACTTGCATTTAGTTTAAGTAAAAGGTTAGTAGTCAAGCAATCTCACATATAAGAATACACATAAATTTATAAAAACTATGTATGCCCTTATATTTTGTTGTACAAATAAACTTGAATTGATAGATTGCTTAAAATAAAAAAATATATATATACATATATACTTTGTTTTATAAAATATTTCACTATTAAATAAATATTTCATTATATATATATATATATATATATATATATATATATATATATATATATATATATATATATATAATTGTTTACATAGTTTTGTGGCCTATATGGGGGTTGCATCGTTCATGGAATTACAATGGATGGGTGGGGAATGGGGGATGGGGGAGTGCCTCCACCCCAAATCCTTATTAATAGTATGGAGTGGGGTAGGGATGACGCCTCCCCATATAATACAAATGAAAAAAAAATGTAGCCGGCTTAGACCGACCCCCTAATATACACCCGACATTTGTTACCCTGTGCAACTAGTACTTCGGGCCTAGTAAATAATAAACTATATATATATATATCCTTATATATTTGATCTTAGTCGTGGCCCAAAGTAGCGGCGTTTGACCTACAAAAATGAAATAATAGAAATAACAAAATATGTGTGTGTGTGTGTGTGTGTGTGTGTGTGTGTGTGTGTGTGTGTGTGTGTGTGTGTATTCAACCCTAAATCTATGAATATATCTCCTTTTAAACAAAAATAAAAGGGCCAAAAATTCCCATAACCGAATAGGGTAAATTATCGATTAACTTTAAATAGAAAAATTTAAATACACTTTTAACAACCCTTGGAGGGCATGGTTAAACTCAAAAATATATATGAGAGATTCCCAAGATTTCATGGCCTCCTTCCTCTCCTCCTTTCAAACCTGCAAGAACAAATGAAATGAAAATTAAGACAAAAATGTGGATAAAGAATCCTATACGGATGTTTAGGGAAATCCTGATATAAGGGCTCTAATAAATTAATCCTATGGTTGAAAATAAATCCTAGAACACTTTAAGTTATGGGATTTTGTGGCATTGCAATTTCAATAAAAAGGTATGAGTAATTGGTGAGTGGGCCCACTCAGTACATTAGGGAGTTAGAATAAGTTGCAACCCCTCTATTTTGGTCCATTAATTATGTAAATGAGACTTGACTATAGGGAAATAAAATAAATGATATTTTGCATGGACAATTAGATAATGATACAAAAGAATTAAATTATTTAGAATTTAAATATATAGTTAAATAATTATATGATGACTTGGGTATTAGGTTAAACCAAATTAGGAGATGACCCTCTTATAACTTAAGAGGATTTTATTTCATGGGTATAATTACGGGATTAATTACCCAATTTTAAAATAGGGACTAATGGAAGCCATAGAAGAGGGTTGGATTCTGAAATTATTTTAGAATTAAACTAATAATATTTAATTATTAATTTAATTTTGATTACCTTAAAAGGGTAGTGTTAATTGAACATAATTAAAGTGTATTGGTTTTGTGTATTTAAAAAAAAATCCACAATTTTTCCTAAGTAAATAACGGTGTTTGGGCATGGATTTAGTTCGTCAATTTTTATGGGTGTTATAAATATTTAGGATCTGCTCTTTTTCTAGGTCTTAAGTTATCACTCCAACATCTTCTTTGTCATTCTAACTTCATTGTTAGGGTTCCAATTGTACTTGTATCCTTTGAGACGGACCCTAGATATGTGTACAAGCTCTTGAATAGATTAGGTCTGAATAAAATATGTAATATGTGAAGTCAAATTGACCCCGATGGTCACCCGATGAGTGATGTTAGTACCCAACACTACACTAATTTTCAGAATCCATGTAATTTTATATGCTTGTGTGTGAAATCTGTCTATAGGTTTTCCCTCGTGTCAATGACGCTTGAGAGATAGGAATCTATAAGTAGCTTTGATTTAAATGTGTGGTATGAAATTTAGCACTTCCCCTTCCTATGAATTGTATGTAACCCACAATGAAGTCCCTTTGAATAGTGGTGATAGTATGTAGATGTGATAGCCCCTTCTGAATTTCCATTCAGAATAATAGTGAGTATGTTGTGTATATATATGAATATTTTGTTTGAATTTCAACACCGATGGCACAAAAGGATGACTAGGTACACAAGATAAGAATAAGAAAAGTAACAAGGTCGAACACAAATTTCAAAAAGTGTAAAAACAATAAAGAGGACAAAAGTGCCTGAGAATAGACACAAGCACACGGGTGGTATTATCAAAAGTGGACATTAGTGTTCTAAGACAAATAATGACAAATGTGAAAAGATAGGAAAATTTGGATCCTTATGACCTAACTAGAAGTGCACACAAAAATGAGAGATGTAGAGAAGAGACACAAAATAAATCAATCAAATAACATAGATGGAGAAGCGACAATGTCAACAATGAATGATTTTCTTGCTTAAGATTCATGCATATAACAACATACAAATGATATAGTAACATAATTATATATGCATAATTTTGTGTCTACCCTCCCCCTACATTATTTGAATGAAATTGAAGTAGTGTAAAGGAAGTAAGAAACATACTTATATGGGGTCCATATAATCCATGTTACTGAGTGCGCGTAGAACATAGGAACATGTAGTGTGGAGAACCACGGATCAATGATTTGACCCATGTGGTGTATGAAAAGATAGAAAAGAGTTGTAAGGGTTGATTAGGTGAAATAGTTGTGATGATATTGGAGATGTTGGATTATTTTTCAAAGGTGATAGAAGAGGTAGGGAATGATCAATTCCCAACCCAATTTGTTGATAATTAAAGGATTTGGGTGTCCTTATGCCGAAGGAAGTGTGTTGGGGATAAATAAAATTTTTCCATTCTTCTATGATGCTTCCCTAAAAGGTATCACCATTTCAGACAGATAAGTACACACTTTTTTCTATTTATGACTGCAATTTTTTTGTTCCTAATTGAAGAACACACATAAGAGCAATAGAGAAAAGGAAAGAAAGTCTCATTGCCCCCACTCCTAAAGTATTGGGTGTTTCTATTTGAATATTGTTGGATGGATTCCATTTTAGTTCATATAGAGGTGATGGTGATGTAATATGGCTCCCAAGTTAGGTCATTTGGAAGTGATAGTAACTATGGTTCTTGTATTGATTATCTATTTGAGTTATAAGAGTTTATTGAATAAGATGTATTTCAAATATTACTCATGGAGAGGTTTTGTAATGAAACTACTTATTTAAATTTGAATATTAGTAGTAATAGAACACCAAAGAACACATGATTGTAGATAGGTGATCAAAATATGCAAGTATAATATCTTAGAAACTTCGATAGGGAAACCTCCAAACCATACATTAAGACTCAAATGATCAATATGATGATTAAGTACTTCTCACTACCACCTATATATGCCAATATTATTCTATTTCCAACAAGAAGAAATACCTACTAAACATATGAAAACATAAATTAATAACCTATGACAAGAAGAGATATTACGTAAGTCACAAGTCGAACTACATATCCAAAATAATCTATATGACTAAGGGCGTAGCATGCCCCTCCCCTTCAAAGAAAAATTGTCTCCAATTTTTGGAATTCCTAAATTTTGTTGCAGAAATGATTCATCCTCACATGATGCATGCTCAATATTCATATTCTCCCACTTGATCAATACAAACATGGAAAAATGGAGGTATTTTACTTACTCAAGGGAGATTCAGCTTATAGGCCACACTACCAAATTTTTAGAACACTCGGTAAGGACCATAGTACTTAGAAGAAATGTTATTATCCTTCTTCTATTGTTTTATAGAGAGATTCTTATATGGCTACAACCATACAAAAATAAAGTCACCCTCTTCAAAGTGTCTCTAACTATGATGTTGATCAGCCTATTGCTTTATTCATTTTTGCACCCTTTCCAAATTCTCTCTAATAGAATACCTAGAGATGAGTGATGGAGGATGGTACCCATAAAGTGCTAGAAATGGAGAGATTTTGGAGGAGGTATAAAATGAATTATTATACCACCATTCTGCAAGTGGAAACCATTGCACCTAACGTTCTTGTTTATCTGAAGTAAAACATAAAATATATCCCTCCAAACATTTTTACCACCTCATTTTTCCCATATGATTGAGGACGATAAGATGAACTTTGGGGCAATTGGGTACCTAAAAATGAAATAAAATCAGTCCAAAAATTTCTTGTAAATATCATATCATGATCACTTACTATAATTTTGGGTGTTCCATGGAGCTTTTGAATTGTGCCCATAAATGAGATGGCAACTATACTAGTTGTGAAAGGATGATACATGGCACAAAAATGAGCATACTTGGTAAGTCTATCCACCACCATCATGATGACACTTTTCCCTTATGATTTAGGAAATGTTGTGATGAAATCCATAAATACCTCTTCCCATATCTCGTTAGGGATAGAAAAGGGTTAGAGGAGACCTATTGTCTTATTGTTATCTCCCTTATTACATTGACACACAAAAAAATATTCCACAATTTTTTTAACATATCCTTTCAACCCCTCCCAAAACAAATATTTATTAACTCTATGATAATTTTTTAGGATCCCAGAATGGAAACCTAATGGAGAAGAATGGATATCTGAAAGAACATGGTGTTGTTATCTCAATTTTCACCCCTAGAAAAATTGGATCACTCACGATCATGTGCGAAAGAAATTTAAAAAAAAGGTTCCGTAGAATGAGCCCATTCTTTAAATCCAACATACAAGTTATAGGTAGGTTCTAAAATGGATTACAAGGGTGGGGAAGGAAGAAACTAGTGCCAAAGAAACCAAAGGATTGAAGGAAAAGAAGTGGAAAAGGTTCAAAGTTTTGGTCTCTACAAATAGTTGAAGCGAGCCCAAAATTGGCTAAGTATGGAGGGGACAGTGGAAGCTGCCAAGTGTCCAAATGGTGCATCTCTAAAGATTAAATCCCAAGCTAGAGACCCAAATATGTGTGAGGCTTTCATGCTTCCATAGCACCAAAATTTGCACCGTTCATTGAAAAGTATTCAACTCGGCAGAAGGTGCCAAGTGTTGGCTTGGCACAATTCCAAGATGGCAGCCCAAGGTGGAGACTCAAACATGCACTAGCCCTCCACATGGAAAATGGTCAACAGAGGCCAAAAAGGAGAGCAAGCCCAAAATGACTAAGTATAGAGTACGGGCAGAGGGTGCCATGTGTCTTAATGATGTTGTTTCAAAGGTAAAATTTGGGGCACTTTTTCAAATAAGTGCGAGCCTTCCACATTTCCCAGGTCCAAAAGAAGGGTAGATTCAGGAGTTGAATAGTCAAAGTAGAGGCAGGAATGTAGAGGGAGCCAAGTGTCAACACGATGTTGTTTCAAAGGTAAAATTTGAGGTGGGTTTCTAAAAAGTGCCAAGCCTCCATGTGACCCTGTTAGACTTTTGGCCCCACCAAGTAGGAGAGTAAGGAAAATACAAAGGAACATCATGGAGCTAGCGGAAGCCACCACATGTTAGTCGACACTATTTTAGAAGCAAAAGGTAGGGGCCAAATCTTCAACATGCTAGAGGTTTCCACGTAGACTTGGACAGATAGACTCTTCCAAATATTACACACATGCGACCCTTAACTTCAAACAACCATATCTTTTGTGGAAAATTAGATTTGGACAGGAGAAGACTTTTTGGAAACATATCGAAACCATCTATACCATGGAAAAATAAAATATTATCTTTATTAGGATTTGGTGGGTGAAAATAGGAAAATGTTTTCCAATACATTAATACAAAATCTAGATTTTTCAACTACCATATTGAATTTGATTTGATCGTGAGGAACCAGAATTGTTGATTGTAGGTGGATTTGAGAGGAGAATTGATTGATAGTTATTGATCTTTCAAAGTAGGATTCAACACATATCTCAAGGTGGTTAAAGAAGGATTCGATTTTTCCCCCTTTCTCTCATTCTTCCATGCTCTCTCTCTCTCTCTCTTATTCTTCCTATATATTGTAACAAAGGGACATATTCAAAGGGTTGGTCATTGTTTCTCCTTTTCCCCCTCTCTCTTTTTCCTTAGGGTAGAATGTGAAGTCTAAGCCTCCTCTCATGGATCTGTAGTGGCATTTTCTTTCCTCTTGCCCACCGATGATGTACCATGTAACATTTTGGAACAATAGTATCTATTTCATGATGCACCTATCCATCCTTGGCTCATTTTATGATTCTTACCTCTCCTTGTCCCGGGGTATACTGTGCATATTCGATGTTTGTTACGAGTCTGGGAGATGTGCTTAGTGGGTTTTGAAGTGGTGTCTATGTGAAATCTATCTCTGTTATGTGGTGCATCTTGTCCACCCTCTCCTCTGCTCACCTCTCTCCACTTCAGCCAGTTGGCTCTGTGATCATCCACTTCCTTTTTTGGTGTATCAGCACTTATTGTAGGCTATTTCACCCTCTCTCTTTCTCTTTGTCCCCTTGGAATGGTTAGATTAAGATATAATAGGTTCTTCCTGCACTAGAGTAGCTTGTGGTAGGTAGATTAGGAAGCAAGAACCAGATTTCTACGGAGGTCCATATCAATTTTTACAAGTCCCACAGCTTGAGAGAGGGTCCCATGTTGTGCAATTACACCAAATTCCCCACTTCACACTCAGGCCATTCGGGGGTTTTGTGATTCTACACTAACATTTTTGGCACACGCTTGGTGGTACAGTCGAAGAACCTCACCACTTCATCTTAGTAGGTTGGTGTGTTCCTATTAAGGTTCATCCTTTTGACGCACATGCAAGCACATCTGGTGACTCCATCTAGTCAATAACCCATCCTCTAAGTTACAGACATTTTCCATCCATTTCCACTCATTTTCATCCATTTTATTCTTCCATATCTTTCATTTTCTCCCATTCCATGAAGTTGTGCAATCATGACTTCATTCCCTTCTTGGAACTCACACTTGTAGCAACAACAGTGCAATCCACCTCCAATGCATTTCCCAACTCCTCCAAATCAGCATTATTATCAGACCCAAAATAATCATGCTTACCCATATGAGCATTTCCAAAACCAGTTTGGCTATGGAGCTTATCAAGAACAAGGGTATGCATACAATGACAACAGTCAAATGGAAGAAGTTAATCTGCTAGAGAAGATTCAAAAATGGAGGCTAACATGGTTCAGTCAAGGGCCATAGCACAAATGAAGGCATTCAAGATTGGTTGCAGGGCACCTTGTCCATGGGGAGTCCCTTTTCCAAGACATTACATCCCTCAAGAGAATATTTACTTCATGGTTGAAGTAATGCCTCAACTTACACTATGGATAAAGGATATTGAGGCATATGAGTAAATTTCGAGACAACCTTTTCAATGGGTAATTCAATCACCATATCCCTATCCTTTATTTCCTCTTTCTCAAGCTTTACCATTTCAGCGAGTGTAAAGATTCAAGCCCCTCGATTGCTACCCCAAGTGTTGATTTCATTTCTCCATCTCCTAGTCTTCTATCTCATTTCAATTCTTCTTCCCTTTTCCCTCCCAAGTAGTCATTCCCTCCAAAGAAACAAGAAATTCCACTTCCCTCTCCACCACAAACAACAACAAAATTGGTTGAATCCCAACCTACCACTCCTCTTGCTTTCCCAAGTCCATGTTTGGAAGAGACTCAAGAATCTAGTCAAGGAGAACAACAAGAAGGGAGCCCAACAAAAAAGAAATGACAAAAAATATGAAGAGTTGGGCTGCTAAATTTGGGTTTACAAAGATTCCCTTGATGGTCAAGCCAATAGAGGAGGTCAAGGTTAAAGAGCCAGTGGTGGTTGAGGCTGAGTTTGCAGTAGAGAAGGAAAAAAAAAAAAAGAAGAAGATCAGCATCGTCTAGCAGAGAATGCTGATCTAATCCAAGTTGCACAACCAATTAAAGAGGAGGAACAATCAACTCCAAGACCCATTGAAGAGGATCAAATGAGAGAGGTGAAATCAGTGTTGAAGCCACTCAATGAAGAAAAAATAATTCAAGATTCTTTGCTTTCATTTCAAGGGTCTAATTTGATTGATGAACCCATGATGGAGGAGGACAATATAGTTTGAAGCTCCAAGCATGGAGCAAAGCTCGAGAAGAACCTTTAGTTCTTCCTCCCACTACATCCCCTTCAAATCCTAATGTTGAAGAATAGTTTGATCTTTCAAAATTCATTTTTTAAGATGAGGGGGACCATGGTGAGAAAGTTTCAAATCATAAGGACACCATGGAGGAGGTTGAGCACATGCAACAGGACAACAAGGAGGTAGATTATCTATCTAACTTGGAGGATTGCTTTGATGGAGAAGATCCCATGGAGATCACATCATTTTCTCCTCCATCATCCACCTTCCAAGCACATGAGCCTATTGTCATGAAGGAGGGCATTCAAGAACAACATCCTATGTCTCACAACATCCCTCTAGAACCAAGGTTGGAAGATATGAGTCTTCCATGTTCTTCATAAGAGAAGGAAGAAGAACAACCAACTCCAAGTCCAGTTAAAGAGGAGCATATAGAGGTGAGAAAGATAAATTCACAAGCACTTGAATCATGAGTCGGTTGCACAAGAAAATACAGTCTCCCATTTAAAATCTCCAAAAAAATTATTTTTGGAAGATCTTGAACTCACTAGCTTCATGTTTAAAGATGAAGCTTCATATGGTGAAGATAACAAAGATTTTAAGATCACCATGCAAGGGGAGAGACCTTTCTACAATAGGATAGTAAAGAGTTTGATTTCCTATCAGACTCAAAAGAATGTTTTGATGAAAAGAAGCCAGTTGAAATTATAATCTTTTCTCCCCCATCATTCATTCTTCAACCACAAGAACCTGCTGCCATGGAAGAGAACGTGCAAGCACAACCTACAGTTTGCAACATGCCTCCTGAATCAAAGTTGGAATATTTTGATCTTCCAAAAGTCACACCTGTTGTAGAGGAAGATAAAGAGTATGAGGCTATCATCCCTCTCACACCATCCATCTAAGAAGGTCCACAAAAAGACTCCATTTTTGGAGTTAAAATTTAGAGCAAGGGCACATCCAAAGGATAATACCTTTCCCTATTAGAGCCTTGGCTTCATTGGAGCCAAGGAGAAGCCAAAATCAGTCATGCCTACTTCAAGGCATGAGGGTGAGCATCAAAGTACCCAAGGTGATCATCAATACCTTCAAGAGTCCAATTCCAATCAACTTGAGGAGGTATTTTTGGTTGATGTTGATACCTTCCCGATATGGGTGGAGGATCGGCTTAAAGTTAGTTTTTCACTCATCCATGTAGTCATATTCAGTGTCAAATCATTTGCATGGCTACCCCTTTTGAGAAAGGGAAGCTACTTCTCCCTTCTTATAGCAGGATTTATTTAGCTTATTTTCTCTCTGGTTAGTGTTGGAGTAGGCGTAGACTTTGTTTTCAGTAGAATAAGTGCTTGTGCACACTCTGCATGTCTCATTTGAGGCATGTATGATTTTGTCTTTATACATAATTTTTGTTCACATTTCTCTAGAGGTGCATGAGGCCAGGCTCTTTAGTATTCATGGTAGAAGACCCATAGTTTCTGTAATAGTTGCTAATTTCAAAATTAAAAAAATGTAGAGCAACTAAAAACATTTTTGAGACAATCCATTTCAAAGGCATGTCTAGGGTCACCAAGAGCAAGCATCGGGCTCACAGCGGCTCGGGGATCATATTTTCAAAGAAAAAGGATCAGTATTAGGCTATTACTCTTGAATCCATGCCCAAAGGATGCTTCAAGGCTATTGGTCCCTTCTTCTAGCAGGAAAATGTCCCCTTTGAGTCACCAATTTTTATCTCAATTTCCCCCTGTGGAAAAATTCGATCACCCACAACCCCGTGCAGAAAAAAATTCAAAAATGGGTTAATCACGAGTGAGCCCGTGCTTCAAATCCAACGAGAAAAGTTACAGGAAGGTTCTAAAATGAGTAGTAGGGTTTGGGAAGGAATAAAAACAGTGCAAAGAAACTAGAGGCTTGAAGGAGAAGAAATGGAAAAGGTTTGATGTTTCTAGGCTCGAAAATAGTTTAGGATGAGCCCAAAATTGGATAAGTATGGAGGGGACAGTGGAAGCGCCAAGAGTCCAAATGGCGTAGCTCAAAGATTAAATCCCAAGATGGAGACCCAATTATCCATGAGGATTCCATGTGTCCAGAGGCCCAAAATTTACACCGGCTGTTAAAATTTCTTTGACTCAAAGCAGAAGGTGCCAAGTGTCGGCTCAACGCAATTCAAAGATGGGAGCCAAGGTGAAGACTCAAACTTTTTCCAGCCCTCCACATGACAAATGGTCAACGAGTTCAAAAAGGAGAGTGGGCCCAAAATGACTGATTAGAGAGTGTAGAAAAAAGGTGCCACGTGTCTTAACAACGCTATTTCAAAGGTAAAGTTTGGGGTGGGTTTTCAAATGAGCATGGGCCTTCCACATGTCCCGAGGTCCGAGAAAAAGGATAGAGTCGGGAGTTGAATAGTCAAAGTAGAGGCGAGGCATGCGAGAGGGAGCCAAGTGTCAACACGACGCTATTTCAAAGGTAAAACTTGGGGCGGATTTCCAAACAAGTTCCAAGCCTTCACATGTCTAGCTCAAAATTTTGACCCCCAAGCAGGGAGACTAAGGAAAAATACAAAGGAACATCATGGAGCCCTTGAAGCTGCCACGTATTAGTCGGCGCTATTTCGAAGTGAAAGGTAGGGGCTGAATCTTCAAGGTGCATGAGGCTTCCACATGGACTGGATAGACAAAATCCTTCAAATATTATGCCCTGAAACCTTAAACTTCAAACAACCATATCTTTTGATTGCATACTCAGATTTGGGTGCAAGAAGAATTTTTGGAAATGTATTGACACCCTCTACATCATGGGAACATAACATATTATATTTAGTAGGATTTGGTGGGTGATAAATGGTAAAACGTTTTCTAGGACATTAATACAAAATCTAGATTCTTCAACTACCAGATTGAATTTCATTTGATCCGTTGGGAACCCGAATCGAAAAATTATAGGCGGATTTGAGAGGAGAATTGATTGATAGTGGTTGAGCTTTCAAAGTAGGATTCAATGCATATCTCAAGTTCATTGAAGAAGGATTCAAATTTTTCCCTCCTCTCTCTCATTCTTCCATCCTCTCTCTCTCTTATTCTTCCTATATATTATAACAAAGGGGCATATTCAAAGGGTTTGTAATTGTTTCTCCTCGCCCACCTCTCTCTTTCTTCCTTAGGGTAGAATACGGAGTCTAAGCCTCATCCCATGGCTCTATAATGGTTTTTTTCTTTCCTCTTGCTCACTGATGATGTACCATGTAACATTTTGAAGAAAAAGAATCTATTTCGTGATGCATCTATCCATCCTTGGCTGATTTTATTGTCTTTTCTTACCTCTCATTTTTGCAGGTATATTATGCATATTCGATGTTTTTGTAGGTCATGGGAGCTATGCTTGATGGGTTTTGAAGTGGCGTGTGTGAAATCTATCTTTGGTCTATGGTACATCTTCTCCACCCTCTCCTCTACTCACCTCTCTCCACTTCGGGAAGTTGGGCACGAGATCATCCACTTAATTTTTGGTGTATCATTTCTTAGTGTAGGATCTTTCACCCTCTCTCTCTCTCTATTTATCCCCTTGGAATGGTTAGATTAGGATAGAATAGGTTCTACCTGCACTAGAGTAGCTTATGGCAGGTAGATTAGGAAGCAAGAACCAACTTTCTCCAGAGGTCCATCTCAAGTTTTGCAAGTCCCACAACTTGAGAGATGGTCCCATGTTGTGAAATCACACCGAATTCCCCACTTCACACTCGGGCCATTCGGGGGTGCTATTTTTCTACACTAATAGGTTCTTAAGTGTAGAGTTCTTACACAAATATAACTCATCTTTGTATGAAAATGTATCCCCTTCCATATAAATTTTCAGCTATGGTTTGATATGTCTTGAGATTTTGAATGAAAGTATGGGTTATGACATTCTACCCTTCCTTAATCTACTTAATCTACATTTATTATAGAGATGACACATCATAATTCTTCTATGGACTGATCCCTCTTACATAGAGAAACAACGACTACATTTTCCTTCCCTTTCTTAGAAATAATCTCAAAGTCATAACCCAACATCTTTGTGACCCTTTTTTTAATCTTGAGAAGATAATCATTACTCTAAGAAGTATTTCTAACTACTATCATAATCAAGTTTTACTTTGAAGTGTCTACCCATCATGTATGGTCTCCATTGTTTGACTACATGTAATATTTCCACAATTTACTTCTCATAGGTGGGCTTCAATGAATTCTTTCCTTTTAGTTTTCATCTCTCGGATGTGATGGGATTCCCTTCTCATATGATCCCATTTTATGAAGCCTCGCGTTTAACTATGAAGTTCTTGGAGAAATCTATGGTTGGCAATACTAGAGTGGTGCACATTGTCACCTTCAATTTTCAAATTCCCTAGAAGCTTCCTCATTGAAATGAAAGGAGTCTTTCTTCAATAATTTTATGAGTGGTGTTACTATACCACCATATTTTTACGACAAATATGCAATAGTACCTTATGATACCTACGAAACATAAAACATTCTTAAGAGTTCTTGTTACTTCCCATTACACCACGTCCTAGATCTTGCAAGGGTACACCTTAACACCTTCATTAGAGAAAATATGGACCGAGTATTCCACTTCATGTACCCCAAAATAACACTTAAAAGGATTCACATATAATTGATGTTTCTCAGGTATTCTAAAAATATATTAACATGATATAAATGTTTCTCCCAAGATTTTCTATAGATTACGATATCATAAAAAAACCAAGAAAAACTTCCATTGGAGTGGTCTAAATACTTAATTCATCAAACTTTGAAATGTGGATCATGCACTAGTAAGACCAAAATACATCAATATAAATTCTTAGTGCCCTTGATGTTTTTGAAATATGTCTTATGAATACCCTCCTTCACTCTAATTTGGTGATACCTAGAATGTAGATCTATTTTTGTAAAATAAATTGCACCTTACATGACTCATCTAATAAATCATCAATGAAAAGAATAGGAAAATTATTTTGATAGTGTACTTGTTAAGTTCTCTATAGTCTAGACGCATACACCACCTTCCATCTTTGCGGTGGACCATCACCGCATTAGTAGAATAAGCACTACGATTATGAAAAATTATACACATTTCCAACATTTCCTAACCATCTTCTCAATCTCACTCTTTTGCACATATGGGTATATATAAGGCTTGATGTTGGGGGTTGGATTCCTAGAATTAATGAATGATATGATCATGATCTCTTTCAAGATGCAATCCTCTAGGATCCTTGAAGACAACTACATGTTGATCAATAACCTCCTCAAGATTATAATGCACTCGCCATCATTAGTGGTTAAACTTTCATAGAGAACAAATATGCTACAAATCCTTCATCCCCTTTTTAATAATATTATGTATTTTTTGTGAACTAAGCACCTAAGAATTTTTTTCTGTAGTCCTCGAAGTTCAAATTGTTTACCCTTAGAATGAAAACATATGAATAATATCTTAAAATTTAGCTCTATGGTGCCCAAATTTGTGAGACACTTTGGACACCAAAGGCAATACCAACTCCCCCATGGGAATAGAAAACATAAAATAATCTAATGTGTAGTCACCCATCATAAGTATGATTTAATGGAATTTACTCGAACATTAGATGCACCACTATTGGCAATCATTTTTGAAATTCAGTCTTTGGGTAGATGAAACAATTTATCCTTTATTCTAGCTTATTATTGAAGAAATTATGTGTATTCCCTGAATATATCAATATTGTCACATTTTCTTCTTGAGATAACCCAAAAAATGAAGGGTTTGTGTAGTAATAATCCCTAATAGAGCATGACATGAAATAATGGGTTGGAGATCTTGATTCTTCATTTAATTTTTCCACTTCCTCTCTGGATGTTTCCTCATATTAATCCTCATCACTAGATGCTTCAACGTATAATTTTTTTCTCAAAACATTTATAACTTGGTCCTCATTTGATTTCATAGTTATAACATAACAATTTTTCTCATTTTTCTTTAATTTTTTGAGGTGTCATTCAAATTGGATAAGGGTGTGATGGTGGCAAGGTGCTATGATATTTTATGTTAGTGAAGGTTTGTCTTCTATTGGAAAGAAATTTTTCCTCTACCCCATGTGCCATTATAATAGAATTAGAGACCTTGAATGGATTAACATGCACACCTCATGCTATATGTGGTCCTTAAGACCCCCAATAAATAGGTCATTCAAATACTCTTTTGTAATATCCTCCACATGCAAGGAAAGATTTTAGAATTGATGGACATACTCCTTTATTGAACTTGTTTATCGTAACTTTGCTAATTGGTTGAAGTAATTATCTGACACACTAGAAATATAGTGTAATTGAATCTCTTCAGTGAAAATTTTCCATGTGACACTTAGACCATTCTTCTACCACATTACCAATGATATCAAATGAACTAATCAGATTATAGATTCCTTACGTGCCCTACATGCCTTGTTTGAAGAATGAGATGGATAGGGCGATGATTTATATTATCTAGAATTTGAATAAGGATTCATTTGGCATATAATTAATCCATTTAGAGGTATTTGATATTCATATAAATGTTTTTATGAGCTAAAATTTGAAAATAGAGGTTTTTTGCAAGTTGATTTGGTGAAGAAAAAAGTGGTTGTGGTTTGAGAAGGTGGTTGATTCAAGGCTTATAACTTGCTTACAAGTTTTCTACAGGTTATGAAAATTCAATAAAGTGGTCATTTGGATTTTTTGGTTTATTTGAAGTGATTTGGTGGCATAATGAAGTTTTCATGGTCTTGAAGGGTGTGGGAAACAACAATTTTGACAAGTACAAAGAAACTTTGGGCCCATTAAATGAAATAAATTTATAGGTTGAGGTAAATTATGACCGTGTTTTATGTTTAAAAAATATATTTATCATTTTATATATATATGGGATCCTTAATAAGCATGGTTTTTGAATGAGGAGAATTTCGACATCACAATGCATGAGATTCGGTGATTTTGGTGCATGGAAAGTGTGTTTTGATAGGCTAAACCATATGGGTCACTTGTAGTTGTTATGAAAATTTATAGGATATTATTAATGATGGATTTATAAAACCAAAGGTGTATGACTGAATTCCTTTTGGTTTGTGAATTAATTTGCATATAAAAGTGATGTTTTGGCTCATTTGGTGAGCTAGTCTTGCATGGGGAGTAGTGTGACCTAGAGGAGAGATATTTGCAGGTTTGAAGACTTGAATTGAAAGTTTATCAAGTTGTTTTCAGACATAGGAAGACATGATAGAATGAGAGAAATATTTTAGAGGGAAGACAATTTTAGAAGGAAGAAGATAAAGCAAGATTGATGCCCTATGATATGAGCTAGGTCCTGTGAGCTAAATTTGTGATCTCCATCGGTTTTGGTAGTAGAATTATCATAGATCAAACATCTACTTGTGGCTAATTTTATGCTTGGTCATCCTAGGGTGTTGTAGCCTAAAATTGAAGTTTGTGATTTACTAAATTAGGGGTTGGTGTTCTACTAAACTAGGGATTGGTGCTCCTTGTGGGGTTGGTGCATCACTAATTCAGTGGTTGGTGCTCCTTGTGAAGCTGGTGCTTCACTAAACTTCTTTTAATTTTGTAATTTAAGAAGAGTTTCAGTGGTTTTTGTTCCTAATAAGGTTTTCCCACTTATATCTTGTGCTGATGTGTATGCTATCTTAATTGTGCTTATATGGTTGATTTGTTTATGTTGTTAATCACACATTGATGGATGGTTAAATGTTAAAGGTGCATGTCGATAATCTAATTTTTTTTACTGGCTTAAAAATTGATTCACCCCCTCTCACTTCATTTTACTTCCAACATTGGTATCTTTCCTAAACTCTCCCGAGAGGGTGTTTGATTATCTCCATAGTTGCAAAAATAACTAGCATGAAAACTAAGCCCTTGATTGAAAATAAGGCTTCTCAATCACTATACATCCTTCCTATGGCTATCTTGTAATAAGTTTAACCTTTACCTTGGCTCAAAGGAAAGTCCAAATATTATCATTAAATGTGTTTTAGTGTGTACATAATAGTGTTTACATTGACTAATCAACTCATTTAGTATAGATGAAACACTACTTTCACCAAAGGCCTAAAAATGCCATGTTGTAGCTAATTGAACACCCTCTGGAAGTGTTTAGAGAAAATTTAAATAATATTTTGGTGATTTCACAAACAATTGAAGATGTTTAAGTAAATTTCATATAGTTTAGGAAATAAAATTTCATTCACAAGCAATTTGTTTAAGACTAGGTTTTCATATGTAGGGAATGAAAGCTAAAATAGTGAAATTTGCATTCTTTGAATGATTCCAGGAGTTACAAAAAGAGATGTGATAAAATAAAGTCATTAAAAATATATCTTAATACTCTTCAAGTTAGAATAATCAATATTGATTGAATACTCAAATACTTCTTGAGGTACATCAAAACTCTGCAGCTACCCATCCCATTTTAAAAATCAAATAGGACCTAAATTTTGAGTTGCAAGTAGAATTGGATTTTTAGAATAGTTTAATTTATTGTAAAATTTGATTTTTTTATTTCAGTGAAGTATGGAAGTCAATAAAATGTAACTCTTCCTAAATTTTATTCATGGATTCATCCTCTATCTAGAGGAGGAAACCCATTTCCATGAGGAGAAACTTGAGAAAAAAGGTTTCTAAGTACCATAAGCATGCTTCCACCCAAGTTTCATCTTAGTCAATAAATTGAATTGTGAAGGATTCCTCATGTTCAAAGGTGAAATTTGGAGCTCAATAACTTACTTGATGATCATCATTTCCACACACTATCATTGTACCCAAATCTCTCCAAAGAACAAGCTCAAATGAGCTAGTCATGCCACCAAGGTATCCAAGAAATTCATGTGTGAAGTATTAAGGAATCATATATCTCCATTTTGAGGCATGAGAAAAGATTTGTATGAGAATCAAGAATTATATTTCATCAAAGGATGATTTTAGATCCATGAAAAGTGAGGGGATAATATTCATATAGAGTACAATATTTCCAAGAATGACCAATCATATTAGTTCACTGATGCAATTAACTTAGTCTATTAGTCTTAAAAACACATTTAACACCTAGTAGTGTGATCACAATTCAAGGAGGAGGAACATTGCAATCACCTCATTTTGGTCATAAGACATGAATTCCATTCAAGGATTAATAATCTACTAATAAAATGAGGACCTCATTTTGGTAAGAATTACACAAGCATCGTAGTGTTGATTCATGGTCACTAAAGTGAATTGTGCACAAAATTTCAAAATTAGTATCAATTTGAGTGATGTTAGGTCCAAAATATAATCCAAAAGGTCATAAACCTAAAAATTAATACATGTTTTCTTGAAAAAAATACCAACTACAATATATATGCCCTGAAAGCTTTATGTCCTTGTTGAAATATTGAAAATTGGTAAGTACTAACCCAATTGGATTTTTACAAACTATCTTCTAGATTGTAATTGTTAGAGCTACGGAAAACTTCCACCAGGTGAAAAGTGACACTAATTTATTATATTTAGTAAAATAAATTTAAATTATAAAAATAATAAAATTATAAAGAAATAATAAAACAAATATTATACTTTATAGAACACGTACGCATTATAACACATATATAGTCCATACTATATAGAATGCGTACATGTTTAGAATAAATTAAAACATGTACGTTTTATAACACATACTTATTTTAGATTTCAGAAATACCAAACAAAGAAAAATAAAAGGAATACACATTATTTAAGAACATGTCCACATTATTTTAAAATGTGTACATGATTTTTTGTTTTGGTATTTTTGTCCACTTTTCCCCCTAGATTGGTGTACTTATCCATGGGGAACAAATCATATATCCATGTCATCAATAAAATGATGGGTCTCATATAGTGATGAACTAGATGAATATTACACCCTCATCCACAACATCCCTAAATAATTCTATCAAGAATAATGGGGTAGCTCTATCTTCCTTATGACACACTATCTATTTCACCATGATCCTAATCACTACCTTTTGGATAACCTAAATCCCTATTTTCTACACTACACCGAGTCGGTCGTATAACATGCACTAGTCATATTTGTTGCTCCTTATAGCCCATGTGGCTAATGTTCTCCACTTTACATCATCAAGTGTCAAATCATACTCCATACTTGTGTCTCTAATCAGTAACCCTAAAATACCATGTACATTCTCTAATTTCATTAGCATATCCATATTATCCCATCACATCCATCACCAAAAAGCATTGGGCTGGTCTCTCATGCTTTGCTAAAAAAATCTGCAACAAATCCATATCAAGTGGTATCCTAGGAATATGCATGATTCCCCCAAGACCCTAACCCTATATTTGAGATACCTCTACCTTTCACGAGATCCCAATCATCCCATTAAGCATGATACATCTACACTCCACCATAGGCATATCGTCCACTCTAGCTATATCCACAAAATCACAAAAATAAGGATCTGAAGTCTACAACATCAATCTATAGCCAAAAATAAAATTCTACAATCTATTTTCGCACGTATCCGATACCATCATCTCGTAGAAAATTATCCCTTACACCACCGACTCTTTAGTAGATGTCATTGTCCCTATGGCTGTATTTTTCTTCCAATGATGGCATCATCCCTAGTGTTATGGGGCTGATGGAATCTTAGCAAATCATGGCCATGACTTTCCAAAATTGACTTTTTAAAAAAAAAAGACAAAATGAATATCAAATCCACAAACCCACTTGTATTTTTACCCCACCTACATGATGATGCAAGATTTACTAAGTTTAACACTCTATTGAATCCAAAAAGGATAAATAACTAAAATGCACCTAAGCTACTCAATAAAATTTAATGCAACAACTTACCCATGGTCAAGTTCTACCATGTGTTCCTCCTCCTCATCCTCTATTTCCACCTCGTACTCATGTCATATCTTCTAATATTTACCCAAATGCGAATTCAGAGCTTGGTTCTCTCAACTCTAGAAATAGTAAAAACAAATAAAAAGTAGAATTATTGTATAAATCTCAAATTTCTAGTCAAAATAAGAGCCTTTAGACAACCTCTAATAAAATTTATAGTCATAACTTATACATAACATCTAGACTATGAAGGTTTACCTTTTAGGTGTAGAATATGATTCCATTTAGGACATACTACAACTGATTTTGGGATGGAAAGGCTTAAAAATGAGAATAATTGGTGGAAAAATTCCCTCCCGAAATTTTGGTGTTTGAAACTAAGGGGGTTTATATTTAAGTAAATATTTGTAGGAAGTGGCCAAATCATTTCTTGAAACTCCCGTAGAGAAATTTCAGCTCAAGGAAACAAGGGAAATTAAATGGTTAAATTTAGAGGAGTAAAAATATTGAACCAAATTTGTGTAAAGTGGCTAAGGAAAATGTATGTCCTCTCTTTCCTTATAAATAAATAAAATTCCTTCCGATATAAGCTATTTAAGTTATTCTTCCTATTGAGGAGGTTTCAGAAGGGTGAAAAAAGTACACAACAAGACAAAATCCATTCATAAGAATACTAATTCTCCTTCTTAGTGGTCTCTTTCACTATCAGGTAGCTAATTTTTTTTTGTATATTGGTGTGTTAATCTCTTTATATTTTCTTTCAGACATTTTTGTACCTAGCTAGGGTCCAAATTCAAATAACCTTTATCCCTAGAATATAAAAATGCTAGTAAAAATCATTCATGATCGGCCTCAATCTTCAAATGCCCATCATTTTTTGTTCTCGATCTCCATATCTCGCATTATTTTTGTGTTTCATAGTGATATCATGCCATTTATTTTAAACTATTACATGAATACTTTCAACTATATTCAATTTTTTCATATTTTTATGACACCATATCATCACCACATCTCAACATCCATCCCATCGGCCCCTAGCCGGGTGATTTATGTCTTTGTCTATTGATGTCCCTTTCAATTTTTCTTCTTGGGGTTCCCTGAATGGATTTCACCCACACATGGCGGGACAAGAGACAATATTAGGTACACATTAGTGGGTATATTTCATTTTAGTTAGTCCTTTCAGCACTTCTTTATGTTCTTAATTTCATTATCAATGTTACGGATTATCTTTACGCATTGACCACTCCATGTTATGGTATTGTAACATGAGGTGATCAATGATGTGAGTGGAATATGTATACTATGAATTTTTCATTTTTCAATTTTCATCTTTCATACCTATTACTAACAATCAACCTTGTGTAGATAAGGGTTGATGATGCATTTACTTCCTAAGTGGGTACCTTAAGGGGCCTACTAGGAATGGAGAATGGTTATTCACGTAACCATTATGGGTTAGAGACACTACATAGAAAGAGTAGTGTTATTTGGTCTTAGCCTTAGTTTTCACTAGGTATCTTTGTCCTCATATGTCTCATGTATAACATAGTCATGATCTCTTGTTTTCATTACACCATTTTGCATCTTTCTCATCCACTTTCAAGACCCATGACACATGTTTTTACTTTTCACAAGACCTTACCTCATTTTACCATATGTGGAAGACACAATCACTTGTGGACGATTGTGTTGGTGATGGATTTTCCCTGGTCAATGCCATTATCCATGGGTGATAGTTTCCTACATATACCTCTACTTCGTTTGACACTCATAAGGAAAAAGGAAGTTAATACATATGAAGTACCCTTTTCTATGCTCTTTTTGCCATCTTTTCTTATCCTTACTCTGTTTTTGGTTCATCTTGCATTTTTCTTTGATTGGACTAGACTCATCTCTTTTTGATAATTGATTTCACTAATAGGTCATCATATAGTGATTCTAGTATAGGAATGTTCTTCCAATACTACACCCAATAGTTACTCTCTCTGTTTGTTTTTGTTAGGGAGATAGATGCATCACTAACAAACCTACGGGTATAATGTGAGTGTTTTAACCCTTCTTTGTCACTTTGCATAGATTAGTTCAATTCCTCTTCTACATTTTGTTATGTTATTTTAATTTTATACATGTTTGATGCTATCTAGCTTTCTACTCTTACAAAATAGAATATCCTTAGTCATTTTAATTTTAGTTCTCGCATGATTCTTTCTTTTATTTTTTTATCAATACCTCTCCACACCCAGCCACATAAATCCTAGTAGGTTTCCTTCCCTTATCTTTACCATGGCCCTTAGAAACCCTAAATTGACTTAGTGTAATATTTACTTACCTCTAGATATGAAATCCTAGCACTAAATTTAGCCCCTTAAATTTTATCCCCTTGTATGTTGGTACTTATGTGTCTCCTACACATTGTCACAAATATCCTATTTGGATGGATGAGTAATAGTACATGTTATCAAGACACATTTTTTCCCATATACACAGAATTGTTAACAATTTATTTGAATGGTATTCCCATTTATGCAATGATCCATATGCGATTATTGCGTTCTGCTAGATAGGGGCTCATTTTGTATTATATGGTAGCATGAAATCACATTAGTTTGGAAATCTAATGGTTTTAGTGATTGTAGTAGTGTTGATGAGTATAACATCTAGTGTACTTAAAAAAATGTGTCATTATTGTATTTTCTTCGTCATGATATAAATAAATTTGAGTTAATCCCCCACTCCATATGCTATCTCCGAAAGGGATCATTCTCCACCAACTCGTATAGGATTTGAGCCTAGTGTATTTTATCCTTCCTAGTAGAATACTTTCTTAAAAATATTCGATATAATTATTCCTTCTTGAGTCATGTGGAGTAAGTTATATGGTACTTTCATTTGAATACACAATTTACCCAAATATATCATGAACGTGTTTTCATATACTAAGACCATTTTCTTTGGATTGAATCTATTTGTGCCCAAATTTTCATCATGCCACACTTTTAAGCATATTTACGTGCTTCTTGATTATATTATGAATCCATTTAGTTATCCTTATTTATGATATAGTTCAATAACCTACTCTCAATTTACACTTTTTCCCATAATCATGTTATCATTGCAATATGATTAACAAAAATGGGATCTAAACTATGAAATTATAGCCACTAGTTAATATAATTAGGAGGAATAAAACGATGTATAAATGAAACTAAAATAATATAGAATAATAGTAAATAAATTTGTCTAGGTGAAATAAAACCCTAAGTATGCAAGACATGGAAGAGAAATGGCTTAGCTTATTCGAAGAGACGCCACGGTTTGTCGCAGGTGAAAATAGAAACTGGAAGTGCGAGATAATCACTCAAAAGTCATGCAAAGACCAAATCTAGAAGATCTGAACTGACTGCGGTGTCTAAGAAGGTACTGCGGCACCCCGAGGTTCTCTGGTCTACAGATTATGAGCCCTGATCTCTGTAAATTCTTAAGATATAAGTTTTATATGATCGCAAGTTGATCTAAAATGGCATTTGTCTATCACACTAGATTCATTGGATGAATTGAATAATAACTTGCAAGAGGAAATGAAGTATCAAACCCTAAAAAAAATAAAGATGCAAATTTAATAGGTCAGACTGATCTCAGCCACCAAAATAGTGGTCTTGTCATTGAGTGTTGCACTACAATTCAGACCTAGACGTATTTCTAGTGATTTTGTGCATATCATGACCTAGGTGTTTTTATGCCAGTCACACTTTATGAAGTAGGGAGTAATAGTAACTATATAAAATGTAATAACATGTGTGCATGGAATAAAATAGAATCCCTTCACATATTCTATGTGTGTTGATGCAGATCTCCTAGCCTTGATGCATTGCACTATGTGGATGCAAGTGATGCAATGGATGCAACTCTATATGGAATGATAGTAGTATGTGATGCTAGGACCCTCATTATGGTCTTATAAATTTATATTTATAGGGTTCACAACCTTAATTGTGTAATTAATCCGACATGGCTGATTACGAAAAGGATAAGGATGAAAAATGGCTAAAAAGGCCCCAAAAATAAGTGGGAAAATAGAAACTTAGATTGAGGCACCCAAGGTGGGACCAAGGTGGCCCGGGGCACCCCATTACAGACTTGGGTGGGCCCGATTTTGGGCTATAAAGATGGGGTAGTTGAGAAACAAGTGGATTAGTATATAAAAATATGCAAGAATGGAGAAATAAAAATATAAGAAAAATATGAACAAAAGGTGGGATTAATTAGTACTTTATTCACTTGATAACCTTCTAAATAGTAGTATAAGACCATGCTAAAAAATTCCTAAAGTGCATGATTTTGTGTCTACATTTTTCCCCCACTTTATATTGGTAAACGAAATGCTCAGTAATATAAAGTAGATAGAGATGTGTACTGAAATCGATATAGAGTGTACAAGAAGACATGTCAATGGACTAGACTCAAGTGTGGAATGAAAAAAATAAAAATTTGGAGGAGTGTGGAATCTAAAGATGAAAAATGTGTGTAAAAATTGATGAGAGTGAACCTAGGGCAAAATGTGTGTGTAGTTTTGTTGTGTGTAGTGTACGTGCATGGTTAGTAAAGACACATGCCTGCGTAGTGTGTCATTGATGTTGTTGTTTTATTATTTTTGCCCCCAATTTGACTACTTGTTTCTCATATGGACGGACCTACAAGGAGAAAATAGTCTAGTAGTCAAATATGTTTATATGTAAAAATGTTTTGTAAAATACACAAAATTAAAATAAAATCAAATAAAAGTGTAAATAGAACATGTACACCTTATCCATTTCAAGAGAATGGTATAGAATGATATCTTGTATTATCGTGAGTTTTTCAAGTGATCTCACACCACCCGGCTAGAGAAGCATATGGAGTAAATGTGTTGTATCCTCTAACCTTTAACAACTTCGTTGAAATGTGTGAAGAGAACTATGTACTATCCTCATTTTTGGGTGATCTAATGGCACTTAACCAAGTAGTGTAGAGAGGCACACCCACCGTAACCCCTAATACTATAACTACTACACGAGAATTTATGAAGGAAACCATGTCTGTAGAGGCCATTGTGTATGGAGTTTGTAGACGCAGTCCGAACTCACTCATTATGTGTGTTCGGTGTAAATACATCGTGTCAAGTAAAAAACCCTCAATTATTACCCTATTTTTGGGGGCACATGCAATGTTTTTTTGAAAGGATAATTAAGCCCCAAAAGAGGACCAACCTCACTCGACCTATAAAAATTTCCTGTAGGGGGAAATGGAAAGCATTTGGTAGATACCAAGGCGTGCACAAAAAGGGATGGCTAGCCAAATAAATTTTCAGTCTAAAAACACAAGCATGCAAGAAGACAATTGTGAAATACATAGACAATATAGGAACTACCAAGAAAAGTAGTGTAAACATGAAATAAAACAAGTGTGCAAACAAGCAAAGTGAAAATCTTATATACAATGAAGAACAAAGTAGAAAAGTAGAAACAAACAAGTAATCATGAAAACATGTAATCCTATAAAAAAAAGTGTTACAGATAGAACACCGATTAGCATGTTACAATGATAACAAATATTTAAAGATCTTGTATGAGTAAGTATCCAAATATGTAAAGTAAAAATGAAACAATAGAACTTGGATAAGATGAATGTGGATGCCCCCAACGACTAGTATAAGAAGGGTAGAAGGTGAGCATCCATGTCATGTGTAGAATCATGTATTTGTGTTCACACTAAATAAAAGGTCCGAGAATGCATGTGTGTATGATAATGGCATCTAAAAAAGTAGTATAACATGTGTAGCAAAGTGATCATGCAAAACACTAGTAAATAAGAATAAATGCTCCAAAGACAATGTAATATGTTGTGGATGGATAGAATGGAATGCAAGATGGAATAATAGGAGCAACGTGCCCCGAATGGAATTCATATGGAGTGAGGTTCATTTTTTTCCCCCTCAGCGATCAATAATGAACTCGTAAAAAGAGTGCATCATCGATAAATGGTTGACTAGTGTTAGTTGTTTTTAGCGCATTGTGATGAGTGTTTATATGTAATGGTGATAAAATGTGACATGTCAAGAGATGTGCATGAACCTTATAGCCATTCATAATATATCACAACTTTTTGAATGGAGGAGTTATGCTTTTTCCTTAAGCGTATATCTCTATAGAATGGGTGTATGGGGATGAGACATATGGAAAAATGTGCATGGAACCTATAACCTAAGAATATACCATGACTTGTTGAATGTATGAGTGATGATTTATCCCTAAGAATATATCAATATAGCATCAAAGGATGAAGATGGGTGACAATTTACCCTAGAGTGTATGTCAATATGGGATGAATAAGAAGTGATTGGTGATGTACCCAAAGGTGTATGCCACTATATTTTGATAACGGGGTGGTGATTTAGCCTAAAGTGTATACCACTACAAGATGATAAGATAGGTGAATATTTAACCTAAGGTGCATGTCACTAACACTTGAAATGATGCACGAGGAAAATGTCACATGGTGAATGTAAGGTCCAATTTATTGGTAAACCCTTGACATCAAGTATGAACCGAGGATCTAAAGTGTGTCATAGGTTGTAAGTGTGCCGCATAAGAGACAATGTAGTATAAACAAATAAGTGATGAGTGTGGGATGTAAATACGTGGTGTGTGAAATGCAATATAGGATGTGTAGTATGTATATAAGATATGCAATGTATATTGAAATGGAATATGCGATGATGATAAGTAGAACTAGATCCGGTGTTATTGAATATAGTGTAGTATGTAGAATATATATGATGGATAGATGTGCTATATGAATCATAAAATGTAGGAAATGTAGGGTAAGTAGATGATGTAATATGCGGAGGTAGGTGAAGATATAATATGAAGTTATGACATGGAAATCTAGACTCATATATAATGTGACCTAACATAAATATAGAATGCAAAACTAGACACATATGAAATGAAAACTAGTGTAGAGTATGTGAGATAGATGATGTATAAATGAATAATAGACGAGGTATGCATAGGATAATGTAATATGTAGACTAAGTATAAAAAGTATCATATAGAATGTGTGGTATGCATGATAGAATGTAAATATGTAGAACCAATAGTGCAGTGTGTGGAGTTTAGTGTAATGGTAATCCCTCAAAATTCAAGTGTGAACCAAAGTACAAGAGTGTGTCATCGGGGGTGATGGTGCTAGGACATGTGATAAGTATGCATATATGAATGAATGAGAATGCAAATATTTGAGATGTGTAATGCCTCATTTTAGTTGCTAAAATATACCTTAATAATTGTTAAAATTTTGGGTAAAATTGTTTTTGTTTGATTTTTAAAGCCGTAATACTCTAAACCTCGTTAACCTTAGTTATGAGGGTAACCTTATTAAGACAACTTAATTTAATTAATAAATTAATCATGGTCATCCCCAAATTTAATCATTCCACAATGACCTTTATCACAAATACACCCAAAGACAACAAAAAATATGGTAATCTATTTTTTAAATTACATATTAAATTTTTATTCATTCAACCAACACTATACATAGCCTTATTTTATTTAATAAACTTTATTTCAGTTCATTGAATATTTTTTCATCCCAATTTAAATCCATCCCTTAAAATAATCACACTCAGATATTCTATATGGATCACTTTATTAAGTTTTCCCTAAGGTCCCACTAAGGGTTTTATATACCCAATGTAATTTAATCACCCCACCCCCATACCCTTCTTTTATTTTATTTCCCAATCCCACAAAATCCCATGACTTGAAAAGTGTAGGGTTAAATCTCAACCCTTGGATGATTTTAATTTTAGCCCTTAGATCTAAAATACCTAAAGTTTACCTAATCCATGTTTATGTTTTATTTCCTTTCTCATTTTTTTTATTTTTTTTAATGGTTTGGAGGTTTGGGAGAGGCCATGGAAGAAGAAGAACCAAAGATATCTTCACTCTTACAAAGACGGGGTTTTGATAGGGATATTTCTCCTCTCCACTATGTTTATTCTTGTTTTTTTGCAACAAGGGTTTCAAATATTTTATCTATCTATTTCCAATTTTTTGTATTTCTCCTACCAGATTTATCTTTGGTTATGTGTATTATTCTACCCTCATTTATTTATTTTTTCTACCAGATGAAAATATAGTTGTGGGTATATTATACCCCATTTTTCAATTGAATCTAAAATATGACTGATTGTATACACACACACACACACACACACACACACACACACACACACACACACACACACACACACACACACACACACACACACACACACACACATATACACATTGATTAAATTGGGACGTTGTGTATTAACAAAAATGATTACATTTTAAAAACTAGACAGAGACCCATAATATGGCCACGGATTTGACACGGTGGGCGGCCATGGTAGCATGTCCACGGTGATCAAGTGGGGTGGGGGTTTGGCTGCCCCATCACCAGCAATATACACAGGGGCATGCGGGTTTAGTCATCCCACCCCCATTCAATTTTTATTTTTTTAATTCTTTTCTTTTGTCTTATTTTTTACATCCTTATTTTAAGGCCAAAACAACGGTCCTAATATTTGATTTTTATTTCAATAAAGAGTCCATTTTATGAAATATAAAATCTGATTGTTCTTTTATTGTGTGTGTGTGTGTGTGTGTGTTTATATTTACAATATAATATGTAATATGTTTCTCTATATAAACATGTCTTTGTTTATATTAAAATGTTAAAGGATAAATATATATAATATATTTATATATAAAATTCATAAAATATACATATATCCTTTATAATATTCACATATTAAACATCCCAAAATGGACTTTTCCCAAATTCTAAATCAACTTGTATACACATATTGTGTTTCCATATCCACTTTAACTATATGAGTATTAAGAAGAATTCTTAACAATACAACCTTTCCTTTAAGAAGATAAAATAAGATTGTTAAAAGAATGTATAGGACTAGGAATATATTTTAAACCGTTTTTAAGAAAAATCTCATTCCACAATGATTTGTAACCATATATATAATGCAATAATATTAATATTCTATTACAACACCAAGCTTTATATTGCAACCAAGTTTCTTTCAAAAAGGATAATTAAATAATTATATCAAATGCCTAACAAGGAGGAGATTTTTACAAAGAATATTAGAGTTTATCTTTCTAAGATTTCAACATATAATTTATGCATTCATATTTTGGAAGACATACATATAAAATACTAGTTTTCTTTTCGAAGAGAGAGACTCCAACATTACATACAATCTCTTTATCAAGGAAGAACACTTTACAAAAAATTTACTTCCACTTCAACAATAATAATAGTAGTTTACTTCATATTACATATCAATAATAACAATAATAATAGTAGTTTGGGCTTGAAGAAGCTTGGAGTGTGACTCTTAGATCAAGGTCTACCATGGATAGGTAGGATTTATTCCCTTGTTTTATTGTTTTTCTTTTATTTATGTATATGTGTATGTTATATTGTGTTTTTGGTATGTTTGTTGGTTATTTGGGTAGAATGCCTAAGTGTGGTGTAGGAGGGGACTATGGGGATCTTACATGTAGGGAGGAATAAGATTTTATTTCATGTTTTGGAGGGAGTTGGGTTGGGTGCCTCACCTTGGAAAAGAAATTCTTGCATTTCTTACTTGATTTTTATGAGGGAGACATAAGAGAATGTGGGAGGCATAAGAATATCTTGTGGGAGGAACAAATGTTGTGTAGGGGTTTTGAGATGTATATTGGAGGGTTTTAAGGTGGGAACCTATTTCCCATTGGGAGGCATAAGTGACCTCCCCATAGATCCTTTCTCATTTGGATTTACATTTTAAAGCCTTGTATATTTTGTTGGTTTCCTTCTTGTGATTGTAGTTATGTTGATTGTGTTTTGGTATGGTTGTGAAATCCTTGTATTGTGATGTGGAATCTTGTATTGTTGCCATGAGTTGGATCCATCTTTCATTGCATTGTGGTTGGGGCTTGGGGGCCAATGAGGAGGATAGCTTCTTCTCCTCATTGGATTATTGGTTGGGTGGAGAGTGTTGCCTCTCCCCATTTTTTTTTGTTGATCAAGTGAAGCATGGTGGAGCTCTTGTTGGTGATGTGAAACTTGGAGCATTTGTTGATGTCCAAAAGAAATATTTCCTTGTGAGAAAACCTTCTTGTTATTCCCACTTAAGGTGGAAGACTTGTAATATTGTATTTTTAAAAAAGAAATGTTGCATTGTAAGTTGTATTATTATTTGAAGGAAGCTCATTGAGGAATTGTATAATTTTCTTCTCCTCAAATGGTAGTATGTAAAGGAATGAACCAAAATGGAAATCATGTTTAAAATTTTAGTTATAGTTTGTATTGTGAGAAAAGAAGTTATTTGCATTAAAAGAAATGAGCTATGCTCAAGGAAAAGAAAGTTCATTATCATTGTTGAAGTTATAGTATTGTGAAAAGAAAAGAAAGAATATAGAAATTGTAGAATACTAATAGTGTATGCTTGGAAACCTTGAATGTGGAACAAAGTTGTTAGTGGCTATTTGAAAAAATGGTTGTAGTGGAAATGGAAAGATGTTATAAATGTTAAGTAAATTATTTTGTTGAAATAATACATTTGGTAGTAAGGAAAAAAAAACATTAGAAGTAGATTTAATTTCTTTTCTACTTTTGGATTTGAAAGAAAATTTGTTGCACAAAATGAAAATGATCTTGTAGTTGTTGTTGTTACTATTGAAATAGGAAATGCTTAAAATGAGTAATTTTACTATGGAATGAATAGATGAATTAAATATTGCAAATGGAAACTTTAGGCACATAAATTTAAGTTCAGAATGACTTTTAAAACACCCTAGTGAGTTTTGTTTTCTTGAAAAATCTCGAATTTGAAGGTTTTGTTTCTAAGGAACCGGACCGCCACCTGTGCAGAGCAGAGGTCTCGTAACCACCGCTCGGAGAAGGCGGCGGTCTCGGAATCTCACACTGAAAGGTGGTGATCTCAAAATTACCTTGCTTTAGCAAGGTGGCGGTTCTTGAATCATCACCCAGATAAAGCGGTGATCCCGGGACCACCGGCTTGCTTTGGGTGGCAATTCTCTGTCACTAACGGGGAAAACGTAAATGCGCTGCTGTGTAAATTTTAACTTTGTCTAAACAAAAATTTAAGCTTGTAAAAATTAAGAGGAAACCTCTAGCTCAAAGAAAATAAATCTTCAAATGGTTAATTAAAAGTACTCAATCTTATACATATTAATGGATGTAGAGTTTTCCCCCAAATAGATAACTCAAAATAGAAAAAAATTGTAATAACTCTAGATTTGGAGTGGAAACCCCTTTCAATCTTTGAATGAAAGAAATTAAAATGATAAATCTACAACCTAGACTAAACTAAGCTTGATTTTGTAAATTCCTCCATAGTTTCTCCTTCCTTTCTCCCATGGCTTCCATTTCTCCAACCTGCAAATTAAACAAAAAACAAAGTGACCAAATGAGGAGAATAGGGTAAAGAAAAGGATTTAATAAGAATGCATAAGGATATTTAGGGTTAGTTTTGAACCCTAGGATCTAGTGGCCACAATTGAATTGATCCAAGGGTTGAGGATCAACCCTACAATTTTTTGGTAGGAATGAATTTTATAGATGTTTTAAATAAATTTAAAGGTATGTGTAGATGGGTGAATGGGGCCATTCAAATACTTTGTGTGCAAATTCATTAATTTAGTTCCTAGTATGTTTTAGAAAATTAATGAAATGGACATTTAAGTTATTAAGATTATGGAACTAAAGTAACTAAGTATAAGGTAAATCATTTAGGGTGTGAATGTTAATTAAGGAGGAGAAAAACATTTAACCAAGTAAATTAAATTATGACACCTTCCTAGTTGAATGTTAATTATTTGACCTTAGAGATAAATTAAGAATATTTAATCATTTAACTTAGACCTGGTCCATCATTTGTAAAGTAGAGATTATTGGTGAAAATTAATTTAATGTACACTAGGAGGTTGACACCCTTGTAACATTTTAACTTAAAACAAAAAAAATCGAAACCTTACGGATTAGTGTATGAGATTTAATATGTTCGTAGGAACATATTTGTTTTGTGGGAATTACACTTGGTAGCAAAGTGTTAGGTTCAAAGCTTGGACCCTTGGGCACACTAGAAAACATGAGACATGAACACTTAACCTAACTTAAATTTGTTTTCTTTTAAACCTAGAAAACCACACTGTCCCATAATTTTATAATATAGAAAACAAAGAAAATTGGAATAGAACCTACGGTGATGAACTAATTCTCGCCTTAGTACGTGCGGGAGGCGTAGACTAGATGAAGGGTTCTTGCACATAGATCTAGATTTTCCACCGCTAGATCAGGCTATAGCGGCCATTCTACCTTAGATTTTACATATGCTTTAGGATGTCAATGCCATTATACGTGGAGGGTCCTTAGAAGGATAACTTACTAGATAGGATAGGGAGCCATCAGTCGAGGCTCGAGCATCTCCTCAACACAATGAGGAGCATAGGGCAGAGAACTCCCACATGGAGTCATCTAGGGTAGATTCACCACAGAGGGGACATGGAGATAGGATTTCAGGATATAGGGACAAATCTCGGAGCCCTAGGAAGAGGGAGGAGCATGCAGAGAGACCTAGGGGTCATCAGTCATCAGCTGCAGACCATATTAGGGAGATCTTGAAGCTATAACCATCTCACTATTCTAGAGATACATATGGTTTTCGTGCAAAGGCCTTGTTGGTGAGCTTGATTGGGTGCTTTAAGGTCCACCCTTGTACTAACAAGATGAAAGATCGTGTTGTGATCCATCTTCTGAGGGATGGAGTAAGTTTCTAGTAGAGGATCGAGGATTAGAAGCTCCATGTTGACTCGAGAGGCAGTTACTCCGGGAGATATTTGAGGAGCTGTCCAGAACAAGTATTTACCTAGGATTTTTATTCAGCGAGAGGATAGACAAGTTCCATAACCTCCATCAGGCATTTATGATTGTAGCTGAGTATGAGAGTTGATTTTGGACCTACTTTAGTATGTCAACTATATGCAGAATGAGTAGGTGCAGATTCATATGTTCATCGGGGTCTTAATTTTGATTTGGGGTGTGTGGTGCACATTCACTACCCATAGACCTTAGCAGAGGCCTTGGAGAATGCCTATATTATAGAGGAGACATGGGGAAGACACACAACGAGCCAAGGAAAAATTTTAGAGCCACATCGGTAGATGCAGGATAATAGGTCAAGGGGGTCATCTCCTCCTCCTCGTGGTGGACAGGGTTCAATACAATCTTCATTCAGGACACCACAACGGCCACCTTAGTAGTAACATTAGTAGACCCGCCCACCTTACAGATATCCTCGGAGATTTGACACATAGAGGGGATAGAGTATGGGGCCTCCTTCTAGGGGTCCCATTAGGACACAGAGTGCACCAAGAGCTTAGTCAACATGAGCTCGTCGAAAGAGATCCCAAAATTCCATAGCTGGATCATCATGATCCATAACACATATCTCTAGAGTACTGGATGGAGCTGCATCTCACTAGAGAGGACTAGGTAGTTGTTATGGTTGTGGAATTTTTGGACATCATTGGAGAGAGTGACCACAAAACCCTAGTAATAAGGGTAAGATGTAGATTTTAGAGCCTATTGGTGGCGACATGAGATGTATCCATCGAATCTATGTAGCATTCAAGAAATTCCAGGCTAAGCACCAGAGTATCGTGATAGAGACGATAGGTAGCATTGGTTGTATTCCTACCTCCATTCTATTTGATTTTGGTTCATCTCATTATTTTATTGCACCATCCTTAGTAGAGCGTTGCAGGTCGGTGGCAGTTAGGAAGGTTCTTAGTTGGGATGTTGAGATGGATTCTGGAGCAAAAAATTCTCTAGACTCCTTAGTTAAGGAGTGTGTAGTGGATTTGGGACCCTTCACCACTACCTTGGATCTTTGTATCCTTCCTTTGGGATCATATGGAGTCATCTTGGGCATGGACTAGTTGTCTACACACAAAGCCAGAGTGGATTGTTACCATAAAACTATTTCATGTACAAATGATCTAGGAGTTGAGTCAGTGATAGTAGGATTTAGAAGGCACATTTCCATCTGCACCATCTCCACTATACAACTTAAGTGGTGTGTGTGACGAGGTTGCCATATGTATGCTATTACGGTTAGTTAAAGATCTGAGGACGAGTTTAATGGGCCATATCTTGATGACCATCACATCTTAAGAGAGTTTACTGATGTTTTTCTAGGGAGCTACGTGGTTACCTCCCCCACATGAGATATATTTTCACATAGATCCGGTTCCAAGTGTAGAGCCTATCTCATGAGCACCCTATTGGATGACTACACCTGAGCTTTGTGAGCTCAAGTTGTAGATTGACAGCCTTCTAGAGAAATTCCTAATCTATCCCAGTGTATCCCCTTGGGGTGCACCTTTGATTTTTTGAAGAAGAAGGATAGATCCCCACATTTGTGTTTTGATTACTTCCATTTGAACAAAATAACTATCAAGAATCGTTACCCACTTCCATGAATTGATGATTTATTTAATCAGATGAAGGGGGTCATAGTATTATCCAAGATAGATCTTAAGTCAGGGTATCATCAACTAAGGATCACAGAGGTAGATATTCATAAGCCTGCCATCCATAGGAGATATGGCCACTACAAGTTCAAAGTGGTACCTTTTGATCTAACAAATTCCCCGCATTTTCATGATCTTGATGAATGGGGTATTCATGACATTTTCAGATCGCTTCGTGCTCATCTTCCTTGATGACATTATGATTTACTCACATACGCATGAGGAGCACGAGGGACACCTTTTCCAAGTTTTACAGTGTCTTCGTGAGTAAAAACTTTATGGGAACTTGGAGAAGTGTGCATTCTTTCAGACAAAGGTGCAGTATTTGGGCCACATAATTTCTAGGGAAGGTATCGTAGTCAATCCTTCTAAGATTTGAGCTATTATGGATTGGTCAGCACCCACAAGTGTGACTGAGGTGCATAGCTTCATGCATTTGGAAGGGTATGTCATCACCAACTGCACTATGATAATTCTTTCTGGGAACTCCTCGTGTTATGATTCTTTACTAATGCATATCTTTTAGTTTGGTGAATGGAATTTGGAAACACAACAACAAACATAACACAAGAATACCATAGACTATGTTAATAAGGAATGATGATAAATCTTAAATATAAGTGTAAATTATAATATCAACATGAAATTTTTACAGTCTCACCCATGAGGTACTTCAAGTGTTACTGACTTCACTTGCCTTCCAAAAATAACTATGGGAGAAACTTCGCAATTACACCTATTAATGGCTTCCTTTACACACTTATACAATATTTCTCACTACTTCCTTCTATGCTAAATGAGGGGAGTGGCCTCTTTATTTATAAGAATTTAGGATTATCCACCCTATCTCTAAGATAGGATAGGAAATCTCTTCCGGCCAATCATATTCCATGCCTAAACTCTTGCCTTTACATGTAGGCTTATCTTCTAAGATAAGATAAACCTTATCATCTCACATGGGTTTCACATTTTTAGACTTATCCACAAATAAAATACACAAAATATTCATGCCATCACTCTTTGTCTTTATTACAAACATAATATTTCTAATCATGTAGACCCTACTTCTCTACTTACCCCAACTTTAACATTTTAACATTACGGACCACTTACGACAAATATTTACTTTTTACAACAAAATTCTTATTTTACTTTAATTGTTACGATACTCTACTTTATTGGCAGCACCATACCGACAACGCGTCGTTATCTTCTATCAGATGCCACTACTAATCATACTTAACAACATCATATTCCTAATACATACATAATAAAATAGAAATTACGAAGAAAAATTTTAATGTCGACATTTTCCCCCTTCCTAGCTTCTACTCCGTCCTCGGAGTAGACTATTCTAGTGCTTGAAAAATATTTAACTTGTCATGGTTGACCCATTTTGTAATGGGGGTGCCATCCAATTCCTCCAGTTGATATGTACCATTTTCATGCACAACTGCTATTTTGTAGGGCCCCATCCATTTGGGAAGAAATTTTCTTTGCCTTCTTTTTTTGTATCTAGAATCATATACTAGAACCAAGTCATTCACATGAAATGGAGACCAATGGATCTTTTGATCAAAGTATTCCTTCTACTTCATTTTCTTCTTATAGTTTGTATCATTCACTATTTCCCTCATTTCCTCTAGAAAATGAAGATGTACCAACCTTTCTTTTACTTAATTACTTTCATCCATCCTTTCATTTTTCATAACTCTCACAAAGTGGGAATATAAAACTCAATAGGAATAACTAGATCAATGCCATAAGCCAACTGAAATGGGGAGTATCCTATTTCTGACTTTGATGTTGCCCTATATGCCCACAATGTTGCATGAATCTTTTTATCCCACTTATGTACCTGCTGTTATCACCGAATCACAACACCCCTGTGCATATATTTGAACTCACAGTGTGATTGGATAACATGGGTACTATCTCCAAGTTGTGGGACTTGCTACTTGAGATAGACCTCCAGAGAAAGCTGGTTCTTGCTCCTAAACTACCTGCCACAATCTACTCTAATGCAGGATAAGCTAACTGTTCTAATCTAAATTTCCAAGGGACCAGGGAGAGAGAATGCATAAAATGAAAGCCTACACTAAAGCGGTGATACACCAGAAAAGGAGGGTGTGAGAGTAGTCTCCAAATGTGTGAAATACAGAGGGAAAGTGCACACTAGAAGAGGTGATGACAGTTCACCATAATCTAGCAAAATGCATTCACAACAATATTCCAAGCATACACAATGTTAATGAATTCCTGCAAGAACATAATAATAGACACAATATTCTTGTGGAAAGATAAAAGGGAAAGAAGAATGCAAGAAAACACAGCAGGGGAAGATACATCCACAAACTTGTATTTTATTGCTTCCCCTGGTATGCACTGATTCGGTCTATTACAAGATAATGGCCGGATCACCATGCAAGGAGTCCACTACAAGGGCCTGCAGCACACCGGCTTCACAAAGTAATTTTGGCGAGCTTTGCTACCCAAAACTCTCTCCTTTACAATGAGCCCAACACTCCAATTTATAGAAAAAATGAGAAGGAGAAGAGAAAGGAAAATGGAAATCCTGAAATCTGTGCTTGAACCAATTGTAAGAGGAATTAAATTGAGTGAAATGTTTGAAAATTACTTGCAAAAGGCTCCCCATATTGTCCCATGTGCTGCAAAGAGAAAGAATGACGGCCATGCCTCTTAATTGCACTCCCAAATACCAAATAAAACACTGTTCTGAACCCGGCCACGTTTTCTTAAAAATATCAATCAATTTCTGATCAAATCTATAATTTCTTGATTTTTTTTGCATTGGGCTTGGAACCAATATTCCAATGGTACCAATTTTGTGTGATTTCGTTGAGAAATGCAAAAGTTATGGCCTTCTCGAGTGCGGGATGACTATTTTGGGTCTGGCAAGCGTTTTCGTCATTTGACGGGAATGAGCATTGGTATTTGGAGAAAAAAACTTTTCCTTAATTTAAATATATCTACCCTTATTAAAAATAAGAAATCCATTTTTTGTGGCATAGAGGACATCGTGCTCGTTCCAGAAAGTCCAATTTTATCAAAATCAGAGCTCGGACTCAAAAGTTATGGCTGTTTGAAGTTCCACGGACCAAACGTTGAATTTTCTTCTCTGCCTTCGGCCACTTCGGCTTTTCACATCCCACACGTCCCTTTGTCCCATTTGTCCCAAATGCTGCATGGGACAAATTCTTCCGAACTGCCCGAAATGGGCTTCCATGTCCCTTTTCTGCCGGTTACACGTAGCGTGATCTGATTGGCCTTCGGCTCCTTCAGCTATCCGCGTCCCGCGCATCCCTTTGTCCCTTTTGGCCCAGTGCTGAAGTTCCCTGTTTCGGCTGAACCGGCTGGTTCGCGTACTCGCGGCCCACATGTCCCATTTGCTTTCGGACCGTCTGGGACAAATTTTCCCGATTCGCCCGGTTCGGCCGGTTCGCGTACTTTTGTCCCACGCGTCCCGGACTGAAAGTTCTCATTTCGGCCGATCCACCGGTTCACGTACTTCGCGTACCTTCGGCCCAACTGTTCCGGGCTGCCTTGACTCATTTCAGCCGATCCGGCTGATCCACGTTCTTTTGCCCGGATGTCCTGCATCAAGCGGGCTGCCTTGACTCATTTCGCCGGTTCGGCCGGTTCGCGTCCAGATGTCCCAACTGTCCCGACTATTGCAAGGACTAGGACTTAGCCATTTTTATGATTTTTTCTGGCCCGAGCTTGTTTTTTGCAATTTTTTACATTTTCTCAGAACTTGCTCTCTTCTTCTTGGACAGGGGAGTTAGAAAAAATATGAGGGGACCCTAGAAATATGAATTTTTGTCCTGGACTCAATATAATTGCTTGGGACAAAAGAATTTGATGCATGTTATCAAAATTACCTTGAGGGGTGAATTTTGGATAACACCGCAAGGCTGCATCTATTGCTAGAATTTGACATAACACAAAATTTGTTCATTCCACCGTCCATTTGTGCTTAGCTTGTATGTTGTTGCCTTCCCGTGCTTAATATAAAATTTATTGACTAGGGCTTCTACAACCTCATTAATGAAGTGGCTTCCTTGATCTGTTACAATTTATAATGGACAACCAAATTTGGTGACAATGCGTTTATATATGAGCCTTACCACTTCATCCATGGAAGTTGTTTTCAATGGCCTAGCTTCAACCCACTTGGTTAAATAATCTGTGACAACTACAATATACTTATTCGCATGGGGTAGTTGGAAGTGGACTCTACAATGTCTATTCCCACTTTTCAAAGGGACCAAGTGGAATAATAGGGCATAATGGAGCTGATGAAGTCTTACAGTTACCATGTGTTTGAAAAATATCACATCTCTTACAATAATTATAACAATCTCTAAAAAGAGTGGGCCAGTGATAACCTACATCCAAGATCCTTCTTGTTGTAAGTTGTCCAGAGAAGTTTCCTCCACATGTACCATTGTGGAATTATTTTATCAGCTCCTTCCCTTGATCATGTCCAACTACCCTCTTATACTGTCCATTAGGTCCTATTAAAAATAATACTCCATGCAGAATAGAATATGGACAACTGGCTTGAGTAATCTTCCTCTTAGTCTTTGCATTGGCACCATTAGGAAACTTGAATTCATTTAGATAATTCCAAATATCTATGTATTCACTAGGGATTGTGTCAAGGGATAACAATGTTGCATATGGGAAATCATCATCATCACAAGATGAACCTAAACCATCATAGGCTTGAGAGAGTGCATCTGCATTGACATGCTTCTTTCTTGGCCTATCTATAATATCAAATTCAAATTCTTGTAGCAAAATTATCCATCTTGTTATCCTCCCTGATGGGTTAGGCTTATTTACAATATATTTTAGAGCCTGATGATATGTTACAACTATAAATTTCTACCCTAGCAAGTAATTTCTAAACTTCTTTACAACAAAAATGATAGCTAGAGCCTCTTTTTTAGTTATAGTATAATTTACCTTAGCACTGCTCATTTGTCTACTCCTAAAGTAAACTAGATGATCATTCCCATTTTCATCCTTTTGGCTCAGAGTACTTCCTAGTGCTGCATCTGAGGCATCAGTATACACAATGAATGGCTTGCTCCAACTGGATTCTTTAAAACAGTGAAGACACCGGGGCTTGCTTGATTGTTCAAAACTTCATGCGCCTTATTTCCTAGTTCATAAGTAACATCCTTCTTCAAGAATTGGGTTAGTGAGTGTGCAATTTTGAGAAATTCTTGATGAACCTTCAATAGTAACCCATATGGCCTAAAAATGATCTCAACTTACTTCTATTCATAGGAAATGGTAACTCTTTGATTTTGAAACTATATCAAGATCAGTACCAATACCATCTCAGGATACAACTTGCCCTAAAAAATGCCTTTCGAACATCCAAAGACACACTTTTTAGGGTTTAGTGAGGCTTGTGATTTATCTAACCTTTGAAATGTTGTCTCCATTTGGTGCGGGTGGTCCATCTTGCTCTCATAGATGTAAAAATCATCCGTAAATACTCGATGAAGTTCCCAATGTAGGGTTCAAAGACCCTACTCATCAAATGCTAGAACGTTGCACAGAGCATTACACAACCCAAAAGGCATAACTCTATAAGCAAAGGTTTCCCAAGGAGTGGTGAACATGGTCTTCACCTGATCTTTCTCTACTATACGAATTTGGTTGTATCCGATATATCCATCAAAGCAAAACTATAAAACTCTCGGCCAACGACTTCATCCAAGATCTGATCTCGAGAATGGAAGAGGGTAATGATCCTTTTTGTTGCCTTATTGAGCTTCCTATAATCAACAAAAATTCATAGCTTCCCCATTATTTTTATTGAGATCACAATGGGAGAAACCCATTCTAAATTATCCGCAAAAATATGAATCTGCATCAAGTAACTTATCTATTTCTTCTTTTACAGTCTTGAAAAATTAGGATTCATTCTATATGGCATTTTCTTTATGAGCTTAGCACCATCTACTAGCTCAATAGAATGTTCTACCCAACTTATTTGATGGATTTCCTTGTAATAAAAAAGTAATAGGTGTATGTACCTTCGAAAGAGATGGAGGTAGCATTCCTTCTCACTCTCCATCATAGCATCACAAATCTTTATTTGTTGGAGACGATCATTAATTTATTCTTCAAATAATTTTATGGGTTCATGAGTCAAAGTGTGATTAAAAGGATATCCATGACCGAAACATCAACCTCACTTTCTTCATCTTCTCGTGTCCACTTCACTAATACTAGAGTAATCAAAGGATGTCCAATCATCGGTTTCATCACTTGAATCCACAAGTTTTTCCTTATGATGCTTTGAGGATCACATTTATCTTCACCATGTCTCTGCCACATCCAAGTGTCATGAAGCCTTCATTCCAGTAGTTTCTTGCATGAAATCTCCTTAGCCATGGTCTTCCCAACAACATTGGGTAACAAAGACCATTTTTCATCAGCTGAAATTCTACCACACATACAACACCCATAATAGATATTGCCACATTCAAGCACCACCTTCTGGTTTAGTTTTTCCCTTATTTAATGACCTTAACATAAGTGTTAAGGGGTGATCAATTCTTAAACCCAACATATTCATTACAGACTCAGTCATTACATTAATCGCAGCACCTCCATCAACTAAGACATCATGAATTGAAATACCATTACATAATACTTTAGCTTGTGGAGCATAGGGATCTCGCCTCTACCTACAAAATAGGTACCTCAACCTCCTTACTTTGTCAATCATTGAGTCCACTTCACATCTCCCACCTCTTCTCGAAGACATAGCTAGAAGTTAACCATATGTAATATTTTCAGGCCTTTTGGATAGATCTTCTAAAATGGAGTATGGTCCTTGGCCTTGTGAAATCGAGAAAATTCTGCACACCCAATTTTCTTCTCCTATGTTTCTTACTAGTTTCTCTTTTCATCTTCTTAGGTCATTTCCATCTTGGTTATCTTTTTCTTTCTTTCTTTTTGTTACAAACACATCGCTTCATTATTTATGCTCTTATCTACTACATCAAAAGAATTCACAGTGCTTTTACTTTATCATTATCTCTTGTACTGAGATGTAGAAGCTCTATCTAGACAATTATACTTATAATGACCTTTTTTAACAAACATAACATGCAACTTCAGAAATATTTCTTTTTGGGCCTCTATCTTCTCTCCCGAGAACTAAATTCCTTTCCTTGAAGAAGATTAATATTTAACTAACCCATCTTATTGACAGATCTTCATACTTAGTAGATGTACTAGGGAAAAGATTTATGCTCACCGAGAGTGGTTGTGGATTATGGACCAAAGGTGTTGGTGTAGGCTCCACCTTAGCAAGTAATTTCTTTGGGATCCTCTTCCATGATTTCTTCTTGGCATCTTGCAATCTCCTTTTCTTGTTCAATGGTAGCTGGGTGGTCATACTTCACTCATTGTCTAATCTTTAGCTTCATCCCAAGAATGAAGTGCTTACAGAGAAGATTATCCACACCATTCATCAACCCATCCACTAATCCTTCCTTCCGGATCTGGGCATCGAGCTTCATCCTTAGCTCCATAACATGAGCATGATAATCTCTTATCTTCTCCTTCTCTCCTTGGGATAGCTTTATGATATTGATCATGAGATTTGCATATTTCTATTATTCACCAAATTCTTCAAGAAAAATTTCAGTTAATAAATCCCATGAATTTTTCACATTATCACCTAGTGTTTCAAACAACCTAAGGGCTGAACCATCCAAAAAGGTAGGAAAAAATTCAGTCCATTGTTCCCTTCTTATGAGGCCATTACAAATGAAAGATCATTTAAAATATTGAATGAAAGAGGAAGCGTCTTCATTAGATTGGGCTGAAAAACAGGAATCTTCCCCATTTTCAAAAATAACCACAGTGAAATACCAACCCACAAGTACAATCAACAAGACTTATATGCACAAATAATTGGAATCATTATAATAGAATGTGACTTTACACCTTTCTATAGTAAAATATAAATGACCATGATAAAATATGGTAAAACTTGACTTACTCGCTTTGTAAAAATGACTTTATTGTGGTAAACACTATTCACGGTAAAAGTGAAGTTATTGCGGTAAATACTACTCATGGTAAAAATTGACTTTACGATGGTAAATACTATTCACGATAAAAAGTGACTTTACCATGGTAACCACTATACACAGTAAAAACAAGGTTACCCTCCAAATGTTTTCTGACTAAGTGGGAATATCTCTCCAGAAAATCTACCAATGAGGAATGTGTCCCCGGCAATGTAACCAAAATGTCATCACGAATATAGCACTATGATAATTCTTTACCGTGAACTCCTCGTGCTATGATTATTTACTAATGCATAGCTTTTAGTTTGGTGGATGGAATCTGGAAACACAAAAACAAACATAACACAAGAATACCATGACTATGATAAGAAGGAATGATGATGAATCTAAAATATAACTCAGTAAATTATAATATCAACATGAAATTGTTACAATAGCTTTTAGTTTGGTGGATGGAACATAACACAAGAATACCATAGACTATGATAAGAAGGAATGATGATGAATCTAAAATATAATCAGAATTATAATATCAACATGAAATTGTTACAATCTCACCCATGAGGTACTTCAAGTTTTATCGACTTCACTTGCCTTCCAACAATAACTATTGGAGAAACTTCACAATTACACCTCTTAATGGCTTCTTTAACACACCTTCAAAATGATGGCTTCCTTTACACACTTACTCATACAATATTTCTCACTACTTCCTTCTATGTTAAATGAGGGGGTGGCCTCTTTATTTATAGGAATTCAGGATTATCCACCCTATCTCTAAGATAGGATAGGAAATCTCTTCCGGCCAATCATATTCCATGCCTAAAATCTTGCCTTTACATGTAGGCTTATCTTCTAAGATAAGATAAACCTTATCATCTCACATGGGTTCCACCTTTTTAGACTTTTCCACAAATAAAATACACAAAATATTTATGACATCACTCTTTGTCTTTATTACAAATATAATATTTCTAATTCCTAATCATGTAGACCTTACTTCTCTACTTACCCCAACTTCGACATTTTAACATTACCGGACAACTTGCGACAAATATTTACTTTTACCACAACATTCCTATTGTACTTTGACTGTTACCGTACTCTACTTTATTGGTGGCACCATACTGATGGCGTCATTATCTTCTATTAGACACCACTACTAATCATACTTAACAACATCATATTCCTAATACATACATAATAAAATAGAAATTATGGAGGAAAATTTAAATGTTGATAGTACTAAAGGAAATTTGTATAGGATTTTTTTCGGTTACGCACTCGTCACTTCCCTTCGGCGGAAAGGGAAGAAGTTTGTATGGTCTGATAGATGTGAGCAATCATTCAGACATCAAGGAATTCCTCACGACAGTACCTATTCTTGTAGTACCAAAACCTCGAAGGAAAGTTCTTCATTTTACCATATGCTTATTTGGTTAGACTTGGAGCCGTGTGTTGATGCGGGGAGGGTAGAGTAGTTTTGTTTGAGTCTAACAAACTCAAATATTATGAGCTCAATTATCTGACTCATGATCTTGACCTTACAACAGTTGTGCATGCCTTAGTGCGGTGGAGACACTTCCTTCTTGGTCAGAGATTTACACTCAGGACTGATCACTTGAGTCTTCTCCACCTCTTAACGAAGCCCAATATCAACTCTTATCGGTGGTGTTATATGGAGTTGCTCTGCGAGTACAATATGGAGATATATCATGTGAAGGGGAAGGAGAACGTGGTTGTAGATGCCCTGAGTAGATGGAGACATTTGGCTATGGCTACATATTTACAGAGCAGTATTTTGTAGCAGTTCCCTCATGACATCCTCTACCTTGCAGCTAGAGCAAAGATTGAGTCTTGGAGACCCTTTGAGGGGAAATTTGATGTATTTTCATTATAGACAGATGGCCTTGTTAGGCATAGAGGTTGGATATATACTCCTAGATATTGAGGCTTGAGACAAGACATTTTGGTAGAGGCTCATCGTGCACCTTATTCATCCCATCCGGGGTGTAGAAGATGTACACCGATTTGAGACAGATTATACCATGGAGGGGACTTCGAGAGACATGGCTCGGCTTTGTCTCATGCTATATAGAATGTCGGAAGGTGAAGGTCGAGCATTAGCATCCAAATTTCCTTATCTTTCCTCGTGCTATATACGAGAGTGGAAATAAGACACCATTTTGATGGACTTCATATTTAGGTTACCTACGTCGAGATACCACCACGACGCCATCATGGTCACAGTGGATAAATTGATGAAAGTGGCTTATTTTTCTCTGGTGAAGACCACCTACACATCTAGTGTAGTGTCACAGGTATATCTTGATGAGATTGTAAGATTACATGGGATTCCCTGGAAGATCATTTACTACCGTGATCCTTTGAACACTTCCCATTTCTAGACCACCCACGCAAAGTATGCTCTTGGACGAAGATCAATTTCAGCACAACCTATCACCCAAAGAGATGGACATACTAAGTATTGGAATCAGATCTTGGAGGGAATGCTTAGGATGTACATCATGGATCATCAGTCGAGATGGGAGGAGTATTTGTACTTGGTGGATTTTTCCTACAATAATACTTCCGAGTTTGATAGGACGGATCCTTGTTAGGAACTTTATGGCCCAGAGAGTGTGGGAAACCTCTTAGTTTGGGACAAAGGCTAGAGGATAGGGTTACTCTTGGGCCAGTTTACCACAAGACATGGAGCAAGCAGTTGTTTTGATCAGAAAATATTACAGGAGGCTCGGGATAGATAGAAGAAGTATGTATATCAACACAGATGATCTTAGTTTTGAGGTGGGAACGAAGGTGTTTCTTCATGTCAGGCCACATAAGATCCCTATCTGTTATAGAAAAGGTTCTAAGCTTTCTCCTAGGTTTTGGGTCCCTTTGAGATCTTGGAGTGTATCGGTCCCTTGGCCTATCATCTAGCATTGCCATCTAGCTTGTCTCGGGTCCACGATGTGTTTCATATTTCGTACTTAGGATATACATTTTTATCCTTATCATGTATTACATTAGACCACATTGTAGGTGTAGGATCAAGGGCGGCGATGGTCGAGCCCATTTTTAGTTTAGAGCGTAGGACCTTGGACAAGAAATGCTTGCATTTCTTACTTTTTTTTTTATGAGGGAGACATAAGAGATAGTAGGGAGGCATAAGATAATGTGGGAGGCATAAGAGGATCTTGAGGGAGGCATAAGAGTTGTGTAGGGTTTTTGAGATGTATATTTAAGGGTTTTAAGGTGGGCACCTATTTCCCATTGGGAGGCATAAGTGACCTCCCCATAGATCCTTGCTCCTTTGGCATTACATTATGAAGCCTTTTTTTTTTTTGTTTCCTTCTTGTGATTTTAGTTGTGTTGATTGTGTTTTGTAATGGTTGTGAAATCTTTTTATTGTGATGTGTAAGCTTGTATTATTGCCATGAGATGGATCCATCTTTCATTACATTGTGGTTGGGGCTCGAGGGCCAATGAGGATGATAGCTTCTTCTCCTCATTGGATTATTGGTTGGGTGGAGAGTGTTTCCTCCCCCTTTTTTTGTTGTTGATCAAATGAAGCATGGTGGAGATATTGTTGGTGATGTGAAACTTGGAGCATTTGTTGATGTCCAAAAGAAATCTTTCCTTGTGAGAAAACCTTCTTGTTATTCCCACTTAAGGTGGAAGACTTGTAATATTGTATTTTAAAAAAAATGTTGCATTGTAAGTTGTATTATTATTTAAAGGAAGCTCATTGAGGAGTTATATAATTTTCTTCTCCTAAATAGTAGTATGTAAAGGAAGGAACCAAAATGGAAATTATGTTTAAAATTTTAGTTATAGTTTTTAATTTGAGAAAAGAAGTTTTTTTCATTAAAAAAATGAGCTATACTCAAGGGAAAGAAAGTTCAATATTAGTCTCAACGTTATAGTATTGTGAAAAGAACAGAAAGAATATAGAAATTGTAGGATACTAATAGTGAATGTTTGGAAACCTTGAATGTGGAACAAAGTTGTTATTGGCTATTTAAGAAAATGGTGGTAGTGGAAATGGAAAGATGCTATAAATGTTAAGTAAATTATTTTGTTGAAATAATGCATTTGGTAGTAAGGAAAAATAACAACATTAGAAGTAGATTTAGTTTCTTTTCTACTTTTGGATTTGAAAGAAAATTTGATGCACAAAATGAAAATGATCTTGTAGTTTTTGTTGTTACTATTGAAATAGGAAATGCTTAAATTTAATAATTTTACTATGGAATGAATAAATGAATTAAATCTTGCAAATGGAAACTTTAAGAACATAAATTTAAGTTCGGAATTACTTTTAAAACACCCTAGTGAGTTTTTTTGAAAAATCTCATATTTGAAGGTTTTGTTTCTAAGGAATAGAACGCCACCTATGCCGAGTGACGTCTCATAACCGTTTCTCGAGGCAAGGTGGTGGTTTGTGAATCGTCTCCTGTGTAGAGCAGCAGCCACAGGTAGGGCGGGCCCCAGGACCACCACCTACTTTTGGTGGCGATTACATCACTAATGGCGGAAAATGTAAATCCACACCTATGCAAATTTTAACTTGGTCTAAATAAAATTTAAGCTTGTAAAAATTAAGAGGAAACCTCCACTCAAAGTAACTAAATCTTCAAATGGTTAATTAAAAGTACTCAATCTCATACATATTAATGGAGGTAGGGTTTTCCCAAATAGAGAACTCAAAATACAAATAAATTTGTAATAACTCCATATTTGGAGTGGAAACCCCTTTCAATATTTGAATGAAATAAATTACAATGATAAATCTATAACCTAGACTAAACTAATCTTGATTTTGTAAATTCCTCCATAGTTTCTCCTTCCTTTCTCCCATGGCTTCCATTTCTCCAACCTGCAAATTAAACAAAAACAAAGTGACCAAATGAGGAGACTAGGGTAAAGAAAATGATTTAATAAGAATTCATAAGGATATTTAGGGTTAGTTTGGAACCCTAGGATCTAGTGGCCATAATTGAATTGATCCAAGGGTTGAGGATCAACCCTACAATTGTTTGGTAGGAATGAATTTTATAGATGTTTTAAATAAATTTAAAGGTATGTGTAGATGGGTGAATGGGGCCATTCAAATACCTTGGTGTGCAAAGTCATTAATTTAGTTCCTAGTATGTTTTAGAAAATTAATGAAATGGACATTTAAGTTATTAAGATTATGGAACTAAAGTAACTAAGTATAAGGTAAATCATTTAGGGTGTGAATGTTAATTAAGGAGGAGAAAAATATTTAACCAAGTAAATTAAATTATGGCACCTTCCTAGTTGAATGTTAATTATTTGACCTTAGAGATAAATTAAGAATATTTAATCATTTAACTTAGACCTGGTCCATCCTTTGTAAAGTAGAGATTATTGGTGAAAATTAATTTAATATACACTAGGGGTTGACACCCTTGTAACCTTGTAACCTTGTAACTAAAAAAAAAAACAATTTACCGCAACCTTCTGGATAAGTGTATAAGATTTAATGTGTTCCTAGAACATTTTTTTGTGGGCGTTACAAAGAATAGTGCTTGTATACTATATCGCATAACCAAGAGAGAAATCAACACTAGTTTATTTTATCTTACTTTAGCAGAGAGAGATAGAGAATGGGAGATTGTTATCATTTTCACATAACAATTGTTCTTATAGATCCACGAGATAAAGCTAGAGAGAGAGTGATTCCATGATTTCGCACATAATTATTAGTGTTATAAACATGATTAATTAGGAACATTTTTAATCAATACAAGGGGTTTATAATCACACGAGTACTTACCAATGTAAAATGTTTTAACCAAGTCATATAGTAATAAAACTTAGTAAGTGGTTATAGTATGAGCATAGGTTTATCGAGGTCAAGAAGGATTAAAATAACTAGATCATTACCGAAGCTAAATCCAAATGTTATCTTGAGAGCTTTGATGAGAACTAGATTAATTTTTTAATAGCATAATGTATTCTTAGTTTATGTGAAGAGGATAAACTAGCTATGAAATATCACTTCAAGTAACACCATCGTATTAAAAGGAGACACTAAAAATAATTTCCTTTTACCATATATTCTTTAGAGACATATTAGAGGATCTATTGTTGATTGGATTTTCCTGCTTCTTGTCTAGATTAGTGTACAATAAATCAATAAAAACACAACAACATCGAATATGCAAGGTCTTACTACCTTGGAAATGGTGATGACCGATACAGTGCAAAGTAGATGAAGAGCTCCTCGTTGTGATATAAATAAATTTCTCACTCAAATACACTAGAGAAAATTTTCTTAGATATTTTATGTAGGGGCTCTGTGTGACAAAACAACTCGAGAAGCGTTCACTTCCTCGGTGGTTGTTAGCCCTTGTGTGATAAAGAATAATGATAAAATGGAAGATAAACGGATAAAATGTAAGTTGATGAACAAATAAACCTAAATATGTTGGTATATAGATGGAGCTACTAATCCGATATAGACACAACATGCAACATGAATGAAGCTACGATCTACCAAATCAGAACAGAGCATTCTAGGGATTCCAAAGTGTCATTACAAGGACATTATGAGGATATTATGTTAAATAAGTAGCTAGAAATTCAAAACATCATTTTCCCAAATTTTGCAACTTGTTTGGACAAGGGGGGAAGGTCCATATTTACATCCTAGGGGTGAGGTTAGACTCGGGTTATTAGGTAATCCGGGTTGGGTAAATTAACCTTGGTTAAGAGACATGATGTGATCAAGTGGGGTTCACAATTTGAATTATGAGGTAAAAGGGATAAGGATGGAGTGAGGAGCATTAGACATGGTTAGGTGCAATAATGCATCCCATTTTCTAATTTAGGAGTGAGATGTCGGATTTATGTATTATTTCCCATGAATTGAATAAAGTTGGGTTATGTAAGATAATTCCAAATTTTAATTATTAAATGGGTTTACATGGAGCCCATTAATTAAAATTTCAGCTAGTAAAAGGATGGAATTTATTCAAATTTAGGGAAAAGAAAATCAAGAGGAAATTTTCATGAAGGAGAATAAATGCAGGATGAAGGAGAGGAGTTATACTAAAAATTGAGGTCTACATTTTCCCCTTTTTGTGAAGTGGTTTGCAATAGCAAGCCACTAGACAAAAAAGGATTGGATGAAGTCATGTGTCTCGATGATGGCTAAAGATATGACCAAAGGAAACCTACCTCGGGAAAAAAAGAGCATTACAATGAAAAATATGGCGGTGACTCCAATATCACAGCGGTAGAGTACAATTGCGGTCTCATCGGAGACTAGCTACAATGTTCTACGGGCCGGTGAGTGGGTGGAGACCACTGCAGTATGGATGTAAACCGCGATGACCAATGGTTCATAGGAAAACATCAAAATATGTGCAACTAAATGTGAAGAGTATATGAAATCCTTCGTCCAGAAATCAAGTGAAAAAAATTCATGTCTCCACAAAAGTGACGAGAATGAAAATAATGATGCCCTAGCACAAGGCACGATATAGAAGGTAGATATGTAAATAAAATTCCCGAGGGGAATAATCACAAATGTGGACACGATGAGTAGATGGGATAGAAATGTGAGATAGAATATCCTAAAAGGGTGATAGATATGGTGGTAATCACGTTTCATATGAAAGATTCATAAGTGAAGAAAAATTAGGAGGTGAAAAATTTAAATTAGTTCCACTTCTTTGGTAAGTAGGATAATAAGTCAAGATACTTTTGCAAAATAATAAAATCAGAGAAAACATTCATGGAAGATAACAAGATCAGATAGGTGATGGTCGTTATGGTATCCTCCAGAAAAAAAATTCCATAAGAAGATGCGATGAGGGATTTATTTGATGATGTCTCCTTGAGAGGGTTGAAAAGAATGGAAGATACGACACTATTCCTGAAAGGAGAAGAGATAAACCTTATAGATAAGAGGAAGAGGACATTGAATGGAGTAGATCGGACATGGTGGAGGAGGAGAAAAAAATGAAAGAGAATAAATAGGATGAGGTGTAATAGGATGGAGAAACCATCATATGTGGATAGTGAGGAGTGTGAACTATTCTTGATTTTGATGGAAAGAAGAGGAAGATAATAATAGAGAAATAAGAGAAGAGATGAGAGAAGATATATGAAATCGCAAAAGAGAGAAAGATAGTTAATATGAAGGTAGTGGGAAAAGATAACGGGAAAAGAAACATAGAAGGCATGATGGGCACGGAGAAAAATAAAATAGAGAAGGAGAATATGAGAATAAGGGAAGGGTGAAGAACAAACAAGAAGAAGATGAGATGAGACAAGAGAAGAGATTAGAGGAGATAGTGAACATATAGAAGAGAAACAAAGATGTGTCATAGTAAAGAAGCAACATATATAATAAAGAGGGGAGATGGTGGAAGAAATAAATGATGAAGGAAAAAGAAGAAGAGGACAAGAAAATGATAGAGAAGATGGTGAAGGAGAAAGGAAAAGTAAAAGGGAAAGAGAAGAGAGAAGAGGACAGAGTCGAGGGTGAAAACAGAAGAAATATGTGTAATATGAAAGTAGTGGAAACCAAGAAATAGACAATATGATTATGAGAAGAGAAAGAAAATTCAAGAGTAAAGGAGACAAAGGATGAAATATGGAGAAGGATATAAGAGATAGGGATGATAGGGGAAGAAAGAAAAACAAGAAGAAGACAAGAAAATGACAGAAGAGAGGGTGAAAGGGAGATGGAGATCAAAAATGAAGGGAGAGAAAGAAAGGATCATGAAAGAGATGGAAAAGTTAAGAAAAGGAAGAGGTGAAGAATATTAGAGAATGATAATAGGAGATATGAAAATGAAGACATGATGAGGGTAGGGGATAAAATCAAGAAAAAGAAGAGAATGATGGAAAGATGAAGGGGATGGATAAGATGAAAGAGGAGGTAGAATAGAGAAGAGAAAGAGAGGAACAATGAGGATCCACGAGGCTAAAGAGGAGATGAGAGAATGGAAATGAAATTAATATATAGCGATGTAATAAGGTAGGGGTGGTAGAGAAAGAGGTTTGGTAATGGGAAGGTGGAAATAATAGGGAAAGAAGAGATGATAGAGCAGAAACAGGAAGGGAATTGAACCAAGGTGTTAGGAGTAAGACCTAGGTAAAGAATATGAAACAGACCACATGGAAATGCATGTGGAGAATGGGATGATAAAAATATGGGACAATGCTGGTGAGCTAGGTTATTAATGGGGAAGTAAGATGAAAGTATGAGGGGAAGAGGGGATGAAGATAATACGAGAGGAAGTGAAATAAAATCGGGAGAAAAAAGGAGGAGAGGACAACAGAGAAAGTGATGCAAAAAGGAGGAAAAAATGGGAGATAAGAAGTGAAGAGTGAGCATTATAAGGCATGTAAATAGAAGCCGAAGGGGAGTAATGACATGTATTGGAAAAGATGCAGAATTGATTGACGAGAAAATAGGGAGAGGGTGTAAGATGAAGACAATAGAGATATTGAAGAAGGTGAAGGGAACATGGGAAGGTAATGTCGGTGAAAGGATGTTAGGAGAAATCCTCTAATAATAATCAGAGGGCACAAAAGAAAAAAGGAAGGAAGAGAAAATGGAGGAGGTAAAAAGGAGTTAACATGGTTGTGTAGAATGGGGATAAATCAATTTTAGGGTAAGTCCGTTGATAATTATTAGCGCTAAAATGGAAGATGATGATGAAAGAATGTAAGAGAAATATTAACAATAATGGTGGAGAAACAAGGTGTAGATACGTGGGAGAACTCAAGAAGGTGGAGTGGAAAGAGTAAAGAAAGGAGCGATAATGATTTTTGTGGAGATGAAAATGAGGAGAGGATGTGGATGAACACAAATGAAGTCAAGATGAATGAATGAGAAATAGTAAGAAATTGTATGAAGTGGTTAAGTTAGATTTCCAAACGAGGGATGATGGGGATGATATTTGGGGAAGTCTTAGATATTTTGTGTTAGTAAAAAAGAGGAGGGAAGAGGATGTGTTTATGGGGAATAAAGAAAAATGTGGACAATGGGAATGTGGAGCGAAGGGGAAAGGTAAATAGATAGATCATCCCTAAGAGAGACTCTTAAGCATGCGTATGAATTGTTAAGTAGGATTTCCAAGCCAAAGAAGAAGAATAATGATCAAAAGAAACGAATGGTTGAAAATATTTATGGTAAGAATGTATGACAAAATGCACTCAAGGGGAACCCTCAGGTATATTTTCTATACTATGAAAGTGCATAAGTAAATTGATCAAGGAGAAGATGGATACTAAGACAATAATAAGGAATGAATGAAACAAAGGAGTGTAACATAAATGGATGGAGGAATTTATTCAAAGTGTAGGATGGAGAGTGTGAGGGAATCCTTAATTAGGATGCCCATGTTGTGTGAGTGATGATGCTAGAGCATTAAACATAAGTTATGAAGCGGAAAGACATTTCTAGTGATGATTGTCATTCAATGGAATATAAAATGGAGTTTCTACAGTGGAAGGATCTTAAGAAAGAGATATATTTCAATTAATAATTCTTTGAGAAATGGGTGATTAAGTAAGATCCTAAAGCTAAAAGTTTGAAGAAGGAAAGGGAAACAAAATGATAAAAAGATACTAGTAAAATAATAATAGGGAAAAAACACAACAATAATTTTCCGGTGGAGGATAGGTGAAGGATCGAACAAACAATGGAGAAGGAGGAAGTAGGTGAGAAGAGCAACACATAATGAGTTGGGGTGAAATTTAGGAGAAAATTGGGTTGACAAAGGAGACTAGGAGGAAGGAATGGTCAACAGACACAATTATGAATGAGTTCTTGTCTAGAATGATGTGTCTACTTCGATTAGTATTTTTTTGTGCAACATGGGTAGTTACGTAGACGTGCCAAGCTAGGGATGAAAATCCTAGAATGATGAAAAATATGATGTCTACACTAAGTGATACATAGGAATAAGAGTGATGAGAAGGGTAATGGGTGGATAATTGGTGAGAAGAGAAGGACGATGCGAGAGGATGGATGGAGAAAGGTCACATTGGTCATGGTGGGGGATGAGGAGCTGCTAGATAATGAATGCTACTTGAGAGATATTCTCAAGTATAATTCACAAACTACAACGAAGATCAAGTAGAATTCCCAAACCAAATAGTGCATTAAAGAGAGTGTGTAAAAATAGTAACTGATTTCATGATTTTATGGATGACGCTCATAGGGGACATCCTTAGGAGTAAATATATGGATGCAAATTTGAAATTTGATTTCAAAGAATTTGATTATGATTAAAGATTACTTTGATGAAATGAGTGTCACATGACTGCAATAAGGGGTATGCAAGAAAACCATGCTTCAAACCAGATAGGAGGTAAACAAAAATAAGGTACCACTCAAGGCATTGCACTTGCAGCCAATAGCAGGTGTTAACACATAACCAATGATAGTTGACTATACCAAAAGACCCTGAAGGAGATATAAAGGAAATATTCTCATCAAGCTAATGTTGACATGACAAGGGGGTTTGAGATGTATCTTGTATATGGGAAGATGGTTCTCTAAAGGTGGTTTTCCTTAAGTATATTCCATAGCTCTCGGAAAGGGGAAGAATAATAATAGAAGAAAGTTGATCAATGCGGGAAGCTTTTTGGGATTGCTGGAAAAGGAAGGTTGATCAATGCGGGAAACCTTCCAAATGCCATAATAAAAGAGTAGCCATCCTTCGAGGGTATGGTCTACATAATGTGGATATGAATAGTATATGTGATAGTCATCCTTTGAGGGATCGGTCTATTTCTTGTGATTTTTCTTTTGACTTTGATTTGCATGATTTTATTTTTATTTTCCTTTTTCTTTCTTTTTTTACATGAATAGTTGTCCTTTGAGGGATCAGTCTATTTTTAATAACTTTGATTTTTCTTTTTGCATGCATGAATTTTATCTTTACATAGGGGAGATATTGGGATAGCTAAATAGACCACTTATGAGGGGATGATGATTATACAAGAGACACCCCTTGACCCTTTGCATGACTGTAATAGGAGAATTAGAGGGTGATAGATTTAATGATTACGAGGTTCTCACCACATGGGAGAATGTATCCTCAATGAATATGATATGAGTAGATTCATGGTACTCATATTCAAGGTCATATCAAAGTAGTGACGGCATACCACATAATTGATATCATTACCATGATAGACGGAAGGGGCTAATGGTGGAGAAATTGTCTAAAGATATGACTATGCTCATAGGTGCATATACTAACAATATAATGGCCATAAGTTCAATGCATTAAGAGGTTCAATCTTTCCTTTTCCATCAAGGGAAGCAAACAAATAGGCCACATAACCATACTTATGCATGTTAATAAATGGTTCGATCCAGTTAGGAAAGAACTTTCTCTCTCGACTCCTTAATTAACGTTGCGTCTGAGAAAAGATAAGAACTTGGTAGGATGAGTGAAGGTAAAAAACTATGCGCTACCCTTTCAGGAAGTGAAAATATGTGTCCCTAACAAGACTACTAGATGGTCCCCGGGAGGGATGAAAATAACCACATTGATGAGTTTAGGATGAAAGTGAAAGATTAGATAAGACTTCGCTAGACAAATAAGATGGAATAATTTTTTTTTTTTTAAAATTTAATAAGAAAGAAAAAGATATGTATCCTAGCGAGATGAAACATGGCCGTAAGGGTGGGCTTACGATAAAAATGTTGTACCTCCAAGAGAGACACAATCATGGCCACAAAGGTGGACTTTGATGAAAAAGATAGAAATATGTTTCCTTAACGAAAGGACAAACATGGCCACAGTAGTGGGCTTAAGATGGAAATAAATTGTCCCCTAAGGGATAGATGCATATGGCCACAAAAGTGGGCTTAAAATGAGATGAATATTTGGATGGGGTTAGTTTAGATTGGATGGATTCAAATAAGGTAAATAAAAATGTCAAGGATTAAATCCCCTAGCATCAAAGGGGGTTATTTAGATATGAAATGATTTAATATGAATGATATGCTCAAGGGTGAGGAGGCTACTCCCATGCAGCGAAAGACATTATATCACTATAGTTAAATTGGATGTGGATGAGTTAAAGAGATTGGATGATGATAACTTTAGATTTGGATTAGGTAGATGAGTTGGGGATCATAGGAAAACAATATTGATGAATAAGGGAGGACTTTTTATATAAGGAATAACATGTGAAGGAGAGATGTTAATGGATGATGAAGGAGAATACTTAGAGACTTCGATAAATGTGGAATTAGTTTTGGATAAAATGTTAGAGGGACAATCCTAAAAAAGGTCATCTCTTTCAATGAGATCACGGATGAAATTCTAAATGGCCTTACAACATTCAAAGTGTCATGACCCGAGGCACGATGGTAGGTACAAATGAGGTGGGGATAAAATCACAATGGATTCTTACTATTCGGGTTAAATGCATTGATAGGTGGGAGCGTTATGGCAGAAATTTGTAATAAGTTTTGAAGGGCTTCTGCATAAGATTCAATATATACATTTATATATGTATTTCATTTGGACTCTTGAGACTTGGATAGCGATGAAAATACTTGGGATGTGGATTTTGAAGCTGTCTTGGAGGATTGGGTCATGTTGTTCCATAGTTTTGATCTTGTTTTAGTGACACTTGAAGGTGTAGAGGAATATTTGAATCTCAAAGGAATGTTGGATGCTTTTGATTTTTGTTGGTGGATTGATTGTGATGCCTTAGATGGAGATTGATGTTTTCCCAAAATAGATGATGTATATTTGGTATTTATTGGAGAAATTTCTATCTTATTTTGGGGAGGCACAAGAGATTGTTGTGGACATGTACCAAGGTTCTTGGATTTGGATTGTGAAGGAGCATTCTTGCAAGGGATGACAATGATTTCAGCTAGAGGGTCTAAAGGTTGTGTTGTAATTGATATGGGTGGAAGGTTTGGTATTTTCACAATGATTTCCAATGAAGGTTGGTTTTATGTAGAAGTATCTGTAGATGAGATAGGAGGAGCATCGAAGTTGTTTCAAGTCAAGGTATTTTCCAATATTCTTCAAATGATGGGGAAGAAGAGGATGATGTGGTCACGTTCACCCTAGTTGATGTGATAAGCATGGGTAGAAGTGTGGAAAGAGGAAATGGGATAGAATCTATAGATGGCATGATAGGTAAAGGAAAAATAGATGTGGATGGGGGAGTCGTAGGAAACCCGATGGATTGAGATGTATAAATATGAGTTGTATTTGTTGTGGATGCGAAGGATGTTCCCCTAAATGAGGAAATAATCTCCCTTAATAAGTTCATGGATGATGGTTTGAAAGGCCCTACACTTCTCAATGTCATATCCTAGAACATGATGGTAGGTGTAAATGCAATTGGGATTGAACCATGGAGGTTTCCTACGATAAGGATCAAAATGTCTAATGGGAGGAATCATGATCGCAGAAGTTTGTAATAAGTGTTGGAATATTTCTGTATATGATCCAACTAATGTGCTAGAATATTCCTTGTAATCTATCTTGGATGTTTGGGGAAAAACCTTAGTAAATTGATGTTTTGGTGAATTAAGTTCATTTTTTATGTTGGTTAGTGACTCAGGGTCATGTGGATCAGAATGAGCGGTCACTTGAATAATTTTCATGGAAAATGAAGGATCCTCTTTAGACAAATATTTATTTAGAGGTGACATGGTTGTGGAAGTTTTGAAGAACAAAGGGTATTTTTAATTGGGGAGATGAGGTCAAAGGTACGGATGTTGAAGTGGACGGAAGAGATTTGTTTTGTTTGGAAATGAGGTATCCTTCCTTAATGAAGTCATGAAAAATGGATTGAAATTCTCTACAATGTCCAATATCATGTCCAAGGGTATGATGATATGCACAAACAAGGCTGGAATTAAACCACAATTTATTCTTGCTACGGGGTCAAAGGCCCTAATAGGCAGAAGTGTGATTGCAGAAATTTGTAACAAGTTTGGAAGACCTCTGTACATGATTCAACCGAAGCGTTAGAAGGTGCTTTGTTTATGTGCAATCTCTTTATCTTTGGATAATAAGTGGGTATTTGATGTAATTCATATGTTGAAGAAAAATTTTGATCATGTGTATATCTTGATGGTGGCGAAGTCAGTTGTGGTTTTCATAGTGTTGGATGATTTTAGTTTTAGTTGAAGGGGTGTGGGGTTGGATTGTTTAGAAGAAGGAATATTAATTTCTTGTATAATGGATTTTGAGGAAATATTTGAGAGGTTTTGTCCTTGGGAGGAATGATAATAATTTCTACCAGAGAATCCAGAGGTGGTACTGATAGAGGCGTAGGAAGGAATATTTATTCGTTGGAATCTAAGGAAGGTGGAAATTGATTTGGTTGCGTTGATGAGGTAGAAGGATTATTTGAAGTTGAATTCATTTGAATTTATTTCAAAGGTTCTTCAAATGATGTAGGAGGGGAGGATGATGTGGATGTGGTCTCAATGACTGATGTGGTAGGTGCGCAGGAACTAGGATTGGATCTATGGTTGGTGATGAGGTCATAAATTACCATTATTTTGTCCTTCCAAGTTACCTTTGAAAATAGTTTTAAATGTAATCTTTTAATTTATAGTTTTCTTAAGATAGAATAGAAGATATATATCTTTTTAATTATGTATAATTATTTTTTTATCTATTTTGTTGACTAATCTTGTTCATTATTTCGGAGAGATGCGAAAGTCTTGTGTATGCAAGCCATAAAGGAAAGATAATGATAGTTATGGGAAAATTGGAATTGATAATAAATTCTATATATATAATCAAATATGATTTCAGATCTATATTCCTCTTGGAAAATTATGGAAGTTCAAAAAAGAATCATATCAATCTGATATCATGTGTAAAAGTTATATCTTTTTTAGTTAGCTCCGTAACAATTGGATTTAGCTTGAAACTTGAAGTTGAAGCTATGCAACTTATAGATTTAGTTATGGAACTTACAAATTTAGTTCAGGAAATTACATATTTAGTTCCATAAAAATTGGAGTTAACTCCGGAACAATGGGAGTTAGCTCTAGAACAATTGGAGTTAGCTCCAGAACTTGCATTTTTAGTTCCGAACTTGCAGATTAAATTCCAAAACTTGTAGTTTTAGTTTTGGAACCTGCATAAAATGAGAAATTGTGAATAATCAGATAATATAATGGAAATTATGAGATAGGTTTTTTTCATATAAATTTCTTTAACAAAACATCATTCATATTTGGTACATGTTTTACCAATAAGAAGGAATCTAACTTTTAGTCAAATTTGCAATCCAAGGAAAAAGTGTATCGACGAGCACCAAAATTTTTACATCCAAAAAAAGAAAATTCAAATGGAAAATAATAGAGAGGTATTTGTTCATATCAATGTGTTAAAAAGATCTCATTCATATTTACTACAGGTTTTACCGATAAAAGGAATCTAACTTTTAGTGAGTGTAGTCCAAGGAAAAAGTGGATCAAATGAGCACCAAATATTCCATGACCGAGAAATAGAAAATTCAAATGGAAAATATAGGAGAGGTATTTGGTAAAAGTAATGTTTTGAGGAAAGACTTCCTTCCAATAAAATAGAATAATAAAACCATTATGATTCTTGTTACAAATAAGAAAGGAGAAGATTTGGGAGCAAATCTTCCTAAAATAAGTGAGATAAGACTTCGACTCTAATAATATATCTCTCTCCATATTTTGTGGAGATGGATATCTTAGTTGTTAGGATTGGAATAAATATAAGATCATATTGTATTTCCCAAAATACGAAGTCTATTGGATGCATGAACTATAAATGCAAACTCCCACACTCTTATATGTAATTTTTGACTACCAAGAAATATATATACGTTCTTCCTCATCAATCTTCCGAGTGAATTTTTTTCATATTTTGAATTAAAAATATGAATTAAGTCCTCTTACAAGGAATGAGCTAGCCACTCATTCCAATAAATATGGATCATTATGTTATGCTTGTTTCTTTATTTCGTTGTTTTTCCTTTTGTTGTGATTTCGATTTTGTGTTATGTAATCATTCTTTTCGTACAATTTATTTTATGAACCTGCAGGTATCTTATTTATATTTCCTTATTTTTAATTCAACAATTTCATTCATGCAAGTGTGATTTCTTTCATGCAAGCTTTATTTTTGCAAGTGTGTCTTTCCATTTCTGTATGTGTGATTTATTTTATATAGTTTGGATTGTATTTAAAGGAGCTATTTTACAAATATCTTTCTTCTCTTATTGCATACTGAGTCATCAAACACAGGTTTGGATTGACATTATTAATGAGTAGGATTGGAGAAACTCATCATTTTGGCACCGTTTCGAGGAACACGGTGGTATTAAGAGATCCAGTGTTTTCCAAGAGAATATTCTAGTGACAGTAGAATACCTCTTGGAAAATTTTGTGATAGGAAGTATTTGGAGGTAGTTCTTTAAAATTTTATTTTCTGCAAATAGATTAATATTTCTTTCATGCAATATAGATTAAAATTTTATTTTTGCAATTAGGAATGTTAGATTGTAAATATTTACCTCCCCATAAACTAACTCTGTGTATAAGAAAAATGACTGTGATGTTTGATCAAGAAGGTATAATGGCGAGGGACAAAGAATTCAGATCTAGATTCTATTTATGAAGAAATGGTAGAAATATGATATTGAATCTAGAAGTAGATCCAGTTGATGAAATATCAAATGTCATTGTTGACAACCACCACCATTCCCCCTTGTATCAACTAACAACTTAGTGATCTTATTACACATAAAATTAGTCAAAAATTGGCTTATCTAATTTGTAATAATGAATTGGTAGCATTTCTAATTAAATCCATCCATATTCAAGGACTTTATTAGATCCAAAATAAAAAAATCACTCATAATAAATTCACCCATCTAGATTATTTTTCATCCCATAATAAAATTCAATCCTCGAACCATATCCATTAGAAAAAAATATTTTCATGTCTTTTAATTTCTTCATTTTTTAATATATGCATATAACATTAAGAATAAATTATTGTGAATATCAAGGAAAAAAAAATTCGTGCTAACATCTACATGAATTTCTAGATTTGTTCTTGGTACTAGCATGCATATTTTTAGCACAAAAATATCCACTAGGGAGAAGTTTGGAGGGACCCATGAATACATAACACATTCCATCTCCCGATATCACTAGTTTGGGCTTTGAAGATTACTTTGGTGATTCGATAATGCACAATTCAAGTTGGGATTTGAAGTCCTAAAAATAGTCTACATAATTTTTGAAATCTTCTTGGAGGTACCAAGTATGCAAACAGCTTTTATGAGATATCAAACATTGCTTCCTATTTTACATAGGCTTCACTTTAACAAATATAGTCCGAAGATGGATCAAATTTTTCTCTAATATTTTTCATGTTATCATTTTCAAAAAAAAAAACTTTGATTGCAAAAAAATTTAAAAAAATTAATTGGAAAACCAACTCATTTGGCAAATAAAAGGTAAAACAGGGAAACTCTTCTTAAAAGGCAATCAACGGCATTTACGGTGGCTTCATTTTTGGCACTATTTGACCATGATAACAATAGGACGACAAGGACAACTAGAGGTATGATCAAGTTATTTTGTTCTAATATTTTATTTTTAAGCTTTCTTGTAAGGTTTTTACTATAGCTAGATCCACTTTAAAGATCTCAAAGGAAGGGAAGATAAAATCCATATCTCCCATACTTAAAAATATGAAAATATATGCACCTCTTTGCGAGTCAAACTTTTAGAGTCTAATGTATGGGCAGCCATGAATAAACAACATGCATGAGGATATGCATGAGCTTAGGTGTTCGAGATAAGGAGAAGCACGAGGTATGCATTTTCATTTTAAATATGATGCACACAGAAGGAGATCCACACAAGAACATGTTGTAAAAGAAAAAAAAATCAAAAACAAAGAAAAGGAGATCCACACAAGAACCTGTTGTAAAAGAAAATAAATCAAAAACAACAGAAGGAGATCCACACAAGAACCTACTGTAAAAGAAAAGAAATCAAAAATAGCATAATGAGATTCACACAAGAACCTTATATAAAATAAATAAATAAAAAACAACGTAAGAAGATCCACACAAGAATCTACTATAAAATAAAAGAAATAAAAAACAACAGAATGAGATCCACATAAAAACCTAGTTTAAAAGAAAGGAAATTAAAAAACAGTAGAAGGAGATCCACACAAGAACCTACTATAAAATAAAAGAAATAAAAAACAACAGAAGGAGATCCACATAAAAACCTAGTGTAAAAGAAAGGAAATTAAAAACAGTAGAAGGAGATCCACAAGAACCTATCCTTGAACTATATATGGAATGCATACATGCATAATCTCAATGTAGAGAAGAATCTGAGAAGAGGAGATAATAATATAATGCATAAGGACATGCATAATATTAGGTGTGGGGTAATGACGAGGCCATAAATTACCATTACTTTGTCCTTCCACGTTACCTTTGAAAGTGGATTTAAATGTAATCTTGGAACTGATAGTTTGATTGAGATATATATAGGATATATATCTTATTCATTCTTTAGAAGTATATTTTTTATCTATTTTGTTAACTAATCCTATTGATTATTTAGGAAAGATGCAAAGTCTTGTGTATGCAGCCCATAAAGGAAAGCTAATGCTATTTCTGGGAAAATGGAATTGATAATGAATTGTATATATAAACTTAAATATAATTTCATATATAGAATCATCATGGAAAGTTATGCAAATTCAAAAAAATAATCATCTCAATCCGAGATCATGTGAAAAATTTATATATTTTTTTAGTTAGCTCCAGAACTTGCAGTTTTAGTTTTGGAACTTGCATATTTAGTTCCAGAACTTGCAGATTAAGTTCCAAAACTTGTAGATTTAGTTCTAGAACTTGAATATTTAGTTATGAAACAATTGGAGTTAGCTCCATAACAATGGGAATTAGCTTTGAAATAATTGGAGTTAGCTCCGTAACTTGAAGTTTTAGTTCCGGAACTTGCAGATTTAATTTCAAAACTTGTAGTTTTAGTTTAAGAACTTGCATAAAATGAGAAATTTTGAATAATCAAAAAATCTAATGGGAAATATGAGAGAAGTTTTTGTTCATAGAAATTAAAATAAAAAAACTCATTCTGATTTGCTAAAGGTATTACCAATAAAGAGGAATCTAACTTTTAGTATGTTGCATTCCAAGGAAAAAAGCATATCGAGATGAGCACCGAATGGAAAATAAGAGAGGTTTTTGTTCATATAAATGTTTTTAAAAAACCCTCATTCATATTTGTTATAGGTTTTACCAATAAAAAGGAATCTAAATTTTAGTGAGCTACGGTCAAGGAAAAAGTGTATCGACAAACACCAAAAGTTCCCGTTATCTCTCGAAAGTGCACCCTGTAGAGAGATGGCTGCAAGTTTTCTAGTCTTGCAAAAATTGATCTCTCTCTTTCGTAGATACAATGGAAACACCTCAGGTCTGTGGGTATACCTATTTTGAGGTGAGTCTCTAGGATTAAAAGGCCGGTTCCTTATTGATGTATCCTAAATTGATTTTCTGGGATTAAGGGTAAAAGATGGCTGTGAAATAATTGGATTGGGGTGATACACCAAATTTATATGAGGGATTTGACTGAGTATATGCATGATTGCTATGAGAAGGATTCTTGATGCACGAGCCAATAGTTTTCTGCATAATGTTTAAGGGAAAATACTTGATTGTACTAAGGGAAAATCACAATAGTACTAATAAGTTAACATGCACATTAAAATTTAGCAGAAAATACTGAATTTTGTAGTAGGGTAAGATGATTGGTTAGGGAATTTGCATTCATAATACTAATAGAAACATACACAAGACTGCAAATAATTGGAAAGATAGAAAATACTTCACACACAGAAGGCAAAACTGGCAAAAAATTGCTTCAGTACTCCTATATCCAAAAGTCCTCCAGAAAACTCCTTGTGCCTTGCAAAGGCACACAATATATAGCAAAAATAAAATTTTCCCACCCTTCCTAAAAATATCCTAAGGTTGTACTCACCCATGCATCCTAATTTTATCCTTTATTTAATAAAAGGATAAAATAATACAAACTAGTGCAAGAGGCATTAATAGCCTTTGATTACATCTCAGTCAACTGAAGTTGACTATTCTATTTTTAATAAAGCTGGGTGAATAATTTTGCCAAAAATAAAATTGCTTGCTAGGCAAGTCTCTCTCCATGGCATGCAAATTGTCTCTTCTTTGTTTTGTCTTCTTGTGAAGCATGCAAAAATCAATTCTCTACTGTGAGCAAAATAATTACATTAATTGCAATACTTTGCAAAATAATTCATCCTAAAGGGACCACCTGCTATGTGCACATGTTCTGATGATATTGACATCTCCTTGGTTTCTAAAGATCATAATAGTGACAAACTACCAATTACCTCTACCTCCTTGAAGTGGGGACCACCTCTAATTTGCTTGGTTTGGCCACCTTGGTGGACTTAGCAATATAAAAGGGTCAACCATTTTACATGGCACATGCCACTATATTCTCCACCACCTTTTGATAAATACACACACACACACACACACACACACACACACACACACACACATATATATATGTGTGTGTGTGTGTCGGTCGTTACATGTTTGGTAGTGTATAATTTGAAATTCACCTTTTCGGTGATCATTTGGCATAATTTGGTCGGCTTTTGATTGAAGGCATACACTATGGTTTAGACTTTGAAAGTCTTTGGAAATGATTTATTTGTTTGATGGACACGTGGGTTGTCCCCTTCTCCATGGTGACTCACCCCTCATATGCTTTTTCGGTGGCAATTTGACCTAGGCCGAGTTTTCTTTGATGTTTGAAATGGAACCTACACCGTTGATCTTTGTACCGATTGGCCTGATGTCGTCGATCTCTAACTTGTGGTTAGGGTTTGTAACTCTGTAATTAATGTGGTTGGTGAGAACTAACCTTGGTTGTTTGTTTCGATTTCTAAGCATGATCCTTAGCCATTTGATCTTTGTACTTGATGAAGCTTGATCGTTGATCCTAAATCATGGTTGAGTTCGAACTTAACCCATACTTGGGCTCGGGTGGTAAAGGAAAGCTTGGGTTTGATGATCATTTCATTCAGTTTTCTGGTATGCGGGCGAAGCCCTAGAAAATTTTTCTTGGAGGCCATTTTTGTTCTTTCTGAAGCTCGGCCTTCACCACAAATAGGTATTGAATCTGTATTTTGTGACATTATTCACCAATCTTGGCTCTTGAACTCTCTGCAATGCTTAGTGGAAACTATTTTTGATTACTTTCAAGCTTTGGGTTATGAAGAGTTCGCGTGATCTGAGTTCCTTTCCTTGTTGTGATCTCTGAGCTAGAGCCCTTCCTGTAAGTTCTGTGAGCTACCTTCTCTCTTGGCCACCATCGTTGAGCTTTGTGGGCTCGGGTTGAAAATTTTTTGGGTCCTCATTTTCCTATTCTAAATTCGATGGTTTTTGAGGACTCGATAGTTCCGTGTTAATCGGTGAGTTATATTTCTTACTCTGATTCCTTGCTAATCATTAATGGGTATTCATTCATTGGCTATGATCTATACCTTTTACTTTAATACTACAACTTGAATCTGGCTTTAATGGGAATGAAAAATTTCTAAAACTCTTGAGTATTTCTCAGACCTGGGTATGTATGAGTTTTTGATTCGAAACTTGTTCGTGGTCAATCCTTGAACCTTTTCTGAAAAACCCTGGATATTCTTCATTATGTTTTGCATTCCATCTTCTTTATACTTGAAAAAATACTTTGAAAGGATCAACCATTACCTGATAATTCAACCCTGCACTATCTGTTACTTAGCCTTTTCTTATAGAGCTTTTATTCTTCAATTGTACCTGCTTGATTTACCCTTTCAAAGCATGACTGTTTGATAAACTGGATTTCCTTCAGTTGGCTGTAATGAGCTTGATCCTTATCATTTCTGATTTGATCCCTTCAAGTCCTAAATTTGATATACCTTTTGTACAAAATTTTCCTTTTCACTTAAGAACTATGACTCCATGAATCCAATATATCTTATTCTATTGAAGTGTTGCAATATTTTACTGTGCTTGTAAACTGTGAATCATGCATTTAATCTTGGCTCTGAAGCTATATTGTAGCATTCTGGGAACTTAATACTTGCTTCATTTGGAAACTGCAACTTAGAATAGTTGGGCTTTGTAAGATTATCTTGAAACTCCAATTTAATCAGTAGGTACTTACTTGTTCTAATTTTGATACCTAAAGATGGGTTTTCTGATTAAAGATAGAAACTATAATTTTCACTCTTAGATCTCATGCAACTTGAAAAAAAAATTCAATGGGAATTTTGACTTCTTAAAGAAACTTTGAAAATTTCTTTAGCCTGAATGTGCATGTAACTTTGATTCAAGGTTTTCTTTGTAAGCTTGTGATCTGAATGCTTATGGGGTACCTCTTTTTCTCTGAAATGATTAGACTTGAAGGCTCATTGATGTGGGTGTTTGGAATTCTTCATTCTTTCCCATTTCTAAAAATTTCATTCTTCTTATCACAGTCACTTGGTTTGATCTGTGAATAATTTTTGTTCTGAGATCTTGAGTATATAGTTGATCCACCATTGTATTGTAAACATGTTTTCCTTTTGTAACTTGGTAGTAGTCTGAAAGAAATATTCTTCTAAGTATCTGTGTTTCACCTTGATATCCTTGGATCTAGACCTTTGCTCGAATGTGGTTATCTTCCCTTTGCAATAATGAGCTGGAAGTAATAAGTTTTTAAATTTGTATCATGATTCCTTGCATTCATGTATGTACTTTTTGATACAACATCATTTATGATCTTGATCATTGCTCTAATTTGAAGCTTGTGAGTACTATTTCAGGCATAAGCCTTGTTTCCAATGCTTAATTTCTTTGATAGCAGTGTTTCTTACTTAGATGCTTGCTGGAAAATTTGAAATGTTGATTTTTCATGGCGAAACCCTGTCATAATTTTTCAAGAATATTCTCTCTCTCATCCTGTTTTAGTTGTTTTCCCTTTTGCTATCTAGCTTCAGCTTCTAAAACTGATTCTTCCTCTTCTGCTGCAAACTGAAAAAATGCATTTATATCTTCCATTCTCTTTCATGTGCTATGACTTATTGTATTTGACGGATAGTTGCTGAACTTTGAGCTACACTCTTCTCTCTTCTCAGTATGTACTTATGACTTGTTTATTTTCTTCTTTGGCTGCAACTTGTACCTGCACACTTAAGAAAATAGTTAGAAAATATTTAGGCTTTTGGCCTCTCTTGTGTCCATGTTTTCTTTTCTTTTCTCTTTCTTATTTCTGAGTGAATAAAGCATGTATGCAATTTTTCCTTCATGTAGAATACATCTCCGCTTAGGGGAATATTCATATATGCAAAGTAGGATAGTGTAGGAATATGGTTTGATCCCCTGAGCTCAGAATCGATGGTTAACTTTTCTTATTTTTAGGTACAATGAATTCTACAATAAATATAAAAGAGAAACAAAAGATGGAGATGAAGATGCTTCAAACGAATAAAATCAACCCCAAGGTAATTATGGTTTCACTCATACTCCTTTGCTTTCTCTTTCATGCATGTGTAACTTTCTTTTGAAAGAGTTGTATTTTACTTTTGATTTACATCCCACGGATTGTATGGGAAACATTTCAAAACTCCTTATGAATATAACATTTAATCCTATAAATGAGTTGTATATTTCTTTCTACATTTCTGTATGAGTTGTATAATGAACTAAACAACTCAGTAACACAATTGAATGTCCTAATCATGAAGGAAAGAACATTGAATAAAACTTGAAACATTTAGTAATGAACTCTGATTTTTTGTGATATGCACTTATGTTGTTGTTCCAAAACTTTACACTTCACCTATTCTGTAATTAGATGTCCTCATCAAGACAACACAACTATCCTTCGGGGCTTGTGTTCTTTTGTTGAGGATGGTCATGAAATTATAGACTATGTGATCTGTTACATTTTGTAACAACACACATAGTTGCAGATTTCATGTAATCTTTTAAATAAATCAGCAGTAATGACATAATCTAATATGATCTCCCCTAGCTTAGGTATACTTCACCAATGCTATCCATCGTAACAAATTTTTGAGTTGCCCATTTTTGCACAAGTGCAAAAATTGTCAACATTTCTAGCGATCCTACGGGAAAGCTACCTACTAGCTTATATACTAGTGCCTTGCTCTTGTCCATTGGGCATGGAGTCCAAACATGTAACAACAATTTTCCTTTTCTAAAAAGTCCAACCTTTCCAAAATGAAACTAAAACTGGGAAAGGATTTGGTAAACCAGATCACGTGCATGAATGCACTTATTGAATTGAAAACGATGCAATGTGTAGAAACTACACTTATTGAAGGGAAATCCTACTCTAACAATCACTGTAAGATATTCAATAACAGTGTTTGAGAAACATACCATTCACAGGAATGGGAAGTTCCTCTCCATTCAACTTCGAAAGATGAAAAGCATTGTGCTCCTTGCTAGCTGAAATCATGTAAGGACCACTCCAGAGTGTGTTGAACTTTGAGTGTCTTCCTAGATTTGCATGATCAACATCGCACTTTAACTCCATATCTCCTTCATTAAAGACTCGAATTTGGATTTCTTGTAAAAATTCTTCTTGATTTGTTTATGATTCTTTTCCATATTTAAATGATCTTGATCCCTTAGCTCTTGTAATTCCATTAGCTCTACATAACAAACCTATAATGGTTCATTCTCAAGTAGGTCCATTTGGTGTAGCAAATCTAATGCAAGTAACTTAACCGAAATAGGTAGTCTCGCTTCTTTTCCCCACACAAGTTTCTACGATGAATTACCAAATAATATCTTAGGAGTCACTCTGTCACCCCAAAGTGCTAAATTCAACATCGGATGCCAAGCTCTTTGATTATCCTTGAGTGTTATTTTGATGATTCTTTAACATTATTATTAGTACTCTCGGCTAAGCCATTACCTTATGGGTAATAATTAGATGAAGAACTTAGATAGATTCCATGGTTGACATCCTAATATGTTATCTTTGCACCAAGGAATGCTAAAGGATTATCTGATATGATAGTTGTTGGAACACGAAATCTGTAAACTATACCTTCATAAAAGGGTAGTATTGAATTTTCGTTAGCATCTTTCAAGGCTATTGCTTCATTCCATTGTGTAAAATAATCTATAGCAGTTAAGATCCACTTATGTCCTTGTGAAGAAGATGGGTTTATCATGCCAATAAAATCAAGACCCCACTGTATAAAAGGTTGATCAGCTGAAATAGGTTGTAAAGGAAGCGAAGCTAGATGTTCCTTTCCAACAAAGAAAGAACATTTTTTACACTTTCTAATCCATTCAAAACAGTCTTTGAATATGTTAGGCCAATAGTAACCTGCTTTCATGATTTTTAAAGTTGTAGTACGTGCTGAGAAGTGACCTCTTGTAGGTCCTTCATGGAATTCTGATAATATTTTCTGAATTTTATCATAGTCAACACATCGCAGCAAGATTCCATTTATATCCCTTTTGAACAACAAACCATTAATGAAAATATAAGGTGTAGCTTGTAATCTGAAATATATTCTTTTATTCTTATCCATACCTTTCGGATAGGTGCCATGCTATAAGTAGTTAACCAAATCAGTCATCCACCTTGATTCTTGGATCTCTCGAGCAAGTTTAGGTTGCTGATTTTCTTGTTGGACCATGATATTTGATTGCTGATATGCAATTTCAACATGTTGTTTTGAATCTTCGGGTTTTGTAGCTTGCTTTTTTCCATATCAGTAATTAGATGTTCACATAAACCTTTTCCTTGAACTATTTTAGCAACCCAAATATCAACATCATATTCCATAACCTTTTTTATCTAGCCTTCTCTTTTCTCATTTAACTCCTTATTTAGTAAGAATGCTTTCACACTTAGATGAGAAACAAGAACATGAATTTTATTGTTTGAAAGCATATACTTGAAATTCTTTAGTCCTCTGACTACTGAAAGTACTTGTTTATCAAGAAATGTGTACCTTGTTTCATAATCATGCAAAAATTGTCCGAAGAAAGTAATTGGCTACTCAATATTCTCATTATTAACCTAAGTTAAAATAGCTGAGATTGTTTCAGCTCCTGTAAGTGCATACATTGTAAAATATTTATCAAAATTTGGATTTGCAAGAGTAGGAGCCTGAGAGATAGCTAATTTTATTACTTCAAAACCTTCTCTTCCTACACTGGTCCAAGAGAATGTTTTCTCTTTCTTTAACATAGTTGTTAATGGTTTGACCAATGCTGCAAAATCTGGAACAAATCTTCTAACAAAGTTGATTTTCCCAAGCAAACTCGTAATTCCTTCTTATGATGACGCAATGGTAGTTGTGATATCGCTTCAATTCTAAAAGGATCAATTACTAAACCCTACTCGAAAAAAATATGACCAAGTAATTTACCTTGATGTACTGAAAAGATAGACTTCAGGGGGTTCGAGGATATTCCAAATTTCCTGCACAACTGAAACATCTACCTTAAATGCATCAAGTGTTCTTCTAGATTTTTTGAGAACACGGTAATATCATCCAAATAGACAAGAATACATTTATTTAACAAGCTTCCGAAAACCCATGTCCATTGCATGTTGAAACATTGCTCCAAAGCATTTGAGAGACCAAAAGACATTCTTTTGTAAGCATAGGTACCCCACTTGATGGTAAAAGCTATTTTGTATCTATCTTCTTCTAGAACTAAAATATGATTATAGCCACTGTAACCATCAAGAAGAGATAGTCTATCTGATCGGAGACTGTTCTCAAAATATGATCCATATTCGGGAGTGGGTAATGATCTTTTAATGAACCTTTATTAAGATCTCTGAAATCTACACATAGTCTAATTTCACCGTTCTTCTTCCTAACAGGAACAAGATTGGCTACCCAACTTGAATGCTTAACTAGAAAGATAATACTTGATTCAATAAATTTAGATAATTCTTTCCTCATCAGAGGTTCTATTTTTGGATTTACAGGCCTCTGTTTCTATCTAACAAGCTTAACATTTGGATGTAACTCGATTGTATGTTGTGCTAGACTGGGATCAAATCCTTTCAGATCTTGGTATTTCCAAGCAAAAACATCCTTAAACTCTTTGCAAAGATTAATAAATGACTATTTTTTGGTTAAGGAACATACCTTTCCAAGAAATAGCTTTTTCCCTTCATCAACCAAGATCTCTTCATAATTATTAGAGGGGGTTGACATTTTAGTCTTCACCTTTCTTAACTAATCATCAATGCTGAAGATGTCTTCCAATGTGACCAGACCTCAAGGTAGTTTATTTATCTTCAACTGAATAATCTGATCACCATATAAATGTTGTAACTTATCCTGATTTACTACAGAAATCTTAGCTTCTTCTGCCAAAATGTAGATTTGATCGTCACTTTCAAAAACTTGACAATTTGATTTGTTATCGGTATAGATGGCCGATAATTAGCTTAATATGAAGCTGAATTTTTTTGTTTTCCATCTATTCCGAGTGCTTTGAAACTAGCACCAACTGCTACAAGTCTATCTGCATGCTTGTTTTCAGCTCTAGGAATAGACTGAATATTAATAGCGTCAAAATCTTCCATTAAGTCTGAAAATCTATGTCTGTAAGACTTCATTAGTGGATTCTTACAAACATTGAAGTTTTTTACTTGATTGATAACTAACTCAAGAATCACCAAAGATTTGTAGCATGCTAATACCTCTCTTTTTGGCCCAAAGTAAGCCATGAATTAATGCTTCATATTCAGCTACATTACAAGTGCATGAAAATTGGAGACTCAAAGCTAAGAAATACCTTTCACTTGCTAGGAAGTGAGCATCAAACCTTCTAATTATCCTTTTTTTTCTTAGCTCCATCAAAATGAAGCTTCTAAATCCCTTCTGCTGAATTTTCTATTTTGGACAACAAGGGAAGTGGTGTATTTTCTTCATGCATACAATACACACAAAAATATGTTCTTTAACTTCCTTAAAAGGATCATGGACATGTTCTTCAACTGTATTTTCATCCATAAACATGTTAGAAACACCATCTAATGCTAAAACCTAAGCTACATCATCAAAATCAGATTGCTCTAAAGCTGAGTAATTAGCTACTACATTTAGAGAATGAGGCTCAATATGGAATCTGGCCAATGGTTTTGAATTGATAGTAACCTTAGTTCCATAACGTGTAGTAAAAAATAAGGACCAATCCGAAGAGATATAACCTCCTATTTTCATTGTGAAATCTCTAGATAAGCACAAGGCAAAATATGGAGGTAGGTCCACAACAATAACATCTTGTAGAATAGAAACATTTGGGTAAGCATGTAACGTCACTTCTAAATTTTTTATTATACCAACCGTATTAGTTACAGTTCCATCAAGCTGTAAGACACTCCTTTCTGTAGGCTCATCGCAACCCTAATATTTCGCAATCTATTTTAGCATAAACGTGTTACTTGTACCACTGTCCACCATGCAATTATGAACTAGGTTTTCACCAATAATCAGCGATAAATAAAATTGTGGTGGTTTCTTGATGTCATGAGCATTCAAAACTTTCTAAACCATCCACTTAAATTCTTTAATACAGTCTTGCTCAAACGTTCCAAGGACCATGTCTGTCTTCTAAACTTTCTTTTCTGTTGTATTTGAAGAAATCAGAGCTTAGCTAGCTCATGAGAAAGTAAATCTTGTTGTCTAGGAATACTTAGAGAATCCCACATTGAGATGTTAACATTATGATTTTTCATTACATCAACAATGTTAAAAGAAGAAACTATCTTAGAGACAGAATCAACTATTTTAGAGTAGGCCTTAGCAAAAATTGATTCTGCTTCAATTGCCTTGGATATCTAAGGTATAAATAGTCTTCTTGGATCAGGTTGTAGCTGTCTTTGATGACCTTTATCAACTAGGAAACTTGCTGATTTTTTAGGAACAACAGGGTTGTTAGTTGACTTTGGAGCTATAGATGTTGTCTTGTCAGTGACAGTAGGCAGGATAGGCCTATTTTACTACTTTTGATTTTCAGCAGCCCTCCCTTGAGCCCTAGTAGTGACTGCAATGAAATCCTCCTCATTAAAACTGACTAAATTCTATTCAGGTGCTTTCTGAACATGAGTCTCTTGCTGCCCACCCTCCATTTGAGGCATAAAAATGTTTCAAATTGAGGTTGTGCAACAAGATTCAAATTCAGAAAAGCATTTGGGAAAGTTGTAGCTAAATGAGGTTGATTGCAAGGTTGACACCACTCTTTCCGTAGCAATATTAACTGGGACTAAAGCATTAGATGAACTAGGATCCTTTGTGTCAAACAACCTTTGCTGGCAAGGCTGCCTATAATTTTGATTCTGTTGATAGGGCTTCCTGTTTTGTTGATTCTATTGGTAGGGATGATAAGAAGCCTGGCAGGAGGTCTACTAGGTAATGCAATTTTGTTCTCAATCGAAGTCAATTTATTTCCCATAGTCTGCAAAGCTTTGAATACATCATCTGATGGAGCTACAAAAGTGGGCTATATGATTGTAATAGTCGAGGAATATGTGTTAAATATGTCGAAAAAAAAGACATTGATGGCCTTGGTGCCAATTTTCCATCTTGAATAAGGCTATTTTTAACTCGGATAGAAAAACCATAATTTGTTGGGAGTGTCTCTCCACCCATTGACTGAATCATAGTTGAGATAGCACTGTTTAATGCTCTAAGATAATAAAGGAAAGCATGATCAACTTGAGGCTTAACACTTGCTGGAATTCTTTCCCAAGATCTGGCAAAGCGGATATTGAAACTAGACATAAATTCATTTAGAGCTCTTTTAATAGTAGACAATTGTTCGATGAGAGACAAATGATCTAAATTATCTTGGAACTATTTCAGCAATTTTTCACCTAAGTCATCCCAAGTTCTTATGCTGCCAATTTCTAGGTTTCTATACCATTACAAGCCTGCCCCTTAAAAGATGTAGCTAAAAGTCTTAGAGCCATGTCTTCATGAGTGATATTATGGACTGCACATAGGGCTGCAACATCTTTGATATGTTCAACTGGTGTAACCTGATTTTCACCTGTGAATGATGGCAAAATTTTCATGGCAGCATTAGGAATGTCGTGGTAAACTGGGATTACTAATGGACTGCCATTAGTAAAGGTCACAAAATTCCTTGGTGGTTGGATAGCCATTTGAAAAAATGGAATATTAATTGAGAAATTGATACGTGGTGAAGGAATATCAAGAGGAGGGTTGTCAAAACAAGGTCTATTATAAGGTAAAGTATTACCAAATCTTCTCCTTCTAGCGAGAATTCAAAGGTAAAGAAACAAATTCGGGAGGAATTCCTCTTACCGATGATCTTGTAATCACTTTAGACATGGAACATACTATAATACTGGTCCGAAATCAACTCGTGGAGTCGTCAAAAGATCATAAAATCTTTAGAATAAATTATTGCAGCTTGCTCCCAAAAGTAAACTTTAATCATTGTAAATCGCTATCTGCATGCAAATCTGATTCGTTGTCCCACCGGCATGCAAAAACTATTATCTCTCGAAAGTGCACCCAGAGAGATGGTTGTAAGTTGTCTAGTCTTGCAAAAATTGATTTGTAATGAAATTACTTGTATAATTAAGATCATGAGAAAAATATAACACCAAATAACACAATATTCTAGAATAATGATCTCAATATGCAATTATAATAGCTTTGCCACTTCGAGGGGGAAACCTCAAAACCATACAATAATACTCAAATACTCTAATAATGATGAAATACTACCCCAAATCCCCTACATATACTATTCATATGTTATGGCCATCACCAAGGCTGACCTACTAAGCATGAGATAATATAAATGATATAATAAAATGATATGGTAAGCCACAAGTCGGCTACTCATATCCTAATACAAGCAATAGGTTAAGGGTGTAGCATGCCCTTCCCCTTCAAAGCAACATTGTCCCCAATGTTGAGAAGCTCTGGGTGCTGCTGTAGGAATGTCATATCTTCCCATGTTGCATCTTCATTGTCCATATTCTTCCACTTGATCAAGTACTCAGTAATAACCCATGTCCTCAATATTTTAGTGCGTGTTTGAAGGATGCATTCAAGTTCCAAGATGACCCTCCCCTCCTCATTGAGCTTAGGTAAAACTGTTTGGGTTGATACTCTCTATCCAATTACTTTCTTCAGGAAAGAAACATGAAATATTGGATGTATTCTGGTTGATTGTGGAAGTTTTAATTTTTATGCTACAGTACCAATCTTCTGCAATACTTGATAGGGGCCATAATACTTTAGTGAAAGTTTGTTATCCTTTTGTTTTTGTTTTAAAGACATTTGCTTATATGGTTGTAACCACACAAAAACCCAATCACCGACTTCAAAATGCCTTTCGTGCAATGTTGATCAGCTTGTTGCTTCATGCGGTTTTGTGCCATGACCAAGTTCTCCTTGAGACTAGAGAGGACCTCTTGTTGATACTGAATGTGTTCTTCTACTGCTCTAACCCACGGTTTTCCTCTCAATGATGATGTGATGGATGGTGGATGGTACCCATAGAGTGCTAAAAAAGAAGACATTTTAGATGAAGTATGGAAGGAAGTGTTATACCACCATTCTACAAGTGGCAACCATTGGACCCATCTTGCTTGTTTATCTGATGTAAAGCAACGAAGATATCCCTCCAAACACTTATTTACAACTTCTGTTTTCCCATTAGACTAGGGATGATAAGAAGAGCTACGAGCTAACTGAGTACCCAAACATGAGAATAAATCATTCCAAAAATTAGTAGTAAACATAGTGTCTCAATCACTTACTATAATCTTTGGTGTCCCATGAAGCTTCGAATTGTTTCCATGAAGGTTGTCATGCCACACGTGTGCTTGCAGAAAATGGGTGTGCCAAGGCAAAAAAATGAGCATATTTGGTGAGTCTATCCACCACAACCATGATGACATTTTTTCGTAAGATTTAGGCAATCCTATGATAAAGTCCATGGAAATCTCTTCCCATCGTTGGCTAGGAATAGATAGAGGTTGTAGAAGACCTGGGGATTGAACTGTTTCACCCTTATTTTGCTGACAAACCATGCATTCTGCGCATCCCCTTTGATCCCTTCCCATAAGAAATCTTGTTTGACTCGATGATAAGTCTTCAAGAATCCAGAGTGCCCCCTACTAGAGAAGAGTGAAGCTCAGATAGAATCCTATTTTTAAGAGTGGAGTTCTTACATAGGTATAATCTATCTTTATACCATAAAGCATCCCCTTTCAATACAAATTTTTCAGACATGCTTGGATCATTCTAGAGATGATGAATGAGGTTTTGTGTGGTTGGGTAATTTCTTCATTCAGACCTTGCCTCATACATCCAATCTTCTTGTAATATGGATATGGCACATAACAAGGCTGCAGTAGTTGAGTCATCTTTCTATGACAATGTATCTGCAACTACATTCTCCTTCCCTTTCTTATATATAATCTCAAAATCATATCCCAACATCTTGGAGACCCATTTTTGTTGTTCTTTAGATGATAAATGCTGCTCCAAGAATCATTTCAGACTATCATGATCTGTCTTCACTTTAAAGTGCCTTCCTATGAGATATGGTCTCCATTGCTTTACTGCATGAAGTATGGCTAGCATTTCCTTCTCATAAGTTGGCTTAGAAAAATTCTTACCTTTGAATTGATAACTCAAAAAGGCAATAGGATAGCCTTATTACATGAGAACTTCCCCCATAGCCACCCCGATGCATCACATTCCATAATGAATGTTTTGGAAAAATCTAGAGTAGCCAAGACTGGAGTGGTGCACATGGCCTCCTTTAGTTGCTCAAATGCTTTGGTTACATCCTCACTCCAATGGAAGGAGTCCTTCTTTAAAGATGTGAGAGGTGCAGCTATGCTTCCATAATTCCTTATGAATCTTCAGTAATAACCTATAAGCCCCAAAAATCCTCGTATATTCTTTAGGGTTTTTGGAACCTTCCACTCCATCATGGCTTTAATCTTATTAAGATCCACTTTAACCCCTTCATGAGAGACAATGTGACCCAAATATTCAACCTCCTTGAGTCCAAAAGAACACTTAGAGGGATTTGCATAAAGTTGATGTTGCTCAAGGGTTTCGAAAACCTTATTTACATGATGCAAATGTTCGTCCCATGTTTTGCAATAAATTATTATATAATCAAAAACACTAAGACAAACTTCCAGGAATGACTTAAAAATAGAATTCATGAAAATTTGAAATGTAGAAGGTGCATTTGTGAGTCCAAAAGGCATTACTAGGAATTCATAATGTCCTTCATGTGTCCAAAAGGCGGTTTTATGAACATCCTCATCCTTGATTCTGATTTGGTGGTATCCCAAACGAAGATCAAGCTTTGTAAAATAAACAGCACCATGTAACTCATCAAGCAAATCATCAATAACAGGAATAGGAAACTTATCTTTGATTGTGTACTTATTAAGTTCCCTATAATCAGGACACATGCGCCACATGTCATCTTTCTTTTTACCATCACTACTGGAGAAGAATAAGCACTCTGACTATGGCAAACGATTCCTACTTCTAACATCTCTTGTACAATCTTCTCAATTTCACTCTTTTGCACATATGGGTACCTATAAGGTCTGATGTTAAGTAGTTGACTTCTTGGTAATAACTGAATAGCATGATCATGATCTCTCTTTGGAGGTAATCCCTTTGGTATATTTTCAAATACAACAGAGTGTGCATCCAACACTACTTGCATATCTAATGGTATAATGTCCTTAGAATGACGAGCCTCCAATGAAAAGAGTTGTGCCACAAATCCCTCTGCACCCTTTTTAGAATTTTGTGCATCGATGAGAACTTACTATTTGTGGAGACATTGCTCTTAAGCCATTTAGCTCAAAATCCCTTCCTTGAGTGAAATCTCAAGAACAAGTCTTGGAAGTTAATCTCAATGGTTCCCAAAGTGGTAAGCCATTAAACCCCTAACACAATGTCGATCCTCCCATAGAAATGGCATACATGGGACTATTTAGTATGTAATCTCCCATGGAAAGCTTAATGCTATGGAATTTTCCAAAACAAGTAATAGTACCTCCATTAGCAATCATTACTTGACATTCAAGAGCTAGATAAATGAAACAGTTTAGGCGCACTGCTAACTTATGATTGATAATGTCGTGAGTACTTCCTGAATCAATCAAGACTGTGACCCTCTATTTTTTAGGAATCCAACAACCTTTAGGGTTTGGGGGGTGCTAATACCTGAAATTGCATGGCATGAGATCGTTGCCTAAGTATCTCCCGACTCCTCCTCCGGCTCAACCAAGACCTTTAATTCTATATCTTCATTATTCTCTTCTTCATCTTCACTAGGCCCATTAATGTAGAACAACTTCTTTTTCTCTTTTTCTTCAATTTGTTGAGGTGTCAATCTAACTCGGCCGAGGAGTGTTGGGGCAAGGCGTTGCGATCTTTGGTATAAGTGAAATGTTGTCTCCTACTTGAAACAATTTTCTCCTCTACTCTTCTTGCCATAATCATTGAATCAGAAACCTTATGAGGATTAAACATACACACCTCATGCTCAATGTGATCCTTAAGACCCCCATGAAATAGGTCATTCAGATTCTCTTTAGTAATATTTTCCACCCACAGAGAAAGGTTTTGGAAGTGATGAATGTAATCCTTAACAAATCCAATTTGTCTCAACTTTTCTAATTGGCTAAAGTAATTATCTGACACACTAGAACTGTAGTGTAATTGAAACTCTTCAGTGAAGACTATCCATGTAACATTGAGACCACTCTTCTTCCTTTGAACACATAACCATCGATACTAGATAAATTGGTCAGGTTCGAGATACAAAGCTACCATGGTAAGCTTTTGTCCTGATGGAATCTGATGTAGTTCAAAGAAATTCTCCATTTAGTTGATCCAATTGAGTGGATCCTTTCCATCAAACTTACACATATCAGCTTTTGGAAACATAGTATGGGCATGAAGAGTTCTCGTATTTGGATTTTGCACACTCGAACAACCACTGCGGCTCATGTGTCTATTATGTTGACTCGAGGATCCACCTTGATTGACATAATTATGATTACCCATGATATGCGTACTGAATTTTTGCATGAAATTCTCCAATATTTGTCCAATCCTATCCACATCTTCTTTCTCGGCCACCCTAGATTCGAGGTGCATTAGGTTAAACTCAAGTTGGCTTACTTTATGGTATGTCGCAGAAACCCTAACCCCGAGGAATCTGTAGTTATATCTTCCGTCTCCAAATCCTCAACTACTATCTCATCCTTTTCTCGGTGTTTTACTCGGAGTGATGGGATTCTTTTTTCCTCTTATGGAAGGCCCCACCATGATGCCCAAAATAGTAGGATGTAGGGATCATGGTCAAATTTTAGGGTTTCAGATTTCGATAAGAATTTGGCCAAATATAAAAAAACTTGAAGAACAAACCCAAAATAAATTTTATTTTTCTTTCTAAAAATGTAATGAATTTGAAAAAAATCAGAATTTGTACCCTAGGGAGTGATTTTATAAAAACACTAAATTATTAATAACTTTTCCAAAATAAATCAAAAATACTGAAATTTTCAAGGAATCAGACTGAAATGTTTCTCAATGCTAGTAAAAATATCTCCCACTGATTCGCTTTTTTTCACAATACATGGTGGAAACAAAAATTAAGGGTTTTTGCCCTAATTTTGGCAACAGATCGCAACTCGATACCAATTGTAATGAAATTACTTGTATAATTCAGATCATAAGTAGAAATATAACACCAAATAACACAATATTCCGAATAATTATCTCAATATGCAATTATAATAGCTTCACCACTTCGAGGGGGCAACCTGCAAACCATACAATAATACTCAAATACTCCAATGATGATGAAATACTACCTATAGTCCCCTATATATACTATTCATATGTTATGGCCATCACCAAGGTTGTCCTACTAAGCATGAGAAAGTATAAATGATATAATAAAATGATATGGTAAGCCACAAGTCGGCTACTCATATCTTAATACATGCAAAGGGCGTAGCATGATCTCTCTCTTTTGTAGATACAATGGAAACACCTCGGGTTTGTGGGTATACCTATTTTGAGGTGAGTCTCTCGGGATTAAAATTCGGTTCCTTATTGATGTATCCTAAATTGATTTTCTCGGGATTAAGGGTAAAAGATGGATGTGAAATAACTAGATTGGGGTAATACACCAAATTTATATGAGGGCTTTGGTGAGTATATGCACGATTACTATGAGAATGATTCTTGATGCACGAGCCAACAATTTTCTATAAAAATTTTAAGGGAAAACACTTGATTGATCGAGGAAAATCACAACAATACTCGATAAGTTAACATGCACATTAAAATTTAGTAGAAAATACTCGAATTTTTCAAAGAGGTAAGATGATTGGTTAGGGAATTTACATTCATGAGACTAATAGAAACATACACAAGATTGAAAATAACTCGAAAGGTAGAAAATACTTCACACACGGAAGGCAAAACTGGAAAAAAATTGCTTCGGCACTCCTATATCCAAAAGTCCTCCAGAAAACTCCTTATGCCTAGCAAAGGCACACAATATATAACAAAAAAAAATTCCCACCCTTCCTAAAAATAGCCTAAGGTTGTACTCACCCATGCATCCTAATTTTATCCTTTATTTAATAAAAGGATACAATAATACAAACTAGTGCAAGAGGCATTAATAGCCTTTGATTACATCTCAGTCAACTGAAGTTAACTATTCTATTTTTAATAAAGCTAGGTGAATAAGTTTTCCAAAAATAAAATTGCTTGTTATGCAAGTCTCTCTCCATGGCATGCAAATTGTCTCTTCTTTATTCTGTCTTCTTGTGAAGCATGCAAAAATCAATTCTCTACCTGTGAGAAAAATAATTACATTAATTGCAATACTTTGCAAAATAATTCATCTGAAGGGACCACCTACTATGTGCACATGTTCTGATGATGTTGACATCTCCTTGGTTTCTAAAGGTCATAATAGTGACAAACTGCCAATTACCTCTACCTCCTTGAAGTGGGGACCACCTCCAATCTGCTTGGTTTGGCCACCTTGGTGGACTTAGCAATATAAAAGGGTCGAGCATTTTACCTGGAACATGCCACTATATTCTCCACTATATATGTGTTGGTCGTTGCATGTTTGGTAGTGTATAATTTGAAATTCATCTTTTTAGTGATCATTTGGAATAATTTGGTCGGCTTTGATTGAAGGCATACACTATGGTCTAGACTTTTAAAGTCTTTGGAAATTATTTATTTGTTTGATGGACATGTGAGTTGTCCCCTTCTCCATGGTGACTCACCCTCATATGCTTTTTTTGTGGCAATTTGACCTAGGCCGAGTTTGCTTTGATGTTTGAAATGGAACCTGCACCATTGATCTTTGTACCGATTGGCCTGATGCCATTGATCTCTAACCTGTGGTTAGGGTTTGTAACTCTATAATTAATGTGGTCGGTGAGAACTAACCTTGGTTGTTTGTTTCAAGTTCTGAGCATGATCCTCGGCCATTTGATCTTTGTACTTGATGAATCCTAATCTTTGATCCTAAATCATGGTTGAGTTAGAACGCAACCCATACTTGGGCTTAGGCGGTAAAGGAAAGCTTGAGTTTCATGATCATTTCATTTGGTTTTCTAGTATGCGGGTGAAGCTTAGGAAAAATTTTCTTGGAGGCCATTTTTGTTCTTTCTAAAGCTCAGTCTTCACCACAAATATGTATTGAATATGTATTTTTGACATTATTTACCAATCTTGGATCTTGAACTCTCTACAATGCTTATTGGAAACCATTTTTTATTACTTTTGAGCTTTGGGTTATGAAGAGTTTGCGTGATCTGAATTCCTTTCCTTGTTGTGATCTATGAGCTAGAGCCCTTCCTGTAAGTTCTGCGAGCTACCTTCTCTCTTAGCTGCCATCTTTGATCTTTGTGGGCTCGAGTTGAAAATATTTCTGGGTCCTCATTTTTCATATTCCTAATTCGATGGTTTTTGAGGACTCGATAGTTCCGTGTTAACCGGTGAGTTATATTTCTTACTCGATTCTCTTGCTAATCATTAATGGGTATTTGTTCATTAGCTAGGATCTGTACCTTTTACTTTAATACTGCAACTTGAATCTGGATTTAATGGGAATGAAAAATTTCTAAAACTCTTGAGTATTTCTCAGACCTAGGTATGTATGAGTTTTTATTCAAAACTTGTTCTCAGTTAATCCTTGAACCTTTTCTGAAAAACCCTGGATATTCTTCATTATGTTCTGCATTCCATCTTCTTTATACTTGCAAAAAGACTTTGAAAGGCTCAACCATGACCTGATAATTCAACCCTGCACTATCTGTTACTTAGCCTTTTCTTGTAGAGCTTCTATTCTTCAACTGTACCTACTTGATTTACCCTTTCAAAGAATGATTGTTTGATAAACTGGATTTCCTTCAGTTGGCTGTAATGAGCTTGATCCTTATCATTTCCTGATTTGATCCCTTCAAGTCCTAAATTTGATATACCTTTTGTACAAAATTTTCCTTTTCACTTAAGAACTATGACTCCATGAATCCAATATATCTTATTCTATTGAAGTGTTGCAATATTTTACTGTGCTTGTAAACTATGAATCATGTGTTTAATCTTGGCTCTGAAGCTATATTGTAGCATTCTCGGGAACTTAATACTTGCTTCATTTAGAAACTACAACTTAGAATAGCTGGGCTTTGTAAGATTATCTTGAAACTCCAATTTAATCAGTAGGTACTTACTTGTTCTAATTTTGATACCCAATAATGGGTTTTCTTATTAAAGACAGAAACTATAATTTTCACTCTTAGATCTGCAACTTGAAAAATATTTTCAATGGGAATGTTGACTTCTGAAAGAAACTTTGAAACTTTCTTTAGCCTGAATGTGCATGTAACTTTGATTCAAGTTTTTCTTTGTAAGCTTGTGATCTGAATGCTTATGGGGTACCTCTTTTTCTCTGAAATGATTAGACCTGAAGGCTCATTGATGTGGGTGTTTGGACTTCTTCATTCTTTCCCATTTCTACAAATTTCATTCTTCTTATCACAGTCACTTGGTTTGATCTGTGAATAATTTCTATTCTAAGATCTTGAGTATATAGTTGATCCACCATTGTATTGTAAGCCTACTGTCCTTTTTTAACTTGGTATAAGTCTGAAATAAATATTCTTCTAGAGCATCTGTGTTTCACCTTGATATCCTTGGATCTAGACCTTTGCTTGAATGTGGTTATCTTCCCTTTGCACACTGAATGGAAGCAATAATTTTTTAAATTTGTATCATAATTCCTTGCATTCATGTATGTACTTTTGATACAACATCATTTATGATCTTGATCATTGCTTTTATTTGAAGCTTGTGAGTACTATTTCAGGCATAAGACTTGTTTCCAATGCTTAATTTCTTTGATATTAGTGTTTCTTACTTAGATGCTTACTAAAAAATTTGAAATGTTGATTTTTCAAGGCGAAGCCCTGTCAAAATTTTCTAACAATCTTCTCTCTCTCATCCTATTTCAGTTGTTTTCCATTTTTCTATCTAGCTTCACTTCCCGAAACCGATTCTTCCTCTTCGTCTCTGCAAACCGAAAAAATGCATTTATATCTTCCACTCTCTTTTTTGTATTGTGACTTCTTCTATTTGATGGATAGTTCCTGAAGTTTGAGCTACACTCTTCTCACTTCTTAGCATGTACTTATGACTTGTTTATTTTCCTCTTTTTGTTGCAACATATACCTACACACTTAAGAAAACAGTTAAAAAATATTTAGGATTTTGGCCTCTCTTGTGTCCATGTTTTCTTTTCTTTCTTCTTTTTGAGTGAATAAAACATGTATGTATTTTTTCCTTCAAGTAGAATACATCTCCTTCTTAGGGGAAGATTCATATGCACAAAGTAGGATAGTGTAGGAATATGGTTTGATCCCTAAGCTCGTAACTGACGGTTAACTTTTCTTCTTTTTAGGTACAATGACTTCTACAATAAATATAAAAGAGAAACAAAAGATGGAGATGAATATGCTTCAAACGAAGAACATAAACCCCAAGGTAATGATGGGTTCACTCATACTCCTTTGCTTTCTCTTTCATGCATGTGTATCTTTCTTTTCAGTAGTTGTATTTTACTTTTTAGTTACATCCCATGGCTTGTGTGGGAAACATTTCAAAACTCCTTATGAATATAACATTGAATCCTATAAATGAGTTGTATATTTCTTTCGTATGGATTGTCTAATGGACTAAACAACTCAATAACAAAATTGAATTTCCTAATCATGAAGGAAAGAACATTGAATAAAACTTGAAACATTTAGTAATGAACTCGACTTTCTCGTGATCTACACCGATGGTTTCTGCTCCAAACTTTACACTTCACCTATTCTATAATTGGATGTACTTATGAAGACAAAACAACCGTCCTTCGGGGCTTGTGTTCTTTTTTTGAGGATGGTCATGAAATTACTGACTATGTGATCTGTTGTGTTTTGTAAAAGCACACATAGTTGCAGATTTCATGTAATCTTGTAAATAAATCAAAAGTACTGACATAATCTAATATGATCTCCCTAGCTTACGTATACTTCACCAATGTTATCCATCGTAATAAATTTTTGAGTTACCCATTTTTGCACAAGTCTAAAATTGTCAACGATTCGATAGCTAGAAACATAAAAGTCAAATAGGAGAATAAAATCAATGTGATTCTAGGAGAGGTATTTGTTCAAAGTAATGTTTTGAGGAAAAAAATTCTTCTATTAAAATAGGAGATTAAAATAATTTTTATTATTGTTACCAAAAAGAAAGGAGAAGATTTGGGAGCAAATCTTCCTAAAATAAGCAAGATAAGACTTCGACTCCAATAATATATCTCTCTCCATATTTTGTGGAGATGGAGATCTTAGTTGTTAGGATTGGAATAAAGATAAGATAATATTGTATTTCCCAAAATAAGGAGTTGGTTGGATGCATGAATTATAAATGCAACCTCCCACACTCTTATATGTAATTTTTGGACTACCAAGAAATAGATATCTGTTCTTCCTCATCAATATTCTGAGTGAAATTGTTCTACAGATTTTGAATTAAAAATATGAATTAAGTCCTCTTCCAAGGAATGAGTTGGCCACTCATTCCAAGGAATATGGATCAATGTGTAATGCTCGTTTCTTTAATTTTGTTGTGATTTCTGATTTTGTGTTATGTAATCCTTCTTTCCATACAATTTCTTTTGTGAACCTGCAGGTGTCTTATTTATCTTTCCTTATTTTTAATTCAGAAATTTCATTCATGCAAGTGTGATTTATTTCATGCAAGATTTGTTTCTAATAGTGTGTCTTTCCATTTCCATATGTTTGATTTATTTTATGCATTTTGGATTGTGTTTAAATCAGCTATTTTCCAAAGATCTTTGTTCTCTTACTACATACAACCATCCGATACCAGCTCTGGATTGACATTATTAATGAGGAGGATTAAAGACACTCATCAGTTGGTATTATGGGTAAAGATGGAATAGATTTGGATGATGGAGTGTATGAGGTATATTTAGGTGTGGAATCAATGGTGGATGTGGTTATGTGTATTGAGAAAGGTGCTAGATGTACAATATTAATTAAATAAGAATCAAAATTGTGTGGTGTGGAAGGTAGAAATGGATTTACCAATGGTGGATTTGGGTAGGTTTGTTTGAAGATATCCAAGATTCAATATTGAATTGGTTGAGAGGTTGTGTAATGTTGGGAAGTAGGGACATAGTAGGATGGATGAGATTTTGAGGTACATAAATTGTAGTAAATGAAGTAGGTGTAGCATTTGCATAAGGTGATGGGAATAGAGTAGAACTATGTGGTTGAGAACTAGAGTTACGGTGAAATTATTTATAAAGGTGGTAGACAGAGACAAACATATGGTATTTATTGTGCTAATTATCCGAGGAGTAGCAGTAATTGATGTGATAGGCATGGAGGCTATAGTTATGGTTGGTGTGTGTGTAGGATAGGTATAAGATGGTCTTGGTTATACAACACAAGGAGTGGATAGATAAGGATATGAGGAATCTTGGTATGTTAAAGTGGAGGAGATGTTTGATAGGATTCTTGAGGTTGGATTAACATATTTTATTGTTGGTACATACAAGAAGTGTGAATGTTGGTAAATTGTGGTGATTTGACGGGTGTTCTTGATGAAGCATGGATAGATTTGATATGACATGATGCAGGTGTAATACGATCCATAAATTGAATGGATTTACGTGTATAAGGGGTTTCAAGAGATTTGTGACACATGAAATCATAGATAGGGCTAGAGGAAGGCTCTAAAGTCCCTAAAGGAGCATGAGGTAGGGGTGTTTGAGATCTAACATCAATAGAAAATGGGTTATATTTTTTTGGCATGGTTAGTGAAAATTATTGTTTTGGTGGTATATGGAAGGGGTCTCTAGACATGTCAGGGAGGGACTAAAATCATATTTTTGATGTGATCGAGAATGGGATAAGCATGAGGTATTAATTGTAGTAGATTTTTGCACAAAAATGTTTGGGGTGATGTTTTGTGCCATTTGAAACAGATAAGTCAAGAAAATAATTATTTTTTATTTGTTTGTTTTTGTTTTGATGAAGAACACGTGTGAGAAAAAAGAAAATGGTTGTAAGAGGACCTAGAAAAAGGTAAACTATGTTTGGTTTTAGGTAAGTTGTGGTTGGGAAATGTTTGAAATGGTTTCTTGTTGGGTGATCAAATCCCAATTAGTGAACCAGGTGAAAGGAATGTTTCAGTGTGTTGATTAATTTGTGATGTTTCAGGGAGTGTGTGGTAAAATGTGTGATGCAGAGAGTTAAACACATATTTAAGCTATGTGAGAAGGTAGGATGCACAGTTTTTGTTTTAGACCATATTTGAAATATGAATTTCGATGTAGATAATCACCCAAGAAAGGGAAATTACAATGTAGAAAGGAGAAAATAAGGAAAAACAAGGAATACCTAGAGAACACTTTTCCATGTTATTTGATTGTACTTGATAATGCCGTATTTGAAAGCAATGATCGTGACTAGAATGTTTGGGTACCCTAAAATTCTAGAAGTTGGTTCAGTTTGCATGCACAAAAAACTAATCACATAACACCGGAAATAATACAAGACTCCAATTTTATTCATCCGGGATGTTTTATTCATATGAGAGATTACATTATATAGAGATTGACCTTCCTATTATGGTGGAGTCAAATCTCATCTTGAATCCACTTACCTCTCCACAAATCTCTCAGCTTATCCCTAGGATAACTCACTCAATTCTATCTGTGAGTTGTTTATTATAACTTCACACTATATTATTATTAAATGAGTTTCACATCTCATTTAAATAATAATACACAACATAATTTATTAATAATGTTACACAATATATTCGTAACATTCACTCCCCTATTGTTTACATTATTAATCCCTATTACACACTCCCCTAATGTGAACAAGGTAGAGAAAAACATTCACACGTCTTCTACAGATGCCTGCCTCTGCATGCTCATGATCTTGGTACGCTGAACCTCTGTTCACCAAATACGAACCCCTGTTCGACAAAAACAGACCTCTGTCCTAGGTACGAGCCCCTACTCATGAACCTCTGTTCATCCTCTTCAAGAAAAACATGATGCTACTTTTTCTTGTGCTTTTATCTTTCTACTACAACATATTTACATCAGCAGGTTATAAAAGGAAATACAACTCTGAACAGGAATGTGACATCTGTTCTTATTACAAACAATGAAACACACAACTGAAATACTTGGCCACCAAATCAATACCGCGGCCTCATCGATGGTGCCTAACGAGAGGTCGCTGATTGCCCTCCTGCCTCCGTTGCCTCCAGCCTCCATCTACTGCTGCTTATTTAGAATAGAAAATCGTCAGAATTATAACCATCACCCAAAGGTTCTTCTTTATCACTGTCTTCTTCTTCATTAGCAACCATGGCACTTTCTTCTATTTTTCCATCAAGTAAATCTCGTGCTCTTTTCTTGCAATTTATAGATAGATGTCCATCTTGTTTATAATAGTAACAAGTGATATGTTTCTCTATATCTCTGGAAGTTGATCTTTGTTTAAAAGAAGATTTAAATCTCCCTTTATCATATGACTTGTTTTTACCATACATTGCAGTTTCTTCGTGTAACAGTCTTATTTTATTCATCTATCAGTGGAGAAATTAGATCTTCTAGGCTGGGATTGATCTTGCTCAAAGTAAAAACAATGTTTGAATAGCGAGATGGCATACTATTAAACAAAACAGCTTTTGCATCATCATCCTCTACTTTAATTTTTATCCCTGACAATTGATTCAAAATAGACCGAAACTTACTTATATGTTGTACCATGTTTTCTCCTTCATCCATCTTGAGTCCAAACACTTCTGCTTCAAGGTCACTGCTGCGCTTCCGGTTTGGGATCCAAACAACTTGTTCAATGTTGTCCAAATGAAATTTGAACTTTTTGAAAGGTCTATATGATGCAAATATGCATCAGACAACCCAAGTCCAATGATTGTTGTTGCTTTACGATCTCTACTCTCCCATTTGGCTGCTTCATCAGCATCGGTTGGTTTCTTGAATGTTCCATCTGCAATGTCCCACAAATCTTTGTTAATGAGTGTCAACTGAGTTCGTACTTGCCAAGTGTGAAAATCCTTTCCATCAAATTTTTCAACATAACCCAATTTATCCATTATGACTCTCCACAATTTGACACAAATAGGTGTCGGTTTCAACCGAAAATACACCCTTACAATAATAATCAGCTTTATATTTATTCAAAATAATAAAGCATATCAGATTTTAATTGCTAGAAATCAGTCACTATTTTTTTTACAGAATAAATAGAAACTGTCAGAATTGTTTCCATGATTTCTCGTAAAATACGAAATGGGTTTCTGTAATTTTTTGACAGAAGTTTTAAAAAATATAAATTAACAAACCCAAAAATTTCAAGTAAATTTCGAATCTGGGTTTTTGAGAAAAACGTGAATTACCAGTCGTTTTTTTCAGATCAGAATTCGAAAAAGGCAATGAAAGCTTCAAAACTCTCATATCTGCATCTTAGAGGCTGCGATTTTGTCCTGTAATGAATCTCATAAATTTCCCTAGCCTGCTCTGATACCAAATCTAGAAGTTGGTTCAGTTTGCATGCACAAAAAACTAATCACATAACACCGGAAATAATACAAGACTCCAATTTTATTCATCCGGGATATTTTATTCATATGAGAGATTACATTATATAGAGATTGACCTTCCTATTATGGTGGAGTCAAATCTCATCTTGAATCCACTTATCTCTCCACAAATCTCTCAACCTTATCCCTAGGATAACTCACTCAATTCTATTTGTGAGTTGTTTATTATAACTTCACACTATATTATTATTAAATGAGTTTCACATCTCATTTAAATAATAGTACACAACATAATTTATTAATAATGTTACACAATATATTCGTAATAAAAATTACACAATGCACAATTACGTAAGAGGTCGGTGAAAGGAATTTGTGGCATGTTTATGTTTCAATCATTGGGCTTTGATAAAGTTGTAATGTTGTGGTCACAACATTGTGGAATTCACCTGCAAAAGTAAATAAGACAATTAGTGGACGTGGTCAAAAATAGAAAAATAATTTGAAGTCCTAATGTTGTAATGTATTAAAACAAAGCTTAATTACAGAAATAATAACAAAATAATTATTCTAATTAACTAATAAAAAATTATGTTTCAAAAAATGCCTAAATGTGTATTTGGGATGAGTCACGTACGAGGGAAAATAGAGGGATATAAGCAAGTTGAAATGATCGAATTTAATTAATGTCACAACGACATTAACAAATTGTGTCTAACTAAATACTGGTGAAACATTAATATTAACAGGATGATGAACTAAATAAAAATCAAAATTAATTGACGACTAAATAAAAATTAAATAAGGCGTTAATTAATTTAGAGTTACTAACCAAGGTTAGCTAAATGAAAATTAACTAAAGACATAATACCATAGTCTAAATAAATGGTTCATATGACTCAAAATAAATTAATATGATTTATGGATGTGATGTGTTGAAAATGTGGTGTTTTGATATAAGATGTTTGTGCCAAAAGTCAACTTGTGTGTGGTCGAGCTATGTGGAGCTCACATGGGTCGGTGTGTGTCAAGTGGAGATTGAAATGAAATGTGATGTGGTATGAAGTGTGATAGGCTCATGATAGTCGGCGAGGGAGGAAGTTGGGAGATACTGGTTGGAGCTCTATGGTGGTGTGGGAGCTATGGACAAAGGTTTTGAAGGGTCATATCGGTTGGGAAATGTAGTAGATATGAACCCGGGGGTGGTATCTCGGGAGTAGGGAGATTAGTTGGGAATTGAGAATATGGAGAAGGATGTGGCAGAGATGTGGGATTAGCTAACTACATTCACGAGATAAGATCGTGAGAGAAGATGAGAAATCTTGTGAATCGAGAAGAGACACTAGTGTTATGGGCATACCATGTTTAACACTATTACAAACTTGCACCGCTAATTCTACAATTTACTATCCGAACTTTATTTCCTCTTCCTTCTAAAACATTGGGAGAAACTTAATAGAGAAGTTTCAAGGTCGAATTAGATCTTCTTAAATGCAATATCGTACATCAAACTAGATATCGAATCATAAGATAATGGTCTCGAGAGAAATGGTTGAAGATCGATGATAACATGAGAGGGTTGGGGGATGGTTAGAGCTCACTAATGGAGGAAGTGTGTGAATCACGAATAGTATAGGTAAGGATGGCAAGGGGAATAAGTAGTAGGAGATGACACACTGGGAATAGGCAATAAGTCAAAAGTTGTGAGCACAATGGACAACAGATGGTGTAGGGAAGGGAAATATGAGTTGGGTTGAGGATGAGTTTTACCGAGAGGGTGAGTTAGGGAGGAGAAAGGGTCAACATGGATGTGGATGACTTTTTCAGAAGGTAGGAGCTCCAGAGATTGATGGAAGCTTGGGAATGAGGACGATGTGAGGTGGGAGTGAAGCAAGGAGTTGGTAGCTCATGGTATTTGGAGTTGGAGTGTCGAGGTATGTGGGGATGGTCTCTCGGTGGGCCAAGGGGAGTTGGGAGCTTGGTGAGGATTTGGTGAGGCTCATTTAGGTTTTAGTGGCATTGGCTTGGCCGATGAGCTGAGTCGAGAGGGAGTTTTGGGAAGGGAGATGAGTCAGAGAGAGAGATGGAAGTTGAGAGATATCAAGTCGAGTGGAGATGGATAGATTTGTTGTAGCTCGTTTGGGTAGTATGATAAGAAAATGTGGGTAGTGGAGAGAAGGGAGTAACTTAGCTAGTGAAGAAGTTGGAGGGAGTTGGTTAGAAGGGATATGGTGTCTTGAGATGTTATGGTGATGGCTCGGTCGAGGATCCAGTCGAGGGGAAGTAGAGTACGTCGGATGGGTTGACGGGGAGTGTGCGGTGGAGTTGGATTGGGCTTGGGATAAGGGAAGTGGAGATCTCGGTGTGGGTGAGGGATGGTGAGCTCGAGTAGAGTGGAAAGAATATGGGATATTTGAGGACAATAATAATAATTGTTTTTTATTATTTACTTATTATTATTGTGTTTTTTTTTAATTATTATTTTTAATAGAAATAACAATAAAATTTTACATCCATTATAAACAACTCAATAATACGCTCTTTCAAACAAAAAAACCACTTACCTTAATGACAACATAAATGACTAAATGTACGAACCACAACACATGGACGAAGACAATACTAAAGATCCTGCAAGCGGGTGAGTCTACAAACAAAATATTTATAACATATATCTAGATTGACAAGAACTATGAAACATAATAATTGTTATACTTATGACACCTATACAAGGTGAGAAAAAATAAAAGTGACCAGAACTTGAGTCCGGTCCTACCAGCGTGTAAAATGTTGATGGGAGTTTCGTTATCACCGAATCACAAAGCACCCTGTGCATGTATTTGAACTCACAAAGTGTGATTTGATAACATGGGTACTATCTCCAAGTTGTGGGACTTGCTACTTGAGACAGACCTCCAGAGAAAACTGGTTCTTGCTCCTAAACTACCTGCCACAATCTACTCTAATGCAGGATAAGCTAACTGTTCTAATCTAAATTTCCAAGGGACCAGGGAGAGAGAATACATAAAATGAAAGCCTACACTAAAGCGGTGATACACTAGAAAAGGAGGGTGTGAGAGTAATCTCCAAATGTGTGAAATACAGAGGCAAAGTGCACACTAGAAGAGGTGATGACAGTTCACCATAATCTAGCAAAATGCATTCACAACAATATTCCAAGCATACACAATGTTAGTGAATTCCTGCAAGAACATAATAATAGACACAATATTCTTGTAGAAAGATAAAAGGGGCAAGAAGAATGCAAGAAAACACAGCAGGGGAAGATACATCCACAAACTTTGTATTTTATTGCTTCCTGGTATGCACAGTTCAGTCTATTACAAGATAAGGGCCTGGATCACCATGCAAGGAGTCCACTACAAGGGCCTGCAACACACTGGCTTCACAAAGCAATTTTGACAGAGCTTTGCTACCCAAAAACTCTCTCCTTTACAATGAGCCCAACACTCCAATTTATAGAAAAAATGAGAAGGAGAAGAGAAGGGAAAATGGAAATCCCGAAATCTGTCCTTCAACCACCTGTAAGAAGCATTAAATTGAGTGAAATGATTGTATATTACTTGCAAAAGGCTCCCCATACTGTCCCATGTGCTGCAGCAGAGAAAGAATGATGACCATGCCTCTTAATTGCACTCCCAGCTACCAAATAAAACACTGTTCTGAACCTGGCCACGTTTTCTTAAAAATCAATCAATCTCTCATCAAATCCGGAATTTCTTGATTTCTGTGCATCGGGCTCGGAACCACGATTCCAATGGTACCAATTTTGTGCAATTTCGTTGAGAAATGCAAAATTTATGGCCTTCTGAGTGCGGGCAGCTATTTTGGGTCTAGCAGGCGTTTTCTATCATTTGACGGGAATGAACATTAACTGACTGGAGCCGAATATGTTTCTATTAATTAAATATATCTACCCTCACTAAAAATAAGAATAATAGTGTGGGCTGCTATTTTGGGTCTAACAGGCATTTTCTGTGGCATAGAGGATGTCGTGCTCGTTCCAGAAAGTCCAATTTTGTGAAAATCGGAGCTCGAAGTCAAAAGTTATGGCTGTTTGAAGTTTCGCAGGTCAAACGTTGACTTTTCCTCTTTTGTCTTCACCTATTTCATGCTTTTGTGTCCCACGCATCCCTCGTGTACTTTTGGCCCGGCTGTCCCAAATGCTTTGTGCTCCTTGTGCTGATTTCGCGCGAACCAGCCGGTTCGCGTCCTTGCGTCCCACTTGTCCCACTTCGCTTTGGACTGTCTGTGCTCATTTCGCGCGAACCGGGCGGTTCGCGCCTTTGTGTCCCATTCGTCCCGAACTGTCCCAGTTAAGCAGTTAGTCAATTTTCTCTCGATCGAACCAGCATTTCGCGCCCGCCGCGTACTTTTGTCCCAGATGTCCCTCTTCTAATGGCTGTTTGTGTTGATTTCGTGTGAACCGGGCGGTTCGCGCCTTTCGTCCCAGATGTCCCGAATACTTTATTGAGCAAGACTTAGCCAATTTTCACGATTTTTCCTGGATCAACCTACTTGCCTTTCTGCAACCTTTTTGCATTTTCTCAGAGCTTGCTCCTTCCTTCTTTGGCCAGGGGAGTTAGAAAAATATCTGAGGGAACCTCAGAAACATGATGTTTGCTCTGAATCAATCAATGTGCCTGGGACTTGAATTTGATGCATGTTATCAAAATTTACCTTGGGGGTGAATTTTGGATAACAGATTTCATGCTTCCTATCTAGATTAGTGTACGAGAAATCAATAAACACAAAACAATGTCGAATATGTAAGGGCTTAGTACCTTGGAGATGGTGATGACTGATACGAGCGCAAAGCTTATGATGATATCCTCGCTATGATCTCACTAAACATGTAACTCAAAGACATTAGAGAAAAAATGCTTAGATATTTTATGTGGGGATTCCCAACAAAGAAGACCCGAGAAGCATTCACTTCCTCGGTGGCTGTCAAGCCTCGTGTGATAAAGAGTAATGATACAATGCAAGATAAAATGAGATAAATTGTAAGCTGATGAAAAAGAAAACTGAAGATGTTGGTATGTAGATGGAGTTACTAATCTGATCTAGACACAATATGCAACATGAACCAAGTTAGTGATCTACCAAATTAGGAACACAATGTTTTGGGTATTTCAAAGGTGTTTACAAGGACATTATGAAGATATTATGATAAACAAGCAGCTTTAAATTTAAAAATCATTTTCCCAAAATTTTAAACTTGTTTGGATGAGGGGGAAAGGCCTAGATTTATAGCCTAAGGGTGAGGTTAGATTGTGGGTTATTAGGTAATCTGGGTTGGATAAAGTAACCCTGGTTAAGAGACATGATGTGATCAAGTGGGGCTCATGATTTGAATTATGAGGTCAAAGAGATAAGGATGGAGTGGGGAGCATGATTGACATGGTTAGGTGCAATAATGCATCCCATTTTTGAATTTAGGAGTGAGATGTCGGATGTATGTATTATTGCCCATGAATTGAATAAATTTGGGATATGTGAGATAATTTCAAATTTTAATTATTAAATTGTTTTACATGGTGCCCATTAATTAAAATTTGGGTGAGTAAATGGATGGAATTTATTCAAAATTAGGGTAAAAGAAAAGTAAGAGGGAAATTTTCATGACAGAGAATAAATGTTGGATGAAGGAGAGGATTTATACCAAAAAATGGTGTCTACACTTACAATAACACATTTTTTTTTCCATCCAAGTATGTTAAATTTAAAATTACACCTTGAAAAGGGAAACAAGTTTATAAGGTTGTTTAGTAGATTTCCTTATAAAGAGGGTTATAAAATTTGAGATTAGTACACAAAACATGAAGGGTAGAAATTATTCCTATTCATAATAATGAAATTTCAAGATGTGGAAGACCATTTTATCTTTTTATGTGGTTCTATACAAGGTATAACTATTTATTTTACATCCATACCAAAAAGGGGTTTGTTAGATTTAAATGTGGTATCCATAACATTACGAGTGAGTTTCCCATAAAGCGGTGGATCACTAAAAGAGGAAACCAATTAAGAAAACACCCTAAACATAATCCTTAGGTTTAGGGAACACTTCTATACTTTCATATTCGAACAAAAATTATTTTCAAAATAAAAACTAGACTTTTTACGGTCTCCAAAATGACCAAAATATAACAAAACATATAGTACTCAAAAATGTCTCGTAGCATATAATTTTTCAAGGTTGTAACATTTAACCTAGAACACACGTAAATCATCATGATAATCATATTATAAAATCTTTCACCCTCCAAAGGTGTTCTAAGAATTCAAATGGTTCACTAAGACCCAGTTCTCTTGTCCTACGATCTACCAAAATAGCTCTTAAAAGGGCCTACCAAACCAAGACCCAATACCCAATTGGTAAAAACTTCCAACCAATTATTTTTTATATAGGGAGTCAAACAAGACATATAAAATTCAAAATGGGTGAACGAATCTCAAACTAGAAGCACTTTCTCAGAGCCAACTATTAAAGTTTTGTTATTGCATTTCAAAGCAGATTTTTTAGTGAAATTGGCTACAAAATGGGTTTTGAAAACAAGCATTCACAATTTTAAAAAAATCTATCAACTCTCATCTATTCTACTATATATATAAAATCCGATGCAACTTATGGTACATAATTATGATAACCAAAACTCTAGTTATAACCTCATTTCTGGAGCTAATTTATGTTATTGACAAGTATGTGTTTTGTGTCAGAACAACTAGAGGCCTATTAAACATGCTTGAAAAACTAGCTTCCAAATCCATTTTCACAAAACTAATTGTTGCAATCAATTGACATGTAGAAATACTAAAGGTCAGAAGTGGCAGATTTCAATTTTCTACTAAAGCTCCCTAAACCATGGGTCAAAATAAAAATGAATTTTCTTAGATTTCAACTATTGTCCTTGTAGTATGCGCTATCAATAGAGTCAAAATGCCTTTATTTAAATGATCATATGATCTTATAAATTGAGTTTAAACATTGTTGTGACTTCCAGTCACTAGAGACTATGCTCAACCTAACCAATCTCTGCTACGGAAGAATGGGGAGGCCTTTTACACGCTAAATTTGAACAATATTTTTTCTAACATTTATACCCAATGTGCTCGGTGTTGGAACTTGAGCTCTGATACCAAATGAAATGCCCCATTTTAATTACTAAACTATACCTTAATAATTGTTAACATTTTGAGTAAAAAAAATTTGTTTGTTTGTTTTTTTAAATCCATATTACTCTAACCCTATTAAGCTTAGTTGTGAGGGTAACCTTATTAAGCCAACTTAATTTAATTAATAAATTAACTACGGTCATTCCCATATTTAATCATTTATAATTACCTTTATCACAAATACACCTAAAGACGGTAGAAACAATATGGTAATTTTTTTAAATTACATATTAAATTTTAATGCATTCGACCAACACTACACATACCCTTATTTTATTTAAGAAACTTTATTTCAGTTCATTGAATATTTGTTCATCCCAATTTAAATCCATCCCTTAAAATTATCGCACTTAGATATTCTATATGGATCACTTTGTTAAGTTTTCCTAAGGCCACACTAAGGGTTTAATATACACAATTTAATTGAATTAGCCCCGCCCCACCCCCCACCCCACCCCCTTCTTTTATTTTATTTCCAATCCCACAAAATCTCATGAATTGAGAGTTTTAGGGTTAAATCTCAACCCTTCGATGCTTTTAATTTTAGCCCATATATCTAAAATCCCTAAATTTTCCCTAATCTATCTTTATGTTTTCTTTCCTTCATCAATTGATTTTATTTTTTTGTTGTTCGCAGTTTGGGAGAGGCCATGGAAGAAGAAGATCCAAAGACAACATTATTTCTTCAACTACGGTGGTTTTGATATGGAGATTTCTCCTCTCCACTATGTTTATTCTTGTTTTTGTTTTAAAGAACAAGGGTTTCAAATATTTTATCTATTTATTTCCAATTTTGTTTATTTCTCCAACTAAAATAATCTTCAATTATGGGTATTACTCTACCCTCATTTCTTTTTTTTCTTTTTTTCTTTTTATATTTTTTTCTAGATGAAAATCTTGTTGTGGGTATATTATACCCCCTTTTAATTGAATTCAAAATATGACCGATTATATATATATATATATATATATATATATATATATATATATATATATATATAATAAATAGGGATGTTGTGTATTAACAAAGCGATTACATTTACAAAAAAAGTGGATGACGACCCATAATACGGCCACAGATTCAGCACAATGGGTGGCCATGGTAAAGCATGGCCACGGTGGTCACGGGTGGGGTTTGGCCACCCCATCCCCAACAATATACACAGGGGCATGTAGGTTAAGTTGCCCCACCTCCATTCAATTTTTTTAATTTATTATTCTTTTCTTTGGTCTTTTGTTCTTAAATCCAAATTTTCAGTGCCAAAACATTGGTCCTAATATTTGATTTTTTTCAATACACAGTCCATTCTATGTAATATAAAATTTGATTTCTATTTTATTATATATATATATATATATATATCTATTTATATATGTATGTTTATGTTTACAATATAATATGTAATATGCTTCTCTATATAAACAATTCTTTTTTATATTAAAAATTAAAGGATAAATATATATAATATATTTATATATCAAATTCATAAATTATAGATATATCCTTTATAATATTTACATATCAAACATCCCAAAAAAAAAAATTTAAAGTTTAAATCAACGTATATACGCAGATTGTGTTTCCATATCCACTTTAACTATATGAGTATTTAAGAAGGATTCTTAAAAATACAATGTTTCCTTTAAAAGATAAAATTAGATTGTTAAAAAAATTTATAGGACTAGGAATAAATTTGAAACCGCTTTCAAGAAAAATATCATTCCACAATGATTTGTAACCATACATACAATTCAATAATATTAATATTCTATTACAACAACAAGCTTTATATATTGCAACCAATTTGTTTTCAAAAAGGATAATAAAATAAGTATATCAAATGCCTAACAAGGAGGATATTTTTACAAAGAATGTTAGATTTTCTCTTTCTAAGATTCCAACATAAAATTTATACATTCATATTGTGCAAGACATACATAAAAAATACCATTTTTCTTTTCAAAGAGAGATACAATAACATTACATACAATCTCTTTATCAAGGAAGAACACTTTACAAAAAAAAAAATTACTTCCACTTCAACAATAAGAATGGTAGTTTACTTCATGTTACATATCAATCTACAAATCATTTCAAATATGTATAAAAACCCTCAATACAACTAGACTCTTATTTAAAGAGATCATCCCATATACCATAAAGCCACTATCATAGAAAGGAAATACCAACTAAGATTCAACTCAATAAGGAGTTGTGTGCACAAAACTAATACAACACTAGTTAATCAAATACCCTTCATATCCCAACATAGGAGATTGCATATAATAGGTCTCTTGACCTAGCCATATGCACATGATAACAAGAAGTAGAACTCTACCAAAATTGGGGAAACAAAAATGCCATGTATGTAAGAAATTTCCAACCATCCTCAAGCTTGAACTCCAACTCTTGTATTCCACATAATCTTAAACACAAAGAGAAAAACTTGATTTACCACCCAACCTATAGGAATCATTACATGTCTTTCCAATAGGTTGGAAAACATGTTAGCCTCCCCAAATCTCATGGGAGAGACAAATGGCTTCCACAAATGTGCACAACAAAAAGGAAGGTGTAATAACAAACATAACACATAGAAGACTAACCCATACACCACAAAATAGAATAAATGACAGCTAAACAAAAAGATGAGAAAACCATATTCATTCTCAACAAGGGGAAGAGTGGATGAGACATCCAATAGTTTCATAGAGTGTGGTCCAACCATAGGATGCACACTTACAAAATATTAAAAATCCTCCTTATCCCTCCATAACAATCAACCCTCCTTATTACTCCTCCCATTCACCTAAATTCCTCCTTATGAGGATTTTAAAACCCACCGGGTTTCCTCTCAAAGGATGGGAAATGGATTCAAAACCATATGAGCCACCTTCCCCACCTCAAACCATTTGAGGGGATAAAAAAAAAACAAACATGGCTTGCCCATCAAGCCATGAGGTTTAATAGGGTAAATCCATCTCTCTTCCCCAAAAAAACTCCAAAATCCTTCAATTCATATGATGGATGGAGAAAAAAAAAAAAAACACAACCAAACAAGCATGCAACACATAAAAACAAGACCAGACTTTCAATCATTTACAATCTATAATTTAACATGTAAAATAACATAAAAAGGATCAAATATGCTATCTCCAAAAATATTTCCAATCTCCAAGCTTGATTGAAACCTTTTCCATGCAAGAGCTCCAATTCCAAAAGCACTCCAAGCACAAAATAACAATCAAATGGTCATTTCTCTCCCACATGAGGGAGCATTTTAATAAAAACAAGTAATTTTCCTCAGAAATGATGGGGTGACATGTGTCACCCCTCTCTTCCCTCCAAGCCAAGATTCCAAAAACAAAAAGAAGAAAAGATAAATCCTGATTTAAACATAACTTCCCAAATTACCCAAAAATAAAGTAAAACAAATCCATGCAACTTTTCACAACACACAAACCCCAACCATTCTTACATGAATGGTGACAAGAGAGAGGCCAAATGGGAGGGAAACTCCCTTTTTTCCTTGAAATTAACCCCTACCTAATAGGTAGGGTCCAAGGGATTATTTTTATGCTAAGTGAACCCCAAAACCAAAAGGGGTCACTAAAAATGCCAAAAATAACCAAATTTCAGGTTTGTCACATTTAGACGCGTGTTAATGATGTAGGGCCAACTCAAGGGTGCTTATGTGAACCAAATACTCATCACTTAAGAAAACAAAAAAACATCATTACATTCCTAATGTAAGTTAGGACCATTAAGTCCCCCAACCTAGCTTTAAAAATAATAAACAACCTAAACATAATTAATTTAATGCCTTACACAACATTACAACTAATGGTCATTCATGGTGCCCAAACAATACATGAAAACAATAAGGCCTCATATAGCTAACATGGCTAGAAATCAGTCTTGTGGGTCGTTTGTGCACATTCATGTAGCTGAATTGAAACCCACATTATCCTATGTCATGTAATCTTGCATACTCAATGCCAACATTAAACACATCTACCCAATAAAAGTGTAAAGTAGCTACTCAGTAGATCAAATCAAGTATTACATGCTAACTATGCTAACACATTATCAATATGGAATTGTAAATGAGAACATGCACAATTTCACCATGTGTTAGCTACTGCAATACATATAACAACATATATTCATGCTATCATGTGATCTCATCAAATAATCAAATAGTCCATAACATCAAGATGTGTGAAAAAATCATGTATCCATCATATATCAAAGAAGCTCAATAACATAGTAACATGTTAGTATCCAAATGTCTACTAAAATGTACTAACATACTAATAAAAGATAAATTGATGCTATGTGCCCAAATCACCATACATGTCCATGTCATATTAAATAACAGAACATAATATCAAAATATGCCATAATCCATGTGAAATCATCAATATGAGTATAGATTTAGCATATAAATTGAAGATAGAAAATGTGGGAACTACAAGATGCGCTTATGCTAATATGATGAACGGGAGATAGTATAATGGTTATGCCCCCAAGAAGTTGAGAAGGAGGAATCAACCAATAAGGTCGAGGGATGAAGGTCCATCGACTAGTGCTGGGAATGAGGAAAGCATAGGACCATGCTCGAGTAATGGTGGGATAGTAGAAAAACATTGTGAAGGGGAATGAATCCAATACACATGTGATGGGTGTACATAGGAAGAATTTCGTGGCATAGTAAAGTGTGTGAGTGATGGAGAGTGAGAAGATCTCGTGTGTAAGGGGGAGGATGAGCCATGCGAAACAAAAGGAGGTGGTGATTGGTTGCAGGATGTGGTAGTAGTCCTAGGAATAGGCCTATGTTGGTGTATAGGACTAATGGAATGGAGTGGTCGTGTAGGGGCCAATCGAGGTGGTGAAGTAGAGTATGATGTATCAGAGGAAACATAAGAGGAGCTTTGTAAGGAAGAGGAGGAGATGTTTGAGCATTATAACTATAAGGCTATGATTATGGAGGTGAAAGAGGAACGCCGTTAATGGAACTAAATTTATTTTTGTAAACAAATTTGAGGTGCAAGTGGTTCATAGAAATAATAGCTTGGGATTTATGAATCCAATTGAGGCCCAAAAGTAGGTCACATGCTTTGATTGTTTGACTTACAAGGAAAGGGATGAGAAGAGTGAGAGGAATATCTCGTGACATGTAACTTAACAACACCATATGGTCTCTTGAATGGATATTCAATTTGTGATGGATGGTAACCAATAGAGCATAAAAAGGACATGGAACATGTGTTAATAGGAGAAGATGGATCAACCTTAGTGTTGTTGATAAAGGTTGAGCCAATAGATGCCTAAATATGTAAATGATTGGATATGAATGTAGCATGGTATTTGGTGTTAGAAAAAGAGATAACGGGTGATGTAGTGTTAGTCTTAGAACTAAGAAGTCAAGCACGCCGCATATGGAGGTGGTGTGCAACATGGTATGTATGATTAGTCGAAGAATCCACTGTATTTTTTTCACGTTAGTGGGAATCATTATTAAAAAGTTTGATTTTGCCCTTATCCTTAGTGGGAGCAGGGCTAGTAGGTTCTGGAAATTCAAGCTTATTGTTGTCAACTAGATCTTGGATAATTGTGAAAAGTTTTAGAAATCGATTGGTTTAGTGTCCCATACATCGATGATACTCACAACGGAACTTTTCGTTATAATTGTGTCCTTTAGGCCATGATGGGTCTAATTCAAGTGGTGGAGGAAGGGTAATGAGGTTGTTATTGAGGAGTTATTTTAAGATAAGATGTGGTTCCATAGAGAGATTGATAAATGTACGTCTAGGAAGTGGGGACTAAACTTCCTTAGAAGGAGTAATGGAATTGATAAAGTGAGTTTATTGTCGGCTTTCTTAGAGGTAGAGGATTTGAATGGTGTTCTTTTTGAAAATGAGTGGAAGATGAAGGTCGTTTCTTGATACTTAAGCTTGTCAATGGATAAAATCTTAGATTCATGGAGCTTAAGAGTATGGCAAAGTTGATCAAAAGAAGAAAAGGTCTCAAAGAGAAAAAAATCTTGGAGAGGAGGTAAAAGACTTTGTATAAAAGTATCTCAGATTCAACATCGGCGAGGACATTAGTCATTTTAGTCGATTATTCTTATATCTTAAAACATAATTAGTGAACTGCTCATTGGGTCCTTGCTTAAGTTGTTCTAGTTGGGTATAGGAAATCTTAGAACTGATGTTGATGGAGAAATATTAGAGAAAATCATCAGCTAGATGGGTGAAGCAAGTTATTGAATGAACAAGTAAATCATATAACTAGCACATGGCGTAGTCATGGAGACTACGAGGAAAGAATTTAGCTAAGAGAAGATGATCATCAACAAAATCAAGACAAGCAACATGAAAGGCATGAAGATGCTCTTATGGGTCACCATGTCCATTGAAAATGGGCAATTTAGGAGTGAAAAAGTTAGGAGGGAGAGGGTAAGTAGAGAGGATAGGTGCAAATGGAGTGTGCAACAACAAGGTAGAATCTAAAGATGGAGATGTAGTGGCCTGTTGCAATTTGTGAATTTGGGCCTGGAGATTGTGATACAGAGAGGTTAAATCTTTATTGCCAACAAAGGAGGGTTGTCATTGATGTGAGACCAAAGGAGACATGAAGTGATTGGTAGGAATGGGGATTGAAACCATATTAGTAGAGATAGTTATAAGTGTAGAAGAAGGGGATTGAGTGGATATAGAAGTCGGTAGAGCTACATAAGAATTGAGTTTAGCCAAGTTGGTAGCCTCTTCATGAGCCACATGCAAAAGTAAATCTAAATCATGTGGGTGTTTAGCAACATGATCATTGATGTCCTTAAGGTGGGTTTAATTAAATTCCTCAGGAGATGGAGCCATAGGAAAGGGAGGGAGGAATTCCTAGTGATGGGAGGGTGTATATGGTCAGGTTCACCAAAATGATTAACAAAAATGAGATCTTAGCTATGAAAGTATAGATGCTAGTTAATTTAATTAGGAGGACTAAAATGTTGTATAAATGAAACTAATATAATATAGAATAATAGTAAATAAATTACTTTAAGTGAAATAAAACCCTAAGTATGTAATAGAATGAAGTTAAATGACTTAGTTGATTCGAAGAGACCGACGAATTTTTTTCGCAGTCTGAAAATAGAATCTAGAAGTGCATACAATCGTTAGAAGCCTTTTCAAGACCAGATCTAGAAGATCTTAATCGACTAGGGTGCCCTAAGCCACCCTAGACTCTAGATTGGGTGCTTTGATCTCTATAAATGCTTTGGATCTAAGTTTTATATGGCCGTAAGTTGATCTCGAAATGGCATGCTTGTCGCATTGGATTCACTGGATGAATTGAATAATAACCTGCAAGAAAAAAGGAAGTATCAAACCCTAAGAAAAATAAAGATGTAAAATGAATGGGTTGGAATGACCTCAACCGCCGAACTAGTGGTCTTATCACCGAGAGATGCACTACATTTTAGACCCAGATGTAGTTTTGTTGATTGTATGGATGTCATGTCATAGGTGTTTGTTATCTAATTTCCCTCTCCCAGTGAAATTGATAATCGTGTAGGCTAGCAAATGCACACCAAACAAGAACAAAGATAACAAAGTTGATCAAAGGGGGCATCAGAGATAAGAAAAAGGAAATACTTCAAAAATCAACAAAAAAATGTGGCAAAATCAAAAAAATGTCTCTAATGTCTCGAAAAGTCAAATAGTCAGAGCCAGAGAAATGTGGAAAAAGTGGAATATTTTTTCCACACGGTCCATGGAATAGCTAGGAAAAAATTTCCCAAATTTCCCATAAATTTGATTTGGTCACAGCCAGTTCATTACGGAAAACGTGAAAAAATGTCCCAAGTGGTCCGAGGGACAACTGGACCGAAAGTACGTGCGAGCCCCAAAAAGTTGAAATAACCACAACTAGTGGAGTGTGGAGATGGTGGAGAAAAATGTCCAAGAAATCTTGGACACATATCCAATATAGACAAACATACCCAAAATAGCCGAAATACCCACGGGGGAGTGGTGCGGAGAAATCAATCGGTCAACGGACCACCCGACCTTGTCATACGGTGGATGCGCGAGGACAGAAGAGCTCGAGTCAGATGACATGGAGAAAGGAGGCCCACGTGGTAAAAGTAATGTGGGGACGTGATTTACCTGAAAACACTCGATACCCGCAACCCAAAAGGAAAGTGGAATGCTTTAACCCCAAACTTCAAACAGTACACTTTTGACTTGAACTCTGATTTTCACAAAATTTGAATTTTTTGAAAGGGCACGACATACTCTATGCCACAAAAATGGATTAATTAATTTTAATGAGGATAGTTGGGTGAAAATAAATAAATATCTCTATCTCTAAAAATTAAAATCTCATTCCCGTAAAAGGTAAGAAACCCTAGAAACTTAAAATAGCGCTCACACTTAATGCCATATATTTTGCATTTCTAAACGTAATCACGTAAAATTTGTCTCATTGGAATCATAGCTCTTATCTCAATGCAAAATAGTTAAGAAATCAAGAATTTGATGAAGACTCGATGATGATTTTTCTCAAAATGTGACCGGGTATAGAATAGTGATTTTAATAGTGGTTGGGAGTGCAATTAATGAGCATGTGAAATCATTCTTTCAATGCTGGAAGTTAAGGGACAGCATGGCGGGTCATTTTCAAGAAACATACCATCATTCCATGTCATTTATTGCATCTTGCAAGTGGTGGGAAGGCAGATTTTGGGATTTCAATCCTCTCTCTTCCAAACTCTATAAATTGAAGTGTGGGCTCATTGTAAAAAGGGAGATAGTTTTTGAGTACCAGAAACTCTATCATTTTGGTTTTTTGAAGCCAATGTGTTGCAGGCCCTTGTAGTGGAATCCTTGCATGGTGATCCAGGCCTTTATTTTGTAATAGATTGAACTGTGCATATCATGAAGCAATAGATGCAAGTTTGTGGATGTATCTTCCTTGCTGTGTTTGTTTGCATTCTTCTTACCTCTTCAACCTTATTGCAAATATATTCTCTATCTTATGCTCTTGCAAGGATTCATTATCATTGTGTGTGTATGAAATATTTTTGTGAATGCAGTTTCTAGACTGTGGAGAATTGTTATCACCCCCTCTAGTATGCACTTTGCTTCCATTTTTCACACATTGGAAAGATATTCTCATTCCCTCCTTTTCTAGTGTATCACCGCTTTAGTGTAGGTTTTGTTTTCATGAATTCTCTCTCCATGGTCCCTGGAAAGTTATATTAGGATAAGATAGTTTTTCCCACATTAGAATAGATTGTGGCAAGTAGTTTAGGAGAAGAACCAACTTTCTTTGGATGTGTATCTCAAGTAGCAAGTCCCACAACTTGGAGATAGTACCCATGTTATGCAAATCACACCGGAGTTCATGCACACACACTTGTGCAAATTGGACGGTATTGTGATTTGGTGATAATAGTGCTTTTGTGTCGCTTGCCCTTTGTGAAATAGCGAGCAATAGAACTATAGAAAATGTAATACCATGTCTACATGCAATAAAATAGAATACCTCCCCTATGATGTGTGTGTTGATGTAGATCTCTTAGCCTTGATGCATGATACTATGTGCATGCAAGTGATGCGATGGTTTGTAACTCTAGATGGAGTGATAGTAGTATATGACTACATGAGCCCTCATTATGGTCTTATAATTTTATATTTATAGGGTTCTCAAACTTAATTTCATAATTAATCCCGACATGGCCGATTAAGAAAATGATAATGATGGAAGACAACTAGAAACTCCCCAAAAAAAAGCAAGAAAAGAGAAACATAGATGGAGGCACCCAAGGTGGGACTAAGGAGATCCAATTTCGGGCCGAATAATGGGGTAGTTGTGAAACAAGTGGATAAGTATAAAAAATATGTGGGAATGAAGAAATAAAATATAAGAAAAAGATGGCCAAAAGGTGGGATTAATTAGTACTTTATTCACTTGAGAACCTTCTAAATAGTAGTATAAGATCTGGCTAAATAATGCCTAAAGTGCATGATTTTGTGTCTCGCACAATGCAAAAACTTAGTACAATGTATTCTATCGAAGTAATTGCTTCCATGTAATCTACCGACAATTATAATAATGTTTACCTTAGATTGTGCTTGTAATTTTTCCTATGTGCCCAAAGTACCGTATATATTTTATCTTCCCAATTATCTCCTTCAATATTACAATTTTTTGTGCATATGTTCTGAAACCTTATTCATTGTTTTTGTATGCACGTTTTCTTGAAGATGACATATACTACTCTAGTGATGTGCAATGTAAATTCCTTTGTCATGACATTGATGGTTTTGTTGAAGATGTGTTTCCCTCTATCACTTATCATCTTTTGTGGGTATCTGTATTTTGTGATGATATTTTCATATAATAACTTTGAGGTATCTCTTCTTGCACACTTGTTCTTTAATACTCTAAAAAATGTCGATTAAAAAATAGTATATTCCTTTCTTGCATCACCGATGTGCAATAGTACATCATTATAAAAATCAAAATTATAATTTACAACAACCTTTAAAAAATCTCAAATTTCTAGTGGCCAATAATTTTTGTTAAAAAAACTATTGATCACCATAATACTTATAATCATCCATCACTATAATACTTACCTCTACACACACGAACACATATTTAGGCTCTTTCTATAACCGTAAAACGCGTTCTTACCATTAAAACTATAAAAGAAAATGTTTCTGAATAAAATTGCGTTCATAGCACTTTTATCTTTTAATCAAAAATTCAACTTTACAATTAATCTAGACCTTTCACTTAGAAATCATTTAACCTATTATTAAAAATAAAAAAATTGTTTTGTGAATCTTACGTCATTGGATAAATAATTAATATCACAGCAATAAAAACAACATATAAATTATTTGTCTCTGTCGCTTTTACAAACCCTAAATATTATATGGTATAAACATCAATTTTTAAAATTACATTAGTATTAATTATTGAAAAAATATGTTTTGTCGTCATAGGCAGCGGTGACAGTCAGATTTCAGAATGGAATCGGCAGCACACCAGGAGAGTCCCTCGTTGATTAAGGTTGCTTAATTTTCTCCAAAATTCTTACAACTTGTTTCATTGTCGGGCGATTTTCGGGTCTGAGAGAGGTGCAGGCCAGTCTCAGGTGAACCATACTAACCATTTGCTTTTCCGTGGCTTCAACACCATCATCTAATACCAAAAAGGAATTGGCAATTATTTGCAGTGGCTTGCCATCAATGGCAGCTCTAAGTGCCCACTTTGGAAGGGAGTTTTCATTTGAAAATGTCTGGGACGTTGGATTTTTTCCTGATACCATTTCTAAAATAACAACTCCATAGCCGTAGACATCCCCTTTTGCTGTCATTCTCCCGTTAAATCCATATTCTATAGAAATCAGGAAAAGTTTTTTCGTCTAGATTAATTAAAATAGGAAGATGAATCAAATGAATTGTAGTCCAATTAAGTTACAAATCTCAAAAGATGGAAATCACAGAATTACGATAATAAATAACCTTTAATCCTTTATCTGTTCAACCTAAAAATTCTGTGAACTTAATTGGAAAAGTGGAATTTAATAAAAAAGAAGAGTACATGCCTGGTGGCATGTAACCGAAAGAGCCTTTGATGTTCGAGGTGCTATTATCGCCGTATTTAAGAATTCTGGAAATCCCGAAATCAGCAATCGCGGGTCGAAATCCATACCCAGCAAAATGTTGGAGGGTTTTACATCACAGTTTAGGATTGGCTCCGGACATTCGTGATGAAGATACATTAATCCCTGCGCCACACCCCACGCAATCCTCATACAACTCTCCCACTTAAGTGTCTGCTGTTCAATATGCGAGGCCAAAGTTCCGTTGGACATCAAATCCATAACCAAGGCCTTGCTCATGGGCGCCAAACAATACCCCAACAGTCTAACTAAGTTACGGTGTCTTGTCATAGCCAATGCTCTAACTTCAGCAATCAGGTTCCCATCCACAGCAATGTTGTCCTGCATTTCGTCTTTGAATCTCTTGACGGCAATGTCTGTTTGTCTGCCCGAAATATTGAGCGCGCCTCTGTACACGGTCGCTGTTTTACCCGACCTGATTATGTTCGCATCGCTGAAACCTGCAGTCGCAATGAACAGCTCGTCGGGACGCACAATGACTATTTCTCGCTCTACGAACAGATCCTGCTGCGTCTGTGCTGGGTATTGCAGCTGGTTCCTCTTGAGATTGAGAATTTGCCGCCTGTAAACATAAATAATGTACACAATGGCTGTTAGAACCAGAGCTCCAATGGCAAAGGATCCCACGATAATACCGAACTTGGACCAGTTTGAGAGACCGCCAGAGGACGGTGCTGGGCATTCTTGAGCGCACAAATCAGGATTTCCAACGAAAGAGCTCGCCGAGAGATTTTTGAAGACGCCACGGTTTGGAATACGACCAGAGAGCCTGTTGTAAGACACGTTCAGATAGGTGAGAGTTGTCATGTCGGCGAGATAATCTGGTATGGGACCGGATAAATTATTAACAGAAAGATCCAAGCCTGTAAGAGTGATGAGAGACCTTAGGGATCGTGGAATCAGTCCGGTGAATTGGTTATTTGAAAGATTCAGCTGCAGCAGCTGCACGCAACTTCCCAGGCTGTCTGTGATCTTGCCGCTTAACAGATTCCCGGCAAGATCTACTACCGTCACAGATATCATACTCCCTATCTCTGCCCGGATTTGTCTGCTAAGTCGATTATGGGGCATAGAAAACGAATGAACTATATTCCGCAGGCTTGCAATAGAAGGAGGGATCTTACCTCGTAACAGATTGTAGCCGAGTGAAAGATGCTGAAGACTGGTACAGTTGGACAGGGACTCGGGTATTGTTCCCGTCAATTGATTTCGCTCCAAATGCAGTTCGCCGAGGAGGCGCAGGAGTCCCAGTTGTGGAGGAATTGCCCCGTTTAGCCTATTGTTGTAGAGTTTGATAAGCGCCAAGGCCGAGCAGTTGCCCATTTCCGCAGGAATTCTTCCGCTGAAATTATTGTACTGCGCTAAAAATTGTTGAATGGAAATCAGTCCGCCGTACTCGGAAGGGATGCTTCCGCTTAATGAATTACCCCTAGTCGCATGAGCTCGAGATGGGTAAGATTCCCGAGCTCCGGCGGAATAGAGCCCGTCAGATTATTATATTCTAAACTGAGTCCAGTCAAGCGGGAAAGATCCCCAAAGATTTTGGAATACTACCTGTGAAGGAGTTGTTATAGATGGCTAATATTCTGAGCGACGATATGTTTCCGAGCTGCGGAGGAAGGGGTCCATCGTATAGACCAGCACCCATCCATAGCTTCTCGAGGTATGACATTTCTCCGAGCCATTCAGGAATTTATCCGCCTATTCTGTTGAAGCCCAACTTCAATATCCGCAGCTGAGTAAGATTGCGAATGATGGTTGCAGGAAACGAACCGGAGAGAGAGTTGAAGCTTAGACACAGGTTCTGCAATCTGGTGAGGCGGCCGAGCAGTACGGGTATGGTTCCGTTGATATAATAATTCATACATAAGTCTAACAGTACCAGATTGGTACAGTTTGAGAGTGATTCGGGAATTGGGCCTCTAAAATGATTCTCGCGGAAGTTGAGCTGCTCTAGGTGGGATAGCTTTGAAAGAGTCGGAAGTATGGGACCGGTAAGGTTATTCCGTGACAGGTCCAGGATCTTGAGCGCGGTGCAGTTGGAAAGCGAGAAAGGAAGAGTGCCGGTGAGATTGTTGCGGGCCAGAGAAAGGTAAGCAAGAGGAGAACATGACGCAAATACTGAAGGCGGAATTGGGCCTGTTAGAAAATTGGAGGAAAGATTGAGAGAAATGAGGTGACGAAAGTAGGGAAGGTGAAGGGGCAGCGTGCCAGAAATTGACTTGTTTTGCAGATTGAGGGCAACTACGCTTCTGTTGAAGTGGTCACAGGTGACGTCCGTCCAATTGCAGTAGTTGGAGGGGTTCACCCAGTCTTCCAGCGGAAAACCAGAGAAGCTCCGTTTGAGAGTCATAAGTAACTCGGCATCCCGTGGGATACCAATAGGATTTACACTTGCTTCAGCCAAGACTGAAATGAGAGCCAATGCCAGCACAACACTGGCCATACCCATATCTCCGCATGCTCTTACCGCAGGCTAAACTGAACAGGCACCTCTAGATATATAGATACGGGAAAAGTATGAAGTATTAACAAAAACTTTCAAAGTTCTGAATTTGACTAAGATATAAAATCCGCCCTTATAGAAATCTATCACTATTGTCATTTATTATGGATGCTTCCTTGCAGACTGACTCGGCTTGACTTTAAAGGGTCATTAACACTACTTTGACTTTAAGGGCTCGGTTACAGTTATATTAAATACGGTTTGTTGTTAAATTAGCAATGGTATGTGAAATGTTTTATAAATGTTGAAAGGGATGTATTGAACATGTTAAAATGGAGGGAACAAAAGAAAAGGGTAGGAGAAAGCGGAAGATGAACAAGGGGGTTGAGGGAGAACAAGAACAAGTGTGGGAAAAGTGCTAAGGCGAACCAATGTGAAATCTGTAATCTCCTACAACCAGATTAAAATAAATATAGATACGAGAAAATGGATGCACTCACATACCTTTATCAATTTATAGATAAAAGTAATCAAAACTTTATATAAATCTAGATTGTTTTTATAGAGAATCAAGATTCAGTAACAAAATATACAACATATCATTAGCCAATTATGAATACATATATACACTATTGTATTATTGTAATGGGCTGAAAATCTGTCGGGAGGGCGAGATCTATGGATAGATAGGCCAATAGTGTGCGGGGCATAGCCCTCTTTGAGACAAAGAAAGTTTAAACCTGGTTTATTGCTATTCTACCAATAGGAATCTCTGCAAGTCCTACAAAGATTCGCCTTTGGGGTTTGGGATCTCATCCCGGTGGGGGTATTTCCAATCGTGAACAGAAAGGAACAAAGGGAGGAGAGGAGATAGGATAGATCAAGGGAGAAAACAAATGAATTCCAAAGCGTAAAGGTCGATGGTTTATGTTTTGGGCTCGTAGTAAACAGAGCCAAACCTACTGCATAAACGAAAAAGCAATACGATGAGCAAATGACAAAAAAGTAGAGATAGATCTAACAGAAAAGCAACACAGATCTAACTTAAGAAAGATCTAATGCACATAACACATCCATTGAGCACAAAGTCTTAATTTCTGAATTAATATTTTCTACAAAAGTACAAAGCCTTTTCCTTTTCACTTCTATTTTTCATCTAAAAGTGTTCACCCTGAATACAACATGTATCCAAGTATATATAGAAGGAGAAGGAGAAAGAAGGAAAAATGACCCAACAACTATTTACAAAATATTTACAAAAATATCTAAAAGTCAACTGTTGACTTTGGGGCAATTTGGTGGATGACAACATCTCATGGTGCAACATGGATGATGTCATCATTTGTGCCAACATACTTTTAAATACTTTACAAAAATGGGAACAATCCCAAGAGGAAGGAGCCTATTCGTCATTGTCCCATGGCTAGAAAGGAGTATCCGCTTCTGCTCAGGAGAGGAAATGTGAAATTGAGCACGATACTCCATGAACTTGCTAATCATTGGTTGAAGTTGATCCTAAGCGGGACCCTTGGTGTGATCGCCGATGACCTCACAAGTCTCCCGTTCATCTCTGAGTCTCTCTGGGAGCTTGAAGTATTCATTACCTGCCTCCATTGTATCCAACAAAATCGTGGTAGGCCGAAGGTTGTTGATAGATTCTGCGTCAAAAGTGGCTTTTGACCCTAAACCTTGTGACGCAATCTCTTTGAAGAGCCGAATAGTGCCATCTGCCTTCCTCAAGGCATATGATGGGGTGAGCAAGCCCGAACACATCCTTAGGAAAATCTGCTCCATTTGATGCATTGCATCCAATGCTTCCTCCTTGATTTTATCAATTTTCTCCAAGACAAATTCCATCTGGTCAACCCGATAGTCCAAAGCAGCAAGGACTTTGTTGGGTGCTCTTGGGTGATCGAAGATGCCAAATTTTACTAAGTCATTGACTGGGCAGTCGAGCATCTTCTAGAATGTCTCATGTTATAACCTGGCATGGTCCAACTCTTCGGAGATAGGTCCTGCAATCACCTGGAGTTCCTTGTTAGCCTGATCAATATTTTGATATAGCTCCGTGAAATTTATAATTACTTCCTCACTATCCTTGAGGATTTGGTCTCTAAAGTGCACGCCATCCCTTGCTCGCCAATCTTGGTGTACTCATTTATCTTTTCCCGGCTAAGGGCCTCAGGAGTTTTGGTGACAGCCACAGAGGTGCATCGCCCATTTCTGCAGGGCTTGGAGAAGATGTTTGTTCTATTCTTTTAGTATCCTCTTCTCTTCCTTTCGCTTACATGAAGCTTTTTTGCAAAGGGCATCCACCGCAGATAGGGCCTTTCCTCAGGATTTTCAAGGACGTTCCCACCGTGACCTATGTTACCGCATAATCTGTAGGAGACAGATCTTTTCTATCCTTTGTGGGATCAGGGTATGCGATCTCCATAACCCTTTCACCTGAAGCGCTCTGAGAGAAGTGGGTTATAGGCTTTTTCTTCTTAGCTCCTTTTGATGGAATGATGGAGAAGTCCATAGGTGCAATGGGGACTTTCCTCTTGTGTTGGCTCAGGTGTTTGGAGATCCATTTTGGACTTAAGGGAGTGTGACCAGAGGAAGGAGGAGAAACGGGGGTAGAAGAAGGAGCGACTACAGTGAACACGGGAAATGTGTCGAGACGCTGGTAGTGGCATTGATAAAGAAGCTAACCCTCCAACGCTCATAGGGGTAGGAGTCACTATAGGAGAGGAAACCGTGGGGGTGGAAGGGATCTGAGAGATGAGGGAAGAAATGATGGGGGACAGATCCGCGAGGGAAGAGAAGATGGAAGAAGAGGAAGGGGGAACAGTAGAAGACGGGGGAGAAGACACAACCAAAGGAGTGGTTGCTTTGAGTGACGTGAGGAGGGGAAGGAGGAGTGGGAGATGGGATGGTGGGAACTTCACTAGTTACACAACAAAGGGAAACATCCCGAGTGGATGTACTGCACAAAATGCTTACCGCCTATTCTTTTTCAGGGATACTAGGTTTACTACCTATTCCCTCAGTGGCAGAAGGAGGAATCTCAGGAGCTTGCTCCTGAGCAGTGTTTGATTCTCCCTCTTTGTCTTTCCCTTTGCCCTTTGGCAAGTGGTTTGGCTTAGCAGGTGCATCACCCAAAGGAGACGTGGTGAAGTCTGCCCCAAGGTAAATGAGACCATTCTTCCTGCACCAATGCTCTATGCGTTGCAGATTGCCTTTAACTCTTTCCTCAATAGTCTGAGGTGCCTTTGTTCTTTCAATCTCTACAAATGGCTAATTGTCCCCGTCCGTATCTAGATAGACATGATAAACTTCTTGATCGGGTTGCTTGAAACGTTTTAGGAAAATGGCCACACCATATCGATGATCTCTGCCAGGGCCAGGTGGGAGTGATCCTTTCCTCTGAGCTCGACCTCGTGATATAGATCAATGTAGATATCCTTGATCTATGGGACGTGAATCAGATCAAGCTTTGCCCTTGGAAGGCAATTGTGAGGATCAAAGGTTGGCCTTACCGGGAAATTGTGTTTCAAGTTGAGCAACTCTAGTTCTACAAACATTTCGTGGGATTTGCTATGAGAAGTGCAGGTGTACCTACCCACTATGAGGGGGAAAGGAGTTCCACCCTTCTTTCTTTTCAGACACTTCTCGTGGTATGTGATAAGCTGTCTGGATAGCTCTAATAGGATCAACTTGGGTCCCGCATACCTCGGTAACTTGGTGGGCTCCCCCAAGAAGTTGGCGGCTCTGAGATAAGTGAAAGTGGGGAATTGCATAAATAACGCTCCCTGGGTTCTGCGTGGCAAGAACCACACTCTTGGTCATCTGTCCATGAGTCATATTGGGCCTTAAGAGGTAGATGATGCCGTAGAAGAAGGCATCATTGATTTTGCTGAATTTTACGATGTTGTTTTCCAGTCTCAACTCTGGATAATACTCATATATTCTTACTTGGGGCCACACCCGCATCGACTTAGTGCTAGGTAGTCTCTTTTAGAGGCAACAACGTATACCATGTAGGAGTTCATGTAGAACCTCCCCGTTGTTGAGAGTTGTTAAAGCTGCTCGGAGATGGTGCTGCTGATAATCTCCGCCCATTCAAAACATTGATCAGGAATGTTTTTGCTCATTGTTTCTAGATATTTGAGCATCCATTTGTGAAAGTAATGGGCATCAGGAAGCCCAAACACCCTACTCAGGAAGGTGATGGTGTCGCTCAGCTCTTCTGAGAAGTCGCTGCAATGAATAACTTACGCCACCTAGTTATCACCTTCTTGTTTTTCAGATATACTTCATTCATAAGTTGCATGCATTTGTCTTCATTTTCATTCCATGCTTTTATGCAGTCTTCTTGGCTTATTGCCACAAAATGCCGGTGGTGGGGGATACCCAACATGATTTCAAAGTGTCGGGTAGTGAGGTTGATTATTACCTCGCCCTTCTCATTTTGACACATCTTGTGTCCTTATTGTAATAATGCCCACCACCATCATGAATTCATTGTTTACTACACTCATGGGAATTCCCGCAGCGAAATGTAAACCATTGCCGACCAATTTTTCCATCCATGGACTGCCTGTGACCTTCTTGGTTCTAGCCTAGAAGTCCTCCATGTCAATATGACCAAGTTTGAATCCCTGATGTCTAGGTCACACTCTGCAAGGGATTCAGGCATCCTGACCCTTTGGTATTTGTACTTCATTTCTTCTTCTGTGAGTTTGGCCTTACCCTTAGACTTGGTTGGCTTCTTACTTGATGAATACATGTGCAAATATGAGTTCATCTGTTGATTAGGAATATATAAGATGGAGGAAACGATGTGGGGTCCATGAATACGATGAAAAAAAGTAACACACGAGGCTAACAAGAGTGCTGACAGTGCAGAGGAAACAACTTTTTCACGTTTTTTCAATCGTGAAAATGACAGGTCGGATGCGCCTATATATAGCAAAAGGTGCAATAAATGTGCCACCAAATTTTTTTGTAAGGCGCACCTAGGTAGATGCCAACATGAAAATATTTGTGCCCTAGGCGCGGATTTGGGACTGTCAACATTACTTTTTAGCACTTTGGCGCAACATTTTGAATGTCGACAAGATGGCGCATGCACCTTGGCGTAGGCTTGAAAGGTGCATCATGGGAAGGCGCAACATTTTGAATGTCGACACTCCAAAGGATGTGCCAAAGGAAAGGAGGGGGTGTAGTTTCATTTGATGTTGCATGAATAAAAATTGTGCCCAACCAAAAAAGGACCAAATGACTAAGTTTGAAAAACTAGATTCTCCGAAAAGGGATTTTATGCCTTTCCGAACGTTAAGGGACCTCAACAGGGAACCAAATTTTTTTGATATGGTTACTTGCAAAATTTCCCTTGTCAATTTTACAAGATAACAATTATGCATTACAAATTTTGCATGTTGAAGAAATTAGTTATAGTGATATACCACTTCAAAAAGAGGTCACTAGTCATTGTTAACACAAGTAATAAATACCGTGAAAAAGAACATGGATTTTTATATGTAAGATTCAAATGTAATAGTAAATTACATAATCTGTAAACACTCACCTTTTAAAGTATTTAAATTTGAGCATGTATATTTCTCGATCCAAAATAAAAATAATTGACATATTTTTGTGAATGTATTTTTTTATCAATCCCGATAACTACAACAAAAGGTAGAAAATACAATACTATTGTCAATATCAACATTTTCCATACCTTGAACTAATTGAAACTGTAGCATTAAACAATTCACCTATTACTTCTTACTCTAAGCAACAACTTTGTTAAATATAGAAAATCTTATTCTATATCTTTGAATTTATTGCATTTAATACATTTGCTTTTAATGTGTATCATTACAAATTGCATAATGACGTTAACATTGTTGCTTAGACTAAAAATTTATAAGTCAATAATCTAATGTTAGCAACTTGCAAATACCTCATGGTATGCAAAATATTGATATTGATAATGACATATTTATTATCCATTTTATGTTTTCCATTTATATAGATAATGCTTTTTCCTTACAACAATGATCAATAATCGTACTCAACATAAATCAATGTCAAAAAATATTTCCACATGTTATAATGAAATAAATCAATATTATTCTAATCCATTTCATATGCAATAGTAGAATAAATCTAGTTTAGAAACATACAAGATAATAATTAAATGATTTCATTCATCAATTATATGAAACTGAAATCTATGCAATGAAAAATGAGGACTATATTTCCACCCCATCTTCTCACCTGACATATAAGGTTGGGTTTTTTGACTAACCATGGAAATTACAATATATTTTTATGTGCCTATATGTATAGCCATGAGGAGAGTATCTTCACCCCATGTTCTCTCAGAAACGACCCAAAAATTCACACACGAACAACATAGTGAAATACAGATAACTTTTTTTTTTTTGACATAACAACATAGAAGCCCAACCACATGACATTCTCACAAACTAGGGCAAGCCACATAAGTAATGATAGGAGGTTATTTATTTTGATAAGACACCCTTTAACTCATGACTTAAGTTTTCGAAGGATTCAATATATGATTCGCACAAATTCATCTTACCAACCGAGTTATGTTCTTATACAATGTAGAGTAGTTCGCTTAAAGTCTTCTCCTTTATAACTATTATTTGTTTTATATATTTATTTGATAAAGATGGTAATTTAATTCCATAAGGCCATCTATTCACACTTACGTTACTAGAACTCGCTCATGCTCTTATAACAACATCGGTTCACGTTCAACAAACTTAAGAGAAAATTACAGGGTACCCTAGATAAAGTTAAAGGAAGAAGGTCAAATGAGTTCACCCTTAAGACGCGTCATTAGTTCCTACTAAGGTTTAATTGAAGCTTGAGGTTTTATACGTAGTTAATTAGCGCTCTTACTTAGGCTTCACCAAAGGAGCTTATCAAGAGGAAGCTACTTGCTTTAAAAAGTGAGAGACAAATTGAGTGGTTTCAAAATTTTCTTCTCTTACTTGTTAAATCTTATTAGAAACTAACCATTATTTTCCTTTAAGCTTTTCTTTAGCGTTCACCAAAAGAGTAGTGTTTACTAGTTCAATGAGGGATAACACGTTATATAAAATCACTTTGCAAGGATAGTCTCACTCTTGATTACTTAAGGCATATTTGTTTTCAAGGGATATAAACCACAACATATTTCTTTGAATAAAACTTTTAGGTAACTTCTGTAATGAAAAACCACCCCATTAAAACTTACATATAACGCATCAATACAGAGTCTCAGAAAGATTTAAATTAACACTTAATTCTCAAGATCCAAGTTTTACAATGCTTATGCCAGTGAAAAGTTTGAATAAAATTTCCCACAAAGATAAGTTACCAATTTACCTACAGAAGGACAAGATAACATCTTCACGCAATTTCTGAACAACCCAAGGCAAGAGGTCTTCTAAATTCCTTTGTAATCACTATTACAAAATTTACCTCACATTGGACATTTTTACAAGGAATTTCATAAATTGCACTGATGAAACCTTTACAACTCTTTCCTTTAATCTACTCGCACAATCCATCTGCACAAATACTAGCTGGAATCGGTTCGCAGAACTGAGCATGTTAAGACTACCCATTGCAACAGTAAGATAACATTTTATAATATCATGAAAGTAAAATTCTAAACTCAAGAATGGATCAAATCACAAACCACTAATCAATATGTTTCACAAGATGACGAGATTTATACTAGCCAACAAGGAGGAATCCCAATATTCAAGTGAGAGAGATATTCCAAAGACAAACAAGTGAGACCTTATTGGTGAAGACAAAAGATGAGAGTATTGAGATTTCAGTCATGTAATCCTATGGATTACGTGATTGAAATCTAACACCCAAACATCATTCTAATATTATTAACCAAAAAGATCAAGATCACCAAATGACTTCACATATTCAAAATTTCTTGGTAACAAGACCGCATTAACACACATCCTCGTTTTAGGAAGAAAATAGGCCCCAACCATATATGAACACAAATCAGTCAAAGATTAAAGTTAACTTCACTCGGCTGAATAAACCAACATACATATAATACTCACAACACTATAACTAAATCAAGATTCAATATACCAAGCAATTCTCACCGAACGTAATTATTTTTCATCAAGAAGTTAAATAAATTAGATTCTATCCAACTAAAATTACATACAACAACTATAGTTGGATTACACAGGCAAGGATCAAGAAGAAGTCTTTTCACCAAAGGTTGTTATTATCTTACATCACATAATCAGTAATAAACCCGTAATCCACCCTCGTATGATCAATGTAAGAGTTAAGGACTTAGCTCACTAGAATATGTAATCGAGTCGATTCCTACCTTTTCCATTTTCATACAAGTCTAACCCAATTCAAGAAAGATAACCATTCTATTTTCACACATGCCTCACAAAATTTACTCGAAATTCCCTACGAATTATTGAAGGTTTCTAATAAGCTAAAAATGGATTTAATAGAAACCCATTTCATTCGATACTTGAATTTAAACAAGCAAGGGATAGTCTCATTGAAAATATAAGTAAATCGACACAAGATCCTCTCTACCGTGACCCAACTCGAGTCACCAATCACAAGGTTAATGAACAATGAAGGAAATACAAAGAAAAATACTCTTCCTAGAACTATGCCTTCTCTTCCGTCTCTAAAACAACATATGAATAGCTTGGGCATACCCATCTATTTCACGACGTCTACTCGACCTATCCTCATAATCGCTCCAAAGAAAACATTCTGCTACTGCAGAGTTGATTGAACTCTTTTATCTTATGATACAGTGACTCACATCACAGGATTTGTATTGAGCAAATCAATATTTCACTCACGTAGGCCTATAAGAAAAAATCATGCTCACTATGCGAGGACTACACATGAGTTCAGCCCAAGAAAAGCTTTTTCCGAGACAAAAACAAACATTTAGCCTAAAACTAGCAATGAGTCGACAAATCTACAAATATCCACTAATGTTATTCATGGCTCAAGTTTATATCTCATCGCTGGTTTAGAAATCGAACTCAATGGCCATTGTTCACTATCGTCTCTAAATGTCACCCGAATTTTAAGAATTAAGCAGAAAGCACCCGCTTAAAGATCTAACACCCACGGTATAAAACTTCAACCATTATTTTGCTATCACATAGCAGATTACTCTTTTATTTGAAAAGGAAAACAAAATAAATGAGGAGAAAAGAAATGTATACATGCTATATCAAGATTGCTATCGTGGTATGAAAAACAAACAACTCCCAACAGTCCTTCCTTTCCTTCAACTGGGCCGATTCACAAGGAAAAGTAGAAGCCCATTCTAATGCCATAACAGATAAAAAGCAAAAGAAGGACATTCAATTCATGACATAATAAAAGGGTAGCAGAAGATTGCGTAAGGGAAGGTTTAACATGCCTGGTTTAAAACACCATGTCGATATGCATCTGATTGTTTCAATGTAGCTACTTGCCCTTAACCCAAAGTGCCCTGCGAGCTCATGCTAGCGCCACATTCACGCGGTGAAAAACAGCTACATAGCCAACCCCATGATTTGAAGCTTGGACACAAGACCTAAAGATTACATCACGCTCTTGGCTCGAAAGGAATCTACCATAATGATAAATAAACCTTTTCCTTCATCAGATTGGGGACAACATCAAACTCTCGGTGCAAACATTACAGCTGTAGCTTGTAAGTGTGATAATTCCAATAGAAAACTTTATGCCTGCCAACTTGGTGACTCGTTGAAGAAGCTCATAAAATTGCAAAGCAAAACGTGCTTCATGAATATTCTGATATGAAACAGATCCGTCTCCATGAGATTCTCTTCCATGAGTTACATCGTAAGACAAGTAAGAAAACAATAGAGAATCTTAGAAATAAATTTCATCAGGTCTTCTGGTAACACTCTTGCTGTCACTTAATCGATCTTGAAGATACAAACTCAGTACATGATCTGGATCTGAAAAATATCCTGCTACCTTCATCTCCCAAGACATTTTCTCCAACATTGCATAGATCTCCTGTGCCCGTGGGTGTGATCTGTCACCTTGAAGGAGAATCCCGAATTGAGGATGCGATGATACGACGAAGATAACATCATAGTTGGACAACGCTTGTTGGAGGCACTAAAAAAGCTTCTACCTTACCGCAACGTGCTCGCTTCCTTGCTAAAAGCTGTTGTAGGCAATAGTTGGCTTTGCAGATCTCCGACAAGAACACACCTCGCAGCACCCAATGAAAGTGGAGGAAACACGCCTACCTCACTGGCTTGCAGCTTCATCACAAAAAAAACCACCACCACTGTCTTGGTGTCGCAGCCAGCAGCAGGAAACTTTGAGATGAAGACGTGTACATTAAGAAAGCTTTGCGTAGAAGCTATCACTTCCTCTTCATTCGCATCCTCCTTTCCATACAATATGTTTTCCCTTATACTAGTTGAAAACAGCACAGGCTCCTGGCTCATAAACCCTATTTGTTGTCTCAGCCACTTGGTAGTTAAAGTTTTGATGTCAACATCGTCCACCAGTATTTTCCCTTGAATGGGGTTATAGAACCTTTCCAGAATGAGATTATGGTGCTCTTTCCAGATCCACTGCCACCAACAAGACCTAATGTGTTGCCTGCGGGTATCTGTAAATCAAAAATCTTGTAAAACTGTGACATCAGGGCGTGACGGATATCTGAACCATACATTTTGAAACTCTATGGCACCTTGCAGCTGATCTAGATTTAAGCCATGCATTGTGATCTAGATTTTGCAATTAAAAACAACTCGATCACGATTGTGGTCGGTTAGACTAGAAAACAAGTAACATCATGATAACTAACACCAATCGGTTCGTTGGGATCACCCAACGAGAACCGTGGCACGGCCTGATCACCCCGCAGAGCATCACACTTAACTCTCTCTGGAGGCCACTGATTTTAAGGGATAAGTTTACTTCTCTGCCCTGTAGCTGCTACATATAGTTAAATACTTCCTCACAGAACTTTCCTAGGAAAAGTTCAGTTCTACGCTCCACTGATACTACTTGTGCAACACGATTTGAGAACCCACACCCACCCTGCAACATCAAGGCGATAGACCTTCATTTCACCATCAATGAATCCACTATCTAGAACACGTTGTAGCAATTCATCTGTTGCAGCATTTGATGGAGTGCAAACAAGCATTCATGGTTTTGGGCAGAAAACAATAGGTAGACCACGTGAGACAGAAGAGGCAAGTCAACATTTTAATAAATGGGCATGTGTGGCCACCAACCAGGAAGTTGAACACGCCAAGAAGGTGCAGGGGGTTTTTAATGCAATGGCAGGTGGCCATTAAAGCCACCCACCTCCAGCCGACCAAGGAAACAAGGTCACAAAAAAATTAACATTCCCATTAAATTATGTTTCCAGTCGGATCTGTGACCCTTTTTAAAAATCTCCTTTTAACATTGAAGTCGCTATTTTCCAAAACATAGCTTCATGTCAAATCTCACAATGATCTTGACTCCATGGGTCTTGATTAATATAATGCCTAGGTTGTGGTTTATGTCATAGTCGAGGTCTAGGTTATACTATTTAGAAATGTCAAGTCTTACCCCTTAGATATAGTTAACATGATATCAACAAGATACCACAAGATATGATAGCATAACATAACTGCAACCACTTTATTGAAATCACGAAGACAGAATAAAGACTTGAAACCAAGCCACTATGTCAAATATCAAATGAACTCAAGGTAAGATTGTCAAACCAATAAATGTCAACTAAGGTCACAAGGCAATAATGAAATTGAATACGGAAATGGCGTATTGATGTGATATCCTTCTTTAAATAGGTTAACGCACAGGACATTACACAGTCCACACACAAAGGTGTCATTGCGACAAGGACTAGGGTACATGCCGAACGGGCGTTACATTCTCCTCCCCTTAAGAAAAGCATCATCCTCGATGCGACATAACACAATGGAAAAGAAATGGTTCGCAACCAAAACAGTAAAGGAGAAAGTACACTTTATGGTTTAAAATTTTAGTTGATTAAAGCACGGTCACAAGGTAGCCTTAGGAACATTTGGTAGAATTTTTAACTTTCAATGTTCTGTGAAAATTGGCAGTTCTTTCTTGTTCATCATTTCATTAGTCTCTTTCCATTATCATTATTTCTAGTTTTAGTTTCTTTAAAAAAATATCATCATTGAAGAGTTTTGATTTATTCCTTATTGTGGGTGCCCAACATGAACTGCTAACACAACACCCTATCAGGTTCACAAGACCCTACAGATTCACAAACACACAAGTATATACTTCAAGATCAGATTACACCACAAAAGGTTACTCAAATACGGAATGGATTAGGCACACTCCACATAACATAGTACACGTCACACATCTATGACTCGATATATAAAATACTCAAACAAAAGAGTACTACAATCCACGTAAATTTCCTCAATTTGCATTAATGAAAAACTCACATAACACCAAACCATGCTACAGGTACATAGTGTCCACAGGGAATCAATGACATATCCACAACATCACAACACATATCCATCTAACATGAGTAACACATACATCAAAATACCACTCCAAAACATCACAATAACTCAACATATATCCTGAAACATCAACCATACAGACAAATATCATACGCCTCCCTCAAACTCTTATGCCTCCCTCAAGTCTCTTATGCCTCAAATCCTCAAACTCTTATGCCTCCCTCAAGTCTCTTATGCCTCCCTGTCTCTTCCTTCAAACTCTTATGCCTGCCCCTCAAATGGAGGCCTTATGGTTGACCCTATGGTCCAAGTCCAAGACACATAGAGTTCGAACACTCCTAACCCAAGTGACATAATAACGCGTGGTTCAACAACCCGCTAGTTATATGTACTCCTTGGGGCGTACCCCTATACAATGAAGCGGGTCCATAGGTCCAACCATTCCATGGTGCATCCCATGACCCTATTCCACACATCACGACAATAGAACCAACACAATAATCAAATCAAAGTGCCAAGTGGCAAAGTACAAGCCTTGGGCAAGGCGGTAAAAATTCCAAATTTAAAAGAAAACCCAAATTCAAGCAAAATAAATGGCCAAATATCCATAGTTAGTATCAAAATCCCCATGTTAGTGCCACAAACCAAGGAAATGCCCAAAATTGTAAAGCATGGCAATCAAGAAAAGTTACTGGTCCTTACAAAATAAAGTAAAAAGCTCAATTTACGAATAAAATCAACTTATAATAATTTCACATTACGATAACTGTGTGGCCTTATCTGGCCACTAAGGGGTACTCAACGAGTTGCTAGCACTTGGAACATCGAGCCTCAGCTCGTAAAATACATATCAATAATACAACTGTCATCATCTCTATCTGAATCATCCCGCCACCACTTGACAAGGCTAAACATAGTCATAGTTACACTTAGGTTGCGTACATACAACCACATAGGGAGAGAGGAAAGAATCACATGTTATCTACTAAACCGAGTTTCGGCTCGAGTTATTGACCCATGGTACACCATTCCTCACTCTCAACATACACTTCTACCGATTACCCTCAGGGTCGGTTAGCGTAAGGTTCACAACATAACATACAACAACATCACTAACATAACGGTGGTACATATACAAGGCAGATCACAATCATACATTCACTGAGTGTAACACATCACTTTACCACTTTCTGCACCCAAAGTGCAATCACCATACGATAGGGTTCATACACTCACCGTATGACCCAAAATCACAACATGAAGCATTACATATTTGCACAAATCATACATACGATGAACATAGTACATCTCAACATAACATCCATTGCTACATAACCAGGTGGTACACACATTTCTTCAAAACATGGTAAAAACATCATGATACAACTCATTTCTTTTAACATCAAACTAGTCATACAACACATTGATACACCCACATATCACAATATGCCACAATGCTCCAACACTACGTCATCCACATTATAATTCTTTTCACACATCACAAACAGTAATTCACAAGTGAACTCTTTCTAGAATCCACAAGAAGGAGAGAGAATACTCCCATCCCCAACATATCAACATGATGACAAACACGCACTAAGTGACATACACATCACGTGCGTTCACAATATCACAATTACGACAATAATCACATCACGTTTAAAGCACATTACTCTTCCAATATCTACCACCATCATGCAACATCATCATCATCATGCAATATCATCATGTAACACCACCACCACCATGTAACATCATCATATAACACCAATCTGGCCCATAGGTTCGAGAGCATGAACCTCGCTCTGATACCAAGTGTAACGACCCAAAAATCCACACACGAACAACACAGTGAAATACATGATAACTTTTTTTTTTTTTTGACACATAACAACATAGAAGCCCAACTCCACAAGGATGGCCATCACTCTCACATCTAGAAGGCAAGCCACAATAAGTAATGATTGGAGGTTATTTATTTTGATAAGACACCCTTTAACTCATGACTTAAGTTTTCAGAAGGATTCAATATATGATTCGCACAAATTCATCTTACCAACTGAGTTATGTTCTTATACACTGTAGAGTAGTTCGCTTAAAGTCTTCTCCTTTATAACCATTATTTTTTATATATATTTATTTGATAAAGATGGTAATTTAATTCCATAAGGCCATCTATTCACACTTACGTTACTAGAACTCGTTCATGCCCTTATGACAACATCGGTTCACGTTCAACAAACTTAAGAGAAAATTACAAGGTACCCTGGATAAAGTTAAAGGAATAAGGTCAAATGAGTTCACCCTGAAACGTCATTAGTTCCTACTAAGGTTTAATTGAAGCTTGAGGTTTTATATGTAGTTAATTAGTGCTCTTACTTAGGCTTCACCGAAGGAGCTTATCAACAGGAAGCTACTTTTTTTAATAGGTCGAGAGACAAATTGAGTGGTTTCAAAATTTTCTTCTCTTACTTGTTAAATCTTATTATAAACTAACCATTTTTTTCCTTTAAGCTTGTCTTTAGCATTCACCAAAAGAGTAGTGTTTACTAGTTCAAAGAGTTGAGGGATAACACGTTATATAAAATCACTTTGCAAGGATAGTCTCACTCTTGATTACTTAAGGCATATTTGTTTTCAAGGGGATCTAAACCACAACATATTTCTTTGAATAAAACTTTTAGGTAACTTCTGTAAGGAAAACCACCCCATTACAACTTACATATAACACATCAATACAGAGTCTCAGAAAGATTTAAATTAACACTTAATTCTCAAGATCCAAGTTTTACAATGCTTATGCCAGTGAAAAGTTTGAATAAAATTTCCCACAAAGATAAGTTACTAGTTTTCCTACAGAAGGACAAGATCACATCTTCATGCAATTTCTGAACAACTCAAGGCAAGAGGTCTTCTAAATTCCTTTGCAATCACTATTACAAAATTTACCTCACATTGGACATTTTTACAAGGAATTTCATAAATTGCACTGATGAAACCTTTACAAATCTTTCCTTTAATCTACTCGCATAATCCATCTGCACAAATACTAGCTAGAATAAGTTCGTGAGAACTGAGCATGTTAAGACTACCCATTGCAACAGTAAGCTAACATTTTATAATATCATGAAAGTAAAATTCTAAACTCAAGAATGGATCAAATCACAAACCACTAATCAATATGTTTCACAAGATGACGAGATTTATACCAGCTAACAAGGAGGAATCCCAATATTCAAGTGAGAGAGATATTCCAAAGACAAACAAGGTGAGACCTTATTCGTGAAGATAACTAGGCTGAGAGTATTGAGATTTCAGTCATGTAATCCTATGGATTACGTGATTTAAATCTAACACCTAAACATCATTCTAATATTATTAACCAAAAAGATAAAGATCAGTCAAATGACTTCACATATTCAAAATTTCTTGGTAACAAGACTGCATTAACACACATCCTTGTTTTAGGAAGAAAATAGGCCCCAACCATATATGAACACAAATCAGTCAAAGATTAAAGTTAACTTCACTCGGCTGAATAAACCAACATACATATAATACTCACAACACTATAACTAAATCAAGATTCAATATACCAAGAAATTCTCACCGAACGTAATTATTTTTCATGAAGAAGTTAAATAAATTAGATTCTATCCAACTAAAATTACAACAACAACTATATTTGGATTACATAGGAAAGGATCAAGAAGAAGTCTTTTCACCAAAGGTTGTTATTATCTTACATCACATAATCAATGATAAACCCGTAATCCACCCCTCGTATGATCAATGTAAGAGTTAAGGATTTAGCTCATTAAAATATGTAATCGAGTCGATTCCTACCTTTTCCATTTTCATACAAGTCTAACCCAATTCAAGAAACATAACCATTCTATTTTCACACATGCCTCGATCAACACTTACTCGTAAATTCCCTACCCGAATTATCAAGGTTTCATAAGCTACAAAATGGATTTAATAGAAACCCATTTCATTCGATACTTGAATTTAAACAAGCAAGGGATAGTCTGTTGAAAATATAAGTAAATCAACACAAGATCCTCTACCGTGACCCAACTCGAGTCACCAATCACAAGGTTAAATAATCAAGAAAGGGGAAATACAAAGAAAAATACTCTTCCTATGAACTATGCCTTCTCTTCCGTCTCTAAAACAACATATGAATAGCTTGGGCATACCCATCTATTTCACGACAGTCTACTCGACCTATCCTCATAATCGCTCCAAAGAAAACATCTCTACTACAGAGTTCGATTGAACTCTTTTATCTTATGATACTGTTGACTCACATCACAGATTTGTATTGAGCATCAATATTTCACTCACATAGGCCTATAAGAAAAAAATCATGCTCACTATGCGAGGACTACACACAGGTTCAGCCCAAGAAAAGCTTTTTCCGAGACAAAAACAAACATTTAGCCTAAAACTAGCAATGAGTCGACAAATCTACAAATATCCACTAATGTTATTCATGGCTCAAGTTTATATCTACATCGCTGGTTTAGAAATCGAACTCAATGGCCATTGTTCACTATCGTCTCTAAATGTCACCCGAATTTTAAGAATTAAGCAGGAAAGCACCCAGTTAAAGATCTAACACCCACGGTATAAAACTTCAACCATTATTTTGCTATCACATAGCAGTTACTCTTTTATTTCGAAAAGGAAAAACAAAATAAATGAGGCAGAAAAGAAATGTATACATGCTATCACAGTTGCTATCAGGGTATGAAAAACAAACAACTCCCAACAGTCCTTCCTTTCCTTCAATCTGGGTCGATTCACAAGGAAAAGGAAAATCCCATTCTAATGCCATAACAGTATAAAAATCAAATAGAAGGACATTCAATTCATGACATAATAAAAGGGTAGCAGAAGATTGCAAGGGCAGGTTTAACATGCCTGGTTTAAAACGCCATCTCCATATGCATCTAATTGTTTCAATGCACATTGCTTGCCCTTAACCCAAAGTTCCTCACGAGCTCGTGCTAGCGCCACATTCACGCGGTGAAAACAGCTACAAAGCCAACCCCATGATTTGAAGCTCTGACACAAGACCTAAAGATTACATCACGCTCCCGGCTCGAAAGGCATCTACCGTAATGATAAATAAACCTTTTCCTTCATCGATTGGGGACAACATCAAACTCTCGGAGCAAACATTACAGCTTGTAGCTTGTAAGGTGTGATAATTCCAACAGAAAACATTATGCCTACCAACCTGGTGACTCGTTGATAAAGCTCATAAAATTGCAAAGCAAAACGTGCTTCATGAATATTCTAATATGAAACAGATCTGTCTCCATGAGATTCTCTTCCATGAGTTACATCGTAAGACAAGTAAGAAAATAATAGAGAATCTTAGAAATAAATTTCATCAGTCTCTCTGGTAACACTCTTGATGTCACTTAATCGATCTTGAAGATACAAAGTCTCGGTACATGATCTGGATCTAAAAAATATCCTGCTACCTTCATCTCCCAAGACATTTTCTCCAACATTGGATAGATCTCATGTGCCCGTGGGTGTGATCTATCACCTTAAAGGAGAATCCCGAATTGAGGATGCAGTCGATACAGAACAGATAACATCATAGTTGGACGACCTGCTTGTTGGAGGCACTAAAAAAAAAGCTTCTACCTTACTACAACGTGCCTGATGCCTGGCTAAAAGCTATTGCAGGCAGTTGCTGTGGATCTCCGACAAGAACACACCTCGCAACACCCAATGAAAGTGGAGGAAACACGCCTACCTCACTGGCTTGCAGCTTCATCACAAAAAAAAACCACCACCACTGTCTTGGTGTCGTAGCCAGCAGGAAAATTTGAGATGAAGACGTGTACATTGGCAGCCTTTGCAGAAGCTATCACTTCCTCTTCATTCGCATCCTCCTTTCCATACAATATGTTTTCCCTTATACTAGTCGAAAACAGCACAGGCTCCTGGCTCACAAACCCTATTTGTTGTCTCAGCCACTTGGTATTTAAAGTTTTGATGTCAACATCGTCCACCAGTATTTTCCCTTGAATGGGGTTATAGAACCTTTCCAGCAATGAGATTATGGTGCTCTTTCCAGATCCACTGCCACCAACAAGACCTAATGTGTTGCCTGCGGGTATCTGTAAATCAAAAATCTTGTAAAACTGTGACATCAGGGCATGACGGATATCTGAACCATACATTTTGAAACTCTATGGCGCGCTCAGATCTGATCTAGATTTTGATTAACAAATGATCACGACTTTGTTATGGTGGTCGCGAGCAACAAGAACATCAGATCAACACCAACGGTTCTTGGGATCGATCCACCGGTCTTGGGAGCCTGCCGCACTTAACTCTCTCTGGAGGCCACTTATTTTCTAGGATAAGTTTACTTATCGGCCCCGTAGCTGCTGCATATAGCCAAATACTTCCTCACGGCACTTTCCTAGGAAAATTTCAGTTCTACGCTCCACCGATATCGCCAGGCAAAGACGATTTGAGAACCCACACCCACCCTCACAACATCGGGCGATAGACCTTCATTTCACCATCAATGAATCCATTATCCAGAACATGTTGTAGCAATTCATCTGTTGCAGCATTTGATGGAGTGCAAACAAGCATTCGTGGTTTTGGGCAAAAATCAACAGTAGAGCACGTGAGACAAAGAATGCAAGTCAACATTTTAATAAATGGGAATGTGCGGCCACCAACCAGGAGGTTGAACACGCCAAGAAGGTGCAGGGGTTTTTTAATGCAATGGTAGGTGGCCATTAAAGCCACCCACCTCCAGCCGACCAAGGAAACAAGGTCACAAAAAACATTAACATTCCCATTAAATTATGTTTCCAGTCGGATCTGTGACCCTTTTTAAAAATCTCCTTTTAACATTGAAGTCACTATTTTCCAAAACATAGCTTCATGTCAAATCTCACAATGATCTTGACTCCATGGGTCTTGATTAATATAATGCCTAGGTTTTGGTTTATGTCATATTCGAGGTCTAGGTTATACTGTTTAGAAACGTCAAGTCTTACCTTAGGAAAAAAATTGAAGTCCTTAGATATAGTTAACATGATATCAACAAGATACCACAAGATATGATAGCATAACATAACTGCAACCACTTTATTGAAATCACGAAGACAAAATAAAGACTTGAAACCAAGCCACTATGTCAAAGATCAAATGAACTCAAGGTAAGATTGTCAAACTAATCAATGTCAAATAAGGTCACAAGGCAATAACGAAATTGAATACGTAAATGGCGTATTGATGTGATATCCTTGTTTAAATAGGTTAACACACAGACATTACACAGTCCACACACAAAGGTGTCATTGCGACAAGGACTAGGTACACGCCGAATGGGGCGTTACATTCTCACTCTAACATCTTTCTAGATACATCAACTTATAATGATTCCATGGAGGTTAGCTTCAATAAAAACATTAATTTCACCAAAGAAAAGGCTTACAACATGGCTTGTTGCCACAAACTCATAATATTTTCCATAATTTTACCCCCATTTCCCCATCTCAACAACATAATACAATTTTTGAAATAAATATTAGCTATTCGCCTATTTCAAGCCCTCCGAGTGAGTGTTGTCCTTCTATTTTCCACCTCAAAAGTTGTAGGGTTTTGCACTTTGATGGACCCAAACTGTTAATTTTTTTGCAAATTCCTCATTTCAAATGATATCATATTCTTTGAGGAGCCACAACAATTGGTAAACCTTATGCTCATGCAAACCCAGCTGGTGGATCAATGCAACCTAATCCATGCAACATTTCATAATTTTCATGGAATGTTTTGTAGGATTTTTTACTATAAAATCCTTATGAACCTTTAACGACTACAAATAGACTCAAATAAACTCTAGAACCAATGAATATAAATAAAAATAACAATATAAAGATGATATTTTATACGCGTTCGACAAAGACGGATTATTTTACACTAAATAAGTCTTAAATAATATTAACTCCAAACATGTCAAATTGATTTTTGACAACATTATTAATGATGGTCAAGTGGCTTGTGGTTTCCCTATTCGTGTATGCTTAGCCAGATAGTGGAAGAGTTTGTCTTTCTTCCAACAAATTTGAATCTCACACTGATATTTTTATGTTACAACTTTGGGTTTTCAATTATTTTTAGAATGTAAAGCCCATTAAAGAAGAATTTGAAGTTACCATCCCATAGCAAAAAGCATGGAAGTCTACTGGTGAAAATAGCCTTAAACATGCTCATTTGTACAAATAAACTTATTATTATATGGTCAACAATCTATTTTTATATGAGGGAGGCATTTCATATGACAGAGGCAATAATGTAGGTGACAAATCTCAAATGGGGAAATGAGTGGAGAAGGGAAGAATATCTTTTCTCAAACCTTTAGAAAATCATGTCTGCACACTCAACGCCAATGTGGGCTTCTACTAAATAGCCCACAAAAATATTAACCAAAGTTTCCTTCATCATTGCAAATACATTTGGGTCCTTTACCCACTTTTAAATGCCTCTTTAGACATGCTTCGCTCCTCGCCGCACACTTTCACTCTCTCAACATCAAAACCACCACACTCTTCAACTATTGCTCTCGCTTCAATTGCATTTGGAAAATAAAATGCAAGATCAAATGAGTCTCTTGGATCCAAACAAATAATTCCCTGAGTATCAAGAAAATCATATTAACCACCATTAATTTTCATAACTTTCAAATTGATCTCTTAACATTTCAGCTTTTCATAACTTTAAAATTAATACCTCTTAACATTTTAACTTTCCATTACTTTAAAATTTATATTTCTTAACATCGTAATGTTCCATTAGTTAATTCATCCCACCATAATGGGTTTCAAGTGCTAAGATGAAGTCTTAACCATTCATAGCCATAATTGCTTTCGACCCCCAAAGCTCATACTATTTCCTGAGTGGGTTATTATTCAAAAGGCATAAGAAATTTATTTTTAATGGTTCATTCAATGAATTATCAATATACAAGCCAAGCGAAACCTACCAAAATCTTACCTAACTTGGAAAAACTACCGAAAAACACAATGACCACATATCATAGTTTAATTTAAACAATACATGGTAGAAGATTCAAATGAAAGTTTTATTACACATAAATATATTTAAATTTATAATCCAATTATTATAACCATTATAATGTAAATATTTTTTTGTTTATTTATTGTATAGTCTTTGCACATCTACTTACAAACTTCAAGAACTTTATGTCTACAAAAAGACATCGTTATTACTTAGTATCGTGAAACCCAATAATAGTAAACAGGTTCATCATGATTAATTCTTGGTATCAAATGTGAAGTTAATGTATCTTTCAATACCTTGTTGTCATTCAGTGCCTTGTTTTTGCATATACATCAATCTTGTGCACTTGCTGCAGTCAAACTAGCAATATCACCTATGGTGATATTAACAGGCCGATAGGCCTGTTAATTAATAAAAAACAATTATTAAAATTCAAAATTAATAAAAATGAATGAATAAAATTAAAAATTAATAAATATGAATGAATAAAAATAAAAATTAGGCAATATCATGGAGTCCAAATAAAATATCTGCAAGCACCAAGTTTCTCATGTCTTGTGTTTACTCGCTCCTAGTCTTAAAATGGAGCTTTTTCCTCCACATTTGGGAAGAAAAATAAGACTAAAGATCCTCTTGTGGTGACTCTAAAAACAAAATAATCAGTTGAGGATCTCCACTTCCACCTTGCATGGAGTTTGCATTGTTGAAACGTGATCCTATAGTAAGTAAGAAGGCTCCCGCAATTCCAAGTAAGTCTTCCAATGCCTCTTCTAATTCTAAATCTAAATTTTCTCCTCGTAAAATCTAGTACTTTGAAAGCTCCTAATGTACCATTCAAAATTCCCTCTATTCCCCAAAAATATACTCCTGCTTCCAAACCTGTCCTAAATCCAAAAGCAGTCCCTTCACCACCCTCGTCCACATATGCTCCTTTTGACTTCATAGAATATGCAAACAAAGCCAAAGTATAGATTACTCAAACCGAATATTTGCGAACTCACCCCAAACAATTTGAGAGATTCGTTTGATATATCAGGAATGGTAGTTTGACACCTAATGTTGTAACACCAGTTCCAAAGGAGTACTACCAAACCCACCTATGCCTCCCTCACAAAACATGCTAACCATGAGTGCATCAAAGACATATAAGGTCAACCCTTTTTATGTCTCCCTTCTAGTTGGGGAATATGCATTGAACAATCGCACAACCCTTTTTATGTCTCCCTTCTAGTTGGGAATATGTATTGAACAATTGCATAATAGATTCGTGTACCTCCGATAATGTGATTTCGTCAAGTTTTCTAGATCTCTTAAACTCCCCATGACTCCGAATGTTGGCTCTTGTTACTCCATGGAGTTCAAAGAAAATATTTTATGAATATATTAAAAACAAAAATTAAATATCAAAAAATAAAATTAGTAAATAATTCATAATTATTAAAAATTAAGAACTAAAATTAATTTAAAAAATATTAGAAATTAAGAAACTATAAGCTATAATTAATAAAACTTAGAAATTAAAATGAAAAAATTAAATTAATAAAAACTATAATTATTAAAAATAATAATAATAATATAAATAAGGAAATTATTATTATTATTGCTTACTAATTTTTATTAAAAATCAAATTTAATAAAAATTAAAAAAATAAAATAAATTATATATTAAAAGTAGTATAAATTAAATATTAAAAATTAAAAGTTAAAAATAAATAATCGAAAATTAAAATTAGTAAAACATTAATAATTAATAACAATTAATTTTAAAAAATTAAAATTTAAAAATTAAAAACAATACGTATAAAATTACAAATTTGATAAACTTAAAAGAAATTAATATAAAAATAATTTAAAATAAAATAAAATAAAATTGGAAATTAAAATTAATACAAATTTAAAATTACTTAAAATTTAATATTGAAATTAAAAGAATTATAAATTAAAAAATAAATATTAAACATTAAAAACTAAAACTATAATTACTAAAAATTACAAATTAAAATTAATAAAAATAATTGAAATTAAAAAAAAAATTCATAAAATAACACAATATTATAAATTACTAAATATTAAAAATTCACAAGAATAAAAACTAATAAAAATTAAAATTATTTAAAGTTTCATATTAATAATAATTATAAAATAGAATTAAAATGGAAAAATGGAAAAATTATCAAAACTAAATTTAAAATAAAAAGAAATAAAAAATTAATTAAATTTTAAAATTAAAAAAATTAAATTTAAAAAATTGACCCAAAAAAGGGTATATTAAAATTAATCAAAAAATTAAATTAATAACAATTTAAATTAATCAAAAAATCAAATTAAGAAATAGTAAAGAATTTAAATTAATTAATAACAATTTAAATTTTAAAAAATTGAAATTAAGAAAAAATAAATTAAAAACTAATAAAAAAATGAAATAATGAAAAAAATAATAATAATAAGGAAATAATTAAAATTAAAAATAATCGAAAATAACAAAAATTAAAAAAATAAATTTACAAATAAAAATTAAAAATTCATTAAAATTAATTTCTAATTTTTTAAAAATAAAATAAAATAGAAAAAGCAATTAATTAAAATTAAAAATTGTTAATAAATTTTCGAAAATAATTAAAATTATTAAAAACTCAAAAATATTAAAAATAAAAATTCATAAATATAATAAATAATAATTAATAAAAACATAATTTAATAAAAATTTGAAAACCTAAAAGTTAATTAAAATCAATAAAATGAAAAAATTCAAATTACAAATTCAAATTAATTGAATTCAAATTAAAAGTATCCTCCCCTAAAACTTACGTGGGAGATGAGATAGATGAACCGAAACATGTTTGACATTGGGTGTAGTTAAGAGTGGATTCAAGGCCACAAAACACAGTTTCATCAACAAGTGATGATTCTATAGTTCCCAAATCTTAGAAAGGATAACATCTCGATCATATAAAATAGTGAAAACACAATGAAAAATAGCGCACGCACAGGGGTAAATGTCAACCCTACCCGATAATATTTTGTCATCCTTATCATTTTCATGGTCGCTTTGGTTGTGGTTGTTATCATCGTCATTACAATAATTACAATCACCATCCCCATCATCATCATTTTTATCTTTATCAACATCATCATCGCCATACAAATCATCATGTTTTTCGTCATCATAACCTTCACAATTGGTGTCATTGTACTCATCATCATCGTAATCGTGATCATCATCATAATTTATATCGTCATCTTCATCATCATTAAAATTATTTTCGCCATCGTTAATAATCGTGGTTGTCATTTTTATCAAAATTATTATCACCACCACCAACACCAAAATGCCATATTCATTGTCATTGTCATCATTTCATGATCATTTTACTTTTGGTTGTGATCATCATCTTCATCATCATCATTGGTTATCATTTTTAGCGCCATCGCCATCATAAAAATCATCATCCTCATCGCCATTATATGCATCATCATCGTTTTCATTATCCCTCATCGCCATCGTCATCGTCATCTTGATCATCATAACCATCTCTATTGTCACTTGTCATCATCATTAACATCATTGTCGTCATCGTTAATAGTCATCATCAATAATCATGAACATCATTTTTATCATCATTATCCTCATCTTTACTATCACCATCACCACCACCACCGTCACTTTCAATGGTTATGCTATATCCTCATCGTCATCGTCATCATCATCATCATGATCATCATCATCTCTATTGTCATCTTCATCATCATTAACATCATTTTCGTCATCATTAATAATCATCATCAATAATCATGATCATCATTTTATCATCATTATCCTCATCATTATTATCACCACCATCAACACTATCAATGGTTGTGCTCATGGTGGTGCATTTCTCCTTATCAATGTCTTCATCAGTTTTTAAGTTTATTGAATATTCTTACCATGGATGGGTTCATGTTTTTCATGTTTTTTTTTGTAGGAAAATAGTTATTGACATCACTCATGTGTAGAGATTTAGATTTTTTATATTTATCATCATTGTAATTATAATTATCATCATCATCTATATTATCATCATCATTAATTACCATCATCAATAATCATGATACTCATCTTTAACATCATTCTCCTCATCATTATTATCACCACCCTCAACACAAGCACCACCAACACCACCACAATGCTATCTTCATTGTCATTGTGATCATTTTTATGGTCATTTTACTTTTGGTTATGATCATCATCATCATATCTTTTCAAATTTCATCGTCATCGTATGAATCATCATCATCATAATTGCCATCATATTTTTCATTATCCTTGGGTCATCGTTATCGTGATCATCATCACCATCTCCATTTTTCATGATCATCATAATTACCATCATTATCATTTTCATCATAATCTCAATGTCATCGCCACCACCAACACCACCACCACCACCACCACCACCACCATCACCATCAGCATCAGCATCATCATCATCATCATCATCATCCTCCTCATCATCATCATCATCATCATCATCATCATCATCATCATCATCATCATCATCATCGCGTCATCATTGTCATTGTTTTCCTTTTATCATCCTAATCATTTTTCTATGCACCATGACCATCATCATCTTCATAATCATCAATCATCATCATTTTCATCATATTCATCTTCATTATCCTCATTTTCTATCATCTTCATCATCATCATTGTCATCACCATCACCACCACCATGATCATCATCATCATCATCGTTATCAACAATATAAATATTATTACTAATATTAATATTATTGTTAGAATTTAATAATAATAATAATAATAATATAATTTAATAAATATATTATTATTATTATTATTATTCCATCGTCATCATTCTCATCATCATCTCCATCAAATTGTCATTCACAACATCATCATTCTCATCCCCATCAATTTCTTTTACCATTATTTTCATACAACCCTAAGAATCATAAACAAAATGTTTAATCAATCCATATCTTAAATAGAGATCACCAATGTAACTTTGTAAACACAACACTAAGATCATTCAAAGAATTGTGTCATCATTTATGTTTTCTATGTCATATGACAATATGACATATTATCAACAATAATATGTCATATTATCATCATCAGTGTCATTTTTATCATCATGGTCTTTCCATTTTCGTTGTTGTCATCATTCACACTTTATGCATCATTTTCATCATCAATGGTGTCATCATTGTCACCATCATCATTTTCTTGGTCTTCATGGTAGTTGTCATCATCATCATCATCATCTTCATCATTTTCATCATCATCGATGTCATCATCATTAGTATCAACACCATCGCCGATCACCGCCGCCTTCGCCATTATCGCCACCACCATATCCGATCATTTTCATCGTCATTATCATCACCACCATCGTTGATTATCATATCATCATTATCATTTTCATCATACAATAATATATTATTATTCTCATCTTCATCACTCTAATCATCATCTCCATCAAATCTTCATCATCAACCTTATAATTCGATCCCAACCAATGTTTTTACCATTATTTTCATCATCCTCCTCCTCATGTGTAGTGCCCACTTCCCTTCGACACCATTTTGTTTTGTTGTTTTTTAGACTCGATTACTTCACTTATGGATTATTATGGATTCTTGATTTAACATGCTAGTAGATATCATGTACATGGACTATTATTGATTTGATCTTTATATGATGCATATGGTTTCTTGGTGGACATTTCATGATGATATTTGTATACTTTTGACAGGTTATTTATCTTTAATTATGACATGTGATATGTTTAATCATATTGAGTAGAACTTGATAATGGACTAATGTGATGATCGTTTTGGCATAAATGATATGTGGAATAGAAATGTGCTAGAAAGTGTTGGTGATATCGTACTTGCATAGATGATAGTAAATCATGTGTCGTTTATTTTAGATTATATTGTATATTTGGCATGAATGTTTTAATGCGCCAACAGCCGAAGGAGGTATTCTTAGTTCTCACAGGTATATTATATTCACAACAATATTGGGAGATGGAGACCAACCACATCGGAATTCGAGAAGAATCCACTAAGGTCACCATGGCAACAAATAATTGTGTGTGTGTTGGAATCATTTGGTTAGGGAAAAATTGTGACCTGGGGTCATGTGTTGCCTTGTTTTAATTTTCCTTTTATTAAATGTTAGTATTTTGTTTCTCTTAGTAAGTGAAATTTTACTTGTGTTATTATTCATATTCTTTGGATTGGATTTTACCCCTTTGTTAGCCATGGGTTCAGTGGCTTAATTAAGTTAATTTGAGATTGTCCTAAACTAATTAAAAGATGTGACCAAAGAGAGTTCATTTATTAGGATTTGATTTACTTGGGATTTTGTGTGGATTGATGTGTGTTTGAGTTTTGAGTGTAGACACTCTACCCCACTTGGGAAACTCGAATTTGGCCTTAGAGGCCAAATTTCAAAGCTTGTGGGACAAGTCAAACTTGTCCCACACCTCTTAAAACCCCATGCCAACCCTACCTATGGGTTCAAGGCCAAATTTAGGGTCTTTTAGGTGTTTTGGGGGATAAAAGGGTAAAATATTAATTGCACTTCCTTTCAAAATTTAATTTTGTCCTTTGGGGGAGTGGGCTTAGTTGGAGTGTGTAAGGTGTTTGCCTTTCTTTCAACCACTTATTAATGGTGCATTGGAATTTCATGTTGACCAAATGATGTGGAGTGGAGGGAAAAGGAGGTGGCATCCTACTTGGAGCCACATCATCCCTCCCTCTCTTTCTCTATTTATTTGATTCTCTTATTTGTTTTGGGGTTGGAAGTTTTATTTTTAGTCTTTTTGTATTTTAGAGAGGAGAGGATTTGGGAAGAGTTGTGGATTTTTGGAGCTTGTTGATACTTGTGAGAATTTTGTTGGAGCTTGTGGATGCTTGCTTGATCTTTGGAGGGATTTGAGACTTCATACTTGGAACAAGCTCTACCATGGAAAGGTAGGAGCTTCACCTTTGTTGTATTATGTTTTCTTCTTTTTGTTATATGAATGAGTACATATGTTGTGTTGAATTTTGTTGTTGCAATGCTTGTTGGGAATGGGTAGAATGCCTAAGTTGGGAGCGGGAGGAGACTATGGGGAGTTTAATTGAGGGAGGCATAAGAGATCATGTTCTTGAGGAGGGATTTTGGGTTGGGTGCCCACCTAGCATGAGAAATGCTTACATTTTCTTATTGTTCTTAATTTGGGGGAGCCATAAGAGTCGAGGGAGGCATAAGAGTGAATGGAGGGATAAGGGGTACTTGAGGGAGGCATAAGAGTTGTTAGGGGTATTGTGTTTTGCATTGGAAGCTTTTAGGTGGCACCCATTCCCATTGGGAGGCATAAGTGGCCTCCCATATGTCTTACTCTTATGGCTTTCTTGATAAGCCTTGTGACTTTGTTGTTTTGATAGTTTCCTCTTGTTGAGTTGTTGATTCTTTCGTTTTGAAGGATTATGGAATGCATGTGAAATGTTATGTTTAGTTATGTGGAAGCTAGTAGTTGCCATGAGTTGGACTTTTCTCCCATTGTGATGTGGTTGGGGCTCTGGGGCCAATGGAGAGGATGGCTTCTCTTCTCCATTGGGTATCTTGATTGGGAGGAGAGCGTTGCCCTCCCCTTATTTTGTTGTGAATAAAGTAAATTATGGAGGAGCTACCTTGTTGATGTTTGAAGTATTGGAGCCCTTTTGATGAAAATGTGAAACCACCTTGTATGTTTACCCACCTTGAGTGGAGGAAAAATGTAATATTGCTTTGTATTTTAGCTTCCATTATTGTAAATTTGTTTCCACATGAAGTAGAAAATGTTGTAACAAGTTTTTGAAGGAAAGTTGCTTTGAACTTCATTAGTAAGGTTGTAATGTGGATGGAATTAAAAGTTGAAAGAAAGACCATCTATTTATTCTCCTTTCACTTGGCTTGGAACCTCTTATGAATGTGTTGATCTTGTTGAAATGTTAGTAGTTCTTGTTTTAAAACTTAATGGAAATATTGTTGAAAACCTCTTGAGGAATGTTGGGAAATTTACAATATATATATATATATATATATATATATATATATATATATATATATATATATATTGAAATTCATTTTATTACTTAAGAGATGTATTGGAAAAGTTGGAATGTTAGTGCTCTTTCTCTTCTTGTATTGTTGATGAAAGGACTTAAGTTTTTTTTTAAATAGCTTTCAATATGCCAATGAAGTAATCTATGCTCTAGCTCTATTATGCTTTTCCTCATTTAAGAATCCATTGTAAATCTATTTGCAAATTGTAAAAGGAAATCAAATCAAACCCAGTTGAAATCTCGCTCAATGCCTATTAGATTGTGTAGAAAGGAATTTTAAGGTAAAAGCTCTAACTTAGCAAGTCCATTAACCACATGTCCTTATTGTATAAGAAGGAAACATATATTTTAAATATTACTCATATTAAAGTAATGCTAAAATAAATGAATCTATTATTATCAAGTTATACTAATATCAATATACTACCAATATTTCTTTTATATTACCAAAAGTAGGTTAGTATATATTATTGCCAAGTAGATAATATTAATTATATATACAAAACAAGTCCTATTGGCATGGCCGTAACAGGCCTGCACTCAAACCTACGCAGGAACTGTTCTTGTTGCAAAGGCTTAATCTGTGCTAAATCACATATATAAACATACATTCATATCTTATAAAACAATTAGAAGATGATATATCTCTGTAACATCATCAAGCAATAGGACTATACCAAAATTTATGCTGATAGGTACATTTTATTGCAAAACAAATCGTGCTTCATGAATATTCTCGATTTGAAATGACCCACCCCTACGAATGAGGCGTCTATACAATTGCAAAGCAAAGCGTGCTCTGTACATTTGGATATGAAATAGACCCACCTCTCTATGAGATTCTCTCCCACGGCTACACCGTAAAATAAGTACGTTCTCGGTAGAAAATCGTTGGAATGTATTGTTTCAGTGTTGCCTCTTAACACTCTCACTGTCCTTTAATCGATTTTGATTGAAGTATCTTGACAAGGCGAGTCCCGAATTTGAAAATGCAATCGATCTTTCAACAGATAGAAACATAGTTTGACAACCTTTGGTTTAAGCACTCAAAAGGGGGGTAGGGTTTGTTTTATTCTTGCTGCTGGCCGTTTTCGGCGTGCCATGGCCAAGACTCGCGCTAGAGCTCTCTTCGCTGCACTGGCGTTGGAAGTGGAGGTTATACGCCCGCCCCGCTTACCGTAGCTCCTTCTTAAACCACCATCCTTTGTCCACGCAACGGGCCGAATGGCAAGCATAGTCTACACGTCCCTCCTCTCGCCTGTAGCGTCTTCTACAACCTCCATGTCGTAATGCACGGCCTGTGGCCGAAGGAAATGGGTTAGCACAACTGTTCCATAGTCTATAGCTTCAATCAGTAACCACCACATCCTTTTCACGTGGCCCGGCGTAATTTAAACGGGTAGTAAAGACTCAAACTAGAAACATAAGATTTGTGAATCCTTGTAGCAGTGAATAAATGAAACATGCGGCCAGTTGGTGTAGCCTACATGCAAGGGAGGGAGTCTTGATGTTTGGCAGGTGGCCATTAAAGCCACCCACCCCAATCTTGTTGTCAAACCGAAGTTTGAATACTTTCCCACCTTGAAAAGACTCTTGTCCCTTTGGTGTAATTTTGACTTTATGATTAAGTATATAGTTTTACCTAATGAAATTTTTGATAATATATATATATATATATCATTTTAAATTTTGAAATTTAAATTCATCCCTTTTATTCTAAATTAAAATGAATAGATAAAGATGAGTAACTAAATTTCCGCCCCTTTTTATGTTCGGTTGTTGAGTTACGATCATGACACGAGGATATTTATCCATCGACTCATGCTCTTAACGTTTATTTAGTGCCAGGATTAAACGACTCCTTGGATAATATATGGCTCATGACGTCAAGCTCTGACGACAACACTAGTGCCGAGAAGAACGTTAGGGAGGCTCTTTGCGACCTAACTAGACTCTATTTTTTTTGCATCCTGCCCTTGACACAATAGCAAAGTGACCTGATTTAAATGTATTGCAATTCTAAACTGGTTCTCTTAATCTCGATCTTCAAAAAAAAAATAGTCACATTTTCAGGTCGTATGTTTGTGAAAGCAAGTTCTTCATTGTCGTCGTTCGTTCGCTTTGCGGCGTTACATTTTGGTATCGTCAGTCGGGGTTCAAAGCTTGGACCCTTGGGCACACGCAGAAAACATGAAACATGAATATTTAATCTAGTGCTGAGTTGATTCTTTTAATATATAAAACCACAATGTTGATAATTATAGGAAACAACAAATTTAGAAAAAATGGCACAAGACCTAGAACAATGAACTAACTCTCGCCTTGATCTGTGCAGGAGGTGCGGATTGGGCGAGGGGTCTCTTCATATAGACCTAGATATACCACCGCCAGAGTAGGCCGTAGCAGCCATTCTACCTCAGATCTTGCAGACACTCCAGGATGTCAATGCCGCTATATGCGGAGAGCCCTTGGGAGGACGACTTGCAAGACATAGTTTAGAGCCATCAGTAGATGCCCAGGCATCCCCTCGACACAACGAGGAGCACAGGGTAGAGAACTTCCGGAGCGGAGTTGGCTAGAGTCACCACAGAGAGGACATGGGGACGGGATATCGTGACATAGGGACAGTCTCGGAGCTCAGACAGAGGGAGGAGCATACATGCAGACCTAGGATTCATCATACGTCGCCGCAGACCATATCATGGAGATCCTGAAGCTACGACCATCTCACTATTCGGGTGATACAGTGGTTTTGAGGCAAGAGGCCTCACTGGTGAGCTTGAGCGGATGTTTCAAGCTCGCCTTGTACTAGCAAACACAAAGGCTCCAATCCATCTTCCGAAGGATGGAGCAGGAGTCTGGTGGAGGACCGAGGAGTAGAAGCTCCATGTTGACTCAGAGACAATTACCTGGGAGCTATTTGAGGAGCGTTTCAGAGCAGGTATTTACCCAGGAGATTTATACAGCAGCAGATAGATGAGTTTCATGACCTCCGCCGTGCATCGATGACAGAGATTTGAGTATGAGAGTCGATTTTGGACCTACTCTAAAGACGTTGACTATATGCAGGATGAGCAGTGCATGATTCACGTGTTCATCCGGGGCCTAAAACTGGATTTAGGTGGCGCAATGCTCATTCACCGCCCATGAGACACTAGCAGAGAGGCCGTGGAGAAGGCCTATATTGCAAAGGAGACACGGGGAAAGACGCAGCAGGCTTGAGACAGAGTTCGGAGACGTATCCAGCAGATGCAGGATGGTAGGTCGAAGGGGTTAGTTCCTCCTCCACGGGGTGGACAGAGTTCAGGGAAAGCTTCATTCAGGCCACCACAGCAGCAGCAGCAGTCAGACCCGCCCACCTTACCGACCTCCTCAGAGATTTGATGCACAGAGAGGACGTAGTATGGGGCCTCCTCCTAGGGGTCCCATCAGGACACAGGGTACATCGAGAGCTCAGTCAGCAGGAGCTCGTCAGCAGAGACCTCAGTAGTCCATAGCCGGATCGTCAGGATCTGTATCTCAGTCATCTAGAGTACCAGCTGGAGCTGCTTCCCACTGGAGAGGACCAGGCAGCTGTTATGGTTGTGGTGTTGTTGGACATCATTGGAGAGATTGCCCACAGAACCCTAACAAGGGTAAGACATAGAGCTCAGAGCCTACTGTTGGAGATATGGCACGGAGTCATCGGATCTACGCAACGGTCGAGAATTGCCAGGCTGAGCATCAGAGTATTGTGATTGAGACGACAGGTAGTATTGGTGGTATTTCCACCTCTATATTATTTAATTCTGGTTCTTCTGATTATTTTATCGCACCATCCTTAGTAGAGCATTACAGTAGGTGGTGGCAATTAGGCAGGGCCATAGTTGGGATGTTGAGATGGCTTCTGGAGCCAAAATTTCTGTAGACTCCTTAGTTAAGGAGTGTGTAGTGGATTTAGGACCCTTCACCACTACTTCTAATCTTCGGATCCTTCCATTAGGATCTTATGGCATCATTTTAGGCATGATTGGTTGTCGCTGCCAGCAGAGAGTGGATTTTTACCATAAGACTATTGCTTTCATAGATGATCTTAGAGTAGAGTCAGTGATATCAAGAGTTAGGAGGGCCATATCCATTCGCACCATCTCCGCTATGCAAGTTAAGTGGTGTGTGCGATGGGGATGTCGGGATTGTTTGCTATTACGGTCGGTGATGATCGAGGATGAGTTGAGAGGACCTTCCTCGATGACCATCCCATCTTATCGAGTTTTTCGATGTGTTTCGGGGAGCTACCGGGGTTACCTCCCCCATGTGAGATCGACTTCCATATAGATCTAGTTAAGGGCGCAGAGCCTATCTCACGAGCACCCTATCGGATGACTACTCCTGAGTTATGTGAGCTCAAGTTACAACTTGAGGGCCTTCTGGAGAAAGGCCTAATCCATCCTAGTGTATCCCCTTGGGGTGCACCAGTGATCTTCGTGAAGAAGAAGGATGGATCCCTTCGGTTTTGTATTGACTCATCGTCATTTGAATAAAGTAACGATAAAAAATCGTTACCCCCTTCCATGCATTGATGATTTATTTGATCAGATGAAGGGGGATACAATTTTCTCTAAGATAGACATTAAGTCAGGGTACCATCAGCTCAAGATTGGAGACAGATATTCACAAGACAACATTCCGTACGAGATATGGCCACTATGAGTTCACAATGGTACCTTTCGGTTTGCTCGTTTTAACGCCCCCGCAGTGTTTATGAGTTTGATGAATGGGGTATTTAGGACCTTCCTTGATCGCTTCGTGCTCATCTTCCTTGATGACATTTTGATTTAATCACGCACACGTGAGGAGCATGAGGAGCACCTTTGCCAGGTTCTTCAGTGTCTTCGCGAATAGCGCCTTTACAGAACTTGGAGAAGTGTGCCTTCTTTCACTTTGAGGTGCGAGATTTGGGCCACATCATTTTGTGGAAGGTATCGTAGTCGATCCTTCCAAGATTCGAGCCATCATGGATTGGCCAGCATCCACTAGTGTGACCGAGGTGCACAGTTTCATGGGTCTAGCAGGTTACTACAGGAGGTTTGTTCAGGACTTTTCTCGGATTGTGCACCCTATCACTTCTCTTCAGCGGAAAGGGAAGAAGTTTTTATGGTCAAATGGATGTGAGAAGGCTTTCGGTACATGAAGGAATGCCTCACGTGAGCACCCATTCTTGTAGTGTCGATCCTCAGGTGAGTTCTACATTTGCATGACAGATGCTTCCTGGCGGGACTTGGAGGTGTGTTAATGCGGGGAGGGTAGAGTAGTTGCCTTTGAGTCTCGCAAAATCAAAGATTATGAACTCAATTATCCAACCCATGACCTTGAGCTTGTAGCAGTAGTACATGCCTTAGTGTGGTGGAGACATTTTCTTCTTGGTCGGAGATTTACGCTCAGGACTGATAACTTGAGTCTTCGTCACCTCTTCACGCAACCCAATCTCAACGCTCATCAGCGGCATTGGATGGAGTTACTCTGTGAGTATGACATGGAGATAAAGCATGTGAAAGGGAAGGAGAATGTGGTTGTAGATGCCTTGAGTAGGCAGAGACATGTGGCTATGGCCACTTTAGTGGGTACAAATTTGTGGAGTAGGATTTTGTAGCAAACTTCCTCATGATAGTCTCTACCTTGCAACCAGAGCAGAGATTGAGTCTCGAAACCCCTTGAGGGGAGATTTGATGGATTTTCATTAGAGGCAGATGGTCTTCTCAGACACAGAGGTCGGATATATGTTCCCAGAGATGGAGGCTTGAGACATGAAATTTTAATAGAGGCTCATCATGCACCTTATTCAGCCCATCCTGGGTGAAGAAGATGCACACCACCTTGAGACAGTTGTATTTTTGGAGAGGACTTTGGAGAGACGTAGCTTTGTTTGTGTCACGCTGTTTAGAGTGCCGAGTGTGAAGGCCGAGCATCGCATCCAATTGGCCTTCTCTATCCTCACGCCATACCAAAGTGGAAGTGGGACACCATTTCCATGGACTTCATCGTTGGGTTACCTACGCCGAGATACCATCACAACACCATCATGGCATGGTGGATAAATTGACGAAGGTAGCTCATTTTCTCCAAAGTAAAGACCACCTATACAAAGCAAGTCTTTGTGGCACGAGTATACCTTGATGAGATTGTCAGATTACATGGGATTCCACGGAAGATCATTTGTGACCGTGACTCTTTGTATAGTTCCCATTTCTGGACCACCATGCAGTATGCCCTTGGGACGAGGATTAATTTCAGCACAACTTATCACCCTGAGACAGATGGACAGACAGAGAGGGTGAATCAGATTTTGGATGATATGCTTAGGATGTACGTGATGGATCATCAGTCGAGATGGGAGGAGTATCTGTATTTGGTGGAGTTTGCCTACAATAATAGTTTCCAGAGTTCGATAGGCATGGCTCCTTTTCGGATTTATATGGTAGAGAGTGCAGACACCTCTTAGTTGGGAAAGGATTGAGGACGGGGTTTCCTTGGGCTAGCATTATTACGGGACATGGAGCAGAGGTTACCTTGATCGAGATAGAGATTGGGCAGGAGGCACGGGATAGATAGAAAAAGTATGCGCACCAAAGATAGGACAGATCGCAGATTTTGAGGTAGGCACGAAGGTGTTTCTTTGTGTTAGACCACATAAGAGCCCTATCCGTTACGAAAAAGGTTCTAAGCTTGCTCCTAGGTTTTTGGGTCCCTTTGAGATCTTGGAGCGCCTCGGTCCCTTGGCCTATCGTCTAACATTGCCACCTAGCTTATCGCGCATCCATGATGTATTTCACGTTTCGTGCTTAGGAGATATATTTCTAATCCTTCTCATGTGCTAGACTAGACCGCATTGCAGAGTGCAAGACCAGAGCAGGTGATGGTGGAGCCCGTACGCATTATAGATCGCGGGACCACAGGCCTTCGGGCGAGAGATTGATCAAGTTCGGGTCCAATGGGACAGTATGATGAGACTGCAGCTACTTGGGAAGATGCTACTTTGCTACGAGGACAGTTTCCACACCTTTTCAAGTGACTTCCAAGAGGAAGTCGAGTCTAAGGGGAGGGGGATGTAGTGCCCACTTCCCTTCGACACCATTTTTTTTGTTGTTTTCGAGACTGATTACTTCACTTATGGATTATTATGGCTTCTTGATTTAGCATGCTAGTAGATATCATAGACATTGGACTGTTATTGATTTGATCTTTATATGATGCATATGGTTTACTGGTGGACATTTGATGACGATATTTGTATACTTTTGACAGGGTTATTTATCTTTAATTATGACATGTGATATGTTTAATCATATTGAGTAGAACTTGATAATTGGACTAATGTGATGATCGTTTTGACATAAATGATATGTGGAATAGAAATGTGCTAGAAAGTGTTAGTGATATCGTACTTGCATAGATGATAGTAAATCATGTGTCGTTTATTTTAGATTATATTGTATATTTGGCATGAATGTTTTAATGCGGCCAACAGGCCGAAGGAGGTATTCTCTGTTCTACAGGTATATTATATTCACAACAATATTGGGGAGTGGAGACCAACCACATCGGAATTCGAGAAGAATCCAGCTAAGGTCACCATGGCAACAAGTAATTGTGTGTGTGTTGGAATCATTTGGTTAGGGAAAAATTGTGACCTAGGGGTCATGTGTTGCCTTGTTTTAATTTTCCCTTTTTATTATGTTAGTATGTGTTTCTCTTAGTAAGTGAAATTTTACTTGTGTTATTATTCATATTCTTTGGATTGGATTTTACCCCTTTGTTAGCCATGGGTTGTAGTGGCTTAATTAAGTTAATTTGAGATTGTCCTAAACTAATTAAAAGATGTGACCAAAGAGAGTTCATTTATTAGGATTTGATTTACTTGGGATTTTGTGTGGATTGATGTGTGTTTGAGTTTTGAGTGTAGCACACTCTACCCCACTTGGGAAACTCGAATTTGGCCTTAGAGGCCAAATTTCAAAGCTTGTGGGACAAGTCAAACTTGTCCCACACCTCTTAAAACCCCATGCCAACCCTACCTATGGGTTGGAAGGCCAAATTTAGGGTCTTTTAGGTGTTTTGGGGGGATAAAAGGGTAAAATATTAATTGCACTTCCTTTCAAAATTTAATTTTGTCCTTGGGGGAGTGGGCTTAGTTGGAGTGTGTAAGGTGCTTGCCTTCCTTTCAACCACTTATTAATGGTGCATTGGAATTTGATGTTGACCAAATGATGTGGAGTGGAGGGAAAAGGAGGTGGCATCCTACTTGGAGCCACATCATCCCTCCCTCTCTTTTCTCTATTTATTTGATCCTCTTGTTTGTTTTGGGGTTTGGAAGTTTTATTTTTAGTCTTTTGTATTTTAAAGAGGAGAGGATTTGGGAAGAGTTGTGGATTTTTGGAGCTTGTTGATACTTGTGAGAATTTTGTTGGAGCTTGTGGATGCTTGCTTGATCTTTGGAGGGATTTGAGACTTCATACTTGGAACAAGCTCTACCATGGAAAGGTAGGAGCTTCACCTTTGTTGTATTATGTTTTCTTCTTTTGTTATATGAATGAGTACATATGTTGTGTTGAATTTTGTTGTTGCAATGCTTGTTGGGAATGGGTAGAATGCCTAAGTTGGGAGTGGGAGGAGACTATGGGGAGTTTAATTGAGGGAGGCATAAGAGATCATGTTCTTGAGGAGGGAGTTTGGGTTGGGTGCCCACCTAGTATGAGAAATGCTTGCATTTTCTTATTGTTCTTAATTTGGGGGAGCCATAAGAGTTGAGGGAGGCATAAGAGTGAATGGAGGGATAAGGGGTACTTGAGGGAGGCATAAGAGTTGTTAGGGGTATTGTGTTTTGCATTGGAGGCTTTTAGGTGGCACCCATTCCCATTGGGAGGCATAAGTGGCCTCCCCATATGTCTTACTCTTATGGCTTTCTTGATAAGCCTTGTGACTTTGTTGTTTTGATGGTTTCCCTCTTGTTGAGTTGTTGATTCTTTTGTTTTGAAGGATTATGGAATGCATGTGAAATGTTATGTTTAGTTATGTGGAAGCTAGTAGTTGCCATGAGTTGGATTTTCTCCCATTGTGATGTGGTTGGGGCTCGGGGGCCAATGGAGAGGATGGCTTCTCTTCTCCATTGGGTATCTTGGTTGGGAGGAGAGCGTTGCCCCTCCCCTTATTTTGTTGTGAATAAAGTAAATTATTGGAGCAGCTACCTTGTTGATGTTTGAAGTATTGGAGCCCTTTTGATGAAAATGTGAAACCACCTTGTATGTTTACCCACCTTGAGTGGAGGAAAAATGTAATATTGCTTTGTATTTTAGCTTCCATTATTGTAAATTTGTTTCCACATGAAGTAGAAAATGTTGTAACAAGTTTTGAAGGAAAGTTTCTTTGAACTTCATTAGTAAGGTTGTAATGTGGATGGAATTAAAAGTTGAAAGAAAGACCATCTATTTATTCTCCTTTCACTTGGCTTGCAACCTTTTATGAATGTGTTGATCTTGTTGAAATGTTAGTAGTTCTTGTTTTAAAACTTAATGGAAATATTGTTGAAAACCTCTTGAGGAATGTTGGGAAATTTACATATATATATATATATATATATATATTGAAATTCATTTTATTACTTAAGAGATGTATTGGAAAAGCTGGAATGTTAGTGCTCTTTCTCTTCTTGTATTGTTGATGAAAGGACTTAAGTTTTTAAATAGCTTTCAATATGCCAATGAAGTAATCTATGCTCTAGCTCTATTATGCTTTTCCTCATTTAAGAATCCATTGTAAATCTATTTGCAAATTGTAAAAGGAAATGAAATCAAACCCACTTGAAATCTCGTTCAATGCCTATTAGATTGTGTAGAAAGGAATTTTAAGGTAAAAGCTCTAACTTAGCAAGTCCATTAACCACATGTCCTTATTGTTTAAGAAGGAAACATATATTTTAAATATTACTCATATTAAAGTAATGCTAAAATAAATGAATCTATTATTATCAAGTTATATTAATATCAATATACTACCAATATTTCTTTTATATTACCAAAAGTAGGTTAGTATATATTATTGCCAAGTAGATAATATTAATTATATATACAAAACAAGTCCTATTGGCATGGCCGTAACAGCTGCGCACTCAAACCTACGCAGGAACTGTTCTTGTTTGTAAGGTGAACTATGCTAAATGACATATATAAACATACATTTATATCTTATAAAACAATTCAGAAGATGATATATCTCTGTAACATCATCTGGCAATGATATTGTACCAAAATTTATGCTGATAGGTACATTTTATTGCAAAACAAATCGTGCTTCATGAATATTCTGATTTGAAACAGACCCACCTCTACGAATGAGGCGTCTATATAATTGCAAAGCAAACTATGCTCCTGTACATTCGGATATGAAACAGACCCACCTCTATGAGATTCTCTCCCATGGGCTACAAGTAAAATGAGTACATTCTCGTAGAAAATCAATGGAATGTATTGTTTGTGTCACCTCTTTACACTCTCACCTTTGTCCTTTAATCGATTTTGATTGAAGTATCTTGAAGGTGAGTCCCGAATTTGAAAATGCGGTCGATGCTGAATAGAGAGAAATATAGTTTAACAACTCGCTTGGTTTAAGCACTCAAAAGGGGCGGGGTTTGTTTTATTCTTGCTGCTGGCCATTTTCTCGTGCAGGCAGCCACGGCTAGACTCGCACCAGGAGCTCTCTTCGCTGCACCCGTTGGAAGTGGAGGTCATACGCCTACCCCGCTACCGTAGCTCCTTCTTAAACCACCATCCTCTATCCACGCGCAGTCGGGCCGAATAGCATAGTCTACACGTCCCTCCTCTCGCCCGTAAGCGTCTTCTACCTTCTCCATGTCAAGCATGCACGGCCACGGCCAAAGGAAATGGGTTAGCACGGTTGTTCCATAGTCTATAGCTTCAACTGTAACCACCACAACCTTTTCACGTGGCTCCAGGCGTAATTTAAACCGTAGGCAGACCAAACTAGAAACATAAGATTTGCGAATCCTTGTAATAGTGAATAAATGAAACATGCGGCCGGTTGGTGTAGCTCGACTTGCAAGGGGAGGGAGTCTTGATGTTTGGCAGGTGGCCATTAAAGCCACCCACCCAATCTTGTTGTCAAACCTAAGTTTGAATACTTTCCCACCTTGAAAAGACTCTTGTCCCTTTTGTGCAATTTCGACTTTATGATTAAGTATATAGTTTTACCTAATGAAATTTTTGATAATATATATATGTCATTTTAAATTTTGAAATTTAAATTTATCCCTTTTATACCAAATTAAAATGAATAGATAAAGAAGAGTAACTAAATTTTCCCCCTTTTTATGTTCGGTTGTTGAGTTACGATCATGACACGAGGATATTTATCCACCGACTCATGCTCTTAACGTTTATTTAGTGCCAGGATTAAATGACTCCTTGGATAATAACGGCTCATGACTTCAAGCTCGACGACAACGCTAGTGCCGAGAAGAACGTTAGGGAGGCTCTTTGCGACCTAACTAGACTCTATTTTTTTGCATCCTGCCCTTGACATAATAGCAAAGCGACCTGATTTAAATGTATTGTAATTCTAAACTGGTTCTCTTAATCTCAATCTTAAAAAAAAAATTAGTCACATTTTGGTCGTATGTTTGTGAAATCAAGTTCTTAGTCATCGTCATTCATTCATCTTTGCGGCATTACACTCATCATCATCATCATCTTCGTCATCTTGATAATCATTTTCATGGTCATCACCACCATTATCGATCATTTTCATCATCATTATTATCACCACCATCTTTGGTCATCATCGTCATCATGATCATCACCACCATCTTGGATCATTGTTGTCATCATTAACATCATCACCATCTTTGATCATTGTCATTGTCATTATCTTAATCATTGTTGCCTTCATAATCATCAATCATCGTCACTCTCATCCTCATCATCATCTTCATAAAATAATCATTATGAACTTCCTCATTCACATTCCCATCAAGTGATTTACAATTATTTTCATCATCATTGTGTCGTTTGTAATCATTATCATAACCACCATCAATTATCATTATCGTCTTCATGATCATCACCACCATCATCGATCATTGTCGTCATTATGATCATCACCACCTCATCGATAATTGTTGTCGTCATTATCATCACCACCATCATTGATTATTTTCATCTTCATTATCATCACCACCATCATCGATAATTGTTGTCGTCATTATCATCACCACCATCATTGATCATTTTCATCTTCATTATCATCACCACCATCGTTGATCATTTTCATCCTCACCATTATCATTGTAACTATTCTCATTATCACCATCATATCATCATCATAAATTTCATCATCATTATCATAACCACCATCGTTGATCATTGTCTTCATCATGATCATCAAAACCATAGTTGATCATTGTCATCATCATTATCATCACCACCATCCTTGGTCATTGTCATCATAATTATCATCACCACCATTTTTCATCATTTTTTTCATCATTAAAATTATTATCCCCACGATAATCAAAACCACCACCATCAACACTATCAATGGGTGTGCTCATGGTGGTCCATTTATCCTTAGCAGTGTATTCATCACTTTTAGAGTTTTTTTCGGTGTTAATGTCGCATAGTCCATGATGTCACATAAGTGTTCAAGTCTAAAAACCAAATTGAACCCTAACGATTGTAAACAAAATGTTTAATCCGAATTCATATCTTAAATAGAGATCACCAATGTAACGTTGTAAACACAACATTAAGATCATTAAAAGCATTTTTCATCTTTTACGATTGCTATGTCTTATGACAATATGACATCTTATCAACAATAATATGTCATATTATCATCATCAATGTCATTTTTATCATTTCCATTTTCTTCATCATCATCATTCACACTTTGCACATCATTGTCATCATCAATGGAATCATCATTGGTACTATCATCATTTGCATGGTTTTCATGGTAGTTGTCATCATCATCATCCATGTCATCGTCATTATTATCACCACCATCGTCGATCATTTTTCGTCATCATTATCATCACCACCATTGGTGATCATTATGCGTCATAATTATCATCACCACCATCATGGATCAATGTTACCATAATTATCATTATCATCATAGTAATATATTATTATTCTCATCATTGTTAATCTCATCATCATCTCCATCAAATCGCCATCATCAACATCATCATTCTCATCCCCATCAATGTTTTTACTGTTATTTATATCGTCCTTATCATCAACATCATCATCATCATCATCATCATCATCATTGTCTTCATAATCATTATCATCATCATTATCATCACCACCATCATTGATCATTTTCATCCTCATCATCATAATTTTCATAATCATCATCTTTTTCATCATCATCGTCATCATTTTCATGATCACGATGATGATGACGATAATGATGATGGTGGTGGTTTTCATCATCATCATTACCATTTTCATCATCATCATCATTGCCATCATCATTGTATTTGTTTTGATATTTCTCATTGTAATTATTTTCCTCTAGGTATTCCACATCATCCTCCCGATAGTCATCTTCATCATCCCCCCATTGTCATCTATCATCATCATCATCATCATCATCATTATCGATGTCATCGTCATCATTATTAGCACCATCACCACCACAATCATGATCATCACTATTGGAATCATCGTTATTAATAATATTAATCTTATTACTTATTGTTATATTATAATAATAATTTTAGAATTTATAGAAAAATGAAAATTGTTATTATGATTAATATTAGCAAATTGTTAGTAGTATTAATGTTTCTATGTTTATGAAAAGAATTATTAATAGTAATACTATTATTAATTATCTATGAACAATAATATTTAATATTATCACCATCAATGTCATTGTTATCATCAAGGTCTTTCCATTTTAATCATCATCATTATCCCCATTTTCCTCATCATCCTCACCATTCTCATTATCAACTACATCATCATCGTCACCACCATTGTCTTCATGGTTTTCATGGTCATTATCATCATCAATGTCATCATTGTCATCATCTTCATCTTATTGCTTATGACCATAATCTTCATCATCCATGTCATCATCATTTTCATTTTTGTCATCATCATCATCATTTTTTTCATTTTTGTCAATGTCATCATCCTCATCGTTGTCATTGTCTTCAATTGTCATCATTTTTGTTCACCGATTTAGGTTTCTTTTTCAATTATTTTCAATTTCCAGTTTAAAAGATGCTTTAAGTGTGATCTTTACTCACACTTGTCCATTATTGTCGAAGGTTAGTGTTTACGGTTCAACATCTAGGACATACTATTAACATTTATGAAATGTGTTTAGGATTTTATGCATTCGGTATTTATGGTCCATGAGTTAATCTTTGTAGTTATCTTCATGCACAGTATGGTTTTTGTTTATCTTGGTGCCATCGGTGTAATTTTTTCATTTTGGGTCTGTTGATTCGATCCGTTGTTGCTATGCAACAATACATGAGATAATTTCATGTATAATTTTGGTTTGTGGTTTGTATTTTTCTTTTGGTCTATATTGGTGGCATTTTTATCTAATAGCAAACCATTTTTTATGTGTAGGCCATTTGGGGTCCAAAATTCGAGGAAGCTTTATCGGTTGTTTTTCAACCCCAAGTTGCAGATGTCAATAATCATAATCCAATTCAATTTTTGTTAGCGCAATGAATCGAAAAGAAAACCCATTTTATTGAGGAGAGATAAATATTAGCATAACAAGGATTGAACCGATAATGCAATGAAGGAAATAATTCATTGCATGAGATCAATCAATTTGTTTACGGTTTCATATTTATCTCTATGTGTAGGGTTGATTTAACCCACAATGGTAATCATTTTAGGATGAATATTAGTGACAGCTCGGTTGAGGAAAATTCCCCATAACATAATTTAATTCTCGCTTCAACTATCCAATTACTACTAAATTTACAATGTTATCTTAGTTTTCAGTGTGCTTAACGCCTTTAAATCTCAAATACAATGTTTGTATTATTATGCAAGGAAAATGACATGTCTGAAAGGCCTTTTATGATGTGTTGCTGTCCATGTTCTACTTTGAGCTTTCAAGAGCGCTTAACCCGGTTAGGAAAATATTTTAGTTATTTTTATTGTGTTTCTAGTGTAGTTTTGTTGTGGTATTGTTGTATTTCTGCATTTCTTTTCAAGTGCTAGGGAGTCCAATTTGATTCAACAATCTAGTTATACGCAACAAAGTAACTTGTTCGTGTGCATAACAAGTAAATTATTAAGTCTTTATACAGGCCCATCACAAGGAGTGTTGTTGAATATACAAGGTGCTCAGGGTTAGAAGATGTAGATGATGCCCAATTACATAATAAAGTTCTTTTATCTATAGGTCAACATGTTATGTTGCTATGCAATTTGTGCATTGAAGTTGGATTAGCGAATGGCTCTCTTGGTGTTATACAAAACATTATCAATATTTTTTTATTCACCTACCACAAGCACTCATGGATGATGTTGCTGTGAATAAATAATTATTTTTTTACATCTAAATCCATTGTCACAAATGAATGTATCAATCCATAATAGCTTCTATTATACATTTACAATAATTAATGAATGCAAATTTTTATTTAATAAAGTAAATATTAACTACAATTATTAGCAATTTAATACTTCTAGTAAATCCTTCTATATAGCTCATTCACTGGAAAAAGAAAATTGAATTGTATAAATAGAAAAATTCAAATAATCTTATTTTTATTTGTCTCATTGTTTATTGTGGAAGAACGTAGAGGAGTTTGTTGAGAAATAATTTATAAATAGACAAATATAGGAATACATTACAAAAAATTCAAACAATACAAATCTTGGTTCTAAGATTTTTGACAAAAATCTAAGAAATCATTAATTTTAACACCTTACGTAGAAGAAATGCAACCTATGAGACATTCAATGTTGGAATTTAAAATTATCCATGCCTTCCAAATAAAATCTTCAAGTTTAGCTCTTTCATATAACTATAAATTCCAATTATTTCTATGCATATTTTAATGGTTGTTTCACATAAATACTGATAAATTTTAAATTTTCACATATTATACATATATTTATTAGAGAGTATACAAACAATTATATGATTTTCTATATTTTCAACTGTAATTGTTTACATCTACCCACTATTTTTAAGAAAAAATAAAAATTAAAATCAAGAAAAGTGGACCCGCATCTTGTCAATTTCTAGGCCCGAACATAGTTCATACATTTAGTAAATATATTCTTCTTTAAAAAATAAAAATATATGATAGTAGTAATTAAAAGCAAACAAAAAGCTATAGATTAATTATTTCATTTATATTGAATCTGTGCAATACGTAAGGAAAATGATATGAAATGACTCAAGACATGCCATTGAATGTAATGGAAGAACACCATAAAGTGAAACATGTCTTTCAGGAAATAGGACATATATTAAACTTATACTAGAATTTATTTCCTTCTATATTACATTATAAACAACCGATTAATAAATGAAATAAGTAATCTCATACAAACCAAATGACGGTGGGAGGACAACACCAATGAAAGATTGTACCATATACAGTTCACATCAAGCTAAATGATAGTAAAATATCACCTCGATCTAATACACACACATGTGACAAGGAATTTGAATGGCTCTCTATATATAATATATATGTTTCTTAAAACATATGCTTTTGCGATTTGTAGAATGTAGATGGCTACTTATACACATCAAATTCAAATTTATAATATGTTCGAGAAAAAAGAAAAATTCCAATGAGACAAATAATTCCAGGCTTGTTGATTAGTTAAATCAGGTCTTCACTGTCTTCTAAGAAGGTATGATATAATTTCAGCATACACAGACTCTGTAGCAGCAAATAACTTCAATAAACTAATAGTAATTTAAAGCAATAACAACTATTCATTTCCCATTTGAGATGTTTTTCCCTTACTTCATATTTGTAGATATATATGATCAAATAATTATCATTGGTTCCAAAATAAACTCACAATTACTAAGTGAATATAAGATTGCCCAACGGAATATAAGGTTAGGGAAATCTTTTGGCCATTTTTGTTGTGGTATTGTTGTGTTTTACATCTCTTTTCAGGCGTAAGGGAGTCTTTTGATTGAGCAATACACTTATATGCAACAAACAAATTTGTTAGTCTGCAAAACATGTAAATGCTCAATTATTTATCACTCGGGGATAGGATGTTTAATCCATGCTAGTAAAGCTTTAACTCTTGCATAACAAAAATAAATAAATTTAGCTCTCCCTGTATTTAATATTAAATTAGATACAATTGATAATTCCATTATAGCAGGCACACACATGCCGGGTTAATAATTTTTTGTAAGCAGAATATATAAGGAAGAGTGTTTTTACCATTATTCGATTAAAAAAATATACTTCATGCAAATTATACAGTTATTCTCAAAAGAGACTTCTCACGGAATTCATAGAATAGAAAGTAACAAGAAGTCACAAATAACAATATATTGGAAGGATGACAATCCAAGCATAGAGAGTGTTGGTTCTTGATTTGATCTCACCCTGTTTGTCCTCAAAATTCTTCAATCTGCGGACTCTGTCATTTTTTCTATCTCCCTGTATTGATGCGTGAAAGCTCTGTCCTTCATTTTGTTGCCTTGATTAGTCCTTTCCTTGGGTCAAGGATCGCATTAAATCCAAAATTTTGTTTCCATTCCTATATCCATGTGAAAGAATTTGTAATTGGGGTGTAAACTCGGGTTTTTCCACAATCACGTTTTGTTTTCCTGTCAATTTTTGTCCCAATATCTGTGGAAACGTGGTCCTTTTTTATTGGATGCAGCTCAATGGATCACATTTAGGCCTTATATCATTTCCAAATTCTTTGTCCTTAAAGAAAGATTCATTTCCGGGTGCAAATGGTGATTTCCTTGCATTTTATGATTTGACGGGTGTGTTTTCCCCATCAATTTATATCTCAGCATCTATGGAAACGTGGTCCTTTCTAATTAGATGTGGCTTGGTGGGGCATTTTGAAACTCTAAGGCCCGCTTCAACTCAAGTTTTTCCACGTGGAGGGCTGCGCTCATCTAAAAATTCACCTCTTGGTTTGACCTTTGGATTTACGCCAGGGAGACACGTGGAGGTTTCTGCTGCCTTGCCCATACTTAGACATTTTTTCATGCGACAAAGTGCAGCTTTGTCGGACCATGAAAATGTGGAGGGTCGGTGCTCATTTGTGGATCGCCTCTGGGTCCTATTGGTATCCAAATTCATTCTCCTTTTCAAGCCGAGCAGCAACACAGATTCGACAGGGAGCTTAGAGGCAAATAGATCATAGTGTGTGTCATTTTGTAGTTGAGGATGAGATCTAACTGACCCTTTGTTACTCAGATTTTGGAGAGATGGATAGCACCTTTAAGAGGATTTGACCTTTTCTCACTACTTTAGGTCGCGCCTCTTCGACTGGGGTGAGACGACCCTTAATGTAAACTCTATTTGATGAAGGAGATGGAGATAACCTTCCTTTGCACAAATTCCATGAAGAGAACCTTGGGAAAATACAGTTAATGTTCCATGATTTAACTCTTAAGAGTTGTCACTTCTAAACGATGGAGATATTTTTAACACAAGGCTAAGGTTACTAAAGACATTAAGAAATCCTGATTGTTCTGTATATTTTTGCAAGTAGATTTTGTTCCTTTTTTGATACACAAGGAAAATAGGGGTATTTTAGGGTGGATCAATGGTTTTTAAATGATTTTGGTGTGAGATGAAACAGGATAAATTTGATTATACCATATCTTTGGGAGGGACTTCACAACAATGAACAACTTCAACAACAGAAAGCTTCAGAAAATTTAGGACATTCCTTCAACAAGAATGTGTGCTTTAATGGAGGCCCAAATCAACACGTTTTCACATAATATTTGAGACTCCAACATGAAGGATCAAATTGAAAGACTCAATTAAACACTAAAGTTTCTTATTAATCATGCCTAAGGTACACCCAAAGACTTACATACAATATTTATCAACAAATGAAAGTGAATTGATTTTAAATTTTTTTATCTCATCCAAGATGAAGGCTCTTCTTGAAATGAAATTACAAATACCATTAGACTATCACAGGGACGAGATCCTATGTGATTTCAAAAAAATCAATGTAAGATTGCAATAGGAATGAAAGAAACTATTTGCAGACATTCTGAAACAAATTGCTAGAGATTGCACACAAATTAATCTCAAAATTTCTTAGATTCATCAGCAGGGGAAAGCTTCCAGATGAATCTCAGTGCTCGTCAATGGCTATACATATGCAAGCAACTTGACATGATAGAAAATCTAACAAAATAAAATAACAGCTTATCTCGGCTTTGGTATCTCGCGAAGACGACTTTCTCAAATTTTTTCTCAATAATTCAAACTCTAACCATTTGCAAGAGTATTCTCATTGCATTTATACATTTTTGTCATCAATTTTCACCCTAAAAGAGAAGAATATTTTAGGGACCTTTGCTTGTTACCAATTTGTCTCAGATAACAACATTTAACAAATTTAGATCTGAAATCTGCCAAGTGGACCAATTTTGAACTAATCACATTTCTTGGGCTCTCGACTAATGACTAAGATGCCATGCCACAACTTTTTAGGAGTCCTTTAAATTGTTCTGATTATATCATGCTAGAAATCCCCTTTTTAATCATTTTTTAGACCCTCTCGCATAGATGGACTTGACAAGTCATCCATTATTTCTCTCTTGAGGAAATGCCTTTTCACGTTTTTGCACCTACACTTTCATCATTTCATCCTTTTCCCATCTTTTTCCTCTGTAATTTCTGCCCTACATCCATTTCCTCTGGTAATTCCCATTTTTTTGAGTGCCTGAGTAATTCCCACTTTAAAATATCAACCTTAACAATCCTTGGACTCACAATTTAAGTTTCGAATCCATTCAATGACACCTTACTGACACAGGTAATAAATAATTTCATCAAAGAATGATGAAAAACAGTGCATATTCACATCTCCAAGAGTCTTAGAGAAAAAATGGAATAAATATAGGTGAAATGCACAACAACCATTGATCCTACCCCTTTTCCACTTTATATCATAGTTGTCCACGTGTTTCCTTGGCACAACCGCGAAGGAGAAACACAGATGCAAGTCTCAAATGAGCGTGAGCCTTCCACATACCCCCTGGGCCAAAGAGAAAAATCCTTTTGGCCTTTGAAAATTCTTGGTGAAAAAGGATCTATCGAAGCCTCCACGTGTCTCGGTGGCACATTTTGAGATGGTCCCCAAAAGCTAGAGACCCTAAACAAGTGCGGGCTCAACACGTGTCTTAGTCTAGAAGAGTCTGTTAAAAAATGTTGAAGGTTCAGTAGAAGGCGCCATGTGTCTAGGGTCCAAGACATTTTTCTTTGGCCATTGAAAAGTCCAAGAAAAAGGGTACAGTGAGCAGAATCCTCCAACTATCCTCCTTGTGCTTCTTTAAAATAAAACTTAGGGGCGGTCCCTAAATAAGCGCGTTCCCTCCACGTGTCGTAGGCCCTTTAGAAATTTGCTTGAAAAGTCTAAGTAAGGGAAGGCCCGACGGAATCCTCCATGTGTCTTTATGGCACAACTTCAAGATGGTGCCCAAGAGTGGAAATCCTGAACAAACGCAGGCTCACCACATGTCCCTAAGCCTTAGAAATTTTCTTTGAAAATTTTAAGTACAAAACGAGCCGGTGAAAGCCTCCGTATGTCTCCCTATCACAATTGTTAAGGTGGGAGCTTGAGGCAGATCCTTAAATGAGTTCCATCCCTCCATGTGTCTATGGCCTACCAAAGCTGTACGGTTGCATGAAAAAAATTGTCTAAGTTTGGGAAAAGAAGTGGAATCCTCCACGGGTCCCCCTACAATAACTCGAAGGCTAAAACAAAAGGTGAATTTTCAAATGAGCGTCATTCCTCCACGTGGACAATTTTTGGGTTAAAGTGAGCCATACAATGTTTAGAGTGCCCCACCGAGCAGCATCCAACCAAAAAGGGCCATGTTTCCACTGATGCAGAGATGTAAATTTGACGGGGAAAAACATACTCCTCAAACCATAAAAATGCCTAAAAACCACCATTTGAGCCCAGAAATGAATATTTCTTCAAGGAAAGAGAATTTGGAAATGTTACAAGGGTCAAATATGATCTTCCAAGCTACATCCAATCATGTTTCCACGTGTATTTGGGAAAACAATAGTAGGCGCAACAAAACATGACTGTGGAAAACAGAAAGAAAGGAACAACTTGATTTTTACGCCCAATTTATAGACTCCTTCAGATGGACAAAGAAACAAAAAACTAATTCTAGACCTTTAAGTGATCCTCGACCAAGGAAGGGACTAATCATGGAAACCAAATGGAGGAAAGAGTCTTGATAACCAACATGGGGAGAAAAATATGACAGAGGCCACAAACTAAGGAATTTAGATGACAAACAGGAGGCAAGACCAAATTTGAGCACCAACATCGGCACCAACTTGGGGATGGGCGCTCCTGTGAGTGCCACAAGAACAAATAGCAAACCAAGTGCCAAAAATAGACAATTGGGAAACATAATCAAAGAATAAGCTTGCAGAGAAGAACAACCATAACCATCCTCCAAAAAATGAACTGAGAATCCAACAAAACCAGGTCACCGGGACCAGAGCGAACAAAAACATGAAAGCGAGAACAAAACAAAGAACTATACGCTATAGAAATGGAGTATACCTTAATTTTTAGAAATCAATCAAGAAAATTCTTCAATTACCTACCATTAACATTCAATTCAAGTAGTTCCCCGTCTAAGTATTTTAGGAAGAATGTATTTTAACCAATTCGAATAGCAAATGAATAAGGGCCCATCCATAATGCATCAAATTTTCGATGTATTCCCTTATCTTCATGCATGTTATCCCATAAAGCCCAAGATCCCTAGTGCTAAAAGCTCGGGTGTCAACTTTTGTCAAATAGCTTCTTCAATTTTTCTCTGAACTTCACATGTTGTTGATGGGATGCCCTTCTTTCCTCATCCAACTCAATAATATGATTGATTCAAGCATCATATGGACTAACTTCTCGGTCTTCAATTTGTTGAACAAACTGAAATGAAGACAATTGCAAATGGATGGGTGGTAGAGCTTGAGTTTCATATACCAATTCAAACAGGATTTTACCAGTAGCTCTTTTGAAAATGATTATGTCAGCCCAAACAACAAACTTCAGTTTCTCACCCCACTTCCTTTTTTCAACTCCAAGGTTCTTCTAATGATCTTCAACAAGTTTTTATTACTGGAATTAGCTTGTCCATTTCCTTGGGGATTGTAGTTAGAAGCATATGTCAAATTGATCCCATACTCTTTGCACATTGCCACCAAAAGTTTGGCTCTGAAACTCATTGCATTATCAGTAAAAATTTTAGTTGGCACTCCAAATTTGCATATGATTTGATTCAAAGCACGAATTCCATGATAACTTGGTGTGTTGCCTTCTTTGTGGGGATTGCTTCTACTAACTTAGTGAAATAATCGATTCTCAAGAATCCATTTATGACCAAAGACTTTGGAAGGATCAGAAATTTCCCAATGAAATCCATTCCCCTTTATCTAAATGGGGCTTCAAGTGATACATGTTGCAAAGGAAGGGATCCTGAAGCTTTCATTCTTCCATAAAAATGCTGGCAACTTTCACATTTCCTCACCAATAGATTTGTATCCTTGAAGAGAGTTTTCCTCTAATAACCAACCCTCAAGATTTTATGTGTTGTAACTCTTCCAACAAAATGTCTACCAAAGACCCCTCTATAGAGATCAATAATTATTTTGGGGGGCTCATTTTTCAATAATGCATCTCAAGAGCACTCCCTCGGGGTTCTTCCAAGCTAACCCAAAATAAGTAGTGACATACTTTTGAGAGGATAACTTAAGGGCTCTTTTCTTATTTTTACTCAGATATTCAGGGCAGCATAGATGTCTAAGATAAAATATTATATCTTTGTACCATTTAGAACTTACCAAATTTTAAAGGACATCTACCCTTTCTCCTTCTACTTCATTCACCTCAATAGTTTGTAGGTTTCTCTTAGCCATAAGCTTAGCTAAGCCCAAACCTCTTACCAATTTCGTGGTTTAGATATCCATGTCATACTCCTGCAACTTGTTCACCCATCTATTTATTTTCCCGATACTTCCATCTTTGATAAGATGTCTTTGACCATGGTGTGGGGAACATAAGCAACAACTTTAGAGCTCAAGATGTAAAGTCTGAAAACATTTGTTTCTTTCACCAAGACAAATTCTTTCTTCTCCATGACGAGTGTACTTCAACTCAGCTCCTTACAATGCCTTATTGAAAAAGGCAATTGGTCTCAAACCCCTTCATCATCCTTCCGCAATAGGACAAATGCAATGGTGTTTTCGAAGAAAAATAAAAAATTTGAAAAGGCTTCTTGTAATTTGGAGCTGCCAAAACAGGGGCATGCCTTAGTGCTTCCTTGATCCCATTGAAATCTTGAATGGAAAATTCTTCCCATTTGATAACTTGGTCCTTCGCAAAGCATGCTAGTAATGGGGATAGTCACTCAAAAAAGCTAGACACAAAACTTCTGATAAAGTTTATTTGTCAAAGAAGTATTGAATTCCTTTCTTAGTTCTTGGAATTGGAACCTTGTTGATGGCTTCCACTCTCTCTAGATCTATCATTACCCCTTATTTTGATATAATGTGACCAAACATCTTTTCCTTTTGCACTCCAAAGTGGCACTTATTTGGATTCAATGATATGCCATACTCCCCGCACCATATCAACATCTTCTCCAAGTGTTGCAAGTGATCATTTCTCTTCTACGGAAAACACGGTTGCATCATCCTAGTAAACAAAAATGAAATCATTGATATAACCAGCAAATGCTACATCCATTAATCTTTGGGAAGTTTCTCTAGCATTCATTAATCCAAAAGGCAACCTTTGAGATAGACATAAGTTCCTCAAGGAGTAGTAAAGGTGATCTTTATTCTTTCTGATTCCTTCACAAAAACTTGATTATAACTAGAAAAACCATCCATAGTAGATAACAATTCGTAACGAGTTACTAGTTGTAGCATATTCTCCATGTTTGGCGAGAGGGTAATTATCTTTCGGTGATGCTTTACTCGGGTTCATGAAGTCTATGCATATCCTTATGTCACCATTATTTTTCCTAATACACACTAGGTTTACAACCCAAGATAAATACCTCGTGAGTTGAATGATCCCTCCATCCCTCAACTTCTTCAATTCTTCTTCCATCTTTTAAGAAAGGATCCAATTGATGGGCCTCTATTTTTTCCTGAAAGGTTTGGCATTAGATTCAAGAGGAATCTCATGTTGGAACAAATCTTCCTTGTATGCCTTCAACTCGAGTAAGACCAAGCTAGGCATTCTTTATATTTCTTCAGCATTAAATATAGGATTACTTCTCTTCCTTTCTGAGTTTTCTTCCTAACCATATTTTACATGGATTTTCCTTTGTACCCAAGTTGTGCTCTTCCACATCTCTTGAAACAGACATATTTATTTTAATAATGCAATCAACATTATCAAAGTTCGACTCAAGAGCCACCAAACCTTTGGGAATCATGTTTGTCTTCATTTGAATGATGTATTTGCAGAATAAATTTTCCTTTCCTTCAACAACACACACCATTGGTTCCCAATCTATATTCTAGTTAGCAAACTCACCTTGGTTTTGCAGAAACCATTTCACCTAGGCATCATCATCAAACACTTTCCAATTTTTAACGTTATCATTGATAGATGGTCTTGTTAGTATTTCAACATCATACTCACAAAATGGGGACACTATATAATTCCTAAATATGGATCCTATCGGTGCTAAATTTTCTGCAATAGCATTAAACTTTCTATCATAGTGCACAATATTAAAAGAGTCAAACATTTCAATCAAATCCCGAACTGCATGCTTGTATTATTTCAATCTCTGTTTTTAGTAGCATATAGTTTCCTAATTTTCTTAACAATCAATTCTGAATCCCTTTGATAATGACGTCCTTTATACAATATTTCCTTGCAATTCTCAGGCCTAATAACAATGCTTCATATTCAGCAATGTTGTTAGTACATTCAAAGTTAAGTTTGAAAGAAAAGACAAACTCTTCTTGGCTTGGGGAGATCAGAACAATGCCAACACCATTTCCAAACTTGGAATAGGCTCCATCAAATAACAAGGTCCAAGGTAAACCAACTTGTTCAAGAAATTTACACTGATCAATCTTGTGCTCCTTTCTATCAAGAAACCCCAAAAATTTATCTGCATCTACATCAACATATAACACTTCATAAGAAGCATTATTTGGATCTTCAATGAGGTGCAACATTTTCTTCTCTCCATATAGCTTTACAAGGCTTCCTTCAATTGGAATGGTGGCAAAAGACATATCCATCTGAACACTTCCACCAACACTTGCAACCCACTTTCTTGATAACAACATGCCCCATTTGGCAAGGCAATCAACAATGACAACATCAAGTTTGTGTTCTTACTGGATAAGCTACAAGTTGTACCACCAAACCCTTCACACACCCTACAACTAGGACCTCTCTAGAATCCATTACAGTACACTTGCCATAAATTTGTTGTCACTTTAATGTTCAATTCATTCATGACTTCTAAAGGCATAACATTGCATGATGCTCTAGAGTCAAACATACAATTATGCAACAGTCTATCTTTAATAATCAGTGTTGTAAAAATGGATCAACATTTAACTGAGACTTAACTAAAGATGTCCCCAAGTAGAATTTAGGTGGTTCACCTATCTCCTCTAATGTTGGTGGTTTTTCTAGGTCTACAATGGTTGAAGGAGGAGTGTTTACATTATTTATATTTCTGCCTTGGGCACTCCTATCTTCCCCTAATCCCAAATACTCAAAATCCTCTTCTTATGCTTAGGAATCCTAAGCAATTCCACAATTGGGATAGAAATCTTGATCTGACTCAATACTTGGGCAAAGAAGAATTTGGAGAAAGGTTGACAGACTCATTAGATGCCACAAGGTTTTTAACATTTAGGGCATGGGTGGGAACACCAATTCTACTTGAGAAAATAGGGCCTTTTCAGGTGCATCTTTCTTTGGAGTCTCTTTTGGGACATTGGTGAGAACTGGGGTCTTTGTTTTGGCTTGAGGCCTTTCCCCTTTGACAAATTTACTTTTTGTGTTATACTCATTTTCTCGGGCCACAACAACATTCATTAGTAGTTGTCTTTCCTCTTATAATGGGATTCCTCCATCAGAATTCTTAATCATTAGAGCTCTTAGGTACTCAAAATCATTATTAGGAAGTTCAAATGCTTGTACCATATCTATTTCAAAAGCATGAGAGGGAGGAATAAGATGTACCCGGTGAATGCAGTCCTAAAAAATTACAATAGTTCTTGCACTTATTACCTCAGTTGATGTCGCTCCTTATTGTGAGCTTGTAGAGAAATCCACCATGCATGCATCATCATCAGTGTTGTCATCACCATCAACCTCTTCAACTTGCTGATCTAATTCACATGGAAGGTGGGGTAAGAAGCATTTGTCACACAAATCCATTTGATTTGTATCTTCAAAAATAGAAACTATGACATTTAGAGGATCGGGCACAACTCTATTCTCCCTAGCTTGGGGTTATATATCTCCCATGGGTCCTTTACCTCTATCATCGGACATCCGATCATTTCTAGGATGATTTACAAGTTTGTCTTGTCCCTATTGCCTATGTTGGACCTAAGAACCTTGTCCAATTCCTTTTTCTACCCTTGCTAGCTTATAATATATTTCTTTGACAACCCCGACCAAAGTCCTTACAACTTCGTAAAGATCCACAACCTTACTTGATTGAGGCTTATTAGGTTTGATCAGTTGAACACCCTCCCTCTTAGGAGGTTTTCCAACTGCTTTGATGTTGTTCTCAATTTGTAGAGCCATGGTAAAGACCTACCTACAAGTCCCAGGGTTCTTATCCCTCAAATAGTAAGCATATTTCTTATCAAATGCATTTGAATACTTTATCAGATATGATTCATCACATGGCCTCAAATTAACATGAAATATTCTCAATGTTTTGTTAAATCTAGTGTTGAAATCATGCATTGATTCATTAGGATTCTTTTTTATATTTTCAAAATTTGATAAAAGAAACCTAGGGTTTGTTTTATCACCATACTGCATTCTAAAGGCATTCTTCATCTCTGTCCAGGAGTCAATGGAATTATCTGGTAGAGATTTATACCAGTCCCTTGCATCTTCTTCTAGAGTATGAATAAATAATTTAATGTATACATCTTCAAACTCTATTTGAAATCCTCCATCATATTGATAAAGATTTTCAAGTGTTGATCACCAATTATTGCATTATTTCCTTGAAACTTAGGCAATCTATTTCTTACATCCTATGGCACAACATTTGGATAGCTAGCCATGCCTCTAAAACTGATGGGACCAAAAGTATTAACAAAAAATGGAGGTCTAGGTGGAGGCTAAGCCATATTATTCTAGGGAGGTGATCTTACAGGAGAAACAAAATGATGAGGAGTGAGGGGTTTGTGTGGTACAGGGATACAATTTTCAGAATGACTACCCTCTAAAGGCTCTGTCTCTTGGAAAACTCTATTAGATTTTGAAAATACAGGGGCAGATTAAGAAGCAAATGTTTCAAATACAGATGATAAACCCTCTCCAAATGGAGAATTTAAATCAACAAAGAGGCTACTTGATTCATAAGTACTTGAATAAGTATCGTAATATTTAATCACATGATGATTAGTTTCACCAATGGAGATCTCTTTTCTTGATGCTTGATCTCCAACAACCTTCCAAATTCTTACGCCTTACGAATTAGACATTCCCAGGCTCTTGAAACAACGTTCTACTAGGTTCCTTGGCGAAGAAAGATATTCTTCCTTCTAGCTCTGCAGATATTAGTGACAAATCTTACTTGATATATATTTAAGACACATGTATTTATAAAGAATTTAAACAACACGGAGTCTCCACTAAGGATTTTCACCTTAGTTTGTAAAAATGCACTATGAAAGACCCGTCAAATGTCTATCAATACAGATTCATGCAAATCTTACAAGATTTGTTCTTCTTTTACCCAAATTTATCAATGATGATATAAATCCTAGTGCAATAACTATATAAGCTGAAAATATTGCACTCGGAGCTCACAACTTTGAAAAATTCTTACAGATCGAGCAAATAATGATCTGTTTCATCAATGTATTTACACTTTAAAATATGCAAAAAGAATTACGAGGCATTGACGAGTACACCTTTGTTTAAATACTTTAAAGAGTCCTTGGTAATAGTGCCACGAAGGTTGGTATCCAAATTCATTCTCCTTTTCAAGCCGAAAAGAAACATAAATTCAATAGGGAGCTTAGAGGAAGATAGATCATAGTTTGTGTCATTTTGTAGCTAGAGATGAGATCTCACTGACCCTTTGTTTCTCAGATTTGTGGAGATATGGATAACACCTTTAAGAGGATTTGACCTTTTCTCACTACTTTAGGTTGTGCCTCTTCGAAAGCGGGGTGAGAGGAACCTTAATGTAACCTCTTTTTGATGAAGGAGATGGAGATATCCTTCCTTTGCAAAAATTCTATGAAGAGAACCTTGGGAAAATATGGTTAATGGTCCATGATTTAACTCTTAAGGGTTGTCACTTCTAAACGATGGAGATATTTTCAACACAAGGCTAAAGTTACTGAAGACATTAAGAAATCTTGATTGTTATACATATTTAAGCAAGTAGATTTTGTTCCTTTGTTGATACACAGTGCAAACAAGGGTTGTTCGGAGGTGGATTAATGGTTTTTAAATGATTTTGGTGGGAGATGAAGAAGGATAAATTCTATTATACTATATCTTTGGAGGGACTTCACAACAATGAATAGCTTCAACAATGAAAATCTTGAGAATAGTTAGAACTTTCCTTCAACCAAAAGGTGTGCTTTAATGGAGGCCCAAATCAGCACATTTTCACATAATCTTTGAGACTCCAACATGAAGGCTCAAATTGAAAAACTCAATTAAAGACTAAAGTTTCTGATTAATCATGCCTAAGGTACACCTGAAGACTTACATACAATCTTTATCAACAAATGACAGTGAATTTATTTTAAATTTGTTTATCTCATCCAAGATGAAGGATCTTCTTGAAATCAAATTAAAAATACCATTAGACTATCACAGGGATGAGATCCTATGTGATTTCACAAAAATTTCAATGTAAGATTGCAATAGGAATGAAAGAAACTATTTGCAGACATTCTGAAACAAAGAAGACACAAATTGCTAGAGATTGGACACAAATTAATCTAAAAATTGCTTAGATTCATCAGTAGGGGAAAGCTTCCATAGCAATATTAGTGCTCATAAATGGCTATACATATGTAACCAACTTGACACGATAGAAAATCTAACAGAATAAAATAACAGGTTATCTCGGCTATGGTCTCTCATGAAGACGAATTTCTCAATTTTTTTCTCAAGAATTCAAACTCCGGCCATTTGCAAGAGTATTCTCATTGCATTTATACATTTTCTCACTCAATTTTTCCCCCAAATGAGAATATTATTCGAGGGACATTTTCTTGTTACCAATTTGTCTACAACAACAACATTTAACAAATTCAAATCTGAAATATGCTAGGTGGACCAATTGTGAACTGATCACGTTTCTTGGGCTCTCGACTAATGACTAGGATGCCATGCCACAACTTTTTAGGAGTCCTTTTAATCATTTTGATTCTTTCATGCAAGAAATCCCATTTTTAATCATTTTTCGGAGCCTCTGCATAGCTGGACTTGATAGGTCATCCCTTTTTTCTCTCAAGGTAATGCCTTTTTCACCTTTTACACCTGCACTTTCATCATTTCATCCTTTTTCCCTCTTTTTCCTTTGCAATTTCTGCCCCGCATCCATTTCCTTTGGTAATTCCCCTTTTTTGAGTGCCTGAGTAATTCCCACTTCAAAATATCAACCTTAACGATCCTTGGACTCACAATTTAAGTTTCAAATCCATTCAATGGCACCTTATCGATAGAGATGACAAATAATTTCATCAAAGAATGATGAAAAATAGTACGTATTCGTGTCTCCAAGAGTCTTGGAGAAAAATGGTGGAAAAATAGGTGAAATGTGTTGGTGCTCAAAATAGTCTCGCCCCATTTTGCCATTAAAAATATATCAAGTTACGGTCTTTGTCACATTTTATCTTCCCATATTGTGCCTGAAAAGTCTCCACCTTCCTTTTATTGCTGTAATCAGTCCTTTCCTGGATTGAGGGTCACGTATGGATCCAAATTTGTTTCCTCGTTTCTCTTTTCATCTGAAAAGGTCTACATTTGGGTGTAAAAACTTGGGTTGTCTCATTCTTTCCATGTACCACATTTGTGATTTGTTTTCCTTGTCATTTTTACCCTAAATACTTGAAGAAAAATGAATGGACGTAGCTCGGAGGAATGTATTTGAGCATTGTAACATTTCTAAATTCTCCGTCCTTGGAGAAAATTTCATATCCAGGCTCAAATGGTCATTTTTCCACATTTTACAGTTTGACGAGCATCTCTCTTGGTCAAATTTACATCCTTGTATAAATAAGAAAAGTGGCCTCTTTTGGTTGGACACTTATTGAGCAAGGTACTTCAAAAATTCTATGGATCACCCCAACCCAAAATAGGTCCACGTGGAGGAACCACACTCATTTGAAAGTTATCTTTTTGGTTTGGCCTTGGAGTTGTGTCGGGAGGACACGTGGAGGTTTATGTTGCTTTTCTGGACTTATACAATTTTTTTATGTACACTGATATAGTTTGGTGGGGTGTGGGACACGCGGAGGGACTCTGCGCATATTTGAGGACCATCCCTTGAATTTTATTTTTAAGAAATGCGAGGATGACACTTGGAGGCCTCCGCTCACTATGCATTTTTCTTAGATTTTTCAATGGCCAAAGGAGATTGCCTCGGACACGACAAATGTTGCCTTCTGTTGAGCTTTAATGCCTTGAAAAATTTTTGTTGAGCGAGGACACGTGGTGAGCCCATGCTCATTCAAGGTCTCAACTTTTGGGGACCATCTCAAGATGTGCCATTGTGACGCGTGGCAGTTTGAAAGTCAAAAAAGTAGGGAAGTGGACCATTGGAGGCAACTTGGATTTTTTTATCTTATCATCAAAAGGATTAAAAAATCAAAATGACTCACAAGCTTGAGATAATAGTCAAAATTATCTCCAGTCAATGATGGATGTCTAGACTTTGAGGGGGAAATTTGGAAAAAATTCCTTTAATGGAGAAAGGAGTTAAAAGTGTAAAATGAAGTGTGGTTTTGTTGGGACCCACGTCGGAAAATCGGAAAAAGAAACTTGGAATTTCCCTTTTCCAGAAAAGAGGTAAAATGGTAGAATTTTTCCGTGGTTCCTTTGGGACCATTCTTAAGACACGTGTCGAGGCTCATTTCTCGAGGGGCGGAGGTGTGGAGCAAAATTGAAAATTATACATTTTTCCAAAATTTGTAAAAGGAAAAAAGGAACCCACAAGCCCATTTTAAAGTGGATCTCCCATGTGGATGGTCCAAATTCAAAATAGAAATCATGGTAGTTATGCATCTTTATCTAATTTTCTTCCATTTTCACTAGTGATCTCCTAGGGATGCATATTCTATGGTTTTTATCATTTCTTGGAGTCTCCTGCACATGCCAAATGAAGAGGAACATTAATCTGGTAGCCTGGTTTGGTGGGGAAGGTCTGTAAATGTCTCTCACCATTAAATATGCAATCTAACTATCGGATTCGACCCAATTTTTCTTTCCTGGGATGTAAAAGACCTGTTGATATCTTGGTTTGGTGAGAAAAATCTGGGGACGTCTTTTACCATTAAGATGAAATCTAACCTCTGGGCTCGATATGATCTTCCATTTTTTCTCGGGCACGTAAAGAACTAGATTTGATAGATTAGGGGTGGAAGTGGTTAGCGAGTAAAGGGAAAGAGTGTTCTACTAGGTGAAGAATTGAATACTAGAAATATTTGGAGACATTTTCCCCAGTAAAGCTGGAAATTTTTACAAATCTGATTCTAGAGTCACGATCGACACACAAATGGTGCTTTGAATTTTTTGGTTTTGGGGGAAAAGGCTCCATTATAAAATGTTATAAATAGGCATGATTTTTCTGTGAAAAGAGTTGGAGGTTGGAATGTTGGAGTATTAGAGGTCAGAACTGATTTTCTAAGAGAAAATCTTAATAGAGCCCATCTTTTTACGAGGAAATGTTTGAGAAACTTGTATATATATTTTATGTTAAACTTGATCGTGTCAAGGTGGTTGTGAGTGTACAACCATTGACAAGCTCTGAGATTGTTCTAGAAACTTTCCCTTGTTGATAAGTTTAATCAAATTTGAGTTATTTTGTGTTGAGTCTGAGCAATTAGTGTCTGCTTTATTTTCAAGAATGTCTGCAAATAGTTTTATTCATTCCTATTACAATCTTATACTGAAATTTTTGTGAAATCACATAGGATCTTATCCTTGTGATAGTTTAATAGTATTTGTAATTTCATTTCAAGAAGAGCCTTCATCTTGGATGAGATTTAAAAAATGAAATTTAAATTCTTGTCATTTATTGATAAAGATTGTTTGTAAGTCTTTGGGTGTACCTTAGGTGTGGTTAATCAGAAACTATAGTGTTTAATTGAGTCTTCTAATTTGAGCCTTCTATATTGGAGTCTTAAAGATTATGTGAAAACGTGTTGATTTGGGCCTCCATTGAAGCACACCTTCTAGTTGAAGGAATGTCTTGACTATTCTGAAGCTTTCTATTGTGAAGTTGCTCATTATTGTAAAGTCCCTCCAAATATTTGGTATAATCAACTTTATCCTACTTCACCTCCCACCAAAATTCATTTAAAAACAACCAATCATACCCATACTACCCCTGTTTGTCATGTTTCTATACAAATGCATAATTTTAACTATGAAAACATGTAGAAACAATCAGGTTTTCATTGTCTTTAGTGGCTTGAACCTTGCTTAGAAAATATCTCCATTATCTAGAGTGACAACTCATGAGAGTTAGGTTTTTTGCATTGATCATATTTTCTTCAAGGTATTATTAATAATTTCACAAGGAAGGATATCTCCATCTCCTCCACAAACAACAGGCTACAAAAAGGGTCCTCTCACCCTAGTTGAAAGGCACAACCATAAAGTAGTGAGGATAGGTCAAATCCTCTTGAGGGTGTTACCCATTTCTCCACATCTGAGTGACAAAGAGCAAGCTACATTTCATCCTCGACTACAAAATGACACACTACATGCTCTTCTCTTCTCTAATCTTCCTACTAAACATGTGATGATGCTCAGCTTCTAAGGGAGAATCAATTTGGGTACCAACACCTTCTTTGGCGCCATTTCGGGGAGCATAGTGGTTATAGTTCATATTCTTACCATGGTAAACAATTTCTTCTTATATCTCTAAGTACTAATACATTTTTCAAACATCATCTTGTGTTCATCCCTATAAGAAGTATTCAAAGTTACAAGTGTTGTGTGTAATTCTTTTAGTTTCACACCTAGTGCACTAGCTTTCATTGATAAATTTGGGTAAAGAAAAGTTAGATAATCCCATTTCTAGTTTCTAGTATTGACAGACATTTTACAGATCATATTTTAGTGTATTTGCACAACTAAGGTGGAAATCCTTAGTGGTGACTCCTATGATCTAATTCTTGATGAGTACTAGTGTCTTAACCTTTTTCAAGTGAGATTTGTTACTAATCTTTGCAAATCTGGAAGGAAGAAGATCTTTCTTTACTAGGGATCCTACTAGGACATTATTTCAGAGCTAGGAAAAATAAATTCAGAAGGAAGAAAATCCTGGAGAGTTGTTGGAGATCAGCAGACAAGAAAAGGGATCTCCATTGATGAAAGTGATCAGCCTATCATTGAAGATTGCCATTCAAAGTTCTTGAATCAGGTAGCCTCTTTGTGGAATTGAATTCTCCAATTGGAGAGGGGCCTTCATTTGATTTTAAAAGTTTTCTTCTCATTCTGCCCTTGTCTTTTTCAGAAGTTGATAGGGTTTTCCAAGAAACAAGGCCTTTAGGGGATATCCATTTTGAAAGTTATACTCTTATGTTTCAAAGACCCTCTTCCCCTTATCAATTTTTCTCCCCTCCAGGTCACCTCCTCAAAACAACATGGCCCTTCCCCACCCAGACCTCCATTTTGTTGTAAACACCTTTGGTCCTATAAATTTTACAGGGATGGCTGGTTATCCAAATGCAGTTCCCCAGGATGTAAGAAATAGATTACCAAAGTTCCAAGGAAACAACGCTATAACTGGTGATCAACATCTTAAATCTTTTTATCAATATGATGGAAGACTTTGAGATTGAACATGAAGATGTATATATCAAATTGTTTATCCATACTTTGGAAGAGGATGCAAGGGACTAGTATAAAGATTTTCCAGATAATTCCATTGATTCTTGGATAGAGATGAACAATGCATTTAGATTATAGTATGGTGATAGAACTGACCCTAGGTTTCTTCTATCATAATTTGAAAACATCAAGAAGAATCCTAATGAGTTAGTACATGATTTCAACACAAGGTTTAACAAGACCTTGAGGATATTTCATATTATCTTAAGGCCATGTGATGAATCATGTTTGATCAAATATTCAAATGCATTTGATAAAAAGGATACTTACTACTTGAGGGACAAAAACCCTACTAATTTGAGGCAGGCCTTCACCATGGATCTGTAAATAGAGAATAACATCAAGGTAATTGGAAAGCCTCCAAAAAGGGAGGGTGTAAAACTAATTAACCCAGAAAATCCTCAAATAAGTAAGGTTTCTTGATTTGGAGGAAGTTGTGAAAACTTTGGTAGGGGTTGTCAAAGAAATATCATACAAATTAGCCCGGGAAGAAAAAGGAATTGGGAAAAGTTCACAAGGTCAGTACAAGAAACAAGGCCAAGACAGTTTAAAAATCATCATATAAATGATCAAATTTGATGAAAGAGGCAAGGGACCTGTTGGATTTGGAAATAAATAGTCCCAGGCTAGGGAAAATAGAATGGTTCTTGATCCTTTGGCTGCTAGAGTTGTTGTTGTGGAGGAGACATATGTCATTAAGTGGTGTGACAGATGTTTCATGCCCCATGCTCCATGTGAGGAAGATCAACAAGAAGAAGAAGAAGCTGATGATGATAATGATGATGATGTTTGCATGATGGGTTGCTCCATGAGCTCACAACAAGGGGAAACTTCAACTGAGGTAATAAGTGCTAGAATTGTTGTTGATTTTTGGGATTGCATCCATTGGGTACCCATTTTTCCTCCCTCTCATACTTTAGAAGTAGATATTGTACAAGATTTTGAATTTCCCAATAATGAATTTGAATATTTAAGAGATTTAATGATAAAGAAGTATGATGGAGGAATCCCATCTGAGGAGGACAGGTAGTTGTTGATGAACACTATTTTTGCCCACGAGAAGGAGTACAACACAAGAAGTAGGGTTGTAAAGGGATAGGGCCTCAAGCCAAGCCAAAAACTCCATTGCTTTCAAATATTCCTAAAGAGGATCCTAAGAAAGATGCATCTACCAAGGGCCTTCCTTTCCCAAAAAAAATCATACCCCTCCTCATGCCCAAGTTGTCAAAAATCTGTGCCATCTAATGAGTGTGTCAACCTTCCTTCCAATCTTTGCCTTGCCAAAGTATGTCCCTTATGATATTTCCCAAGTCTTGAGTCAGATCAAGATCTCAATTCCAATTGTTGAGTTGTTTAGGATTCCTGAGCATAAGAAGAGGGCATTGGAGTATTTTGGATTAAAAGAAGAGAAGAGTGCCCCAAGGTAGAAATGTAAACATTGTGGAGACTCCTCCAATCATTGAAGAACTAGAAGCACCACTAGCATCAGAAGAGCTAGATGAACCACCTGAGGTTTATTTGGGGACATCCTTGGTAGATTCTTAGCTAAATGTGGATCCATTCTTCACCACTCTGATCATTAAGGATAGATTGTTGCACAACTATATGTTTGATTTGGGGGCATCATGCAATGTTATGCCTTTAGAAGTTATGAATGAACTGAACATCAAGGTAACATCAGCATATGGGAAGTGTACTGTTATGGATTCTAGAGAGGTGCAGTGGTGGGATGTGTGAAAGGTCTGGTGGTATAACTTGTAGCCTATCTAGGAAGGAACTTGAAGCTTGATGTAGTTATTGTTGACTTCCCAACCAAGTGGGGTATGTTGTTATCTAGAAAATGGGTTATAAGTGTTGGTGGGAGTGTTCAAATGGATATGTCCTATGCCACCATCCCAATTGAGGGAAGCCTTGTCAAGTTGTATGGGGAAAATAATATGTTACACCTTATTGAAGATCCCAACAATGCATCTTATGAAGTATTGTACACAAGTGTTGATGCTGATAACTTTGTAGGATTTTTTGATGGAAAAGAGCACAAGATTGAAGAATGCAATTTTCTTGAACAAGAAGGACCTCCTTGGACTTTATTTTTTGATGGAGCTTTCTCCAAGTTTGGAAATGGTACTTGTGTTGTTTTTATCTCTCCGGGCTAGGAAAAGTTTGTCTTTTCCTTTAGGCTCAACTTTGAGTGCACTAATAACATTGTTGAGTATGAGGCACTATTTTTAGGTGTAAGGATTGCTTGGAAATATGGTGTTAAAACATCATTGTAAAAGGAGATTAAATTAATTGTAAAGAAAGTCAGAAAACTTTATGCCAAAAAGTAGTGAATGAAACAATACAAGCATACGAGTTTGGGATCTCATTGAGATGTTTGATTCATTCAATATTGTGCATCATGATAGGAGGTTCAATGATTTGGAAGACAACTTGTAGTATTGGGATCTTGGTTTGATAATTGTATAGTATCCCCATATTGTGAATATGATGTTGAAGTATTAACAAGGCCATCTGTACTGACAACATTAAGCATTGGCAAGTTTTTGATGATGATGCTTAGGTCAAAATATTTATGCAAAACAAAGGGGATTTTTCTGATCAAAATATTGATTGGGAGCCAATGGTGTGTGTAGCAGAGGGTAAAGAAACCTTTTTTAGCAAAGGAATCATCCAACTAAAGACTAATACCATTCCTAGAGGGTTGGTTGCTCTTGAATCCAACTTTGATAATGTTGATTGCATTATTAATAGATGCATGAGTAGCCTCAAGGATATTGAGGAGCATGACCTTGGCACAAAGGAGAAACCAAGGAAGATTTGGTTGGGAAGTAATCTCAGCAAGGAGGAAAAATAGTCTTATGTCCAATTGCTAAAAAATATCAAGATTGCATGGCTTGGACTTATTTGAACTTAAAGGCATACAGAGAGGATCTATTTCAACATGAGATTCCCTTGGAATCTAATGCAAAACCATTCAGGTAGAAACAAAGGCCAATAAATCCACTCCTATCTCTTAAAATGCAAGAGGAACTGAAGAAACTGAGGGATGGAGGGATTATTCAGCCTACAAGGTATTCTTCTTGGGTTGCAAACCTAGTACCAGTCAGAAAGAAGAATGGTGACATCAGGCTATGTGTGGATTTTAGAAATCTGAATAGAGCATCAATGAAGGATAATTATCCTTTACCAAACATGGAAAACATGCTATAGCTAGTGACTAGTTCTGAGCTACTTTCTACCCTAGATGGTTTCTCTGGTTATAACCAAGTTGTGGTGAAGGAATCAGAAAGAATTAAAACAACCTTTACCACTCCTTGGGGACTTATGTATATGTCAGGATGCCCTTTGGTCTGATGAATGCTGGAGAAACCTTTCAAAGAGAAATGGACATTGCTTTTTTAGTTACATCAATGATTTTATTGTTATCTACCAAGATGATGTAACTATGTTCTCTAGGAAGAGAAATGATGATTTGCAACACTTGGAGAAAATGTTGATAAGATGTAGAGAATATGGCATTTCACTCAATCCAAAGAAGTGCCATTTCAGAGTACGGAAGGAAAATTTTCTTGGTCACATTGTGTCACAAGAAGGGGTAATGATTGATCTAGAAAAAGGGTAGAGGCCATCCAAGGTCCCAATTCTAAGAACCAAGAAGGGGATTTAGTCCTTCTTTGGGAAGATAAACATTATCAGGAGATTCATATCAAACTTTGTTAAGTTGACCATTCCAATCACTAGTAAGATGAAGGACCAGGCCATCAAATGGGAGGAGGATGCCATTCAAGCTTTCAATGGGATCAAGGAGGCATTAAGGCATGCCCCTATTTTAGAAGCTCTAGATTATAAGAATCCTTTCCAACTGTTTTATTTTTCTTCAGAGAACATTATTGCATCTATCTTGTTGTAAAAAGATGATGAAGATGCTGAGAGGCCAATTGCCTTTTTAGTAAGGCATTGCAGGGGGTGAGATGAAGTACACTATTATGGAGAAACAAGCATTTTCCTTGGTAAAAGCAACAAAGGTTTTTAGGCCTTACATTTTGAGCTCTAAAATTGTTGCTTATGTTCCCCACACTATGGTGAAAGACATCTTATCAGAGATGGAAGTCTCAAGAAAAATATGCAGATGGGTGAACAAGTTGTAAGAATATGACATGGATATCCAAACCAAAAATTTGGTGAGAGGTTTGGGCTTGGCTAAGCTTATGGATGAGAGCAACTTGCAAACTATTGAGGTAAATGAGGTAGAAGAAGGAAGGGTAGATGTTTTGAAAAATTGATGAGTTCTAAGTGGTACAAAGATGTAATTTTTTATCTTAGACATATATACTGCCTTGAGCATTTGAGTAAGAACTATAAAAGAGCCCTTAATTTGGCTTCCTAGAAATATGTCATTACTGATTATGGGTTAGCTTGGAAGAACCTGAGGGAGTTCTCTTAAGGTGCATTACTGAAGATGAAGCCCCCAAGATAATTGTTGATCTTCCATGGAGGAGTTTGTGGGGGGCATTTTTTGGAAGAGTCACAACACACAAGATCTTAAGGGCTGGTTATTGGTGGCCAACTCTCTTTAAGGATAAAAATATTTTGGTTAGAAGATGTGAGAGTTTCACTGCCTCTGGAAGACTGAAAGCTTCAAGCTCCCTACCTTTGTAGCTTGTATCAATTGAAGCCCCATTCAAGCAATGGGGAATGGATTTCATTGGTGATATTTCAGACCCTTCAAGTGCTGGCCATAAGTGGATTCTTGTAGCCACTAATTACTTCACCAAGTGGGTGGAGGAAATCCCCACCAAAAGAGAAACACACCAAATTGTCATGGACTTTATGTTGAACCATATCATCTGCAGGTTTGGGGTGCTAGTCAAAATTGTTGCTTGAAAATTCCATGAGTTTCAGAGCTAAACCCTTGGTGGTAATGTACAAAGAATATGGGATCAATTTGACATATGCTTCTAATTACAATCCCCAAGGAAATGGACAAGTTGAGTCTAGTAATAAAAATTTTTGAAGATTATCAGAAGAACCTTGGAGCTGAACAAGAGAAAATGGGGTGAGCAGTTGAAGTTTGTTATCTAGGCTGACCAAATTACTATTAAAAGAGCCACTAGAAAGAGTCCATTTGAGTTGGTGTATGGAACTCAAGCCCTTACTGCCCTGCATATGCAATTATCCTCATATCAGTTCATTTAATAAGCTGGAAGATCAAGAAGTAAGTCCATATGATGCTCGCATTAACTAGATTGTTGAACTTGATGAAGAAAGGAGGGCATCCCACCAAAGGCATGTAAAGTTCAGAGAAAAGTTGAAGAAGTTGTTCAAAAATAAGGTCACCCCAAGAGCTTTCAATGTTGGAGATATCATGTTGTTATGGGATAACAGGCATGAAGATAAGGGAAAGCATGGAAAATTTGACGCATTATGGATGGGCCCTTACTCCATTGATATTAGAATTGGTGAACATACCTTCTTCCTAAAGGACTTGGATGGGGAATTGCTTGAATTTCATGTTAATGGATTTCATTTGAAACATTTCTTGGATTGATTTCCATAATCAAGGTGAGCATTATTAATATAATGTATAGTTTGTTGGTTTTTTTTTGTCTTTCATGTTTTTGTTTGTTCTGGCCCCTGGTGGCCTATTCTTTTTGGTTTCTCGGTTCATTTTTGCGAGATGGTTCTGGTTTTGTGCTCTGCAAGATGAATCCTTTTCCCAATGGATATTTTTGGCACTTGGTCTCCTTTTTTTAGTAGCACTCATGGAAGTTCCCATCCTCGAGTCGAAGTCGATGTTGGTGCTCAAAATAGTCTTGCCCCATTTTTCCATTAAAAATATATCAAGTTATGGTCTCTCACATTTTATCTTCCCGTATTGTGCCTGAAAAGTCTCCACCTTCCTTTTGTTGTTGTAATCAGTCCTTTCCTGGATTGAGGATCACGTATAGATCCAAATTTTTTCCTCATTTCTCTGTTCATCTGAAAAGGTCTGTATTTGGGTGTAAAAACTTGGGCTGTCCCATTCTTTCCATTTTCCACATTCGGGATTTGTTTTCCTTGTCATTTTTTCCCTAAATACTTGAAGAAAAATGAATGGATGTAGCTCGAGAGGAATGTATTTGAGCATTATAACATTTCTAAATTCTCCGTCCTTGGAGAAAATTTCATCTTTGGGCTCAAATGGTCATTTTCCCACATTTTACGGTTTGACGGGCGTTTCTCCTAGTCAAATTTACATCCTTGCATAAATAGGAAAAGGCCTCTTTTGGTTGGATGTGGCTGGAAGGTTACTTCTAAAATTTTATGGATCACCTCAACCCAAAATAGGTCCACGTGGAGGAACAAGGTTCATTTGAAAGATTTTCTTTTGGTTTGGCCTTGGTGTTGTGTCAGGAGGACACATGGAGCTTTTTTGCTTTTTGAGACTTATACAAATCTTTATTTAGCTGATATAGTTTTGGGGCCTGGGACATGTGGAGGGACCACGCAGACATTTGAGAGACCAGCCCTTGAATTTAATTTTTCTTTTTCAAAAGCGTTTTGAGAGGAGGACACTTGGAGGCCTCCGCTCACTTGAAATTTTTCTTGGACTTTTCAACTTGGAGGCCAAATAAGATTGCCTTGAACTTGACACATGGTGCCTTCTGCTGATCTTTAAGCCTTCAAAAAATTTTATTAGGCTAGAAGATGTGGTGAGCCCGTGCTCATTCAATGTCTCAACACGTGGTAGTTTGAAAAGTCAAAGAAGTGGGGAAGCAGACCATCGGAAGCAACTTGGATTTTTTGCCTCTTGTTATAGAAAGGATTAAAACATCAAAATGAGACACGAGCCTGGAAGAGAATAGTCAAATTTTTCTCCAGTCAATGGCGGAGGCACGAACTTTCGGGGGAAATTTGGAAAATTTTCCTTTTATGGAGAAAGGAGTTAAAAGTGTAAAATGAAGTGTGGTTCCAGTGGGATGCATGTCAGAAACTGAAAGTGGAAGGGTGGAGCTGCAGGGGAAACTTGGAAAATTTTCCCTTTTCCAAAAAAGAGGTAAAATAGTATAATTTGGTCATGGTTCCTTTGGGACCCACCTTAGGACATGTGGTAGGCTCATTTCTCAAGGGCGGAGGTGCGGAGCAAAATGTGAAAATTTACATTTTTTCCAAAAGTTGTAAAAGGAAAAAAGGAACCCATGCAGGCCCATTTTAAAGTGGATCTCCCACGTGGACGGTCCAAATTCAAAATAGAAATCCATGGTAGTTGTCCATCTATATCTCATTTTCTGCCATTTTCACTCTTGAACTCCTGGGGATGCATATTCCTATGGTTTTTTATCATTTCTTAGAGTCTCCTTCATGCATGCCAAATGAAGAGGAACATTAATCTTGTAGTCTGGTTTGGTGAGGAAGGTCTATAATCATTTTGACCATTAAATATGCAATCGACTATGGATTCAACCCGATTTTTTTCTTTCCTTGACATCTAAAAGACTGTTGATATCTTGGTTTGGTGAGGAAAATGGGGACGTCTTTTACCATTAAGATGAAATCTTTCCTCTGGGCTCGATATGATCTTCCATTTTTTCTCCTCGGGAATGCAAAGAACTAGATTGGACAGATTAGGGGTGGAAGTGGTTGGCGAGTAAAGGGAAGAGTGTTCTATTAGGTGAAGAGTTGAATGCGGGAAATATTTGAAGAGATTTCCCCCTGAGCAAACTTGAAACTTTTTGCAAATTTGATTCTGGAGTCACGATCGAGATCACATGCAATAGGTGCTTCAATGTTTTTTGTTTTGGGGAAAAGGCTCTGTTGTAAAATGTTATAAATAGGCATGATTTTTCCATGAAAAGGGTTGGAGGTTGGAATGTTGGAGTGTTAGAGGTTAGAACTGATTTTCTAAGAGAAAATATTGATAGAGCCCATCTTTCTGAGGGACTGTTTGAGAAACCTGTATATCTCTTTTGTGTTAAACTTGATCGTGTCAAGGTGGTTGTGAGTGTACAACCATTGACAAGCTCTGAGATTGTTCTAGAAACTTTCCCCTGCTGATAAGTTTAATCAAATTTGAGTTATTTTGTGTTGACTCTGAGCAATTAGTGTCTTCTTTGTTTCAAGAATGTCTACAAATAGTTCTATTCATTCCTATTGCAATCTTATACTGAATTTTTGTGAAATCACATAGGATCTCGTCCCTGTGACAATTTAATGGTATTTGTAATTTCATTTCAAGAAGAGCCTTCATCTTGGATGAGATAAACAAATTTAAAATCAATTCATTGTCATTTGTTGATAAAGATTTTCTGTAAGTCTTTGGGTGTACCTTAGGCGTGGTTAATCGAAACTATAGTGTTTAATTGAGTCTTCTAATTCAAGCCTTCGTATTGGAGTCTTAAATATTATGTGAAAACATGCTGATTTGGGCCTCCATTGAAGCACACCTTCTGGTTGAAGGAATGTCTTGACTGTTCTAAAGCTTTTGTTGTGAAGTTTCTCATTATTGTAAAGTCCCTCCAAAGATTTGGTATAATCAACTTTATCTTACTTCACCTCCCACCAAAATTCATTTAAAAACAACCAATCATACCCATACTACCCTTGTTTGTCATGTGTGTATACAAATGCATAATTTTACTACCAAAACATGTAGAAACAATCAGGTTTTCATTGTCTTTAGTGGCATGAACCTTGCTTAGAAAATATATCCATTATCTAGAGTGGAAAATCGTGAGAGTTTGGTTTTTTTTTGCATTGATTGATCATATTTTCTTCAAGGTATTTTTAACAATTTCACAAGGAAGGATATCTCCATCTCCTTCATAAATAGCAGGCTACAAAAAGGGTCCTCTCACCCTAGTTGAAAGGCACAACCATAAAGTAGTGAGGATAGGTCGAATCCTCTTGAGGGTGCTACCCATTTCTCCACATCTGAGTGACAAAGAGCAAGATGCATTTCATCCCAGCTACAAAATGACACACTACATGCTCTACTTGTCTCTAAGCTTCCTGCAAAACCTGTGACGATGATTAGCTTCCGAGGGAGAATCAATTTAGGTACCAACAAAATGCACAACAATCGTTGATCGTACCCTTTTCCACTTTATATTGTAGCTTCAACATGTTTCCTTGAAAAAACTATAAAGGAGAAAAAAAGAGGTAAGTCTCTCATGAGCGCGAGCCTTCCACATACCCTGGGCCCAAGAAAAATGCCTTTTGGCCTTTGAAACGTCTCAGTGAAAAAAGGAACCAATAGAAGCCTCCATGTGTCTCAATTACACATTTTGAGATGGTCCCAAAAAAGCAGAAACCCCAAATAAGTGTGGGCTCAACACGTATCTCGATCGGTCACTCAGTAGAGTCTGTTAAAAATGTTGAAGGTTAAGTGGAAGGTGCCATGTGTCTAGGGTCCGAGAAATTTTTCTTTGGCCGTTGAAAAGTCCAAGAAAAAGGGCAGAGTGAGTAGAAGCCTCCAAGTGTCCTCCTAGTGCTTCTTCAAAATAAAACTTAGGGGTCGGTCCCTAAATAGGCATGGTCCCTCCACGTGTCCAAGGCCCTTTACAAAGTTGCTTGAAAAGACTAAGTAAGGGAAGGCCTAGCGGAAGCCTCCATGTGTCTTTATGGTGAAAATTCAAGATGTTGCCCAAGAGTGGAAACCCTGAACAAGCGTGGGCTCACCACGTGTCCCAAGCATTAGAAAATTTCTTTGAAAATTTAAGTACAAAGCGGAGCGCAGAAGCCTCCACATGTCATTGTCACAATTGTTAAGGTTGGACCCTGAGGTAGATCTTCAAATAAGCGCCATCCCACCACATGTCCATGGCTTGCCAAAATTGTACTAGTTAAATGAAAAATTTGTCTCAGTGCTGGGAAAAGCGTGAGAATCCTCCACATGTCCCCCGAAGCGTAACTCCAAGGCCAAAAATAATGTTAATTTTCAAATGAGCGTCGTTACTCCACATGAACAATTTTTGGGTTAAAGCGAGCCATAGAGGTTTTAAAGTGCCCCATCAAGCTACATACAACTGAAAAAGGGCCATGTTTCCACTGATGTAGAGATGTAAATTTAACGAGGAAAAACACACCGTCAAACCATAAAAATGTAGAAAAACCACCATTTGAGCCGAAATGAATCTTTCTTCAAGGACAGAGAATTTGGAAATGTTACAAGGCTCAAATATGATCTTCCAAGCTACATCCAGTCACATTTCCATAGGTATTTGGGAAAAAAATAGCAGGGACAACAAAATGTGACTATGGAAAATGGAAAGAAAGGAACAACCCATGTTTTATGCCCAATTTACAGAATCCTTCAGATGGACACAGAAACGAAAAAAAAATTCTAGACCTTTAAGTGATCCTTGACCAAGGAAGGGACTGATCATGGCAACCAAATGGAGGAAAGAGTCTTCAAGAACCAACACGAGGAGATAGAAAACATGATAGAGGTGGAAAATTTAGGAATTTCAATGACAAACGGGGCTAGACCAAATTTGAGAATCAACAGTCCTACATTAGCAACGTTGTGCAAGGAGAAACGTGGTGAGTCCGTGCTTGTTTGAGGTCTCCATTTTTGGGCACCATCTCAAAGTTGCACGAGGAGACACTTGGAGGCTTCCGATGGCTCCTCTTTATACTTAAATTTTTGAGAAACTTTCTAAATCACGGGAGCGTGGAGGGCCGCTACTGTTTGGGTACCTACACCAGACACCAAAATCATGTCGTAATCATCTTGGTCCCCTAGCAGCCCTATAATCACTTCCTCATCCTCAACACCTTATCACCTACCTCCTATAACCCACACATTTTAATTTAATTCTGTAATTAAATTAATGCCATTTACCCCCATACATATTAATTTAATTATTTTAATTAAGTTAATGACCTTTCACTCCACACACATATTAATTTAATTATTTACATTAAATTAATTCACCACCCTCACACATCTATTTAATATAATTTTCATTATTAAATACCTCACCTAACCACCCCCATCATTTGACCTATTAAGCTAAACCCTAAACCAATGTCCTAAATAAAACCTAACATTAGACCCATCCTCTCACCTCACACTAAAAGCCTCCTAATGTCGGTTTTCGCCCGAGAAAAGTAAGAGACCCTTATAAAATGGTGGAACAAATTCCCGAGAAACTTTTTATCTCACCAAAACCGATGTTGGTTCGCCCTAAATCGATCTTTGGTTCACCCTAAATCGACTCGGTTATACCGGAATGGACCAAATGGCTTATTTAGCCCCATCTATAGCTTTGTAAAATGGGTTGGCTGTTGTTTGAAAAGATTCTGATCTCGAGTTTGATTTCTTTAGATGCGACAACAGAACAAGGATTTATTTAGGATCAACAAAGGTAACCAAATACACTAGCACAACAATGAAATTTTTTTCCCAGCATTCTCCAATGCAACAACTTCTTCATTATTCTTCATACCTGTACCTCATAGAAGAGTAAGTATCCTCCTTCCATCTGTTTCATTTTCTTATCATCAGCTGTAGTCTTTGTGGTAAAGGAACCTAGTCTTTTACTCTCTATCCATTCCCTCTCTCCAGTTATAGGCACCTTCCATACCTAATCATCTTAATACCTAGCCCAATTCCATATTTTGACCTCCTCAGTAATTTAAGACCTTTGCAACATATCTACACCCCCTCTGTGATTAATTCCCATCTACTATCCACTCCACTTTCACCCCAAAACTCTAAAAACCTGGACTATGTGATTCCACCATCCCTGACTTAACCACGTCGTCGGTTATCTCACGATCATCGCTGGTTACATTCAAACCATCATCGATTATAGTAAAACCATGGTCGGTCTCTATATCACCTGATCTCTGCCAGAATAACAACCTGTTTCTGACATATACCCACTTGAATACCTATTTGACCTTCAAATTTGTATCTAACCTAGACTGTTAGCTCAGATTCACCTATAACCAACCTACTTGACCTCTGAATCTCCTTCTAGCCTATCCTGTTGGATTAGATCTAGCCTATTGCATTTTATATGAGATGCCTAAATCATATTAAACTACAGTAGGACAATATTTACTTTATTTCAGCATTGAATTGTTTTGAATAGTGGATTGACAGCCATCTAGGAAGTATTGCACTTCCAAGATCTAGCACATGCTAGGCAGTCCACTGCATATAGCGTTTAACTCTCTTTGGTGGTCTTGTTTTGATTCTTATAAAAGTAGTTCCTTCTATCCAAAAGGAAAGTCTCACAATCACTTTGATTCGAGATTTAGATACGTGTGCATACAAACTTCAACCATCTTGAAAATATGTATACCTCTTACCACCTTTACCTTATCTTTTCATGAAGTACTTCTCAAAAACCTAAGAAATTAGGTGAAACATTTTGGCTTGCCCGAGTGGGACCTATTCGGGGTTCCTTGCATATTTCTTCATTCCTAGGTGAAAATTGTGTGTGTTTGTTTCCTCTAATAGCATTCACATTAATAATTTCTCCTTGGTAACATTCTCTTCTTTCTACTTGCTCTGAAAGACACTTTTCTTTTGGTGTATTTAAAAAGAACCTTATTATTCTTGTTTTCTACATTTTAGTGAAAGAGCATCCCTCTTCCTGTTCATCTATTTTTGTCATCGAATATCATACTTTCAATTTAAGTTTAAAACAAGTGCGGTGCATTCTGATTTAGCTCATTAGCGTGACATTAATTGAGGGAAAACTATATACTGGAAGTCATGACCAAGCGATGGTTGACAAACAAATCATAGAAAATAACTTCTATCCTTTTCTCTTTCTCCAATTCTTACCAAACCACACAAAAATTCAAAATACATACATTCTTAAACAACATCCTACGGAAGAAGCCATAGGTGATCACACGATCATAGTATAGTGGGCACCGGCTCATTACTACTGTCGAGTCATACTTCAAATGAAGCTTGCCCCCACCATAACATTCCTGAAACCTCACCCTTTAGAATTATTTCTTAGTAGGAAGCCTTCCTCACCAATAAATTATATTGTTCTGTTCATAATAGTCAATCCATACAAATAGCATAAGATGAACAAACGTAATAGAATAGGTAATCTAGGAATGTTCTTTCTTAGTGTTCTACTTGATTTGTGTTTTGAGGTGTGAGCTTTCGATCATTATTTTTATCTTTCCTTGCACACTCCCAATCATATTTGGTGTATTCTAACTTCTTCTGAGTGTGCCTGGACCACATTTACATCATTCTCAGAATTTTGGGTTTGATTCAACACCAAATTTTTAAATCACAACCATTTTTCTTATTCTCTATTTCAATTTCATAGTAACCGGCTACGGTTATCTTTAACTAGCATCGATTTAACCCAACCGGCGTCGGTCTGAAGTCTTCTTGGATACCTATCTAAAAGACACCTATTTAAATTTCTGAGTTGTAAAAGGCTCCTATCACCTTTCATATTGTCATTATTTCAATCACAGTCACCTTACGTCTCATCTTGTGCAAAAAATTATCGATGCTGGGACCGTCATTTAGGAAGCTGTTAGTTTTTCGAAAGTAAATGGCACCGATTAATCCTAACCGGCATCGGTTTACCCAACCAAGACATCGGTTACCCTATGTTGTTTTATAGCTCACCGGTGACCACATTCACTTACTGTTGACCGTTTTCCTAGTTCTATTGTGTTTTATGTCATTCAGACATAATACAGTCTCGCCAAATTAGTTCCTATCCACATGGTGCTAACCCGTAGTCAGGAAAGTGCCCTTGTATTTCACACTAGTCGACTACCACTCCCACCTAGCCCTTCATCACCTAGTCCTTCACCACCTTCCATCTCATCATCCATGGATCCCAATCAACCTATCACCATTCCTACAGGTGACACAGAGTTTGCATGACTCCTGGATCAGAATCCCGCTGCTTTGAGCCACTACCTCACCCATGCCTCCACTTGAGATGCCTCAGGCCAATTGATCTATGGCATGCCCGTATCCTTATCTCCATCCCTAATGATTGCTTCCGCCTTGGCTCCACCTCCTACCATGGTGACCTCACCCATTTTATCCCTAGTTGTGTCGTAGCTAGGTCCCATGCCAGCTTTGACCACTACATCTACCACCTCTATTGCACCCGCAATCTCCATCATAACTTCATCCACCAACCAAAACATAGCATCATCTGCACCTATTGTCTCATATATACGGTCCGCAATGCTACCACCATTTGTGTTAGTAACCTCTACCACATTTCAAAACGTTGTAATTTCTTTCCCCAATCTCTACCTCCCATCTCTACAGGTCACTTTGTGAGTGTCCCACCCTCACATACCTACTACCAGCCACCTCCTGTTTCATCGGTCATTGAGTTTGGATATATACCCTCTATGTCCGTCTCTCAATTTCCACCTCCTTATTTGACACCATCATATTTTGGCATGTCGTATTCTTCATATGTCCCACAACAACCTCCTTTCACTCCGGGGGTACCCAATCTTCATAGCCTAACAATGAATTTATCAAGTTAATGATGGACAAGATGCAGACATTAGAAGCATATATTTCTGGCTCCCACAATTCTCTCACCTATGACGAGATATGTAATGAGCCTATTCACCCATCCATTCCCATTTTCCCATATTTTGTACCTTTGGGAGATGCTTAAGTTTAACTACTTTACTTGAAAGGAAGACCCACAATGAGCATTTTTGATCTTTCAAACATGGGTGTTACTTAATTGCCCATGATGATGCTTTACTTTTGCGAACTTTTCCCATGTCCCCTAGCTCCAAAGCATTGACCTGGTATAGTTGATTACCTAGACATTCAATCTTCTTGTTCAATCAAATAGCCCAAGCCTTCTTAGATCATTTTTTTATTAACATCATCAAGAAGGTTACCATGACCGATCTTTATTCCACGCGTCAATATGACGATGAATCTATCACAAATTTTTTCGCTCATTAGCGTAGCCTAATCAACCAACTCAATTTCTAATTACCACAAACTGAACTCATAAAGTTCTTCACACGAGCCTGTGCTAGACACATCTCACCTACCTTGCAGGTGCAAACCTTTTGAACATTCGATGAGGCTTTCACCATGGCACGTAAGCTCGAAATTTGTGCCATCAAAGAGAAGAAGATACAATTACAAAACAAGAACTCCTCATTTAAATCACATGATACTTCCTCTTCCTTGAAACCTCAGACGAGTTATTCCAAAGCCAAGGGAACTGCCAACACAGTAGTACTTAAGGCTGGCCCTGCTCATCCATCCAACCATGCTAAACCTTCATCTAATCTGTCACCGGTCCAAGCCTTCCAATTCAAATGAGAACAAAAGAAATACACCTCAATTGGGGAACCATATTCATCTATTTTGGAAAAGCTTATTAAAGCTAGTGTTATCACCCTTCCTCCTATCAAACCACATATTGGTTTTGACCCCTCTCGCCCCATACCAGGTTGGTACAAGGAAAATGACTATTGTAACTATCACCATGTAAATGGTCATAGTGACAAAAATTGTATCACCTTTAAAAACATTGTTCAGGGAATGCTCGAGAGCGGTGAGTTATTCTTGGATAACCCTTATGCACCTGCCAATCAAGACCTTCGTATTTTCAAGAAACCATTCCCCAACCATTCCCCATCTAGTGATCAAACTAGTAATGCCTCACACAACCAAAGTAATACACGTGAGGTACATGTTATCTTTACCGACTTACCACCTGTTTCCAAAATATCTCCTATCTGCTCCATCGAGGAAATCCTAGTCCAAAATCCTCTACCCACACAAGAACCTACTTTATCCATTCCTCTACCCATAGAGGAAAGCCCTTCACCTCCCCGTACACCTACAGAGGAGTCTCTCATTAGCACTGATATCATTTCCCCTTCAGCTTCCCTACCCAGTGAACCACTACCAATTGTACCTCCTCCACCCATAGAGGAGTACCCATCATCTTCTCCACCTATTCAGGATCCAATAGATTTTTCATTACCGCTTGGTGACCATTCTCCATCAGCTACCCAAGATCATACGGACCTACTTTCGGCTCTCTTACCTACAGAGGTCGAAGCCAGTGAATTCCCTATTTCTCAAACACATTTTATAGGAATCCCCATGTGCTCCACATCTACCTCATCTACCATAGTGTTGTTCTCACGTTTGGCCGACCACCTAGATTATGTTGATAGGTCTTTACTTTGGGGGCATCTCTTACTCCCGGTCTTGACCCAAATGCAATCATCTTCCACTGACACTTCTACCATTTATCCGAAGATGTTTCAACAACCCAAACTACACATGAACATAACTCGTAATACATCTTCTACTGCATCATCCTCATCTATACCCACCCCTCTATTTGCTAGCCGACATGTTCCAACATCATCTCTTGTATCTAAACCCACTAGTGTTCTAGGGGTCACACCCACATCAGACCTTGCACATCCTCAAGTTAGGATACACTTGACCACATCTTCCCATATACCTATTGAACCAATCACTCAACCTAAATGAAAACCCAACCTTTTAATCAACACGCACCAACCTCACTAACTACACCTTCACCCCTACCATCCATCTTGGGACCTCACCCCTCTACCTTAACAAAATCTACTCTCTCTAGGGGTAAAATTAAAATTCCCTTAACCCCTTCACCACAACTTGCAGCTCTACCTAGGAAAACCTTGCATACTTCATCACCATCTATAACTTCTTTGCCTCCTATACCACCATTACCTTCTATACCTCCTTCACTACCTATGACATTTTCTTCCACCTCACCTATACCTACCTCTAAACCTCGACCAACACCTACCGCTATGCCTCGGTTATCCCCATGGGTCACTTGTCCTCTCCCACCATCCGCCTTGCCATCTATGTCACGTGCTCCCCTACACCTCTACCTAAGAAAGAACACCAAAAATCGAAAAAAGCGGTAATTTCCGAAGAGGGAGTTAAACCTACCCACTCTTTCTACATTTGCACCTACACCAAAGAAAGTACAACCCAAATCCAAGACCGCATCACTGAACTACCACCACAACCACCCAATCTTCTAACCAAACCTACTTTCACTTCACATTGTGATCCACTTTGGTGGGATCATATGACACCATCGTGGCTAACCTCCTAGAAAGCTCTGCTATCACCCTCCCACCTCTTAGACCTTAAGACCCTCTTAAACCTAAACCAGAAGGTTTTGATGATACTAAAATTTGCGCTTACCATCATGTGTCAGGACATGATGTTGAGAACTGTAAGGGTCCCAAAGGCTGCCCTCGTTCAATTATGTCCTTTTGATCCCAATTTTGATGATGATGACCTCCTAGATGATGAACCTATTTCACCCTCACCACCTTCTTCACATCTTCCTCCTACACCTATACCACAACCTCCACCCTCATAGCTCATAGAGCCACCCCTGAAATTTGAGATTAACATGGTTCACATCAGAGAACTTGCCACACCTCCACCTAAATGTCATTGTGCCCAACTAACCTCACAAGGATTTTCTCCTCCAGTAGTTTTTTCCTTTCATGTCATTATACCACTTACCCTACACCTCCATTTGCCAACTTCCCTCAAATCGACATGGTACATGTCTCTACACGTGCGCATAAGGGAAAAGAAAAAGTAGCTGGCCTACCAACCAATCCTATACACAACATACCATTTGCACCCATACCTAAAATAACTATCCGCAGCCCCACATACCCCATTTCTAATGGTGTCACACATCACACCATGCTCAAACAATTACATCAATCTCCCCTCAAAATGTCCTTATACAATCTCATCCAAACCTCGAAGTCACATCGTCAAGCCCTCATGGAGGTCCTTCAATCTATTGAGGTTTTACCTAATGACCCCACACCTATAGCATCTATTATCACACCTCATCATGTCACTTCTCTCACCAAATTGCCATCTACCTCATCACCTCCACCTATTCACCAAGTTGCTATCCTTAGTTTCTCGGATGACGAAATTTTCCCCCACCAAACCGATGACCCAGATCCTACACTTTTCATCTCCATCCATATCGATAATATATGCATCCGATGTGTTATGATCAATGGGGGTGCTAGCATTAACATCATCTCCTCTCACGCATTCAAACAAATGCACATACCCAACAACTGCATGCATAAACATCCAGTCATGTTGCGTTCATTCAATGATGCTATCACCTCTACACTCGAGCACTATCATCCTCCATGTTCGTGTGGGTCCCTATACTATTCTCGAGCTGTTCTACGTGTTGGAAGGGGAGTTTTAATACAATTTGTTTCTCGACAAACCCTGGATTCGTGCGATGGGTTGTGTTCCTTCTACTTTACACCGATGTGTAAAGTTTGAACATGAAGGACATTCCTATACCATTCCAGCTGACCCATCACCTTTCAAAACCTGTAACATGCTTTACTGACCTAATGATGTCCTTGTACTTGTTAAGGTGTCTACCTCCCTACCTACATCTTGTTCACACACAACCCCATCCACCGGTGTTGTTGCTGCAACCTCACCTTCGCCTAAATCTTCTATTCCCCCGCTGTTGTCGCTTCTACCGGGCCACACCTTAGCTTCCCGGTTAACCGACACCTCCACGGGTCTAGCTTCTAATGCTTCCTCCATTCCAGCCACCAAAATATTAACCATTGATCCCTTGGAAGGTGTTTTTCAATGCCTCACTATGGGGAGTATCACTGTACAATGTCAATACATTCCTTACTCCACAAGAGTATGGGAACTTTACCAAACATCCTCACTATAATCACCGCATAGGCCAGCGTCTCCTTTATGGTCCTCTCCACCTCCATACCCATCTTACCTATGGGGGACTTGACATTTCCACTTACACACCGAACCACAATCCCAAACTCAACCTTTTTGGCTGACCTTTAGTCGCTTTGCTCACACTTTCCTACATTGTTGTGCCTAGAAGGGTTTTAGCTTTGGCCTTTACAAACAAGGTTGTCACATTGTTATTTCATGTACTACGTGTAAACACAATGATCGTAGCGGAATCGGTTTTACCGAACTACCCGCCAAAAAGCCTCGTATTGACCTCATTGAATACATTGACCCCTCTCCACCTTCTTCACATACCCCACCTTCACCAGCAGAGTCGATGGATCCTAAATCTATCCCTTCTACCTTTTTCTCCATAAATACCATTTCTTTGGGGCCTCGATCTATCACCGTGATGGTGAGGCTCCTTCCTCTCTTCCTTTTCTTGTATCCTGACATGATAGGGGACGATACTCCTATTAATTTTGTTCAATGTTAGGATGATGAATCCATACTCACCTACCTTAGTGCTGAAGACTCTTATATTCACCGGTTGTTACCTTATGAGATGTAAACAATGTTGAATGAATTGACTATCGAAGTCAACATCCACACTCAGGATGACCCCCACATTCTCAAGATTGGCCAATCTCTAGATGCTACTGAACAAGAAGCCCTAACTTCTTTTCTTAAAAATCATAGCCATGCTTTCGCTTGGTCCTATGTTGACATGCTTGGCATTGATCCCACTATCATGGTCCACAATATTATAACCATTCCCGATGTCAAACCCGTAAAACAAAAGTTGAGGAAAATACACCCTCGCATTGCACTTCTTGTCAAAGAAGAACTTCAACGCCTTCTCTCGATTTCCTTTATCTTACCCATCAATTACCCCCAATGGATTTCTAACATTGTTCTTGTCACTAAGATGACATGGGGACTTTGCATTTGCACCGATTTTCGTGATCTCAACCTTGGCTACCCTAAAGATGATTTTCCTCTGCTGGTATTGACCAGTTGGTTGACCTTACCACTGGCGATGAGATGCTATCACTTATGGATGGTTTCTCAAGTTATGACAAAATCTTGCTCACCCCAGAGGATCAACACAAAACCGCATTCATTACCCCTTGGGGGACCTTTTTCTATCGAGTCATGCCTTTTGGTCTTAAAAACGTTGGTGCTACATATCAGCGTCTTCCATGACTTACATCTTCCATGATATCATGCATCGTATACTATAAGATTACGTGGATGATCTCTTGGACAAATCTAAATGTCACACCAAGCACCTCGTCTTCCTCAAAACCATCTTTTACTGCCTCATTAAATATTGCATCCGCCTTCAACCTAAAAAGTGTGTCTTCACAGTTCTCTCAGGAAAGCTCCTGGCATTTATTGTTTCCCTCCGTGGTATAGAAGTTTACCCTGCTAAAGTCAAGGCCATTTTGGAAATGCCTCGCCCACTAACCTTAAACAACTTCGTAGCTGCAAGGTAAATTTCAGTCCATTCGCCGTTTCATTTCACAATTATTGATTATCAACCATTTCATCACCTTCTCAAAAAGGACATCTCTTTCAAATGGGATGATGACGCCACACAACTTTTGAGGCCTTAAAACAATAAATTCTCCAACCACCCGTACTCATCCAACCTAAAGACGACCAACCCTTCTACCTATACATCCCCTGCTCGATCACTCTTTAGGGGCTATTCTCGCTCATCGCTACGAACAACATAGGGAGCCAGAATTTTATTACATAAGCCATACCCTTCTAGACTATGAAACCTGATACACCCACCCTAAAATTTTTTTGCTTAGCCTTAGTTTTTGTTGCCATCAAACTTCACCATTACCTACTTAACCAAAAAACCTATGTTGTGACCAACACTGACCCCTTACACTTCATGTATGCTAAACCTTACCAAAATCAACGTGCCACACATTGGCTCATGCTTCTTGCTGACCTAGACCTTGAATTCATCCACCAAAAATCTATCAAGTGCTAGGCCATTGCTGACCAGCTCGCTGATGCATCTATTTTTGGAAATCAATCTTATAATTTTGATTTCCTTGATGAATCCATTGCTAACCTCTTTTTAGATGATGACCCTTACCAAATGACCTTATTCTTCGATGGTTCCAAATGTCAGCATGGGGGTGGTGTAGGTATTATTCTCATTCCTCTTGATGGGGAACCTATGCCCTTATCATTTAAAATCAACTACGAATGTACCAATAATATCATCGAATACGAAGAACTCGTATTGGGTCTCATGACTATTATCCTCATCCCTCTTGATGGGGAACCTATGCCCTTATCATTTAAACTCAACTTTAAATGCACCAATAATATCGCCGAATACGAAGAACTCATATTGGGTCTCATGACTACTTATGCCTTAGAGGTTAAGTCCATTAATATCTTTGGTGATTCTTAACTAGTAGTAAACCAATTCAATGGTGTTTATCAGTGTCATAATGAAATAATTCAAGAGTACAAACATTACGTCGGTATCATGTTGACTACCTTTGACCACTATAAAATTCAAACCATTCCGCGATCCACCAATAAATTTGTGGATACCATGGCCTGCCTCACTTCCCAAATACCTTGACACGATGATTGAAATATTTGTTACCATAAAATGCATATCGATACCTTCTTATAAATCTTGTTGTGTTAACCTCATCTAAAATGCCTCACTAAACACACAATACCTTTGGTATAAGTAGCTCGCAAACTACCTTTCCCTTTCTATATTGCCTCCTGATCCTACACGTACTAGAAAACACACCTTTCTCAAAAGGGCCTCTCATTATGTTGTCATGGGTTGTCTTCTCTATAAATGCGGCTTTGATGGTATTTTCGTACGATGCCTCACTAGCTCTGAAATCCCCTATACCATTAAAGAAGTTCACGATGGCATATGTGGAGGTCACTTCAGTGGCCTTGTTATTACTAAACGCATTCTTTTCCTAGGCTATTATTGGCGACCCTCAATCATGATTGTTGTGACTACGTTAAGCATTGTGTAAAATGCCAACAACATGCCAATCTTCATCATACACCTAGTCATGCCTTACAGTTCACTTGTGACCTTTGGCCCTTCTCTCAATGGGGTTTAGATCTTGTCAAAGAGATCAATCCCCACTTTTCCCTAAGACATCAATGGATCATCACCACTACTGAATATTACACCAAATGGGTTGAATCCATACCCCTCATCTCCACTAAAGCTGAGAAAATATGTGAGTTCATCAATCATCACATTATTTGTCGCTTCGGTGTTCCACATCGCCTTATCATTGATAATGGAAAACAATTCAAAAACAAAACTCTACAGAAACTTTGCGATGCCTTCATTATCTATGTTAGCTTCTCCTCACCATATTACCCACAAACCAATGGCCAAGAATCCACCAACAAAACCCTTAAATAAATTACTATGAAAGTGGTTAACGATAATGGGAAGGATTGGCATATGCACATTCCTTTCTCTCTTTGGGCATACTGTACTAGTATTCGCACCTCCACCACTGCCACTCCCTTTTCTATGGTCTACGGTACTGAGGCTGTTTTACCTCTAGAACTTTAGATCCCATCTCTCCGTATCTCTCTTCAAGATATGCTTACTGATGATGACTTTCACTAAGACCATTTAGCACAACTTGAGTTATTAGATGAACATCGTCTTCATGCCCTTGACCATCTTCAAGTCTACCAAAAATGCATCAAGCGTGCCTATGAAAAATGTGTCCATGAACGCACCTTCAAGGTTGGTGACCTTGTCCTCAAGGAAAATCAACATGTAACCAAAGCAGAAAAAATCAAACGGGAAAATTTTCTCCTAATTGGCTTGGACCATACATCATGACCCATGACTATGGATCAAGTGCTTATTGCTTGTCTTCACTTGATGGTAAGCCCAAACTGAGCCCCTCAATGCCTTGCATCTTCGACCATTCTATTGTTGACTTCTAGTCCTAAATCACTATTTATCTATTTCATGCTCATCCCTTGAGCACCATTTACCTTTATTTTTTCCACCCCTCATCTCCAATGAATAAACAAGAATCATGTGATTACCCATCACCCTTTTGCCTTATCTTAAATATGTGCACCACGGCTCTGCACATGACATGATTCTCATGGATAATTTTTGTCTTCTTTTAGATGAGATCCCATGGTCGTTCACCCTTTCCTTCTCAACAAGAACCAAATGCTTTGTTATAGTCTAGTCCATGACTTAAAAGCCAAAAAAATTACCTTAAAAATAAGGGATTAACTCCTTGAGTCAAACTTCCAATATAAAAGATGAATCCCTCAAAAGGACATCTTCCACCTTCAATTGTCACTATAAGTAGACTGCTCCCTCGAAGGACAACTATAAAAAGCTCACAACTCTCTACATAGTCTTTCCAAAAAGAGGACTATTTTTCTCAAAAATAAAAATTTAGAAGCTTCCCGCATCGATTAGCTTCGCGAAGACCTCAAGGAGACATATACTCATCTGTATAGACTTCCTGCATCGATCAGTCTATCTAAAATGTCAAAAGAAAAAGAAAAAGAAAAGTAACATTTTTCATCATGGACTTGCCTATTGTGATCTTGGCTCTGTTGCCCAAGGCATTTTACTTCCCATTTTATGACTCAATTACCTTCACCTCCTTACCCATTGTATTTTCACTTAGTACCTCAAGGGACCTCTTGAACCAATGAAATTTAGCGATCATGTGACTATTCGTCACTCTTAGAATTCTCAATCATGCAATGTCTTTTAGGTCTTACATTCACTAGCCTATCTCGTAGATGTGTTTCATACGTTTTGATCCTTGCCAATCGGGTGGCTTTCTTGCCCCCTCTTATCTTTTCTCTTCTTCATTACCTTTTGATCCTCCTATATAGGACTGGAGCCTTGACACCTGTCTTTTGGGATTTTCTTCTCACACCTATCGACCTAAAATCACCCATACCTATCTACCTATATTCCACCTAACCTAATCGACCTTGACCTAATCATACCTATGGCCTGGAATCAACACTACCTATCAACCTAAAATCACCCATACCTATCTACCTATATTCCACCTAACCTAATCGACCTTGACCTAATCATACCTATGACCTCGAATCCAACCTAACTATCAACCTCACTACCTATTCTTCTATCTTCTCATATTATTCCCTAGCTTATGGGAGAACTACATCAGTCTGAGGTCCCTTTTCACTGGGACTATGTAGGCAGCACTTCCAGGGCATGGGGCCCTGGAAGGTTAGCTTGGCCACTCTTTACCCTAACCATTTTCCCCACCTTTTCCTGATTTCCTATTCATATCAAAAACCTCGACATCTAAACCATATACCACATAAATTTTACCACTTATATTATTTCACATTTTCATACATAACCAACATTTTCCACATTTTACACCATCTCATGCATTTATATTGCCATTTGTTATCAAAATACCAAAATGAACATCCATGCCTAAACCAACCTAACTCCACCATGCCTAAACCAACTTGACTCCACCATGCCTAAACCAACCTGACTCTATCCATGCCTAAACCAACCTGACTCCACCATGCCTAAACCAACCTGACTCAATCCATGCCTAAACCAACCTAACTCCACCATGCCTAAACCAACCTAACTCCACCATGCCTAAACCAACCTGACTCAATCCATGCCTACACCAAACCTGACTCAATCCATGCCTATCACCTGACTCAACCATGCCTATAACCTAACTCATCCATGCCTATAACCTGACTCAACCATGCCTAAACAACCTGACTCAATCCATGCCTAAAATGACCTGACTCCATCACGCCTAACTCACCTAATTTCCATCCATATCAAACCAAAAATCCATACCTCATCTAATACAAAGTAACAAATCCATATCTCATCTAACAGAAGCCATAAACCAATATCTCATAAACACATCAACACATCACAAAATACCATGTATCTCATCATATAAATCAATAACTGTGTATCTCAAAATACATGCATGTCTCATCATGGCCATCATCTCAAAAATGTCGGCACGCAGGCCGATATACAATACAAAATGTCATCGGAGCAGAAGCCGGTCTCATATATACAAAAAGCATGAATTAATCAATACAAAAATATTCGGCACATAAGCGGTATATCTGTCTACAACACAATAATAAGTACAAAATATCTTTAGCACACAGGCCGGTCTCATATATAATACATAAAAATGACTCGGCATACAGGCCAGTCCATAGTAGGTCAATCATCTCCCCATCTGATGTCAGGGAATGCTCCCTATGCTTGTGTCTCTCCCAACCCCTCTGCCACACCTGTCTAGGGCCCAACACCTGCCTCACCTCCTGCTAATGGCCCCTCACTTGGGGCTGGCCTCTACACACTAGTGGCCTCACCACGACCCTGTCCCTAGGCTCTGCCCCATGTACTCTCCACACTATGAGTGCGGGATCTAGTCCTCTCACTTTGGAGGCTTATTGAGCTCTGTACTCGGCATAGGAGGGAACATCTAGCCCGAAAACTAACAAATGATCCTGGTAATATTGCGCCTCTCCTAGGGCATCTCGAATCTACCCATGGGCACTTTGTCATGGAGGTGCCATGGGTCTTTGCTATCTGCGTGGGTACCTGTATAATGGGACCCTGTCCCTGAACCTACACTGAGCCCCTGTGCTAGTACTAGAGCTGAGTCGACCACGAAATCTATGCATGTGCTCGTATCTCGGGCTGAAGGGTAGTAATATGTGCTCATTATTCTCGTCGGTTGGCCATGTAGACCCATAACTTGCTCCTAAATTTTGGCCAACTAGCCTATAACCCCCACTGCTGTGCTATAAAGCAGCCATCTCCCCTCCATCTCGCCTACCTCCTCTCCATCTCCATCTCCCCTACCTCCATCGTGTGTACCTATCCCTACCCGGCCTTAAGAGTCTTGTGTCATTATATGGGCCTATAATGTGGCAACCTATGCCTCTAAACCTATGAGCTACCCCTGCATAATCCCAAGCTGCATCACCAAAGTAGCCACCTGCCCCTGTAGGGCGTCTCTCTAAATTGTGATGGTGGCTAAGTCTAGCTGCCCTGGCCTTGGTGGTATGGCTCTTAGTTGTGCCGCCCACCACTGCCTGTACCCATTTGTAACCCCAACATCATCAATCTGGGTGTCTACTGGCTGCTCCTCTTGTCCACTCAGCACTATGGGTCATGGTGGAGACATAGGTCTCTCCACATCATCTCTCTGTACTGTGGGAACGGAGGTAGTATACCCTAGACTAATCAACAAAGGAAACCAAATACACGGCCCCATATGCTGGTTATCATCAACTGACCCTGATTATCCCTTGACTAACCATGGTCTCCCTTTGACCAGAATCAGTCCATTGTTCTTGTGGATCGGTACTAGTCACTTACCTACTAACATCGCCACAAGTCGATCGGCGTTGGTCACTATCGTGTCGCCGCCCGACTTCCTAACCCTACTTTTTCCTTCCTAGTTATTCTACCCACCCAAATCCCTCCTTACACCCCTCATTGTTCCTACATTACCCTTTTTCCCTACCCCTACCCTTCCCCATTCCCATTGCCCCCTTTTTCCCTTATTTTCAAATTTCTCCCCCAATCCCCATTTTCACATTTTTTCTATTTTTACCAAATTTACTCACAAATCAATAAAAAGGGTTTAATTCCTACCTGATCCCATTATATCGCCGACATGGAGGTACCTTCGGCCACTACCTGGTCCACCCGATCGTTATCCTACCTCTGCCATCACCAAATCACCTCGACTCTCCAACCAATCAACTCAATCCACCTGATATTGTGGTCCCACCTCTCGCCCACTCAATGTCACCTATGTGGCTCACCAACCAATCTCTCTGCCATACTCTTTTGACTTCTTCCACTTTTCTCTCTTTTTGTCCTTTTCTTCTCCTTAACAATACACAAATGAATATTAAAATGCGGGTTTTCCACTTTTTATAGCTACCCGACTTAACCGACGCGTCGGTTAACCCTTGACCGATGTCGATCGATGCCCTGACAACTACCATCGGTTCCTCCCCACCATCCTCGGTTCATACCGACCATTGTCGGGATTACCCTACCTACTCATTTTCCTCGCATTGACCTCATTTTCCTTACCTCCTTTTTATTTTACCTCCCTACACCTACGGACCGGTTTACCTTATTCTCCGGCTCTCCACCATCTTTAACCTCACCTCATTAGCCAATGGGTGTCTCCTTATTTTACCCCTATCTCGGCCTTAGCCGTCTTGTGACCTATCTACTGGACCACTTTACCTCCCATGTTGGCCCTACCTATTCTTTAACCTCACCTCGTCAATTGTTGAAGCCTCATTATTTTACCCCTACCTCGGCCTTACCCATGTTACGACCTCACTCTTATATACCTAGCCCATCGCTAGTGACCTTTGACCTCATGTGTTCGCTATACCTTGCGACACCATTACCTATGTTGTTTGACCTAATGACCTTACCTAGCCTATTGTCGTGACCATTTATCCTGACCCTACCTTGGGTGTACCGGAACATACCTAAATGTTCCTGCACCTAACCTACGTTGTGCTTCCTGACCTTATCCTATACCTTGGATACCAGAATCACTTCAACCTTGTTTGGATAAACCTATCGACCTTAGACGATGTAGAGTTTGCAAGCTCTTCAACCTGGTACCGTGTCACAGTTTATACGTGTGCGTGTGTTCAACTACCACTACCTTTGACCTTGGCCCATTTACCTGTTTACCTATATGCCCGATTTTCCCTTTACTCCTTTCCCCATTTTTCACTATTCTTCTTCACATCCACTTTTATCAAACCACTCACCGATGTGATTTTTCTCCTCATCAGTTCCTGGTTTGAGGGGGATCACCCTCATTCCCACTTGGGGCAACCACATCTTATTTTTGTCGCGTCACTTACCAATACAAGCTATGCAACAAAAAGGGGCAAAATGTAGCCACCAAAATCATGTCGTATCACCTTGGTCCCCTAGAAAAGCCCTACAATCACTTTCTCATCCTCAACACCTTATCTCCTACCTCATGTACCCCACACATTTTAATTTAATTACTTTAATTTAATTGTTTAATTTAATTTAATTATTTTAATTAATGCCATTTACCCCCATACATATTAATTTAATTGTTTTAATTAAGTTAAGACCTTTCACCCACACATATATTAATTTAATTATTTACATTAAATTAATTCACCACCCTCACACATCTATTTAATATAATTGTCTTTATTAAATACACCTCACCTAACCACCCCCATCATTTGACCCATTAACCTAAACCCTAAACCAATGTCCTAAATAAAACCTAACATTAGACCCATCCCCTCACCTCACATTAAAAGCCTCCTAAGGTCATTTTTTGCCCGAGAAAAAAGAAAAGACCCTTATCAAATGCGGAACAACTTCCTAGGAAACTTTTATCTCACCCAAATCGATGTCGATTCGTCCTAAACCGACGCCACTTATCTTTGGAATGGAAAAAATGGCCTATTTATCCCCATCTACATCTTTGTAATACGGGTTGGCTATTGTTTGAAAAGATTTTGATCTCAAGTTCGATCTCTTTAGACGTGACAGTAGAACAAAGATTGATTTAGGATCAACAAGGGCAACCAAATACACTGGCACAACAGTGAAACTTTCTTCCCAACATTCTCCAACGTAGCAACTTCTTCATTATTCTTCAGACTTGTACCTCATAGAAGAGTAAGTATCCTCCTTCCATCTGTTTCATTTTCTTATCATCAGCTGTAGTCTTTTGTGGTAAAGGAACCTAGTCTTTTGCTCTCTATCCATTCTCTCTCTCCATCTATAGCCACCTTCCATACCTAATCACCTTAATACCTAGCCCAATTTCATATTTTGACCTCAAGTAATCTCAAACCTTTGCAACATATCTACACCCCCTCTGTGATCAATTCATGTCTACTATCCACTCTAATTTCACCCCAAAACTCTAAAAACCTGACTGTGTGATTCCACCAGCCCGACTTAATCATCATCGGTTATCTCGACCGTCACGGTTACTGATCAAACCATCATCGGTTATAGTAAAACCATGGTTGGTCTCTGTATCACCTGATCTCTACCAGAATAACAACTGTTTCTGATATATACCTACCGAACACCTATTTGACCTTCAAATATGTATCTAACCTAGCCTGTTAGCTCAGATTCACCTATAACCAACCTACTTGACCTCTGGATCTCCTTCTAGCCTAGCCTATTAGATTAGATCTAGCCTATTGCATTTTGTATGAGATGCCTAAATCATATTAAACTATAGTAGGACAATATTTACTTTATTTCAGCATTGAATTGTTTTGAACATAGTGGATTAATAGCCATCTAGGAAGTATCACACTTCCAGGATCTAGTACATGCTAGGCGAGTTCACGTATATATCGTTTAACTCTCTTTGGTGGTATTTTTTAATTCTTATACAGGTAGTTCCTCCTAGCCAAAAGGAAGGTTTCATAATCACTTTGATTCGGGATTCGGATACGCATGCATACAACCTTTAACCATCTCGAAAAACAAGTATTCCTCTAACCACCTTTACCTTTATCTCTGTTTCATCAAGTACTTCTTAGAAAACTAAGAAATCGGGTGAAACATTTTCCTTGAATTTTACTATTGAAAGAGCACCATGGGGAAACGTGGAAGTTTTACTCATTCTACAATTGCTTGGACTTTTCAATGGCCAAGGAAAACTATCTCGGACCCTAGATACATGGCACCTTCTCCGGTCCTTAAACGTTTTCATAAACTCGCTGAGGCGAGACACATGGTGATCCCGCACTTGTTTGGGGTCTCCGCTTTTGGGAACCATATCAAAAGTGTGCCATTGAGACACGTGGAGGCTTCGCTGGCTCCTTTTATACTGAGACTTTTCAAAGGCCAAAAGGTAATTTTCTTGGGCCTAGGGCATGTGGAAGGCTCATGCTTGTTTGGAAACTTGCCTCTATACTTCTCCTTTGTAGTTGTGCCAAGGAAACATGTGGACGACTCTAATATAAAGCTGAGAAGGGGAAGAATCAATGGTTGTTGTGCATTACATCCGATTTTTCTCGCCATTTTTGCTCCAAGACTCCTAGAGATGCCAATACGCATTATTTTTCATCATTTTTGATAAAGCCCCTTGTCATTTTTTTCTACAAAGTGCAATTGAATGGATTTAAAGCTTAAATTTATGAGTCCAAGGATTGTTAAGGTTGATATTTTGAAGTTGGAATTGCTTAGGAACTTGCAAAAATGTGAATTACCAGAGAAGTTGGATGTAGAGTAGAGTTATAGAGGAAATAATGGGAAAAGGATGAAATGATGGAGGTTGTAGGTGCAAAGGATGAAAAATGTGTTCCTCGAGGGTGAAAAGGATTTCCTGTCAAATCCAGCTATACAGGGCCACCAAAAATGATTAAAATGGGGATTTCTCGCATGATAGAATAATAATAATCGGGAGGAATCTCAAAAAGTTGTGGCATGGCATCCCAGTCATTAGTCGAGAGTCTAATAAACATGATATGTTCATAATTTTTCCACCTGGAAGCTTTCGGGTATGAATTTGTTAAACATCACTTTCTGAGGAAAATTGGTAACAAGCAAAGGTTCCTTGAATATTCTTCTTCTTGGGGAAATTTGGGATGAGTGAGCAAGTGAAATGTATAAATGCAATGAGTATACTCTTGTAAAGGGTTGAGGGGTTGAATTTTTAAGAGAAATTTTGAGAAATCCCATCTTCCTGAGAGACCATATGAGAAACATGTTAATTTCTTGTGTTTTAGATTTTCAATCACATCAAGTTGGTTGCAAGTGTACAACCATTGACAAGCTCTTAGACTGTTCAAAGAAAATTTCCCTTTGATGAATCTAATCAACTTGAATTAATCTATGTCAATCTTGGGAAAATTTGTGTCTACTTTATTTCAGAATGTCTATAAGTAGTTTTTCTTATTCCTATTACAATCTTGTGTTAAAGTCCCTTCAAATCACATAGGATCTCGTCCATGTGATAGTTTAGTGGCATTTGCAATTTCATTACGAGAAGAGCCTTCATCTTGTAATGAGATAAATAATTTAAAATCACTTTACTTGTCATTTGTTGATAAAGATTGTCTGTAAGCCTTTGAGTGTATCTTAGGCATGAGGAACCAGGGGTCTCTTAATGTTTAATTGAGTCTTTATCTCAAGCCTTTGTGTTAAATTCTTGGAGATTGTGTGAAACCGTGCAAATCTAGGCCTCTATTGATGCACACCTTCTAGTTGAAGGAATATTTTAGCTATTCTGAATCATTTTGTCATTTAGTTTTCCAAATTTTGTGAAGGTTCTCAAAGATCTGGAATAATCAATTTTATCCTACTTAATCTCCCACCAAAATTATTTAAAACAATGAATCCTACCTGAACTACCCTTATTTTCCCTGTATTTCCACAAATGTATAAATTCTACTGCTAAAACATGTAGAAGCAATTAGGATTCCATAATTTCTCTAGTAACTGTTAGTGTAGAATCACAACAGCCCTGAATATCCCGGGTGTGAAGTGGGGAATTCTGTGTGATTGCACAACATGGGACCATCTCTCAAGTTGTGGGACTTGCAAAACTTGAGATGGACCTCCGGAGAAAGTCGATTCTTACTTCCTAATCTACCTACCACAAGCTACTCCAAAGTGCAGGAATAATTTAACTAACCTAATCTAAATATTCCAAGGGGACAGAGAGAGAGAGAGGGTTAAAGAGCCTACACTAAGCGGTGATACACGAGGAAAGAAAGTGGTTGAATCACAGACATGACCTCCTAAAGTGGAGAGAGGTGAGCAGAGTAGAGGGTGAATAGAATGCACCACGGACCAGAGAGATTTCACACAAATATCACTTAAAAACCCATTAAACATAGCTCCCATGACCTACAATGAACATCAAAATATACATAGTATACCCTGCAATGATGAGGGGTAGGAAGAGACAACAAAATAAGCCAAGGATGGATAGATGCATCACAAAACATATTTTATTGCTTCAAAATGTTACATAGTACACCATCAGTGGGAAAGAGGCAGGAAAATGCCATTACATAGCCATGGGAGGAGGCATAGACTCCACGTTCTACCCTAAGGAAGAAAGAGAGAGGGGGCAGAGGAGAAATAACGACAAACCTTTTGAATATGCCCCTCTATTACAATATATAGGAAGAATAAGAGAGAGAGGAGGGAAAATTTTGAATCCTACTTTAACCACCTAGAGATACGCATTGAATCCTACTTTAAAAGATCAACCACTATCATTCAATGCCTTTCTCAAATCTAACCCAAATATGTCATGTCTAGTTACCCGGTGGATCAAATCAAATCAGATCTAGTATTTGGAGAAATCAAGCTCTGATTAATGTCCTAGAAAATGTTTTGCCATTTTAACTCCCCAAATCCTATTAAGAATTATATTTTATGTTTCCATGGCGTAGAGGTTGTCGAGACGTTTCCAAAAACTCTTCTCCGCTAAAATCGAGTCTCCAGTCAAAAGATATGGCCATTTGAATATTTGGATCATGGGTGCACAATATTTTAAAGAGTCTATCCATACAGGGTCCATGTGGTGGCCTCTGCATGTTCCTCAGGATTCTTTGTATTTTCTTAAGTCTCTTTGCTTGGTGGGGTATAAATTTTGATCCTAAACACATGGCGGTCTCCGCTTGTTTGAAAACCCACCCCAAATTTTATCTTTGAAATAGCGCCATGCTAACACTTGGCATTCTCTCTGGTCTACCTCTGCTTTGACTATTCAACCCCTAACTTTGTCCCTTTTTGGACTCGGGACACGTGGAAGGCCCGCGCTCATTTGAAAACCCCTAAATATTTTACCTTTGAAGGAGAATCATTAAGACACATGGCACCTTCCGCCTTCACTCTATACTTAGTCATTTTCGGCCCGTTCTCCTTTTTCAAATCTTCACCATTTGCTACATGGAGGGTGGCACAAGTTTAAGTCTCTGCCTTGGGCTCCCATCTTGGAAATGCGTCAAGATGACACTTGGAACCTTTCTCTAAGTCAAAGAATTTTCAATGGTTGGTGCAACTTTTGGGGCTCTAGACGCATGGAGGCTTGGCACTTGTTTGAGCCCGCCCCTTTGGATTTAACTTTTGGAGGTGCGCCATTTAGACACTTGGCAGCTTCCACTATCTCCTCCATATTAAGTCAATTTTGGTGCTTCTTCGAGTCATTTGTAGAGCCTGAAGACTTCATTCCTTCGTTGTTTCTTCTAGTTTGAGCCTCTAGTTCTTTGACATTACTCTGTGCTCCTTCCCCGACCATGCAATTCCATTTCCAATCCCACTTGATATCTGTTTTTCGGATTTGAAGCACGAGTTTGCTCGATAGAGCCATTTCTTGAATATATTCTTACATGGGATCATTTGATCTTTCACAGCCTCACCATGCCATTGTAGAGTTCTTCTTGTTTCTGATTGTAGGATTTGAATGTGAATTATCTAGCTTCTTCTTATCGGGGTCATGGTGATCGATTGTCTGTCGGGGGTAAAATATGGATAATAATAACCTTTGCTTTGTTTAGAGAATATCACCATTCTTTAGAAGTGACAACTCATGAGAGTTAAATTTTGGTGAATTGATCATATTTTCTCAGGGTATCCTTTCAAATTTGTGCAAAGAAGGATATCTTCATTCTCCTTCACCACAGACATTACAAAATGGGTCCTCTCACCCTGGTCGAAAGGTGCAGATAAAAGTAGTGAGGATAGATGAAATCCTCAATGAAGGTGTTATCTATTTATCCAATGCCCGAGTGACAAAGATTCAAACTAATCCCTTCCCCGGCTACAAAATTACTCATAATATGATCTGTCTATCTCTCTGTGTCTTGTTAAATCTGTAATGTTGCTCAGTTTCCAAAGGAGAATCAATTTGGATATAAACACCAGATTGGCACCATTTCCAAGGACCTGATTTTTGTTGTCATGGATTATTTGAGCTCTGGTATTTATTTGTACCGCAACAACACCGGATTGGCGCCATTACTAGGGACCTGATTTGTGTTGTTGGGGACCTAATTTGTGTTGCTGGGGATTATTTGAGCTCTGAGATTTATTTATGCGATAACAACACTAGAATGGCGTTGTTGCCGGGGATCTTCAAAGGCATTCTTATATTTGGCCCTAGTAATGTTTCTTACATGCTCTAAGTGCAAATATGTTATTTAAATGTCATCCTTTGTTGAGATCTGTAAGATTTGTGAAGTTACAAGTTCTACGTGTAATATTTCCAGTTTCTATTGGTTTTTACACTAAGTTTACATCATAAATGTTAAATACGGGTAAAGGAAGGTCAGATCTATGAAGATTTTCATGAATTTAGTGTTGAGAAATTTGACGGATCATTTTTAGTGCATTTGCACAACTAAGGTGCAAATCCTTAGTGCCGACTTCGTGTTGAATGAAGTTTTGATAAATGACATTGTCTTAACCTTTGTTAATTGAAAATTTATCACTTATCTTTGCAAAAATGGAAGGAAGAAGATCTTTCTTCATTAAATACCCTACTAGAAAGTTGTTTCTAGAGCTAGGAAAGACAAATTCTAAAGGAAAAAGAATCTGGAAAGTTATTGGGATCAGAAATCAAGAAAAGAGTTATCAATTGTGGAAACTAATTAGCCTGTCATTGAAGATTGCCATACTTCCTCAAATTCTTTCAAAATGTAGTATTTTTATAGATAAGAATTCTCCAACTGGAGATGGTCCTTCTTTATATTTAAAAAATTGCATCTCTTTCTATTCTAGTGTTTTCCAAGGCTGATAGGATCTTCCAAGAAACAGAGTTTTTAGAGAACATTCATTTTGAGAATTACATTCTTGTGCCCCATAGACCCCTCACTCCCCATCATTTTGTTTCTCTTGTAAGATCACCTCCTCAAAACAATATGGCCCAGTACCCACCTAGACCTTTGTCTATTGTGAACACTTTTGGTCATATAGATTTTAGAGGTATGGCTAGATATCCAAATGTTGTGCCCCAAGATGTTAGAAATAGACTGCCTAAATTTCAAGGAAATAATGTTATTACTAGTGATCAACACTTAAAGCTTTTTGTCAATATGATGGAATACTTTGAGATTGAATTTGAGGATGTGTACATAAAATTGTTTATTCATACTCTAGAGGAGGATGCACGGACTGGTATAAATCTTTTCCAGATAACTCCATTGATTCATGGACAGAAATGAAGAATGATTTTAGATTGCAGTATGGAGATAAAATAGACCCTAGGTTTCTTTTATTAGAATTTGAAAATATTAAAAAATAATCCCACTAAATTTGTTTGTGACTTCAATACAAGGTTTAATAAGACCCTGAATAGGCTACCTATGATCCTAAGGCCAAGTGATGTTTCTTTTTGATAAAATACTCTGATGCTTTTGATAAGAAGGATGCCTATTATTTGAGGGATAAGAACCCAACAACATTAAGGCAGGCCTTCACCATGGATTTGCAGATTGAAAATAATATCAAAGCGGTTGGTAAGCCTCCTAAGAGGGAAGGTATCAAGCTGATCAATCCAGAGAAGCCTCAGTCAAGTAATTTTGTGGATCTAGAAGAGGTTGTGAAAACATTGGCCGGAGTTGTTAAGGAAATATCCTATAAACTGGCCAGGGTAGAGAAGGGGATTGGACAAGGTTCCCAAGGTCATCATAAAGCACAAGGTCAAGAAAGATTTGCAAATCATCCTAGGGGTGATCAGAGATCTGATGACAAAGGAAAATGACTCGTGGGATCAGGAAATAGACAACCCCAACCTAGGGAAAACAAATTGGTGTCTGATCCTTTAGCTTCTAGAGTCATTTGTTATGGAAGAAGCTAATGAAATTGAGTGGTGTGATAGATGTTTCTTGCCACATGCCTCGTGTGATGAAGATAAATAAGTTGAGGAATTTGATGATGACACTGATGATGATGTGTGTTTGATGGGGTGCTCTACAAGCTCACAACAAGGAACAAATTCAACTGAATTAATCAGTGCTAGAACTGCTATAGATTTATGGGATTACATTCACCGGGTACTACCCCTTCCATCCTCTCATAATTTTGAAATAGATATGGTATAAGATTTTGAATTTCCTAATAATGGTTTTGAATACTTAAGGGCATTAATGATTAAAAAGTATGATGGAGGAATCCCTTCTGAGGAGGATAGGAAGTTGTTAATGAACACAATAGCTAGACATGAAAAAGAATATAACACTAGGAGTAAAGTTGTCAAAGGGGCAAGGCCTTAGGCCAAACCAAAAACTCCAGTTCTCACCAATATCTCAAAAGAAACTCCTAAGAAATATACATTTAGAAAAGGCCTTGTTTCCCCAAACAGAACTGGTATCCCTACCCATGCTCAGACCGTGAAAAATCTTTTGTTGTCAGATGAGTTTGTCAGTATTCCTCCAAATACTGCCTTACCCAAATGCATTCCTTATAAAATTTCCCAAGTCCTGAGTCAGATCAATATTTTTGTTCCAATTTTTGAGCTGCTTAGGATTCCTAAGCATAAGAAAAGGGCCTTTGAGTATTTGGGATTGAAAGAAGAAAATATTACCTAAGGTAGAAATGTAAACAATGTTGAGACTCCTACCATTTTAGAGTTGGAAAAACCCCAAGTGCTGGAAGAACTAGGTGAGCCACCTGAAGTATATTTGGGAACATCCTTGGTTGAGTCCCAACTGAATATAGATCCATTTTTCACTACTCTGATTATTAGGGACATGATGTTACACAATTTTATGTTTGATTCTGGAGCATCATTCAATGTTATGCCTCTTGAGGTCATGAATGAATTAGATATCAAAGTGACAATAACTTATGGGAAGTGCACTGCCATGGATTCCAAAGAGGTTCCAGTGGTTGGATGTGTCAAGGGTTTGATAGTGCAACTTGTAACCTACCCAAGAAAGAACTTAAAACTAGATGTTATTATTGTTGATTTCCCTGCCAAATGGGGAATGTTGTTATCAAGAAAATGGGCTGCTAGTGTGGGTGGGAGTGTGCAAATGGATATGTCTTTTACCACTATACCTATTGAGGGCAGCCTTGTAAAGTTGTATGGTGAAAAGAAGATGCTACATCTCATTGAGGATCCCAATAATGCTTCCTATGAAGTGTTATACAATAACATTGATGTTGATAACTTTGTTAGATTTGTTGATGGTAAAGAGCACAAAATTGATCAATGCAAGTATCTTAATCAAGAAGGTTCTCCTTAGACTTTGCTGTTTGATCGGGCTTGCTCTAAATTTGGAAATGGTGATGGTATTGGTCGATATCTCTAGGCGGGAAGAGTTTGTTTTAGCTTTTAAACTCAAATTTGAGTGCACTAACAATATTGCGAGTATGAAGCACTGCTCTTGGGTCTAAGGATTGCATGGAAATATGGTATTAGAGAGATCATTGTTAAAGGAGATTCAAAGCTGATTGTCAAACAGGTTAGAAAATTGTATGTAAAAAAATCGAGAGAATGAAGTAGTATAAGCATATACGTCTAGGATTTCATTCGGATGTTTGACTCCTTCAACATAATACATCATGATAGGAAGTACAATACTCTAGCAGAAAAATTGGCCATATTGGGGTCCATATTTGAAAATTGTATTATAGCCCCTATTATGAGTATAATATTGAGATATTAACTAGGCCATATATTCAGGACAATGTTAAACACTGGCAAGTGTTCGAAGACAACACCCAAGTGCAAAGGTTCTTGCAAAACCAAGTAGAATTTTCGATCAACGTATAGATTGGGAGCTAATGGTTTGTGTGGATGATGGAAAGGAGACTTTATTTGGAAAAGACATCATTTAGTTGAAGACTAATACTATTCCCAGAGGTTTGGTAGCACTTGAATCAAACTTTGATAATGCTGATTACATTGTCAACAGACACATGTCAACCTCAAGGGATGTTGAAGAGCACAACCTGGGCACAAAGGATAAACCACATAAGATCTAGCTAGGTATAAATATGAGCAAGGAAGAAAAGCAATCAAATGTCTAATTGTTGAATAAATACCAAGACTTATTAGCATGGTCTTATTCTGAATTGAAAGCATATAGAGAGGATATTTTCCAGCATGAAATTCCCTTAGAAGATTTTGCCAAGCCATTTAGGTAGAAATAGAGGCTGATCAATCCACTCCTTTCCCTGAAGATGCAAAAAAAATTGAAAAATTTGAGGGATGGAGGAATCAAACAGCCCACAAGGTACTCATCATGGGTTGCAAACTTAGTACCTGTCAGAAAGAAGAACGGAGATATAAGGCTATGTGTGAAATTTAGAAACTTGAATAGAGAATCAATGAAGGATAACTATCCTCTTCCAAATATGGACAATATGTTACAATCGGTTATTGGTTTGGAATTGTTATCTACCTTGGATGGTGTTTTTGGCTATAACCAGGTAGTTGTGAAGGAATAAGAGCGAATCAATACTACCTTTACCACTCCTTGGGGAACATATGTATATGTCAGAATGCATTTTGGTCAAATGAATGCTAGAGCCACTTTCCAAAGAATAATGGATGTAGCTTTCTCTAGCTATATTAATGATTTCATTGCCGTATATCAATATGATGTGACTGTTTTCTCTAGAAAATGGAGTAACCACCTGAAACACTTAGAAAAAATATGTTAAGATGCAGGGAGTATGGTATTTCACAAAATTCCAAGAAGTGCCATTTTGGAGTTCAGAAAGTAAAACTGCTTGGACACATTGTGTCAAACGAAGGGGTCATGATTGATGCTGAGAGGGTAGAAGCCATAAAAAATTCCCTATTCTAAGAAACAAGAAGGGAATTCAATCCTTTTTGAGTAGATTAATTTTATTAGGAGATTTATCTCGTAACTTTGTTGAACTAACTATCCCAATCATGAGCATGTTGAAGAAAGGCCAAAGTATCAAATGGGAAGCAACAGTTGTTCAAACTTTTACTGGGATCAAAGAAGCATTAAAGAATGTCCCTGTTTTAGTAGCTCTAGATTATAAGAAGGATTTCCAAATGTTTTCTTTTGCTTCAAAAAGTACTATTGCATATGTGTTGTTGCAGAAGGATGATGAGGGAGATGAAAGACCAATTACCTTTATCAGTAAGGCATTACAAAGATCTGAGCTAAAGTATACTATCATGGAGAAGTAGGAATTTTCTTTGGTAAAAGCAACAAAGGTCTTTAGGCCATATATTATGAGTTCCAAAGTCATTGCTTATGTTCCCCACACCATGGTGAAAGATATCCTATTAGAAATGGAGGTTTCAAGAAAAATATGCCGATGGGTAAACAAATTGCAAGAGTATGATATGGACATCCAAACAAAAAAATTGGTCAAAGGTTTGGGCCTGGTAAAACTTATGGCAGAGAGAAATCTATAGATAATTGAGGTAAATGAAGTTGAAGAAGAAAGGTTAAATTTCCTTGAAAAAATGATAAATTCTGAATGGTACAAGGACATCATTTTTTATCTCAAACATTTATAGTGCCTTGAACATTTGAGCAAGAATCAGAAAAGAACACTTAAGTTAGCTTCCCAAAAATATGTCATTACTGATTTTGGGTTAGCTTGGAAGAACCCTGAGGGAGTTCTCTTAAGATGCATTACTGAAGATGAAGCCCCTAAGATAATTGTTGATATCCATGGAGGAGTTTGTGGGGGAAATTTTGTTGGAAGAGTCACACTCATAAAATCTTAAGGGTTAGTTATTGGTGGCCAACTCTTTTCAAGGATACAACTTTGTTGGTAAGAAAATGTGAAAGTTGCCAACACTTTTCTGGAAGACTGAAAGCTTTAGGCTCCCTTCCTTTGCATCCTGTATCAATTGAAGCCCCATTTAGGCAATGGGGAATGGACTTCATTGGTGAGATTTCAGATCCTTCAAGTGTTGGCCATAAGTGGATTTTAGTAGCCACTGATTACTTCACCAAGTGGGTGGAGGAAATCCCCACCAAGAAAGCAACTCACCAAATTGTCATGGATTTCATTTTGAATCATATCATTTACAGGTTTGGAGTGCTGCTAAGATAGTTGTTGATAATGCCATGAGCTTTCGGGCTAAACCTTTGGTGGCCATGTGCCATGAATATGGGATCAATTTGACATATGCTTCCAATTATAATCCCCAAGGAAATGGAAAAGTAGAGTCCAACAATAAAAATTTGTTGAAGATAATTAGAAGAAATTTGGAGTTAAACAAAAGGAAGTGGGGTGAGCAGTTGAAATTTTCTATTTGGGCTGATCGAATCACTATTAAATGAGCTACTAGAAAAAGCCCATTTGATTTGGTGTATGGAACTCAAGCTCTGCTGCCCCTGCATATGCAATTGTCTTCATTTTAATTTCTTCAACAACTGGAAGATCAAGAGGTTAGTCCCTATGATGCTCGCATAAATCAGATTGTTGAGTTAGATGAAGAAAGAAGGGCATCCCATCAGAGGCATGTAAAATTCAGAGAGAAATTGAAGAATTTGTTTGATAAGAAATTAACTCCAAGAGCTTTCAGTGTGTGAAATCTTGTGCTATTGTGGAATAGTAAACACGCGGATAAGGGAAAACATGGAAATTTTGATTCATTGTGGATGGACCCTTATTCAATTGACATTCTAATTGGTGAACATATCTTCTTCTTAAAAGACCTAGATGAGGAGTTGCTTGAATTTCCTGTTAATGGTAGGAATTTGAAACATTTCCTTGATTGATTTCTCAGAATCGAGGTATGCACCATTGTACAGTGTATAGTCTTTTGTTTTTTGTATGTTTTTCATGTTTTTTTTTTCCATATTTTCTTTGTCCTTGGCATCCGTTTTTGTTGGTTTCTTAGTTTTTTCTTGGAAGGTTGGCTCATGACTCCGTTGTCCAATGATTTATTTTTGGCACTTGGTCTGATATTTTTTCTTATGACACTCACTGGGAGTGCCCATCCCTGAGTCAGAGCCGATGTTGGTGCTCAATTTGATCTTGCCCCATTTTTCCTCAAAATTCTTCAATCTACGAGACTCGACATTTTTATATCTCCCCATATTGATGCGTGAAAGCTCTATCCTTCATTTGGTTTCCATGATCAGTCCTTTCCTTTGGTCGAGGATCACATTAAATCCAGAATTTGTTATTTGTTCCTTTGTCCATGTGAAAGAATTTGTAACTGGGGTGTAAACTTAGGTCTTTCCCCTTCCTTCTATTTTTTCCACAGTCACGTTTTGTTTTTTACTGTTAATTTTTGTCCCAATATCTATGGAAATGTGGTCCTTTCTGATTGGATGTGGCTTGATGGATCACATTTGGGCCTTATATCATTTCCAAATTCTTTTTCCTTAAAGAAAGATTCATTTTTAGGGCACAAATGGTGATTTCCCTGCATTTTACGGTTTGACGAGTGTGTTTTCCCGTCAATTTATATCTCAGCATCTATGAAAACATGGTCCTTTCTGATTGGATGTGGCTCGGTGGGGAATTTTGAAACTATAAGGCCCACTTCAACTCAAGTTTTTTCCACATTGAGGGCCTGGGCTCATCGGAAAATTCACCTCTTGGTTTGACGTTTGGAGTTGTGCTCGGGAGACGCATGGAGGTTTCTGCTACCTTTCCCATACTTAGAAATTTTTTCATGTGGCTGGTGCAGCTTTGTCAGACCATGGACATATGGAGGGATGATGCTCATTTGAGGATCCACCTCTGGGTCCTACCTTAGCTGCACCAAGGAGACACATGGTGAGCCCACACTTGTTTAGGGTCTCTACTTTTGGGCACCATCTCGAAGTTAGGCCAGGGAGACACGTGGAGGCTTCCACTGGATCCTCTTTATACTTAAAATTTTTAATAAAATTTCCAAGGCCTAGGACACATGGAATTCTCGTGCCTATTTTGGGACTCCGTCTCGAATTTTAATGTTGAAAGAGCACCTTGGGGACATGTGGAAGTTTTCTCTCACTCTACCCTTGCTTGGAATTTTCAACAGCCAAGGAAAACTGTCTCAGACCCTAGACACATGGCGCCTTCCATTGGTCCTTCAATTTTTTCAACAACTCTGTCAGACTAAGACACGTGGTGAGCCCGCACTTGTTTCGTTTCTCCAATTTTGGGCACTATATCAAAAGTGTGCCATTGAAACACGTGGAGGATTCTGCTGGCTCCTTTTACACTGAGACTTTTCAAAGGCCAAAAGGTGATTTTGTTTGGCCCAAGGCATGTGGAAGGCCCGCGCTTATTTGGAAACTTGCCTCTGTACTTCTACTTTGTAGTTGCACCAAGAAAACACATGGACAACTCTAATCTAAAGCTAAGAAGGGGAAGAATCAATGGTTGTTATGCATTACATCTGATTTTGCCGCATTTTTGCTCCAAGACTCCTAGAGATGCCAATATGCATTATTTTTCATCATTTTTGATAAATCCCCTTATCATTTTTGTCTGTAAAGTGCAATTTAATAGATTTAAAGCTTAAATTTATAAGTCCAAGGATTGTTAAGGTTGATATTTTGAAGTTGGAATTTCTTGGGAACTTGCAAAAATGTGAATTACCATAGAATATGGATGCAGAGCAGAGTTGTAGAGGAAATAATGGTAAAAGGATGAAATGATGGAGGTTACAGGTGCAAAGGATGAAAAAGGTGTTTCCTCGAGGGTGAAAAGGATTGTCTGTCAGATCCAACTATACAGGCCACTAGAAAATGATTAAAACAGGGATTTCTTGCATGACAGAATAAGAATGATCGGAAGGAATGTCAAAAGTTGTGGCATGGCATCCCAGGTCATTAGCCGAGGTCCGAGAAACATGGTCAGTTCATAATTTTTCCACCTCGCATCTTTTGGATATGCATTTGTTAAACATTACTTTCTAAGGAAAATTGGTAACAAGCAAAGGTTCCTTGAATATTCTTCTTTTGGGGGGAAATTTGGGATTAGTGAGAAAGTGAAATGTATAAATGCAACGAGGATACTCTTGCAAAGGTTTGAGTGGTTGAATTTTTAAGAGAAAATTTGAGAAATCCCATCTTCCTGAGAGACCATATGAGAAACCTATTAATTTCCTGTGTTTTATATTTTCAATCATGTCAAGTTGGTTGCAAGTGTACAACCATTGACAAGCTCGAGACTGCTCCAAAGAAACTTTTCGCCATCGATGAATCTAATCAACTTCAAATTATTGTGTGTCAATCTTGGGAAAATTTGAGTTTGCTTTATTTCGAATGGTGGAAGTATTTTTTCTTGTTCCTATTGCAATCTTGTTTTAAAGTCCCTTCGAATCACATAGGATCTCGTCCCTATGATAGTTTAGTGGCATTTTCAATTTCATTACAAGAAGAGCCTTCATGATGTCATGAGATAAAAATTTAAAATCACTTTACTGTCATTTGTTGACAAAGTATCTGTAAGCCTTTGAGTTTATCTTAGGCATGAGGAACCATTGGTCTCTTAATGTTTAATTGAGTCTTTAGCTCAAGCCTTCATGTTAAATTCTTGGATATTGTGTGAAACCATGTAAATTTGGGCCTCCATTGATGCACACCTTCTAGTTGAAGGAATATTTTAGCGATTATGAAGCATTCTGTCATTTAGTTTTCTAAATGTTGTGAAGGTTCTCAAATATTTGGCATAATCGATTTTATCCGCTTAATATCCCAAAGCAAAATTATTCAAAACAATGAATCCTACCCGAACTACCCTGTTTGCCTTGTATTTCCACAAATGTATAAATTCAACTGCCAAAATATGTAGAAGTAATCAGGATTCCATAATGTCTCTAATAACCTTAGCCTTGTTTAGATAAATCACCATTCTTTAGAAGTGACAACTCGTGAGAGTTAAATTTTGGTGCATTGATCATATTTTCTCAGGGTCTCCTTTTAAATTTATGCAAATAAGGATATCTTCATTCTCCTTCACCGACATAGGTTACAAAATGGGTCCCCTCACCCTGGTCGAAAGGCACGGCTAAAAGTAATGGGGATAGATCAAATCCTCAATGAAGGTGTTGTTCATTTCTCCGATGCCTGAGTGACAAAGAGTCAGACTAATCCCCTCCCTAGCTACAAAATGACTCATAATATGATTTGTTTATCTCTCGGTGTCTTTCTAAATCGTGATGTTGCTTGGTTTCAAGGAGAATCAATTTGGATACCAATAGAGATAATAGTATAAAACAATGTCATTGTATATGGAATCACTTATATATAAAAAATAGATAGGTAAATTGAGGGGTTTTGTTGGAATCATTCGCAATTATTACCAGGATACAATTTTCCTTGTGCAATACTTAACATTGGCCTCAAGAAAAATAGTGAAACATTCATTTGTGGACAATAAATAACACGATTACTAAATTTCAGCTTTATCTAAACACCAAAATCCTAAAAATATGTATTCCAAATGAACCAAAATTTCAATAAACTGTAAATTAAAAATAAAAATTGAAATTGACAGAATGCCTACGGGGCCACAAATTCTTGATTTCATTGCAGTTACTCTCTTCCGTCCCTCTTCACCTTGTCTTATTTTATTAACAATAAATTAAATATAACATACCATCATTTGATCATTAAAAACACTTTAAATCTAAAAAATCCTCCTTCAATAATACGCTCATGCCTAGGAAGCCAAAGAGAGAAAAGTAAAAATAGTAGATAAGATTTGAAATTAATAGAGAGAGAAAAATTGAAAATTAATGGTTTTATATTTCAACAAAAACCAGAGCACTGATTAAAAAAAAGATTGAGGGTTGTGAAAAAAAAAAAGATTGAGGATTATGATAAAAAAGTACGCTCTCAATAAAACTTTATCCTTCATTGATATTGATATTTACAATAATCTTTCATATGATTATTTGTAATTTCCATGAAAAAATAATCTTTAAAACTAGATCGTTTAAGAACATGAATAGATTATCTATAACTTATATGAAACACATAAAAAAACAAACGTGTCCAATATTTTGGAGAAAAACAATGCTAAACTCACAAAATTTATTTTTACATACCAATACCACTTTCCTACTCCACGAAATCATATATGACATTCTACTAGTGAAATTTATTGTTAGAGATGAATGGGGCATTTATACCTATGACTAATTCCACCTGCAAGAAGTTGCTTATCTATGCTCCAAAACAGAAGGTTTGGCATCTAATCCCAAAGATCGAAAAGAGTTCCCACAACAGACAGAAACAAACATTTCAAAGATACTAATGCCATCTAAAATAGACATTTCGAACACTATTCCAAGAACAGTCCATCAAAAGAATGAATGCTTCGTTTAGACAGAGCTAAAGGACATGAAGAATAATCATTTACTATCAAAGGTTCCAAAGCAGCTAAACAGTTGAACCATTTTTTATCAATATCATATATATATATTATTTTTTATGAACTATTTATTTTTATTTATTAATGAATAATCTAAACAATCTGTCAATAGTTGTGTGGAAAAGAGTTGCAGGAAAGGTGTCAAAAATGATGACAACAGGCTACTAATCATGACACAAAAAAATCCAATTTTTTTGATATTCTTATGTAAATCTTTGCATGTTTTTTACAATGCCAAGATCATTCATTTTCAAGACTCTAATTGGTAAGAAATAGAGTAAGAGATCGGGAGTCCTAGAAATAACTATGTTTGATCAAATGGCTTACCAAAATGAATTCACCGAAAAAGAATGGTCCACCATCAAAATTCCCAACGAATTTTTAAATGATCAAGAGCACGCCCTAGATGATTGGAAAAGTAAAAATCAATTTAATTAGTATATTCATCATAATCTATCCATGCAATAATTTCTATGTTTGTGTGCTCTTTTAGAATGTGTATTTGTATCTATAGAAAAATTCTCCTTACCAAATGCTTTCGCTACCTCAACATCCAGCGCCAATGTAGGAAACCCTACTTTTGTAAAAGTGTTTGTATACTTCAACACTTCAATTGCAACCTCCTTTTTCATTGGATCCTACACAATTCCCGTGGATTCAAATGCTAGAAGAGGATATTTTCTCATAGATAATTTTCTTTTTCTTGAAATAGTATTAAGGCAGAGTTTTAGCTATCCCCTTCCTCCCTAAAAACTGAAATGAAGGGTCGACTACTCTGTAATGGCACCAGAATTAACAAACCCTTGTATAACACATTTGATATATTGATTTAGGTATTAACATGGAGTAACAGTTAACCCTAAGCTGTGTGGACATTTTGTAATGCCACTGTTGGGCATCAACTTTCATTACGTCTTTGTCCTATGCGTGTCATTGAATGCTGAATTGAGCTCCCTTTTCTATCGTTAGGTGACTTTTACCCTATCCTGCGCTGAAGAAGTGGTTACCCGTCTTGGTGCCATGGTCGTTCCTCGCTTCGTGTTCACTTTGGAATGTCAAACTCTAGTTTTCTTCCCTTGGTTGCTTAGGCCACATTCACATGTTGTTTTAATCATTGTGAGTAATGGGCAATTCGATTCTTACTTTCTCTAGCTTGCTCGTATGTTTGCGATTTAATCTTCTCGGGTTGAATAGTAATAATACAAAATTTCTTATACCTTTTAGCTTATGTGAGTTATATGGAGTAAGCTATTGTAATAATAATAATAAAAAAAAAAAAATTAGTTGTTGAACTACTTTGTTGGTTCTTTTTAAATGTGATTTATAATATACTCAAAAGATATTAACAATTAAAATAACTTTGAAATTTATTTTGTCGATTGACGATTATTTGGGTTAGTGTCAATTTATTTTATTAATATTGTTAGTAATTACCTGCAAACTATTTTACTTTATTATTAATGATCGTTCTTGCACTCGAGCTCTCGAGTAAGTGATTTTTGTTTTGGCACTATTGATTAGTTCGTATTGGTGTTAGAACGTTTTAAGCATTATAATAATAATAAAAAAGGGGGATAATAAATGAATTCATATCAGTTATAGTTTTTTTTTCATTTGTGTAAATAAATTATAAAATTTTGTGTTGTCTGGCTGCGTGGAGGGTGGAGTTGTTAAAATTTTGTCATGCGCTATTAATGCTTTGTAACCAACTTAATAAAGAAAACATCTTTTTTTTTCTCTTCTCCTTCCTATACGCCATTATTTTTCCCTTGCCTAGCTTTGCAGTCAACTAGGTTGTTAGCTGGCAGTTGGTGGTATTTTATGTTTTCTGTCCTTGCGTGAGGGAGATGGGAGTCGGTGGAGTCCTATTTTTCTTCACCGTGATCTCTTTTTGATTCTTTTGTTCAATGCGTATGGGCGTAGTCAGGTTTGACATGATGGCTAGATGGAGCTTCAAGCTAGTGAAGCAGGCCTATTACCTCCACTTTCATTGAGTGCTACAAGGTGTGTTCTTGTCAGGGATCCATAGCAGCGACTGCGCAATAAAGCAATTAGCGGCGGGAAAGCTAGCGATGCAATTGCTCTTCAAACCATCTTGTCCATTCTATTCGGTGGGTTTATTGGGTTTAAGAGAGGATTCGACCTGTATAACTCTCCCTTCAGGAGTGCGTGGGATCAAAACATAGGAAGGACGTTCCCTATTCTAGTCGCAGGCTCTTATTCTCCCTCTGTCACTTCATTTTCCCGCGCTTTGTGATTATAGACACCCCATGGCATGTCACGGCTCCTCCTAGTTGAGTATGGAAGAAATGCGGCGGTGGCGGAGTGTTGCAGCAGTTTAGTAGAAGCCTTTGTGAGTACTTCCATCAAGTAGGTTGTCCAACTATGTTGATATCTATGCAGTATCAAATACATCCTCAGATTTGGGTTTCTCCTTCAAGATATTTTTATCAAAATCGACTATGTGAAGTGAGAGTGTTACAGGAGACCGATGAAATTTATTTACAAAGATTCTCTATTGATACACCCCCTTTGATTTGTGGCATTACATCACGTTTTGCACGCCGCATGGATTCCCTCTCTCCTTGCATACATTTTTTTGAGGCGTGTTCTTCTTCAAATTTCCATTATCCTTTTTCCGCGTGCCTTTTTCTTCTACTCGTCCTTCTCTAGTGCCCATCTTTAACGCAGTGGAAGTTTGTTTAGAGGGTTGTGCGATCGCCGTGTCCCTTTCTTTCAAGTATGTGCTAGACTTTTGTCATTAAAACCATATTGTGCATACCGTAGTCTTGACAACACCTGAGACCACCGTTCTTTCCGTTCGACGTTTGTTATAAAATGGAGCTCTCTGCCTAGGCTAAAGCATAGACGAGAATGGAGCTGGAGTGCCCAGCCTATATAAAAGGGGAGATTCGACTGAGGATTTTGTTGCTGGTCCAGCGGTGTCCATGAAACCTATGAATCTTGAGAAAAAGGAACGATATTTCTACACTTTTCTACTATTATTATATTTTAAAATTATTGTGAAATCGAACCACTTTTTCCTTGCATTGATTTGTCAGTTGGATGTCATGATGGGAGATCTCCCCTTTCTGCTTGTTTCTTCTTGTTTTAGCTTTTATCGTTGTCTAGTATGTTGGTCGAAAGGATGTGTGTGCCCTCTCCTCTAGGTGTTATGTTTCTCTTGCTCGAGTGATAGACCTTCGTCTGTTTGTTTATGTATTTATTCTTCTCTGCGATTGAGTTGCAAGTTATTATGTTTATCAAACTAGTAGTTTCGATATAATGAAAGTAAGTTTACGATAACTATGAAGACCCCTCCCTAGCACCCAAGTTTGTCTTTGACGTTTTTTTTTTTTGTTAGCTCCTTCGCAAGTCCTTTGATAACCTTTTGGCATTGAGAAAGGAAGGTTGTAGGATTAGTGTGATCAATGCTTGGGCTAGCCTTGACTTAGAGTTTTGGTATTAAAACTGGTAGAATGAAAAGGTTAGTGTGCATTGTGTTTTCTGTCTCGCGTGTTTAGACTCTTATATTATCTTTCATCTTGTTTCTATGCTTTTAAGGCCATCCTCAAGAAGTACCTTGACCATCCCTATCAACTTGAACCATAACTAGCTTTTCGGATCAACTAAGCTCGAGGTTTCATTGTGCGAATCCGATTACCTCGTTGACACTAGAATAGTTTTGGTCTAATCCCCTCTATGAATTATTGTTGATGGTGCTCTTCTATTTTTCCTAACTTGCATTATTTCTCCTTTGTAGTGTTAACACTATTAATTAATATTGGTCGGTTTTTATGCACATAATTACCTTATTATTTTGTGATGGAAATTTCCTTAAATGTGATTAATCTTCAGAAAAAAAACTCATCTTTCATTTGATAGTCTTATGGATTCATAGCGGAAGGTTTTTATTTTGATAATCTCACTTAGAAATTATGTTTGTATCTTTGTGTGACGGTTGACTGTGTTACCAAGGGTTGCCTTAAAATATTGTTGTTTTGGGAAATAGGTAATTTATTTTAAATTAACCAAACATTAGAATTGTTGTGGAGGTTTGCAAATCTTTAGTGTTATAAAATTTGTTGATGACATTATTGTATACTCTTGTTTGACGGAACTCCCTTCTTCTCTCGCTTTGTTGCTACTAGCTTTGTAAGAATTTGACCCTTCTTGAATGATTGGAAAATCTTTGTAGTTAATGGTCAAAACTAGTATACTTTGCCTTCACTTGAAACTTATGTTGTTTGTATACTCTATTTGATTTCCGGTTTGAAACTCAATTATACATGGCTTTTTGTGTTAATTTTTGAAACCTGTGGTTCCCCTTTCTTAGGCCGATCAACTCTTGTTCTTTTAGAAATATATTATTTTAGCCTAAGAGTTTGGTACCTTTGATAAATTTCTAGATGGTTGGTCTATATATCAAATCTCAATCTTGTAATTATTATTTAATTATTTACTTGTGGGAATTCTGTTTTTGCTAGATTGTTTATTTTTCTCCTTATAGGGCAAGGGCCATTCTCATACGATTGATATACTTTCGTTGCTTTTACTCCTAACTGAAGTACAAGGTCTTCTCCTTCTTTGATTGGCATGATGGAGACTTTATTATAACTTGATGTGTTGATAGTGTTTAGAGGTTTGACCCAATTCTTGTAATAAAGTGCTTCCTTTTGTGGTATTGTTAGATAATAGTTATGGTGGTTTTGTGTAGCCTTATCTTGCTCAGTTCTCGCAAACTGACTCTTGTGGAAAAATTTGTTGCAGATGGATTTTGCGAGTAGATGAGGGATAGACTTGTAGATTTTTACATCAACCTTAGTTGAGAAGTTCTTTTGCATGAATCCTTTTTATATTGTTCAACTATTGATAACATCTAGTGGAAAATTTAGAAGAGGATCAATGTCTTAGTATTTTGTATCCTGGATTATGTCGTCTTAACTTTGGAACCTTGAATTGTCTATCTATCTTGGAAAATATAAGAAAAGTTGGATTACCGCTTGTTGAGTGACCTTAATGGATTATCGGTATTCTAAGAGTTGATGTAACCTTTTTCGTTTTCGTAAATGAGTATTGTTAAACTTTACCCCTACGATTAAATGTTGAGTTAAATCTTTCTAAGACTTAGTAATAGTGTGTTATAAGTAAAATAAAATGGGTTGTTTAATACTTATAGAAGTTAAACTAAAATTTATATTGCAAATAAATTAGTGTAGAGGTGACCAACTTGAGAGCATGTAATTCCATAAGTGATCAAAGATGAAACTATCCTTTGTTAAGTAACATTATATAACTTGATATCCCTAGCTACACTAATGAACACTATCCCTTTCATGGTGAAATTCTTAAACGAACTCAAGGGAAATCTATGGTTAATTCTGGAAGATAATAAGATTTATTAAGCAGGAGAAAACAATTTAGAAACCACGCAATCTATCTCTTAGCCATTGGATGGTAAATTGTTTTATTTTTATAAAACTCATTTAGTAAAGCCTAAGTAAAATCTTTAATAATTCTGGTTAAGTTCTCAAGTTTCAATTAAATCTTGGTAATAACAAATGAGGTCTTGAAGATGATTTCAACTCAACCTTCTCCCTCAAACCTTTTTCCAAGGTGCCTTGTCTTTTTCTCTTAAGTATGTTGAAAGCGAACCCATGTTGTCATATGGGCATGAACAAGTTCTAGAAGCATAAGTGTAAATAGATGGCCTTGTGGAATTAAATTACCCCTTTCTCCAAATAAACGAATTAAGCAAATAAATGTCATAATAGAGAAGATTTAAAGATGATTACTCAGTGTAAAAAGAATAAACTTAGCTTGGTAAGATGAATTGTATGAATCATATCTTGAGCCTCCTTGAAAACGTAAGCTAAGAATTGCAAGATGTCCTTTTAAAATAAATAACCCTCAAGAATATCTCATTGTGGTTGGCCCTAACTATAAGTGTGTTCTGTGGTTGGACTTCTATGTTGTCATGTCAAAAAAAAAAAGTGTATTATCCTTTTGGGTGTGAACGTTTCCATGCTGACCTTGTGGTCATCCCCGTAACAAGTGGTTCCCAGAGTTGGTTGTAACTTTGTGACGACATGTTGTGTCGTGTTATGTGTGGAAGCAAGTCAAAAAAAAAAATTATCCTGTCTTTTACTGTGTTGTTCGTGTGTGAATTTTTGGGTTGTTACACTTGGTATCAGAGCATAGGTTCATGCTCTCGAACCTCTGGGCCAGCTTGGAGTGGTGGTGGTGTTACATGATGATACTGCATGATGATGATGATGTTGCATGATGGTGGTAGATATTGGAAGAGTAATGTGCTTTAAGCGTGATGTGATCCATGTCGTAATTGTGATATTGTGAACGCACATGATGTGTATGTCACCTTGTGCGTGTTTGTGATCATGTTGATATGTTGGGGATGGGAGTATTCTCTCTCCTTCTTGTGGATTCTATGAAGAGTTCACGTGTGAATTACTGTTTGTGATGTGTGAAAAGAATTCTAATGTGGATGACGGAGTGTTGGAACATTGTGACATATTGTGATATGTAGGTGTATCAATGTGTTGTATGACTAGATTGATGTTAAAAGAAATAAGTTATATCATGATGTTTTATCATGTTTTGATGAGATGTGTGTATCACCTTGCTATGTAGCAATGGATGTTATGTTGTGGTGTTACTATGTTCATCATAAGTATGATGTGTGTAATATGTAATGCTTCATGTTGTGATTTAGGGTCATACGGTGAGTGTATGAACCCTATCGTATGGTGATTGCACTTTGGGTGCAGAATGTGGTAAAGTGGTGTGTTACACCCGGTGAATGTATGATTGTGATCTACCTTGTATATGTACCACCTTTGTGTTAGTGATGTAGTTACATGTTATGTTGTGAACCTTATGCTAACCAACCCTAAGGGAAATTGGTAGAAGTGTATGTTGAGAGTAAGGAATGGTGTACCATGGGTCAATAACTCGAGCCAAAATTCGGTTTAGTAGATAACCCGTGTTCCTTTCCTCTCTCCCTATGTGTTTGTATGTATGTAACCTAAGCGCAACTATGACTATGTTTAGCCTTGTCAAGTGGTGGCGGGATGATTCAGATAGAGGTGATGACAGTTGTATTATTGATATGTATTTTATGAGCTGAGGATCGATGTTCCGAGTGCTAGCAGAAACTCATTGAGTACCCCTTTGGTGGCTAGATAAGGACACACATTTATCGTAATGTGACATTATTATAAGTTGATTTTATTAAAGTAAATTGAGCTTTTTCCTTTATTTTGTAAGGACCAAAGAACTTTTCTTGATTGTCATGCTTTACAATTTTGGGCATTTCCTTGGTTTTGGCACTAACATGTGGATTTTGACACTAACTATGGCTATTTGGCCATTTATTTTGCTTGGTTTTGGATCTTCTTTTAAAATTTTAAGATTTTACCATCTTGCCCAAGGCTTGTACTTTGCCACTTGGCACTTAGATTGGATTGTTGTGCTATTTCTATTGTCGTGATGTGTGGAATAGGGTCATGGGATGCACCATGGAATGGTTGGACCTATGGACCCGCTTCGTTGTATAGGGGTACACCCTATGGAGTTACAGATAACTAGTGGGTTGTTGAACCACGCGTTATTATGTCACTTGGGTTAGGAGTGTTCGAACTCTATGTGTCTTGGGCCATAGGGTCAACCGGCCTCCTTGAGGGAGGCATAAGAGACTTGAGGGAGGCATAAGAGTTTGAGGGAGGCATAAGAGACTTGAGGGAGGCATAAGAGTTTGAGGGAGGCATAAGAGACTTGAGGGAGGCATAAGAGTTTGAGGGAGGCATATAATATTTATCTGTCGTATGGTCAATGTTTTGAGATATATGTTGAGTTATTGTGATGTTTTGGTAGTGGTCTTTTGATGTATGTGTTACTCATGTTAGATGGATATGTGTTGTGATGTTGTGGTTATGTCATTGATGCCCTTGTGGACCCTATGTACATGTAGTTTTTATGAGTCATGGAAAATCCTCATACGTGGAATTGAGGAAATGTCTGGTGGATTGTAGTACTCTTTTGTTTGAGTATTTGGTATGTCAGTCATTGATGTGTGTCGAGTACTATGTTATGTGGACTGTGCCTATTCCATTCCGTATTTGAGTAACCTTTTGTGGTGTAATACAATCATGAAGTATATACTTGCGTGCTTGTGAATCTATAGTGTCTTTTTGAACTCCGATAGGGTGTTTGTTAGCTTGATTCATGTTGGGCATCCACAATAAGGAATAAACCAAAACTCTTCAATGATAAAATTTTAAAACAAATTAAATTAAGAATAATGCTAATGGAAAGGAACTAATGAAATAATAAATAAGAGGGCGCCAATCTTCACGTAACCTTGAAAGTTAAAATTTCTATCAAATGTTCCTAAGCCTACCTTGTGACCATGTTTTAATCAACTAAAATTTTAAACCATAAAGTGTACTTTCTCCTTTACTTCTTGGTTCACGAACCATTTCTTTTCCGTTGTGTTATGTCGCATCGAGAACGATGCTTTTCTTAAGGGGAGGAGAATGTAATGCCTGTTCGGCATCGACTTTCGCTGTTACGTCCTTGTCCTATTGCGTGTCATTGAATGCTGAATTGAGCTCCCTTTTCTATCGTTAGGTGACTTTTACCCTGTCCTGCGCTGAAGAAGTGGTTACCCGTCTTGGTGCCATGGTCGTTCCCTGCTTCGTGTTCACTTTGGAATGTCAAACTCTAGTTTTCTTCCCTTGGTTGCTTAGGCCTGTTCACATGTTGTTTTAATCATTGTGAGTAATGGGCAATTCGATTCTTACTTTCTCTAGCTTGCTCATCTGTTTGCGATTTAATCTTCTCGGGTTGAATAGTAATCATACAAAATTTCTTATACCTTTTAGCTTATGTGAATTATATGGAGTAAGCTATTGTAATAATAATAATAAAATAAAATAAAATTAGTTGTTGAACTCCCTGTTGGTTCTTTTTAAATGTGATTTATAATATACTCAAAAGATATTAACGATAAAAATAACTTTGAAATTTATTTTGGATTGACGATTATTTGTGTTAGTGACTAATTCTGTTATCAATATTGTTAGTAATTACCTACAAACTATTTCACTTTATTATTAATGATCATTTTTTTACTCGAGCTCTCGAGTAAGAGATTTTTGTTTTGGCACCATTGATTAGTTCGTATTGGTGTTAGAACGTTTTAAGCATAATAATAATAATAATAATAATAATAATAAAAGGGATAATAAATGAATTCATATCAGTTATAATAATAATAATAATAATAATAATAAAAGGGATTTGACTGTATAACTCTCCCTTCAGGAGCGCGTGGGATCAAAACGTGGGAAGGACGTTTGTTGTTCCAGTCGCAGGCTCTTCTTCTCCCTTTGTCGCTTCGTTTTCCCTGCGCTTTGTGATTATAGACACCCCATGGCATGTCACGGCTCCTCCTAGTCGAGTATGGAAGAAATGCGGCGGCAAGCAGGTTGCAGTTTAGTAGAAGCCTTTGTGAGCACTTCCAGCAAGCAGGTTGTCCAACTATGTTGTTATCTGTGTAGTATCAAATGCATCCTCAGATTTGGGTTTCTCCTTCAAGATATTTTTATCAAAATCGACTATGTGACAGTCAGAGTGTTACCAGGAGACCTGATGAAATTTATTTACAAAGATTCTCTATTGAGACTCCCCCACTTTGATTTGTGGCATTCTATCACATTTTGCACGTTGCGTGGATTCCTCTCTCCTTGCATACATTTTCTTCTTCAAATTTCCATTATCGTTGTTCCGCGTGCCTTTTTCTTCTACTCTGTCCTTCTCTAGTGCCCATCTTTAACGCAGTGGAAGTTTTTAGAGGGTTATGCGCACTGCCATGTCCCTTTCTTTCAAGTATGTTTGGACTTTTGTCATTAAAACCATATTGTGCATACCATAGTCTTGACAACACCGAGACCACCGTTCTTTCCATTCGACATTTGTTATAAAATGGAGCTCTCTCGCCTGTGAGCTAAGCACGAGACGAGAATGGAGTGGAGTGCCCAAACCTATATAAAAGGGGAGATTCGACACGAGGATTGTTGTTGCTGATCCAAGCGGTGTCCATGAAACCTCATGAATCTTGAGAAAAAGGAAAGATATTTCTACACTTTTCTCTTTGTTATTATATTTTAAAATTATTGCGAAATCGAACCACTTTTTCCTTGCATTGATTTGTCGGGTTGGATGTCATGATGGGAGATCTCCCCTTTCTTCTTGTTTCTTCTTGTTTTAGCTTTTATCGTTGTATCATGCGTATGTTGGTCGAAAGGATGCGTGTGCCTCTCCTCTCGGGTCTATGTTTCTCTTGCTCGAGTGATAGACCTTCGTCTCGTTTGTTTATGTATTTATTCCTCTCTGCGATTGAGTTGCAGTAAGTTATTATGTTTATCAAACTAGTAGTTTCGATATAATGAAAGTAAGTTTATGATTACTATGAAGCCCCCCTCCCTAGCACCCAAGTTTGTCTTTGATGTTTTTTTGTTAGCTCCTTCGCAAGTCCCTTTGATAACCTTTTGGCATTGAGAAAGGAAGGTTGTAGGATTAGTGTGATCAATGCATGGGCTAGCCACTTAGAGTTTTGGTATTAAAGCTGGTAGAATGAAAAGGTTTGTGTGCATTGTGTTTTCCGTCTCGTGTGTTTAGACTCTTATATTGTCTTTCATCTTGTTTCTAGGCTTTTAAGGCCAAGAAGTACCTTGATCATCCCTATCAACTTGAACCATAACTAGCTTTTCCGATCAACTAAGCTCGAGGTTTCATTGTGCGAATCCAAAGTACCTTGTTGACACTAGAATATTTTTGGTCTAATCCCCCTCATGAATTATTGTTGATGGCGCTCTTCTATTTTTACTAACTTGCATTATTTCTCCTTTGTAGTGTTAACGCTATTAATTAATATTGGTCGGTTTTTATGCGTAATTACCTTATTATTTTGTGATGGAAATTTCCTTAAATGTGATTAATCTTCGGAAAAAAACTCATCTTTCATTTGATAGTCTTATGGATTCATAAGCGGGAGGTTTTGTTTTGATAATGTCACTTAGAAATTATGTACGTATCTTTGTGTGTGATTGTTGGTATTGTGTTACAAGGGTTGCCTTAAAATATTGTTGTTTTGGGAAATAGGTAATTTATTTTAAATTAACCAAACATTAGAATTGTTGTGGAGGTTTGCAAATCTTTAGTGTTATAAAATTTGTTGATGACATTATTGTATACTCTTGTTTGACGGAACTCCCTTCTTCTCTCGCGTGTTTGCTACTAGCCTGTAAGACTTTGACCCTTCTTGAATGATTGGAAAATCTTTGTAGTTAATGGTCAAAACTATCATACTTTGCCTTCGCTTCGAAACTTATGTTGTGTGTATACTCCATTTGATTTCCGGTTTGAAACTCAATTATACATGGCTTTTTGTGTTAATTTTGAAACCCGTGGTTCCCCTTTCTTGGGCCGATCAACTCTTGTTCTTTTAGAAATATATTATTTTAGCCTATGTGTTTGGTACCTTTGATAAATTTCTAGATGGTTGGTCTATATATCAAATCTCAATCTTGTAATTATTATTTAATTATTTACTTGATGGGAATTCTGTTTTTGCTAGATTGTTTATTTCTCCTTATAGGGCCAAGGGCCATTCTCATACGATTGCTATACTTTCGTTGCTTTTACTCCTAACTGAAGTACAAGGTCTTCTCCTTCTTTGATTGGCATGATGGAGACTTTATTATAACTTGATGTGTTGATAGTGTTTAGAGGTTTGACCCAATTCTTGTAATAAAGTGCTTCCTTTTGTGGTATTGTTAGATAATAGTTATGCTGGTTTTGTGGAGCTTTATCTTGCTCAGTTCTCGCGAACTGACTCTTGTGGAAAAATTTGTTGTAGATGGATTTTGTGAGTAGATGAGGGATAGACTTGTAGATTTTTACATCAACCTCAGTTGAGAAGTTCTTTTGCATGAATCCTTTTTATATTGTTCAACTATTGATAACATCTAGTGGAAAATTTAGAAGAGGATCAATGTCTTAGTATTTTGTATCGTGGATTATGTCGTCTTAACTTTGGAACCTTGAATTGTCTGTCTATCTTGGAAAATATAAGAAAAGTTGGATTACCGCTTGTTAAGTGACCTTAATGGATTATCGGTATTCTAAGAGTTGATGTAACCTTTTTCGTTTTCGTAAATGAATATTGTTAAACTTTACCCCTACAATTAAATGTTGAGTTAAATCTTTCTAAGACTTAGTAATAGTGTGTTATAAGTAAAATAAAATGGGTTGTTTAATACTTATAGAAGTTAAACTAAAATTTATATTGCAAATAAATTAGTGTAGAGGTGACCAACTTGAGAGCATATAATTCCATAAGTGATCAAAGATGAAACTATCCTTTGTTAAGTAACATTATATAACTTGATATCCCTAGCTACACTAATGAACACTATCCCTTTCATGGTGAAATTCTTAAACGAACTTAAGGGAAATCTATGGTTAGTTCTGGAAGATAATAAGATTTAATAAGCAGGAGAAAACAATTTAGAAACCACGCAATCTATCTCTTAGCCATTGGATGGTAAATTGTTTTATTTTTATAAAACTCATTTAGTAAAGCCTAAGTAAAATCTTTAATAATTCTGGTTAAGTTCTCAAGTTTCAATTAAATCTTGGTAATAACAAATGAGGTCTTGAAGATGATTTCAACTCAACCTTCTCCCTCTAACCTTTTTCCAAGGTGCCTTGTCTTTCTTCTCTTAAGTATGTTGAAAGCGAACCCATGTTGTCATATGGGCATGAACAACTTCTAGTAGGGTAAGTGTAAATAGATGGCCTTGTGGAATAAAATTACCCCTTTCTCAAAATAAACAAATTAAGCAAATAAATGTCATAATAGAGAGATTTAAAGATGATTAGTCGAGTGTAAAAAGAATAAACTTAGCTTGGTAAGATGAATTGTATGAATCATATCTTGAGCCTCCTTGAAACGTAAGCTAAGAATTGCAAGATGTCCTTTTAAAATAAATAACCCTCAAGAATATCTCATTGTGGTTGGACTTCTATGTTGTCATATCAAAAGAAAAAGTGTATTATCCTTTTGGGTGTGAAGCGTTTGCGTTCGACCTTATGGTCATTCCCGTAACAAGTGGTTCCCGAGTTGGTTGTAACTTTGTGACGACATGTTGTGTCGTGTTATGTGTCAAAGCAGTCAAAAAAAAAAAAATTATCCTGTCTTTTCTTGTGTTGTTCGTGTGTGATTTTTTTTTTTGGGTTGTTACAATTTTGATGTGGTTATTTGTCTTATGACATGTAATAACACTAAAAAATCAATGAAATTAAGTACTAGGCATCATATACAATGGGAAATATTTTAGGTCCTCTGAAATTGTTCTCAATATATTCTAGCAAGTCTAAACTCTCTCCGGTGACTTTGCCATTGTGCTCAAGAGAAGAAACCTAGAAAATAAAAGTTAGTAACTGTTTTCAGGTTTCATTCAAAATAAATGTAGTAAAAATATATAAATATAGACTAGGACACACACAAAGAGTAGCTCATCACTAAATGTCAAATCTACCAAGTTTTCATCAAACCAATCATAAGAAAATGGGAATTTTCCTAGGCCATGACTAGTTATATGAAACTAGCTTATCAATTTTCCTTAAAATAACATGACCCATTTCACTGATTTGAAAATTTGACTATGTATTTTTATTACAACTTGTGAAAACCACATTCTAATCATAAACCCTAAACTAGACATCAATAATTCCTAAAATCCCTTTGTGAATAGAGTGGATGATAGTGAAACAACTATCTAACACAAAAATTGAAAGTAGTGAATAGTCCACCTTGTTTGGAGGATAAAATTTTTCTTGTACTAATTTGGTCTATCGTGAAGGTATATTTGAACTATCTAAATTTCAGTCAGGCCCTGTATTTTATTTTATACATGGTTAATCAATTGATAATTTGTCTTATATGAATCCTGCACATAGAAAGGAGTTAAGCTATAAAAGGTAGTGTCCGGAAGCCCAAACATGCTGAGCAAAAGGACATGCAAGATTTATAAACAGTCTGTAAAACCCAATTTAGCAATACACAAACTTATATGAAATGGCCAAAATTAAGTAGGAATCAATTACAATAGCAAATCTCAAAACCAATTTTATTTTATCCTAGCCTAAGAAGTAACAAAAAAATTATTGCAATTCCCAAAATAATGCAGAGCATACCTTGTAGTTCCATCATTCAACGGAGAAGGGTCTGACTCAGAATTCAAAACAGGTGGATTTTCATCGTTGCAATACAATCCAAATCAGTTTTAGTAAAAATATACATTACTGATGATGGGTCCCATGTTTTTCCCGAGCAGAAGAAAACAAAATGGAATGATTATACTCACACTACTCCCATGGTTGTTCTTATACTGTTTTTCTAATAAAATTCCTGCAAAATAACTTCCCTAATATTAGTTTGGATTCTTAACACAGATTTAAGAAAATCAGAATTATTTTCACATAATTTACTCCACCTGCATGTTTGATCTATATAATAACAAGGTCAATGGTTTGAATCTAGCGACTAGGCTTTTCATTTCATAGCATGATGGCCAGCGAATCCAAGGCAGTTGAGCGCACAATGTTGTTCAAACTAAAGGAAGGCATTCTGCAGGATGAAAACGAGGTGTGGGTATCTGCCTTTAATGCACTGAACTCGCTAGAATGTGTAGAACACTTGTATGCAAGTACAAAAATCCATCCATCACGTACGATAATTACGACATAGATTGCAAATCCCAACAAACAAAATCAATGGCCCAAAGCTATAATAAAATAGCTATAATTTTCTGAAACATTGGTTATATTCCCGAGTGGGTACTCTGTAAATTATCTAGGCATTTGGACATGCCCTCGATTTAGACTGATTTATACCTAAAACCCACGTCTGTAATTAGTACGAGGAATATTTATAGGAAATGAAAGTTTTCCTTCAGCTAGTTCACAAAATTCCAACCTTAATGCCTCTACCTTGAGACCATAATCCAGACTCACTACCTATGCTAATGGCAAAAGTAATTCCATTTGCAACGTGTAGGTTTCATTCCAGTCAGTCAGGAATCAAAAGTAAAACATGTAAGGATTAAAAGAGACGAAATACCAAAGACCTTTATGTTTTATCTTGCAAATTGATTATACGAGCGTCCAAATCCACGAGAAATTTTTTCATAAACTGGTTTACAATAGAGAGCATCTGGTATTTGATGATAGGAGGGGTTGAGAAGGGAAATCATGACGCCTCTCATGGTTTTATAGAGAATGTCATGCACTACAGCAATGTTCCACTTTCCCATAATGTCTATCATGGATATGGGATATCCAGGAACCATCTCTCGCCCTTCATTCAACAATATGTACATGTTCAGCTATAGATCCATTGATATCATCTTGGGTCATCCTAGAATGTGCGATTTGAACAGATCTCCATATCTTGATTTTTTATGTTTGATGAAATGGGGGTATTATTGAGAAAATCAGAGGTCTCCCAAAGAGAGGCCATGTCACCCATTTGCAGGATGTAATGCCCCAATTTGACACCTCCAAAACACAACAGAAGGCTAAGAGAATTTAAGTAAAAAGTTTTGTAAGCCAACTATCATTTGTAAGGATAAATAAGTAATAATTATTTATCTCGAAACTTCTATCTCTCCCATAACATTTGTGAGAAATTTGGTTGGAGTATCCTTTAATTTATGTGAAGAGCTCCACCATGGTTCTAGATAGGTTCACCCATCAACTAATGGTTAAATTCCCATTTTAAAGAAGCTATCATTTCTTTGAGTTTGTAATTTCATGAGGAAGTAGCATTTCCATTATCAAAATTTTCCATGTGTTTGAAGTAATTATGTATCCTTGAAAACAAAAGAATTTCTTACTAAAGGATCCACCTAATCGATTGAGAAATTACATATTCCACGGAGATTCCTCTCAAGAAGTAATAAAGACCGAAAATGCACTATAATAGAATTTAATCGAGTTCAATTACATTTTTTTAAAGTGATGTTTGCTAATACAAAATTTCCTATAATCTTATGAGTTGTCAACAAGTAATTACCCTCACATTAAATAGTTAGAAATGTTTTATTCTCATAAGAAATAAAATCATTAAGTAATTTTTGTACTTAATTTGGAAAAATAAGGATAAATATATACCAAATAAAAACAGAAAAGGTGAGACAAAACTTAAAGTAAACCATTCATTCAATTTTGGACCCTACCATTTAAATTTATCTCTATTTCTAAGTTTTAAACATTTTACTCACCTAATGCATGAGCCTTAAGATGAGAAAATAAAGGCAATAAAAATAAAACTAACCACTTGACAAGTGGGAGAGTAAGGAATAAATATAAACCATAGGATTTATTTAATCTTCACCGTTAACATTAAAGTAAACCTAAATATCTCTAGGAACTTTCAATTTCCATTTTCTTTGCAAAGCTAAATTCTTCTATTGTTATTCCATTCCTCTCAACTATCTGGGTCGACTCTATGGTGGAGAGTGTTTGTAGGGTTTATGGGAGGCCAATATTCACTTGTTTTGGAAAGAATACCACACCTACATGGGCGGCCAAGCGGAGAAGGTCCACTTTTGTTTTATTATTTTTCTATTTTTTTCATTTTCCTTGTTCTAGTACAGGTCACACATTTAATGGAGATTTATATTGTTTGTTTGTGTAAGAGATAAACCAGAGGTTATCATTTTTATATTGGTACAAATATATGGATAGGGGCGGATCGGGCCCATGGCATGTGCAAGTATCCTAGTGGAGAGTGGGGTAGGGTTTGATGTAAGGGGACATCGGTGACCATGAGAGTTATAAGGGCAGAACGGGTGGTGGTGTGTCTGTAGAGACACCACCATAGATGCATAGGGGGAGGGGGCAGGATGGGACAAGCCACGACATGTCCAAACCACCCCCTCCCAAAATTTCCCCCACCCCCAAACATACATACATACATACATATCATAACAAAAAAATAGTTTTGAGAATAGTTTTGAGAATTATGTTTATGTTTATATTTTTTTGTTATATATATATATATATATATATATATATATATATATATGCATCTAGATCCAAAGGAGTTTCTTGATAAATCAATAAGTATATTTTTATCAAAATAGGATGTTAATCTTAGAAATTTAAAAGAAAGTCATAGATACATTTTTCTATAAATAAAAATATTTAGATATATCTTTATAAATATATATCACACCTTGGAAAGATGTTAATCAAAACTTAGAAGGGTATTGGGCATCCTTGAGGATTTATATTTATATTCATCCATGATCCCTTGCACATATGCATCCATCATTTCCCAGTCATGCAAGGCCCTGTCCTTTGAGATGAAAACCATGCTAGGTGATGTCAAGATTTGTAGAGTGAGTGATATGGTTTCGGGAATAAAGAAATCCATTTCCATTCCATTTTTGGCTTGAATTGTTTGTGTTTTGGGCTCATAGTGGTGTGAGAAATCCAAGACTAACTCAAGGCTTTGTATAGACATGGGGTGTCCTACAACTGCAAACAATCCACTTGTGAATACCTGATCCTCAATCTTCCCTCATTCCTTGGCTGTCATGCAAGCCCTTAGATCATTGAGGTCCATATATGAGACATCACTATCTTCTATCTCATACTCAGAAGTGAAAGGATGATTCGGCTTCTATCTTGTCCATTTGTACTTCATGGTTTCTTTAGAAAAAGCAACTTACTATTTTTAGTAAGTATGAAAAATCAGCTCCTTCGAACCTCAATTGGATGTGGCAACTCGAATCCCCCTTTCTCCCTATGTTTCTCTCACCTTCTAGATTAATTTTTATTTTTAGTAGGTGCTCATGAGACCACTTAATATTTTTAGTAAGTTTCAATTTTGGACCAAGATGACATTTCGATGAATTTTCCACTGTAATACCTCTTCTCTTTTCACTTTGTCTCCTTCATAGGATCTTGATTGATAACTTTCCCAAAAAGTAGTCTCCCATGTAAAAAGCATGTTATTTCTAGAAAGTATTCTTATGGCGATTAGATCATGGTGGAATGAACTTTTCGATATGTGTTTTTACCTAGTATTACCCCTCTAAAATTTTAGGCCTACCCGATATATCTTGTTTGTGAGATTTTAGAATTTCAAATTTTACTCATTTGTTTGTAACACCCTCGAAGCTGTTGTTACTTTCTCCTAAGCATACAAGTGTTGATATGTGATTTCTTGAAAAAGGATGTGTTCCTCGATTTAGAAATCATGCTTGATATGTCTTGAATTTCTTGCAGTTGCAGATCTTGGACCGAGTCGAGAATATGATTAGAGTCTTTTATTTATTTCATTTTGTGTCTGAATATTAATCTGATCACGGAATGAATTATAGAGATATTCATCTATAATATCTAGACTTGGATCAGTGGAATTGATCCAAGTAATGCTTTAAATCTGTTTGTGATAAATTAGATCACAGACCTTGAACAGGTTGCAAGGTATGGAAGCATTTATTAAGCTGGTCAGGAGTATGACTCAGGCTGATCTTGAGAAATGAATTGGTTCCCGATATGGAGGTATATCTGGAAGGTCTCGGACGTGGACCAAGTAATAATTCTGTCATGTATATTCCTGTAGCCTAACGGCTGTATAGGAGTGAATCCTGTTCGGAGATGCATGATTTTGGGTCTTTTCTTGGCATATAAAATGTTATACCTTACTGGAATTATTAACGGTTAGTAACCTAAAACTAAAACCTAACCTAGGGGTTAGATTAGTGTTAATCTAACCTAGACCTAGGCTATGTGTTATTATCCTAAGTTAGTATCTATGTGTAAATTGGTTAGTATGGGTATTACCCTAAATTCTAACCTAAGATACTAACCTAACTAATGAGGAGATTATGAAGGGGCCTATGGAGGGGTGCGAACCATGGGCGGCGTTTTCTATGGCAATTAATGCTTGGGGATAAGGATGAGGGACAGGTCATGGCGGAAGGTTTAGCAGCAGCTAACTTGTTCTGACGTGGCAGGTCGCTGAATTTGGAAATGAACATGAGGTTTCATTGGACTGTCGCCAATTCTGGCGGTCGGTGGAAGTTGAGTTTAAGCGGGAAAGTTGGTTTAATGGCATTCAATATTCTCGGAAGTCGAGCTCGGAACTCGCGAGAAGGCATGCAAATGGGAAATTTGTGGGTTTGTTTGGCTTGTCGCGATTTTCGGTCTTCTCTCTCTCTCTGCTTGTTTACTGGTTCTTCGCACCAGTTCTCCTTGAGTTGCATGGCAAGAATGAATTTCTCTGGCTCTTTTCTCTGTCTTGGAGGATATATATGTGATGGAGATAGCAAAATTTTGTTGGTCGCTTTATCGTGGAAAAAGAAAAGGAAGTTTGAGCTCTTCCTGTGGTCTGCTTCGGAAATTTGATCAAAAATACAGGCATGTTAGGCCCTAACCTTTAAATATCTTGCTGTCTTTCAAGTGATTTCATTAGAACAACTCTGTTCAAATGTTTTGAGAAAATAAAGGATTTTCTATGGAGATCTTGTTTAAATTTTGGTACTGTATCTCTTCTGGTTCGATTTTTCAATTTCCTCTTGATGGGTGTTTGTTAAATTCGAATTGTGGCTCTATTCCTTTGTGTATTCTTTCTGGTTTAAATATATGAGATATTTATATGTAAAGAGCATGAATGCTCGGCCTGTTTGGCGTGAGCCCAAAGAATATACTTGTGTTGAGAATAGACCACTGTATGTTGTTGATTTGTGGTCGCTGTTTCTTGTTGTGGAAACTGTATGGAATGATTTTGATGGATACTGTAAGATTGATCAGTATTATTGCTTCTTTGGAAACTCTGTCGTGGTTTTTGTTGACAGTGTATAATGATACTTTTTGGGTTTTCATTGTCTTCTAATTTTGCTAGGAACAGGTAACTGTTGTGTTACCGTAGTTTATACGACCTAGCGGAAGTTGTTTTCCTTGTTATTGTGGTAACGGGATTACTTGTTGACTGTGTATAATATAGATACATCTGTACTTTATTTTATCGACTCAGTGGAGTCCATGATTGAATCGTATATTGCTATCTATTGCTGAGAATGTAGATTCATCCATAAGTTTTGTGAATTGATTTTCGTGGAAGCCTGGTAAGAAGAAACAGGTCTTTTGATCACCGTTATTTGAATGAATAAAGGATATAGACTTCCTAGGTATGCATTTGCATTTCCTTGTGTAAACTGTTCGAAAGTTTCGAAGCGGCTCAGTTGATTTCTTTGCTTTGAAAGGGGTATTCGATTTGCTTACACTTGTTTTTATTCTGAATGTTTGCCATAGCTGGCATAGAAGGATTCATCACCAATTTCATAGTACGCTGCTGTAGGGTTCAGCGGTTATGGGTATAAACCCGTTAACAGTATACAGCGTGTGCATATATATGTATATATTTACAATCGTTGTAATCTGAACGACTATGAGGAGTCGATTGTATGTTTTATATTTGAATCTTATTCAAGTTGAATATATTTAAATAGTTGGTGATTGTTGAACCTGCGACTTGAAGGAATAACACGTAATAGACCTCTGTTATTTTCGGGAATTACTCTTGTGTTGCATGGGTTTTGTGGTACAGAATCTTAGGTGAACATTTACGTCTTCGACCTGTACAAATTTGTGTAAAAAGATTGGCAGAGTTCAGTCGGGTTCTTGGTGTGAAATCAGAGATTAATTTGTTTGTCTGATTCTTATTATGCTTCGTTGATGAATATCAGTATGAATTCATATGCATTTGCTTGAATTGTTACCTCCGTTTGAATCATTTGGAATTCTGGAAAGGTAGCTGGTACTTCTGTCTCTTTCTGAACTTGACATTGGACACTGTCTTTGTCACTGTTTGAGATCCTTGAGTATGGATGACTGTTTCGTGTTCTGACCTTGTTTGGGTAAGTCGCGAATACCACACTAAGACTTGCATGCGCCAAGGTAAGGATCGATTGGTTGTATTCATTTCTTTTTACTTCAGTCTGATTTTGACTGAGCAAGAATAAGTATGCTATGTTCCTTTCCATTTATTCAGTCCGATTTGACTGAGCATGATTTGGAAATACTGTGTGGTCAACATAGCATAGTCTCTAGGAAACCTCAAATTGCTTGATGCAATAAGGTTGTTGTTTTCAGCGATACGCTTGTAGTTTCTTGTTTTCAACTTGTGTCAAAGCCTTACTGTGTAAAAGGAACTAGCATTGGGCTTAGGGTTGATACATGAATTGTTGATGTGTTAGTTGCTGTACAGGAGTTTTGCTGTGTTTCTATTTCTTGATTTAGAACAGCGATCTTGCTTGCGGCTTGTCTAACTTGTTCATTTATATACTGGATAAATGTTTTCATAGGAGAAGACGGTACAGTGATGAATTTATGTGAAAGGAAGTATGAATGGATTGGTTCTTTCTCTTCCTTTATTTCATATTTGTTGATATTTGTCTAACAGTGGGAAATTGTTTTGTAGCGTTTTGGTAGAATCCCGAATTGTTATGTTATTTCCCTTTTGGAAGAATGAAACAATCTGACCAATGTTGTGATTTGGATTCAATGATTGTTTGTATACATTCGTTCCTTGATTTTTAATATTTGATGAAATATTAGAAAGTGATTAAGACTATTTTGTAACAATGATAGAGTTACATATTTGTAATCATTTTGTATTACAAGGACATAGTCTGAATATGTTTACTTATTTGGATATTTGATCTCATTTAAACAGGGTGTTTAATGAAAACAATTGATGGATTGCAATTGTTTTAAAAGTTAGTGCTTATCATGCTCAGTTCATTGAACTGACTCATGTTGACTATTTTTGCAGATGGTTGCCGTAAGAGGTAAAAGCAATGCAGATCTGACAGGCTGATCAGATTGTTTATTTGATTTATAATGAATTACAGCTTGATTTTATAGATGTACTATATGTGAAAAGATGTTTCTTTTCCGTTAAGCATTGTATCAAGTATGCTGTTGCATAAAATGTAATTGTATAGTTTTGAAAGGAATGGAAATAAGTGTTTGATACTTATGTGTTGTATTCTATTTCTGATAGTTGACCTTCTTCGGTTTATGTAACGAAGAGGCATTGTTATCATTGTATAATATGGATGCTTTTGTGATTGACAATGAAATCTTACAAGAAAATGAGATTGAATTCTTATGAGTGTTTAGAAGTTCTAATCTGTTCTAGCGAAAGCAATATTGGATTTAAATATTTGTCTTTCTAGAAGTTAGGTTAAAAATGAGCCTAAAGAGAACGCTAAACAAACTGGATTAAATTACTAATCCCTAGTCCTAAGTATGACAGGACAATATTAAATTGGATTCTTAATCATTTATATCTTTATACTAAAAAGTATGATATAAATTCAGTTAAGAGAACTGATATGCAATCAAATGGAGTTCAGAAGGCAATCTCAAGCAAAGGTTATGAGATATTGTCCGATTCTGTTGCTTTAGAATCAAGTGTATTCTAATGACTCCTTGATGAGAACTGACCGTAATACCTCTACCATGTAATGGGTTTTATAGAGGAGGGTCGTCTTAAGACGAAGAATCCAGGGATTTGGAAAGGCTAACCTTAGGGAAAAGTCTTTAAAAGTAATTTAAACTCAAGTGCGTAACGCTTGTTACTGAGTAGATCTTTTCGAGGCGGATTTAAAGGTTGACGACATAAGTCAACTGCAGAGTTGTACCTCCGAGAAGATTAGGATCTTCTCGAAGTTACAATAATGCAGATGACTTATGGCGACACCCTTTGCATTGATCGCTAAGATTTACACTTGATTTCGCACGAGTTACCCTGGGACCGATTAAGAACGTGGTCATGTTATAAGGCTGCCTAGGAGATTCGGGGTATCATGACACACTGGTTGAACTGCAAGGTTGAACCAGTATGTCATCATATCCCTAATCCTCGTGGGCATCCATATAACATTATCACCTTGTTAATCTACCTCCGAGTGATTCAGTTGTGAAAGGAAGGACTGACAGTAGTCAGTATAAGACATTCTATATAACATAAGAATGGGGTGAAGGACGTATTCCAGATTGACGAGTATGCCGTTAAGGAATACGAGACATGAACAGTATGTTTCAAATCTTTGGCCAAAGTATCGCAAGCTGCTGATTGCGTTGTCCTAATTCACCTAGTCTAAGGGATGAGATGCCGATGAATAATAGTAACAATTATTCAGTTAGATTCCTTGGACAGAGCATTCTGAATCCCAGATTAGGGAAGAGAACCGCAAGAGTAATGTGTTAAATAAAAACACCGACTCTTATTACTCATGAATAGATCGGTAGATTACCGAGTCATGGAATGAATAGATCGGAGGTACTCCGAGTCATTACAGCTGCATATGGTTGTCTGTTATATAAATGGTTATTTGAATTGTGAGTTCTAAATTATGTATTTAGAACCAGGATGCAATTATCAAAAAAATAAAAAAATTCACTTGTTCTAAAGTATAAAATGAGGATGTTACATCTTGGTATCAGAGCTGAAGGTTGCAGCTCTTGGACCTATTGAGTCCATAATCGATAAAACCACAGAATTTTCTTGTATGAGAAAATGGTTAGAACAAGGGGGAACGTTGCGAGTAATGTTCCACCTAAAGGAGGAGCGGTAACAACCCGTAAATGGATGAGATCCTTGCTGCCCTATTGGACACAAGAGATCGCTTAGCTGTACTTGAACAGGGTGATGGGAAATGAGGAAGAAGAAGGATAATAATAATCAGCAACCTCCCGAGGACAACCCCGAAATGGGTGTTGATGTTAATGCTTTGTGAATGCACCCTGCCCAACCGAGAAACAAAAAGGCAGATTAGCGTGAACTCACTAATGATATAAAAAGGATAAGTCCACCTAAGTATGATGGCACCACATTAGGAGATGGAGCTGAGAACTGGCTCAGTGAAATGGAGAAGTACTTTGCTATAAGGAACTTCTCAGAGGAAACCAAAGCTATTTGGGGAGCCTATCAGCTTTCTCACGAAGCATCTTCGTGGTGGGATAGCCGAAAAGCTGAGCTAAACATTGATGAGACCAATATTACTTGGGATCAATTTAAAGGCTATTTTAGGCAACGGTGGCTGCCACAACTTTTCTATGATCAGAAAATGACAGAATTCCAGAACTTAGCTCAAGGGAAGCTAACGGTAACTGAATTCTGGGAGCGGTTTACAAAACTCCTCAAGTATGTACCGCAGTATCAAACTGACGAAAAGTTTAGGATACGAGAAATTCATCATGGGATTGAATCCTGTGATAGGGGGAGAGGTCGATGTTCACAGTCCAACCACTATGGAAGGAGTTGTTGAAAAGGCCATAAGGCAAGAACAGAAATTAAAGGCTATTTCTGCTCATAAGGAGGAAGTGCGGAAGAAGGCGCAAACCCTTCTTCAACCTCTCTTGCACCTTAAAAGGACCGTGGAAAAAGTTTGGAAACAAGAGTAAGTTTCCAGGAGATAACAATAAGAAAGCAGCAGTAAATAAGCCTGCTGGAAATATAAGGGATAATTTTGTTAAAAATTATAATAATGGACAGAAGTCCTATGGAGGACAGCGTGACAATTACAAGGCTGGAGGTAATGCTGAGCCTAAGAAGGGACCTGTAGGAGGCTGCTACACTTGTGGTAAAGATCATTACACAAATCAATGTCCTTTGAAGAAGGATGATCGTAATCAGCAGCATAAGATACATGCTGCAGTAGCAGACAAGCAAGCTGAAAAGCAAGCAACACCTATAGAAGTTCCGGGTAAGTTATTCGGCATACCTGTCACTATTCTTTTTGATACAGGAGCTACTGAATGTTTTATTTCTAATAAACTTGCTTCTAAACTTAAAAGAAAAGCTGGGAAAATGGATAAATCTTGGACTGTAGAGTATGGTAATAATTCTGTTCATACAGTGAGTATGTGTCTCTTTGGAGCAGTCCTTGATTTACCTAATTTCTCCACGGAAGTTGATCTCTATGTTACACCTTTGGGATCGTATGACATTATTATTGGTGTCAATTGGTTAGCTGACCATAAAGCAAAGGTAGATTGCTATGAAAAGAACATAAAATGTTTAGATGATCAGCTGGAATCAGCAGAGATTCAAGGTGTGAAACGGGAAATTTCAGTTAGAAAACTGTCAGCTATGCAGCTTAAAAAGGCTAAGAATAAAGGATGTACTCTTTATGCAGTAAAGATATCTGAATCTTCAGAAGAAGATGGTGATTACATGAAGCAAATTCCACTGTTACAAAGTTTCAGGGATGTTTTTCCTGAGGAATTACCAGGGTTACCACCCAAGAGAGAATTTGATTTTACCATTGAAATCAAGCCTGGAACTGAACCTATTTCCAAAGCGCCTTATAGGATGACTACTACTGAGTTAGTCGAGCTTAAGGCACAGTTACAAGAGATTTTGTCTAAAGGATTGATTAGACCAAGTGTTTCACCTTGGGGAGCACCTGTGATATTTGTGAAAAAGAAGGATGGAACACTAAGGCTGTGTATTGATTATCGGATGTTGAACAAAGCAACAATCAAGAACCGATATCCACTTCCTAGGATCGATGATCTGTTTGATCAGATGCGTGGAGCAGCGGTTTATTCTAAGATAGACCTTCGATCTGGTTATCATCAGTTAAGGATTAAAGAGGAAGATATTCATAAAACAACTTTCCGAACAAGGTACGGACATTATGAATTCACAGTTCTACCCTTCGGGTTAACTAATGCACCCGCAGCCTTTATGAATTTAATGAACAATATTTTTCAAGAATACCTGGACAAGTTTGTGCTTGTATTCTTGGACGATATTCTCATTTATTCTAAGAGCGTTGAAGAGCACAATGAGCATTTGAAGATAGTTTTGGGAATTTTGAGAAAGAGAAAGTTGTATGGTAAGTTATCCAAATGTTCTTTCTTTGATTCAGAAGTTCACTATTTGGGTCATGTCATAAGTAAAGAAGGAATCGCTGTAGATCCTTCAAAAATAGTGGCAATAACTGAGTGGCCTGCACCAAAGAATGTGCACGAAGTAAGAAGCTTCATGGGTCTTGCAGGTTACTATAGAAAATTTGTAAAGGATTTTTCTAAGGTAGCTGCACCAATAACTTCATTGCAAAAGAAGGATAAGAAATTCATGTGGAATGACAAGTGCGGCGGCTTTCAAAAGACTGAAAGACCAGTTGACTTCTGCACCTATATTGGCTGTACCAGACCCTAATGGGAATTTTACTGTTGTAACGGATGCTTCTGGGGAAGGCCTTGGAGGTGTTTTGTTACAAAATGATCAGGTCATAGCTTATGAAAGTAGAAAACTTAAGTTACATGAGCTGAATTATGCCCCTCATGATTTGGAACTTGCTGCCATTGTTCATGCGCTTCAAGTCTGGAGACACTATTTACTTGGAAAACCTTTTGAGTTGAAAACTGATCACTTGGGACTGAAATATATTTTTACTCAGCCCAATCTGAATGCCAGACAAAGAAGGTGGTTAGAATTTTTATCACAATATGACTTTGATATTAGCTATATCAAAGGGAAGGAGAATAGAGTAGCTGATGCTCTAAGTCGTAGGAGGCACATTTCTGCTCTTATAACATTGAGAACTCAGTTTAAAGACGAGGTAAAAAGTGCCTCAGAATCAGATGCATACTTCCAGCAAGTAAAAGCAGCGCTTGCTGCAGAACCTAAGGATAAAAGGTATGAAGGTTTTCATTTTGATAATGAAGGAATCTTGCGTTATGAAAATAGGGTATATGTACCTGTGCTGAATGATTTGAGAAAGAAGTTGTTAGTTGAATTTCATAATTCACCTTTCTCTGGACACCCAGGTATCACAAAAATGCTAGCTGATTTGAAACAGCAATACTTCTGGAAAGGTATGAAAAAGGATGTGATAAATTTTGTGACTCATTGCCTGGAATGTCAGCGGGTGAAGGCAGAGCATATGCACCCTGCTGGACTGTTATATCCTCATAGCATACCGCAGTACAAATGGCAAGTAATAACCATGGATTTTGTACAAGGACTACCTATGTCCAGGAATAAGCATGATGTTATCCTGGTAGTTGTAGATAAACTGACTAAGGTAGCTCATTTCATCGCTGGAAATCTAAAGGATGATTCACCAGTGCTGGCCAAGAGGTTCGTACACGAAATTTTCAGATTGCATGGTGTACCAGAATTGATTATATCTGACAGGGATCCTAGAATGACGTCAAGGTTTTGGCAAACGCTTAACGCAGCCCTAGGAACAAAACTGAACTTCAGTTCTGCATATCATCCAGAAACGGATGGACAAACTGAGAGGGTAAATCAAGTGTTGGAGGACATGTTGCGAATGTATTGCATGGATCAACAGTATAAATGGGAAGAATATCTTCCATTAGTTGAGTTCGCATACAACAACACTTATCACTCATCTCTAAAGATGGCACCATTTGAAGCACTTTATGGAAGAAAGTGCAGAACCCCTGTAAGTTGGGACAGTGTTGAGGATAGAGTGGTAATTGGACCAGAGATTCTCACAGAAATGGAACAGCAAGTTAAGCTGATTAAGTGACGATTAAAGGAAGCGGCGGATGCGAGAAGAGCTATGCTTGACCTTAAGCGGGTTGATAGAAAGTTTGAGCTTGGTGATAAGGTTTTCCTACGTGTTAAACCCAGAAAGAGTTCTATAACTTTTGGCAAGGCTGCCAAGTTGTCACCACGATTTGTGGGACCTTTCGAAATTGTCGAAATAATCAATCCTGTAGCTTATCGTTTAGCATTGCCACCTGCTTTATCTCGCATGCATGATGTTTTCCATATTTCTTTGCTTAAGAAGTACGTTTCAGATCTGTCACATGTTTTAAATTGGAATTCCTTGCAGGTCCAAGACCCAGGAATAATCGTGGTTAAACCCACACGAGTACTGGAAACTCGCCAATTGCACTTGAGAAATCGTGACAAAATTGGCACTTGAGTGAGGATTCGAACACCGATAAAGTTTATCCTCCACTACTAAAATGTTTCTTTAATGAAAATTAGCCACAGTGGTAGTGTTGCAAGAAATGGTCCTCCAAAGAACCTTTGTTCCCATGCTTCACACTTTGAAACCCATTCTTGAGTGTCTAAGAAGAGGGTGGGCCAATAATAACTTCCTTGGAGGATATCATGTGCAGTGACCATCACTGAAAAGTTCCCACCACACGCTTGGTTATGGTAGACTTTAAGAAACTTCTCTTGTTTTTCTTTGTCTACACATTTGAGAAAGCATCCATCTAGGCCCCTTTTATAGAGCGCATGGTTACACATGACAAAATTTGTTGCCTTGAGCTTGAGTGTTCTCCTTTGTTTATAATCAAGATTAGGAGGGCATTCTCCATAGGTTAGATAATAGGCAATATTGGCATACCACTCATCAATAATGGTTATAAAGACAACATGATTATCTTTAAAACAAGCTAAGAAATCATAGTCTTCTTCACCATGTTGATATTTGAGAGCTTCATCTTCAAGAATCAATCTACACATGCCATTTCCTCATACCAAATTGGAGGGTTAGATCTCCAAATCATACTCTTGAATATTTGTAACCCAATTTCCTCTTTTATCTCCAGGATCTTGTTGTGTCAAGATGGACTTGATTGCACTGTAGGGGACCATCACTACTGTACGAGAGTTGAGTATGTAGAATCTGAAATTTTTACAGCCTTGACCACTGCATAGGCATGTTTCTCCAATTGGCTATAGTTTAGTTCATGTTTCTTCAATGGGAATCTCATGAAAGAAATGGGTGCTTCCATACCTTCATCATTTGTTTGGAAAAGGAAAATAGAGAGTGTATACTTAGATGCATAGAAATAAATGATGAATTCTTTATTAAAATCTAGAGATACGAGAGTAAGAGCTTTGGCAATGGATTTCTTGATCTATTCAAAATATGATTTTCCCTTGTCATTCCACTTGAAGCTTGTTTGAGGTTTCATCATGGTGGTGATGTGCTTCATCAATTCTACAAACTTTGGAACAAAGTGACGTAAAAAAATTTACCTTGCCAAAGAAGGAGTGGACTCCTTTCTTTCTTGTGGGAAAATATAGTGCTTGAATAGCCTTCACTCTTTCTGGTTCAATGTTTTCTCTATACTTATTCACGATATGCCCCAAAACGTTCCTTTTGTGACTCCAAAAATGCACTTTTGGGGTTCAAATATGTACCATGATTTCTACATTTCATGAGTACCTATTCCAAATGGTGTACATGGTCTCCCCTCATTTTTGAGAAGAAAGTGAGATCATATGCTTCAAATATTTGAATGTTAGGTCCATCACCCTTTGGAACATAGCTCCTAAATTGATCAATCCAAAAGGAATCCTGTTGTATGTAACGGAGTGCCCCAAGGTGTTGTGAAGGTTATCTTAGTATGATCCTCCTCTACCACTTTTATTTTTATTATACCCTGAAAATCCATCAAGTAATAAGTGCATTTCAGATCTGGTGACCATCTACAAAATGTGTTCCATGACATGGAGGGGGTAGTTGTCTTTCAGTGATGCCTTGTTCAAGTTACGGAAATCTACATATATCCTTATTTCATCATTCTTCTTCTAAACTAGCACAATGTTGGCCACCCATGTTGAATGATGGATGAAAAAAATGATCCTTGCATTGGGCTTCTTCATCAATTCCTTTTTTATGGTATTAAAAATTTTAGGTTGTATCTCCTTTTTTTTTCTGGATGGGTTGACATCCAACTTCAAGTGAATTGATTGATGCATTTACTTTAGTTAGAAGGATTTGAGCTCATCATAAGAGTAGGCCAAAACATCTAAATATTTTTTCAACAAAGAAACGAACCTTCTCTTATCTTCAGTGAACAACACTTTCTTATATTGACCATCCTCGGATGCTTTGCAGTGTCATTATTCTCCTTCTCAAAATTAGGTGGGAACTTTGAAGATTGTTTTTCCTTCTCTTAGATGAATCTATCTTTCTTATCAAATATTTCATCTAGAGAAACTATTCTTTTAGGAATTTTGTTTCCTTTAAAGTTGATCGCTCCTCGTCATCAACTCCTTTAATTGCTTATTTCTCCTATTTGGCTACTGCTTCTTGTTGTGGATTCACACTTCCTTCAAAGAAGAGATTATGGAAATTGTCTCTTTTTCAAAGAATTCCATAAGCATATTATCATCATTTAAGACTTGCCAATGATTTGCATTATCTGGTACACTAGGCCTAAACACCATCTCAAAGGTCACTTTGTCTATGCCAAAAGAAGGATGAGTTGTCACTAGGGAAGTTGACACTACAAAGGAATCAACCTTTTCTTTCTTCTCCTATGGAACAAAATCAATGGAAAATGCCTCAAAAGATTCAATGCAATCCCATACTTTGTATCTATAATGACGGAGTCTTGGATTGTTCACCTAATATTATTGTTGGACTTGTTTTACTATCACCTTCGCATATCCTTGGCATTTCATCTTCTTGATTCCCATATCTTTTCTTATGTCCATGCCTAGTAGGAGAGATTCATACTCCACCGTGTTATTTGTATTATCAATGAACATCTTGTAGGAAAATGGGTACAATTCGTAGGAAGGAGAGTACAACACCACACCTGCTCCTAAACCTATGCTAGAGTGATTACCATCAAATTCCATTGTCCAAACTTAATTTTCTTCTTCTTCCATGAAAATTGGAAAGTTCTCATCTTTTTTGATGTGAGGAAGTATTTTCCTAGCCCGATGTCTTGAAACAGAATGTTTTCTCTTAGGTCATCACATTTTCATCTTTGTGTACTTCATTTTCCTTCTTTGGAAAACATTTATTCATCTCACCATTTACTGGAATAGTGGAAAATGAATAATCCATTTTTATTTCTCTTCCTAAATGTCTCATGAAACTTCATCTCGAGTAGCATCCCAAAAGATGTAGGAATGTTTGCCACCATAATTGTAAGAAACACCTTCTTCTCTGGAAAATTAGCTAGTACTACCTGTGCATCCTTGATTCTTCCTACCAACGGAAATTGTTTGCATTCCATATAAAAATAGGATTTAATTTCTCGGGTAATGGTGAGGCCTATAGTGTTCACAAATTTTATGGGCATCACATTATCTAAGGCTCCGAAATCTATGAAGTAATTATTGAGTTGCAAACCTTTGATGAGAAGTGACAGGTAAAAAGGTTCAACCTTGTTGGTTTTGGAGGCATTGAGGGCTAGCATATTTTGAGAAGGTGGTGTGGATGGTGTGGGAAACATTCGTTTGGAATTAGAATTTTATTTTATATGCTACTACGCCATGGAATACATCAATGAACCTATTAAGTTCAATGGGGTGTGTCTATATGTATTCTAGTTCTATGATTTGTACTTTAGTTTTTCTTACGTGTTCCATGTTGTAAAATGGGGTTATGGTGGGCAAGGGAGAGGTTCTGAGAATGAAATGATATTTACATGGAATTTTTTTACTAGTTTGTGGATTTGATATTCTTTTACAGGTGTAGAAACTGGCTTGGAAGGAGATGGGGATGCATATTTTGATTGAAACTTAGATGATTTTGCAGGAATTACATTTGAAGAAGAATTATTTTTAGTAATTTTAGGATTAGGAGGACTAGATGACTTACTTGGTATGGTAGTGTGGTTCTTGCTAACCAATGGGTCTGGTTTTTCTTTATCTAACTCCATTAAAGGAGGAAGAGATGATCCCCTATTGATGATTTCTTTTTGTGGAACTTCCGCAGGAGAATATTATTTCTTCTTATTTTTTCACCGTAACCGTTGAGGATGAGGCTCCTTTTTGGATTTTACACAAGTCAATACTACACATGATAATCTAGGAGCATATTCATCTCCATCAATGTACTCAATTAGGCCATTGTGCATATCACCATCAACTTCCTCAACCTTGAGATAGTTATCATCATCACCCACATCATCTTCCTCAGGTTCTTCTATTTCTACTTCTTCCTCTAGCTCCTCAGTGTCACAAGTGGCATTAACTAGTGGTGCTTTGATGGCGAGTTGATGAGGAGGTGGGGTGATCCTTAGTCTATTTGGAGGATTTGGATTCCTTGGAGTATTTCACATTGTGATATGAGACAATTTTTCTTCCCAAAGCAATCAATTCATTGGCCATTTTTGGAACATTGGGTCTGTGGTAACTGAGCCCAAACTCTAACCTTTTTCTTTCCATTCGGACCTTTTAATTTTCTAGACAAGATCAGATCATCTTTTGTCTCAATTGCAAAGTCTTGTGCTTCCTTCAAATATCTAGGTTGGGCTCTTTGCGGAAGAAACAAACTTTCAAGTGTAAGGCACTAATGAAAAATATCTTCAAATTATTTTTAGGAGGCATGAAATCTTCGGGAATCATCCTTATTATCTCATTATATTTGGTGATGAAATCTCTCATTTCTTCAAAATATTTCTTCATTTATACCAACTGAACCAAAAGATCTTGACAGTATTTTGTGGATTTAAACCTATGTTCAAATGTACTTCTTATATCTTCCCAGTAGGTGATAGACCTTGAGGGTAACATGTAAAACCATTCGATAGATTTTTCGTAAGTGACTCCAAAGAGATTAAATGACACATCTTTGTGCTCAATGCCCAAAACACCACGAAAGGTGATGAATGCTACTACATGCTCATCACGGAGTTGAGAACCAACTCCTATGAACTTTGGAAACACGTTTCTTGATCCTTTTGGTAGCTCATGGAGAGGTTGAGCAAGGGAAAGTGGACAAATGTTTCCACCTCACAAGTACATTTGGCTCGTTTTATTCATTATTATGACCCCCATTCTATTCTTGGTTCTAGCTTCCAAACTTTATAAGGTTGCAACTTCAATCTGCTGCTCTCACTTCTAATTCATCTTGAAGTCTTTCAATCTCTTCAATCTGAGCTCTTATTTTTGCTTCTACTCTTTCTTCTCTTTCTCTAGCTTATTCTTCGATCTCTACAATTAAATCTTCAATACTCTCATTGATGTATGGAAACTCAACATCCAGTGGATTATCAATACTAGGAATCCCGATGTAACCAATTGTGTGACAAAAGGGAGATCTCTAAATTCATAGCAGCTCTTGTCTTCTTTGAAGTTCTTCAAAAGTGGTATTTGTTTGTTTTCCTTGCCTTTTTTGTCGGATGTATCTTCTATCGCTTGAGTCGAGATTTATGCTTTTCTTTGCAGTGGGCGCTTGAATTTGTCTTTGTCTTTCTAATTCAACACCGTGTTTTTCTTCGAGGTCAAGTATTCTTGTGGCAATGAAGTAGTGGATGACACTTTGTTTTTTTATGTCAAATAGCCTCTTGTAAATCTAAAAAGTATCTTCTTGAATTTGGAAGAGTAATTCAGTCTTTTAACATGAAGATTTCCCAGAATAACCATGGTTTGAAGAAATAAGGCTCGAGTAGCTATTCAAATTCTAGAATTTTTCTTTTTATGAATTTTTATTATTTTAATTTTTCAAGGTTATTTTTTGGGTGTATATGTTACTAAATCTACCTCATGGTGGGTGCCAAAAGCTGTAAGCAAGAAAAAAATTCAAGGATAAAATGTGGATTTATTTCAATGCTCTAGGAATCTAAGTCCCTCTACTTTCTTGGTGCATCTGTCGTATATGCATGCACGATTAAAATACTAGATTTTCTTGGCGGCCTTTCATTTAGGGATCCAACAGGGGAACTCCATTGACCCTATAGAAAAATCTTGTAGATATGTGCAAGGAAGGAATTTTCTAGGAGAGTGGGAAAGGGAGTGAGAATGTTAGATAAGGGAAACTAATGTTGCAAGTAGAAAATTAGATACTTGCATACACTAGTTAGAAGTTTCATCACATGCACTAAAATTAAGAAGAAACAAATCTACATAACAACAACAAGACCAAATAGAATTTAATGAGCACAAAGTATCACTAAACCCCTTAGTCAAAAAAGGATGGAAACTCCTTCTTCTTGTATTGATGCTCAAGCAAGAAATTGTACATAGCATAAGAATGGAAGAAATTTTAGAATAAGGAAATGGAAGAAATTTTTCTCTCTTTGTTCTCTTCACAAGGATATCTCTCTCATGAATTCACAAAAACAACTCATAAGTCTAAGAAGATCTAAGAAGACCCTCAAATGAGGAGCTTGCTACAATTTATAGAAGAGAGGCAACTCTTCATCTTCCCAATGAATTTTCAAATACCATATTCTGACTTTAGACTGTTCATATTCCAATTAAATATTTAAGTCCCTTTTATAAAAACAAGGTGACTTAAAGTTTACATTATGTTTCTAAATTCACTTAAAGATATATCAAAAAGTGCAAACCCCAATGTAAAATTATAACATTGAAGAGAGAGAGTGTTGTATTGGAAGATAAGAGAGAGAAATAATAGGAAGAAGAAGAAGGAAGAAGGAAGAAGGACTATGCAGAAGAATGATCCATTGTAGTGGATTTGATCTCGCTCCCTAACTAGTTTCCATCTCTCATTCTTTGAGAAGATCTCCATCCCTCCAAATTCTTTACTAAAATGAGTTTCTGCATGTTCCACTTTTTCAGAATGAGGAATGTGAACACTTCTTAAGGTCTCTATCCATCCATCAGACACATTGTTGATGTCTTTACATTTTTGAACCATGATGGATGTTTCTCTACGATAAGTGCAATGGCGGCCTGAATCTCTAAGAGGAACTCTAGGGTATCCTTAGTGAAGGATAATGGATTTCCTTCCAATTTCTTAACATATTCCTCAAATGGACCAATTATTTCATCAATAGTTGTGCCTTCTCCCTTTGTAAGTACTTCAAGTTTTTAATTTTCCAATTTATACTATCCTGCAACTTGTACACTTGTTCCTCTTTTCTACTAGCTTGGTGATGGCCCAATTGATTACTTCAAATATGATTGCCAAGGCCCTTTCCCATACTTGTGACAAGTATTTAGAAGGATTTTCAAAAAAAAAATCACTAATCAACTCCTGAGGACGAGTCTTGCTCATTTTATTCACTACTAGACCTAGAGGATCCCAGTATTCCCTTTCTTTCTCCAAGTCTTCTTTGAGTGCCCGTGTCCTATTTGTTGTCGCACACATGTATGTGAAAATCTTGACTACCTCTTGGAGCACTGACTTCCCCTTTTCAGAAATTGAATTGATCCATTCATTATTAGCTCACCCCTACATTGTGAACTCGTGCATCCTCTTGATAGATTCTAGATTGAAGTTGTTGATGGGTGTAACTTCTTTAATGGGAATTTTTATGGCATTTGGATCAACTAGATGTTGCACATAGGATGAAATAGTTCACACCTATTATTTTAGCTCATCAATATTCTTCTTATATTATTTATTCTTTACCACAATACGATAATTCTTTTTTTGATACATATGCATATCCCCTTCATGAATAGTCAACCCTAGTTGTATTGTGCTCATCTCATAGTCGGCGGTGTCATCTCATCCAATGGCTTGATCACCTTTGGCTGGGATACCTTAATGTATTTATTACCTCTATGGATATTCATTTAGAACTTGCTCTAGAATTCCTTAAACTTGAGGAAACTTCCATGACTCTTGATGATGACTGATGAGAGGCTTGTTTCTGGCCTACGAGCATACCTCATGATTAGATGATCATGGTTATCTTCCTCTAAAACCAATACCTCATTCTCCTAACCACCTTCTTAGTTCACTCCTTTATATCCCTTAATTTGTTAATGTACCATTTGACTTGAGGCAATGGATAAACCTTGACTTTTGCATACTTAGGATCATACATCTCTATCCCATCATCCTACAAAATATATTTGTACCAAGAGAACTTGAATTTCTTCATTTCATTAACTTTCATCCTCATATGATCCTTTTCCCATACTTCAAATTCATCAACACAATTTGCCCAATAGTCCTCGATTTGTGGCTCGTGGTGCAATTCTAGAACATGGAACAATTCAAGATCATCTCGTATGTCAAAATTAGGCTGATAAGTATATGAATGCAAAGTCAAATGAGCAAAGGAAACCTCCAGATGAGATGCATCATTTGCATTCTTACATGTGAATACCCCGAGAGAGATGGGAAATGAGATCAACTTCTTCTTCCTACTCTTGAGCCTGTTGTTTACTTGTATGATCTACTTACTGCAGAGTTCAAATAGTATAATTTGGTCACTAAGGTACTTGGGAAACCTTAGTGGAGCTTGGTCGAAGCTAGAAACTCGCAGGTAGGAGAAGGTTGAGAATTGTATGAAGTAAGAGCCATATTTTTTGATTAAGGATGTTGCTTATGGTGACATCCTGGCCTCCAAATCACCCTCCAAGTTTTAAACCACGTACATCATGAATGCATCATTCATGTGAGCGAAGTGCATGTGGCTTTCCTCCATCACCAATTGTAGAAGTTTCTCATATGTGGGCACCTTGGCAGCAATGTTTTACATGAGAGCCAATCCTTTGAATGATCTTGAGATAACAAGTAGATAGACCAAGTAATAATTCATGTGGAACTTCTTTTTCATGGGTACCTAAAGCAATTATGGATGTAGGTTATCACTAATTATCTCGCCCTTATTGATTTTTTTATTTCCTTAAGTCGCAAGTAAAAGTGAAAAGGTCCATTCACTCTTAGAAGTCTCTCATGATTGGATCTAAATATCCCTCATGAAACTCACACCTTGGAAGGGTCTTGGGAATCCTTGAGGGATTTCTCCTTGTATTCATCCACGATCCAAGTACAACCCCTTATACATATGCATCCATCATTTCCCAGTCATTCAAAGCCTTATCCTTTCAAATGAAAACCATGTTAAGTGATGTCAGTATTTTTAAAGTGAGTGAGATAGTTCTAGGACTAATGACCACCATTTTCATTCTAGTTTTTTCTCGAATCATTTGTGTTTCAAGCTTAGAGTGGTGTGAGAAAGCTAAGACTAACCCAAGGCTCTGTACAAACATGGGGTGTCCTGTGGTAGTGAACAATCCACTTTTGAATACATGATCCTTAATATTCCCTCATTCCTTGGATGCCATGCGAGCCCTTAGATAATTAACATCTATATATGAGACATCGTTGTCTTATATATCATACTCAAAAGATATTTTTTTTGCCAAATTCGACCCATCAATTTATACTTCATGGTTTATTTAGAAAAATCAAATTACTATTTTTAGTCAGTATGAAAAATTAGCTCCTTAGAATCTCAATTGGATGTGACAACTTGAATCCCCTTTCTTCATGCATTTCTCTCACCTTCTAGATAATTTTTCTATTATTAGCAGGTGCTCTTGAGATCACTTACTATTTTTTAATAAGTTTCAATTTTGGACCAAAGATGACACTTTGATTAATTATCAACCTGCAATACCTCTTACGTGTTCAACGTCTCCTTCATAGGTTCTTTAGTAGATGACTTTCCTGAAATAGCAATCTCCCATGTAGAAGTCCTACTATATTTATAAATTTTTCTTCTATTGGTTGGATTACGATGGAACAAAAATTTATGATATGGGTATTTTCCCAATATCACCCCTCTTAAATTTTAGGCCTACCTAATCTCTGTTGCTCGTGATATTTCAAAATTTTAAATTTTACTCAAAGTGGCGACTCTAGACATGGTAGCCATTAATGGAGCTTTAAAATTACATGTATGGTTTTTTTCCTCCGTTTTTGAAAAAATTCAAATTTTTGATATGGTTTTTTCCTTTTCGTTCCACCGATGAATTTTCTCTTCAAATCGATTATTGTTTTGATGAGAAATCCATTTTTTGTCTTTGTTGAGCCAATAGAGAGGTTTCTTCACTATGAAAAATTATTGCTATGGTTAGGAGGTATATTATGGGAGTTTTAATGGTATCTGAAAATTATGAACACAGAAAAAAATCATTTCGATCCATGCACTAGTTGGCTAGATATGTTGGTTTCTTAGACTCATGACATTGAGAGTTTCGAGGCGAAGATCTTTGTTCTTCTTCTCTATTATTCGTTCCTTCAGATCTTGATCTGTATTTCTTATAAAACATATATTTTATTATGGATTGAAGGGTTTTTTTTCAATGGAAAATTTGGTTCAAGGTACAAAAATGGTGTATGGAGCTTCTGGAAAACAATGGACAGGGTGAGCAGTGTGCATAGTTATAGAGAAGAAGTGGTGGGAAAGAAAGTGGAAAGAAAGATTTAAAGCATTAAAAAAATTCGAAGAAGGGGTGAGGAAATTTATTTATTTTCCTTCATTTCCCTTAGCAATTAAGGTATGAGAGGGACATCAATTTTCACAATGTGCCTTGTTGCGACACATGGCAGAAATCCAACATTTGAGCATTTAAGCCAAAAAGCAAGTGGAAGCACCGAGACTGAAAAATGGCCGTATGAGGAACGATGAGGTATTTCTTGGGATGGGAATAGTTTCATGTCCCTTTTTTGTGTCATCAAAAATTTATATGAGGTTCATCAATTTCCACAAAGTGCACCTAACGATGACACTTGGCAAAAATCTAATGGTCATCCATTTCTCTCCATTAACTCTTGGGGATGGAAAATTGCACTAGAGAGGGTCACCTAGGTGACACAGAAGAAGGCTTCTAGGGCTGGGTGCATTTTCATGTCCCTCATTTCCCTTTTCTAAATGGACATAAAGGACATCAATTTTCACATTGCACCAAAACTACCACTTGTCACGATTTGGATGATTGAGGGAATGAACTCCGACAAGCATCTGGGAGCTGAACTGGCGATCCGAGAGGTTCCATGTGTGACCAGAGGGCATATTATGGCTCGGATAATTTCCTTATCACTCATGTATCTTTTCTTGAGGGATGAAATGGACACAAAATGGTGTTGGGATCTTGGAGCTGACATGTGTCTTCTTGTAAATTTGATTAATTGTTGAAGCCTTCCTAAAGGACGATTTGAAAGGATGATAACTTGAGTTCCCAATGGAATTTTTAGAAAAAATTATATAATTTTGATTGAATATTTTTGTATGAATCCAATGGTGTGGGTCTTATCTCTTTATTCCTCCTTTATTCACTAAAAAAGTGGATTTTTGTTCTAGTTTTATAGTTGATCTTTGGGTAAAACATATTATAGACCTATTGCACCAAGGTGTTGTGAAAATTATTATTTCACCATCT